>CP136068.1:102422007-103796213 GCA_032622095.1 Siphonodentalium dalli
AATTTTAAAGCTGCTGCCAATGTTTTGTTCTGTGGTAGCCTTTACGAGTTTTGTGTCTCCCATGCAATAGAACACATCTCATCTCATAACTACGATACACTCACATATTCACTCATATTCAACGTTGATGAAATTCAACATGTCATTTCTGCACACAATTTTGTTTAAGATAAATTTAACACTTATTGTGTAGAATTTATGCACATTTGTTCTAAGAATGTTAATTATAAAAGACTGATGCCCGCTAATGTTCACTCTGAAACAGTCACCCCTAACCTTCCCTGATATACTGGAACAGAGAATCTCCATCACCAACAACTGATATGTTCTGTCCCCTGGAGAGAACGAAATTAAAATCCACGTTGTAATAGCAATAAATTCCACGCCCGCCACACCTAATGGTAGGGTCAACGATCAGATCGGCTTTATCAGAAGAACACACTGAACACGAATCCTGTGGTCCGAGGTTGGGGTCTCCTTGGAAATACATCTGCGTGACGAGTATGTTGTATCCACGTTCATTCGAAACCCGGAAGTGAATGTGAGCCGGCCTGTACTCAACACCGCGTGGGTCGATCGAGTACCTCCCGGGCATTATTGTCCAGATCCTGTAGCGTCCGTAAGAGTCTGTGACGACATACCCACTGCATTCCGTCTGACTCAGGTACTCCCCTTCGTGGTTCGCTTGCCACACTTCGAGCCTCGTGTTCGGTAGAACAGTCGTGCAATCCTGGTCATACACGTACCCCTCTACATTGAGGCGCGGAAGTGAATAATAGTTTGGATCTCCTCGGCAAAGAATTTGTCGGTACTGAGGCCGGGGAAAATAATACGGTCCGAGAATATCCGGGCTGGTAGGTTTACAGGTCCCGTTCGATTGACGACACTCAAAAAGTGCGCCAAAGAGCAGAACACACCCAACGATATAACAGAGGCCCTGCGTTCTCGGATGCATGATCAGAGTAGAAAACCATGCACAACAAAATGACAGGGAATCTGCCACAATTGTCACAGTGTTATTTGTTTCATCGTAGTACAAGTTGAAGGCCAATCTGGTGTACATATGTACACCAATGTTAACAGGTCACATATTTGTTAGTTTAGGTGCCCGTAGATGTTGATTTAATTACCGAACACTTAGATTAAAAGGAAACTATGCGATAATGAGGTGGTCTCGCTCGTATTCAAAGGCAGTAAATGACGACATACACGATTCAGAGTAATGTATCACATAACTACCCCTGGTTAAGTGGTCCTGCTAATTTGCTATGATGTTGGTGATGCTTGTTGAACTGCTATGCTGCTATAGGGCATGCTGATACTGTTAAGAAAAAGTACAGGTTTTTTTTTATCTAAAGTTGTCGTTTTCCAGTTGTTTGTCTAACAGAAAGATTCGTGATGCTCGTATATAGTAATCTCCATGCGTCATGGGAGGGGTTCAATCACAATGGCTGTTAACCCTTTACCCAACAGAACGGCCCTGTGCCAATGCATTCTCTTATATATGCGAGTCGACCATAGGTCGCCTCGCATATATAAGAGAATGCATTGGCTTAACACATTAAAAATTATAAAATTGTTAAAGAATGTAAGAAAAAATGGTAAAAAGCGTTAAAAAAAGATTTTTTTTAGGCCAATGCATTCTCTTTTATATGCGAGGCGACCTATGGTCGACTCGCATATATAAGAGAATGCATTGGCACAGGGCATAACTGTAACCATCACAATGTGGTCAATGAGCCGGTTCCAATGATATCCATATTTGTATGGTTTTATTGAGACAGACCCAAGATAATTTAGGCTGTTGCAGCTTTATTTGGCCGTTTTTGGCCGGTTTGTTGGGTAAAGGGTTAACTGGTTACTTGACGCTTTATCAGAGTGATTGTTTGCAGACAAGAGCCTGTCTAGAAAATTATCTCTAAGTCGGGATGATAACACCTGAAAATCGGGATGATAACACCTGAAAATCACACAGTCGGGTATAATTATGTAAATTAGCATTAACTGACCATTTAATTACGAGTATAATGGAGCCTTGTCACCATACCCGGCATAAGAAAATTTAGCTTATTTTTGTGATCGTAAGCACTGGATTTAGTGAAATAACATCCGAGCACATGGGGCGGGCGGGAACAGGTCTAAGAAAACAATCACTCTGAAACGGTCAGTCCCTAACCTTCCCTGAAAACAGAGACTCTCCATTACCAACAACAGATATGTTCGGTCCCCCTAATGTTCCCTGATATTCCGGAACAGAGAATCTCCATCGCCAACAAATATGTTGTGTCCCCCTAACCTTCCATGATATTCCGGAACAGAGAATCTCGATTACCAACAACAGATATGTTCTGTCCCTTAACCCTCCCTGATATACCGGAACAGCGAATCTCCATGGCCAACAACAGCTATGTTCTGTCCCCCTACCCTTTCCTGATATACCGGGACAGAGAATCTCCATTGCCAACAACATATATGTTCTGTCCCCTAACCTTCCCTGATATACCGGAACAGAGAATCTCCATTACCAACAACATATATGTTCTGTCGTCCTAATGTTCCCTGATATTCCGGAACAGAGAATCTCCATCGCCAACAAATATGTTGTGTCCCCCTAACCTTCCATGATATTCCGGAACAGAGAATCTCGATTACCAACAACAGATATGTTCTGTCCCTTAACCCTCCCTGATATACCGGAACAGCGAATCTCCATGGCCAACAACAGCTATGTTCTGTCCCCCTACCCTTTCCTGATATACCGGGACAGAGAATCTCCATTGCCAACAACATATATGTTCTGTCCCCTAACCTTCCCTGATATACCGGAACAGAGAATCTCCATCGCCAACAACAGCTATGTGCTGTACCCCTAACCTTCCCTGCTATACCGGAACAGAGAATCTCCATCGCCAACAACAGATATGTTCTGTTCCCTTGAGAGAATGAAATTAAAATCCACGTTGTAATAGCAATAAGTTTCAAGCCGACCAAACATAATGGTAGAATCAACGATCAGATCGGCTTTATCAGAATTACACACTGGACACGAATCCTGTGATCCAAGGTAGGGGTCCCCTTGGAAATACATCTGCGTGACGAGTATGTTGTATCCACGTTCATTCGAAACCCGGAAGTGAATGTGAGCCGGCCTGTATTCAATACCGCGTGGGTCGATCGAGTACCTCCCGGGCATTATTGTCCAGATCCTGTAGCGTCCGTAAGAGTCTGTGACGACATACCCACTGCATTCCGTCTGACTCAGGTACTCCCCTTCGTGGTTCGCTTGCCACACCTCGAGCCTCGTGTTCGGTAGAACAGTCGTGCAGTCCTGGTCATACACGTATCCCTCTACATTGAGGTGCGGAAGTGAATAATAGCTTGGTACTCCCTGGCAAAGGTCTTGTCGGTACTGCGTCGGGGGGAAATAATAAGGTCCGAGAATATCCGGGCTGGTAGGTTTACAGATCCCGTTCGATTGACGACACTCAAAAAGTTCTCCAAAGAGCAGAACACACCCGACGATAGAACAGAGGCTGTTCATTCTTTGATGCGTGATCTGTGAATTCAAGGAAAACAAAATGATGAGGACGTTGCCATGGTGTTATTTGTTTATACGTAGTACAAGTTGAAGGCCAATGTTGTATACATGCACACCACCGTTAACAGTTAATTCAAATCTTTATTAGTTTAGGTTCTCGCAAATGCTTACTTAATTAATAAACACTTAGATTACGCGCATACTCAAAGGCAGTAAATGACGTCATACGCGATTCAGAGTATAATGTATCACATAACCACCCATGGTTAAGTGGTCTTGCTAATTTGCTATGATGCTGGTGCGTCTTGTCGAACTGCTATGCTGGTGGTAGGGCAGCATGATGTTAAGAAAAGTAGTTTTATACCCCCTGCAACGAAGTTAGGGGGGGGTATACTGGAGTCAGCTTGTCCGTCGTCCGTCCGTCGTCCGTCCGTCGTCCGTCCGTGGACACAAATTTGCCCGGAGTTTTTCTCAGTCGTTTTTTAATAAATTTCCGTGAAACTTGGCACAGACATCAACCAGCATGGGAACCTGTGCACCTTCGATTATGACGTCTGTTTGGTGGAGTTATCCCCCCCCCTTTTTCGCAACATGTATACTTTTGTCCGAGCTTTTATTCCTACATTTTTAGGTCAATTTAAAAAAAAAACGTGGCACAGATATTTAGTACCATGGGAACTTGTGCACCTGCGATTATGATGTCTGTCCGACATTTTTTGGTGGAGTTATCCCTCTTTTTCGACTTAGAAACTTTTTTGCAACATGCATAATATTGTCCGAGCTATTATTCCTACATTTTTCGGTCAATGTTTGTTAATCTTGGCACTGATATTTAGTACCATGGGAACCTGTGCACCTGCGATTATGATGTCTGTCGGACTTTTTTGTGTGGAGTTATTCCCCTTTTTCAACTTAGAACATTTTCGCAACATGCATAATTTTGTCCAAGCTTTTATTCCTACATTTTTCGGTCAATAGGTTTAAGATTAGGGTTAGGGTTGTGCACCTGCAATGGGAACTGTTATTTTATTATTTTAACTAAATGTTTTCTGACATGTGAAACATCTTAGTATTTTAAAAACAGGGGGGTATCCTTAGTCCCATTGGGACAGTGACACCTCTAGTTTTTATCTAAAGCTGTCATTTTCCAGTTGTTTGGCTAACTGAACGAATCGATGTATCAAGGTATCATATTATACTGTCGCAATCATGCGCAATATCCACATCCAAGGTTCTTTTAGTCAATATCGGCATTAATGGGTTAATAAAACCGCGATGGGTGATACAGCAAGTAATTTTTCACAACATATGCATTCTACTACCATAAGGCATCATATTATACTGTCAATGGGGCCGCAAGGGCTTCACAGTTGACGTTTGGTAAGTGTCTCCCTACCATTAGTCATCAATACATAGTGTGATCTGGTCTCTGGATCGGCCCGGGCTCACCCCGCACAATAACAGAAGAGAATCGTTCACTTACCGATTAAAGCACCAAACTTCGCACATATATTGTCCACTTTATCCCTGATCGTAATCCAGCTGGTTCCAGCTTTCGGTTAAGTGGAACCCGTTCAATTCAAGATGGCGTCCAACATGGCCGCCGTCTTTCAGACGGGTCACTAAGTCATTTTGATGCAAATTATAGTGAGACAATCTTGTCATATGTATCATATATATAGTGTAAAATTGGAACTAACCGTCCATGATGGCCGCCAAACCAAAATGGCAGCCGGAAGTGAAACATTTTATTGTTTTTTTCACTAATATCTTTAAGATCAGTTTCTGCTGTTTGGTGCTGGATGAGAATTGTGACTATGTTGTATGGTTCATGTTCATGGAGCAATGGAATATGCCATTCATGGAGTCAGAACCCCTTCTGATCCCTCAAATATTCTAGTTTACAGAACACGGTATGAAATGTTACAAAAAATCACCATTAGGATTTCTAGTCATATTTCATCAAGAAATAGACAGAACTGTGCAATGTAAGTGAAATATTCCATTTCTTATGCATATTCCAACTCATTAGTAGTAAAATTATCACGTTGGCTCAAAATGGCAGCACAAATGGCGGCCAAAATGTGGAAAGTGGTCAATATTGCCACACTCAGCATGCTATGCAACCACATGCAAGTTGTGGTTGATGATAAAAATTGACTATTCTGTCTTATATACATTGAATACTAACATTTCTGATGCACCTAACAAGTTATTTTTTCACATGTATCCCAATCATTATTCTCTGCTGTTCCGAAAAGGTAGCAAATTGTAACTCACTTGGTTATTAAACATGTTACTTAATCATGTGAAAACTATATGTTCTATTATGGTTGTCCCAGTACCTTATAATGCATGACAAATTCATTTTAAAGGATGCAGTATGGAATTTTGCCAAAAAAATACTTCTTTTGAGATTCTGGACATGTTTCTGAACTCTGAAATGGGCATGAAGAATTTCGAAACGGAGCTGAGCGGGACCAATTTATGTAGCTACACTCTCACAAATTAGCGTTAAAATTGATCCACATTGATCAACTTAATACACGGTGTTTGTAAAAATGGTAGCAATTTTGTGGGTGTTGCTTTCCACAATAACTCAGGGATATGTTAGTCGACAGAGATGTAATGTCAGACAGTTCTACATCCTGATGGTTTATATGCACAACGGGGGAAACGGTTTTCCTGACAGCAGTCATTTCGATCCCAAATGAGCCACAATTTCGATGTTATTGGCCTGAATAGCCACACAATATGGCCCCTTTCAGTTCAGTTTCAAAATTCTGTCCATTTCGGTACAAAAACATGGTCAAAATCCCAAAAGAAGTTTTTGGCAAAATTCCGTACTGCATCCTTTAAAACGAATTTGTCAGAGAATAATGTTCGGGATATATGTGAAAAATCTACTTTTTTATACCAAATTTGGTTGCCATTTTGCAAACCATCTTGAGTAATTTTATCCAAAAACACATCAGTGTGACACATTTAAGACAGATCAAAACAATAAACATATTCGATACCAAAGATACTTCCATTTTACTTGGAAAAAAATGGTTTTAACCTGAAAATATTTGCCGATATTGATGTCAAGTTTGTGATAGAAAAATCCAATAATTCTGGTAATGACAGTGTTTCAAATAGTTATACAATTGATAAAGGTGCATCAGGAATTGTAGTATTCAATATATAGGACAGAATAATAATTTTTTTCATCACCTTAGCTTAGCTCATGGTCCACTTTTGGCAGGTAAATTCCGATTATCGTCTCAGAATAAAAGAGCAGCCAATACGCATACACAAACTCCATGCCTTGATGAATCGGTAAGACCGCTGCTACCGGCGATATTTTACCCACGTTTGGTGGACTTCCCTGATATAAATATATATATATACTAATTTAGTAGTCATTACTAAGCTAGGTTTATTCACTATCTTGTCCCTCTACAGAACTGTCAAGCTGCATTCTTGTTATATTTCTATATCTATACTTTTTATATTTATACTATATGAATGTCACACTCTGTGTTACTCTTTTGTATATATGCTTATGCTCATATGTCTGCAAATTTTGCATCTTTTAGCCATTAAAATATTATCTATCTATCTATCTAAAACGCACATGGACGACAACATTCATGGCAAGTCAAACACAAGAGCCATTTTGCTAAGGAGTGCAGAGGAGTGTGCGAAAATTGTGAAAAACAACTACCGCACTAAAAACTTCTGTCAATAAGTTTTTAGTGCGGGAATTGTTGTCAAAACACATAGGACATTTGACTTTGGTAGATCGCTGTCTCGCCATTTCGTCTGAAAAAAACCCGCGCTAAATCTAAAAAAAACCACTGACAATTATACCCAGCCGTGACAGAGTCAGAAAGTAGGTATGATTGGTGCGCTCTGGTAGAGATTTACGCACATGATTACATAGCGATTTATATTAAATCTCAAGAAATGTTTCACTTGCCACGCGAGGCTAGGATTGAAGTTACGATTATTGACAAAATAACGGAGATGTTTGAAGAAGTGATTTTAACGGGTAAAAGCGAATCGAATAAGTCCAATATATGAACCTATATGTGAATATTTAGGTTCAATGTGAACCTATTTGCACGAGGATATGTTGAAATATGATCATTCAATATTTTATTCCTGAAAAAACATTGATTCCGACTCCCAACATCCTGTGTTTCTCAGAAACAAAGACGGTTCGACGGGCGAGACTTCCTTACTCGTATTTAAATTCGCGCAGTATTCTCTTTTTCGCGCATCAATCGGTGCGCGAATTTAAAACTGAGCGAAAAATAGTACGAACCCCAAGTTTAATCTAAACCACAGTCTATTGGTAATACAAAAGGGCTATGTTGAGTTTACATCCATTATGAACGGTTGAATAGACAATTACCCCTATATATGTATGCATATAATTACATTCGACCAACCGCTAACAAGACCATTGATCACAATACCAAGCGACAAATCATGGTAACATAGACATTGTTGAACTTGTATAAGAAATGCTAATTATTTCAGGACGCCACAAAATGATGATGTATGTAGTTTCTACACCATGTAAATCCACCGCGATGGTGTTTAATATGCACATATACTATCTCCAGAAATGACTAGTAACCGAAAGTGTCATCAGCTCCAAGATATACGAAAATATCACGGACAAAATATTATGAAAATTCGTGCAGCTAGGTCCGCGAATTAAAAATGCACGAATTCAAAACTGAGCGAAAAATAGTACTGCGCGAATTTAAATACGAGTAAGGTATATTAGGATTGTCAAATTTGTTTTTATTCTACACACGGTATACATTGATGACCTGGGTAACATTCATTCATCGATACTAAATGTGACGAGGCATTATCCTTTAACCATCCGGGAGATACTGATTCAGAGTGAACACGTGTTAGACTGGCTCCCGTCGCATATTACCCTCAATATTAGACTGGTTCCCGTCGGACTGTACTCCCAATGTTATACTAACTCCCGTCGCCCAGTACTCCAACGTTAGACTAACTCTCGTCGGACAGTATATACTCCTAATGTTAGACTAACTCTCGTCGGACAGTACTCTCAGAAACAAAGACGATTCAATGGGCGATGCCAGAATATGGCTATAATCAAGGGTCCGGTTAGTGAACAATTTACTACATTGGGATTGTTAAATTGTTTTTATTCTAAGACGGTACATTGATGACCTGGCTAACATGCCTTGTGGATTAGGATTCCAGTCAATACTCAGTGTGACGAGGCATTATATTCTTTAACCATCCGGGAGATACTGCTTCAGGGTGAACACGTGTTAGACTGGCTCCCGTCGCCCAGTACTTCCATGTTAGACTGGCTCCCGTCGCCCAATGCTCCAACACTATTTCACTATACAAGTGCTTACGATCACAACAATATTGTGTTGAAATGACGTGTCGGTGGAATTTCCTCAACATTGAATATGTGAGTATAGCATTGTTAGTTGAGATATGTTCTATTTGAGACACAAACCTCGTAAAAGCTACCATATTACAAATCTGGCAGCATCATTAAAACTTTGTGCTACAGCCTACACCATTATGTGCTGTGCGGTTTTGACACAAACACAGTGTATAACAAATTTAAAAACACGCTGCCAATGTTTTGTTCTGTGGTAGCCTTTACGAGTTTTGACGTGTCTCCATTCAATGGAACACATCTCATCTAATAACTACGATACACTCACATATTCACTCATATTCAACGTTGATGAAATTCCACGTGTCATTTCTACACAATTTTGTTTAAGTTAAATTTAACACATATTGTGTAGAATTTTTGCACATTTGTTCTTAAGAGTTTTAATTATAAAAGACTATTGGCCGCTAATGTTCACTCTGAAACAGTCACCCCTAACCTTCCCTGATATACTGGAACAGAGAATCTCCATCACCAACAACTGATATGTTCTGTCCCCTGGAGAGAACGAAATTAAAATCCACGTTGTAATAGCAATACATCCCACGCCCGCCACACCTAATGGTAGAATCAACGATCAGATCGGCTTTATCAGAAGAACACTCTGGACACGAATCATGTGATCCGAGGTTGGGGTCTCCTTGGAAATACATCTGCGTGACGAGTATGTTGTATCCACGTTCATTCGAAACCCGGAAGTGAATGTGAGCCGGCCTGTACTCAACACCGCGTGGGTCGATCGAGTACCTCCCGGGCATTATTGTCCAGATCCTGTAGCGTCCGTAAGAGTCTGTGACGACATACCCACTGCATTCCGTCTGACTCAGGTACTCCCCTTCGTGGTTCGCTTGCCACACTTCGAGCCTCGTGTTCGGTAGAACAGTCGTGCAATCCTGGTCATACACGTACCCCTCTACATTGAGGCGCGGAAGTGAATAATAGTTTGGATCTCCTCGGCAAAGACTTTGTCGGTACTGAGGCCGGGGAAAATAATAAGGTCCGAGAATATCCGGGCTGGTAGGTTTACATGGCCCGTTCGATTGACGACACTCAAAAAGTGCTCCAAAGAGCAGAACACACCCAACGATAGAATAGAGGCCCTGCATTCTCGGATGCATGATCAGAGTAGAAAACCAAGCCCAACAAAATGACGGGGAATCTGCCACTATTGTCACAGTGTTATCTGTTTCTTCGTAATACGAGTTGAATGCCGACGCTGTTGTACACAGGTACACCAATGTTAACAGGTCACATATTTGTTTGTTTAGGTGCCGGCAGATGTTGATTTAATTAACGAACACTTAGATTAAAAGTAAACTATGCGGTAATGAGGTCTCGCGCATCTTCAAAGGCAGTAAATGACGACATACGCGATTCAGAGTAATGTATCACATAACCACCACTGGTTAAGTGGTCCTGCTAATTTGCTATGATGCTGGTGAGTCTTGCTGATACTGTTAAGAACAAGTACAGATTTTGTTTAATCTAAAGATGTCATTTTCCAGTTGTTTGTCTAACAGACAGAATCGTGGAAAAATCGTTATGTATATAGAAAACATTCAAAGGCTATATATGTTACGAAGTATTTATATTTATTTGAAATATTTATATTTATATGAAATATTTATATTTCATATGTTATGAAATATTTTAATAATATAATATATTAAAATATATAAAAAAAATAAAACTATAAAAAAATATATAATATATAAAAATATTTAATAATATAATATATTAAAATATATAAAATAATCTATATATTGAATAATATAATATATTAAAATATATAAAAATATATGAAAATATATAACATTTAAAAATATTTTTAAATATAATATTTATATTTATTTGAAATATTTCATATGCGTTGGTTGTTGCAAACCAATCCTAATTAAGATGGCAAATCATGCCTTTTTTTGAAAACAATAGCCCAGCCATTGCAGGGGGGGGGCAGAATTTATTTTCCGACACATATCCTGGGGGAGATGGGTGTCAAAATAAGCCCAAAGCAATTTATTCCGTGACAAAACTATTTTTTTTCATTCACACCTTTTATTGGATTTTTACTAGTTTGTACTGGTTTGTAACACTAAGAAATAAATAATAAGTAACTGCAGCAACACTAAACACGCTAGGGCCATTGTATGTTGGTTTGTGCATCTTTAGGACAAGGGAAAGTATTCTTAATGCAGCTGAATCGCCCATGCAGTATTCTATGTAATTAACATCAAATAAGGATAACTTTAAAGAAATAAATTTAATGCCAAATCTGGCCAAACATGGACATTAAACACTGATGTATAAACTGATGTATAAAGAAAAAAACATGTAACATACCTAGACTTGTGAGTGGATAACACAATTATCTCATATGTGACAAAAGAGATAGAAAATGGTAATAAATCACAATATCATGTAGACATGAATGAGTTAATACAGGTTTCTACTAAAAGTGTAGGTTTGTTTTTTATTATATGCTTTACTCTCACATGCTACATTTGAGCAGTCCAATAGAAATAATGCCTTTTCTGAACTCATACAAGATTCCTGAATTCATACAAGATAAACTGTGAGCGTTATAAAATTCCTAACCAATCCTGACCAATCTGAATCAATTGGAATCAATCGTAACATTAACTTTCTTTGATTTCCCATTGGTGCTCCTGGGGGTATGCGGCTGATACGGACCCTGGCTCTAGTGTATTGCTATATGTGCGATAAACATGTTTTAGTAATGTCTAATGAGTCTGGGTGGCACGTAGCATATAATAATTTAACCTATCTGATATAATACAATCACCTATCTGGCGTAAAACAATATCACATATCTGGTGTAAAACAAAATCACCTATCTGGTGTAGAGCAATATCACATGCCTGGTGTATAGACATAATATCTTTATAAATTTCCATAACAAAGTAACAAAACACAAAACTAAGAAGGTCTCTAAGAAGGACTACCACACACATTTTGGCACTAAAACAGTGACTATTAATTATGATTAACCGTGCGCGCTGTAAGCGACCGGTTACCCAATCAGGCATAGCTGCTATTCACAATAGCAATAAAGCTGCTTAATAGATTTTGTGGCGAGAAGGAAATTGAATGCAACCTGGACACAATACAATGACTTCAGTTTAGCAATAAAATGTTCGATGGTATATAAATATTAGAACGTCAGTTTGTCTATAAATGTTCGATATAATATAATGATTAGAGCATATCTTGTCGTTGACTACGCGAATGTAGTGGCCAATGGGAATGGTGTAGTTCACTCGTCTTCGGCTCATGAACTACACCCTTCCCACTGGCCACTACATTCGCGTAGTCAACTCAAAGCCA
The DNA here is from genome assembly GCA_032622095.1 of Siphonodentalium dalli. Lineage (NCBI taxonomy): Eukaryota > Metazoa > Mollusca > Scaphopoda > Gadilida > Siphonodentaliidae > Siphonodentalium > Siphonodentalium dalli. Next base: position 102,434,346 of record CP136068.1, read on the forward strand.
TGCTCTATTCATATACTAAGCTTTAAAATAAATTGACTGCAGAGCTGTGGAAATATGATATTTAACAAAAACGATTAAAATCCACTGCAGTCAAGAATATACTGCTAGAGACGGGTCCTGCTGTTCATTACTAGATTCACTGAATCTCAATGTAGGAGGTTTGGTCCTGGTTTTCTCTGTATGTTTGTGTTTTGCATTCCACGAGGGGGTGTGTGTCAAAACATGACTGGAAAAAATTGGGGTCGGGGGTGGGTGGGGGGCCAAAATGTGGTCATCGGCAAAAAAGTAGCATACGTGTCTGGAATTTTTTTCCGACCCCCCCCCCCCTGGCCATTGTTGAAACTTTTAAAAAGTATATCGGTACTTGAGGATGATTCATACAGATTCCGCATGGATTTTCTTCGATTCTTTCAGATTAGCCAAAACACCGCGAAAATGACAACTTAAGAAAAATAACGAAATATTTTCTTAAAATAATCAGTTTGGTCTACCAGCATCGTGGCAATTCAGCAGAACCCACCAACATAATAATAGTACATTAACCAGGGGTGATAACATTCATCGACAAAATACATACTCGGGACATTAGTCATACATGCAGGGTTCGCGCTGCCACTTGCCAAATTTGCTGATGGCAAAAAAAATTCACATTTGGCAAAAAATATATTCATTTTGGCAAAAGTTTTGGCAAGTCACATTTTAATTGGTCAATCGATACCATTAATTTCAGGAAACTCTTACATCGTAATTATATTAGTGGTGTTTTATAAGGTTTAGGGAAAGTTAACACCTCTATTTAGATGCAGTTAATCTCATAGCATTAGTACTGATGGTTGGAGGGATTACTAATCCTCCTGTGATGTGCCCTACTGATGGAGAAACCGTTCTACCATTGTATTGTTCGGTGATTGGCTTATTGTTGTATGATAAACCACGAATCGTGGTCCACGATAGAGATGTGAGTATAACTACTTATTAACTAACTGCTTTTCTATCGATATCAAAAGTCGTTCAAATTCGAGAGATCATAGAGCAAATTCAGTAAAAAAAAAAACAATGACTTCAGTTTAGCATGACATGACATGCGTTATGCGTATATATTGCTCTCATAGTTCTTATTCAATCTGAACTATATAGGCAGAGCACAAGAAAATGCATGTATGTTCATTCCATGTATCTAAGACACATAAAACAGGACATCGTATATGCACATTGAATCATGCAACGGCCAGTGTTCGCGCTGTCGGTAGCCAAATTATCCAATGGCTAATATTTTTCGAATTTGGCTAATAAAAATTTCATTTGGCTAAACTTTTGGCTAAATTTTGTTGACCCCAAATGGAGACTGAAAGCATGAATTTTTGGCAAGTGGGTTTTCAATTCTGTGATGTGAACGATCTAGCCCCCCCCCCCCCCCATCACTCTTTCACATAAAGAATATTAATTTTTAATAAATGATATATATAAAAATATTTCTAGTTCATCAAAATTAGTTAAATTATTGTGTATTTTACCTGTGTCTGTTAGATTTGACGTTTTAGTCATTTATTGTGAACCGACCAGAAAACGATGATTTAACTTGGCCATAGTTTTTATTAATTTGGCTAAAAAACATTTGGCTAAAGTTTTTTTCATTTGGCTAATAAAATTTTCATTTGGCTAAACTTTTGGCTAAAGTTTTTTTCGGTCCAGCGCGAACACTGGCAACGGCATGCTTGGTTGCCGAGCTATACATGTCGTCACCATGTTATAAGTATGCGAAAATAATAGTATGTACCCATTTTTTTCCAAATGATATGTGCTTGGAACACGTGGAGAGGGCAAACATGCATTAAGCCATATAGTATTCCAACTGAATACACTTCCTCATTCTGCGGAGGAACACAATACTACCTCTGTTTGTTGTATCATATCAGATATTGTTAGAATGGAAATAACATATTAAACCAACATACAGTACTCGTGCAATAACGTCAATCCGCCCACACGTCGCGTCAATCCACCCACACGCCTGCGCCGGGTATAACGTCAATCCGCAAACACGCCTGCGCCGGTCATAACGTCAATCCACCCACACGCCTGTGCCGGTCATAACGTCAATCCGCCCACAGTCCTGCATCGGTCATAACGTCAATCCGCCCACACATCTGCGCCGGTTATAAAGTAAATCCGCCCACACGCCTGCGCCGGTCATCACGTCAATCTGCCCACACCCCTGCGCCAGTCTAGCAATCAATCCACCACACGCCTGCGGCGGTCTAGCGACCGACTTTCAAACCAGATCTGAGTTGAGGGACTTCTCAATGTCATGCCGTTCAGCAGATTCTCGGCATCTCAGTACGGATATATGTGTCTTAGTGTTCTGCAGAAGCTTCTGACTGGAATTATATTTTGTTACTAAATATAACCAACAATAGGACCTCGAATTGTGCAATGAAATTATTATAGGTAGGAAAATGTCAACCGTTTTGTATTCATCAGTCAGATGGGACATCTGGTTATATGTCATGTTCGTCTGGATACAATATGACTTGTGTTACCCCTCTATACTAAATGGATTCTCCGAGTCAGTTCAAAAGTTAACATCGGAATTGTCTATTATTGATCTGGGGGTGTTATGATGATAACAGTAGGCGACAGATAAACAAAAGTGCAGAAAGAGCCCTATCTCAAGTATTGAGGGGAAATGTTTAGATAATAAATTCAACAAACGACCGATATGGATGGTCTGAACATTTCTTATGGGTTACCTGCTCGTCAATGATGCTTTTGTATAGCAAGTGTTAAGCCAGAACAATATCGTACACCAACTCGTGTAGGTGAAATTATCTCAATATGAGTAATCTGGTAGGCTACGCCATTTATAGTTTTTATATAGCGTATTATTAACCCGAGTCTAATGTGCGCTGCCATTTTACAGGCGGTTCACTAGAGCGGCGAGACATACACACACACACACACACACACACCATCCCTCTCATCCACCCCCCCCCCCCCCACACACACACAGATATATCCCCACACGAACAAGTGTAGTTTACGCTTGCCCAACACGCCATCTAGGTATGACGAAGCAGTCACAGCACGAGTGACCTTGCTCAAGGGTCACAACTTGGCGCGATATTTAAACAACGTGCACAGTTGGTTGTCACACACCGTATAATCCGACCAAGCCACTGCTGTCGGAGACTCAATATCAAGCAGCCAGGCGCGTACTCACACTGTTGTGTTGACAGCATTGCAAGCCCACCGCGCTAACAGTTCGGCTGTCGAACTCCCATGATATTCTTGAAGCTGAATGTATCTGCAACAAATCGAAAGAGCTGCAGCCTATGTCCATGAATGGCGTAAAACCCACCAGAATGCCTAAATTTGGAAACGTTGACTCACCCATATGTGTTAGTGCACGCTATGATTTTCTGCTTCAAACACAAGGCACATTAAAAATCGCCAGATGACCCCTGGCTCTAACTAATACATGCAAATCTAGCTGTTACTATATTGTTTTCCATAATACGTTTATTGCAAACATGAAGGGCCTATTGGATTATTGGTAAAAAACAAAAAACAAATTGCAATGAGATGCTTATGCAGAGCCAAGCAACACAACTATTATCAACACCAAACCAAAACCCCGACAATTACAACTTTAGAAAAAATAGCCGTACGTTTCCTTAATAGTATCGATGTTCCTACCAGAATCATAGCAATTCAGCAGGACCCACCAGCATCAGCAAATTAGGATAACCACTTAACCGGCAGTTTGGATGGGAGAAATAACCTATTCTATTCTGATATAATTACGCCACAAGGTGGTGTAAGTTGTTTTAAAGTTTTTCATATCGCCTGTATCACTGTATCACTGTGGGAAAATATGTTTTGTACCCTGGCTCAATCGTACCGATATTCTCCGTTGGTTCAGAGTGCCGGATGAAGATAATTAATAGATTGTGTTTATCACAGAATGCGTTAACTGCCAAACTCCATTAAGCGCCCTCTACACTATCGCTCCGAAACGATGAGATACCTCTGTCTGGAGTTTGGTTAACTGCTTCGCCTTTGACTTTGAAAGGCAGACGAAATTCATAAACGATGTGTACATCTGTTAGAAATTTCGTCGGCTTTTCAAAGAGACCTGTAGGCTATTTGGCCATGCGTTTGTCACAAGACAACATACCTGTTTCTTGCGTGCATGCATAATTCGTGTTTTATTGATAGTAATGATGAAAAGAGTAACGACTTGTATTAATCGAATAATAAAAATGAAGTTATTTTGCCGTATCGTAATCAGGATGGACTTTATTTTACCTACGGACTGTCCATTCTTGAAAGTGCAGCCTACTCGTATAGTAAAACTGGGAACTATGCTTGATTCATATCAAGGCGACGTCCAGTCGCGGGATGTTGGCCAGTTTCTGTGCCGATGCCACGGGCGTACACTGGCGATGGCGGGGTTGTTGGTGGGGGTGTCAGGCGTGCAAATGTAGAGTGACATATTAGCATTAACTTTTACTATTATAAAAATAAATTGAGTTCGTGTGTCTGTCAGGCAAAATGCGACAAAACGACTGAACCCCTCTGAAAATGTGTACATGCACGTAACCCGGGGAGTAAGGGCGCTAATAATGTTTATAACTTTTGCTATAAATTATATAGGCGATCAAACGGACGGGCATGCAGATCGGCAGATGTTTTAAAATTTTATCATTTTTTTTTAAATTTGGGAATAGATTTTTAAAACTTGTTTTGCTCTATTCTATTTTATGGATGTTAGTTTTGAAGACTATTATAATATTTAAGGAAGGGGCAGTCCTGTCAACACATTTGGTATTTTGAAAATTTTTTGATTTTGAAGCCATTTTCACGAAGCTTGGTATTATTTCTTTAAAATGGGTAATGTGACCCTAAAAATAATATAATAAAAACAATCACAGACCCCTGTATCTTATATATATGTACTTTTAGTATTATGACTAATATGTGCCAGGGGCCGGTGGTTGTACTATTCGTGTGTGTTTCCGAATACGTTGATCGAATAAATAGGATTATCATTATTTGTGGCTGAGACATGAGAAGCTACATAATTTTATATGTAATTGCCACAGGTGTAATATGTTCTTGTCCAATGGGGGATTGCATTATGGGTAATTATGTAGTGTCGTAACTGACTCAATCGTACCGATAGAGTCACGTACATTAATTTCCTTTGAAATTTCAACACGCGTCTCAGTCATTACATACCCCACAGCAGAGTCATGTGTTGGGTTCTCTTCGCTTTCACATTTGGAATCGCCGCCATTACTTTCCTTTGCAATTTCATCACGCGCTTCAGTCAATGCATATCCCAAGAGATTCTGTCCTTTCTGGCCTGGTTACTAGGATAGTAATTAGGTCGATGTAAACGTAAAAATGGGTCGCTTTAAAAGCTGTAGTCTTACCCCGCTCAATAAAATAGTCCGACACAGATTAGCACATGTGCTGATATTGATATTACCACACCCTTTGGAAAGCATGCGATCGTGTGGTAATCAAAGATGGATTTCGACGAAATTTGACACTTAGAGGTACTTGTGTCCGGGGAGTGTTTTGGACGGGTCAATTCGTGACCCCGACCTCACCTTGACAATTGACAAGGTCAAATTGGGTAAAACGGACGGATTTCGACGAAATTTGATACATATGGCTACTTTTATCCGGGGAGTGTTTTGGACGGGTCAAATCGTGACCCCGGCGTCACATTGACCTTCAATATGGCCAATCAAATGTCAAATCAGGTAAGACGGATTGATTTCGACGAAAATTGATACATTGGGATACTTTTGTCAGGGGGTGTTTTGGACGGGTCAAATCGTGACCCCGACCTGACCTTGACCTTCGAAATGGTCAATTCAAGGTCAAATCGGTTAAAACGGACTGATTTCGACGAAATTTGATACCTAGGGATACTTTTCTCCGGGGAGTGTTTTGGACGGGTCAAATCATGACCCCGACCTGTCCTTGACTTACAAAATAGTCAATTCAAGGTCAAATCGCGCCTTTCGCCGGAAATCAGATGGGAAACAGTCCGGAAGAAGTCGGGCCCACCAGCTAGTGTAATAAAAAAGACAGCTTGAAGAATGTAATGTATAACACGAGACACGGGGAAAACTTGATATATGGAAGTATCCAAATTTCCCACATGGGATTTGAAAGCTAGTTTATATCATATTATTATAATTTCTATTTATGGCTAATAATATGATCTTGGTGGCGTTACCATTTCTGACTATGGTTTCTTGTTCACACTGCTCAACAGATGGGTTATATGTCACTCCCGATGTACTGCACTGAAATGCCTCCGTTGGAGATGAAAGTCTGTGGATCTGCTTGTCATTGTGACGTTGTCCGCTGTGTGTGTGTTATAATATTTGATGCGCATAGCTCACTGTTAATGTCTATTGGATGCGGTGACAACAGACACTAAGAAAGAGACTGTTTGATTATTTGATTTAGAACTAATGAAAAACTTGTTATCCGTCTATATTGGCAGTCCATGTTTGTTGCGATATCTTGTTTACCGTGTACTTAAAGCTGTCGATAACTGAACACCACAGATGGGTAGGTATTGTTATTGCCACACAACCATATCTACAAATGCCACGTATGTTCACCCCTGGTTATGTTGTCTTAATAATGTTCTATGATGTCGGTGTGCTGTCGAATTGCTATGATTCCGGTAAAGCAAACCGAAAGAGTACCGTTATTTTTTTGCAAATGTTGCCATTTTTGCGGTGTATGGCTAATCTGATTTGAACTAAAGCTAGGGTGAATATATAATCAAAGAACATATATCTTTTAAAATGGTTTAATATATGGTGGCGCTGGTGTCTGCATAACGAAATGAATAACCATCTCAATCATGGACCGGTTTTCAACAAGCAACACGTTTTGCTTTGCCTACCGGCATCAGAGCAATTCAGCAGGACCCACAAACATCATCAAATTAACAGGACCACTTAAACATGTATGGTATTTAGGATGGGAGAAATAAACTATTCTATTCTGATTACATTGACACTCCTCAATAGATTCGTGGCCTGTGGTGTGTTATACGTCAGTCTCGATTGACTTATGTACTGCACTCTGAGGTTTATGTACTGCACTGTGAGGCTTGTGTAGTGCTATGAGAGGCTTATGTACTGCAAAGAGGCGTGTGTACTACATGGATGATTTATGTACTGCACTGATGGGCTTATGTGGTGCACTGAGAGGTTTTTAATACTGCATTGAAAGGCTTATGTACTACACGGAGAGGTTTATGTACTGCCCTGAGAGGTTTGTGTACTGTACTAAGAGGCTTATGTACTGCAGAGAGGCTTGTTTACTACACTGAAAGGTCTACGTACAGCAGGGAGATGTTTATGAACTGCAATGATAAGCTTATGTACTGTACTGAGAAGCTTATGTACTGCACTATGATGTTTATATAATGCAATGTGATGCTTGTGTAGTGCTATGATAGGCTTATGTACTGCAAGTGACGTGTGTGATACATGGAGAGGTTTATGTACTACACTGAGAGGCTTGTGTGCTGCCCTGAGAGGTTTACGTACAGCAGGGATATGTTTATGTACTGCACTGAGAAGCTTATGTACTGCGCTGATAAACTTATGTGGTGAACTGAGAGGTTTATGTACTGGACGGAGAGGTTTATGTACTGTACTGAGGGGTTTATGAACTGTACTGATAGGCTTATGTGCTGCAGATAGGCATTTGTATAACACTGAAATGTTTATGTACTGCCCTGAGAGGTTTACGTACTGCACGGAGATCTTTATGTACTGCACCGAGAGGCTTTATGTATGCACTGAGAAACTTATGTACTGCACTGGGAGGCTTATGTAGTGCACTGTGAGGTTTATGTACTGCATTGAAAGGCTTATGTACTGCATGGATAGCTTTATGTACTGTACTGAGGAGTTTGTGTACTGTACTGAGAGGTTTATGAACTGTACTGAAATTTATGTACTGTACTTAGAGGCTTATGTAGTGCATTGTGAGGTTTATGTACTGCATTGAAAGGCTTATATACTGCACGGAGAGCTTTATGTAGTGTACTCATGGGTTTGTGTACTGAATTGAGAGGTTTATTAACTGCACGGAGAGGTTAGTGTAGTGCAATGAAAGGCTTATGTATTGCACTGAGATGTTTATGTACATCATTGAGAGGTTTATGCGTGCACTGAAATGCTTATGTACTGCACTCAGCGGTTTATGTACTGCATGGAGAGGTTTATGTAGTACATTGACATGCTGGTGCACTGCACTGAGAGGCCGATGTATACTGCATGGAGAGGTTTACGTACTGTAATGAATTGCCTCCGTTTGAGTTTAGAGTCTGTGAATCGGCTTGTCGTTGTGACATTCTCTTCTATGTACATGCTATCATACTTGGTGCTCTTACTTACTATTAAGGGATGTTGAATGCGGTGACAATAGGCAACAAGAAAGAAATTGTCAAAAATTGTGAACATTTTTTCCCAGCAAAGTTCGGGTCAAATACGCGGAGTAGTTTTAGAACTAATGAAAACTTGAAAACACACGAAATAATTAAGCGAAAAAAAGAACAAACTTCCTATTTCGAAACCAACTATGTGGTATATATTTGCCAAACTTGACAAAGAAAAATATTCACGAATACAAATCGCTCAATTCGTATGCATGTTCAGCATATCCTCATGGATCAATTCATATTCATGTTCAATATATCCTCATGGCTCAATTCATACTCATGTTCAACATATCATCATGGCTCAATTCATATTCATGTTCAACATATCATCATGGCTCAATTCATATTCATATTCAACATATCCTCATGGCTCAATTCATATTCATATTCAATATATCTTCATGGCTCAATTCATATTCATGTTCAATATATCCTCATGGCTCAATTCATACTCATGTTCAATATATCATCATGGCTCAATTCATATTCATGTTCAATATATCATCATGGCTCAATTCATACTCATGTTCAATATATCCTCATGGCTCAATTCATATTCATGTTCAATATATCCTCATGGCTCAATTCATATTCATGTTCAACATATCCTCATGGCTCAATTCATATTCATATTCAATATATCCTCATGACTCAATTCATATTCATATTCAATATATCCTCATGGCTCAATTCATATTCATGTTCAATATATCCTCATGACTCAATTCATATTCATGTTCAATATATCCTCATGGCTCAATTCATATTCATGTTCAACATATCCTCATGGCTCAATTCATTTTCATGTTCAACATATCCTCATGGCTCAATTCATATTCATGTTCAATATATCATCATGGCTCAATTCATATTTATGTTTAACATATCCTCATGGCTCAATTCATACTCATGTTCAATATATCCTCATGGCTCAATTCATACTCATGTTCAATATATCCTCATGGCTCAATTCATACTCATGTTCAATATATCCTCATGGCTCAATTCATATTCATGTTCAACATATCCTCATGGCTCAATTCATATTCATGTTCAATATATCCTCATGGCTCAATTCATTTTCATGTTCAATTTATCATCATGGCTCAATTCATATTCATGTTCAATATATCATCATGGCTCAATTCATATTTATGTTTAACATATCCTCATGGCTCAATTCATATTCATGTTCAATATATCATCATGGCTCAATTCATTTTCATGTTCAACATATCCTCATGGCTCAATTCATATTCATGTTCAATATATCATCATGGCTCAATTCATATTTATGTTTAACATATCCTCATGGCTCAATTCATACTCATGTTCAATATATCTTCATGGCTCAATTCATATTTATGTTTCACATATCCTCATGGCTCAATTCATACTCATGTTCAATATATCTTCATGACTCAATTCATATTTATGTTTAACATATTCTCATGGCTCAATTCATATTCATGTTCAATATATCCTCATGCAAATAGGTTCATAAATAGGTTCATATTCGACGTAAATATTCAAATAGGATTTTATTCTGAAATAAAACCATATAGTGAGCGTATACCCGTTATTCCGTTGAATTGCGCGGGCCGCGGTGAAACACAGTATAAAGAGCGCGATTGTGGTAAGTCGTGTCGATGAAAAAATGTAGATTAAATAATGCCAATATAGGCGTATTTCGTATTGAAATATTCGCATATATTGGGTCGTTTTAAAAACGAGTTTTATGTCCATATAGAGCGTATATTGCGGTTAAATAATGCCAATATGAGCGTATTTCGCTTGTTAGAATACGTCCGTTATGTGCTTATTTTCACGGGGACTGTCTGGCATGTTCCTGCCCGGCTTCAAGCATTATTGACCAGTTATGCAAATGAAAATCTAGTTGTTGAACAAAATATCTTGTCACCTATTTTCACCACACCCAATGGACCTTAGTTTCGATCGGAGACGTCGAGCATTTCATAACCGGAAGAGATGAATGGATTAAAGACATAGACATGAGATACCCGCAGCTCTCTCGCGAAACCCTGTAATTTGAATTCGACTTTATAGACACTTATAAATTATGTAGGCGTTACTCAAAAGATTTAGTATGATGAGTGTTTTGAACGAAAATTATATATTTCGGTCACATACTCCAGATAATAGCGTGAAGTTAACACTCCTGTTAATCGTGTTGACACTGGGCAATAATTTCGGAACATTTTACGAGGGCTGGGTCAACAATGTTTTCGCTGGGTCTTCGAAGGGGCAATAAAACGGACACAACTTCGAGTGCCTGCGTTGTTTTTCTCATTCGCCCCGGAGATAACGCCCGCGGTTATAGTGGGAATTCTAACTCGCTACATATCTGCCCACAATGGACACCAAGGAAGGTGAGTTCTTTGTAGATGTCAGGATCCTTATTTATTCTGCAAGTAGCAAGAGATCGTGGCGCCTTATTTATTCTGCAAGTAGCAATATTACCCTTTATAATTTATTTATAATTTACATGCTGTACTTCGAATGTTCTCTGTATTTTACATAGTTTAAAGACATATTAAGTTCGTTTTTCAGTGAACCAAACTGACAAGTGAGTACCAAGGCGCATGGCCGACTGAAATAATGCAGCATTTAAAGGTACGGTTGGCCTTGGCGGTGGGTATCCTGTGAAAATATTTCCACCCGTCAAAAACCGCCACAAACAGAAAGAACAACAAAATGTAGACAGACTTTGTTCGTATACAAATAAGAGATATCGCATAAACAGTATGTTATTGTCATATCTTTGACCATTGTTATGTAAACAAAAGCATAAAAAGTAACTTTTCTGGTGTTTGTTTGTATTATGATGGTAAAGATAAAGAGCGTTCTTTGTTGGTGAATTCCTGATATGGAACGAATAAAGAGCGTTTATGTCATTTGTGTGTGATTAGCCAGCAGCATTGTGCTGTCTTCTGTAACACAATCAGGCTCTTGCTTAGGTAAAATATAGTAAGTCTTTATGATAACATGCTGTTTACGCGATGGTCATGGTATATATGAACGAAACTGTATGCGTTTTAATGTTTTCCTGTTTACGGTGATTGGAACAAATCTGAATATTTTCGACAACTAAGGCCTCACGTGCCTTTAACTAATATTATCGAAATTTCAGCCACTCCAATCACACGATTTTAGAGAACTATGCTCACAATAGTTACTCATTAATTCGGGACGTATTTTTATGACAAAAAGAAAATGAGAGTTGTTGAACTTGTTGCACATAATTTAGATATACCAATTTGGATATACATTTTCGTAAATAACTTCTTTATTGTGTATCCCCATTCTACCACACCATGTGAGTGTTCCGCCATCATGTCGGTAGACCTACTGTATGTTAATGTAACAAATGATTAATTAACTGTACTTACCTTCTGCCAGTAATACCAGATGTCTTGGCAAATAGTAAAAGCAGAATATTATTTGTTTGATTATGGTTGTAATACGTATACTGTTATATGGAGTTACTACACTTGGACAGTGTGTTCTTTTGCGATGTTTTCTGAGTGAAAAAAAAACCCGCCAATATATCGCCATACTCTGGAAATGGGGTGATTTCTGAATTTATTGTCGCCCATATTGTATATTATTTTAACGACAGAATTGTGCTGTGAAGACGTGGTATGGGTGCGCCCTATAGCTCCATGAATTCCGTTCCCAGTTCCCAGTTCCCTATTCTCCTAAAATTACACTTTTCGTTACTAAATCGGCTGCGTAGCCAGAGTCATGGCGGCCACCCGGGAATCCTTGTATTTTCGTGCGGTGCCACCCAGCGGGCATCTATAGGAAAGTCACGCGACCATGCAGCCCCTTCCAAATTTTCTAAAATTGGGCTGAAGTCGTGCATGGGGTGTCAAAATAGCACTTTTCGTTACTAAATCGGCTGCCGTATCCTGAGTCATGGTGGTCACCCGGGAATCCTTGTATTTTCGTGCGGTGCCACCCCGCGGGCAACTATAGGAAAGTCACGCGACCATGCAGCCCCTTCCAAATTTTCTAAAATTGGGCTGAAGTCGTGCATGGGGTGTCAAAATAGCACTTTTCGTTACTAAATCGGCTGCCGTATCCTGAGTCATGGTGGCAACCCGGGAATCCTTGTATTTTCGTGCGGTGCCACCCGCGGGCAACTATAGGAAAGTCACGCGACCATGCAGCCCCTTCCAAATTTTCTAAAATTGGGCTGAAGTCGTGCATGGGGTGTCAAAATAGCACTTTTCGTTACTAAATCGGCTGCCGTATCCTGAGTCATGGTGGCCACCCGGGAATCCTTGTATTTTCGTGCGGTGCCACCCCGCGGGCAACTATAGGAAAGTCACGCGACCATGCAGTCCCTTCCAAATTTTCTAAAATTGGGCTGAAGTCGTGCAAGGGGTGTCAAAATAGCACTTTTCGTTACTAAATCGGCTGCCGTATCCTGAGTCATGGTGGCCACCCGGGAATCCTTGTATTTTCGTGCGGTGCCACCCCGCGGGCAACTATAGGAAAGTCACGCGACCATGCAGCCCCTTCCAAATTTTCTAAAATTGGGTTGAAGTCGTGCATGGGGTGTCAAAATAGCACTTTTCGTTACTAAATCGGCTGCCGTATCCTGAGTCATGGTGGCCATCCGGGAATCCTTGTATTTTCGTGCGGTGCCACCCCGCGGGCAACTATAGGAAAGTCACGCGACCATGCAGCCACCATGACTCAGGATACGGCAGCCGATTTAGTAACGAAAAGTGCTATTTTGACACCCCACGCACGACTTCAGCCCAATTTTAGAAAATTTGGAACGGGCTGCATGGTCGCGTTACTTTCATATAGTTGCCCGCGGGGTGGCACCGCACGAAAATACAAGGATTCCCGGGTGACCACCATGACTCAAGATACGGCAGCCGATTTAGTAACGAAAAGTGCTATTTTGACACCCCATGCACGACTTCAGCCCAATTTTAGAAAATTTGGAAGGGGCTGCATGGTCGCGTGACTTTCCTATAGATGCCCGCTGTGTGGAACCGCACGAAAATACAAGGATTCCCGGGTGGCCGCCATGACTCTGGCTACGAAGCCGATTTAGTAACGAAAAGTGTAATTTTAGGAGAATAGGGAACTGGGAACGGAATTCATGGAGCTGCGCCCTATATGTACCGGTACTTACATACTTATATGTATTTTTTCTTTCGTCCAAAATTGTATAAAGATATCAAATACCATGTTTTTGTTTATTTGATTTGTTTGTTTTTTTTTGTTTTTGTTAAAGGCCGGGCTAATGTTCGAATTCCCAGATCGAGTCACATTGGTCAATAACACTGACTCTATATAGAACTAATCGAGAACTCAAAGTTTAAGTGGGCTTTTAATGGGATTAGATCATTGAACATTACGACAGAAAGAGGTGGGTTCTAGAAAGTGAAATTGAGAAACAGTGTCATCACTCGGAGTAAAAGAGTTCCCATGCATAAGAACACTTATTTATTGACTAGTTTGTATTCTGTTATAATTATTTGTCAATAACTACACAATAATTATCGGGTCGTCATTGTTGAAACCCAAGTTATTTTCGCCGACCCACTCTAAAATCATTTTCCAGTTATGCATTGATTTGATACATGAATGTATAGGATGGACCATAATTTAAGTCAATATTTAACAGTCTTATCATAACTGCTTATATTTGAAGTGCTACATGGAACGGAGAGTCAATAAATAGATAAATGTGCCGTTTTATGGCGCGGGCCACAGTCACACTACAAAGAGCGTAAGTCGATTTAGGTTCACATGGAGCGTAATTCAGATTCAAATAAGTCTAATAAGTTCAAATATGAATTTACTTTCATGAGAACAGGTTTATAATTTTTGACTGATTGATTGTTTATTCCAGCCATTGTTACATGGAACATGGACAACAACATAACATTGCCAAGTCTGGTTTTTTTTTTGGCAGTTTTTTCCTACTTGATCCTGTTACGAGGCTCTAAAGCATCTTTGGTACTCGGAACCTGCCCCTGCGACCACACGGTTCCAAACACAGGCTCCACCTGTATTTGTGAACGTGGATTGTCAAACAATCAGTGGATAATGGTCGTTATATAGGGACACCGAATTCCCCCTCCCCTTTAATGGCGATACAACTGTTGGCAATTAAGTTAAAGACACGGTTGGCCTTGGCGGTGGGTATCCTGTGAAAATATCTCCTCCCGTCAAAAACCGCCACAAACAGAAAGAACATCAAAATGTAGATAGACTTTGTCCGTATACAAATAAGAAATATCGCATAAACAGTATGTTATGGTCATATGTTTGACCATTGTTTTGTAAACAAAAGCGGAAAAGGTAACTTTTCTGGTGTTTGTTTATATTATGATGGTAAACATAAAGAGCGTTCTTTGTTGGTGAATACCTGATATGGAACTAATAAAGAGCGTTTATGCCATTTGTGTGTGATTAGCCAGTAGCATTGTGCTGTCTTCTGTAACACAATCAGGCTCTTGCTTAGGTAAAATATAGTAGGTCTTTATGATAACATGCTGTTTACGCGATGGTCATGGTATATATGAACGGAACTGTATGCGTTTTACTGTTTTTCTGTTTACGGTGTTTGGAACAAATATGAATATTTTCGACAATGATGGCCGCACGTGCCTTTAAGGTATATCACAACCATAAGTTGTACATTTCTTACATTTTTTACATTGCGGACCAATTATTGGGAATTCCGCTTTTAAATGAGCGTGCCTTACGTGTTTTGTTTTTTCGAAAAGTTTGTAAATGCAATTCCAGATAATGGGCCCGCGGCTCTGGAGAAGGAAATGGAGATCTATCTCAAGTTCTTTAGAGAAGCAGACACGGATGGCGATGGCGAAATATCGATCCAAGATCTGGCGAGAGCTCTCTGGCGGCGAAAATGTTTCGTTCACGAGAGTAAAATTGCCGTACGTATGCTGAATGTTGCTTATACATGTATGTGTGCATCGATACACAGTCGTGCGTCGTGTGTTAATCACAACAGCTGTGGTTGCCTTCAACTATATCGCAACCTTAGTCGTATTTAAATTCGCGAAGTACTATTTCGTTTTGAATTCGCAGACTTTGAATTCACGATCAATGCCGCGCGAATCATACAATAATCATGACAATTTCAGTTCTTAAAGGTACGGTTGGCCTTGGCGGTGGGTATCCTGTGAAAATATTTCCACCCGTCAAAAACCGCCACAAACAGAAAGAACAACAAAATGTAGACAGACTTTGTTCGTATACAAATAAGAAATATCGCATAAACAGTATGTTATTGTCATATCTTTGACCATTGTTATGTAAACAAAAGCATCAAAAGTTACTTTTCTGGTGTTTGTTTATATTATGATGGTAAACATAAAGAGCGTTCTTTGTTGGTGAATTCCTGATATGGAATGAATAAAGAGCGTTTATGCCATTTGTGTGTGATTAGCCAGCCGCATTGTGCTGTCTTCTGTAACACAATCAGGCTATTGCTTAGGTAAAATATAGTAAATCTTTATGATAACATGCTGTTTACGCGATGGTCATGGTATATATGAACGAAACTGTATGCGTTTTAATGTTTTTCTGTTTACGGTGATTGGAACAAATATGAATATTTTCGACAACTAAGGCCTCGCGTGCCTTTAATCCTTCCCGAAGATACGTTTGTATATTAAAGGTCATCACGGTGGAAATTTACATCGAGTAGAAGTTAACTGCATCATCGTGTTGTTATAAGTATGGTTGTATGCATGATGTGTGCTCCAAGTAGTTATTCTGATTTATAGTTAAATACTAAATAGTTATGGACATCATTGAAAATAAATCGAAAGAAACCATCACCGCGAGGCAAATGACTTCAGGAAAAATGTACAATTGGCCGCGTGTATTTTAAATAATTGTGTTGACTTAGCTAACTCAGACTGTTTGATCACGTGCAGTGTCACTCCAGGGTTGTGAATATGTGTGTTTGTGCACCTCAGCCTGGAATATGTGTATTTCTTACAGGCATTGAGTGTTTCATTATGTTTCACTTTATGAGTGAATCACGGTGTTGTGTTTGGTTTATGAGTGAATCACGGTGTTGTGTTTGGTTTATGAGTGAATCACGGTGTTGTGTTTGGTTTATGAGTGAATCACGGTGTTGTGTTCGGTTTATGAGTGAATCACGGTGTTGTGTTCGGTTTATGAGTGAATCACGGTGTTGTGTTCGGTTGCCCGCATCTGAATATAATTGTCTATTCAGTCCTATCTTCCGTGTTGTAAGTAACTCAGTAACACAACCTTCTTTTTTCCCTTGTCGTTCAGTTTAAATTTGCGATGGGTGTGCGAAAAATAGTATAGTGCGAATTTAAAGGGAGGTTGTAATCAAATTTCCTGCAGTTGAGAGATTTGTTTAGCCTGAAGTATAACAAGAACTTTACGGATATTTATGTCAAGTGTGAGTACCATTGGAAATGGACATCGTTCTGGAATAAAACATGTTAGTCGACAACAATCTGCTAACTTTAAAGGTACGGTTGGCCTTGGTGGTGGGTATCCTGTGAAAATATTTCCACCCGTCAAAAACCGCCACAAACAGAAAGAACAACAAAATGTAGACAGACTTTGTCCGTATACAAATAAGAAATGTCGCATAAACAGTGTGTTATTGTCATATCTTTGACCATTGTTATGTAAACAAAAGCATAAAAAGTAACTTTTCTGGTGTTTGTTTATATTATGATGGTAAACATAAAGAGCGCGTTCTTTGTCAGCGGTATCTTGAGTTGACGCCCCGTATCGACATAAATTTTTACCCGATGTGTGCCAAATGTTGTTCAATCCACTATCAATGCAATTAATTTGATTGCGTCGTTTCAAGGAAATTCGTTACTTAGTTTATGGCTTAAGTTATAAACTAAATTAATATTAAACATTAAAATTGATTTTATGATAACCTGTTAACCTGAACATTTACAGAAAACATCTTCGACTCAAATTAATTATCGATATCAGATCGTCGTTGTTATCGAGAATTTGTTGAAATTGGCGTAAGTCTCCCTTTAAATACGAATAAGGTTGGGCCGAGCGTTGTCCGTGTATATCCGTGCAACATCGCCATAATGGTGTGGTAGAGTGATAGAATTTTTTCAAAAAGGGAAATGATGGCGACATTCCGCTGTATGCATTGCAAAACATTTACTAAATGTGTAATCGTGCGACACATATTAGACAGATCAGCCGCAAATTGGCAACCGACTGATGCCCTAATGCAGCGCTGACAATTGTGTAAGATGCCATGGAGACTAACGTCTCAATAATTTCTTCCAGCATATATTCGTGGCAATCGATAAGAAGAGGGATTGGGTGATAGATCTCGATGAATTTATTGAAGAGATGAGCAAGGAAGATCGCAACATAAAGAAGTAAGTAAAAAATAGCAGCGAAACCAATATATACCATACCAGTGACAAGGTTCACTAGTCCGATTTTGGGAAAAAACACACCATTTATCATATGCCTCATTGATTCTCAAAATCGTTCAACTCAGTAACAATATATTTCAGTGTGTCTTATTGGCCATGACATTTCCTTTCTTTTGATGTATAAGTCCATAGAAATAAACGAAGGGAAGTCAAAACATCAACGAAAACTTGCAATATCTACTGGAAATTTGGGAGTAAAACGGGTCGTCAGTCTCCCTGTCCGCCTAATATCCTCAATAATTCTAAAACATTGTCAACTGAGACAAAATATGTCCCAATGTATGTTGTATGGCATAAAAGTTTCTTTCGTTTGATATATTACATGACAACGTCAATTTAAGCGAAGTCGACATATCTACGGGGAATTCGCAAGTTCGGCAATTGCGATCGTAATAATTGAATTGTATCCGTGTATAATCGTGCGTTCTGTGTGTCTTACACCACAGCCTGACGCCTCTCATCTTTAGGGGGGAGGGTTGATTTTTCTGCCTTTGATAAAAAATGATGCGACCAACAGCGATAAATTATATATTAGACCGTAGCTAATTGGCAGTAGTTTTCCATGGTATAAAATAATTGGGCATAACTATCTTACTTCTGATTTTATAAGAAACGAAAGACAACGTTTTGCGAGAATCGTCATATTCTTCTCACCCCAAAAATTATTTGACGTCACATGACGTCATGACTGTCGCTCCGAGATTCAATTGTTACATGTATCACCTTACTCTGGTTATCGCCCCATTCACTGGTATCAAAATTGGACGAATATCTCTTCTCAAAAGGTGTGAATATACTCTGTCAAATATGTCGGCTTTATTTAAAAAATGACCGATTTTATCACCAGGTGCCTCAATAAAACAACGCGGTGCGAAAAAAGTCCGCCTATCTGACAAATCCAACATACGGATTCCGAAAGTTAAGTGTTCATGCTAACCAAAAATCTAGGTCTCATAAATTCCCTCTCCAGGCGACACCTATGTCCATATTTGCCTAGACTAATCACTACTTACCGGACAGGGAAACTGACGACCGCTTTTTAAAAATTCGTCGGGTTTTGCTATACCATATATCGACTTCCCTTCATTTGACACTATCGTATCATACATCAAAAGAAAGGAAATTTCATGGCCAATAATACACAATGAAACATATTGTGACTGAGAAGACAGGTTTTGAGAATTTATGAGTTACTATGATAGTTGGTGTGTTTTTTTCCCAAAATATGACTTGTGAACCTTGTCACTGTTATAGTATATATTGGTATATCTGGTAATTTCCCCCAGGGGCCTGTGTTCGTTAGCGGACCCGACCGACCCAAAACATGTTATTTTGGGGGAAAAGTACTCCATGTACATATTGTCTTTGAAATTTCATGTGATGGAAAAAAAACCACTAATTATTTTATGGACTAAATTGTGACATAAATAGTTCTCATTTGTGTTTGAACACCTATACTACGTGTACATACTATAGTATATACATGCTAAAAGATGGGTAGCGGGTAGATAACTAAGATGTGATTATTGGATTATGGTAATTGGTTGTTAATACAAGAGACATTCTGTTTCATACGACATCCTAGAACCGCCACTTCCTCTGCTGTTACTAACTTGTTTAAACAAGTTATGTAGCCTGGGTTATTCATCATCATCATCATCATCATCATCATCAGTGTATTCGAACGAATCATTCAGCTCTTAGTTCGCGTATTTATTTAACTGCTAAATCACCACGACCTACACAAATCCTAGAACAACCAGCCACCCACCAACATAACATAGCTAAACCCGCAGGATCCACCAACATCCTAGGCAAAGTCAACAGGACCAACTGAATCATAGCAATACTCTATCGCTAATTCAGTATGCATCATCCACCAGTTGCAGCAGAACCCACTAACACAGCCAAATCAGCAGACCACCAATATCATATAGCTAAATTAGCAGAACCCGCCAACACCATAGCCAAAAGCAGCAGGACCCACTAACATCATAGTCAAATCAATAGGCCCACCAACATCATATTCATCATAGCCAAATCAGCAGGATTCACCAACGTCATAATTATAGCTAAATCGGCAGGACCCATGAACATCATTGCTTAGTCCATAGGGCTCACCAACACCCTATATAATTCAGCAGGACCCACTAACACAATGCCAAGTGAACAAACCCCACCAACATCATAGCCAAATCAGAAGGATTCACCAATGTCATAATTATAGCTAAATCGGTCCATATGAATCACCAACATCATATAGCTAATTCAGCAAGACCCACCCAATACCATACCCAAAATAGCAATGCCCGCCAAATCAGCAGGATCCACCAACTTTATAATGCTAAACCAGCAGGACCAACCAACTCCATACCCCAAACAACAAGACCCACACCAGCATAGCCATTTCAACAGACCCACCAACATGATATTGGTAAATTAGCAGGACCCCTCCTCCCACCAACAGCCTAGCTAAATCAGCAGGACCGCCAACATAGCTTAATCCACACCGAAATCATAACCGATATATTTTAATTGCAGAGAAAATGAATGGAGGATCGAATTCGACTCAATTGATACAGACAGAGATGGATTTATTAGTCGGACAGAGCTGATGGACTTCATTAACCGTGTTAATCCGAAAAGGGTCAAGGACATTGATGACATTATGAATAATGTTGATCGGGATAGGGATGGAAAGATCAGCCACTGGGAGTTCGCCAAGGACATGAACAAAACTTACATGCTCATCTGAAACTAGACTAGATGATAGGGACCCGTTTGTTTATATGTTACAATTATTATCATTTGAATAAGTCGTTCCGATGTTTATGTAATTTATGGGGTGTTAGGTTGGAAAAAAGGTTGCAGTTGGAAATTTCAGGATCCTCTATCTACGTCCCTCAATGGCAGCAGTTTTGATGACTGATATACTCTTTCATACCAATAATCAACCTATGACATTGATTAGATTTTTCCAGCTGCGACATACGTGGTTCCATGTTGATGTAGGTTGCTGGCTTTCTTCTCAACGTTATTAAATCGATGGTATGGTAGATTTGCCATCCGCTGAAGTGGTATTAATTATTACATGCAAACATATACCACTCAGCATGCAGATCATGTTGAGCCAAGATCACAAAACTGAAGCATGCACTATTAAAGATGGATTATCTCTTTAAATAACAAATTTTAAATAGTTGCGTGGGTATAAAATAATAGATATGAACTGAAGACCCCTGTCCGGAAAAGCTTCTATCAATTAATATTGATTTTATTTCGAATATTAAATCGGGATCGTTTATGTGTCTATTTTTAGAACAGACCATTCGGGTGATACCATATTGCGATATAGAGCACTGGGCTGTTCCTATGGCTACGCACCGAAAGTCAAATGTCCAAGATTGATTGTTTGTATTGTTTTGTTCCACAGATATAAGCGATAATGAGTATAATTAACGTTTATTTGTGACAAAATTGTACAATAAAATTTCTGGTCTCTGTTAACAGTAACCACTATTGTTCGTTAGCTCAACAAACACACCTTTTTAGACCAGAAAATATTCGAAATAAAATTAATATATATTAATCGATAGAAGCATTTCCGGACAGGAGTCTTCGATTCAAATCTCATATTTTATACCCCGGTAACTATATAATACATGTTTACAAAGAGATAATCACAAAACTGAAGCATGCACTATTAATATTAACTGAGGCTTGGCCGCTTGGCCTTATTACGCCTACGTTACAACTAAATCGTGTTTAAATGTGTAGTCGTATAATACAGTATGATGTTATCGTGCGATATGACAGATGATACGATATCAGAGTTGTACATATATCATGTGTATATTTAACTGATTGCAATATAGTCTATATTATATAGAATTGTGTCAAAAAGTTACAAATATAAAACACTGTCATTATTGTACGTGCCAGCTCCAATTCACAGAGAACATTATAGAGTTACTCATAGAATATATATATAGTCATCGCATGCAGAATACATCAAAACGTAACGTAACCACAACATAATATTGACCACAGAGATGATCCAGCCAGTGTTCCGATTATCCAAATCCTCACGAAGAGAAAAAAACATTAAAATTAAATTCCAATCGCTGTTATTGTTATACACAGGTATCAGAAAGACCCCATGCACACGAACACAGAAAATAAGACACCCCGGGCGTCTCAGTTCATAATGTACATTGCGCATTATATAGGCCATCATTAGCCGTCCGAACAGCAATGGCGAACCTGGTTCAAACCTCGGTTTGTGCACACAATGGGGGGGGGGGATTTGATTCGTGTATCTTGGCAAGTTTGTCAGAAGCTTTCTGTGGGTCGGTGGTTTCTATTTGCAGTGTATTGATTCCCACTATATATACGGTATTTTCTCCATGCATGAAGCTGACAACATCGTGATATGGTTTAGCGGATACACCCCAATAAAACAAAACAAACAAGCAACCGGGCGCGACCAAAATTACCCGATGAACGAAATCTGAGCATCAAGATCGCTCGTGGGCGCATTATGATCTCATTAGTGTTAGTAATCATATGTTGTTATATAGAAATCTTCATGATGAATAATGATGACAAGCGCATAATCAATTACGTGTGCAACGTGATACGGTTATTCTTTCTAAAAATGACAGAATGGAAATATGGGGAGATAAACGTGGAAAGTATTAATTTATCATATACTAAGCCTACTAAGGATTATATATCGCAACATATATGCATGTTATATGTATTCTATTTTAAAGTGTAACTATTCATGTATTAACTTTCTCCATGTGTGTATACACCTTGTCACTGAGTCGCGGCCATACTGGATCCATCCAGTCCCGTTCCGTAGTTTTAGTGCTACACGTGAATGTTCTGGAGTAGTATTTCCAAATATGGAAGTCATGAATATTTAAAAGTTCCATGTACGGAAATGCTACTCCAGAACTTTGACATGTAGCACTAAAACCACGGAACGGGGCTGGATGGATCCAATATGGCCGCGAGTTAATGATTAAACATATTGCAATAAATCATCTTATATTATCATATTTTCCATCTCTTTATTTGCTAACATAGAAAACATACAAATTGTATTTTCACCGCGTGTAAAATCGGATGGGGCATCTTTAAAACAATGTATATGGGTTTATAGATCTTGCCATGAATAGCTATACTCTGGCTACGCACGTAGAGATCATAATCCACCAAAACACTGGGAACTTTTTATGTTCGGACGGGGGACTTAATAATATTGAGAAAAAAAAACAATGGAGGTAATATGTTTCTTTATTTAATACTTGTTCCTTAATAATGTATTTTCCAAACTCGAAATTGCATGATAAGATGACTTTTGTGAGCCGATTTTGCTTTGCGACGCTTACAATCGAGGAATTTTCCCACGGGCAATGGATTCAATGTTTATTGCAAAAACGGCTAAAAAAGTCGCTCAAATAAAGCAGTCTCGAGTTGGTATCATAACTACTGTGTCGGAGTATTAAAGCAGGACCATTTGTTAACAAAGATATATATTCCACACAAAATGTCAGACAAACTTGCAGCCATACTCTATGGAACGCAAGCAAATCAACATCCATTTCTTATATTTACACTCAACCGAGTCAACTGGTAGATTAGATGAGCAATAAGTGCCCATTTCCAACGTTATTATCGAGAATTAATTAATGCAAGTTGCGTCTAAACAAAAATGGATGCAAGTTGGGGTCAGCGCGCGACGTAATTTCGACCAACCAACGTCCTGTATTCATGTTCCACAGCGCGAATGCTTGTGTGAGTGTAAATATTGTTGCTTGTTATAAACTACCCAGTCAGAACAAGTCAAACATTCAAAAAGTTCTCAGGTTTTGGACGGGCGAATATGATCTCTATGGGCGTATCCAGAGTAGAGATTCATGTCACGATATATGAGGGTTACTTCATCGCATGAGCCCGATGTAAACTGGACCCAAAGGGCGTTTGTGTCGTTCAGTGGGTGATTCGGTGAGATGAGCGCATACAATCAAACAACCCAGTTACCACGAGGACCAAACGTATGCCAGTTCAGTTATTATTGGCACACCATAAATTAACGCGGACAAGCACACGCTTATGACAACACTTGTGTGAGAATGAATCAATAGTGACACGATAATAACAAGCCGTTGTAGTGTACTCCGTCAGTCGATATTATGTACAACTCCATCCATCTAAACCGCGGTCCAGAAAGTCAGATTAGTCATATAAAGCGGTTTATCATTCGACGCCAATCGGCGGTCCAGTTAAACCCGGTTTACATTATTGCTAAACACCGGGAGATTTTTTTTAATCGATCAGGTTTTGACTTTGGGGTTAGATTTTCTCCAAACTGGTTTCGCTTTATAATATTTTATGGTTGTTAGTTTTGAATAATAATAGCGAGTTTGCGATACCCGTTCGACGGGAACGGGTACGGGTAAATCTGTGAACATCGTCACGGTCACTTGGGTACTTTCAATGCAGCACATAAAGCGATAGCGAATTGAAACGGGTAGATTTGTCCCATTGACCGGTAGCCTTTCATTACGATTTTCTCACTCAAGGGTCCATGAATTCCATGAAATTCCAGTCAGCTATGCGTTAACCTATTTATTGAAAGATTTCATGGGCAAATATTATTGATAAAGTTGTCATTTTAACCCAGGATTTGTGTTCAAATTCTCGAGGCGGCTTCTAGCATTTATATAAATACGGAAGGCCGATTTTTTTTCACTAACAACTTTGTTCACTGCATTAATGACAGGTTGTGATTAATAGAGTGAGTAGATGGTGCAAAAGACGCCCATTGCAGGGACGTGGCTATAGATGGTCTGCGCGTTAGGAAGGGTGTCCACCTTCGAATTTCTAACTACACATCTCGAACCATATCAAATTCACAAGTTTGCGCGTAAATCCACCCCCCCCCCCCCTTGGCTGGCATCAAGCTTTCCAATTGTTGGAAATTTTGAGACCTGACACCCCCCCCCCCAAGCTTCAACAATTTCCAACTGTTTCTGACAGCCATTTCAGTCCAAATTTTGTTACCAAAAATAGGGAAATATGCAAATGTTGGTATAAAAACTACAAATTATCCACTAATAAATTGTTCGAAAATCAAACTACGAAAACAATTTCAACCTATTGTTTGTGTGAAATTTCCAACAAATGTTTTGTCAGGTATATCAAATTTCCAAATGTTGAACATTTGACCAAAGTTGGGGGGGGGGTTAAGACACCCCTGTCGTCACGTCCCTGTCTCAACCCATTGTACAAGGACATAAATATATCGTGGATTTATCGATGCATTGCACATTTGAATACAAGTACCGTTTAGTTACCTTATCGTATGTAGGTGGGGACTGATTTCTCATTTTAATATATATTTACTATCTGAACGGACATGGCGCATTTGAACCACAGTACTTGTGTATAATGTAGTGGGGATAATATAGGACGCCAAATACACGAAATACCTATACATACTCTACAAAATCTAAGCATATAAGTAGAGCGAGTTTCAGTTGTTTTCTGTGTTTCGCACAGAAGTGAAGCAAACGCTCTTTATTCAATCCGTATAATAAACAGACTACATTTTGACACCTTTTTTGTTACCAAGTTAAACATTTCAACCTACCTCCGGGTTTAGATCCCGACAACAATCCCAATTCTTGGGATAAATATTCCCTTGCCCCGACGGGCCGACCCTTCGATCTGTTGAAAGATTCCAAAACAAGGGTTTACTTAAAGCTACTCAAACCGATCAGACGGTCCCCATATCATAAAGTTACAACAAGAACATTTCTTCAAAATACGCTTTTGTTATCAGAATCGATTAATTACAACAAAATAATGCTAACTGCTGTCAACTATGGTATAAAATTTTGGCCGCATTACCACTTGATTTTAGAGTTAAGCATCGTCGTCCGCAATTTTGTCCGAGACTGTCGGTTTGATGACTCTTTTCTGGGCCACAAATAATTACACAATTCAAGAGATAACAAACTTCAAAAATCGATATCTGATCACTCTGCGCTTTGATGGTGGGTTCCTCGATTCGAATCAAATATTTAGTTTTACCCCCGAAGCCAAATATAATAACTTGGGAGCGTTAATTCGGATTATGCATCTTTAATATGACTAAATATTCCCCAACTAAAATAAGGGACAAATGCGGTATTATATCGAACTGAAAGTACATGTAGGACAATATTAGACCCTTGGTCTAAAACAATACATTTTACACCGAATATTGGTTGGACATTTTAACTATATATAACGTAATTGTATATTTGAGCTATCATAATCTATTTTCTAAGTTTAAAAATTCCAACCGATTTATTGTCAACACTCGATCGGTCTATGAAATGTAGAATCCAATTGTTGAAAATGTTACCAATATGAGTGAAAGAAAAGCAACGTCCTCTTCCAACTGCCACCTAGATCGTCCTTGATGAAAGCAACTGATTATCATGGGGCTCATCTAATCTAAATACATATTTCCAACAACCCATAACGCTAAGTATAACATAACCAATAACGCGAATAACAATCTATATCATAATATCTTTTTTGTTGCAGTTGCCTCACCATACATTACCAGTCGATGTGATGAATGCTACCGGTAAAACAGTTTGCGATTTCAAAACGTGTACCGGTACGGGTAGCTACCCGTACGCGTACCGGTATCCGTACCGGTTTGAAATCGCAAACTCGCTAATGTCTAAAGAAGGGGAAGTACTTAATTATTCTGAAATAAAAGTGTTTTGAAGCCATTTTCCCAGACTTCGGGTGATTTCCTCGGAATCCTTTCTAATATATAATAAAATATCATAATAAAATTGGAGTGGAGCAGGGGGGCCGGGTAACCGCGCAGAGTTTCTATCAACGAAGAATAACTCTAAACACATAGAACCCTCTGAATTGAGTATAAACATTTTTGTCTGAACTTAGTTCACACCATTCACGCTCAGTGCTCTGACAAACTAGTCTAGTCAGATTTGTGTTTGATGTAAGGGGTGGTGTCTATGGGTCCAAACAGCATAACACTTTAGCTATGGGTTAGCAAAGGGTGAATTATTTATAGCCTTTCTTTGACTCGTTTTATCTGTATGTAAAAATTATTCTGGATCCAAGAAATCGACATTTTATCAGCAGTGGTCAAAAGTTGACACTTTTCATTTAGCCTTGTTAATCCAGGCATCTATCTTCATGTGTGATAAATATTTTATCTGTGAATAAATTGTAATAAATTGCCAATTCCGAACCGCACCAGATGCTGTCAGAACTCGGAGATGCATCTATACCCTAAGAGCCAGGGTCCGTATCAGCCGCATACCCTCATCCGTACCCCTTGGCATGAGATTCGTGGACTCATATCTGTTGATGTCGAAGCAGGCGGTAGCAATAGGACGGTCTAATTTGAACCTGGGTGTGTCGGACCACATTTGTAAATTCCTGGTCCATTACCATTAGGCAGTACAAACAAACATATAAGGCTAGAAACGTGGTGAAAAATTGGGTATTCATTTTTGTTGCCAGCAACATGATACAAACACCGCTTCAATTACATTGCCACGCAGGAAAGCGGCAGTCACACAAGAAACGTGGTAAAAATAAATTGGAGTATGCATTTCTGTTTCTTGCCATATGTATATATCTTTATTGCCTCCTCTATACAAACCATTAACCAACATGGTGGCCTTTGTACCTGTAATTAACATAGGAGCCTTTGTACCAGCAAATTGAGATTGATTGGACTCCACCTTGCAGAGCTGATTCCATTTTGGACTTAAATATACAAAACACAAACAATAAATACAACCTATAATCCACCTACCTACATGGTTGAAATACGTTTTGTAGGATCAGTGTGTGAATGTAGAAATGACTGGGGTCATTGGATTTTGACCGGCAGAGTATAAAAACACTTTGCTCAGTTACTCTGCCGGTCAAAACCAATGATCTGCAAGTCATTCCTTATAATCATATACCAGCCCATATAAAAATGTACCTGGGTAAATCTTGGTGTTTACCTAGGTATACCCCTGATGAACCCCGGTACATGTAGGTTTTACCCTGGTTCCACCCAGGTCACACCCAGGTTACAACCAGGTAAATCAGGGCTTTATAAAGATTTACCCTGGTGTTTTCTATATATGTTAGGTTAAACCCCAGTTTACCCGGGTTTTTACGGATATAATTTAGAAAAACGCTGTCACACCCGGGTGGTATTTAGACCCAGGTTATCCGGAGTATTTACACCCAGGTATTTACACCAGGTTTTCGCCCAGGTATTTACTACAGTGTTCACCCGGATATATACACCTGTGGTATTTTGTTAAACTGTATAATCTGCACTTGAAGTTACCGTATTAACCCGTTCTATATTACAGCACCATTGGCGTGTAGTTAACCATTATTAACCATTCTATATTAAAGCATTACTTGACAGGTAGTTACCTTATTAACCCTTTCTATAGTAAGTAACATTGGTGAGTAGTTACAGTATTAACCCATTCTATATTAAAGCATCATTGACGTGAAGTTACCTTATTAACCCTTTCTGTATTAAAGCATCATTGACGTGTAGTTACCTTATTAACCCTTTCTATATTAAAACATAATTGATGTGTAGTTACCATGTTAACCCTTTCTATATTATAGCATCATTGACAGGTAGTTGCCTTATTAACTCTGTATATACCAAATTATCATTGTCGTGTATAATTACCTTATCCATTTCTATACTAAGTATGTTTGGCGTGTAGTTACCTTATTAACCCTTTCTATATTAAAGCATTAATTGACAGGTAGTTACCTTATTAACCCTTTCTATACTTAATATTATTGGTGAGTAGTTGCATTATTAACCCTTTCTATATTAAATCGCCATTGACGGGTAGTTACCTTATTAACAATTTTTGTATTAAAGCATCATTGACGTGTAGTTACCTTATTATAACCCTTTCTATATTAAAGCATCATTGCCGTGTAATTACCATATTAACCATTTCTATATTAAAGAATTATTGCCGGGTAGTTACATTATTAACCCGTTCTTTAAAAGTATCATTGGTGAGTAGTTACCATATTAACCCTTTCTATATTAAAGCATCATTGACGTGAAGTTACCTTATTAACCCTTTCTATATTAAAGCACCATTGATGTGTAGTTACCTTATTAACCCTTTCTATATTAAAACATCATTGACGTGTGGTTACCATGTTAACCCTTTCAATATTAAAGCACCATTGACGGATAGTTGCCTTATTAACCCTGTATATACTAAAGTACCATTGTCGTGTAGTTACCTTATTAACCCTTCATATACATTGATGTGTAGTTACCTTATTAACCCTTTCTATATTAAAGCATTAATTGACAGGCAGTTACCTTATTAACCCTTTCTATACTAAGTATCATTGGCATGTAGTTACCTTATTAACCCTTTCTATATTAAAGCATTAATTGACAGGTAGTTACCTTAAACAACCCGTTCTATACTAAGTATCATATGTGAGTAGTTACATTATTAACCATTTCTATACTAAAGCGCCATTGACGGGTAATTACCTTATTAACAATTTTTGTATCAAAGCATCGTTGACGTACAGTACCATATTATAACCCTTTCTATATTAAAGCATCATTGACGGATAGTTACCATATTAACCCTTTCTATATTAAAGTACCATTGGCGTGTAATTACCTTATTAACCCTTTCTATATTGAAGCAATAATTGACAGGTAGAACCTAGTTACCTTATTAACCCTTTCAATAATAAGTGTCATTGGTGATTAGTTACATTATTAACCCTTTCTACAATAAAGCATCATTGACATGAAGTTACCTTATTAACCATTTCTGTATTAAAGAATTATTGACGTGTAGTTACCTTATTAACCCTTTCTATATTAAAGTATCATTGACGGGTAGTTGCCTTATTAACCATGTATATACCTAAGTACCAGTGTCGTGTAGTTACCTTATTAACCCTTTCTATACTAAGTATCATTGACGTGTAGTTACCTTATTAACCCTTTCTATATAAAAGCACCATTGATGGGTAGTTACCTTATTAACCATTTTTGTATTGAAGCATCATTGGCGTGTAATTACCTTATTAACCCTTTCTATATTGAAGCAAGAATTGACAGGTAGGCCCCAGTTACCTTATTAACCCTTTCTATAATAAGTGTCATTGGAGATTAGTTACATTATTAACCCTTTCTACAATAAAGCATTATTGACATGAAGTTACCCTTAACCATTTCTGTATTAAAAAATTATTGACGTGTAGTTACCTTATTAACCCTTTCTATATTGAGACATCATTTACGTGTAGTTACCATGTTAACCCTTTCTATATTAAAGTATCATTGACGGGTAGTTGCCTTGTTAACCCTGTATATACCTACTAGTAAGTATCAGTGTCGTGTAGTTACCTTATTAACCCTTTATATACTAAGTATCATTGGCGGTTAGTTACCTTATTAACCCGTTATATACTAAGTATCATTGACGTGTAGTTACCTTATTAACCCTTTCTATATAAATGCACCATTGATGGGTAGTTACATTATTAACCATTTTTGTATTGAAGAATCATTGGCGTGTAGTTACCTTATTAACCCTTTCTATATTAAAGCATCATTGACATGTAGTTATCATATTAGCCAGTTCTATATTAAAGCATCATTGACGGTAGTTACCATAGTAACCCTTTCTATATTAAAGCACCATTGGCGTGTAATTACCATATTAACCCTTTCTATATTAAAACATCATTGTCGTGTAGTTACCATATTAGCTCTTTCTATATTAAAGCATCATTGACGTGTAGAACTTTATCTTATTAACCCTTGCTTTATTAAAGCATTATTGACATGTAGTTACCTTATTAACCCTTTCTATATTGAAGCATCATTGACAAGAAGTTAAATTATTAACCTTTCTATACTAAGTATCATTGCCGTGTAGTTCGTTACCTTATTAACCCTTTCTATATTAAGACGTCGGTCATTGACAGGTAGTTACCTTATTAACCATTTATGTATTCAAGCATCATTGGCGAGTAGTTACCTTATTACTTGAAGTTTATTATGACAGTATGACAATACACTACCCCGGACAAATGAAGCAATATCACACTTTATCTAACAGCCTAGCTATAACTAGTGAACATTAAGCTGACAAACAGACAATTTTCAGGGCCATTACCGGTATTTAATATTAAAGGGATACAAAATAAAGATATTTCTAATTATCAGTAAGAATTATTCTCTAAGTGATACTTATTATTTCAAATAAATGATTGCGTATACTATAGTAGACCATATACCAACAGGAAAATATTAGTGAATACAATTATTGTGTTTCATAATTCGTTTCGTTTCGTTTCTGCAGCCAAATTACAATCTTAACTTTTAGTTACCGTTACTTCGAAAAGAAGCGCCGATAATTCTTTGTGGTGTTTTGAGTTAATTTTGTCGCGAATCAACGCGGAATGACAGAAGGAAATGGTGTATTCGCTACAAACGGATAAACTGTGGACTTATATATAAGATTCGCCGATTTTGTCTGCATGGATGTACGCAAATATCGAAAAAGACTGAATTTCATGTGACAAAAAATATTTCAATTCCCGGAACAGTAAGAATTAAGCTACGATAACGAAACGGATCAACTATAGTATTGAACGGCCATCTGCCCATAGCCAGAATATTCCCGCTGACACATCTGTATGACCTGGAATATTTGTATCACATGAAAACCACTGACAGTGGACATAGTGCATTGGGATTGAATTGAAAAGTAATACATGTACAGTACATTGTAATTATTTGTAATTGTCACGCTACGACAATACGCAAAATTGAATTTGTGGTACCGGTACAAGCATGATGCAGTGGCAGTGGCCTGATCATGCACCTGTCCAGAAGAAAATTGAGAAGTTTGATCTGCGATAGTGAGGGGTCTGTACTACTGTACATGTACATGTACATGGCCATAGACTCATACGGTACTGATAGTGTTAAGCCTGCTGTTACAATAATACTACTTTTGCTGTTTTACTGGTCTTACTGTGTCAATGTGACATTGTTAATTCAGTTCCACTCTAATGTACATTAACTGGCAATGATGCATCACTATTAAAGGCACCGGTAATCCCTACATACCAGGAGGACGCGGCATTGAAACTTGGTACAACAGTTGTTACACGACAAAGAAAATTATCAACAAGTTCATGGTGATAATTGTTACAATTTACAAATATTTAAGGATTATACTAATGTCAATTTGATGAGTAGATGCGTGACTGATAAAAGAATTAGAGACTCCATATTTACTCAAAAGATAACAGTATACGATGCCATACAGTTGTTCCATAACACCTCAACCTTTGGTGGATAACAGCAAACTAATGAAAATGATGAAACCCAGACTCAACATCAAGACTACATGTGCATGCATAAGTGACGGTTCAATGATTTTGACTCCATCAGATGATATTTAGGCGACACCAATTTTTAAGTCTGGTTTACTATAATGTGGGGATAAAAAAAAGTAGATGCAGGACAGTGCAGGAGGGAACAAAATAAAAAAGATTGTCCCCCCAATTTATAATCAAGTAAATCGTGGAATTTCACATAAATTGTGAAAAAATGTTTTTGAATAAAATTCTAAACCAAACAAGACATATCTTGTCATGAAATACATGAAAATATGGATATGTAAATGATCATAAGCAGAACCGGATGCGACAACACATGAAAATCAGTACGCATGTAAAATATTTTGGGAGAAAACAGTTTTATTTTTTTTCATGAAATGGACAAAAAGTTGTAGGAGGTGTTCGTAAACCAGACTTAAAAAATGGTGTCGCCTTAGGCTCATGTTAACACAGGTTCACATATTCTCAAAATAATTGTCTCCCTCAACCGTACTAGTATTTATATCTGATAGAACCTCAGTGAGACCATGTTGAAAATTACCATCAATACTGTTCCATCAATACTGGTCATGTTATGTTACTTCAAACCAGTTGCAATGTTCCTTCGTGAAAATAAATGTCAATGCAACTTACTCTCGGGCTCCAAATAATAGTGCAGGGGGGGGGGGAATTCCATTGAAAGTTATTAAATAAAAGTACAGACCCAAATCATATTGCAGGGGGAACTCTGAGCAAAATATCAACTGTGGTTAACCAAATAATTTTTATAGATGGTATGTAGTACATGTACATGTATGTATCATGTGGTGTTTTGGTATGCCACATACTTGAATATGTACTCTTGAGTGCCTAATAAACATACATGTACGATTATTAAAATCGAGGTAAAATTCCCACCTGTACGATCGTTATTTGGTCCTGTACGTTTATTAAATTAACCAAAAGAAATAATTCACCAATCTTAAATTGTGTTATTTATAGATAAATGAACTCTGATTGTTGACAGTGCTCAGCACACTGTAGAATCACAGACCTGGCTATCAATCAAAACTATTTCTGTCACATGGCATCAGTATATAAACCAGTCACTGGCAGTCAGATGGTGCGTTTTGTTGGGATGTATGGTACTAATAGTTCCAGTCTGTACGTTTATTCCGCCCTGTACTATTATTCAGTTACGCGACATTTTCCAACCTGTACTACATGTAGTCTATTATTCCACCCTGTACTTTTATTAGGCACTCAAGAGTAATGTTTGCAACAGCGATGTTGTCGATTAATCAAAATACCGTAAATACTATGAGGCATTCCAGCGGTCAGCGGCATTGTAATTGAATGTGGTTGAACAGTCAAATACCAGTGGTCAATCTTGTTGTGGGGTGGGGTCATTTAATTAGAACATAGCTATATTTATGTTAAACTAGTCTCTTGTGTAGTTTGGGTTACTATTAATAAGATATTTAATGAATGTTTGGAATGTATGGTAGCATTCTTACTAGTACCTGGATAAACATATGCCATGCACAACGCTGGTCATCATATCATCACCACTGTGGGCAATAAACCCCGGCGGGCATCAGTAAACCGCTCATCGGGCTATAAAAATTAGAGTTTTCCATACCAGGGTTAGTCTAATCAATTAAAATTGGTCAATTTAGAGGTTATACCAACCAGTGGAAGACGTACATGTATATTCAGATATCTATCAGTTTTCGAGAAAAAACCCATCTTAGTCGAGCAGACTTAGAATATCGGGGTAAACTTAAATTTCATTCAGCAAAACTTTCACAGCAGAATAAAAAAATAGTACATTATAATCACTTACAGTACATGTACATGTAGTCCAGGTGCAGTGCTAGCCTATATACTACCAAAACTTTTGGTCGGTTTCTCGATGTCTGACACTTGTAAACGCTTGAACGGGTATATGGTATATGTATGTGAATTAAAGATCTTATTAGTGACACAACACTTCACAAGAGGCTAGACATACATTTGTAACTACAGTAATGCTCTAATTAATCGACTCCTTAACCACAGCAGAATTATGGGTAACTCGGGGAGAGCTTTCCGATGAATGACAACAAGCCATATTTCCGACTAAATCCTGAAAAGTTACACATAATTCTGCTGTGGTTAAGGGGTCGATTACTTAGGACATTACTGTATCTGTTTTAGTGCACATCAAATTGATTTGTTGTATTTCCTCTTGTAATTTGTCTTTGATTGTGTTCGCCATTTCGATGGACTACATGTACTGACATCAATGACTGAAATGAGTCAAAATTTAGCAGTGCAGCCAATTATATAGATAAACAGAATTAAATAGCATCCAAATTCCAAATGACCATAAATGATAAAACAAACTTTATTGAGCACATTTTTAATACTAGTAATTACAGCTACAATGAAAGCATACAGTTTGAGCTTCTTTATAATACCACTGAGTTAGGTGATGTTTTGATATTTTGGTTTGGGCACCTAATAAAAATTCTAAGTTTGGTAAAACTGTCTGTATACAAAGTTTATCTGACCGTGATGAATAAAACCTATAAATGGGATCATATACATGTATGTTAGATATCATTACATGATTATTTGAAAACACATATCCGTATGGAAAACAAACTATTTTACCACTGGCCAAGTGGTCCTGCTAATATGCTATGATGCTGGTGGTCCTGCTGAATTGCTATGATGCGGGTAGCGCAATTCATAGCAATTCAGCAGGACCCAACCGCATATCATAGCACATTAGCAGGAACACTTGAACAGGGGTATATTTACAGTGTCAAATCGAATGGGCATCTTTTAACAATATTTTTTAACAATTTCCTAGAAGTGTTTGAAAATTGAGAACTGAATTTATATTTTTTTTTATGAGGTTTCGATTGAAAAATTTCTAACTTAGCACATCAGGATTAACAGACTACTGGTATGTTTGGTATATTTTTCTGTAATCGACACCTGCTGAGGTGGGGAAATATCATCCATTTTCGCACAGCTATATTCTCTTTCCCAACAAAGTCCATAGAACATACATGTAAAATTACAGCTATGCTTTAATTAATCAACTCGCCTTATAAAGGTTGACCATCGGGTATTACTGCAGTATTCAGGCGTGTTCATGTGATCAACCGCAGTCAGTTATACCGCTGCAGAATGTGGTCCACCTCACTTTTGCAGTTAGGTTGTATTTTTCATGCGATGTTTAAATGAATTTTTTTTTTAAGTTGACATTGTAACCACACCAGAATTTTTTTTTATTGTTTCAAAATGTCTAGATAGAATTCAGAATTTTTGTGGTAAAACAATTAACTTGGTTATCACAGACATATTACTGTGGTAAGATTACTAGCGGATACCGCATATCAACAGGGACTGCATGCTCTAATTATTATCAGGTTTAACATGTTTATACTGGATACAGTTCATCGAGACTTAATAGTGGCCCAGAAAAATTTGACGAGCCGACGGTCTCAGACCAAATTGCAGATGAAGATGGATAACTCTAAAATCAAGAGGCTTTGTGTTGATAATAAGGCCAAACTTCATCGAACAGCATGTTGATAAATATAATGTATCGGGCAATTTTATACTATACATGCAGTTGACAGTGGTTAGCATTATTTTTGGGCAATTAATCGATTCTGATAACTGAAGCAGCATTTCTAAAAAAAATGTTGTTGGAATCTGATTATGTGGGGACCATCGAATCTGATTGAGCACCTTTAATAGTTAACTATATGAGCTAAATACACATAAGGCGACACCAATTTTTAAGTCCGGTTTACGAACACCTCCTACAGCCTTTTTTCCATTTCATGAACCCAACGAATTTACACGCATAATAGACATTTAAACTTTGAAAATTGCAGGTTTTGCTCTAAATTTACACATTCCCATCTTAAAAAATTATTTGATTTCCTGTATCGCAATACACATGATATCATGATATGCGTATCATTGATAGTGTATCCCAATACAATGCATGAATTCGCTATGAATCATTACAGTCCCACACAAAATGGGAACTGCAGTTATCTCTCATTGATTTTAACTCAATAACCACATAGTAAATTGGAAGTTTTCCATGGAAATTTGTGTTGTCGATTAGTCTACTTCGACTTGATTTTTTATTGTCGATTAGTCAACTATGAAAAACCCAAGCCATTTCAATACTAATGCAGTATCTGCTGGTATTAAATCTTACTGCAGTAATATTTTTGTTGTAACCAAGTGAATTACTGCAGTGTTTCAACCACGGTAAACCGCATTAATTTTTCTCATGACCGCCTTTCAGCCAGATCATTCTTTACAGTACTTACCATGTACATGTACCATATGTTCTATTTGGGGATAGACCATGATACTAGTATGTCACTTTGTGGGTTAAGTTTATAGAATTGGTGCAGTTGCACACTGCATCACTGCCTAACTCATTGCAAATGGAGGTCTCTTAATACATTTACATGTGTATAGTTTCTCAGTGCAATTTGGCTTTTTGGATGAAAACCAAAACTCGATAAGTCCATACAATAGGAACAATTTGATTGAAATTTAAAGCAGAAATATAGCTTGGAGCAATTCATAGGGTCACATAACCATTACCGCAATTATGTACATTATTACATGTACCTCAATCATATTTATGATGATTCAATGACAGTGCGTTAGTCCGAGTGGTCATTACTAGTAGTCCGATGGGTTCGATTGTCAAGAAGTTCAATAGTTTGAGGGTTCAATAGTCCAAATGTTCAATGGTAACCGCGTTGAGAGTATCAATTACTGTACCGTAGTACAAAGTTATTTACTTGAGACATAACATGTATTGTCGATATACATGTACACAATGATATGGGAGGTCAAATTCACTTTTAATAATGAATTGCACTTAAGCGCAATTGATTGCGCTTAAGTGAAATCAATTGCGCTTAAGCGCAAATACCACATATTGTGCTTAAGCGCAATAAGGGCATTTACGCTTAAGCGCAATTAAATAACCTACCCATAAACTATTAGCATGACCTGGTGTATCACCTAGCAACACAAGATGAGCATTGGGCTAATTTTGACCTGTACTCAACAGTCAAACTGTGAGTATGTGTTCAACAAGGAGAATCCCCTAATTACATATTATCAGCATCCCTCTATCCAAAGAATTGATGTCGCCTTCCCGGAACTCTAGTAATGTTTTGTATGATATTTTTAATGTAATTTTGCACAGATTTTAGCCTTTACTATGTTAATATCCTATACATGCATGCGGTGTCACTGCATGAGGGCTTTCTTACCTCATACAGTAATGCTCTATTTAATCGACTTCTTAACCACAGCAGAATTATGGGTACCTTTTCAAGATTTAGTCGGAAATATGCCTTGTTGCCATTCATCGAAAAGCTCTCGAGAGCTTTCCGATGAATGGCAACAAGCCATATTTCCAACTAAATCCTGAAAAGTTATCCATAATTCTGCTGTGGTTAAGGAGTCGATTAATTAGAGCATTACTGTATGGTTTACTTATTGACTTAAATCAGGGGGAAAAAACCCTATTTTCATATTATCAGCATCCCTGTCCAAAAAATGGTGTGTAATTACTGGAGCTTTGGTGTCTCAGTCATGAAGCTCTAGTTTTTCTTATTAAATCAGCAGCTCTTGCACAAATCTATAGTATTTCCATGATCATATAGTGTGAATGTGGTGTCACCGAGGGCTTGCTTCCCTCATATGGTGTGCCTGTATACTCGAAAATTTAAGAAAATCAATGTCGCCCCGACTAATACAGAAAGTAATGCTATTGCAAGTAGCCCCAACTAATATATACCGAAGATAATATAATGCTATCACGAATCGCTCCAACTAAAACAGAAGGTGATACTATTGCGAGTCAGCCATTTTGATAAAGAAGTTGGGCTAGCTCCCTACCCATCCAAACCAATGAAACCAAGAAGTGACATGTCAATAGGAGTTAATGCTAAGTTATGGAGAAACCTATTTATTCACCAGGGGTGTTTTGTTACATATAACCATGAATTGCGCTTAAGCGCAATTGATTGCGCTTAAGCACAATTAATTATTAAATGTGAATTTGGCCTCCCATACAATGAATGTTTTATCCAATTGATATTTTATGAATACATCTACTCACAAGCCCCTGGAGAAAAATACAATAATACCAATATGGACTATACCAGTGACTGGTATACTCACTGTATAGTCTATATTGGTAATTCAGTTTTTCCCCCCAGGGGCCTGTGTATGTACCGGGTACATGTAGATGTACTGATAGATGCTTTGTATGGGAGGCCAAATTCACATTTAATAATTAATTGTGCTTTTAAAGCGCAATTCATGGTTATATGTAACAAAACACCCCTGGTGAATAAATAGGTTTCTCCATAACTTAGCATTAACTCCTATTGACATGTCACTTCTTGGTTTCATTGGTTTGGATGGGTAGAGAGCTAGCCCAACTTCTTTATCAAAATGGCTGACTCGCAATAGTATCACCTTCTGTTTTAGTTGGAGCGATTCGTGATAGCATTATATTATCTTCGGTATATATTAGTTGGGGCTACTTGCAATAGCAGTACTTTCTGTATTAGTTGGGGCGACATTGATTTTCTTAAATTTTCGAGTATACAGGCACACCATATGAGGGAAGCAAGCCCTCGGTGACACCACATTCACACAATATGATCATGGAAATACTATAGATTTGTGCAAGAGCTGCTGATTTAATAAAAAAAACTAGAGCTTCAGGACTGAGACACCAAAGCTCCAGTAATTACACACCATTTTTTGGATAGGGATGCTGATAATATGAAAATAGGGTTTTTTCCCCCTGATTTAAGTCAATAAGTAAACCATACAGTAATGCTCTAATTAATCGACTCCTTAACCACAGCAGAATTATGGATAAGTTTTCAGGATTTAGTCGGAAATATGGCTTGTTGCCATTCATCGGAAAGCTCTCGAGAGCTTTTCGATGAATGGCAACAAGCCATATTTCTGACTAAATCCTGAAAAGTTACCCATAATTCTGCTGTGGTTAAGAAGTCGATTAAATAGAGCATTACTGTATGAGGTAAGAAAGCTCTCATGCAGTGACACCGCATGCATGTATAGGATAAAGGCTAAAAGGATATAAGGCTAAAATCTGTGCAAAAATACATTAAAAACATCATACAAAACATTACTAGAGTTCCGGGAAGGCCACATCAATTCTTTGGATAGAGGGATGCTGATAATATGTAATTAGGGGATTCTCCTTGTTGAACACATACTCACAGTTTGACTGTTGAGTACAGGTCAAAATTAGCCCAATGCTCATCTTGTGTTGCTAGGTGATACACCAGGTCATGCTAATAGTTTATGGGTAGGTTAGATAGTAGTCACAATTACGCTTAAGCGCAACTAATTATGCTTAAGCGTAAATGCCCTATTTGCACTTAAGCACAATATGTGGTATTTGCGCTTAAGCACAATATGTGGTATTTGCGCTTAAGTGCAATTGAATGTGCTTAAGCGCAATTATTTGCGCTTAAGCGCAATCAATTGCGCTTAAGAGCAATCAATTGCGCTTAAGCGCAATTCATTATTAAATGTGAATTTGGCCTCCCATAGCTTTGGGGAAGATATTTTGTGTATAATTGGGTGTCTACTACATGTATGTTACCTAATTGTACATGTAACTGTCACTATAAACTGGGCATGAAGATTACAACTTGGGAGACTATTATTATTGCGGCCTCATTGCAAATGGGGGCCTCTTGGACGGTACATGTGTATACTAGTAGTTCTTCGTTGCAATTTGGATGAAAACAAAAAATCAGTGTCGATACAATTGGAACAATTAAAGGACATTTACTAGTAAAGCAGAAACATTACTTGGACCAATTCCTGAGGTCACATAACCATTAACTCAATCATGTACAGTGCATTAGTCAGAGTGTTCATTACTAGTACATGTAGTTCGATGGGTTCGATTGTCAGGAAGTTCAATAGTTTGAGGGTTCAAATGGTCAAAGGTTCAATTGATGGTACATAGGTTTGAAAGAATCGATTGTGTTTTACAACACATTAATTTAGTCAGTTATATACATGTACATGTATGGTAATAGTATTACCCTCATACAAAATAAATTACCTGAGACATAACATATATTACCCATGAAAATATACACAAATTAATGCAATATTTATGCAATTTATAGTTTACGCATACATGTACTGATGCTTTGGGGGAGATAATTAGACCTAACATGACTCTCGCTATAAACTGGGCATGAAGATTAAACATTTTGAGACAATGTACACTCTATAATAACCAAACACACAGGTTATCAGACTCTCGGACTAATGCACAGTACTCATGATTTCCGCTTGGATCTCACATATTTGAAAATTAAAAAAATTGTTAGGTGAATCAGCTACATGTACTTGTACAGGTACATGTACTTGTAAATGAAGTAAATTGAAAACATTGATGCACAATTTTCAGGTGGCATGCATGATTCATACCCCTCTGCTAATTTGGTAGTCGGGATTCATTTGCGCAGTTTAACCGGTATTCCGGTATTCAGGATTCAACAAAAAGGCTGGTTCGCAGCTTTTCTAGCACAAAATTAATTTTGTTTTACTATTTTCCAGCCCAAATGACATTTATGATGTAATTGTCCCCCGAAAATTTCAGGGGACTATTAAAATAGCCATTGTCCGTCCGTCCGTCTGTCCGGAAATGGTTTCCAGATGATGACTTTAGTTTCGGTTATTAGATCAAAAGCAAATTTGGTATGTGTGTTTATCAGACCAAAATAAAGATCAAGTTCGAATATGGGTTTGCTCTGCCCATTTTTGCGAGAGTTATGGCCCTTTTATTACTTAGAATTTTGTAATTTTCTGGTTTCCGGATGATAACTTCAGTTTTTGTAATCATATCTGAAACAAATGTGGTATGTAAGTTTATCAGACCAAAATACAGGTCAAGTTCGAATATGGGTGTGCTCCGCCCATTTTTACAAGAGTTATGGCCCTTTTTTACTTAGAATTTTTTTATTTTCTGGTTTCCGGATGATAACTTCAGTTTGTGTGATCATATCTGAACCAAATTTGGTATGTGAGTTTATCAGCCCTATTAACAGGTCAAGTTCGAATATGGGTTTACCCATATTTGCGAGAGTTATGGTCCTTTTTCGACTTAGAATCGTGTTAATTTCTGGTTTCCGGATCATAATTTTAGTTTGTGTGATCATATCTGAATCAAATTTAGTATGATAGTTTATTATTCACCATTTCATGGGACACTGGTTGGATTGTTCTGAAATGTATTATCAGATTTAGGGTCCTTGATATTTTTTTCAGACAAGCTGATGCCCCAATGAAGCCACTTTTTCGGGGGACACTGCGGCCGGACGTCCTTTTATTCAATCTATTATCTATAGGTATGTAGAAGTTATGGATACAACTTCAGCAAATACTAGTACATGTATATGAAAACTATATTATTAGTGTAATATTAGTTTTCATTCAATATTTCCTTACTTGTAACTGGTACGCATGATTCAACCTTTTACATTAACTGGTATTGGGGCCAGGGAGGTGGGGGTGGTGACACCTTCCATACTGGTGTATTCAATTGTGAGTGGCCTTTATGAGGGTGTTACCCCTCCTATCACCCATGAATACTGAATACCAGTTCACAGTTTTCTCACATTTGCTGAAATAGTATCCAAAACATCAACATATCAAGAGGTATTAGACTGAATTAGATAAAAATATATCACTTGGGTCTGTTTAGGCTGGAAAATACTCAAAATTTGTATAATTTTCTGCTACCGGTATTATATCTGCATACTAGCCTGTTTGCTGAATCATGAATGCCGGTTATATTACCGTGTGAAATCCTGGTACCAGATAACATTGGGTATGTATATAGCATACCACCTGAAAATGGCCTGAATATCACATGCCAAAGCGGGGTGGGGGTGTGTGTGACACCCTCATTGATCATAGTCTGTATTCTACAGGGTATGTTAACTGTTTCGAGTTGGTGCAATTAATGTGATTGTTTAATCTCTACCATCTGAAATCTATTTTTTATAGCATATTTTGCTATCTGATCAATTGCTACTGATATAAAAAAGGATAAAGATGGTGTGTCTCTTTCCCAAATGTTCTGCTTACATGTACATTTGGGGGTTTGTGAGTCAAATAATAATAGACAACATGTCCTTCTAACACTAAGAAATAATGTGTTCTTATGAACCAGGACAAAATATGACTATTTCTGGAGCATTACAGCACACTATTACAAATATATATTTGTAAGCAGTGAGATAATGACAGGAAACATGTCCTTAGACTAAAAAATAATTTTTTGGTGTGTATTTCACATCACAGCTCATGTGTATACTGACATTAGTTTATGTCATTCAAAGGGAGAAACCCATTTAGAAAGTTTAAAAGAGACAAAACTACCTCACTGTAGATGTAGTTGCAAGGTAAAACATGTACATGTATACTGGTAAATGACATTGGAACTAAAATAATGATTTTTGTGTCCACCGGTATGTCATGTACCGGTATACATTGCAACTACATGTACATGTAACTTGCCTAACATACCATATACATGTATGCAGAGGGAATTTGCAAGTGTTTTTTAATCAAAAATTTAACCCAACTCTTGTTGTCAGTAAGTTTTAACCCATGCAGTTTAATGAGTTTATATATTTATGTATTACATGTGTTTCTATACATGTATTTTATCTTTAGTTAGTTTGTTGTCCTTGAATAAACTTGTATTGCTGCACAATCAGTTTCCTTAATGTTCTATTATACTAAAACAACTCCATTGATAACAATACCCCTGCATCCCATCCAAATCTACTTCATTGCCATCCTCATCATTTCACTTTGGATCCCCACCCAGGTGTACCTTGGTGTTATTCACCCAGGTGTTCCTTGGTGTTTCCTACCCATGTGTACCTTGGTGTTTCCCACCCAGTTGTACCTTGGTGTTTTCTTACCCAGGTGTACCTTGGTGTTTTCTTACCCAGGTGTACCTTGGTGTTTTCCTGCCCAGGTGTACCTTGGTGTTTCCTTACCTGGGTGTACCTTGGTATTTTCTAACCAGGTGCATCTCAGTGGAAAATCCACATGGGTAAGAAAACACCAAGGTACACCGGCGTAAGAAAACACCAAGGTACATCTGGGTTGGAAACATCAAGGTACACCTGGGTGGGGAACACCCAGGTAGGAAACATCAGGGTTCACCTGGGTGAATAACACCAAGTTACACCTGGGTGGGAAACACCCAGGTAGGAAACATCAGGGTACACCTGGGTGAATAACACCATGGTACACCTGGGTGGGGGAAACACCTGGGTGAATAACACCATGGTACACCTGGGTGGGGGAAACACCCAGGTAGGAAACACCAGGGTACACCTGGGTGGGAAACACCCTAGTAGGGTACACCTGGGTGTGGTCACCTGGGTAAATACACCCAGGTTTATCCATACCAGGGTTTTTTGTCCAGTTTCAGGTGGGTAAATCATGGTAAAACCCAGGTTTCAGGGGGTCTTGATAGTTGGTGGATATCTTGGTAGATAGATTTACCTGGGTTTCGGCCCAAAAAACCTGGGTGGATTTACCCAGGTACATTTTTATATGGGAGTACATTTTAATAGAACATTAATCATTTGAACAACTTTTCAAAACTACCAAAACAATATTGTACGTAACATATTGTTCAAATTCGAACACAGTCTCCCAATAACAACACGCAGCTAGCGGGATAGACACAATAACAACACGCAGCTAGCGGGATACACACAATAACAACACGCAGCTAGCGGGTACACACAATAACAACACGCAGCTAGCGGGTACACACAATAACAACACGCAGCTAGCGGGTACACACAATAACAACACGCAGCTAGCGG
This sequence comes from Siphonodentalium dalli, assembly GCA_032622095.1. Classification (NCBI taxonomy): domain Eukaryota; kingdom Metazoa; phylum Mollusca; class Scaphopoda; order Gadilida; family Siphonodentaliidae; genus Siphonodentalium; species Siphonodentalium dalli. Next base: position 102,478,757 of record CP136068.1, read on the forward strand.
GTACACACTATCGGCTTGAAGTGACGCATGCGTTTCGTTCATCAGCCAATGTAAAAACTGAAGTGTTGACTTCCTTATTGCGCATGGTTTATGAGCACCGGAAACGTTCATGTTAAACTTATGGTGAAAATGAATGATTCACACGGGAGCTAATTGTGCGAATGCAGAGGGTGAGTGATTATCATAAACATATTACGTGCATCATAATCTTCCTAGTCAGAACTCCAAGAAGTTTCCATGTTTTGAACTGGTGTATAATATAATGTGATCTCTGATGGAAATATAACACTTTTTCTTCAATATATATACCGGTCGATAGTCAGCAAAACATCAGATAAGTTGCTCAACATCTGCGTTCAGTTAGTCTGGCCTTCTTATAGGCCTGGTTACCAGATTGATGTTTACGTGCACTGTTAAGATATTGTTCGTGAAACCTACATATGCCTGAAGTTTGGACTTAAGACCATCTTACGTCCCAACAGTGTATCATAAGTTGCTTTGAAAAGCTTTCACGAAACTGGACCCGGATCACCAGATTGGTGTTTACATGCACCGTTAGTCAGGCGCGCAGTTCTATAATAGGCAGTGTCCTTATGGGAACTTACAAAGGAGAAAATCTCGGCTTTCATAAAATCGTGCTTGATGTTTGTTAAGATGGCGCTATACTATTTGATCGGTAAATGAATCCATAAAATGAATCTATAAGTTGCTCCTACGTCATCTTTAAAATTATAGTAGTGCCCAGCTTTCAATATTTACACTAGGTTTCTGTGCAACAATTTACAACGCAATAGTGTTTATAGATGTTGTGATTTGTTTTTTGGTGTGATAGGCGGGATTGTGTTTGTACATCATCATGAAATCGATTTTAATCCTGTGGATTCTAGGGATCGCTGTGGTGCTGCTGATGTCAGGTAAGTTTGTTTACATACATTTTTTGTATTAATGTTGTCCGGTTGTCATGTATCCAATGGCCAGTTACATATGTATCTACAACCGACGTCCACAAACTCCTGTTGAATATTCCACCATATTAACCAGCCGAGCCTAGCTGGTACATTCCTAATTCAAAAACATAGTTGTATTAAAATATTGTTGTTAAATTTGATGGTGGCAAATCAACAATTTCCGTGTATTCGTGGAAACTACGGGGTCGCACATCTCGATGCTTAGTCACATTGCACTGCTGACAAGAGTACAACAAATGAACACTCTCCAAATCATATTCGTTTTCCAATATGTTGCGCGGCATACGCCAGCTTGTTTTGTTAAATAACGGCACTGATATGCCTTTCTAAATGTCACTATATAACGCACTCCACTAATGGCCATGGATACTCAAATTATAGAGCCTGAAGTAGTAGCATATATATACCTTGAACTATTACTGGTCTTACTGGTAACACAAAACATTTACTGCAAAAGAAACTTTTTGAAGAAATGTGGGTAAAATATTGCATTGTACCATACATAGCTCATACTAACTGAACATATACCGGAAGTATTGGCAAAACTCCTTTGTTGAAAAACAAATGTTGTCAATATAATAAAATTTCCCCGAGCGCATGTTTAAATTATACCTCTACTGAGAGATAGGCAACTTGAAATTTCAGACTGCTAATTTGGGGAAAACATTTCCTTTTAATTGAAAAAATCATCAAAATTTATATTATTTAGCCAACCTTCCCATAGGGACATAGTATCCACAGACCCTAACAATATATTTATATCAAAAGCAAACATGATGTCGATTCACGTGCGACAGTTTTTGAATATTGTTTTGTGGAATATGATTTTGTTGTATTGTGCTAACTATTCAACTATAATAGATGAAAGTAACTCTTAATACCTTAATATTAATTAAATTCGCGCAGTACTAATTTTCGTGCATCCATCGGTGCGTGAATTTAAAACTGAGCGAAAAATAGTACGACTCCTGAGTTTATACCAAACCACAGGAAAATGAAGAGGGCTATATATTTGATGAGTTAAATACATTAGGCACTGCTAGACTATATACACAATTATTCCTATATTTTACAAACAACAGCAAAACAAATATTCATAATGTGAAGCGACAAATCATGGTAAGATTGTCGATGTTGAAATACTTGTAGTAATGTTTTAAGAAATACACATGATCAATGCAAGCTGAATGTGCATGAAAGCACGACCATGCATACATGGACATCCCTGGAGTGACATCATCGATGCATGCATGGACATCACTGGGATGACATCATCGATGAACCTCCCTGACCACATGCCCAGCATGCATTGGTTTTTTTGTCAACGCAACCTGCATGCAGACAAGACTGTGTTTATGTTTTCCTCAAGACAGCCCTCTGTCTATATACGCGGTTGTAATTTAACTTTCTTCGAGTTCATTTCAATGATGTCTATAACTATTTCAATAAGATAGCTTCCTATATATACGCGGTTGTAATTTTACTTTCTTCGAGTTCATTTCAATGATGTCAATGATAACTATTTCAATGTCAGATTTATTATTTGGATTTCTACAAGTTTACAGGAAGTTTCTAGCAGCTTCAATCATGCATGCGTTTATCAGGATACTTATTTCGAAATGTAATCCTAACCTCGCGTGCCACGTGTTATTGGGATTTAATATAAATCAGTATCTAATCGTGAACCCCGATTTAGTATCTTTCGCTATCCAATAATGTGCGTATTTGACTGACACAGCTCATGGCATAGTATAGTATGTTGCTGCTTGATGCTGAAGTTAGACGTATATTTCAATCTAAATTGTCCATTTCCAGATACATGCGAGGCTCTGTCTTGTTACGAATGTGACAGCGAGGACGATGACGGGTGTGACCCCGGATCTGTGAACAAAGATACCTTGGTGGCAGCCGACAAAATAGCAGGAGAATGTAAATCGTGCATGAAGTCCTTCCAGTGGTATTACTCAAGTGAGTAGAAACAAATTATATAGCCAATTAATTAAAGATGCAGGTCCGAGTTTACAAAAAATTTGTCATAATTTCCTGAGTCGACTTTCCGCCTATTACAGGTATTAACACTTTCATGTAGGGAGCTGCGCTCGGGCAGCATTAAATGTCATGTGTCAGTGCATTCCCTTATATATGTGATTCTCCGATAGGGAGCCTCACATATATAAGAGAATGCACTGACTTATGTTAGGTCAAGGTAAATATTACCTGGCCAATGTATTGTTTTAGATATGCGAGGCTCCCTATATATATGGGATACTCACATAAAAAGAGAATGCATTGGCACAGGGTTTTCACAAATGTACAAAGCTCCAGTCATGGAAGGGTTAAGGGAAAATTGAAAAATAGTTGCAAAAACCATCATTTCGATCACTCAGGAATCGTGAAAATCCACAAAAGCATCCATAAGAAATACGTTGAAAATGAATACCGTACATGTATATACAACAAATATCATAGTTGCATGCCTTAAAATCCATCCATTTTTGCGTGAATCAGAGCTGATTCACAAGTTTGAGGGTACAAGAATCAAAACCAAATCCTGATTATGCCACAAGTTGGTTGGGAGGGGGTATAGTGTATCACTTGTTCCATGTTAGATACGGTTTCCCCTGAGAAAGTTACTAAAATTCAATGCACGGAGTCAATTTCTCAACAGTAATATCTTACTTTCAAATCTTAATAAAGTTTACCCTCTCCCTCTATCTTCAGTCAAATGAGTTGATGTGAATGTGACAGGAATGCAGATTGCAATATGTATTGTACAAATGTATAGCTTTCAATTTTGAAAAATTTACTGTTGGCCAATTGAAAAAAAACACACCCTGGCCAAATAGCTATGATATGATGTCTTTAATATAACAAAGCGGATATACATGTACAATTATGTATGCGATAATGAGAGAATCAAACTTCATTCTCATGTTTCACTTTGCTGGAATCATTTGCGAGAATCGATTCTGATTCTTGTACGAATTTTAAGCCCTGTAGCTGAGAACGCTCTTTACTATTTACCATGTTTGTGTGACAAAATCATGGATGCTCTTAATCAGAAACAATCATTTGACTTATTGCTCGTCCGACAAAATGTCAAATATTTATTTAACTTCCTCTTTTAAAAGTAAACATCTGGGCCCTGTTTCATGAAAGCAACTTATGACATAGTTGGGACTTAAGATGGTCATAAGTTCAAACTTCAGTCATAAGTGCGTTTCACGAACAAGGTCTTAACTCAAGATGGTCTTAACTTTGGTCTTAACTTTAAGACTGCTGTGAGGTGTCATAAGATAATCTTAAAGTTAAGACCCACGTGATAAGTGGCATATCGATCACAAGTATGGCGGCCTATGTTATTTTTTAATTACGGAGATATCAGTACATTGTCTGGGTGGGCAATTCGTCGTCTGGTATACAGGGTCGTGGCTACAGAGTGAGAGGGGGTGGTCGCCTCGAAATGTCCAACTACACCCCCTTAAAAAACACCAAATTCTCTTTGGGTTTAAACATTCCAACTGGTACCTCAAACTTTCCAAAACCAAAGTTTGGAGAGGGCAACACCCCCCCCCCCCACCGTATAACCATAGGGTTAGTTGGTAAAAACAATTCAGAGCACAGGCTTATCATCAGGGACGTGGCGACTGGGGTTTGTGTGTTGTCTATACCCCCCCCCCCCCCCCCACACACACACACTTTGTTCAAAATGTTTAGCAATTGGAAATTTCATGCCTGACAATAACATTAATCGTACACTATATATAGGTTTCAATTGTTTGAATTTCTAACTAGTAAAGGAATGTGTTGTTTTAGACAAACAGCAGCAACCGAAAATCACCAATTTTAGGGGCGTCAGGTTAGAATTTCGAACTGTTGGAATATTTTAGATACCATATTGGAAAGTTTAAATCCAACGGGTGGGGTGGACATGGCATTTCGCGAACATGCAAGTTTGGCCCGGTTCAATTAAGCGGCGGTGCAGTTGGAAATTGCACGATGTACCCCCCCCCCCCCCACAGAGACCAACTAGCTACCCCCGAGCCTCGTCGAATGTAGGATATAGTCAATTATCAGCTGTGTATGTGACCTATAGATATTATATATTATAAAATTGTATTACCCACGAATTAAAATTTTGATAAGAATTATGGCCTAGCTCAAAGCTCACAATCTCCTCTTTGTTATTCCATATGTGTGTGGGGAGATGGGGTAAAATGAGATCAATTAATGTATTGATTCTTTCCTCTTTCCAAATTTCCGTCGGCTGTTTACAAAGCAGATATGTAATATAGGAAAGGTAACACAAACGCTCTTTATCAAAATATGTTTTAGAAATAGTGACAATTTTCTATAGAGAATATTATTTTTATTGAGTTTATGCCCACGCCTATATGTCGTGATTTTCAAGGCTGTCCAAATGTTTGTCATGTTTTTTTTTGCAGGAGTGGGATGACCGTTGTACAGCATACTGTATATATGATATACACCCTCGTAACGATGACACCCCTTAATACGATTGTGCTAATGAAAACGTAGTTATATATATATCCATGGTATGACAACCGCATAAAACATCTGCATAAAAATAATAAAAAAGTTACTCTAACAAATATTTTTCATTTCACTTTGAATCGAAAAATGACCTATGTGTGTCCTGATGACATCGCCGATTTATTTTGATTATTGCTACACGTAGAGAGCGGTGGTCGATAATACACGAGTTATGTCGGCTCACATAAAAAAAAATCGCCGCCTGATCATTGCTCTCATTGGATTAACTCGGCGTGAATGCATGGTCGCAGTCATGCATCGATCCATATAATGATATTGTCTTATTTCTGACACCGCCACTCGTCAGTAAACGCAAAGCTCGTCATTTTAATAGCCTGCGATGTACTCATGTTCGAATTCACATCGTGGAACTCATACAAGTCTAAGATCCATATGCGAATATAAGGCCACTGACTATAGACACTAAGATACATGCGCTGATTCGCCCACCGGCTCTTTATCGATAACATCTCAATGCCGTACATAAAGATTGCACAAGCCCACATTTTTTTGTTCCGGACTGTAGAAAACTGTCGATAACCAGTCTAAATGAGCGGGAACTTAACTAACTACTTAAGTAGGACTTAATCTTGTTTTGTGAAACGCGTTCTTGAAACGGAAAAGTTACATCATAAGATCCACCTTAGATCTTAGATTAAGTCCATCTTAAGATAATCTTATGACCTTGCTTCATGAAACAGACCCCTGGCCATCAACACCTCATGCTAATGGGCTCAAGTGCGATCTAATTATTTTTTGGTTTGAAAACGTACAACTTGTTGTTTCATTTTGTCAAATCGAATGAGGCATCATCACCATATGCATCTTTAAAAATCATTTCAGCTGATATCATAATCATAGGTTCGCATGGTGGTAAATATAAACTTACTAGCTGATGTGCCCGACTTCGTCCGGAATATTCAGGGATTTCTTTGTGATCGTCTCCATCTGGGCAGAATATTACGAGAAAGAAAAAAACTATTATTCGATCGATCCAGAAACATGCCTATATGAGTGTATATGGTCAAGGTCAAGGACACAGTCGCACATAGAATTGGACCCGCCCATATTGTTCCCATGATCAAAGTATATAAACATATTTGTGCCAAGTGAAACATTGACCAGGGAAAGAAGGAACAATACCATGGACAGACAAGCTTATTCATGAATACCCCACAACTTGATTTGCTGCTGTGGAAATGAGGAGGTAAAGAATGACAGTTGTATGCTGTGGGCAGGCATGTCTTTATATACATGGCCGCAACATATAAATATCATTATTATCCATCCCTTAACTAACACTATTTCTGAATGGACAAAAGCCGCCACGTGATAATCCGGGAAAAAGTCATATTGGACTCCCGAATGTCATATTGGACTCCCACGTGTGCAATATGACTTTTTATTGTGACTATTGCGAAATGAATCGGTTAAATTGTGATGCGCGCAACACTGGTGGATTTAGCAGACGTTTCACTTCCACATTAAGTTTTTTTTTTCATTTCCGTGTTTACTGTTCCAAATCATGCTTTCCGATGATCAAATGCAGGCTTTTATAGAGAAATAAGTGCCGACAAATACCAAAAATAACCACAAAAGTTTTATTCCCAAAATTTGGATAAACATACAGATGGATAATAAAAATGTCATTATACAATGTTGTGTACAGTATGAGTTTTTCTTGTACTCGTCCAGGTTGTGATGAAAAGTTATATTGGACTCGTACAAGAAAAACGCATACTGTACACAACATTGTACAAGCCTTGAAATATGGTGTCTGTCATTTGCAGAATGAGGTCCCCAGAGGGTGAATTTAGTGATGCTACCCCGCATAGTGGGCTAGCATCACCAAATTCACCCTCTGGGGACCTCATTCTGCTGAGGTGTAAGCAGAATGAGGTACACAGAGGGTGAATTTGGTGATGCTACCCTGCATAGCGGGGTAGCATCACTAAATTCACCCTCTGGGGACCTCATTCTGCAAATGACAGACACACTATTTCAAGGCTTGACATTGTATAATAACTTAAAATTATTATAGCCCCTCCACTCTTCCGCAGCAGCAAAACAAGTTGAGGGGACATCTATAATACGCACATGATTGAATAGTGAAAATATTTAATTGGGGATAGATCGATAGATAGCTAACGGTATTCAATCGGTGTGACAGGTGTCACATGATGTTAGTATTGTATTTTGACATGAGTATCCTGAGTTAATCGCAAGGGTGATAACGGCAAAGGATCTTTAAAACAAGAGCATCGCTAGGGCGTGGCAAAATACGCCCTTTAGCCATTTCGAATTGTACTATCGCAAAATAAGATAATACTTTGAGCTTACATTTAAAGAAAATCTGATATACCCCTAATTTCAATGCCAAAATGTGGTCAAATTCTAAGTCGAAAAATGGCCATAACTCATGTAAAAATAATTAGACAGAACCTATATTCAAACTTGGCATGAAGTCTTAGCTGGGAAATACACATACCAGCTTTGGTTCAGCTCAAATAATAAAAACTGGAGTTATCGGTCGGAAACCAAAATGTTATGAAATTGGTCAAATTCTAAGTTGAAAAAGGGCCGTAACTCATGTAAAAATAATTGGACGGAACCCATATTCTAACTTGGCCTGTATCTTTAGCTGGGAAATACACATACCAACTTTGGTTCAGATAAAATAATCCAAACTGGAGTTATTGGTCGGAAACCAAAAATATTAACAGACGGTCAAATTCTAAGTCGAAAAAGGGCCGTAACTCATGTAAAAATAATTGGACGAAACCCATATTCGAACTTGGCCTGTATCTATAGCTGGGAAATACACATACCAACTTTGGTTCAGATTAAATAATCCAAACTGGAGTTATCGGTCGGAAACCAAAAATGTTAACACGGTAAAATTCTAAGTCGAAAAAGGGCCGTAACTCATGTAAAAATAATTGGACATAACCCATATTCGAACTTGGCCTGTATCTTTAGCTGGGAAATACACATAACAACTTTGGTTCAGATCAAATAATCCAAACTGGAGTTATCAATCGGAAACAAAAAATGTTAACGGACGGACGGACAGACAGACGGACGGACGGACAGACGGACGGACGGACTGATAACATAATACGACCTTTTTTCAAAAAGGGCGTATAAAAAAGGGGGCTCTTTTAAAAAGTTAATGAAAAAACATTCCAATGCACAGCTGGAGTTGGCTTGGTTGCAAATAGAATTTCACTGACTTTGGAATTAAGTCTGGGGCGCAGTTGGAAGTTCTAAGTTTGACACCCCAACAAAGTCCCACAATACGCGTCCATGAAAAACAGGGTTGATGTTTTGTAGGAAATAGTTCATTACACGAGTATGATATCATAACTGAACCTTTCGTTTACATATTAGCTTCAAGTTCCATGTTTGAAAACACATACTGAGATACAGTACTGCCCTAAGTAATCGACTCCTTAACCACGGGAGAATTATGGGTAACTTTTCAGGATTTAGTCGGAAATATGGCTTGTTGCCATTCATCGGAAAGCTCTCAGTGACAGCTTTCCGATGAATGGCAACAAGCCATATTTCTGATTAAATCCTGAAAAGTTACCCATAATTCTCCTGTGGTTAAGGGGTCGATTACTTAGGGCATTACTGTATGTCTCTCTTATTATGCCCTTTTATGGTGTATATTGGCAAGCATACCTGGCCCTGTCATAGGTGATGGACTAAATGTGATTAAAAACATACTCGGAATTTGCATACTTGAACCATATAACGAAGATTGACAATTTTGGCCTGATTATTATTCTACATGCTATATCATGCACTATTCAGACGTATATGTATGTGCCCTTTGAGAACATATATCATATGTGACACACAGTGTTTAATATTTCATAATTATCATAACTTTAGTTTGGCATGTCCGATTTTAAATTTGTTTTCACATGCGTCATCACCAAACTATACACACATATGAACACAATTACATATTAAAGCTCCAATATATTTTATATATGCCTAATAATATGATCTTGAGGGTGTTACCATTTCTGACTATGGCTTTCTTGTATTTCCAGTATGGGCCATGTCACAACGGCAGTGTGGGTACCTTGAGATATCGGAGGATTACTGTGATGATTCAGCTGGTTTTGGTGTATGCTACTGTAAAACAGATTTCTGCAATGCAGCCGATGGTTTGACATATTCAAAAGTGACTTGGATTTTAACTGCTGTGTATACTGTTGCAGCTTTTTTTTTTAGATAATGTTGCATGGTCTGGAGATGATATCCATAAATACAAAAGCATAATATGCTTTAAATACTGTTGAAATATTTAATAAATATGCATTGTTTGGGTAGCATAATATCAGTTATAACACATACTATTTTTAGTAGCTCAGGCCGTAATAGGGTTATTGGTCAAGTCACAATTTTTATTCAAAATTTTGATTTAATCGAATTGCATTTGCAAGTCACTATCTTGTTGATTGATCACATTAACTGACTTGATTATTCAATCCACTATTAATCAACTTAGGGATTTTTACTATATCGTGTGCGGAGGGGGTGAAGTAGCACCCAAACCTAGTAGTAACAACATCTTGAACCTTAAATCTCCAGCTAATATAATGTAACTATGTGTTGCTTACTAACAGGCTGACAGCATGACAATAATATCGGTGAAAACATTCAATGCTGAATCGGCTATTTTCAAAAAATGTTTTTGTTGATCAAAAGGGAATTTATTCATAGCTAGAATATAACATTGTCTTTAATTTTGCAATTGGGTGACATTTGTATACATTTAAAGACGAGAACAGGGTAAGTTTTGTGTGTGTAAACCAGCATAAGCACAGGCTGTCCTACAACTAATTAGTGTATTTGAGCTAAGACTGGCTGTGGAATTGACCATTGATTTAGGTGCATAATGCAGAGTCGAAATGTAGAACATGAGCAAGATGGAATTCCATGTGACTGATCAATACTGCCGCACCAATGTTAGTGAAGGGGACATAACAGCCTCAGATGGTAGAACTAAGTACCACTTGCCAATGGCAAAAAATATTTTCATTTGGCAAACAAAAATTTCATTTGTCAAAAATTTGGGCAAGTGGGTTTTTAATTATCAGCTGTGAATATCTAGTCATAAAACATGATCGAAAGTGGGCTATTCGTTACGTGTGCCAACTTACACAATATAAAGGGAAATCTATCAATTTAGCGCCATCAGTAGTGCTACATGTATATAGAAAGTTATATGTAAACTCCTGTAGTGTTCACAAAATGGAAATCTCTTCTTTCTGTCAAAATCAAACTTTCATTAAACAGCTAATTGACCGTGGTTGAGCTATGAGTCACAACAACGCGATGTTCTGTAAATTTTTCAAATTGTTTTTTTTAAAATTTAGTTTCTGGGTGTTGCTTAGATATTTATTGCTATTTAGATATTTATTAAATATACTAACTTGCTTTACTAGCTCATTTTACCTTGTGGTTAGTTTAACAATATATAATAAAAAACGAGAACTTCCCCAATTATACCCTCAATTAAATTTGGCAAATATTGTAGAAATTTGGCAAAAGATAATTTCATTTGGCAAAAAAATTGTCAAAAGAAAATTTGGGTCCACCGCCAACCCTGCCTGGGTAACTAACATCAGATACAACTATAGGTCAACATGCCCGCTTTCGCAAGGGTACGCAATACGTTCATGACTGAACTAATACAAGGAGGGTTGTCCCAATGTGACTAAGGATGATTCCATGAAATTTGCTGATATAACAATACTAGTATGTTAACCCTTTACCCAACAAAACGGCCAAATAAAGCTTCAACAGCCTAAAATATCTTCGGTCTGTCTCAATAGAACCATACAAATATGGATATCATTGGAACCGGCTCCTTGACCACATTGTGATAGTTACAGTTATGACCTGTGCCAATGCATTCTCTTATATATGCGAGTCGACCATAGGTCGCCTCGCATATATAAGAGAATGCATTGGCCTAAGAAAAGTCTTTTTTTAACACTTTTTACCATTTTTTCTTACATTCTTTAACAATTTTATAATTTTTAATGTGTTAAGCCAATGCATTCTCTTATATATGCGAGGCGACCTATGGTCGACTCGCATATATAAGAGAATGCATTGGCACAGGGCCATTCTGTTGGGTAAAGGGTTAATCCAGTAAAAGTCTACTCAAGTGGTAACCTGCTATAAAGTGCATTAACTCAGGATTACGACAAAGCCTTGACACATCTCGTATCATTTCGTAGTGTGGGGTCTCAATGCAAACTTAATCCTGATATTTCTAACTTAATAAAACCGATAACTGGAAAGCTAAACGGTTGACAGTGTATGCATGTGATCAGGGCCTTTGTGATATGGCTGTCATTTAGAGGCACAGATGGCCTTCACAGTGGGTATGCTGTTAAAATAGTCACATATGTTAAAACTGCCATAAACAGAAAGAATATTAGAATATAGACATATTTTGTTCTTATACCAATCATAAATATCCCTTAAATAGTATGTTATTGTCAGGTTTGTACACTGTGTCATGTAAACAAAAGCCAGGTTCTGTAACATTTTTGGCTTTTGTTTACATAACAAAGCCTACGAACTTGACATTAACATACTATTTACACGATATTTATGATCGGAATAAGAATAAAATTTGTCTATATTTTAATAATATTTCTGTTTATGGCGGTTTTAACGTATGTGACTATTTTAACAGCAATATCCACCGTGAAGGCCATCCGTGCCTTTAAGGATTAACCAGTGGGTTGTTAGGTGACAGATACAACCATAATACTCTTTAATAGAGAAGGTGTATGTGGGTTTGAATCCAAATATAGATGAAAATTATAGGTTATTGTGGTGGATTGACGGTAAAATGGTGTGACATTGACGGCTTGGATTTTATGTTCAACCAAGTCTAGAAGCAACGAGGTTGAACATCAGCTCCGTCAATCCATCACAATCACGTTAGGGTCCTGCGAATTGGATATTTTGATCGAATCGAATATCGAATCGAATTCACGAAATCGAATCGAATCATATCTGTGTGTTGCATTCTCAATTAGGTATGTTTTGTCAACGATTAGATTATTTGTGAAACGTTCTATGAACTACATGCATGAAGTTCCATCACAACTTATGTGGCGATAAACCGTCATTTGAGATACTATTAACTTCAATTTATAATTGTCGAGAAAACAAAGCAGATTAAAACGTCCATGCGGCTATCACAACGATTAATATATTTACCACTAAACGGATTATCGGAACTAAAATCACACGAAATTTCTACAGTTTGCATGTACATGCAAAATTGCAAATCGGCATTCGGAAACACCCGTTGTTATAAACTTGAAGACGCAACAACAGTCGCAGTGTAGCCTCTTCATGTAGTGGTTGATGCTTCTTGAACAGATGATTCCATAGATGGGTCATTGTCCCAGATGCTTGCGATTTATACACCATGCATGTTGCATTCACCACACGTGTAAGTCCATGCACTGCATGCAGCTTAAAGGTACTCAACCCGATAAAACTCCTCTCAATTACTATTTCAATGGCTTCGGGGGTCAAAAATATTTGATTCGAGTCGAGGAAGTCACCCATCAAAGCTCAGATTTGTTAGATATCGATTTTAGAAATCTATTATTTTTCATTATCGGGAATACTATCTGGCCCAGAACTCAGTCAAAATTGCGTTAAAATTACCACTTGATTTTAGAGTTATTCATCCTTGTCTGTTTGAATAGATTTGGAGTACACATCCAGAGCAGATTACGGCAGTTATTAGTACTCTTCTCGAGAACATAACAAATTTGAAAAATCAATATCTAATAACTCTGAGCTTTGTTTGATGGGTTCCTCGACTCGAATCAAATATTTTTTACCCCCAAAGCCAAAGAAATAGTAATATAGGACCCTCTGATCGGATTGTTGTTGTTGGAATCTGTTGAGATGGGGACCCTCTTTACGGGTTGAGTACCTTTAAATTTATCATGTTTAAAATAAACATGAATGATGGACGACATTTTGTCCATTGTAAAAGAAAGCTCCGAAACTGAAAGTCAACTTCAAAAGAGAACAGTGCCAAAATGCACTTTTCGACACCAGGAACACGTGTTGTTTACATTCTCACCCATATTACATAACGCGGAATCGGATAGACGACGGATAACGCTATTGGTTGCTCAGTCTCATAGCTATTATAATTTACCGCGTCGTCGGTCCATTTGCAATCTGCGAGCTTTTGCTACCATTTTAAAGCTAGAATTCAGACGTATTTAGTCGTCCTATCGTTGCTAATTGTTGGCTATACTTATATTTAATAGTATGTACGATGTACAATAAGAATTATAATGTGCATATATACATACTTTTCTGGAATTAAATGCCACAAAACAGCTAAGATCGACGTGTGTACTTGTCCTGAAACAGCCTACTTTTCCGTCATAGAATATTCGAAATTTCGACTCGCATTCGAATCGAATTTGACTTTCGAATATTCGCAGGAGCCTAAATCACGTATATGTTCTGCTGACAGTCCTGGGCATTCATAGCAATTTCACATTTATTCCGAAGAATGATCAGCAGAATAATTAGTACTGCACAAATTTAAATACATTTGCAGGTATATCCGTGCAAATGCTTTTTGTTCAGATATGAAGCCAATAATATTGCACGTGTTTTAAAAAGAAATGTCATTGATCAAAGATGAAATGCATTATGCATTGGGAAGACCCGAGACTGATGCACTACCTCCGCCATCAAGTGAATAATATTAGCTCACAGTAGTAGTAGACATGATGACAACCCCTGGAATCAAAGGCATAGCTCGTTTGGAGGAGAGTGGGGAAATTCCCTACTTTGAGATAATGAGGTGGTTTAGAATGTAAAAATGCCAACTTCAAACTTGGGTTGCCATTAGCTACAGATGGTCAGCTGATTCACATGATCACCATATGTTCCTTCTGTGCAAAAACTGGTTAGATCTTTCAGTTTGTACAATAACATCAATAATGGTAGTCATGCAATAACCCAATACAAATATACTCGTTTGTTGTCATACACATGTAATGTATATGATAATCATGTATAAAAGCAGTTAACCCTTTACCCAACAAAACGGCCAAATAAAGCTTCAACAGCCTAAAATATCTTCGGTCTGTCTCAATAGAACCATACAAATATGGATATCATTGGAACCGGCTCCTTGACCACATTGTATATAAGAGAATGCATTGGCCTAAAAAAAATCTTTTTTTAACACTTTTTACCATTTTTTCTTTCATTCTTTAACAATTTTATAAATTTTAATGTGTTGAGCCAATGCATTCTCTTATATATGCGAGGCGACCTATGGTCGACTCGCATATATAAGAGAATGCATTGGCACAGGGCCCTTCTGTAGGGTAAAGGGTTAAAGCATGTGCTATTTCCCTTAAAATTTAATGTGTGCCACGGCGTGAATCTTGATAATGTTAAATTGTTGGCAAAGCAAACAGGGTGGTGAGACAATGCAATCTCAGTCAGCAGTTTAGTGATTGTCACATAATTGAATTTCGTACGGTCAACCTGTCATTCAACTTATTTCCATTCGTTGAACGTTTGTACGGGTATATCACATCATGCTTTCATGCCATGAATATTTCTATAGCAACCCAAGTTTGCTGTTTAACAATCTAAACCTCTCTATTCCATATGCACCCAGGGTGGGCTAATAAAGATTACGTATGGTGTGTGATGAGTGTATTTTACATGTAAATTAGTGATCAACAATGATAACATCTACAAAACAATATGCTGAGGCACATAATAATATGGTTACAATAAACATTAAAGGTGACCCATCCAATTAGTCACCGCAAAACTACTACTTACAGTACAGTAATGCCCTAAGTAATCTCAGTGAGAGCTTTCCGATGAATGGCAACAAGCCATATTTCCGACTAAATCCTGAAAAATTACCCATAATTCTGCTGTGGTTAAGGTGTCGATTATTTAGGGCATTACTGTACATGTTTTCTATAGTGGAAAATAATGAGATCAAACCAATGACTTCTTTCGTTGGGTTTTTTATGTTCATATTTGACTTTCAAAAGATAGTTTCCTCAGGAAAGTCCCAGAAGTCAAACAATCACCAATAGAAAATAAATGGCGTTTATGGTTTCCCAGTCTCAGTTAACTACATACCCACATATAAATAGTGGGTCTGATTACTTTCTATTTCCCGAACAGCAGGAATCCATGTTAGGTTTTTTTATGGTCACATTTGACTTTCAAAAGATAGTTTTCTCAGGGTTTGTTTTGAAATTTGGAAGGGTACCCAGAAGTCAAACAATCACCAATAGATGATACACCCTCTGGTAACATCATTCTGCTTAGACCTCAACTGCTGTGGGAGATCTAGGATCAAATTGAAGTTCCCCAGTTGAGGTTGATGATGTTCATCCATTAGTCACATCGATTGTGCATTTTATCTTCTGCAATTAGGGGATATAGAAACTGAACAGAAGGGAAAAAGTAACTAAAAACAATGTTAATAGATATAGATACTTCCCAGAAGATGAGGCCTAAGCAGAATGAGGTCCCCAGAGGGTGAATTTGGTGATGTTAGCCCACAAAGTGGGATAGCCTCACTAAATTCACCCTCTGGGGACCTCATTCTGCAATGTCAGACACACTATATCCAGGTTTATTCTTGCCGTACTATTATTCTTGGATGTTCATGTGAGGTCTTCTTCACGCCTCCGTGTTACAGATGACTTCGAGTAATTTTCAAGTTTAATTCACATGATAAGCGAAAATTTCACTAGTTTGGCGTAAATCGGATGGGGAACATTTAATGTTAATATAACTATAACTGGTAGCTCATTGTCATCTAAGGCTGTGAGTTTACAATCATGATGAAGCGACCACATGTAAACAACTATTAATCAAGTAATCTGACCATCAATGTTACATAAATTACAACCAAATATAAAAGTAAACTTTCAATAAATGTGACCCGCCATATCAAATCCAGTCGTAAGTCGGGATTTTGTTTACCCTGTGCCAATGCATTCTCTTATATATGCGAGTCGACCATAGGTCGCCTCGCATATATAAGAGAATGCATTGGCCTAACAATTATTTATCATTTTTTTTTAAATAAATGTTTCTTACATTTTTTAGGACATAAAATAAAAAACATCCATTACCCTGCAGGTAGTCCAAGTCTTCTCGTACTAAAACTAGCTAAGATTTTGGGATGGAGAGATGCTAGTATTTAGTCCGAGATCCTCCCGTATGGTCTCTTATGACACGACTTACGCCCAGGATCTGTGGCGGGAATCTGTGGTGTATTTTACTCGATTTACCTAGCAAATCAATACGTGATGCTATATACATCGGAAAGAGTGACATCTTATGGTCATAATGGTGTATAATAATCTAACTTTAATGTTAAATTACACATAGAATATTCCGGTTGATTGCCACAAACATCGCTTTTTTTCTCTGTTTGTTTACATTTTAACTGAAAGCCGAAGTGGTCCGAATAACTTCGGCATAATCCGAAGTTTGTTCTGGGTATTCTAGTTTCCGTTTCTATATATAGCGCGGGGTTTTCCAAACAAAATGGCGAAAACCGATCGCCCCAAAGTCTTTCCTATGTGCTTTGAGAACAATTCCCGCACTAAAAACTTAATGACATAATGGAGGATCAGAACGGTAGTTTTGTTGACAATTTTCGCAAGCAACTTGTCAAAATTGGAGCAAATTAGAACTCTTGTGTCTGACTTGCCATGCGTGTGATTTTCATCCATGTGCATTTTGACTTTTGTGTTGATAAAATAATCGGAGAACCGAATCACACAGTTTCGAAATATAGTTCTTCCGTTTTAGTGGGACTTTTCAAACTTAAGGTTCAAAATTTATACAAATTTTGTTTGATTTTTTGTGTGCTTAACAAGAGCAGTATATTGCTCTGTTCGCTAAGTATATATCTTAATTTCGCGGAAGTCCACCAAATGTGGGTGAAATGTAGCACCATATTATTTATTCTAATGCTCGTTGTGTTTACACTGTTTTAAACTTTGAGAGGGTTGTAATTCCTGTAATTTATTTAATGTATTATATAAACTTTGAGAGGGTTGTAATTCCTGTAATTTATTTAATGTATTACATTTATATCTTCAATGTTTAATTAATCTATTTATTTTTTATTTATTGACACACATAATTACGATTACAATGGAGAATTCATCGTAATTTGCATTGTTTGTCGAAAATCTACGGAATATTTTCAACGGAAAATGCCGAACACAGTTCGCGAGGTCAACTGAGTTCGCATACTTTTAAAAATTTGTAAACATTGCGGTAAATGTCTCTTTTCGCATTAAATTACCGCTTTCAATTCACAACTGATGTGGGTTTCAGATCAAATAGCATGTCTTCTGTGGAAAATATCCGTTTATTGTCGCAATTGTGATATTTTATTTCATATAATTGTGGTTTTATTTGAACAGGTCATTAACGCTTAACTTGTGTCATAAGGCGGCTATGCGCACGATCTCGGACTAAATACTAGCATCTCTCCATCCCAAAATCTTAGCTAGTTTTAGTACGAGAAGACTTGGACTACCCTGCAGGGAGCCCCACACATATATAGAAGCATATAGAAGAGTGTCGTCTGCTCATGTTTGTCTGGGGTTCTATATGGGTGAAATTATAAAATTGTTAAAGAATACAAGAAAAAATTATTAAAATTGTAAGGCCAATGCATTCTCTTATATATGCGAGGCAACCTATGGTCGACTCGCATATATAAGAGAATGCATTGGCACAGGGTAAAAAAATCCCGACTTACGACTGGATTTGATATGGCGGGTCACATATACTCTTTGGACCTCAACTGTTATCACACAGATTGAGCACTTTTAACGACTCAACCCCTTAATTAATAAATGTACACTCACTGGCGGTTAACTACTCAATTACCATCCATCGAGTTATTCAAATACACGGTAAACTCAACCATTTTAACCCTTTCTGCACTAAATGGATTATCCCAGTCAATTAAAAAGAGTACATCGGAATGGTTGATAACTACTCATCAATGATGCTTTAGTATAGAAAGGGCCTATGAACTGCTTGTTAATTAATTAAACTCATTATCCCCACAAATGAATGAATAAGAACATTCTATGAAAACTCGTACTATATGGGTGATATGGAATTATGGTAGGTTTTTTATATAGAGAACACACAAGCTAAACCTGTAGTTATAACAATAGTTGGTGATGTTTTCCAAGTCCAAGTCAGACACCAATGAGCTACCTAGTCTAGTATATAATAATACAAATATCCAGCCGGTACCTATTCAAAATCAAGACCTCATCCTTTTTCTGTCACATATTTCTCCGTCAAGGATGCATATATATATATATAGAGAGAGCCAATTGAACATGACATACAATTTATCTCAGACATTAACCCTTTCATGATGGGAGCTGCGCTGGTGCAGCATTAAAATCCTGTGCCAGTGCATTCTTTTATATATGAAAGTCTCCCATAGGGATGCATAGAAGGCTTACAAGGTCAATATTTTGTTAGGCCAATGTATTCTTTTATTATATATGCGAGGCTCACAATGGGAGAATAACATATATAAGAGAATGCATTAGCACAGGGTTTTCGCAAAATTTCAGGAAGCTCCAGTCATGAAAAGGTTAAAATATGGGATAATTTTAGAAATTATTCACACAATCCGAGTTTTAAATATATAAATATATACATGTCTGAATAAATAGAAATCAATGCATTCAATATTTGAAAAACTCTGAAAATGTCCTATTTTGAGGTCTAAGAACAATTGCATGTTATGTGTAATAATCGACTTATTATCAATTTAAATAAGCAACAAAACAGGGTGAATCATCTCAAAGAGTTTCCCTGGCTGGATACCTGTCAAATGACTTGGAAAACTCAATTGTGATGAGACTAATGAGATGTGATTTCAGCACCGTCAACAAATAATCCTGGAATGCTTTGAAGTTGGCAATTCAGTTCCAAATCCCTTTTTTGATGGATTCATGGTGCTGAGATATAACAGCTAAGAAAATCTCATAAATCCATCAGCCCTGGGAATTAGCCCATGCAATAGGAAATTCCTCGGTAAAAGCAGAGGCAAAATAAATTGCCCAGACATTTATATGTATACTATTGTGAGTTCATAAGGTTACTTAAAGATACGGGCGGCGTTGGCAGTGGGTATGCTGTTAAAATATTCACCTCCGCCAAAAACCGCCATAAACAGAAAGAATAGTAAAATATAGACAGCCCTTGTTCTTATACCAATCAGATATATGGCATAAACAGTATGTTATTGTCAAATGTGTTTCCTTTGTTTATATGTAAACAAAAGCAAATTGTCAATTAGTTGGTAACTGAACGACAAAAATACCCCCTTAGACCCGGTTTGGCTGGACCGCCAATAAATGTTATAGAACCTGGCTTTTGTTTAGATCTGGATATGGTAAACATAAATAGCGTTATTTGTTACTGTTTTCCTGATATGGAAATAATAAAGAGCGTTTATATCATTTGTGTGTGATTAACCAATAGAATTGCGCTGTGTTATGTAAAAAGAAGCAAAACTTCTGTAACACGTACAGGCTCTTGTTTATGTACACCATTGTACGTCTTGATGACAATATACTATTTACGTGCTGATTATGTTTGGCATATGAACAAAACTATATATGATTTAATATTCCTTCGGTTGATGGCGATTTGAACAAATATGAATATTTCTGCAACAAACGCTGCCCATGTCTTTAAATTTCATTGTGTCAATCAGAAATACAACTTGCGCTCCCCTTTCTTTACATGTATAGTCCTACAATAGCATCCACGGCACCTGGGCATTAACTATAAGGACACTGAATTGCATTTACCGGTATGTGTTGAGCTGTGGCCTGGAAACAACATTCCCCAAAATAACTACGGTAAGGCCAAAAAAAACAATACTTGTGTTTAGGATTTCCCTACCTACCGTAGAAAAAGGTGCCTACCCAAAACTTTTTATTGGACTGTAGACCGAGATATTTTTTTTTTTTCAGTGGGAAAGTCATCGAAGGGTATCTTACCCATTTTCAAACCTCTCCAATAAAAACATTTATAAGTTTATTTGTCTAGTCCTCAAACTAATTGAAGATAACAATATTTAGTATTGAAAATTCCAATTAATCTGAATTGTGAAACTTTCTAGATTGAATTGTCAATGAACCAATTCAGAATAAAAATAATTGATAAAAAAAAAAAATCCCTACCTTAGTGTACCTACCGGTACCCTAATTATTTAGACCACCCTAAAGACATGTATTTTTTTTTTTGGCCTAAGAATTTAGATGACAGCAATTTGAGCGAATTTGACTTGAGCATACAGTATTGTCTTACAAAATAGCATACCTGGGTTGTAAGGTTAAGTACTATTGATTTGACCATGGTAATATCGTAAAATTGCCTACATGTAGGTAAATTCAGTTTTTTCCTAGGGCGATTTCTTCCACCTAGCCACAAATATTGCCCAGGCAACTTTTCTTCAATTACCAGGGCTGTCCATAATAAAAATATTGTTTGTTTGCAGTCATATGACCGACTGACCTCAAAACCCACAGCATTATCCACTCCTTAACCCTCTCGTGACAGGAGCTGTTCTGGTCCAGCATTAAAGACCATGTGCATTCTCTTATATATGTGAGTCTACCATAGGGAGCCTCGCATATATAAGAGAAAATTTCACTGTCTTACAAGATCAAGACAAATATTGTTAGACCAATGCATAGAGTGCCTCGCATATATTAGAGAATGCATTGGCACAGGGTTTTCGCAAAATTTCAGAAAGCTCCTGTCATGAAAGGGTTAACACAATTATTTACATCAAGATACAACATTGGGACATGTACACAAATGTTATTTGTCTGAAGTTGCATGTCTCTTGTTACCGGTATGATATGAGCTAAGGTCACAAAATAAAACTACAACATTAATCACATTTCCAGGTAGAGGACGGATATACACATATGAACAGCATCCCCCTCCAAAAAAAAAAAAAAATCCCACATATCGACCAGAGATATTTTTAGTAGTGGCTAAACAAGGTATCTGATAGATTGATATCACATGGTATATTTTTTCTCCTGCAGAAGCCCATAATTTATGTCTTCAAGCAAGAGAACCTCACATCTTGTGTAGCATGCATATATTCCCGAATATTTGCTTGTTTTATTGGAATTTATCATTGTTTGAGCAGCATGAAGTTATGGTGCAGGAACAACCGTACAACTAACAAATTAACCCTTTCATGAAGGGAGCTGTGCCAGTGCAGCATTACATATCCTGTGCCAGTGCATTATCTTATATATGGGAGTCTCCCAAAGGGAGCCTCGCATACCAGTATAAAAGAGAATGCATTGGCCTACACAGTCAAGGTAAATATTGTTAGGCATAAGTATTCTCTTATATATTAAGGCTCCCTATGGGAAACTCACATATAAAAGCGAATGCATTGGCAAAGAGTTTTTACAAAACTTCAGGAAGCTCCAGTAATGGAAGGGTTAAGTTAAAAACTTGACGAGATAAACGAATCTGCATCAGTGAACCAATAATTACTTGAACCCTTTCTATACTGAATAGATTCTTCCATCTGGTTATAAACACATACTCTTGGGTGCCAAATAAACGTGCTAGCATGCTTATTAATTTTTGAAGAATATGCTGGCCATCACTATTATTTGGTCATGATATATATAGTGAAAATGCCAGCACTATTAATAATTTTAGGGGTAAATGTAAGCCAGCACGTTTATTCAGCCATCACGTTTATTTGGCACCTGAGAGTACATTGGAATGGTATATTATTTTTGAGGGGTGTTCAGGGAATATGAGCAGTCAGAAGAACTGATAATATATGTGCAGAAGGAGTCCTATTTGTTGGTGGGAAATGTTAAGATAATACAGTAATGCTCTAATTAATCGACTCCTTAAAGACACGGTTGGCCTTGGCGGTGGGTATGCTGTGAAAATATCTCCACTCGTCCAAAACCGCCACAAACAGAAATGACATCAAAATGTAGATAGACTTTGTCCGTATACAAATAAGAAATATCGCATAAACAGTATGTTATGGTCATATGTTTGACCATTGTTATGTAAACAAAAGCGTAAAAAGTTACTTTTCTGGTGTTTGTTTATATTATGATGGTAAACATAAAGAGCGTTCTTTGTTGGTGAATACCTGATATGGATCTAATAAAGAGCGTTTATGCCATTTGTGTGTCATTAGCCAGTAGCATTGTGCTGTCTTCTGTAACACAATCAGGCTCTTGCTTAGGTAAAATATAGTAGGTCTTTATGATAACATGCTGTTTACGCGATGGTCATGGTATATATGAACGGAACTGTATGCGTTTTACTGTTTTTCTGTTTACGGTGTTTGGAACAAATATGAATATTTTCGACAATTAAGGCCGCACGTGCCTTTAAACACAGCAGAATTATGGGTAACTTTTCAGGATTTAGTCGGAAATATGGCTTGTTGCCATTCATCGGAAAGCTCTCGGGGAGAGCTTTCCGATGAATGGCAACAAGCCATATTTCCGACTAAATCCTGAAAAGTTACCCATAATTCTGCTGTGTTTAAGGAGTCGATTAATGAGAGCATTACTGTAAGTTCCAATAAATGGCCTATGGTGAACTTATTATCTGAAAATGTCCTACTCATCAATGAGTATGTATTAAAGAAAGGGTTGACCTCAAAACATTCCAGGATATCACTCATAGTATCTATATTTCAATAAATTTCAATATCATTAAACAACCAGTTGCCCAGAACATCACCTGTGTAGTGGAAACTGGTTTGACTCTTACTGTCAAACAAAACTATTATTCTGTTTCTCAGACAACTGCCTCCTCATAAAAATATGACCTGCTGGATTCCTTTTAGGGCCCACCAAAAATAAAAATTACAAATCATTCTTGCCGATCGATTTCACAATGCACAATGTCAACAATCTGTCCATAAATCTAGCTAGACACTATTTTCTATTATTTGATATTTCCTTTCGTTATTTAGGATAAAAATAAAAACATTTACTTTTTGGTTTATATGAACTGCGTGTACTGTGACATTGAAATTGTATTAAAACTTAATAATGAAAAGTTATTTTTCACACCAAACAATGTTTTTTCATTATTCGTGAGTACACGCATAAACTCGTAAAGCCTGCTCACATATTTTGGTCGTAAAAAGTGGTAATAAAAACCTGCCTGCGGGATGATTTTATAGGTAAAAAATTAATTTAAAAACACTGCCTGCTAATTTTGAGAATAAAGTGTCTGAGAAACAAAAAATAAAGTTTGTGTGGACTAATAAGAGTTATCACTTACTCCCCGAATCTTTCTTCACATGCACAGTGAAATTCATTATTACGATAGAGGGACTTAGCAGCACTGAAATTGACGAAGTTCTCACTTGCACTGTTTCAACTGTCTTTTAAGCAGTAAAGTTCCTTCAGTGCTTTCAGTTCCTCAATCAATGTCTTATTTTGATTCTCTAACACAGCTACTCTGTTTTCCAAACATTTAACATATTCCTTCTTTTTCCGCCGACATTCTTTGGCAGCATCCCTGGAGATAAAGAGAAAACCAATTTACCACTTTGCAAATCCAATGTTACCAATATTGGATATTTATTAACTCATTCAGTGCCAGGTGCTGATCTCATCGGCCCTAATTTACGGTCTGTAGAGTGCCAGGGCCGATAAAATCTGGCACTGAAAGCGTTAAAGAATATAAGAAAAAATTATTAAAATTGTAAACAATTGTAAACGAGAGGCCGATCACGATCGGCAGATGTTTAACCCATACCTTGGCGATAGCGATTAGCTATTTTTATAAATTTATAAATCCTTACATCAACCTTTTCATGAGTGCTAAAGTTTCAACAATTCACACTTAATATAGTGATCATGTGAAAAAGATTTAGTTATCACATTGTGTCAACAGGATTGGTGGAGGATGTTAATATTTTTAAGCAAATAAACCAAATGACCCTCACTATGCAGGTTAGGGGTGTGTTCTTGTCAACTATGCCAAGAACTACATGTATAAACATAATCAATGGAAATATTTGAGTTATCAAATCGGATAGAATAGGGTTAATCTTACCCAAACTAATGAACTGATCAACACAAAATAGTCTATACAAAGCATGTCATTGGATTTAGAAACCCATACAATAAGTCAGTCTCAAGAATACCAGCACCATTAATATTACCCTGGAGCCCAAATGCAATTGAGGGAATTTCAAAATAAGACATTTCCTCTAATGATGAATATATAATAGGCGATTTATTGAAACCCTTACTAGTACTGAACCTGGATCAAAGTGAAATGGATAATATTATATCTGTCTATCACATAATATGTGTCTATGGAATGGTTTAATTTTAATCCCAAATCCATGCAAATCAAAAGTGGATCACCATCAACCTGGACATAATATAGGAGAATGATCAAATGAAAAGCATCAAAACCATATGATGTGTGGAGAGGGTTAATCATTTGCAACGACATCATATCATGGATCTGGGAATGTGTGGATTAATTTTTGTCTAAGATAAGACAACAGTGTATGTAGACAACAATGTCTGTAAAACATCCCTACAAAGTAACAATGGACTATTTCAATTTAATATTTTAGAATAGGTGTCCTATAGTGTTTACATAAACTTTAGTAATGAACCTGTTTCAGTAAAGGGGTTAACTTAATATTGCACAGAAAACAGAACTCCACCAGATAGCCATCAATCAATTTGACATTAATATGATAACAAATCCTGCCAGCCAAGAGTACCACTATCAGGCTTTATAGCATGTCCCTAGTGATAATTAACTCATTTCAATTACACACATGGTCTGCCAGAATGTTCTCTTAAAATTCCCAGCAGTAATTACTTGAATTATAAAGGGTCATAACTCTGTTAAAATATATCGGATCAAACCCATATTCGAACTTATATACCAAATTTGGTGCTGATCAGATGAAAAATGTTTTGAGTCATAGCAGCTTGGGTGAATTCTAAGTAAACATAAGAGTGAAAAGGGTTAATTAAACAATACCAAAAACCATACAAACGAAGAACATGCTAAGAAAAACCTAGGTAAGAAATATGAGGCAGATCAGAAGAAATATGTTCAACTTATTGCATTGGATAGCATGTGTGTAAAGGGTTAATTATTTTCTAAACCAATCAACCAATCAATACCAAAAACTATACAGATGAGGGGCATGTCATCATAAACCTACATATCAAATATGAACACAATCGGACAAAATATACTTCGGTTTTAGCATCGGATTTTTGTTTTTTTAATTTTATTTTTGAAAAAAGGGTCATAACTCCTTTAAAATAAATCAGATCAAACCCATATTCGAACTCGATCTGTATTTTGAGCTCTGAAACTCGCATACCAAATTTGGTTCCGATCAGATAAAAATTGTTCGAGTTATGACAGCATGCGTGAATTCGAGGTCGAAAAAGGGCCATAACTCCGTAAAAAAAATTCGGATCAAACCCATATTTGAACTCGATCTGTATTTTGGTCTGAGAAACTCATATACAAAATTTGGTTCCGATCGGATAGAAAATTTTTGAGTTATCGCACCATGCGTAAAGTGTCCACGGACAGACAGACAGACAGACGGACGGACAGACGGACGGACACACGACGAGTGGTCAATCCGGACGTCGACATTATGTTTACCATACTATGGTATGGGTAAACATAAAAACTAATAACAAATGATGAAAATTTGTTAGGCCAATGCATTCTCTTATATATGTGAGGCGACCTATGGTCGACTCGCATATATAAGAGAATGCATTGGCACAGGTATATGGATTGATACAAAAATCGGACTTGGCACTAAAAGGGTTAACTCTTTCGCTGCCACCTGCCACCACAGACGTACCCCCCAGTGCCACGCATCCTGTACATATATCCATGTATTTCAGGTATATAAGGGTAATACATTATATCTCAAGCAGTTTCTAATATAATTAGTTGAAACTTCACATGTATATAGACATAGGTATACCCTGTCGAATGCCGCCGTGGACACGCCCACCAAGGTCACGTGACATTGGCGGCCATCTTGGATTAGTGGCTACAGTTTGTGTGGGTATGCATGGGTGTGTTGTTTGTTTTCTATTTTCAACCCTAGTATACGATGTCCAACAGTAAGGTACACGGGAGTAACCTATATGAACCCACTTTGGACATAAAATAGGTCACGTGACCTTGGCATCCATCTTGGATTTATGCAAGTTGCCACCTATTTGTAGCAAAATGGGATAGAATGGCGCACTTTGTTGAGTTCATGCTTTTGTTGCTTGAATATTCCCTGGTACAATTCCAAATATAGATATATATATATATAACCATACCCACATGTATATATACCTGCAGGGGGACATATGACACTGCTCCGCCCCTCATAAGTCACGTGATCTTGGCGGCCATCTTGAATTTCAGGAAAATTGGGTTTTACGATGATTTATGTAAATTATATGGGTCACGCGGGCGTACGCATTGTCAACTCACCAGCATAATTAATTTAGTTGCCTGTTATCACCACTGGAAAACGATACAATAGACAAGGGTTGTTCAAAACTAGTAAAGGTGTATTATAAGAAAACATAATTTGAAAATAATTCATTCTTGAAAGGAAAGTTTTGGCAAATATAAGAAAACATAATTTGAAAATAATTCATTCTGGAAAGGAAAGTTTTGGCAAATGGGGAATAGCATTTCCCCGCGTGTCGAACACAGATGTAAAGACGCTTATCAGTATTCAAGTATGCACAGCCTTGGTACAAGCACTGAATATATGTACGAATAGGTTATTGAAGGTCATATTGCTCGCGTGCCCTTCGGAAATCCTTCATGCTATGGAAAAGTTCAAAACAAGGGACAACGCACAATGGCGTATCACAGTCTTGGCAGAAGAAGCTAGTCTGTCGGCGAACCCTCGGTATCAGCAATCCACACACTTTGCAGTCAGGTCTGTAGTCCAAGTCTTCTCGTACTAAAACCGGCTAAGATATTGGGATGGAGGTGCCGGTCTTTAGTCCGAGTTCCAGGCCCATGGTCTCCTTTGACACGAGTTAATCGTTAGTGACCCGCTCAAATAAAACCACAATTATATGAAATAAAATATCACAATTGCTACAATAAACGGATAGTTTCCGCAGAAGACATGCTATTTGATCTGAAACCCACATCGGTTGTGAATTGAAAGCGGTAATTTAATGTGAAAAGAAACTTTTGCCGCAGTGTTTACATATTTTTTAAAGTATGCGAACTCAGTTGACCTTGCGAACTGCGTTCGGCATTTTCCGGTGAAAATATTCCGTAGATTTTCAATCAACCACGCACGATGAATTCTCCATTGTAATCGTAATTATACGTGACAATAAATAAATTATTACATAGATTAATTAAACATTGAAGATATATATGTAATACATTAAATAAATTACGGGAATTATAACCATCTCACAGTTTAAAACAGTGTAAACACAATGACCATTAGAATATCATGGGGGCCGCCATTTTGTTTGTATCGAAATTCGTCTCGGCCAAAACAAACACCGGACAATGCCGAAGTTCTTCGGAACCTGAGTTCGGCTTTCAGTTAAGTAAACAAACAGAAAAAACAGCGATGTTGGTGACAATCAACCGGAATATTCTATGCGTAATTTAACATGAAAGTTAGATTATTATACACCATTATGACCATGATATGTCTCTCTTTCCGATGTATATAGCATCATGTATTGATTCATTAGGTAAATCGAGTAAAATACACCACAGATTCCCGCCACAGATCGTGGGCGTAACTCGTGTGATAGGATTGGTATGCAAGCGGGCTGGGACTAAAAACAGCAAATCGCCATCCCAATATCTTAGCTGGTTTTAGTACAAGAAGACTGGGACTATCAGGTCTGTATCTTTTGTTTTTGTAACGCTTGACGAAGTGTCTCTCTACTAGACGTCCAGGTGTATCCTCAGAGTGACTGCCTATACATTTCTGAACTGTAACGGGATTATAATTTTCCAGCAAACTTTAAATTATGGATTTTCGAAATTCGATTGGTGTCAGTGCTCTTTCATCTTCATCTCTCGTTTGTTTATACATGATGTAGCCATTTACAAGGGCCGTTTCCAATATTCCGTGATACAAGGGCTGGTACCATTTCTGTGATTTATGGGGATATGCGTAACTCTTCTTGCATTGATCATATAGATCGACCCCAGCCATATTTGCATTATATAAATCCGCCATGACTGGTTTTTCCACCAGTCTTTTTCCAGTTGGCGCATCACGACTGCGAATATGTTTATCTATTGTATTGTTAGTATCAACAGTGCTAATGAACGATACCCGCTTGGTGTCATGCCATGCGCAGGCAACCAAGTTGTCACTTCGGTAGAACACGGGATCATCTCCCTTGCTAAGGGGCAAGTTTCTTGGTTTTAGGTCCGTCGGCATATTCTTCCTATTTGCTTTCACTGTCCCACAGGCACCGATACCTCGTCTTTCTAGTTCGCGGAACAAATTTGGACTGGAGTAAAAGTTATCCATATATACAATGTGACCTTTGTGTTCATATCCTGATAGAAGTTGGATGACTATTTGTTCCGTGAAAGTAAATTGAGAGTTTTTGTCGATTTCAAATGCACTTTTACCTGTGTACACGACCTGCCTCAAGGCATATCCCGTTCGCGAATCACAAAGAACGAAACTCTTCAATCCCCATTTCACGGGTTTTTTAGGCATGTATTGCCTGAAGAAAACTCGCCCTTTGAACTTGGTCATCGACTCATCGATAGAGAGACACCGCCTGGGAGAGAAAACCCGTTCATATAACGGTGTAGCGATATCAAACAACTTCTGAATTTTAAATATCGCGTTGTATCCTGGCTGTCCCCGTTCTATTCGGTCAGCGTTGTCAGCGAAGTGTAAAAACGTCTGTAACAACTGGTACCTATTTCTGCTCATCAAACTGGATACAGACGTCTTAGTTAGCCAAAACTGGTTCCAGTATTCTGATATTGTTGGCTTAGCGCACAGCCCCATGCTAATTTCAATTGCTATTTTAGCTGATATTTCCTCCACAGTGGTGTCTTTCCACTTCCAAAATCGTGAATAGGGCCCCAGCTCAACGGGAGTGTAAAAATATTGGTCGGCATAACGGTTAGTTTCAGTGCACATGAGCTCAATAGCCGTGTCCGGGAAACACAACTTGAAGAAATCAATAGGGTTAAAATCAAATGTTTCTACTAGAACACTCGGGCGTCCGCGATGTTGGGCAAGCCAGCAATTGTCAAAGGGATCCACCTCAGGATATCTCACCCATTTGATTTCAGAACGACAATCTTGTGTGGGCGTGTCGTCAGTTACGTCAACATCTATGCCACAGTCGTTGCCTGTGTCTGTGGATTCGGCAGAAAAGGGTGTGTCAATTGAATCTTTTTCATCCGTTTCATGTTCACTCAAATCATCACTATCAGAATCACAAAAAATACGCGCAATAACTTCTTCAGTCCCGAATCTTTTGCGAGCGGCCATTTTCGACTGATAACCACGTGCTAACAACAATGACGCAATATTCCTGCTCTGACTGTACTCTCATAACGTCAGAAATACCATTACCTTGATGACGTTGTCGCTTTAAATTGTTCGCGCGCAATAGTACTACAGATAGATACATTGTACACAGTCAAACATGCCGGAAAGAATAGAGTTATATCCCATACATTAGACTACATACCAAATTCGCAAAAATGCGCGATTGGCAGCGTCTCTGAAGTTCGCAATTATGCGCGTTTGGCAGTGAAAGAGTTAAAGAACTAAATATTACCTGCACTCCATTCAATCGGGATAATAATTTGTTCACACCTTTGACCCATACCTTGGGACCAAATGGAATCGACCAATCAAAAAACGCCTCACATACCCAGTGTATAAAAGGCAGACCCCATCCTGCTATCCACAACATAGGGATTAAGGAGAGGTGCCTCTCGGCCCTTTCGACAATCCCGGGCTAGTCCCCCGAATCACTCACTCTACTATCCACAACAGACCCATACAGCAAACAAGGTCCTGATGAAGTTTTACCAAAATCGAAAGTGCTAGACCATTTGCAGAATGAGGTTCCCAGAGGGTGAATTTAGTGATGCTATCCCACACAGTGGGCTGTTATCACCATATTCACCCTCTGGGAACCTCATTCTGCTTAGGCCTCAACTAGGATCAGATTGTTCCTCAGTTGAAGTTGGTGATGTTCACCCAATAGTCACCTTGATTATGCAATTTACCTTCAGCAAATTAGAAACTGAACAGAAGGGAAACAGTAACTAAAACAATGGTATTGAAACTATAGATGGGTGAAAATCTCAAAATTACCATTTTTTGAAGCCACATTAGTGAAAAAATAAATTGTCTTCTAAATCAAGTCCATTTACTTTTTTCAAAAGTATAGGCACTAACGATGTTCGGACAACACATAGCAGAGCACAATTTCCATTATCGTTGCCATGGCAACAGTCCAAGTAATTATAGTGCTGGATTTGATGTCAGTCCTGTTACCAACCTTCAGAGGGCAAAATGTGGTGATCAAAATCCACATCAAGTGACAACAAATATTGTTATTGATTAACTGCAGTCCTACAAAAGGATATGTAACAGGTTTCTAAAAAAATCAAGCCTCATATTCCGTATAATGGATCTTCCAATGCCAATTGGACTGACCATTGTCCAAATTCTCTTATTCAGAATATTGTAGAGACAAAAATATGATTGAAGTTGTGCATAATTTCTGTGTAAACACTTTCTTATTGCGGTGTGAATAGCCAGTAATGACCTCAGTTAGATCTATGTTGCACATAAATGAAACATCATTATTATTGGTGGTAACAGGACTGACACAATGTCAGTCCTGTTACCGCTGTCCAGGAATACTTCATGACATGAACATAGAGTTACATGATATGTCATGTGCGGACTGTCTGCATGTGTATGTGTCTGTCTGATTGTTGGGTGTAGACTACAGGATGGTTTGACCAATTGAGCTGAAAAGTTTCAAATTTCGGGTGCGGGGGAGGGGGGGGGGGGGGGGTGTTCAGTCCAAAGAATGTTATTAGCGAATTGGTGTGCACATGTGTTGTGACCTATTGACCTTTTGAAATATGAGGCCTCAAGCCTCTTAATGGCTTGCATTATGGAACAATCATTCAAGAATTTCAATTACTTTGTTGTATTTTGCCTTATCTTAAATTAATTTTGAAGTGTCAGTTTTGGAATTCACCAAGAATTGTTGCTCAACTGGATGCTGTTGAGCAACAATTATTGGTGAATTCCAAAACTGACATTTGGGTGGCTCAAACGTTAGTGTCCTATGTCAAGCCTTCTAGTTTCCTGTCCCTACTTCTGGGGTCTAATTCCTGGTGATATGATGGTATCAGATGTTATTTATGGTGTTGATCTGAATATTTGTCTTCAATAGTGTCCCAGGCTGCGACAATCGGGTGGAAAGGGGTTTCAGTTGGCATTACCAAATCATCAAGTTGATATACCGGTTTGTCCCATATGGCAACATCTTGAAATGGCTTAATAGGTAGCAGAGATTTCATGTAAACACAGCCAACCAATCATCTCTATGTGAATCTCATGACTCTACATAACCCTGAAATTTCTGTGTATGTATACAGGCTCACACATTTATTTTATCAGTAAAAATGTCACTCAACCCAGATACCCATATGTCAGTCCTGTTACTTTCTACCCCTATTGGTAACAGGACTGACAGTAAAAGTAACAGGACTGACAGTAACAGGACTGACGTTTTCGGTGGTTTCATGACTCTAATGACAGAAGTGAAGGAAATCCAGATATAGAACATACAATTCTTTGCACCTTTCTACGTATGTTTTCAAACTATAATGGAGTTATAGAATATCTGTCAGTTTTTCCTTGAGAGAATGTGGTAACAGGACTGACACACAATTAACATACTCGCCAAAAATAAATCTTCTGTCAACTCAACCTTGAAAATCTTGAGAAACCAGCAGATATAAAACTTTCAGAGGCAATGACCTCCACTGCTACTGTTTTCTTGTAGTAACGAGAAAGTATAGTGTTGTTCCATATTGATTGTACTTCTCTTCAAAGTACTTGGTAACAGGACTGACATAAAACTCATTACACCAAAACACATACCAGATATGGGAGAAATAACAATTCTTAATTTCAGAAACTAGAGCTCACGGGATAGTTGTGGTTGAAACGTTATGGTAGGAAGCAGATAAGAATGAACAATTCCATTAACCTAAAGAGTTCATGGTTGTATTCAAGGGAACCCAGGTTCATTACATTGGGTTTTTGGGGGATAACACTGATAACAAGATTAAAACCAAGTTCATTTTCATGTTTAATTTAGTTATGAGTTTCTTACGTATGTGGTGTTTCCCTAACCTTTTCATTGAAACAGTTTGTTTTATGGCATACAACATCTCAGGGTGTATAAATCATGGATATAGAGCCATTACAAAAAAAATGGTAATTTTGAGATTTTCACCCAGATACTGGTACTTACCAAGTTCCCAGAAGATGAGGCTTACGTAGAATGATGTCTCCAGAGGGTGAATTTGGTGATGCTAGCCCACAGTGCAGGATAGCATCACTATATTCACCCTCTGGGGACGTCAATCTGCAAATATCCAACCATGTACTCACTATATTCGGCATAAAATTTTGAATTAATTTCAAACGATGTTTAGTAGTGAATTTGACTGACTTTCAAACGAACTACTGTTATATTATGATTCAATGTCGATCAGATGCAGCTGAAATATTGGGATTCATTGAACAAGAATTTCCTGTTGATTAAGGTTTAGTTTGTAAGCAAGGGTATTAAGCACAAATTGTATGTAGTATTATTAAGGAGTTTTTGACAGGGCATTAATTTGTCCATTGCCATTATAGTGAGAGAGGAGAATTTTGCAAAAATCTAAATGAGAGGTCTAATTTTCATTGAAATTTCACATGCAGGTAAACTGTTAAAATGATTATCAAAACAAGGATATTGGCATAGTCATTCAGGCTTTTGACAACGAGAATTTCATTTCTTAGTGAGATAAGTAAAATTGTTAAAATTTCTGTATACCTGTTCTTTAGTAATCTCAGCTCACGTTTCCTCGAAGCTTCTTCAGAAAGCTGTTGTTGTGTTGACATCCCTCCACCCGAAGTTGCCATGACTACCCCCTGGGGTATTGACGAAGCAATCTGGTATGCTTGCACATTACCACCCCCAACTGCAATAAGAAAATTTGAAATATTAGATATATCATGATATGCTATATCACATTTGAGATGCTGTTCAAAAGTCATAAACATCAGATATTTTAAGTCCAGAGTCAAATTTGAAATAAAAAATTATCTCTTTTTTCAACTACATTACATTTATCCGATAGTGCATATATTATATACAAATATATTTGTATATATGTACATGATATGCATACCACTTCAGGTATTCTCATAGGAAGCCTCGCATACATGTATATAAGAGAATGCACTGGCTTACTACAAGGTCAAGTTAAATATTGTTAGGCCAATGTATTCTCTTATATATGTGAGGCTCCCTATTGTCACAGGGTTTTCACCAAATTTCTGGAAGCTCCAGTCATGGAAGGGTTAATATATCTTATACACCAGTCGGTGATCTTAACACTTCTGAGTAATATGACTTATGACGATTGTGATGTAAGAACGATTGTAAATTTAACAATTAGATAATCGCGTTAATGTTATGGAAATATGATTGCCAAGGTATGCTATCCTTAATTAAATTATTTTCATGTCATAAAACGAGGGATTTGTTCTGTAGGGTTTGCCAAAGGATTTAGTCATGCAAAGAGTAAAATACAAGATGGTGCTGGTGGCCATTTATTTAATAGAAAATCGTTAAAATTTGATAACTCTCATCTAGAGGTGTTCCTAATCATGCCTTTAAATTTACAAACATTTCTTAGATATATGCGGGCTGCAGGGTTGGCCAATGGATTCAAATTTGAAATCCAAGATGGCTGCTGACGGAAATGTTTTTTAACAAATTTAGTAAATAATCGATAGCTCCCATCTAGATGTCACCCCGAAGATCCTTATGCAGTTTGATGGCGAATAGATGAGAGATGTGGTCTGTGGGGTGTGCCAAAGGATTTAGTCATGCAAAGAGTAAAGTTCAAGATCGCTGTCGGTGGCCATGTTTTTCAATGAAAATCGCTAATATTCAATAGCTCCCATCTAGAGGTTATCCTAAACATGCCTGTAAATTACCAAACATTTCGCCAATAAATGCGGGGTGCAAGGTGTGCCAATGGATTCAAATTTTAAGCCCAAAATGGCTGCTGGCGGCCATGTTTTTTAATGAATTTCAGACATAATAGATCGCTCCCATCTAGAGTTCACCCCGAAGATCCATATAAAGTTTGGTGATGATCTGATGAGGGATGCGGCCTGTAGGGTGAGCCAAAGGAAATTGTTGAAAAATGCATGATGGATGGCAACCCACGGCAAGTAAAGTTGAGCTAAAATCTACTTGAATGTCAAGTGGAGTTGAATGTCACTACACCTGTTCATTTCAGCACAATATAAAACTCGAACTAGTGGCTTTGATATAGTATTGCATGTAAACACTTGCAGTGATATTCAACTCCTCCGTATGCATGGAAGTTTTCATTCCTTTAGTTTATTAACCCTTCCATGACTGGAGCTTTCTGATGTTGATGTGCGGTTTTGAAATTTCATTTCGTTTTGGTTTCGGTATGGTTGTTGGTAGAAAAACCAGGTTTTGATTTCGGTTATGGTTTCACTCAATACACCAATCAGCGATGACTATATGCATAGAGCAGATGGTATGATACATGTATATGACACCTAAAAAATAGTGTTGCACATTAATGGATACATTTGGTTTTGTAATGAAATAACAAGTGAATTTGTCCATGTGAATGTTTCATGATGTCACATGTATAAGAAAGTCTTATTCAAACGGTCTAAATGTTGCCTTCAATTCAGTGTCAGTGAATTATACTCGAAAGATTGATAAAAAAACTGGAAAGTTGATGCAAATTAACATGTCACCACTAAAACATTTAGGTCTACATCAGCAAATCAAACAGTAGACTAGGTATACTACTAGTATACTTTTAATGTAACATTAGCTCCATTCCATTAGATCCATTGCATGCAACATTTTTCATTAACTTTTCAGGTGATGGACTTAAAACATGTCCTAAAACTTATTTATTACTTATTTGATATGGATGCTTTGCACAAAAACCAATCCATGGACATATCTATTAAAACATGAATTATCAGTTGGAATCCAAAATGTTCACGATCAGCTGC
Organism: Siphonodentalium dalli; assembly: GCA_032622095.1. Lineage (NCBI taxonomy): Eukaryota > Metazoa > Mollusca > Scaphopoda > Gadilida > Siphonodentaliidae > Siphonodentalium > Siphonodentalium dalli. The sequence goes on from CP136068.1 coordinate 102,514,811, forward strand.
AGATAGACAGAGGAACGGATGGACTGATACAATGTAACATGTAATCTATATTTTCTTTGATTGGACCAAACAATATACCTGTTGGAAAAAGTTTGTTAGGTGACAATTTAATTTAATTTTTTATTTATCATCTTAAATCAATAACCAGCAGTGCTCAGGGTGAAAACAGGATATTTCTCAAGACACCATGGAAAATCCTGCGTGGCAGGCTAGGATCACCAAATTCACCCTCTGGGAACCTCATTCTGCTTAGACCTCAACTGCTATGGGAGATCTAGTCACAATTTCAAGTTCCCAGATGTTGGTGATGGTCGCACATTAGTCGACTCGGTTATGCAATTTATCTTCTGCAAATTAGGGGATATATAAATGTAGATACTAGGCAGAAGGTAAAAAGTAACTGAAACAATGGTATGTTGAGACTATAGATACTTCCCAGAAGATGAGGCCTAATCAGAATGAGGTCTGCAGAGGGTGAATTTGGTGATGCTAGCCCACTGTGCGGGTAGCATCAGTAAATACACCTTCTGGGGACCTCATTCTGCAAATGTCAGACAGACTATATCCAGGCTTGGATATGATGATGAATAGAGACTTTATGAGAAAATATATTAGATTCAATGAATTAGGTTGAGAATACCTACACTGTTTGGTTGGATATGGGAATTATCTCATGAGTGAGGACCAAAAAAAATAATTTCCAAGAGTGGCTCTGCCACGAGTGGAAATTAATTTGTTTTTGTCATCACGAATGAGATACTAGTAACTACCTTATCCAACCAAAATGTGTAGATGTTCTGTTTATTATATTATCCGCTTAATGCCCAAGGCTCAACTCGAAAGAAGAGTAAAAAGTGCAAATTTGTATACACAAGCACAGCCATGGTACTAATGAGCTTGTGCATAAAAAATAGTTCCATCTTTCAGACAGATTGGTTGAGGGATAAAGGGGCTAAAACCAGACTATGTTTAACAAACAAATTTAATTGATCACATATTACAATTTTTTAATCTGAACACTTAGTGGCGAAGTGACGTTAACTCATCTACTACCGAATCACCTTTAATTTTAGCGAGGATGGATACGGGTGAGATATCGATAACGGATAACAGTTTTTATCTCATGCAAAAATACTACTACATGTATCTGATACATATAGCTTAGCATATAATAAATGTATGCATTTTTACAATCAGAATATGTACATACCATTATACTTATCATAACGTGACTGATGTATCATGACACAATCAAATAATTGATCCTTACATCACATGATGGACACATACATTGATGCTTAGACTCAGGGTAATAAAACAGAATATTAGCAAACAATAAAAAAACTGATTTGTTGACAACGAAAAACAGTTCCTGGGAAAAGAACAACAGAAAATTCATGCTGGGATTGTATTCATAACAAACTGGTGTGTGTTGCAAAATAATTAAACATAACAGCCAATTCTATTGAAATTCTGGTCACCTGTTATGGTAAACTAACATGCAATGTGAGACTAGACCTTTACTAGTTAGCAAGCCTTGAAATAGTGTGTCTGTCATTTGCAGAATGAGGTCCCCAGAGGGTGAATTTAGTGATGCTATCCCGCATAGTGGGCTAGCATCACCAAATTCACCCTCTGGGGACCTCATTCTGCCGAGGTGCAAGCCGAATGAGGTCCCCAGAGGGTGAATTTGGTGATGCTAGCCCGCTATGCGGGGTAGCATCACTAAATTCACCCTCTGGGGACCTCATTCTGCAAATGACAGGCACACTATTTCAAGGCTTGCTAGTTAGAAGTTATTGTTCACTAAATTGACCCTAATAAGAATATATTAACCCTTCCATGACTGGATCTTCCTGAATTTTTTTTTGCGAAAACCATGTGCCAATGCATTCTCATATATATGCGAGTCTCCCATTAGGCAATGGCCTAACAATTTTTTTAATATATTAATAACGAAGCCATGATGCATATATCAACAGACTGTACCTGAAAAAATCCTACCATAAACACTGCCATATATACTTGCAGCCCTATTAATTAGCCAAAGCAAAAAAAAATTATGTCAATTATCTTTAGCCAAGGCAACGTTTTGACAGTTTGCTCCATATATCATTGTAGTGTCTCACTGTGGAAGTTTGCAGACAGCAAAATTCATTGTTAAATGCCAAGGACTACTGAGATAACATGGAACATCTTGATAATCAGTAATTTTAAGCCAGACCAAACCAAGGTCTGCTATGATAATGAACCAAGTTCCAATTGTAAACTGAAATTATATGTGGATTCTAGACTTTTTATCTGAGGAAATATTTCTGGCCCAGGCAATTTCTCAGCCTAGGCCTGCAACGATTCACCGCGGTTTTGATGAATCGCCAACACAATATGAGGTTCATTCCGTAATTATGTTGGTACATTTTCGATCCACATTTTTATAGTCCAAATGAATGCCCAAGCTCTTAAGAGGCTGTAACCACAATAATTCTGTAGTTTCATGTTCTGTTAACCAATCAAAATTCTCGTTCTTCCACTATCACGAGGGTCGATGTCTCGATGACCTTTGAAATTTAAAATCAATAACATGTTGGAACTATCAGATCATGATAAAATTGCAAGTTCTCAACCGGTCAGATGTGGGGCAACTAAAAAAATTGTCATGCCGCTGGCGAAATTTAAATTGCTGTATGGAAACACTTAGGGTTTCGTGCGTTTGAGAACGACGGTGTGTGGAAAACTGACAATACAAAAACAATATGTAAAATTTGAAAGTAGGCAAAAGTTGTAGACTGGTCCAATTTTCAGTCTGGAATGTGTTGTGATACGTATTGTATCATTGCAAAAATTGCGATGGTATCGAATGGTGAGGTGGGCGTATTGTTGCAGCCCTACCTAGGCCAATTCCTTCTAATTAACAGAGCTGATACTTGTGCTATACAGCTCTGCTCTGATCATCAATATTACATCCATAAAGATGAACAATCTGAATTAAAGCTCCTAAATTACTATTTCTTTGGCTTTAGGCTTAAAAAATATTTGATTTGAGTCAAGGAACCCACCCATCAAAGCTCAGAGTTATGAGATATCATATTTTTAAATTTGTCATTTCCCCGAGATATGTAATTTTTGGCGGCCTGGCAAATATTTCTCAAGCGGACAGTCTCTAAAGATGGATAACACTAAAAGTGGTTTTGGGTGTTAGTTATTTGACACCCAGTCAAATGTTGATAGATAGATAGACCATTGAATCGGATTGAGTGCCTTTAACAATAAAATTGTTTGCCCAAGTTGCTCTGACTACAGAAGTGATATCAACTCCTCCCCGCACAAATATCAAAGCAAGTGGGACATTTAAAATCCTATTGATGCTAAAAATAACTGAAATATCTGCCATTAATATCAACTATTATAAATTTTTTGATTGTTTTTTAACTTCTGTGGACACATCACTGGACCTTCACACCTGAATTTTAGACATCTCACCAAACTGCAGATTCTTCTAAAGTTAGCACTATGCAGTATTTCCTCCCCTAAATATGGTGCTACTAAGTACTGAATATAGGTTCACATCAGCCTTACATGACAGCCTGATACAAGAGATATCATCGGTGGGCATCTAAAATTTTGTGTGCCATTTCAATGCAAAAAATTAATCTAAAAAGCACCATGATATGCAGGCCTGAAAATATTGTGATGGACATTTGCAGAATAAGGTCACCAGAGTGTGCATTTTGTGACCCTACCGTGCACTGTGGGCAAGCATCATTAAATTCACCTTCTGGGGACCTCATTCTGATTAGGAGTAATTTTCTCTGGAAAGTACTAAATTAAAAAGTTTTTTAGTTGTTAATTTGAACTAAAAAGAAATAGAATCTACGTGAAGTTTCTATAGAACTTTATTAATAAAGAAACTTTCCAGAGAAGATGATGCCTAAGCAGAATGACGTCCCCAAGAGGGTGAATTTAATGATGCTAGGCACCTTATTCTCAGGCCTGTTTCTTTGGTACAATTTCTCCCCGAGAGCTTTCCGATGAATGGCAACAAACCATATTTCCGACTAAATCCTGAAAAGTTACCCATAATTCTGCTGTGGTTAAGGGGTCAATTACTTAGGGCATTACTGTAGTTTCATTTGACTTAAATCTCTGTCACATTGAAAAATCACTAATCAAGACTCTCCACATGAATTTCAATATGGGAGGCATTAAAATTTACCACAGCTGATATGGTTGTTACTATAAGGTAGAGTGTTAATTTCATGAACAACTTTCGATGAATAATTTCGCTTAAATGGGTGCCATTATCCACAAAAAAAAATGTGCTGGGTGTTTCTGTTTCAAAATGTAGTGACTCCTGGGCGATAAATTTGAGTGGTGGGCAAGCCTGAGTTTAGTGTGCCTGTCATTTGCAGAATGAGGTCCCCAGAGGGTGAATTTAGTGATGCTATCCCACATAGTGGGCTAGCATCACCAAATTCACCCTCTGGGGACCTCATTCTACATGGCCTCATGTGCTATGGGAGACACAGACTCAGATTGAAGTTCCCAAATGGTGAATATTGTGATGTACACCCATTGGGAACCTCGATTTTGCAATGTGTCTTCTGCCAATTTGGGGATATAGACAAACTAAACTAAAAAAGAAAAAGAATTTCTATGTGAAGAAGTTTCTATAGAAATTTTATAATACAGAAACTTTCAAGAGAAGATGAGGCCTAAGCAGAATTAGGTCCCCAGAGGGTGAATTTAGTGATGCTAGCCCGCTATGCGGGATAGCGTCACTAAATTCAGCCTCTGGGGACCTCATTCTGCAAATGACAGGCACACTAAACTCAGGCTTGGTGGGCCCAGTGTAAGCACATCCCTGACATCAATCCAGCTACATGTATCCCATGCAATCTGAAATTGGCACTGGCCACTAGTGACGGAAGTATACCAGCTGAATAACTGAATAATACCCAATCAGCATGTCCAAGTTAATAATAATAATCAAGACAGTAACCTCCTCAGTATTATTAAGACACTTGAAACCACTAATATTAAATATAAGTACAGTGCATGTTTTTAGCAGGTGAATCCGTTTTAACTCAGTTTAGAATTGGAAACTTTTTTTTGTCAAACTTCTGTGGCTTTGTATCACAAAGTATATACCAGAGATGGATGAACATCAGACGTACCCAGTAGTAGTACAATGGCAGTACATAGTATTTCAATTTATAAAGTGACTTTTTGTGAATTAAACACTAGCACTACACATCAAACAGTGTGACACAATGGGTTATTTTTCAGGGCCGGTATCATATTCCTTATAATGGAGGCTTTTTCCAGGGCATAAAAGTTTGCGCAAATGATCGGTTCATTCTCATACGGATTACGCAAATTAAGTAATGCAAACGGATGGGTTAACGTGACTAAGCTGGCCAAACATTCTCACCTGCTCTGTTTGTGATGCATGGACATCATCATCAATTATTGTATTCATTTAAAGACATAGTATGTACTTGTTCGTGTGCGTGAAACTGGTAAGTTAGTATTCAGGTGCTATCCCAACTGGAGGAATGTAGCATTCTACAAACATCGCCGAATATCTCAAGCAAATCGACCGTACCACTCCATAGAAAACATCGTCTGAACTACGCTAAATTGTAAATATTTACTACTCGAATCGGGACGCTTCTATCGGCGATAAACTAACAAAAACGATTTCGCCATCGGCTGTCACTGCATTTAATTAATATATAAGAATGACGGTGTGTGTTGTCAATTTAGATATAACATTTGTACAAATAACTTCTCTGAGCAATATTATTCTCCATTTCTATTTGATCACCTTAACGGAGTGTTTCACATCACTTTAAATATTGAAAGCAAATCTAAAAGCTGCTTATAAATTATTAGTAGTATTTGTGGATACACTTTGAATGAGTTGCTAGGAGACATCGCTGGGCAAATTTTTCAATTTTATGTGATATGTATTCATAAGTGTTATTCAAGTTCCATAGGGGGATTGAGCCATTTTTTCCTACTGTCCGAACAATAGTACATATGTGACCCACCATATCAAATCCAGTCGGAAGTCAGGATTTTTTTACCCTGTGCCAATGCATTCTCTTATATATGCGAGGCGACCTATGGTATAAGAGAATGAATTGGCCTAACAATTTTTTACAATTTTAATAATTTTTTCTTGTATTCTTTAACAATTTTATAATTTCACCCGTACAGAGCCCCAGACAAACATGAGCAGACGACACTCTTCTATATGCTTCTATATATGTGTGGGGCTCCCTGCAGGGTAATGGATGTTTTTGATTTTATGTCCTAAAAATTGTCAGAAAAATTTATTTTAAAAAAATTAAAAAAAATTGTTAGGCCAATGCATTCTCTTATATATGCGAGGTCGACTCGCATATATAAGAGAATGCATTGGCACAGGGTAAAAAAATCCCGACTTCCAACTGGATTTGATATGGCGGGTCACATATGATACTATGCAGTTTACAAGGTGAATGGAAAAGTGTTTAAAATAAGTGTACCATACTCTGGTAAAAAAAAAACAGATGCTTCGGTCATTAGATAGGGATATATGGGGACGGGATCACAATAACACAAGACTATCATTTTTACAAAGAGGAAAAATACAAGGATCATTCCAAAGGACATCACTATAAGGTGACAGAAGTTTGACGTTCAAAGTTTCCGAAAACTACTATGTGGTTAATTGAATTGGCTATTAGTTTGAATAAAATATAACCAGCAGTGATTAAACATGGTAACCACTGAATGGCTATACGTCAGCAACACACACCACAACCATGGGAACAGTCAACCAACATACCAGCATATTCCGATCCTATGGAAGAAAGATGGTGAATAAATGAGTCAAATAAAAAGTGCACATAAAGAAAAACAGAATGTGTGAAATAACCACAACCATACAATTCTTGAAATATTGTGTCTGTCATTTGTAGAAAAAGGTCCCCAGAGGGTGAATTTAGTGATGCTACCCCGCACAGTGGGCTAGCATCACCAAATTCACCCTCTGGGGACCTCATTCTGCTTAGACCATGTTCTGGGAAGTATCTATAGTCTCAAATTAACCTTGTTTTTAGTTACTTTTCCCCTTCTGTTCAGTTTCGATATCACCTAATTTGCAGAAGATAAAATGTATAATCGAGGTGACTAATGGGCGAACATCACCAACTTCAACTGGGGAAATTCAATCTGAAGGTGCATTCTAACTATGGAAATGAAATATAATAACATTTAGTAGCTTGGGAAGAGAAATAAATCGCTTTGGTGATCATTATCTACAAAAAAATGTTGAATAGCTTAGCATATAGTAAAGGTTCGGTCTGTCATCTGATTTTATTACCTGAACACCCCTCCTAGGCTGGTCACTGAATTCATGCTACAATGCGGCATAACATCACTAAATTCACCCTCTGGGGACCTCATTCAGCAAATGACAGACATACTATTTCAAGGATTGCAACCAAAAGATCAGCAAGCTACTAACATGCATTAAATTAAGGATATGCAACATTTGGAAGTTCTTCTGTGACATTTTTAAAACAAAGTTAATGAAATATTTTTTTTCGAAGATACTTTTTAGATGAAATGGAAATTTAACAGGACTATGTTTATAAAAATTTCAAAATAAAATTAATTTTAAACTCTAGAACAATAAAATCATGGCAAAACATATCCAAGGAGCACTGTTAAGTGTTTGCTGCCAAGATATTCTCAAAAATATTTCGCCATGGAAAATCACATGGAATAAGGAGGAAGCAACAATTTGCTCCCATCATTTTCATAATAAACACAATTTGGATTAAAACAAAATCCCAAAATTTATACAAATATCTTCCAAATCTTTATAAAAGAAGTCAATTTCCTAAATACAAGCTAATTAACTGAAAAAAATTATTAAAACAATATGACAACTACATATGAAAGTTAATTTGTACACTGGAATTTCATTCAACTGGAAAGGTTGAATGATCTCAGCCATTAGATGAACGAGTGGACTTACTTGCAAGTATGCAAGTATCTAAATCCAACTTACGAGAGCGAATGGGTGGGAGAGCAATTGCTTTTTCCCCATCTTGTTAAGAGCTCTTTCCATCAATGTATCACATTATTATAATCAATAAATTTGAAAAATGATCAAGGAAATATGGGTTGATACAAAAATCGAACTTAGCACTGAAAGGGTTAAACAAGCCAATTGTGGCTTCCACCTTGTTCCATGTCATTTTCCATGGCGGAATATGTTTTGTTTTGCAATGATTTTAATGATCTAGAATTTAAAATTAATTTTATTTTGAAAGTTTTGTCATGTTAAAGTTCCTTTTCACCTAAAAGGTGCACAGTCTTAACAGGTCAAGGTAAATATTGTTAGGCCAGTGTATTCTCTTATATATGTGAGGCTCCATAGGGAAGACTAGCATATATAACAGAATGCATTGGCACATGGTTTTCTGCAAAATTCCAGGAAGCTCCCAGTCATGAAACGGTTAAAGAACTGACGAAAGTATCACCGGATCTGTGTCATAATGTGAGGCGATCAACGTAACAAAAAAACACAATACTAGCATCGTATGGTACTACTGTCTAATAATTCTAGTAAAATAATAAAAGACGATAGTCATACATGTACTAAATAATTAAAGGCACATTGTGCACTTATTTCGCTGTTTCAAAATGAAACTTACACAAGTTATTGTATCGTTTCATTGTGACACACTGTATACAATGAAAATACACCTAAGCTTGGATATTTTCCAAGTAATGTTATTTGATATCAGCAGGGATCAAAATCCACACCTGTCTGCCTGTCACTGACAGATAGTATTTGTGGTAAGGATTATTCTTACCTGTCATGTATGACAGGTAGCATTTTCAGACAGAACAATATGAAATTGTGTCTTATACTGTGACATCGAGAGCTTTCCTATGAGACCAAACCATACTTGTATTATCTACGAAAATCCAGCTAAATCTTAAACAAAATTACCATTCTTCTTGAGTGGTTCAGCTCAACTAAGGGGACATCATACTGCCTTATATGATGTGTTTATCCCATTATATAGCAATATACTCTCTATATACAAAATTAATGATATAAAATATGTTAAGGTGACAGTTAGAGCATAAATCTACCTGTCACCCGAACCAGATAAGAAATTCAGAACATTTCCGAGCCCTGGATATCAGTGGCAGTATTCTGTATAATAGAAAAACCTTCTGTAAATGTCTGTGATTTTCTGCAATAAAGGTTATCTAACATCAAAGGTGTCTGCAAACACATAATCGGTGCAACATGTCTTTGTCTCCATAATTTTTTTGCAGATACATCAAAATCGATTGAGAATTGTTATTACAAATTAAATTTTTATATAAAATTTCCCTTGAATTGAAGATAAAATATTAGTGAGCATATGGCAAAACAACAGACTTACCTTCCTGCAAATGTTCAAAGCCAGCAGTTAATATAATCAAGGCAACATACATGTATCAGGGTTGATCAAGGAAATTTAGACCCATAATAATGGGTATGGATGTACTAGTATGCTGAATTTGGGCACCCAAAAATATAAGGAAAAACTAAGTCACAAAGAGATACTGAATGGAAATTACACATAGTTATATAATCTCACAACAGTGAACAATGCATTGAAATAATGCGTTGGTGCAGCATTAAAGATCCTGTGCCAGTGCAATTTCTTATATATGTGAGTCTCCCATAAGGAGCCTTGCATATATAAGAGAATGCACTGGCTTACACGGTCAAGGTAAATATTGTTAGGCCAGTGCATTCTCTTATATATGCAAGGCTCCCCATGGGAGTCTCACATATATACAAGAATGCATTGGCACAGGATTTTTCCAAAATTTAAGGAAGCTCCATCACGGAAGGGTTAAAAAAAATAACTGGGTTTTCTCAGGCAATTAGATCTCCATTTTGAGATGAGGAAGTGAGGCTAATTATTTTTATTATTTTTTTAAACTGGAAAACATATTCCAGAAACAAACAAAAATTAATTTTCATTGTTCAAATCCAATATTTCTAACAGAAATTATTGAAAAAGAATTTTGACATGGCTTTTTAAAATAAAATTTCACTGGCGAACTGGGGAGGTGCCTGAGATCATGGAATTGTTATTTATTTGGCCTAAGTGTAAGATTCTATTTGTAACTCGATATTTTCAGAATGCCAAATCTTCAATCGGGCCGAAGGGGGTCCAGTTTAGTACCCTGGATCAACCTTTATTGTATATGAGTCCATGCTAAAAGCAATAGAGCAGTCCAACAACACAACATATAGAATAATGATAAGCCTGGGAATAGCGTGTCTCACATTTTCAGAATGAGGTCCCAAGAGGGTGAATTTAGTGATGCTACCCCACACAGCGTGCTAATGTCACCAAATTCACCCTCTGGTGACCACATTCAGCTTAGACCTCATATTCTGGGAAGTAGTCTCAAACTAACACTGTTTTTAGTAACTTTTTCCATTCTGTTCAGTTTCTATATCCCCTAATTTGCAGAAGATATAATGCATAATCGATGTGACTAATGGGGGAACATCACTAACTTCAACTGGGGAACTTCAATCTGATCCTAGGTCTCCCATAGCAGTTAGGCCTAAGCAGAATGAGGTTCCTGTAGGGCGAATTTGGTGTCGCTAGCCCGCCATGCGGGATAGTGTCAGTAAATACATTCTCTGGGGACCTTATTTTGCAAATGTCAGACACACTATTTCCAAACATGAATTAGCATATATCTTGACCATATTTCACTTCCTTCAGAAACATGAAATTATGGTCAAAGAAGTATTTCATATACAGCTGTTACCAGTTAATTACCTGGGATGTAAAACTGGCCATCTGGTCCCTGGGCATATTGGACTATGGTGGCCCCAGTTGGTTGAGATGGCGACGATTGATTATTGGTCATCGTTAGCGTTTGTAACCCCTGAGATGTGACAGTTCCATCGGCTGACTGTATCTGAATAGCACCTGTAAAAAGTAACAGAAACATGAAAAATTGTGAAATTTTTGGTGAAAGACAAATAACAGGCCATTATGACTTTAAACGATTAATCATGAATTCAATGTATCGCAATACACTATCAAATGATACGTGTATCGTGTCATGCTATGTGTATCGCGACACAGGAAATCAAGTAATTTCTGAAGATGGACATGCGTAATTTTTAACATGCAATTTTCTCTCAAGTTCAGTTAGTTCACCGTACATGTTTATTATGTGTATTTGACTTATCTAGCTTTTAAACTATTAAACTGCATTTTACTTTAAAATAAACTCTATCTCCAGTTATATACATGCTAGTTCTGATAATTTGGGTGGTATTTGTTGTATCGTGCTATGTATCTTATCATTGATCATGTATTGTGATTTGTATCATATCGTGAACAAGTGTATCATAATTGACTACGGCTATCAGTTGAAGCAAACTTGGCCATGGTAAAGGGTTGCCATAGCGGATTGCTGAAGTCAAACAATCTGAAAAAAGTGGGCTGATCCTTACAGCCTTATAGGCCATATTGTTTGTTTGTAGTCACCAGACTGACAAGCCTCAAAAGCTACTCAAATAAATAGGAATTTATTTTTTGTCCCTCTATTTTATTTTGTCTTGCGTGATCAACTGCCTGATTGTAAACATATAAATTTAAAATACAGCCAACATGTATATAAATCTGTGTACAAACTGCCTGAATTTGCATTTCTGTTACAAATGAAAGTGACACATTAAAATCAAACACTTTCACATTCGCACAGATTCGCGGGTAAATTTCTGAGAGGACATTAATAGTTAAACTGCATTTTGGTTACACTAACAAGGACTAACATTTATAAACTGCAAAACAACCAGAGGTTTGTGTGGTTAAAACGCATGTTATCAGCAACTGGTATGAGATGTTAACTTTAAAATTAATATATGTCATAGAAATGAAATTCACTGACACAGCACTGAGCAGTTTATAACTACAGTCAATTTTTATTCTAATTTTATTTCTGATGGCTCTCATTGTAACAGTGTACCAGCACATCTCGCCAGTTACATGTGAACTCATGTCTTAGAGATTAAAGCATAGCATAGCATATATAGCACAACAAATTTGTGCCATAACATTCACAAGCTGTGTAGGGTTCAATGTATTAGGTGTCATTATATCATAACATTCACAAGCTGTGTAGGGTTCAATGTATTAGGTGTCATTAAATCATAACATTTACAAGCTGTGTAGGGTTCAATGTATTAGGTGTCATTAAATAATAACATTCACAAGCTGTGTATGGTTCAATGTATTAGGTGTCTTTAATAATGTACAACATTGATTTGACATGGCATATGACAGACATTGGCTTAGCGACATAAATAAAATTAATTTCCAAATTACAGTAGGCCTAACTTGTTAGTGTGATATTTAATCTGGTTCCTTTTTTGGAAAGCTGCCTTTAGTTAGTTACTGAATATACATGTGGATATAACCGTAACTTAACCCTTTGGAGAGTATCTATAATGTCTTATACATGACGTCATGAGTAAATTTAATGTCAACGTCATAGAAATAATTATTAACAAGTTCGGGTCAAAAGGGTCCAATAATTTGTTTTAATTTATGTGCATTTTTTGTTAACGTGTGTTATCATAATCGATTGCACTTATACATTTGGGACATTATATTAATTAAAATAACTCCTGTACAAATCATTTATAAATCAGATGATTTATTGAAGTTATGTCTCCATAAAATAACACTTCCTGAAACGACATATATGTCGTTCTACTCCTCAACCGATAGACGACATATATGTCATTCTACTCGCCAAAGGGTTAACCCTTTACCCAACAGAAGGGCCCTGTGCCAATGCATTCTCTTATATATGCGAGTCGACCATAGGTCGCCTCGCATATATAAGAGAATGCATTGGCTTAACACATTAAAAATGATAAAATTGTTAAAGAATGTAAGAAAAAATGGTTAAAAAAAGATTTTTTTTAGGCCAATGCATTCTCTTATATATGCGACGCGACCTATGGTCGACTCCAGAGAGCCGGTTCCAATGATACCCATATTTGTATGGTTCTATTGAGACAGACCGAAGATATTTTCGGCTGTTGAAGCTTTATTTGGGCGTTTTTGGCCGGTTTGTTGGGTAAAGGGTTAAGGTATAATACTGCGGTGTGATTTTAGATTGCAATGGCATTTTTATAGGTAAATACCACCCAGCACTAATTCCTGGTTTACCTGAAGCTGTCTGTGTGAGCTGAACGGTTCCCCCCGTACTCAGATTCTGAACTGCGTCAGCTGATTCAGAATCTTGGCTGTCATCATTTGAGTCGTCTTCCATTTTAGTGCTAGTTGGAGACGACAGATCATTCAAGATTTTCCTGTAAAGATATAAGAATTGACAGGAATTCTGATAGATACAAGAATAGACAACCAGAGTCACAATCAAGCAATCCCCATTTGTCTTCATAAATATTAAGTAAGCCAAGAAATAACAAGAGCATCGTTAGGGCGTGGCAAAATATACCCGTGGTAATTCCAACAAATGACAATAACTCTGGCGAATATTGGTGGGCGGAACCCAAATTTGAAATAAACATGTATTTTAGGCTAGTGAACTCACATACCAAATTTCATTTGAGACTATCTGAAGTTATCATCCGGAAACCAAAAGCGGACGAATAGACCAATAACATAATATGTCCTGTTTTATAAAATAACAGGCGTATAAAAACAATTGTGTTTTCACTAACCAGACTGCCTACCACGATTTTATTGGGTCTTACCATATCCAAATTTGTTTGTGATTATTTCCATACTCCAAGGAAATAACTACTATAAGAGGCACTGGCATAAACCCATGCCCTTGATTGGCAGGACGGAAATGAAACATAATGCAATGAACAAACAAATTAACTACTTGACATTTCTGACAAAATCATATTACAACACAAATTAAAAGGAAATTTCATTTTGCATTTAGCCAAAATACAACTAATGAAAGGACATAAATTTGTTTCATTAACTTTTTAACAAAAAAGTTCATTTCAAGTCTTTGATTATAACTGGAGGTTAACCCTTTACCCAAACAAACCGGCCAAATAAAGCTTCAACAGCCTAAAATATCTTCGGTCTGTCTCAATAGAACCATACAAATATGGATATCATTGGAACCGGCTCCTTGACCACATTGTGATAGTTACAGTTATGCCCTGTGCCAATGCATTCTCTTATATATGCGAGTCGACCATAGGTCGCCTCGCATATATAAGAGAATGCATTGGCCTAAAAAAAAATCTTTTTTTAACACTTTTTACCATTTGTTCTTACATTCTTTAACAATTTTATAATTTTTAATGTGTTAAGCCAATGCATTCTCTTATATATGCGAGGCGACCTATGGTCGACTCGCATATATAAGAGAATGCATTGGCACAGGGCCGTTCTGTTGGGTAAAGGGTTAAATTCAGAAACCAAGCACATAAAGATTGAAGTCAAATATAATACCGGTAGGTTGAAATAACTACCGGTAAGATTCAAGTTGAATAAATTTCAATGCCTCATTGGCTCAATTACCTATATGATGGTCGTCTGGCTAGTATTTCTCTTCGTTTCTTTGCTTCAGTATCTTCATGTATTTCGTCATCAACAGCTGCCACCTACAAAATAAAAGCTGAATAATAATTGCAATGCACAAAAAAAGAAAAGTTTGTTAATGACCCAAAAAAAAAATATCGTCATGAATGTTACGAAACATTCCGTTAATCAATTCCTGAAGTGTTTTCATCTGATCGCTAAACTATATTGTCTTCTGAGAAATTCTAGGTAAATTTCAAACATTAAAGATGGTCTATCTTTTCCAATAACAAGTGTTATATACTTGTAGTTTCCTTTGTATAAAATAATAAATATCAATCAAAGATCTTTGTCCGGAAACGCTTCTATCAATTAACATTAATTTCATTTCAAATTTTCTGTTATCAATTTTTGATATGTTATGACTCGCTCGCAGCGTACAGTAGCAAATGATCGAGAACTCTATCTCTATCTGAGATTTCCTGATAGCGTAATGACGGTATGTTTTTGTTTATTCTTTGAATATCATGTTTGATTAAATTATGATTGAGATAATTAATCAGTGATAGCGAGACTTTTTATTTATGTAACCTCCAGGTGAACTGAACGGTCGCTAGCCTCAAATTTGAAGGCCTGTGAAATGGTACTCAACGGTGCACAATGATTTACATGTGCTACGGACCCTACGAAGACGGCCCATGTGAATGACAAAAACATTGTTTCAAATCATTCTTTAATTATTTATGGATCTCAATAGAAGATAAAATACGACAAAACACAAGCTATTAAGGACATCTACATCTACATTATAACCCGGGATGAATTTGACATGTACAATGTACATGTATTTGAGGGAGTTAAAACTGGTAAAGTAATTCCATAGAAATTGGGCTACACCAGTATGCCTCCTGTTGTCACTCACACATCAGTTCCTATCAATTCACAGACCTTCCCACGGGGAAAACACAGTGAAAGCACTTGTCTGATATCGTAATTCAGAAGATGGGGGTAATTGTGCCCGTAAATAATCGTAAGTTTGGTTTTTCTCAAACAAAATGTCAATGTGGGATAGGCCAGTTAAACTTTCACTTGCCCATAATTTAACTGATATGGCAAAGGTTCTAAATATACCTTCAAATAGTCAGCCCTCCGAATTAGGAAAAATGTCCCACAGCATATTTAATGATGTGGCATTATATATTCCACATGCAGCCACAGCCTTTCCCATGGCATTGCTTTTTGCTGTGGCCAAATTTGAGGACTGAATAGTTCAATATTGAATCAATGTTTACAGACCATGAACATTTTGACAACAGGGACGAGTGCGAATTTTAGCACCACAATTAAATATACTGAGTGCATATAGGTGCGAGAGCAATCGCTCTCGTCTCGTGGGAAGGACTTAATTCCAGATTTGTTTCTTACATGTACATGTATATTGATGGAATAATATTATAATGTCATGACAAAATTATTATTGTGGAATAAGAGCAGTTAATTAAATCCAATGACTCTCAATGGCAAAATCATTTGTGTTAGTTTATCGCATATAGTTGCACCCCAAATCAAGATGTAAATATTTACAATTGAGCGTAGTTCAGATGATATTTTCTATGGAGTGGTATGGTGGATGTCTTTGAAAGTTTCGGTGATGTTAGTAGAATGCTGCATTCCCTAGGTTGGCATTGCGCCTGTGTACTAACTTATCATTTCACGCACCCAATCAAGTCTTTAAAGTGATGTGAAACACTCCGGTAGGGTGATCAAATAGAAACAGAGAAAAATATTGTTTAAAGTAGTTATTTTTACAGTTATTATATCCCAGTTGACAAG
This sequence comes from Siphonodentalium dalli, assembly GCA_032622095.1. Taxonomy (NCBI): domain Eukaryota; kingdom Metazoa; phylum Mollusca; class Scaphopoda; order Gadilida; family Siphonodentaliidae; genus Siphonodentalium; species Siphonodentalium dalli. The sequence goes on from CP136068.1 coordinate 102,531,262, forward strand.
TTATGACAACACACACCGTCATTCTTATATAATAACTAAATGCAGCAACTGTCGATGGCAAAATGGGTTTCGTTAGTTTATCGCCGATAGATGCGTCCCGAATCGAGTTGTAAATATTTTAAATTGAGCGTAGTTCAGACAAAGTTTTCTATGGAGAGGTACAGTGTATGGTCGATTTGCTACAAATTTTCGGCAATGTTAGTAGAATGTTCCATTCCTCCAGTTGGCATAGCGCCTGAACACTAACTCATCAGTTTCAAGCACCCGAACAAGTACATAATATGTCTTTAAATATGCCGTGGGACATTTCTCATAATTTCGAGGGCTGGTCAGTGACTGCCCATATTAAAGTGAAGTTCATCGTGTTAGAGTAAAGAAAACACTGCATGCAAAACCTGTACATCAATCAATTCACTGACATCACAATTAGCCTACATAAACACTGCCTTGTTTTTCTTGGACAGTGGTATATAATCATAAGATAAGATAAGATAAGATTTATTTGCATAAACACCAATAAAGGCAGTATGCTAAGAATACAATGTTGATTAGTCAGACTGCGGCAGTCCCGAAATTTCCTGTTCTATGCCAATAGGTATCAAATGGGCTGTGTGACATCACAGTTTTAGTACGGTATCCATCCGCTTCAGAACGTTCAAACAGAAAACACAAAGCGACTGTCGGTGGTGACATGCTGGTAAACACACCATAATTTGATTCCAAAAGCTGATGTGTAAAGAAATAACTATGTGAACTGGTGCAACAATGTTTTTTTCTTTTCGTGAAAATGTTCTGCTCTACTGGTGCCATGCCGGCATCATCAAAGGAACAATACAATAAGGCTTAAACAAGTTAACCCTTTACCCAACAAACCGGCCAAAAACGCCCAAATAAAGCTTCAACAGCCTAAAATATCTTCGGTCTGTCTCAATAACACCATACAAATATGGATATCATTGGAACCGGTTCATTGACCACATTGTGATGGTTACAGTTATGCCCTGTGCCAATGCATTCTCTTATATATGCGAGTCGACCATAGGTCGCCTCGCATATATAAGAGAATGCATTGGCCTAAAAAAAAAAATTCTTACATTCTTTAACAATTTTATAATTTTTTCTTACATTTTTTAACATTTTTAATAATATTTTTCTACATTCTTTGACAATTTTATCATTTTTAATATGTGTTAAGCCAATGCATTCTCTTATATATGCGAGGCGACCTATGGTCGACTCGCATATATAACAGAATGCATTGGCACAGGGCCGTTCTGTTGGGTAAAGGGTTAATGACAGTTTCCTTGATAATATGGCCTTGCAACAGCACTGTTGTCACAATAGCCTGGAGGTTATTCTCGACTAATCGACTAGCAGATTTCTGGATCGACTAATTTAATAATCCCATCGACGTCGATTTGTTGGACAATTGTTTCAACACTAAACGGGACTGACTTCTCTGGGGTCGACTTTGTATGGGGCTGTCTTAGCATGGAACCTGACTTCTCTTGTATTCAGACACAAACCGGAGATCAGAATCACTTCACGCCAACCAGACCTGCATTCAAGCCTTGAAATAGTGTGTCTGTCATTTGCAGAATGAGGTCCCCAGAGGGTGAATTTAGTGATGCTACCCCGCATAACGGGCTAGCATCACCAAATTCCCCCTCTGGGGACCTCATTCTGCTGAGGTGTAAGCAGAATGAGGTCCCCAGAGGGTGAATTTGGTGATGATAGCCCGCTATGAGGGGTAGCATCACTAAATTCACCTTCTGGGGACCTCATTCTGCAAATGACAGACACTATTTCAAGGCTTGCCTGCATTCAATCGTCTTTGTACAATCTCCCCGACACCAAGTCTGGATTTAGTGTGTCTGACGTCTCCAGAGGGTCAATTATTGACGCTATCCTGCACAGTGGGGTAGCATAACTAATTTCACCCTCTGGGAACATCATTTTCCTTAGAAAAAGTAACTAAAACAATGTTAATTTGAGACTAGATACCGGGTACATGTACATTGTACATGTACTTCCCAGAAGATGAGGCCAAAATCAAATTGAGGTCCCCAAAGGGTGAATTTGGTGATGCTAGCCTGCTACGCGGAGTTGGATCACTAAATTCACCCCTCTGAGGACCTTATTCTGATAATGTCAGACACACAAAAGCCAGACTTGCTCCTTAGAAAACAGATTCATGCATGTACTTTTTGTGGCTTTTAAGTATTTACCCTAACAACTTGTATAGTCTGAATCCCGGACCCAAGACTTCCCGTGGTCTGGATAACAGATGGCTGATTACCGTGTATTACAGACTGCACCTGCACTGGCTGGTTCGGAATTGACATCTGTACCACGGAAGCCGGAGGGCAGCTCTCAATGCTGCCGTCACCAGCACCGTCCGACATATCTGTGAAAGAGATACCGGGACAGTCTATATTAAAGCGCATTTCTTAATCTTCATGATCAAATTAAATGTAGACATACCAATAGTAGTACTGGGCTCTTTCACGTTAAAGGTTGACAAAATGAATTTCTCAGAAATGGAGAATTTTTTTTTATTTTTCATTGCAGTTGGATCCCCTTGCTAATATTTTTCTATTACCCACATGCCACTCAACCTCCAGACATAATTTCATAACTAAATCTTTACAAATAAGAAAAATATAGGGCCATATGTGCCAATTTTGGCTAGTTTTGAGTGGCCAAACTTTGGGATGATATATTTGTTTTCTAAATATTGATTAGTAGGTATTTGTTTGCCACATATATGGTAATTTGGCCTTTAGCCTATGTCTAGAGGAACTTGTGGAGAAAATTTCAATTGATTTCGTCAATTTATTTTGGAGATATTTGGATTTGAAGGTTGAAGGAGAATTTCCGTTAAACAAATTTTCAGCATGTATATCAAAATAAAGCTTGTCATGAACACAATTTACTATGTCCTTCTATCGATCAAACAGTCTAATTATACAGTTCGGGGTATAGTAGTTTGAATGTAAAAAAAATTCTCCATATATTTCTCGTTTAAAATTCCTCTTTCTTTTGTCAAAAATCGTTATCCAAAATTCCGTTAAAAACTGTCCTCTCCGAGAATTTTTTGGAAAATGCAAATATTAATGAGATGATAGAATCACACTGTATTGTTGGGGAACTCTGACCAGTACCAAATGTGTATAAATGGTAATTACTGGGATAAATTGTTTTATTTTGTTACAGCGGTTCATCAAATGTTAAAAAAAATGTCCTCTCCGAGAATTCTGGCATACGACCCTGATTTTTTTGGGGAAAAGTTGATTGTATTAACACAATAACCATTCAATTAAGGAGACTGTGATTGAGTATTAATGCTTGACACTGAAATGCATGGTTTGTAACATATTCCACCCAGCTGGAGCTTCTAATGCGTTATTTGAGTTATTTACATTGTCAAATCGAGGTCCGTTTAACTGTCATTGTCTGAATATATTGTTATAATCAATATTTTCATAATTAAGAATGATCATGGGAGTGATTCCAATTAGTTTGTTGCAAATGTTGTTCATATAACATGTGCATCTCAGCTAATAAGTATACTTACCTGGAATTCTCGGAGAGGACAATTATTTCAACAACTGATAGGGTTTATGCATTTACGGGCAATATAATTGACTAATATCATTTCTAATTCCTCAGCGATAATTCCACCAAGCCTAGGAAGCACCAAAACGAAATCGCCAAATAAGAAAGTTGAAGTTTTAATGGAAAACTAATGATCAGTGCACATATATTTTTTCAATCTGCAACGCACATGGCTGAAAGGGTTGAGTGCCACCAATCTTGTACACCATACTTGGATATGTGTTGGAGCCAATTTTCATCTCCCTTCCAGAGGGGCGGTGGTATCAGTGCATATTTAAATGCACCAATCAAATATGTGGTAACAGATATTTTTTGTCCAGTGAATTAATGATGCAACTGGTGTTGCTAGATCATCGTCTGCATCTGGCCAGATTTAAGAAATGGACGCTTGTTTCTTGTGTTTCCATTGGGGTATGAACGCATGTCGGGATTCCAAAGTTTGTGGAGCGCAGAAGCGCTCCTCACATGACTTTGGCAGACCGACATGCGTTCATACCCCATGGAAATGCAATATACACGACCATCGTATACTACCATGGCTTGTCACATGACGTCGTTTAGACCAATCGACATCTCTGAATTCGCGTTCATAGTCAAAATACATATGGGAGTGTAAATATTTCTTTTTGTTTCCCACATTTTAGGAATGTCTCCCCAGTTCCCCCCCCCCCCCCACAACCCCCGGACAGTGCCGAATTCATATTAACCGAAGTTGGGATGACCTTTGATGACCTTGGTCCTACTTGTTAAATATTACATGTAGATGGCACACTAGTTAGGAGTTGTGTCACCCGCAGAACAACTCAATATAAATTCAAAATTTGAAATATCCTCACCAGTTAATTGTAGCATGTCGGTACTAATATGATAAATTTGATACCAGCTCTTGCTTGTTCATGCATGTATGATAATTGTGAATCATATAACTCAAGTTATTCAACTGATTTGCATGGGTAGACTGGGCAATCTAAATTAGCAATTACCCTTGAAAAATATTCACTTAATTTAATACTGTGTTATTAGCTCAACTCTCGACAAGTTTGGTTGAGGGATTATGATGCTAGTCTGCATTTCACCCTTTCATCAAACATTTCAAGCTGGCTTGACCTATATACAGGGGACTATCCTCATACCCTTCCAACCAAACTATACACTTGGATATACATGTGATCTACATATACACATAATGATATGGCCTACATGAATCAATAATTTTTTATAAATTAAAAAAAACATGGCCAATGGTGGACATCTTATGTACATTGTAGTCTATTCACAGAATTTCCCTTTGATAATCGGCACACTCTAACTTTCGAGTTTTTGGTCCAATTATCCAGAAATTTTACACATACCCGCACATACAGGATATATATTGGTTTGGGCAGTAGATATTTTTGAGGCAGGACCATGCCAGACTATATTAGTCAAAATGGTTTGTTTCAAGAAATGGTCATACCGAGTATTTCCATCTTGAATTATAATTCATCAGCAGTCATACATTTTAATTTAGTATGGTAGGCTGTGGGCTCTTGGATTTTCATTAAAAACATGGCCAACGGTGGCCATCTTGGAATTTTGACTTGGATCGCCCATATGTTTTAATACGATTATATAAAATCACTGACATGGCATGCATCGCAGAAATAAAACATTATAAAATATAAATATTGTGATGGGTGTATATACATGTATAAGTACATCATTGTACATGTATATGACATGATTATTAAGTAATATAGAGAATAGCCCGTTTAACCAAAACTTAAGTAAATATTTGTCATATGCTCAAGTGACGAAACCAAAATAGAAGGATGTCTGTTGCTTATGGACATATCCTCAGCACTATATATTCATATGTAATTTCCTCGTTATAAACACTGTTTTAGCTCAGAATGGAGTATACTGCCTAAATTATGATAGGGAAAACTTAAGACATTGTTCCTCGTCATATATATGGCATTGTTTTTATGTTTCTTCAAGATTAGCACATTTTTGTGTATTAATGTTAAACAAAATTGTCCTCTCCGAGAAAAAATAAGTGAAAATTTGAGATTTTTCAAAACAAGCTGATTTTGTGAATATTTGTCCGATTTTGATGATTTGTTCAGTCCTACAATCCAGTAAGTGTGAACTTTGACTTGAGTAGTAAAATGTATACACAACTGATGCATCCTTCTATTCAAAAAGAATATCCTACAGGGAATATGAATCTGCTCAGTTCTAAATTCGTTTTTGAATTGAAAAAATACCAAAAGTCTAATATTTTTGGGAATTTTTTACTTTTATGTCGTCCAGGGGTTCAATGCTCAATGTCATAGCATGCCCTTCTGGAAAAAAATATAAATGTATTCAGTTTTCAGACATGAGCAATTGTTTGTTAATTATTTACCATTTTGAGGTAATCCTGTATATAACAAGCCTGAAAATTAAAAATACATGTGCTATTGCTCTGAAACTTTTTTTCTTGGTCGAGTGTGACGTTCCGAACATGAGATCCAAAAAAATTAGTCATTTGCAACAAAAAAAAATGTTCACCCCCTTTTGGCCACTTTTGGTCAACCTTTAACGTGAAAGAGCCCTACTACTAGTAGTAATTTTTACTTTCATCAGGATATGGTTTATACATGTAATTCAGTTTATGTTCAGCATCATCCAGGATTCTGAGAATTACATGTATCTGTGTTGATTATTCATTATTAATTATTCTCGACAGATTTCTGAGGTTAGTTACATACTAGTTAACTACATGTAGTAACAGTACAATGAAACTATAATATACACTATACAGGTGACTTAAATATTAACACCAATCGAGTTTACATTCATATTACATGAATGAAGTTGAAGTACATGTGATTAGGGACTGAGAATATTAGAATAAATTTTCATTATAATTATAATGAATTCATACTGTCAATAAATTGGCAATAATTAATCAAATGCTTTATTATTATTTTCTGCCAAAATAAGAAAATAAGGCAATTGACACTAAGGTTAAACAAAAATATACCCATCGAGAGAGCAAAAAAAACAACAGGGGCGGTATTTTCAATTTATTTCTTATTTTTATTTTATTTTCACTGGCGCAGTAGATATAAATTGTGTACTTCTACCAATGGCCTCACAATAACTACTTGATCCTGAAAGTTGTTTTTTGAGTTTTTGCCATTTTCCTGAGAATAGCTAGTGTAAGCTGATCTCCAATTTTGTACAAAACAAGGGCACGAGAAATTGGAGATATAAAAACTTTTGGCAGAGTAAGTAAACAACTCTTTGAACAGGGTTGGCGTGGCACCCAGTTAGACAACATTATGATTACCGTCATCATGCATGCTTTACGGTTAGAAATTAAACACAGTTATAAACTGCAAGATAACCAGAGAATTGTGTTTAAAATGCATGTAATCATCAACTTGGATGAAACAGTAACTTCCAGTTCCAGCAACGAAACAGTAGGCAGTTATATGTAGTTACATTGTATCGACAGTCAAGAAATATAACCAGGGTTCTTTACCGCATTTAAACGTGTGCCACAGTAGTCACATAACTGTTAATTACGGTCCAGTTATGGTTTTACCATAAATCTTACCATATAAATGTAATTTTTTAATTGTCATTCACTCTTTTTCAAATAAAATAAAATGAGAAAATAATTACTGTTTAAATTCACGCAGTATTAATTTTGCACACTCATTTGTGCACTGTGCATGAATTTAAAACTGAGAGAAATAGTACATTACGGAATGTAGTACAATGTACATGTATGGTTTTACTTCCTTTGAGTTCATTTCAATGTCTTATAACTATAGATATTAATACATGTCAGATGTGTATTATACAGTGTATCTAGGGGTGGGAGGTACGCCCAGTGTCGCGATACGATACGTATCGCGATACAATACGTAACTAGATACATACCCTAGCCTAGTACCGGTACATGTGTATTTCGGGATGCAGCCCTTCATAAGGAATTCATGAATTGGTTGAAAGAAAAACATATATTCAATCATATTATCATAATCATTTAATGTTAATAATTCACGAAGATATGAAACCGATTTTGGGTTGCTACAACAACAATGTGCGTGCAGAACCATACAAAGTACTAATGTATGAGAAGAGTGGTCACTCAATTGAATTGATCATATTAGATCACAACAGGGAGGAAGAACGGGAAGAGTGAAGACATTGTGCAGCTGATCTCAATCTTCAAACTTTGTCGACTTACATAGTTTTTATAAACCCCACTGTAAAACAGTTTTAGTATGTCGTGGTGTGATTCCAATTTGAATCCATGTTGTTTCGTGCAGTATTAACTATCAAGTTACGAAAGCACGCATTGCCACACAACGCCACTTTTACGTTGTCACTTCCTTGTGTGCATTCAGTTATCCTTCCTGCATCATTTCTATGAACGAACTCTTCTGTGTGCCAACGGTATTATATATCAATCATTACACAGCAATAACAAAGCTGAAGCGTATGACCGACGAACAGGTAGATGACCTATTGGCGCTTTGAAGCCGAACGACTTCATCTTGCTTCTTTGCGTGCCATTGTATTTAATTATCATTTTCCGGCGTGAATATAGTCTTATATAGGGATTTTTAAGATCGAATAATGGATAATAGATAAACAAAATTGTGTATGTGCGTGATTTTTTGGCTATGGAACCGGTGCGTGTATCGTAGAACTCCGATTCACGATACACCGGTGATATCTCGCACCCCTAGTGCATACATGTCATACCAGCTCATACTAAATCTGATATAGACTGATATAGAAATTATTATATTCAAATTATAGTCACTGTCAGGACTATTACAGGTATATTGAATGATTCTTTATACAAGTCTAAGTACCGGTATGTTGAGTTGCACCAGTTCTTCCAAAATAACATGCTGTGCATGAAATCCCTGTATGTGAACATTACTGAACAATATTCAATCTGCTGAAAAAATCCCCACCTCCCTGCACCTTCCCACAAATCATCATGTTTGCTTCCAATTTTCATACTGCAGTGTGGGGTTACATGTTTTAGTGTCTAACTGTATGTAACAGAAAATATAACCACAGATTTTTGAGAATTTCTATGAAACAAGGAATAATCTATGATTCTCGCATACATACATGTACTGTGTTAAAGCATGAAATCCCTGTATGTGAACATTACTGAACAATATTCAATCTGCTGAAAAAATCCCCACCTCCCTGCACCTTCCCACAAATCATCATGTTTGCTTCCAATTTTCATACTGCAGTGTGGGGTTACATGTTTTAGTGTCTAACTGTATGTAACAGAAAATATAACCACAGATTTTTGAGAATTTCTATGAAACAAGGAATCATCTATGATTCTTGCATACATACATGTACTAGTATCTCTGCTTTGTTGCTATGCATGTACATGTATGTACAGTAGATATTGGCCCATGCAAAGTCGACCCCATGAATGACAACACATTATTTAAAATCATACTTTAATTATTTAAATCTCAATAAAAGATAAAATACCACAAAACACAAGCTATAATGGACTTCTATTATAACCCGGGTTGAATTTGGCATGTACATGTATTTGAGGGAATTAAAACATGTACATGTACGGTAACATCAGCCCTCTAAATTCAGATTGTTTGGCTTCGGCAATCCGCTACAGCAACAGTATGCCGTGCCCCAGTTTGCTTCAGCAAATTGCTTCGGCAATGCTGATTGCCGTAGCCAATTATGAAGGCTGGGTAACATGGGTTATAATTTGTATGCGAATGAGAATCGCTTCTCACAAATGATTCTTGCAAAGCGAAACATGAGAATCAACTACCTGTATGATTCTCGCATACAAACATGCATCTCTGCTTTGTTATAGAAAGATACTCATATCATAGGTACTAGTACCTACAGGGTGTTTCCTTTAAAGGTATTTGACTAACAGTAAATCTTTCAATATTGAAAGCTGTGCATGTACAGTAAATATTGCAATTCTGCCTTTCTGTCACATTCACAACTCACTTGACTAAATATACAGGGAGAGGGTAACTTTTTAAAGATCTTACAGTAAGATATTACTGTTGAGAAATAGGCTAAATTGATCTCTAAGAAAAGTTAAAATTAAAGCAAAAGCAGTCATAAGACTAGCTCTCATTGCATTGAATTTTTTTAAAAATTATCTGGGGGATGCCCTTAATCACCTCTAACATGGAATGAGTGATACTCCATATATTTACATAATAAGTGTTGTCATCACTAAATCCAACATTCTGATTGGGTCGGCGCCCACGTGGCAGTTATTTCTCAGTGAATGCGCAACGGCTCATAACACCAAGCTCATAACACCATCGATACGTCATTGGGTTTGGAAAGACGAACGCGTAATGTTTTGGGCGCATTTGGACTCGTGCAGGATTGACTTACATGTACCTGTAATACATCATCGGGTTTCAATATGAAGAGAAATTGTTCCTATTGTGCTATTGGGTATTTTGGGCTGTTTTTGTCACAATACACTTTTCGATTTAAATACATTTACAAAAGTGGCTTTTTCGCTAAATGTATATAAATATAAGGATTAACTGTCATGTGGACTATTTTTATGGAGATGTAACCGTGAGGTAAGTGGTCATAACTTGTATGTAAAACCCTTTGGGCTTTACACAAGTTATGTCCACTTACCTCACGGTTACATCTTCATAAAAACAGTCCACATGACAGTTAATCCTTATATAACGCTCCCACCAAACTTGTGGTATATCATGATTTGATTTTGATTCTTGTACCATCAAACACGTGAATCGACTTTGACTCTCGCGAAAATTTATGGATTTTAAGGCCTGATGAATCACTTGCCATATATGTCCAAAGTCATTTAATTTATATTAATCAACATCCCTACACATAAGTCTAAAATACTTTGTTTTAGTTTGAGTGAAAGTTGCCTATTTTTGAGATATAGCATTTTTTATGTCTGTTAGGATGCTAACCCCGGTTTGATGTGTTATGCGAGAGTGATTTTGCAAGTTAACTAATAAGCTACTTGCTCATTTAATTTAAATAAACAAATGAAACTAATAGAAACTGTTTGAAACGAGGTCCACTTTGGATGTACCATACAAAATTGTAAAGAGGGAGATTTAAGGTCTCTCCCTAAAAAATATCCACTGCCAGTTTTGCTATCAGTCTAGAGCCAAAGAAAAAAATATTGTGGTTTGGGTTTCCCTACCGACCCTATTTTAAAACCCTTATCCTAAATTTTTTTTTATGGTTTTCAAGAAAATCCCGAGTCTATTGAATTTTTTCTGAAAAATTTCATAAAACACATTTCAGCATCTCAGAATAGGTTGATTCTTAGTACAAGTATTGTATAATATTAAAATTTATACAAAAATAAAATAAAATACGTGCATGAAAAGTCATAAGAATAAGCCAAATTCAAAAAAAATATATATATATAAAATTTCGAGCCTACCCTGCTTGACAAAACAAGTGTCCACCTAACCGCGGTGCAGTTAGCGTTGCCACCGTGGCTGAAATGCAACTACACCGCGGCTCCACCACAGTTGGGCCGCGATGTACTTGCCGTTCGGCCATGGTGTAATTGCAGCGGTGTACGTTCATTAAACTGAAAAAAGACGATACAAACCAGATATCTAACCATGGTGTACATGCCATTCGGCTGCGGTGTAGTTGCCTTTCAGCCGCAGTGTACTTGCTGTTGGGCCACGGTGTACTTGCCATTCGGCCGCGGTGCTCAACTGCAGTTACAAACTCTGACACCGCGGCCGAACGGCAAATACACCGCGGTGCCAATGGACACTTGTTTTGTCCAGCGGGGTACCTACCAACCCTATTTTTTTCGGCTTGTAACCCAAACCAGACATTTAATTTTCTTTAGCCTAGTGTTATTACATTCTGGTAAAAATGATTTTAAAAACATGAATTGATTACCCAGGTAAAATATGATCACAAGCAACGCAAAGTGAAATTTGCTCACAATGTTGCCTAAATTGTGTGTAATCTCGAACTGGAATGTTCACCTACTGACATTATTAACCCTTTTATGACTGGACCTTCCTGAACTTTTGCGAAAACCCTGGGCCAATTGATGCATTCTCTTATATATGCGAGTTTTCCATAGGAAGCCTCCCATGTAAAAGAGAATGTACATGTATATAGGAGGTATGGCACAGCAGCAATGTTATATATTTTATGCCTCCATAACATGGCGAGCATTGCTCTTGGAATATGCTTGGGACTATACAACACACCAGGTGCCTATTTTTAGAAGCAAATTTGATTTTTGAGACAATGCAAACAAAATTTGCATTGTCTCAAAAATCAAATTTGCTTCTAAAAGAGAATGTATTGGCCTAGGCTAACAATATTTATCTGGACCTTGTAATATAAATAAAGCCAGTGCATTCTATGACTGGAGCTTCCTGAAATTTTGTGATAACCCTGTGCCAATGCATTTTCTTATTTATACATGTATACGAGAGTCTCCCATAGGGAGACTTGCATATAAGAGAATGCAGACACAGGATATTTAATCATTTAACCCTTTCAGTGCCAGGTCCGATTTTTGTATCAACCCATATACCCTGTGCCAATGCATTCTCTTATATATGCGAGTCGACCATATGTCGCCTCGCATATATAAGAGAATGCATTGGCCTAACAATTTTTCATCATTTGTTATTATTTTTTACAATTTTAATAATTTTTTCTTATATTCTTTAACAGACTTATTTTGTAGGTTTAGTGCCAGGGAATCTTACGTTTTTCATGGGCATCAAAATTATTACTATGAATACAAGTTTGGTGATAGTTTTGAGTTATAACATGTAGTCGGGGAGCCAATAAGGTCCACCTGCACCCCCCCGATGATTACAAATAACCTTATTTTTATTGTTCCCTATGGTATCCAGATAAAGAATCCGGAATTCTCCGAAAAATAAAGGTGGCCCTACTAGGTGCTAGAGCCATTTGAATCCAAGATGGCCGCCATTTCCTCTAATTCCGACCAGCTGTATTTAATCGTTGTAATAGATCGGTTGTTAGCAAAAGATACAGACAAAATATATGCCATTTGTTGGTATGATGTCCTTCTTCAAAATGACGGCAAAAAATTTCAAAAAAAATTCAAAATGGCCACCGAAAAATGACGTCATCTGCACGAAAATAGGAAATTTAATTAATATTTCACCATATCTTCCATTTTTCTTCACATTAATCATTAGTAAATGGCAATGTTTTTGAGACAGTCATCAAGCGTGATATTATAGCGTCATTTTAAGACATTTGCCATTGACGAGGGTTCCGTAATAGATACAGAAAGAGGATTTGAAAAAGAGGGGTAAAATTTTCGATTTTTTGCAAGACGATTTTGATAGTCATTTTATCGACAAACCACACAGGCTGTTAATAGAATGTCAACAACTATGTGCTTTATTTTATTGGACGGATGTTTTACTTCAATGGGAATGAAATTGGTGTAGAAAATTTCCAAAATGGCCGCCGAAAATATGAAAAATGGTAAATATTGCCCCAGGGTGTCCTGCAATGGCTTACAAGTTGTGGTTAATATATAAAATTGGCTAATCTGTATTATATACATTGCATACTAACATGTCTGATGCACCATGGATCATTGTTTCTATTGTCACCACTGACATCACCAGAAATATTGGATTTTTCTCTCACAAACTTGACATAAATTTCGACAAAAATTCACTTTTCAGGGTTGGATAATTGTTTTAAGTAAAATGCAACTATCATTGGTATCAAAGGTATTTATTGTATTGGTCTATCTTAAATGTGTCACACTACGGTGTTTATAGACCAAATTGCTCAAGATGGCTTCCAAAATGGCAACCAAATTTGTAAAAAGTTAATTTTTTACATATATCCCGAACATTATTCTCTGCGTTATCCGACAAGGTAGTAAATTGTGACTCACTTGGTTATTGTACGTGTTAGTTAATTAACTGACAACTACGTTCTATTATGTTTGTCCCAGTTCCGTATGGGGCATGACAAATTCATTTTAAAGTTGCAGTATGGAATTTTGCGGAGAACCTCTTTTGTGTTTCTTGCCATATTATTGAAAGGAAATGGGCAGAACTTTGAAACGGAACTGAGATGAACCATAATATGTGGCTATTCTGGTCCATTATGATAAAACATATCAACTGGATACAGGGTGGATGCCAAGATGGTAGCCAGGGACTTACTATATTATCATAGGTGAGGTGAATAGGTATACAGGGAGTTATTGTATGGTCAACGGTGAGATGAGTACATGTATGTATACAATTAGTGACTGTATGATCATAAATGTAATGAATAGCTATACAGGGAGTGACTAAATGGTCATGTGTCAGGTGTATGAGTATACCCGGTGTTCCTGCTTGGTGATGTGGCGGTATGGTCATGTGTAGGTTATACGGGTATACACATGTGTTGCTATATGGTCATGGGCGAGGGGTATGTGTATATAGCGAGCGGCTATATGGTCATGGATGATGTGCATATGCATACATGGAGTGAATATACTGACATGGCTGGGGAGTATTAGTATATCTTGAGTGGCTATTCTGCTATGGTGTGACAATAGGGATACGGGGAGTGACATGGCCAAGGGTGAGGTGAATATATATACAGGGAGTTACTGTATGGGCATGAGTGGTGTGAATATGTATACAAGGAGTGACTATATGGTTATGAGTGGGGTGTCCATGGTGAGATGCATAGGAATATAAGGAGTGGCTGTATGGGCATGTGTGAGGTGAATCGGTATACATGTAGTGACTGTACAGTGTATTGTTGTGTGTGGCCGTTGTGACCGTATGGGCATTGCTGTGGTGTATAGATATAACGAGAGTAGCTACATGGTCATCTGTGAGTTGTTTATGTATATATGGAGTGACTGTAATGTCGTGGTGGGATGTATATGTGTACCGTGTGTGGCTGTATTGTGACATGTGGGTGTATATGTATATTTGTGCTGTCTGTATGATCATGGATGGAGTGCGTAGATAAATAGGGAGTGATTTTATGGTTATGGGTAATGTGTATAGGTGCACCTGGTATGCCTGTACGGTCAAGATTGAAGTTATATGCATACCTGTGGCTATATAGGGAGTGCCCTTTTGGTAACGGGTGGGTCGTATATTGATATATGTTGTGGATGTATTATCATCGGTGGTGTATAGGGTGTAGATGAATGATCATGGATGGCGTGTATAAGTATACATTGAGTTGCTGAATTGTCATGTGCGAGGTGTATATGCAAGTATTAAACTTATGAGTGGTCGTGTGTGCGGGTATTGGTATATTTGGAAGGGCTCACCATTGATGAGGTGTATATGTATATCTGGATTGACTCTATGGTCATGGGTATGGCGAATAGATATACATGTAGTGGCTGTATGGTCCACGGTGAGGTGAATAGGTATACAATGAGTGACTTTATGATCATGAATGTGGTGAATATGTATACACATAGTGACTATATGGTCAGGTGTAGGAGTATACCTGGTGTTCATGCATGGTGACTCATGGCTGTATCGTCATTTGTGGCATGTACCAGTATAACCAAATATGGCTGTATGGTCAGGTGTATGTGTATAGAGTGGGTGACTATATTGTCATTTGTGTGGTGTTTATGTACATATGAGGTCATGGTGGGTTGTACATGTGTAATTTGGGTGGCTATCGCTTTCCACAATAACGCAAGGATATGTTAATCAATAGAGAGGTCATATCAAAGAGTTCTCCACCATGATAGTGTTTGTGTACATGGGGGAACTTTAAACGTGAAAAGCGATAGCCACCCATTACCACACAGTCATTCCATATATACATAAACACTACAGACATAACAATATAGTGACCAACTGTATAAACGTACACCTGACCCATGACCATGGATGGCCATACAGCCATGAGTCACAATGCAGTCACACCGTGTATAATCCTAAACATGACCCATAATCACTCCTTGTATACCCATTCACCTCACTATTGGCCATACGGTCATCCCATGTATACCTATTCTCCACACACACATGGTCAAATAGACATTCAATATATACATCAACACCACAACAATGACCATAGAGTCACCCCGGGTATACATATCCACCTCACCAATGGTCATATAGCCACTCGCTTCATACACATACCCTCACCCATGGCACCTGGTATACTCCTTCATCTGACCTATGGCCATATAGTCACACCGTGTGTACCTATTCAAAACATTCGTACATGATCATGGTCAATCATTGTATATATATTCACCTCACCCTTGGCCATGTCACTCCCCGTATCCCTATTTGTCACACCATAGCAGAATAGCCACTCAAGATATACTAATACTCCCCAGCCATGTCAGTATATTCACTCCATGTATGCATATGCACATCATCCATGGCCATATAGCCGCTCGCTATATACACATACCCCTCGCCCATGACCATATAGCAACACATGTGTATACCCGTATAACCTACACATGACCTACACGTCACCAAGCAGGAACACCGGGTATACTCATACACCTGACACATGACCATTTAGTCACTCCCTGTATAGCTATTCATTACATTTATGATCATACAGTCACTAATTGTATACATACATGTACTCATCTCACCGTTGACCATACAATAACTCCCTGTATACCTATTCACCTCATCTATGACCATATAGTAACTCCCTGGCTACCATCTTGGCATCCACCGTGTATCCAGTTGATATGTTTTATCATAATGGACCAGAATAGCCACATATTATGGTTCATCTCAGTTCCGTTTCAAAGTTCTGCCCATTTCCTTTCAATAATATGGCAAGAAACACAAAAGAGGTTCTCCGCAAAATTCCATACTGCAACTTTAAAATGAATTTGTCACGCCCCATACGGAACTGGGACAAACATAATAGAACGTAGTTGTCAGTTAATTAACTAACTCGTACAATAACCAAGTGAGTCACAATTTACTACCTTGTCGGATAACGCAGAGAATAATGTTCGGGATATATGTAAAAAATTAACTTTTTACAAATTTGGTTGCCATTTTGGAAGCCATCTTGAGCAATTTGGTCTATAAACACCGTAGTGTGACACATTTAAGATAGACCAATACAATAAATACCTTTGATACCAATGATAGTTGCATTTTACTTAAAACAATTGTCCAACCCTGAAAAGTGAATTTTTGTCGAAATTTATGTCAAGTTTGTGAGAGAAAAATCCAATATTTCTGGTGATGTCAGTGGTGACAATAGAAACAATGATCCATGGTGCATCAGACATGTTAGTATGCAATGTATATAATACAGATTAGCCAATTTTATATATTAACCACAACTTGTAAGCCATTGCAGGACACCCTGGGGCAATATTTACCATTTTTCATATTTTCGGCGGCCATTTTGGAAATTTTCTACACCAATTTCATTCCCATTGAAGTAAAACATCCGTCCAATAAAATAAAGCACATAGTTGTTGACATTCTATTAACAGCCTGTGTGGTTTGTCGATAAAATGACTATCAAAATCGTCTTGCAAAAAATCGAAAATTTTACCCCTCTTTTTCAAATCCTCTTTCTGTATCTATTACGGAACCCTCGTCAATGGCAAATGTCTTAAAATGACGCTATAATATCACGCTTGATGACTGTCTCAAAATCATTGCCATTTACTAATGATTAATGTGAAGAAAAATGGAAGATATGGTGAAATATTAATTAAATTTCCTATTTTCGTGCAGATGACGTAATTTTTCGGCGGCCATTTTGAATTTTTTTCGAAATTTTTTGCCGTCATTTTGAAGAAGGACATCATACCAACAAATGGCATATATTTTGTGTGTGTCTTTTGCTAACAACCGATCTATTACAACGATTAAATACAGCTGGTCGGAATTAGAGGAAATGGCGGCCATCTTGGATTCAAATGGCTCTAGCACCTAGTAGGGCCACCTTTATTTTTCGGAGAATTCCGGATTCTTTATCTGGATACCATAGGGAACAATAAAAATAAGGTTATTTGTAATCATCGGGGGGGTGCAGGTGGACCTTATTGGCTCCCCGACTAATGCCCATAAGGTTTTATCCAGTTTGTTATTAAATTCGTTATAGCATGCTTAAGCATACCCAAAAAAAAATAAAAAATTTAGGGCCGATTTTACAGACCGTAAATTAGGGCCGATGAGATCGGCCCCTGGCACTGAAAGGGTTAATGCAGCAGCAGCACAGCTCCTGTCATGAAACGGTTAAGAAACAGGTATTAACTTGTAGGTGTAATTAAATTAGCTGTGTCATAAAGTTACCAGGTTTTAAATACAAGCCTTGAAATAGGGTGTCTGTCATTTGCAGAATGAGGTCCCCAGAGGGTGAATTTAGTGATGCTACCCCGCATAGTGGGCTAGCATCACCAAATTCACCCTCTGGGGACCTCATTCTGCTTACACCTCAGCAGAATGAGGTCCCCAGAGGGTGAATTTGGTGATGCTAGCCCACTATGCGGGGTAGCATCACTAAATTCACCCTCTGGGGACCTCATTCTGCAAATGACAGACACCCTATTTCAAGGCTTGTTTAAATATTGGTGTATTCAGATTAGAGATTCATGACATCATCTACCCTTGACGCTGCAGTGCTGGTATGTCTAGTTGAGTTTTGAGTTTTTAATCAAACAATTATCGAAGATTAAAATAATGGGAGGCAGTTGGCTGTTGTGATATTCATTTCAATATGCTTGCGATACACAGCTCTCGATCAAGCATGCCAAACCATAGTCAAAATTGGCCATGGCAATAAGTAAAGCGTGGTTAATTTCATGGCAACATGTGGAATCTATAATGCCACAGCATTAAATTTGCCATGGGATATTTTTCCTAATTTCGAGGGCTGCATAGTTCTAAATATTTTATGTTTGTGAGTTTGTGAGTTTTTAGTGGAGTCTCAAAATAGCAATAAACAATTTTGTGATAAATGTATCGAATCATGGGGGGGTGGGATTGGGCCGCCAAATAAAACCCTGAAGGACCAATCCAATCCTACTAGTATTATTGGTGGTTGTAACTTGTACCACATCGTGATGTTCTACTCTCTTGTCCAGAATAAAAGTACATGTACGTTTATTTTTTTCTCATGAAAATTGCTGCCCTGTACGAACTTATTCCGGTCTATACGTTTATACGTTTATTAATTTTATTAAATTTAACCTCACAAGATCATATGCAACAGGGCTCAATTTAACTATTTCGCATCGCAATGTACGATGCAGTTTCCAATTTCAACTGCACAATTTACAATGTAATGGTAGGAAATGCTATAAAAAATCTACCCAATGCTGCAAAATGCTATGCAAATTTAACAAATTAAATCAATCCCTAATACCGGTATGTAACTCGCCAAAACATGAAAAAAACAAACATCTGAAAGAATTTTTTTTAGAACAGAATTGGTGTTCGCCGCTAAATGCCGTGTTCTGTAGGAAAAAACTAACTGGAAGTAGAATATTAGTATGACCGACAGGAAATAATGTAAATATTCTTCTCGTTCTGAATGCTGACGGAGGTTTTACAAACATTTCTACCGATGTAAAGCATGCAGAGGCATTTCAATCAATTGAACTGTTTATTTTAAAACCATTATTAGTACAGTCAATTCCGCTTTATTGCATAGCGTCGGTGCAAGGCCTTTCCCATGCATATAACCGAATATGCATAAAGCCGAAATCACCCCATCACCCCATTTGAGGTTCTTAGATTGTTTTAGTTTGTAAAGTACATGTACGTAGTACCACGAAATGGCGAAATAGCGAAATCATTAGATTGCTGTATCATATTTTCATCTCAAACCTTGTTATGTGTCAACAGAAGCATGTTAATGAGAACAGATAGAAAACCACGTGTGTTATGAAATTGAAAATTGCCGTCTTCGTTCTCGCGATGGTCATCTTCAACAACTTTGTATTAAGTTTTCCCATAAAATACCTTTTTCAAGGTAAATATTTTTACAAATTGCTATAATTTCGGCACCATGAGGTGACTTTTTACCCCTTCTCATCAACATTTTTGGCGATTTTCGTATGCATAAAAACGGAATAGAGTCCGACCCTTATGCAAATAAACGATTAAAAAATAGTCTTTTTATGAGAAAATGGTTTGGTGCATGCATATTTTATGCAAATAGCCGAAATATGCATATAAACGATATGCAATTAACTGAAATTGACTGTACTAGTAGGCAGTGGGGACTAACTAGTGTAAGTACGAGGCAAGTTTGAGTATATGCCTATATAATAACAATAAACGTAGTTTCATTCGTGTAAATTATATTCCGCCAATTCTGGCTTATTTTTATTCCGTATAAAATTAATTCCGGGAATCGACAATCAACGAGAATAAAACCGAAATGGTCGCTCGCCAAAACAAATCAGTACGCTCACTCATTTGGAGTTTGAAATAAAAAAATACACCATTGACGTTTATAAGAGAGAGTTTGACTATGCAACAATTATGTGCTAATGTTATGACTCAACCCCATCTAACATTACATGTACAGTACGTGTATGTTGGTATCGAAAACAACAGGATGTCTTTGAATTTTAATTCACTTACAGTTACTAGTAAGTATCAAGGGAGACATTAACAGATTGATTGCGGTAGATTGCCAATGATTGGCCTGTTCAAATATTGTGACATCTAATAATTAATTTGTCCGCACTGTACTACTATTCTGCCATCCGGTCTGTTCTTCTAATCGGGACACAAGAGTAGTCAAAACAGGTACCGTAGCTACATGTATCATAAAATATTAAAAATTTTAGGATAAACTTACCAATAGTAAATAGTTCTTTCATAATTTAAATTTAAGTCAGACAAAAGAGAACTTCAACTTTTCATATCAGATTAAACATTTGCATCAATGAGTTGAAAGTTTGTCAGACATGCATAGGTTTCTGTAATACTGAAAAAGAAAAAGAAAGGTCATCAGAAATTGACAAAAGCAATAATTTGAGAGGGGTTGACAAACAATTACCATGGGGCCACTATCAGTTTACACTAGCTTGGTATTCAACTTTCAAAGACTGAATTTAATAACATTAACATGAGATATTTACCAAAGAAACATCACACACATACACGAGTACATTGTACATGTACATGTATGTATAAGTTATATTTTTTAATATCTAGCAGTACCACCACACTTAGTTTTGCCTAAATGGGAAGAAATTAGACTTGTGTATGATAATGAAATTGAAAATCATGCAGAATTATCAGGAATATTTCTATACATGTACTAGTACATTTTAGAGTACTCTCCGGTGACAAATAATAGTGTCAGCACGATTATTTATTTTTGAGAAAATTCCCAAAGATCACTATTATTTGGAATTGAGACATACCGGTAGGGTGAAATTGCCATCACTATTTTAATTTCAGTCTAAATCCCACTGAACATATTATCAGGCCATCATTATTAGGCACCTGAGACTATTAGTAATTACCGGTATAAAGTATGTGCGTCATTATTTTATTATGCGTGCGACATTCAGAGAATTATTCTGGCCATGGATTACGAAGTATTGCATGTTATTGATTGCAGTATTAGACTGTAAAATATTGGTATACAGTACAGTGCTCGATATTGGCCACAGCAATATTAATCAATGCCGGGCAACATTTGGAATCTAACATACCAGTGATACCACATCATTATATTTGCCATGGGATATTTTTCCTAATATCGAGGGCTGACAGTATGGTCATTCTATCCGCCATGAGCCCTTCTATGATTTATTTGAGTATAATTGACCAACATTGCATCATGAGATGGGAGATTTATATATTGATACATTTTAAACATACTGTATGCACACCCAGGCCTATCATTTTCAGAAACTTTTACATGTACGTGTGACAATTTTATGAATGGGATACAATGGGTCAATCTGTATAAAAAAAATTCTGGAAAGGACTGAAGTAAAGTGAAGTTTACACTTTTATCCAGATATCAGTTGGTAGGCAAACTGCAGAGTACTATGAGTATTATCTAATTTATCTTATACTTCATGTACATGTATGAACATTACTCATTAGTCATTACATCTTGTGTGCCAAATAGTAGTGATGGGTGGAAATTTATGAAACAATTAATAATAGTGCCGGGTGGAATATAAGTGTGTGGTTGAAACATCAATTCTCAAAGAATGCCCTGTGTGAGAGGATACCAAAACAAAGACACATTTTAAACTACCCAAATTTAGCTTGCAAATGATATCTCATGCCTTGCTGTATTATTAAATTTGTAACTACAACAAAGTCAGATCATTTTAGATATTCATATGCTTCAAAATGTAGAGATTTTGTTCTTTACCAAAACAAATATTCACAATGACTTCTACCTGACAGAGATTTCATTCCCATAATCAGGAAAAGAATTATTTTCCTCAAACCAGATTTAATACTAAATTTTTTCAATTGGTAGTGCTAAAAGTGAAACATGTGTACCTTTTTAAAGCTTTAGAAGTTTAGTCTCCTCTCGTATTTTAATATAATACTTCCGACAGGTCATTTGAGGTCAAATTATAAGCAGGGCTTAAAATCAGAAAAGAACCAGAATCATGATTTTTAAAGGTACTCAATCCGATCAGACGGCACCCATACCATCAAGTACAACAACATTTCTTCAAAATACGCTTTAGATATCAGAATCGATTTATTGCAACAAAATAATGTTATAACCACTGTCAACTACATGTATGGTATAAAATTTCCCAAATCTTGTAATTTATCAACATTTTGTTCAACAAAATATGGCCGTATTTATCATTAAAGTATCACAAATTTTTATGGATCGTAAGGCCTGACAAGGCTCTTCTATTTTTAGTCAATGATGGCTTAAAGCCTTGGACTGCAATACATGTACGGTATGTCTGAGTAGTCTGACACATAACTCAAATTTATATACCGGGGGTACCACCCAATATCTTCTTCGGACCTAAATTTATAGATCTGTGAGTTACATTCAGACATCTAACCTCATATTCTCCACATCTCCCAGCATCTCCAATGAATTCGATTTTTGTCTTGGGACAGTGTACCGGTAGTTTTTTAATATTTTCCTGACGGAGGTTACAGACTTTGAACCTCTGTATCTAGATTTAATTTATTGGGGAACAACAACTCTTAGTCTTAGTATAACGACGTCAATACATTCCGATCATAGTGCGATTTTCTATAAACCAAACACCTCTTTAAACCGAACAGAAGGGCTGGTCCGAAGGGTGTTCGGTTTGGAGAGGTTTTAATGTATACATGTAAGCATATAACTGAAATCAAATTCAGAATGGCAACACAAAAACTGAACATTGGTGTAAGTGGAACTTTAAAGAGGAATGGATATTAAACCAAGCATATTCCCCCAAATTCAAGTCGGTAAACATTGTGCCCAAAATATGAATACATGTATGTGCCCAATATAAATATGATATTGCAATTTTTGCCATTGCATACATAAAGGATCTACAATGAGTCCAGTAAATTAGGTCTGGACCGAGCCTTTGGCGAGGTCCAGACCAAATTTACTGGAAAAGTTTTGTAAATTCTGCTATAAACTGGGGACGAGTTGTAGATTCTATTCATTACATGATCCAAAACCTCGACAAAACGTACTTAAAATAAATCAACAAATGGGACGCAACACTAACTTCTGCTTCTATATATAAGGCATGCGATGACGTTTCGCGTAACTGCGCTGTTTGCCCGTGAATAAAATAAATAGTCCCAAATAAATAAAGACTCTTTGGCGTATTTAATGACGTATATTTAATGACATAACTTTTCAAACTCTTCATTCATTTCACCTTGTTGGAAAAATATTGGAAGCCATAGTATTTTGAGACATGGCGTACGGAATGTAAAAAGATCACAAACCTGAAGTCAAAGGTCACCTGGCACTATTTCCTGTTATTAAACGAATGTTTAATATCACAATTTATAGAATGTGTTTATTGAATGGAATAAGGGTAGGATCATGTAATAAATGTAGCTCTGTAGCACTGAAAAATAGTTTCATACACTGAAATGATTCCATAAATTTGATATCAATTATAAAGTTATCCTGGAATCGATCATTCTTTGAAATCTATAAATCCAAGGATTTGAAGTTCTTTATCTTAATTTAGAGATTTTATCCTACCAGGCCAAACCATGGCTCGTCCTGATGAGCCCATGTTACACTATTAAATCAAAAGGCCAGCATGATTAGTATTTCATGATTTTTATCTGCATGGTTAATTTAAAACATATCACTCTCTTTGTGTATCCTGCTATTTTCACTCTATTTCAAAAATATTTGGGGGATGGTTCCTTAATTGCCCTAACACTCCCCCCGCTTGCAGCCCCAAAATAAAATACACTCTACAGTCTAGGCTGGAATTTTCCATTCCATCCACCCACCCTGGGAAATTCACTTCTTTGTGATGTGCATCTTTTGATCTGACATTCATATGTCCATTATTATTAGCTCGTAAAACCACAGGGGCCTGTAACGCGCTCCGCTGTCCGCCCCCCTTTTGCACTGCCCATATACGCCTCTCTATATACGCGCCTTCTTCGCGTTAATGGAACATTATATAGACAAGGGGCTCTGTAGAAATTCAACGTTTCACCATCACTCGGGAGTCGCACAAATTTAGCCCATTCACCCCAGTAATGATAACGATATATACCCGGATGGATCGGCAAAGAATTCATCTTTCAATAAATACCACAAACTCCCATCAGAAACATTCATACACGTTGCATTTGATTAAATTTTAACCACCGAATATTGTCTCCGGAGAGCGTATTTTTTCGATTTGATCCGGCTCAGCAGCAATGGACGCCATGCGTCTCTAAATTCACCACCCATACAGTTTACTATCATTAAAAATCGGTCAA
This sequence comes from Siphonodentalium dalli, assembly GCA_032622095.1. Lineage (NCBI taxonomy): Eukaryota > Metazoa > Mollusca > Scaphopoda > Gadilida > Siphonodentaliidae > Siphonodentalium > Siphonodentalium dalli. The sequence goes on from CP136068.1 coordinate 102,555,837, forward strand.
ACGATCAACTAAATATCTGGAACTTAGTGATTTGTTGTCGGCTAATAATTTATTTACTCATACAAATCAACACATTGTCAGTAAACAATTCTAATAGAGGAGAAATCTGTCGATAATTCCAACTTTAAAAAAGAAATTTGTCAAGTGACACAGTTCCTAAGTTTAATATTCATTGTGACCTGACCTTTCCATGACTGACAGAGTAGAAACAGCCAATCACCGCTCAGTGTTAGAATCGAGGTCAGGTCATAATGAATATTAAAATGAGGACCTCGATTCTAACACTGAGCGGTGATTGGCTGTTTCTACTCTGTCAGTCATGGAAAGGTCAGGTCACAATGAATATTAAACTTAGGAACTGATATTTTGATGATATTAAATTGTAGTGTGCAAAACGCATGGTTTGTAACATATATCCCTGTGAAAAGTGACCACGAAGTGACAGCTGTCTCAAAAGACCCAGGTGTGTGATGGGTTGTGGATTGATGGGCATACATTTTGCAATTTTAATTTCCTGAGAGTGGATCTCCTGCCTGCTTTATGTCTTGTTTGGGACTTATGGAACACTATCAACAGACATGGTGGCCAGGTGGGTGTGTATCTGTATATATACAAGTATAGAGGTAATATCACCACATATGTTAGGGGTATACATGTAGCTACTGTTTCCAAAAACCAGGTATGCTCGCCTTTGCTCGGTGGGCGTACTGGCTACCCCCAGACAATGGGATGTAGTTGTCACAACACAAGTACGGTATAACAGCCCTCTTAATTCAGATTGTTTGGCTTCGGCAATCCGCTACGGCAACAGTATGCCATGGCCCAGTTTGCTTCAGCAATGCTGATTGCCGTAGCCAATTATGAAGGCTGGGTATAATAGCGGTATTATTGGTCAAATTCTTATAAAAAGTTAGTGACATCAATTTCGTACCAAGTTCATAGCAAAATTTATGAAAATGTGGTATGTGAATAATAAAAAACATACTTAAGCATGAAGTAAGTTGATTTTTTTATCAATCTTAACGTATATTTCCACTGTGTTGATCAAGTAATACTTTCCCCACAGCACGTGTTGGCATTTTATGTCACTTTGGTTGAGGTAGTTCAATATTTCTGCAGCTGGATAAAAAATATCAAAATAAAATAAAAAAATATAATTTCCCTACCTACCTACCCTAATTTTTTCGCTCCGTTACGGTCACCGGAAACATACTATCTTTTTTTCTTGGCCTAAGCTCAACATTGGTTAAGATCTTACTGCAGAGTGAATGAATTCAAGGGACAACATGTTTTTAACCAACGCTTGGCCTCAGTTTCAATACATATCGATCTACCATATGGCATATTCCATGGTACCGTAACTACGCTATTATATCGCTTTCAGCTGAAAGGTTTTTTTTTTTAAATTTGCAAGAAAAAAAAAATCCCTGCCTGCCTATCAGGAACATTTTCCCCTTGTTTAATATCGGAAACAGAAAAGTTTTTTGTTTTGGCCTAACCTATTTTTCGTTTGCCTGGTTTGTGCTTTTACTTTGGGCTCCAAATAAACATGCATGCACGTTTATTATTTTCGTGGGAAATTTCCCCCATGCAGTGCTTATTTGGGTCTGCACGTTTATTAATTTTGAGGCTATTAAAATTGAAAAGAGCACAAAGTCAAGATTTCTATAATGATTCTGATATCAAAACGATGAGCTTATAAATTTATGCATGTACATATTCAAGTATACATGTACAGGTATGGCATACATATGGACATTTAATTAATATTGAATAAAATACCACATGAGACATACATGTACTATGTTGATTCCTATACTTGACCTACTACAAAAAATAATTTGTTTAACCAGGCATGTTGGTGTTTTGCTCAGAGTCCCCCTGCACTATTATTTGGGTCTGCACTTTTATTAACTTTCAATGGAATTCCCCCCTGCACTATTAATCGGGCCTGCACTTTTATTTGGAGCCCGAGAGTAGGTAACCATGGATATGGTATACCACTCTTGAGTGCCTAATAAAAGTACAGGGTGGAATAATAGTACAGTTTGGAAAATGTCGCGTAACTGAATAATAGTACAGGGCGGAATAAACGTACAGACTGGAAATATTAGTACCATACATCCCAACAAAACACACCGTCTGACTGGTTTACTGATGCCATGTGACAGAAATAGTTTCGATGGATAGCCAGGTCTGTGAATCTACAATGTGATGATCACTGTCAACAATCAGAGTTCATTTATCTGTGAATAACACAATTTATGATTGGTGAATTATTTCTTTTGGTTAATTTAATAAACGTACAGGACCAAATAACGATCGTACAGGTGGGAATTTTACCTTGATTTTAATAATCGTACATGTACATGTATGTTTATTAGGCACTCAAGAGTAGCCTAGGTTAGCAGGAGAGTTACACAAACTGTTATTATCACTATGTATACAACTGGTATTATTAACTACAGATCGTCAACTCATTGAACTACCGTAATAAATTTGAATGTCTCATTTTGGGACTTGATTGAGCCAAAATTAAGGTGAGAATTAGTTATCGCAAGACCTGCATTTATAAAATTTCGGCACAACCTGTTTCGTTCGCGGCATTATCATTTTAGATAACCTCTAGTCAAAACGAAGTCGTTCACCTCAAATTTGCAGGCCTGTGATAGTCACAGAATGCAATGTTTACATTCAACTTTTATATATAAACTAAGTTATACTAACTTATAGCTATATTGTTTTGCAAAACTTAAACTTTGGGCAACGAAGGGGAAGTTCAAACAGGAATATAATTTATAAAAGGTGTACAGGCAATATCAATTATCATACGACTTCCTCGTCGAGAAAATTTGTCGCGCAATGTTTTGAGTTTTTCAAAGAAATGTAACTCTAACATACCCGTTATTTAGTAAAAAATCACCTTTACTAAATAAAGGGGCACACAAAAAGAATCACACCACAGAGAGACACATTTCATGAATACTTTAGGAAATAAACTTGGCAGTGTGGGTGGGCTTGGGGGAGGCACATTCTATTCTAACAAACTTCAGCCCAAAATGTTCTCGACGGGGAAGTCGCATGAGATCGTCGGTGTACATATCCGAGGGGTAAGTGCAACGTCCGGTACATGTACTGTAGTGTTATTAGTACCAATGAACTTGAACAAAGAAATAACATTACAGACAGCCATGCCCACAGTGAGACACCAACATGGGCAACAGCCAACAATATGCATTGCAACATTGCCAACAACTTGCAAGTGACTGACATTTAGTGTGTAGAATTACCATATAAATGGAAAGAACTCAAAGTGGAGTTCTAAACTCTAATTAAAAAAATTATGAGACATTTATGGCTCAAGTTATCAGGTTATGCTCAACTTGGTCGACTCAAGACAAGAGTCCAATTGATTTTACAAAAATAAAACGAATAAACGAAATTTCGTTGCAACTTGCAAATGTCCAAAATAAAAGTGAAAGAAAAAAGTTTAAAAAAGTTTAAATTAATTTTCTAAATGCACCACTTTCCACTTTTAAAACTGAAGTTAGAAATAAGTCTACAATCGTAACAATTCGATTTCAAACAGTCAGAATTAACAAAAATAAAGTTCACAGCAGACGATTTTCGCCCGATTTCTTGTTCTGACTAACAAAATTATCATGGAGTCCGACTCAACTAGGGAAGCCATAACGCACATTTCATCAAACCAATATTGTCAATATAAATACTTTGTCAAAATCAAGGTCTTTTATTCATAAATTCATTTCAAAACAAGTGCCATGCTTGTTTGTTATTGTTCGTCGTTTGAGTACTTACTCGTTACGTGTTTTTCGTCACCAACTTCGCAGCAATAGACTGGATAAATCTGCAGAATACGTAGTCGCCACGTCAAATTACACGATTAGCGTCACAAGATGGCAACAACAAAACCGCACCACTGCTATATCTTAGCAGTATCAATGCATTTCAACGGTCAACGATTGGTGTTTTTGTGAAAATGACGTCACCTGATCTGTGTAAAAATAACATCAAATTTATCAATCAGTTACAGGTGTTTAAAAACAATTACTAAAACCACAATGTGATACAAACACACGTTTACGATATCAAAGTTGTCATTAATGCTGTGTTTACCAACGACATGGAAACAAATTGAGAACTATGTTTTACGAAATCAATCGCGGAAGTACTCTTTTTCAGTTATCTGGGAAGGAAAACGTTTCAGTTTTTGGGTTATCGCCCATCCACCAGTAAAATACTAACGCGCACTCAGTGTCAGGTCGTGGTTGGAATATTTATTTTTCACGGAACAATGGGCGAACGATTTTGGGCCATAGTAGTCTGGAATATATGTTTGCAGGGGGGGGGGGGGGGGTAGGAAAATATTTTTTCTTGGACACCCACCCTTTTTTTCCGTTTCAGGAATTTTTTCCGGTCAGTTTTGGACACCCACCCCCTAAATTTGAGAAAATTATCAATTGACCAACCAAATAGCTGATTATCCTTGATTATCCTGCATTATCATAGATTATTGCGCGAGATTTTAATAGAACAGTGCATAATGAAGATAACGATACTATTTGAATTTATCATATAAGTGTCATTAATCAAGAAATGTGTCAACATAATCACATTTCTAGGGATAGGCAGAGTGCCAAAGTTTTTATTAACATTCATTTTCATAATATATAGTCACATGTTCTAGTCACATAATCACATTTGAGTATTCTACAGACTACGGTACATGGTACAACACATTTCAGATTATTTGATATTTTGATATTTGCTATGTGATATATTGTTGAACCAAATTGTTTATCAAAACATGTGGAAATACAACTGTTCATCCCAGTTCACCCCAGTTTGAAGAATAATGCTAATACCAAACATAACCATGATATACCCGCAGGGATGTGGCTAGAGGGGGGGGTGGGGGGTGTCTCACCCCCCAGCAGAGAGCTATATTTTCAATAGTTGGAAATTTCATACCTGCCACTACGAAATTTCACATCAACAATAGGTTGAAAATGTTCTTGTAGTTTGATTATAAAACAATTTATTGGGGGAATTTATTGTTTTTCGACCAATATTTGCATATGTTCCTATTTTTTGTCAAAATTTTTGACAGAAATGGACATCAGTTGGAAATTTTCCAACCTTAGGGGGGTGACAGGTTGGAAATTTCCAACACTTGGAAAGCTTGTGTCCTGGTCCCCCCCCCCCCCCCCCCCGTGGCCAGTCAAAAACTTCTAGTTAATTTAAGAAAACAATATTGTCATACAATTGGTCAACATTGTCATTGGAATTGTCATCAGTTGGAAATTTTCCAAACTAAGTGGGGGTGTAGGGTTGGAAATTTCCAACAGTAGGAAGGCTTGAGGCTAGTCTAGATGTTAGGATTTTGCGATTTTCTTGTTCAGATTTCAAAATTTTCGCACACCGGGCCGAACCATGGTCGGCCCGGTGTGTCATTGCCCCATCCACATGACCAATACAAAACTGCTAATTAGTTTAGCAAAACAATATTTTACTACATTTGGTCAAACTTGTAGACATAAATGGTCATCAGTTGAAGAATTTTCCAACCTGAGGGGGAGCATGAGGTTTGAAATTTCCAACACTAGGAAAGGCCAGTCTAGATGCTAGGATTTGCGATTTTCTTGTATATAGTTTTCAAAATTTTCTCACACCGGGCTAAACAACCATGGTCGGCCCGGTGTTTCCTGGTCTGTTGTCGGTAGCTGTGTGCATTTGTCTGGAATTAGATCACTAGTTGTTTTTTTTAGGCAATTTTCAGGTTAAAATATCTTAATGTTTTCATACTGGGAAAATAGAAGCATGGCTTATGAATATATAGGAAATTAGGCCTGAGCATGAGGTACGGGGGGGGGGGTGCAAATGGAATTATGCAAACAAACAGTTGTTGGTGCGATTTCGACTCAAGGGGGGGGGGGGTGCAAGTGGAATTATGCAAAAAGTTGTGTTGGTGTGATTGCGACTCAAGGGGGGGGGGGGGGGGTGCAGTTGGAAATTCCCAAGGTGGACACCCCCCAGCGGAGACCATCTAGCCACATCCCTGTATACCCGCATGACTCTTCTTGGGGCATCTCAGAAACCAGAACTGATGAAACATGCCATAACTATATATGACCTGTTTCTGTTCAAAACACATCAAAATAAGACTCAATAGCAGAAATGGAAAACAAAATTGGCACATGGAAAAAAATGCTTTTCGAACCCGAGAGACACCCACCCCATCATACGTGCCTGGAATTTATTTCCGACCCCCCCCCCCCCTGGAATATGTGCATAAGAACTCGATACACATAATTCTATTGAGGAGTTTGGTGAATTTCGGGAAATAAATTTGGTCAAATAATAAATTTATGGATTTTCACAGATGTATATAAAACAATTGCACATGTCTATCTTGTCGACCACACTTTCCTGATTCCAGAACAGAAAACCATTCCAAGATTCGTTAAGTATTTTTCGAGTTATGTGCCTTAAAACACGGGAGTTTACCTGATTTTAGAGGGCTCCTCAATGTTTGTGTCTGCAGATTTTACTTTGCAGACACAAGGAGGGGTGGGTGGGTATGTTGAATGTTCAGGTATTTGTTCAACACTAAAGTGTTGTGGGAGGAAAGTTCAAATAATTTTACACATTATTAACACCAGAGGCGGACTGGGCCAAAAAAACCGGCCCGGGAAATGAATATAATACCGACCCATCTGCACCCCCCCCCCGAATCTGTTCAGGGGGATGTCCACCTTGTGAATTCCAACTGCACCCCCCCCCCTTCAATCAGAATCTATTCGGGGGGTGTCCAACATGGGAAATTCCATCTGCACCCCCTTGAATCAGAATCAGACCAAATACATGTTTTTGCAAAATTCCATTTTCACCCCTTGCACCTCAGTGCTGCTGAATAGGTCACTCTCACCGGTTTTCTATGATAAAGTTACCCGGGTTGCTAAATTTGTGATAAAGTTACCCAGGTTGGAGAGAATTTTGATAAAGTTACCCAGGTTAATCATACCTCACAATATCAACTCGATTTAAAAGTGACAGAGGTAAATATTATTAAGTTTTGGCAAGTAATAGCCCTTATTAAACTTAAATTAAGACATATTAGTACTGTAGTTCGTCATTTTTATCGCAAAAATGAATAATTTGTTGCTAAACATGAAATGTTATTAACCTGGGTAACTTTATCACAATCCTCTCCAACCTGGGTAACTTTATTACAATTTCAGGAACCTGGGTAACTTTATCACAGAAAACCGACGAGAGTGACATATTCAGCCTCAGTGCTCTGGCCTAATATCCTATATATTCATAAACCATGGTTCTATATATTCCCGGTATGAGACCATTAAGATATTTTACGTGAAAAATTGCATAAATTCTAACATCTAGCGGTCTAACTCCAGACAAATGCACACGGCTACGGACAATAGACCAGGACACATCGGGCTGTCTATGCATGGTTGTTCGGCCCGGGTGAGAAAATTTTGAAAACTCTGCAAGAAAATCGCTAATCCTAGCATCTAGACTGGCCTCAACTGAAGCGTTCCCGTTGTGTTGGAAATTTCAATTGGGGAAGGGTCCGAGAGAAATATTTTGGGATTTACAGCGCCATGGGAGTTATATACCGCAATCTCGAGATTAACGGGGTCTTTACGTGGTGTTATATGATGCTGACAAGTTCCATTAATTAAAAAATTACGATTAGCCAATTAGGCTGGTTAAACAACACATGTGGCGGCCCACGTCGGTTTCATTTGCGGCCAACCACATATACCCCCCCCCCCCCCCCACGGCCTCCGGCCCATCGGGAATATTCCCGGTCTCCCGACCTGCCAGTCCGCCTCTGATTAAAACCTATTATTTTTGTTCTTGTTTATATGCCCCAAAACCTTTTAAAGGCACGTGAGGCCAATCACCGTAAACAGAAAAACATTAAAACGCATACAGTTTCGTTCATATATATCATGACCATCGCGTAAACAGCATGTTATCATAAAGATTTACTATATTTTACCTAAGCAAGAGTCTGATTGTGTTACAGAAGACAGCACTATTCTGCTGGCTAATCACACATGCACAAATGGCATAAACGCTCGTTATTCGTTCCATATCAGGAATTCACCAACACAGAACGCTCTTTATGTTTACCATCATAATATAAACAAACACCAGAAAAGTAATTTTTTATGCCTTTGTTTACATAACAATGGTCAAAGATATGACAATAACATACTGTTTATGCGATAATTCTTATTTGTATACGGACAAAGTCTGTCTACATTTTGTTGTTCTTTCTGTTTGTGGCGGTTTTTGACGGGTGGAAATATTTTCACAGGATACCCACCGCCAAGGCCAACCGTAGGCCTACCTTTAAAATGAAAAAAATGCATCAAAAGTAATAGATATGTGAAACAGTACGCTACATAGAACACTGCGTTCAAACTGAAGATTTCAGGATCGGTGGTGGCGGTGGGTTGGTGGGGCAGTCACGAAATGGGGCCGGGTTGGGGCTGTTAACAATGCATGTATAGGCCTATCATATAATCCCCTGTGGGAATTATTATTGTAAAAGCGCTGGAAATCGAAAGCACATCGTTTAAGTTTCACGTACGTATATTATAAACTGATATATTATATATAGGCCTATATACGCATGCAGGTATTTTCGATTTGCATGTGTTTCCAATACAATCCGCTGCCATAATTTCAACGAAAGATCTACAAGTGCTATATATGCCCAGGAATTGCGTAAAATACAGTATACTGCCGATATTGGGCAAAGTAACTGTTTATCTCCCCTACAGGTGAGTCAGTACACCATGCATATATATATATATACCTGGCCGCAAATGGACAAAACACTGTTAGTACGGACACTGCTTGACCTCGAGCAGTCTATGGACACTGCTATGCCTCTGCATGTGGGACACTGATATATAGTCCTCTATAATGACACAGCATGCTATGCCTCTGCATGTATGTGGGGCACTGATACAGACCTCTATGGACACTGCTATGCCTCTGCATGTGGGACGTTGATAGGCCTCGGTTCGTTTTGCACTGATAGGCCGCGAGCCGATTGGACAGTGTGTGACAAAGGGGCAGAAAAACAACACAAGAAGGTAGTCACATACTTTAACATGGCACAAATATAAACCACAACACTCTAATATATATACGAAAAATGTTTTAATTTGCAGAACAAAATGAGCACTATACGCATTTATAAACATGGCACATGCAATTAAAATGAGTCAGAAGAAAACAAGAAACAATACATAAACAATAAACATACGGAATAATAACAAAATGTAGGCTAATACATGGTATACAAGATGATATATTAACTGTTGTTGTAAGGAATAATCTCTGTTTGAACAAATTATAACGAAAATGAGTTTTTTTTACTCGAGTGATAAACTCATTTTCGTTATAATTACCATGTTGTTTGTATCGTTAGTAGAGCACATAACGCATGGCTCAAATTAATTCATTTGTTGCATATATGTGACCCGCCATATCAAATCCAGTCGGAAGTCGGGATTTTTTTACCCTGTGCCAATGCATTCTCTTATATATGCGAGTCGACCATAGGTCGCCTCGCATATATAAGAGAATGCATTGGCAAGGGTAAACAAATCCCGACTTCCGACTGGATTTGATATGGCGGGTCATATATTATGTTGAGTATAAATGAGATCCGAGATGGTTCCATCAATGGCCAAATTTAGTGTACAGTCACCCTTAAAGGCATCATACTGAATCTCATGGTTTATAAGTCGTGAAGCGATTAATGAATAGTTTGTGATTCGGCATGCTGTCGTTACAGATGGTCTACCTCTTTCGGGTCACATTTACAAGAACATAATTTTGATAAATTCCGATTTCAAGACTACAAACAGCTATTTTTGTTAATAAATTACAGTTAAAACTGAAGATAGGGTATATTACTTCTCTCTCTCTCTCTCTCTCTCTCTCTCTCTCTCTCTCTCTCTCTCTCTCTCTCTCTCTCTCTCTCTCTCTCTCTCTCTCCCCCCCCTCTCTCTCTCTCTCTCTCTCTCTCTCTCTCTCTCTCTCTAATATAGTACGCTATTGGTACGGTCCGACCGCCCACATCGGATTTCTGTTCTAAAAACGCCCCTAAAACTATCCTATCATGTCAAATTAAGAAATTCAACATAATATTTGGAGCACAAACCACCAACTGGATTTAACTATATATAAAAGAGTGTAACTGTTTGTAATGGGATTAATGAGATCTGGGATCTGGCTATACATGTATTATGAGAGGTGAATTCTGGCATATGGCTTGAAACCTTGTGATCCAAACAGATTGGACAATTGTCACTTTCTTTGGCCAGTTTCGAAAAAGTCTGGCCACTGGGCAATTTGACCACTGTCTTTAACCCTTCAATGACTGGAGATTTTCCGATAATCCTGTGCCAATGCTTACACTCTTAGAACCAGAAGTCCTTCCGAGAACCCAAAAAGGTTCTTCACCTTGTCACAATAGGAGCACCTTATTTGGTGCTTCGAAGGACCCCATCATAAGGTTCTACTGAAGAACCATACCATAAGGTTCAACAGAAGAACCCCATGATGGTTCTTAAGGGAACCATAATATGAACATGGTTCTTCAGGGAACCTTTATAAGAACCCCAGATGGTACTTCGGAGGACACAATCATAAGGGTCACACGAGGTTTCTCCAGAAAACCGTTCATATATCAGAACAGGGTTCGTAAGGGATCCATAATCTACCCCAACAGAGAACTTCAGAGAACCTGTAAGATGGAATAGCGTACGATGATAATATAGTATGTTTGCGCTCTTGCGTATATCGCGACGTTCAGTGCACTTTGAGGTGTTTTATAATAACTAATAGATTGTCATAATATTGAAGCATTTGGGGAATGATATATACAAGGCAGCTTATACCTACACGTTCCATATACAATTCGCTTAATTTTGGTGTGATTCATATTCTTGAATACCCGAAGGTGGTGAATAAGTCTGCACTTTAACATATATTTATGTGTATTTTACGATTATCACACGAGGGTTCTTCAGAGAACCTATCATATATCAGAACATGGTTCTTAAGGGAACCATAATCTATCCCAACAAGGTTCTTTAGAGAACCTTTATAAGAACTCCAGAGAATAGCGTACGATGATAATATAGTATGTTTTCTTCTTGCGTATATCGCGACATTCCGTAAACTATAATGGTCTGAGTGCACTGCCTGTGGTTTTTACCCTTAGATAGCAAGTTTTGGCTCAATTGGTCAAGCTGTTTTCGAGTTTATAAAGGACACACACACACACGAAAGTATCGAAATATATAGTAGAGTACTATTACTATTATACATTACTATTCCCCAACCCTGCGAACAAACACATACTCCTCCTTTCTCTCTGGTTGATGTTTTATTCATGTTCATCACTCAATTCGGCTCCATGGTACATGTAACAACTGCATTATTGTTTGGTCATGAACCCTTCAGCATCCAAAAGAACCCTAGTCAAACACCGACAAACCCTATCGATTACAGAGAACCTTTTCTGACACCGAGGAACCTATGGGTTCTTAAGAGAACCCTTGAGTTCTTCAAAGAACCACAAAGAACCCTTATTTCTTAGAGTGTACTCTTATATATGCGAGTCTCCCATATGGAGCCTCGCATATATCAGAGAATACATTGGCCTATATAACAACATTTACATTGACCTTGTAAGCCAATGCATTCTCTTATATGGGAGACTCGCATATATAAGATAATGCGTTTGGCACAGTATAATTAATGGTGCACCAGCGCAGCCCCTTTCGCGAGAGGTTACTACGGCCAGCCACAAGAGACAATGTATCGAATCCTGCACTGGCTTTCATTGTATATTAGATATTCACTTTGCCAGAATGAAGTGGTTTGTTGTGATGTGATGATTGGGTTTCCTGATGGTACAATAACCTCGTTGCCATCAAATGTTAGGGTCCTGTTCTTGTTCGGATCTGAAAGGCAAATTTAGACGAGAAATTATAGACATACAGCTATTGGGCTAAAAATATGTTAAATGAAAACAAATATGTGTGAAATAAAAACACAAAAACTAATCTATACCTTTTGACATTATTTCCAACCCAACACACACTAGTATTTACAACCTAGGGTCCTGCGAATATTCGATATTCGATTCGAGATTCGATTCGAAAGACAAATTCGATTCGAATTCGAGTCGAAATTTCCAACTCGAAATTTCGAATATATATGGATGAATTTATTAGCTGCTTACGAACACGTACACACGTCAATCTTATCTGTTTCTGTGCCATTTAATTCCTTAAAATTATGAATATGTGCGCTTTATAATTCTTATTGTACATCACGAATGTACGCAGTACATCACGAATGTACGCATGCTATTAAATATATTTATGGCCAGTAATTAGCCACCAGATTAGGACCACTAAATACGTCTGAATTCTAGCTTTGAACATGGTTGCCAAAAGCTCTGAAATCGCCGTTGGACCGACGACGCAAGTAAATTATAACCATGAGACTGAGCAACTGCTAGCGTTATCCGCCGACTATCTATCACAGGTTCCGCGTTATTTGTATGTGACATCGTTGATGATGTAAACTTCACGTGTTTCAGGGGTCGAAAAGTGCATGTTGGTGGAGTTTTCTTTTGAAGTTGACTGTCAGTTTCGGAGTGTTCCTTTGGCACTTGACAATAAGTCGTCCGTTATTCATGTTTATTTTAAACATGATAAGCTTCTCAGGCAGTGCAAGAACTTACACGTGTGACGAATACAACATGGTGTATAAATCGCAAGCATCTGGGACAACGACCCATCTATGGAATCATCAGTTCCAGAAGCACCCAGTACTACACAAACAGGCTACCCTGCGACTATTGTTGCATCTTCAAGTTTACAACAACGGTTGTTTCCGAATGCCCATTTGCAATTTTGCATGTACATGCAAACTGTACAAACTTTGCGTGATTTTAATTCCTATAGGCCGGTTATATATTAATCGTCGTGACGTCCGCATGGACGTTTTGATCTGTTTTATTTTCTTCTCGACAATAATCAATTGAAGTTAATAGTATCGCAATCGACGGTTGATCATAAGTTATGATGGAACTTCATGGAAGTTCATAGAACGTTTCAAACAATCTAATCGTTGGCAAAACATGCCTAATTGAGAATGTAACACACATGTATAATTCGATTCGATATACGAATCGATATTCGACTCGAATTCTTCAATTCGATTCGATCAAAATCTCCAATTCGCAGGACCCTATTACAACCTTACAACAAATATTATTATTGGGTTTCCACAAGTCAGGAGATGGAAAGTTTAGGTAGACCTACAAAGAAAACTATTAAATGTGATTTTATGGTAAAATGTTAACCTGAATATTTACACAAAACATAATTTATTCGATTCAAATAAATTATTTGTCTATTTATTATAAATATGAGATCGTTGTTGTTACTGGGAATTTATTGAAATTGGCGTACATTCTCCCTTTAAAGGTACTCAATCCGAACAGAGGGTACCCATCTCAACAGATTCCAACAACAACAACAACAATCAGATCAGAGGGTCCTATATTACTATTTCTTTGGCTTTGGGGGTAAAACATATTTGATTCGAGTCGAGGAACCCATCACACAAAGCTCAGAGTTATTAGATATTGATTTTTGAAATTTGTTATTTGCTCGAGATAAGTACTAATAATTGACGTCAATTTCGTAACCTGCTCGAGACGTGTACACCAAAACACCTTTCAAACAGACAAGGATGGATAACTCTAAAATCAAGTGGTAATAATAACGCAATTTTGACTGAGTTCTGGGCCAGAAAGTATTCCCGATAATGAAAAATAATAGATTTCTAAAATCGATATCTAACAAATCTGAAATTTGATGGGTGACTTCCTCGACTCGAATCAAATATTTTTGACCCCCGAAGCCATTGCAATAGTAATTGAGAGGAGTTTTATCGGATTGAGTACCTTTAAAACACATAGCCTACTATATTTGTGCAAATTGTTTACGTTAATTTTCATGTTATCTCAAAGTTGAGACTCAAAGCAATCGGAGACTAATTATATATACACGTTTATTATATGCTAAGCTATCAAATAGCATTATTTTTGCATCAGATAAAACAACGTTATCGGTCTAGTGAGATATCGATATATCACCCGTATACATCCGCGCTAAAGTTAACCTCGCTTCACCACTGAGTGTTCAGGTTAAAAAATGTAATATGTGATCAATTGTAATTTGTTTAAAACATACTATGATTTTAGGCCCATTATCCCTCAACCAATCTGTCTGAAAAATGGAACTATTTTTATAAGTACAAGCTCATTACCATTGAGCACTGTGCTTGTGTATTTACATTTCCACTTTTTAATCTTCTTTAGAGTTGAGCCATGTGCCAAGTGAGCGGAAATATTTAATAAACAGAACATCTACACTTTTTGGTTGGATAAGGTAATTATCTCATGAGTGACCAGCAAAACATAATTTCCACAAGTGGCTATCATCTATGTATGTTCCAATTCAAATTAAATCAAGTCAGCATGTTCTCACTGTTAACTTAAAGCTATTTCTGACAAAATTACAGAGGGATTGATTTTGTTATCAATCGCGGAAGAAAGAGAAGTCGTTATCGCATCGTTGAAAAATTTAATTTGCAACAGTAAAACCAAAGGCCAATACCGAAAATCACAAAAAAAGGTTACACTCGAAGGCTTATTCACATCAATTACCAGGACTTCACAAGCCTGCCTATATGGAATTTACACACATCAATTACCAGGCTTCTCCATGCAGCCTGCCTATCTGAATTTCACATCAATTACCAGGTTTCCCCAGCCTGTCTATCTGAAATTCATATCAATTACCAGGCTTCACCAGCCTGTATATCTGAAATTTACATCAACTTACCAGGTTCTTGTCTACCTCGTCCAACAACTGAATCAAATCCTTTTGGTGCCGATTTAAGGTTACCATCACATATGTAATATGAGTTCTCTTTTCCTAACACAACTTCGTTCAAAAACATAAGGCCAGTCTTGTTTGTTACACTTACTGCAAAAAAACAAAACATAAGGCCAGTCTTGTTTGTTACACTTACTGCAACAACAAAAAACATAAGGCCAGTCTTGTTTGTTACACTTACTGCAACAACAACAAACATAAGGCCAGTCTTGTTTGTTACACTTACTGCAAAAAAAAAAACATAAGGCCAGTCTTGTTTGTTACACTTACTGCAACAACAAAAAACATAAGGCCAGTCTTGTTTGTTACACTTACTGCAAAAAAACAAAACATAAGGCCAGTCTTGTTTGTTACACTTACTACAACAACAAAAAACATAAGGTCAGTCTTGTTTGTTACACTTACTGCAACAAAAACATAAGGCCAGTCTTGTTTGTTACACTTACTGCAACAACAAAAACCATAAGGCCAGTCTTGTTTGTTACACTTACTACAACAACAGAAAACATAAGGCCAGTCTTGTTTGTTACACTTACTACAATAAAATAAAATAAAACGTCTCGTTATATAATCATATACGTTTGAAAACGGATATAACAAGAGATGTGCTCTCGCATGCTAGCATACCCACACCGTGGCAAATTCAACCCGGACTATAAATATCGATATGGTGTCACAAGAAGCTTGTACAGAAAAAAATATTCAAATTGGTTCATATTTGTTAAAGTTATTAAGTCGGACAACATTTTCTAAGTCAAAATAAGTCGAAAATGAAGTGTAATATTACGAAAACAGTCTGAGCCAATCCCTAGCCACATCATGTAGAGAGGTTATTGTGAGAAGCATGTATACCAACAATTATTGAAATATGTTAACACTAATTATTGAAATCGGTTCATATTTTTTAAAGTTATTATAAGTCGGACAGAATTATCTAAGTCAAAATAAGTCGAAAATGAGGCGTAACTTTAAAAAAAAGTCGGACCGAACCGCAATTAGCATCATGCGGAGAGGCAGTCCTAAGGAGATTGCATACAAAAAATTATTGAAATCGGTTCATAGGAGTTCGAGTTATGAGGTCGGACGGACGGACGAACACACGGTACGAGAAAGTGTGACGGACAGACGGACGGACGGACGCAGTCAATCCAGTATACCCCCCATTTTCTTCAAAAGTGGGGGTATAATTAATACCTATTCAGCGAACGTTCAATGCAAAAACCGAAGATGCCCTGATTGCATAAATGATACATAATTGTTTTTGCTAACAAAATATAGAAACAAACAAACAAACAAAAAGAGTTTACCAGTTAATTAAAATATTCCATAGACCTCACTCTCATTATTCCTACTCGGTTCCACTGACACATGTATATTCATAGTATTCATTAATTATGTCGACCAAGTAGGTGCCTCTACATAATAATCACTCTTCGTACCATCGCCCTAACAAAGCATATTAAAAAAGCCCAGTCTGCACACGATGAACGTAACCCAAAAAATAATCAAATGCATTCTGCCATCTACATCATATAATCTGTCATCACATTCAGGGGTGATAGGAAGACAGTCAGTCATGACTATATCACCCTAACAATATACATTTATAGTCTATTAAAGGTACTGGAGGCCTTGGCGGTGGGTATGCTGTGAAAATATTTCCACCGGTTAAAAACCACCACAAACAGAAAGAATATTAAAATGTTGACAGACTTTGTCCGTATACAAATAAGAAATATCGCATAAACAGTATGTTATTGTCATATGTTTGACCATTGTTATGTAAACAAAAGCATAACAAGTTACTTTCCTGGTGTTTGTTTATATTATGATGGTAAACATGAAGAGCGTTCTTTGTTGCTGAATTCCTGATATGGAACTAATAAAGCGCGTTTATTACGCCACATGTGGTGTATCTAGCTTCTGTGATTTTGATATTGTGTGGTGTACAGGGCGAATGTATTCTTGGAGATTGTGTGTACCTTACTCAATCGTACCGATAGAATCACGTAGATGCCGAAATTGTAACGTTAACGCCACCGGTGTATAATATGTTTATGAAAATATGATAAATCGTATCGATAGAGTCAGGACAGGCTGAAATTGTAAACTTAAAGTCACCGGTGTAATAATACGTTGTTGAAAATATAAATAATTTGATAGACTGAAAATAATATATAACCCATTGGGAGCCCCTGATGTATTCTTGTTTGTACCTTACACAATCGTACCGATAGAATCACGTAGATGCTTAAATCGTAAACTTAAAGTCACTTGTTGTTGAAAATATAAATAATCTGATAGACTGAAAATAATGTGTAACCCATTGAGAACCCCTGGTTTAGTGAAGTGCATTGTGGGAAGTTTAATTGTGATTCTCCTCCATCTTTATTTTCTGGAATTATCACCAAGATTTCTCCACTCTATTTTCTTAAAATGTACCCTGATCGGTCATATTCTTTTGATAATTCTATCTAAATACATCTTAGCTACTATTCGGATCTGCTGTCCCGGTCGAAGAAGGTTTAGTTTGACCAAAACGGCTATTGACAAAAGTTTGTTTACAAAAATTGAGCATACTCAATGACCCGTAGGCCGTACACACTGTAATTTTTTTTATCGAAAACAAATTCAATTTCTTCCATCTAAAACATAATTACGCGCTGAACTCTATCATTTTAAGAATATAGTAGTATTATACACATACACACCAAGTTTCAGCTCAAAATTTAGAAAAATGACAGTTTTATAGACATAAATCGATTTTAATGGCAAATCCCATGTTAAATTTTATCATCGAAAAAAAAAAATCATTTCTTCGATCTAGGAAATAATTACGTGCTGTACCCTGTCATATTTGACCGGTTCTACCTGATAATTGTGTGACAGTACAGTCGCGTTACTTTATACATCAACATTGATCATTATCACTCGACAAATTTATTTCGGTCTATCGTATCAACCCCTATTTCCCCCGCGTAGCCTGACTAAGTGTCTTTATCGCTCCACTAATTTGTATCGTTTCATCGGTATGAATTCCATATCCAATTATCCACATATAACCAACCCAACCTCTAATCCCGGTCCAATTTATTTTATTTCTTTCATCGGTATATAGTCATTTTACGTAATATTTTATCTCATGATACTTGTACTTATATGTCTGTGGTATTACTATAGTATACCGTATATCTATATCAATTGCTATTCCTTTCTATATAATCCTGGTGCCAACTATAGAGATAATTTCAGACCCCCCCCAATGTTATATAATTGCTGCTTTAGTACAGCCATGATGCATTACATGGCAACATCGATCCACTAATTTATGTCAGTTCATCAACTTCATCGGTACAAACCCCTTTTTTCTCCGAGTCCATATAACCAACCCAACATCTTATAGAACTCCATAAATGACTATTCTGGCACTATATAGAGAAGACTAAGATTCTGACACCCCCTATTTTATAGCCTTGTTGCAACAGTAGAGTTGATATGCATAATATGTCAACATTGGTCGTTATTGCTCTACAAATTTATATCGGTTCAACCCTTAGTTCCATGTATCGCCCACCCCTCCCTCAATTTATTTTTTCATTTGTATTATAGTCTCGTCACATACACATTTTATCTTTTGTAACTTTTGCTTCAACCCGTCGAGATCCGCTGCAGACAATACAAAACTGACAACATTTTGAAATGTAAGCAGGCTTCAAACTCATCTTATCCAAGAAAAACTCTGGTTACATAAACAAATTGTGTATAAGGTGTACGCACATTTGTTGCGTTAAAAACCAAAGGTCCCAAGTCAAGGTCCAGATCCCCAACACACTGATGTGAGGTTTAACTCCATCTACATACAGTAATGTAATTCATCACTTAACCACAGCAAAATTGTGTGTATTTTTTCATGATTCTAAATCCTGAAAAATTACCCATAATTATGCTGTGGTTAAAGGGTCAATTACTTTGGGCATCAGTCTGAGTAAACTCATACCTAAATATTCATTACAACATTGAATATTAGGTCTGACGGATAACATCGCTATCTCATTTCCAAGTCCTCGGGATTCCGTAATCTGATTGATTGCGTAAATTATTTTCCGTCCAATGAAACCGTATGGGTTAATAAACAAGTGTTTAGTGGGCGGAGACTCCCATAATGTCACCTCTAAATATAGTAACAGAGCGGAATTTCGTCGGTATTTCTCCGATCGAAATTCGGTACGATTCCGATTAATTTGAAGGATGTGCTGGACCTGACAGATAGGCCTGCGTATGGTACCAACTTGGCCTCCCATAAATATAAATAGAACTCACTCATGTCCGTGTATTTGATTTACTTTATTGTAACATGGTTTGCAAATCAAATTATTTGTCGTAAAAAGTCATCGGAAAGTGAAAGTTAAACACCGAGGAAATGACTTAATTTTATGCTTTTAAATAGTTCTAAAGCAGCATCATTTTTGATGACGACCTTATTTTTTGCTCTCGGATGCAGCTTTCCCGTTGATGCAGCGAGTTCATCTCCCGAAAAAGAATAGTCGCACACACGACAAATATTATCTTCTGCAAGTTTATGTCGCGACACAGGCCTTCTATGGGTTGATGAGTCGGCCATTGTTATTGCGAAGCACAACACAAAACACGTGGAGGGACACCTGTCAATCATCGATGTATTTTTTTTAATCCGTGACGTCATTTTGGGGAAGCTCTTCGCTGAATAGAAATGGTTTTGGCGACATTAGCTCCAGACTCTATATTTCAAATATAGAGTCGACGTTCACCCAGACTGTTTGGGCATTACTGTAACCAATATAAGGATTTGAGGTTTAATGATAACTCAATCATCATACAGTGATGTTCAAAGCAATTGACCACTTAACCACAGCAGAATAATGGGTAATTTGAGGATTGTAAATGCTGAAAAAATACACAATTCTGCTGTGGTTAAGTGGTAAATTACTTTGGGCATTACTGTAACCAATATAAGGATTTGAGGTTTAATGATAACTCAAGCCTCATACAGTAATGTCCAAAGTAATTGACCACTTGACCACAGCAAAATTATTGGTAAATTTTCAGGATTTCAAATCCTGAAAAATTACCAATAATTCTGATGAGGTTAAGTGGTCAATTACTTTGGGTATTACTGTAACCAATACAAGGATGTGAGGTTTAATGAGAACTCCATCCATATAACTAATAATTATGTGTGAAAATTAAAACAAAACAAAATAAATTCCATGATGGCGTCCAATATGGACTGCCTAATTCTGCTCCAAAACATGAATATTCAATATATGGATGGTTATTGGGGGAAACCGATTATTTCAATGATATTTTCATTAACTGGGATCCAAAACCCGACTTACGGGAGCGTGCGACTGTATCTTAAGCATATGTGCCTATTTAATGAGCCAACAATTGGAATCCCAACAGAGAAGATTGGCGTGGGTCCCTTGCGCGATATGTCCATCGAAAACTATTTAGACATCTCAAGACACGTAAGACCCAATAAGTTAATATACAGAATAGATACATCTATTGCCTGAGTGACTAATATTTATATTTGTTACAATGAGGTCAAATAGATGCGAAGCCAGCACCACAATTCTTTCCATCCATAGTAAATCTTAAAACAACTTCTAAAGAATTAACAATTCACCTTATATTTGGTATGAAGCGTCCTTGGTTAACTGGAGTTCAGATTTGTTAACATCACGTCACCAAGGTAATTACTTGCGAAGCCACAGTCACAACTATTTCCCTCCATAGTAATTCTCAAAACAACTTCTTAAGAACAATTGACCAGGTCAGTCGCGCAATTATTGGAAGAGCCACGGTCAATCATTTAAAAAAAACCAAATGTTACATTTAAATTATTGCTTTATTTAACCAAAACAAAAATGAGAAAATTAACTTTTACTACTTGCTAAATTTTATCTTTTAATTATTTCATTTAAATTTTAGTATTTACAGTATACTATGCCCAAGTCTTTATAATCTGTTGATTGACCACACAGTCGTTTACTTTGTTAGTAATAATTTGAAGGATTACTTGTTTAAACGCAAATGTTATCAAAATATTTTATGTATTTTTTATAATTTCTATTTATATGTAATACCATAATCTTGGTGGCGTTACCATTTCTGACTGTGGTTTTCTTGTATCATTTGTGTGTGCATGATTAGCCAGTAACACTGTGCTGTCTTCTGTAACACAATCAGGCTCTTGCTTAGGTAAACTATAGTAGGTCTCTATGATAGCATGCTGTTTACGTGATGGTCATGGTATATATGAACTAAACTGTATGCGTTTTCATGTTTTTCTTCTTACGGTGATTGGAACAAATATGAATATTTTCGACAACTAAGACCTCTCGTGCCTTTAATATTATATTTATTTGTAATTGTACTTTTCATGTGTGTATATTGTAAATAAAATTATCCTATCCTATCAATTTTACCAAAACTTAAGACTAAAAAATGGTCTCTCTTTATGGCCACAATTACAACAACAACAACAACATAATGTTTATAAATCCAGATTTCAAGAACACAAATAGCTAATAGTGAATACAATACAGATGAAACTGAAGTGGGGTATATTATTTGTCTATAAATGCATAATAAAGCTGAATAAAGTGGTTAATTTTGATCGCATTTCGCGGTAAATCTCTTACATATATATATAGCTGAACTGCAATGTTCCTTGATTGAGGGTGCTATTCAAGATAGAGTGCTCTCGCTTTGTATGCTCAAAATATTTTCGTGCAGATGTTAGTTCTAAACCAACTCCCGAAAGAGTCCCACAAATGTCATAAGAAATTCTAGATAAAATTTAATTTAATTGACAGCTTTTATTGTTGTTGTCTTATCTATTATTTTATACCCCGGAATATATATAAAACTTGCTGAGAAAAGATAAATCATCTTTAATCATGGTTTTGGTTCGCAAGAAATCTCATACAAAATTTATCTTTATTTTTGTTGAAAAAATTTCGAAATTTGTTTTCAAGTTTAAATTTTACGAATAACCAAATACAAATAGTATTTCGATTGGAATTTCAACTCTGGCATGAATAAACTCGCCCTGTTGTAGTTGACCGTGCAGTCAATCAGATGAAAGGAACTCCTCTATTGTAACTATCAATATGACGCCCTAAATGTAACAGAGTTCTCAGCTGGAGTTCTTGTTTAAAATGGTATAACCAGGCGGAGTCTATATACCATGCATACCACGACTAGAGCTTCCCGAATTGATGGACCTTTGAGTTTTTAGCTTAATATTGTGCAATTTTATGAAATGAATTCCATAGACCCAGCACTCCTAAATAAGTAATAGCTGTTCAGTGTTCATTCAATTTCTCAAACTGTGTGCTCTCCTTTTACAGGGCAAATGTTTTGTAACTTTTATTTGTGGTTTTGGTTTGTAGAGCTCTACTAATGAGTGAAATCAATTGTGCAATACACACTTTCAAATAAATAACACGACCTTACCATATCCCGCAGATTTTGAATGCTCTGATGCGAAGTATATGCCAGCTCCGAGAGCGCCACCACTATGCGGCATTATACGTAGTCCAGTCTTAAGTATAGCAGCCACTACAGCAATATTAGTACCGTGCCACAACAGCTTACGTTCCTTGATGTCCTTATGTGTCTTGAATCTATCACCCTAAAAGAGAATAGATATCATGGCTAGAAAATAATTTTGCAACATGTACTGCATGCAGTAATCATCGTCGTCGTTATCGTCATCATCGTCATTGTCATCGTCATCGACATTGTCGTAGTCGTCGTCATTATCATCATGATCCATCATCGTCATGCATCCGCATTTTTATCGCCATCCTCATTGACATCATCATAATCATCAGTCTAATCATTTCCATCGACTTCGTCGTCGGTATCACCACAACCCGTCATAGTCGTCGTCATCGCGGGTGCGTCATCACCTTCGTCGCCTCGTCCTCATCATCTTGACCACCCTCGTCCCGCATCCGCATTGGTATTGCCATCAACGTAATTATCATCAGCAACGCATCATCACCCATTGCTTGAAAGTATATTTGCAGTATAGATTGCATGATTACACAAATGAAGAATTAATGAGCACTAATTGGTGGCAAACGCTACGGGTACGCTCATGCAGTATTGTTGGCAGTATTCCGTCAAAGATAACCATGTTGCCAGAATGTGGACGGCATGCAACATGCCTAATATTGTATACAACGCATCTGTATCAAAGCTAACGATGTGTAAAAAGTGTTTAAAAAAGATTTTTTTAGGCCAATGCATTCTCTTATATATGCGAGGCGACCTATGGTCGACTCGCATATATAAGATAATGCATTGGCATAGGGCATAACTGTAACCATCACAATGTGGTCAATGAACCGGTTCCAATGATATCCATATTTGTATGGTGTTATTGAGACAGACCGAAGATATTTTAGGCTGTTGAAGCTTTATTTGGGCGTTTTTTGCCGTTTTGTTGGGTAAAGGGTTAATGCTATATTTGTTCATACAAAATAGTATTATTGTGATATCAGTAAACATCTAGAAGCCATACAGTACTTGAACATACCTCGCCATCTCTGTCTACTGTCCATATGTCTTTGATCTTGATGTCCTGGTAAGACTTAGTATTCATCACATATGTCTCCAATACCTACACGTGAAAATTACAGAACAAAATGTATAAATAAAATATCAGCATATCCCAGTTACAAATCTGACAGTTT
Source organism: Siphonodentalium dalli (assembly GCA_032622095.1). Taxonomy (NCBI): domain Eukaryota; kingdom Metazoa; phylum Mollusca; class Scaphopoda; order Gadilida; family Siphonodentaliidae; genus Siphonodentalium; species Siphonodentalium dalli. Next base: position 102,579,646 of record CP136068.1, read on the forward strand.
TCAATGGAGTGCTGCTGACATGGATCATGTCGTACACATAGATGTTTTGTGTTTTGGACCCAAACATCATTTCCAAAGTTGTATTTTTGTCTTTCTGTCTTTAAGCCTTTCTATGACATATAATGCTCGTAGGAAGGTAGTTCGGTATGTATCGACCTATTTCCATACTGTAACCAATTCAAAGGCAAATATTATTAGGTGTATTTTGGAGCGCAAATCGCCAAGTGGCTTTAAACATTAACACATTGGCCACATTAATATGATCCTTGTTTTTAATGTTATTAATGTGTAGTCAACTGGGGGTTCCCATAAGCGGGGAGGGGCTGTGGACACTACTTAGTGGGCGCAGGTTCCCAAGTCTTAATGGTTCCACACTCCCCGGGCCAGTTTAATAGGGAAGAATAGAGAGGTGATCATGAGTTTATTGGTTAATATAATCTATGCATGTATATATGTTGAGTACTCTATAAGTATGAAACTGAATGTAACCAAGTTTGATAAGTTTGATAATTATCCAAGACAACTTCAAATGCAAATATCTACATATTATATCACAACTTCCGGTACAAGAAGTGTCCAAATAACCTACTTCCGGTCATATACAATAGAGAACCGGGTAAATGGACAAAATACGCCACTTCCGGTACAGAAAGTGTCCAAATAACCTACTTCCGGTCATATAAAATAGAGAACCGGGTAAACGGACAGAATACGCAAGTGGACGGAGAAATCTACTTCCGTTTAATATGCATTTGCGGACAGTGTAAACAGTCGGAAAATACAACTTCCGGTTATATAAAATCTTCCTCAATTTCGTGTCAATAATAAAGTTCCCCCAAAACTGTTGCCAACGGCTGGGTAGTCAGAGCTATTAGTAAGAGATGGTGACCATACTCAGGTTAATTCTGACTGAACCGAAGTTGCAGGGAGTGTAGTTTGGGGGGCTAACACCGGGATGGTCGAATAGACCGAGAGGTCTATTCCTTCACCCCTCGTTTTTTGAGCTTTAATTATAATGTCACACACACACACACAAAAAAGTAAAAAAGGAGCATTTTTATACAATCAATCAAAAATTCTTTCTTTTTATGCTTCTTCTTTTTAGGTGGCTTTTCTCCTGAGGATAGTTATGTTGGTTTGTCCTTCCGTTCTTGGTCTTTGCAAATGGACATTCGGAGCACGCTGTTTGGACGTTCGGAGCACTCTGTGGGTCTCTTCTAAAGTCTTGTCAATTATTTCTTGTTGCTCTGATATTGCTTGACGCATGGCTCTCTGTTGTTCTTTTTCATCCTCATCTTCGACATAATTGTTGTTGTTTTTGGTGGTGGTGGAGCTGGGGGACACCGGAATAAGGTGGAATTCTGGTGTCCGAGGTGGAAGGCTGTCCAACTCCACGTCGAAGCTGGCGGCAGGAACATCTGGGGTGGTGTCCACGTCCCTGTCTCCGCTCGCCTCGACGACGACAGCAGGGACATCCGGCAGATCAACGGAGTCCCTGCTAGCTGGTGCAATGTCGCCTGTCTCCATGCAGGTCGGGTCGTCTGGGCGTCTCTCAGACAACTCCGACCTACCGACTGTGACGCTGGACGGCTGGACCACACGGGGAGGGGTGACAGGCAGATCAACGGTCACCCCATCCTCTTCTTCCACTTCGCCCGTCTGGCGGCGTCTCTTCTCCGTTTGGATGGTGTCTTTTTCCTCGGAGGCTCTTTCTTTGTCTTCATACGACGGTGGGTGGCTTTGGCGTTGACGTCCCGGTCCTGAGATATCTGGGTACCAGCATCTTCAGTCCGGAACTCCAGACAAAGGGTCAGGTAGCCCCTGCTAGACTGGAGAGTCCAGTTAGCAATGTCCACTACCCGACACGTTTGCACTGCGGCCAACACAGCTTCAGGGATTAAATTCATAAGCCTAATCCATAACCGTCTCACTGGCGTTAAGCACGAGGGCAGCTGCACCCGAGGGCGCGGCCACACAACTCACCCTTGCTCGACGTCTGACCGAGAGGAACTAATACGGACAAAGCAATTCTGTCCGCCTCGCTCCACTCCCGAGCCAGAACCGAAGTTGCCAGAAACAGTGGCCTTTTTATACGATTTTAGCCGATCGGGAGATCGTATTGGCCGACCAATCGGAGGTCACCGCTCAAATCGTCGTATCAGAACCATTGCCCCTTTGCAGGCATTGGATCAGTACAAAGGTTGACGTTGTGACCAATTCACCGTAACAGTGCCTTTTGAGAAAAGACACCTTACATGCAAGACCTGTTTAGTGGGTGACATCACCCAACATTACCACAAATGACTACAAATAAGAAATGGCGTCATGACAATCCATTGAGATGTAGATGTATAGGCAACCATTTATTTACTTAAAGGTTCATCTAATCAGGTAAAAAAAAGTATTCATTACATTCGAATGGTCATCTGGAGTCCGCGACAATCCATGTAATAATTTGTAAAGATGTAAATAACTGGCAAAACAATGGAAACGAATACAGTAACGAGGATGCGGGGCAGAATATTCTACCGCCCCACCGCAAAGGTTAAGAATCCCCTACTGTGGCACCCTGTTTACCGTGGGTGTATCCCATGAGGTGTGGTGTAGGAGTACTGGTGGTAATACGGTGGCCGTACCACATGAGACCTTAGCTCATGGTCCACTTTGGACCTACATCTCTTCAAGGTGGCTGGTTGAGTTGACGCGACTCAATCAACCGGAGTCATGCCCCCCTCCACAGACTGAGTGGTGCAGATTCAATTTGTGTTATATGTTGTATTATCAGTCTGATATTTGAAGTAATGTCTTTTTCTTTTCTTTTCTCCGACCACAATTCGAAGAGTAGTCTGTGGCGGCTACTTGGCTACTTGTCGATTTGTTTTGCTTTTTATATGGCAACTCAAAACAAAATATCATGACCTGATCGTAAGAATGATGACTCATGTAACGTGGAATTAAGGGGGTCTTGAATAATCTGTAGCTTGTTGTGGTAGATTGGCTTGTTTTGCCTCCAACTCGCGTTACAAATAATTAAATCTGTGATCTTTCGATCTGTATAAATCTATCTTGATTCTGTGATTTTTGTATGTTCTGTGTATCTTGGTTGTATTCTCGACGTGAAGTCCCTAACCCTTGGGGATCTCGTTTACTTGAGCCCGCGGATAGCCAAATTAGGACAGACAAATCTGTTACAAAACGGTATTATTTATTAAGAATGATCATCGCCAAATCGCAAATCGCCAAAAGTCTTAACAAAGTTAGCCAATGACAGTGGCGACACTCCAAAACCCCACACATCTTGACAATGAATGCCCGTTATGGGTCTTAATAAATCAATTAAGTCAGTAAAAGTACATCAAAAGTCGGTAAACAGGTCCGGGACGTTACTACTTTTTCACATCGACCAAACTTAACTACGCGACAGAATGACTGTTAATCTTGACTTATCTAGAGTGTACCCACCGTAGTACTACCTACAACTGATACCCACAAGTGATACCCACAACTACCTTTGAAGGTAGCTACCTTCAAACAAAGACGTTAGATAAACAGCATCAGAAATCACTAAGGTAACAACTAAAGGCGGAAGTTACCAATGACGTCACGATATTTATAGCTTGACACGAATAGAGGGAAAATCCCAGAATGACATGAATACAATGTAACGCCGGTATGGATACATGTGAATAAGATGAGAACTATAGATGTTAAAGGGGTACTGTACACAGAGATAGGCGATTTTTTTTATTTACTCCCATTGAAATAACTTTCAAGTTAGATTGTTTTCGTGTTATATGAGTTTCGTATAAACCTAATTTAGCGATGAAAATCTTGATCTTGGAAACAAAAATATTACGATTTCAAACTACGCGGCATGGTTTGACCTTCACCGGAGAAGACGCATGTCGCAGAAAGAACCGGAAGTTCATTGCTCACAGTTTCGATTGATGCCTTCAATCTCTTCCATCGAACAATCTCACTCCCTATAAAAATACTTGACGCTTTATGACTCTTGTTTCTGTCTCCCTTTTCCGAATCGGTTATAACGGGCCTCCCTTTTGCAGGTAGCATGTTTTGTTTTGCACTCAATAATGTTCGCGAACGGCCGTCGATAAAAGACACACAACAGATGCGATTTCAAGAACGGTAACTCGTAATGGCATAATTCTCCATTTTATGACTCCAGCCATAAATTATTTTATATTAAATAATTCAATGTTACTTTTACGATAGCCTGTTAACCGGAACTTTTTCAGTAGACATCGTCGACTCGAATTAGTTATTTTATAATATAATATTCATATTAGATCGCTATTGTCACCGGGAATTTATTGAAATTGGGGTACAGTACCCCTTTAATTGGGTAGTAATTAGATGAATATGCAAAATATGAGTTAGTTATCTCGCAAATATAGGTAATAATACGAATATGAATGCATAAAGTATAATTTGAAGTGAGGAAAGTGATAAATTATCACGAAATAACAATTAATGTATTAATTTAAATTGATACAACGGGAGGTGGGCTGTAGATATGCTACACTCACTTATTTCCAATGATACTGGGGTATTCCCTTAGTTATTAGCTCTTAGATTCGACTCTACTATGAAATTGTCATTGATAAGACACTTCAAAGTATTGTCGGACAATTTAAATCTGTCAAAGCGACCAGGACCGGGCCAGTGATTGGCTATCTCCTGATTTAATGTTCAAGGAAAGTTTTGTCTGATGGTTTGTTGCAGTTAACAGCTGCTATTGCAAACACACCAGTCACAAAACATTGAATAGCACCAGAGGAGTCTTGTGAACCCGCGATAATTAGCTGAGTTGGCACACCACATGGCGTTACTGGTGTTCCCATATTTTCTATTGTATTCTTTAACAATTTTATAATTTTACCCATACAGAGCCCCAGACAAAAATGAGCAGACGACACTCTTATATATGCTTCTATATATGTGTGGGGCTCCCTGCAGGGTAATGGATGTTTTTTTATGTTATGTCCCAAAAATTGTAAGAAACATTTATTTAAAAAAAATGATAAAAAATTGTTAGGCCAATGCATTCTCTTATATATGCGAGGCGACCTATGGTCGACTCGCATATATAAGATAATGCATTGTCACAGGGTAAACAAATTACAGTACAGTTGATGGACTAAAAGTTCCTTTGCATAGCATTCATTTGACTTTAAATCGGTTCGTACATCCGCCGTCATTGAATGTGTTGGGTATATGAAGATGTCTAAAAATGTTCCAAATCCCTTACGATGCTATAAATGTCAGCGGTATTGTCATGGCCAGGAACATTGTAATAGTAAATACTATACAGTTGGAAATTTCAAATCAAAAATAGGTTGAAACATAATTTTCCAACCAGTATCTAGTTTTTCTTTTTGATAAAAAAATTCAAAATATTTTACACTTTGGTAACATTGTTATAAAAATCCAACCATTGCGAGGGGGTGGTGTTTGTGTGGACACTTCTATCATTTGAAAGGCTATAGGTAACTGGTTGGAATTTCCCACCCAAATTTGATCAGGTTCAAGAGTGGGAGTGCAATTAGACATTCTAAGTTGGACACCCCCGACAGAGACAATATATCCATGTCCTTGTTAAATTTACATCGGTACATATTTTGTATTGCTCACCTCGAATTCTATTGAGTTTCGACTGAGACGATCAAGTTTACAGTGGAGTGACTTGTAGTTAACATCATATGGGTGTGGCACTGCTTCCAGGTCCTATGGTGAAGAGATAGACAATGTAGCGAAACTCGGAAGCACAGTTATATCATACGGACAGCCCTACTAACAGTCTGAGTGACATGACATAGGAAAATACTGCACTGTTATAGTGTCACTGGCGTCTAATTCCCTATATGGCCCAGTACCTGTACAAATGCGTTGCATGAATATATCACGGTCTTCATGGACTGCTACAGTTATCCTTACATATAATATTTTTATCGCAATCAGCTTGTTTCGTTTTGTGGAAATTGGACTATATCTCACGTACTGAGGTGGACAGTGCCGTAATGCCGAGTAAGTGGACTTTGATGTATCAATTGAAGGTGGTTTTGAGAAAAATATGTTTTAGATGGTGAATTTCTTGGGAATCACATATTGTAAAAAGAACATCTAGTGTTTTTGAGAGGATAACACAATTATCTCATTCATGAGATAATAAACATAATAAATATAAACAATTTCTCAGCTACACATGAGATAATTTGAGTTACCCACTGAAAAAACTTCTAAAATATCACCATGTAATAGACTCTGGCACGGCTTGTTTATCTTTACAGCGAGTTGCACGCAATGGGTGTTTGCCTTTGTTTCCACGAATGTTATTGCAACGCGAGACTCGCGTAACGCACACGTACCTCACCCTGCACTATAGTCGAACCTATATTTTCCAGAAACGAGTGGTATTTCACACGAGATATGTGGAATTAAGGACACCACATAACCTGGGGTTTAATACAGATATTCCCCTCGCTGTCGTATATTCGTCCAAATAATACCGCGGCTCCGCCTCGCTGAATTATTTTTCCAAATACCCGACAGCTCGGGATATATCCTACATGGAACTACTCGTTAATGAGTATTTAGTATAGAATGGGCAAATTTAAACGTACATTTTTCGTTTAAAAAATCGCGCAAATTAAATGTACTACAAGGCAAATAAACATTTAGATCAGGCTGCATTAACAGTAATACACACGGTAACTTGCCCAATGCTGAATAGTTGTAAACTGGTTCCAACATTAGTCAATTAAGCTTAAGATGGATATAAGATGGAAATGTTCAGATATTTAGTTCAACAAACGACCATAGTTCGTTTGCTGAACTTAATTTCTGAACTGTTCGTTTGCTGAACTTAATTTCTGATCTGTTCCCACCAATTCGGCTCTCGTTAATATCTGTTTTCTCTCTGTCATCTGGTTTTATTATCTGAACTTCCACATAATGAATAATAGACAGTTCGAATGTATAATTGTATAACTCAGTATGGTAATCTATTCAGTATAGAAATGTTTAAATATACCTTGGAAGACATCTTCTCACTATCCTTCTGCAAAGACAACGCAATTTCTATATCTCCCAAAATCTAAAATAAAATAAAATGTATTAATTAGAACCTTGATACATTAGGATGGAGTCTAAAATACTCATTATGGTATGCAACTAAATAGCGATTAAAACAAAACGTAGTCCCTTGAGCACTTTAGCATATGTGACCCGCCATATCAAATCCAGTCGTAAGTCGGAATTTTTTTTACCCTGTGCCAATGCATTCTCTTATATATGCCAGTCGACCATAGGTCGCCTCGCATATATAAGAGAATGCATTGGCCTAACAATTTTTTACAATTTTAATAATTTTTTCTTGTATTCTTTAACAATTTTATAATTTCACCCATACAGAGCCCCAGACAAACATGAGCAGATGACACTCTTCTATATACTTCTATATATGTGTGGAGCTCCCTGCAGGGTAATGGATGTTTTATGTCCTAAAAATTGTAAGAAACATTTATTTAAAAAAATGATAAAAAATTGTTAGGCCAATGCATTCTCTTATATATGCGAGGCGACCGACTCGCATATATAAGAGAATGCATTGGCACAGGGTAAAACAAATCCCGACTTACGACTGGATTTGATATGGCGGGTCACATATAAAGACACATGGGTTTGGTCCCACCTAAAGGTGACACTCCACAGTTTCGAATGATCAGTAGGGGTAAATTTCTTAGAATAGAGTACCAGTGTTTTCTGTCACCATGGGTGTGGTATGTTTATTGAGAGAAGGTTAGTTATGAATTTGTGGATTTTTTAGAGGATGTCTTTGAGTTTTGAAAAATATTGTTTCAGGTGACCTTGACCCCACCAGTATGAAGTAGTAGCGATTTCTGCGAAACAGTGGCTCCAGACACCAGCGTGACTTTTTAGCACCTAAAATTTGTCATCTGCATGAACAATATTTAAAAAAAACTTACAGTGTTGAGAAGTTTGAAATTTTTTGATATTATTGTGAGGAAACAGTGTTCTTCTGAAACCTACATCAGTTGTGATTTGAAAGCGGTAATTTAATGTGAAAAGGAAAAGAGACATTTACCGCAGTGTTGACATGTTTTTAAAAGTATGCGAACTCAGTTGACCTCGCGAATTGTGTTCGGCATTTTCCGGTAAAAATATTCCGTAGATTTTCAAATAAATAAATAAATAAATATATTAAATAAACATTGAAGATATAAATGTAATACATAAAATAAATTACGGGAATTACAACCCTCTCACAGTTTAAAACAGTGTAAACACAACGAGCATTAGAATAAATATGGCGGCTGCCATCTTGTTTGTATCGAAATTCGTCTCCGCCGAATGCCGAAGTTGTTCGGAACACTCCGCCTTTAGTTAAAACGTAAACAAACATTTAAAAAAAGCGATGTTAGTGGTAATCAACCGGAATATTTTATGTGTTATTTAACAAGAAAGTTATATTATTATACACCATTATGACCATAAGATGTCACTCTTTCCGATGTATATAGCATCATGTATTGATTTGTGATGTAAATCGAGTAAAATACACCACAAATTCCCGCCACAAACCCAGGGCGTAACTCGTGTTATAAGAAGCCTATGGCGGCGATCTCGGACTAAATACCAGCATCTCGCCATCCCAATAACTTAGCTGGTTTTAGTACGAGAAGACTTGGACTATCTCACCCACTGCACTTGGTCATGTCAATTCAGTGGTTGACAGGATAATATTGAAACATCAGTTACTGATATAACATATATGACTACAAACAGTCATCTGAAGTTTCCTGATTATGTGCAAAAATGACCAAACGAAATTTAATCTCAGTGAGAATAAACGGATTACCTTCAGGCCAATGTCAATATAGTTGTGCATTAGCTAAATTTGGGGAAAACAGATATGTAGTGAATCACAATATTAACACAAAAAATGCCAAACCACTCAGGGAAGACGGTTTCCCTACCACTAACATGATGAAGTGACCAAACACATTGAGCACATGTTAAACACAAAGGTATGTCGACCTTCAAAAGTACTTGGGCCTCAGGCGTAGTACTATAGTATTAAAGAAAGATTTTTCAACACTCTTTTGTGTTGACTATGGAAGATTAAACATTGCAACAGTAAAATATGTCTACCCCTGCTACGGATAAATGATTCCATGGAGCAACTGGCTGGCTCACATTGGTACCCAACTATCAATCTCTGCTCAGGCTACCAAGCCTTATGGATGGTGAATTTTGTGATGCTTGCCGACTTTGCTGAATATCATCACTAAACGCGCCCATTGTGATCCCATTCTGCAAATTAGAAACATCTCTTTATGCAATCTCACCCCAAGCATGTCATTTTTCTGATGGACTGTCTCGACATCATCAATCGTTGGAGGAACCATTCGACCGAAGCTGTGAGGAATCAGGGTGTAGAACCGAGACGAAAGGTCGTTGAGTACTTTCTTTGGTTTATCAGCATTAATTGCACCCTCTAGCTCCTCCAGACATTCGAAGCCTTTAGAAATCTGCGCTTTACTGATCTTCCCTAACGGCAGCTTTTCGACATCTGTGGATGACGAAATGAAATTTAATTCCAAAAAATCAATTTACAGAAAATAAATGGAATAAGTTTACAGGTTCATATTTTATCAATACTAAAATTAGAAAAGTAAGCAATTGTCATGGCATCATTTTATGATCTGAATGGGCTGATTAAAAATATATGAATTATCTAACTTCTGGCTCATTGAAAGAACAAATTGTATTGTCTTAAAAGAAACACCCACATTGGTCATGTACTGACATGGTAAAACTAAACACCGAAGAGCGCGTGCGTGAAAAGTTAGTTCAACAATTATTAGTCTATGATATCAGCTGATATAATTATAGGTTAATCAGTTAAAGCAGGGGAGTCGCCAAACAAATCCAGGATACAAGGTCGGCCGGGTGGGTGCCAGGATACAAGGTCGGCCGGGTGGGTGCCAGGATACAAGGTCGGCTGGGTGGGTGCCAGGATACAAGGTCGGCTGGGTGGGTGCCAGGATACAAGGTCGGCCGGGTGGGTGCCACGATACAAGATCGGCTGGGTGGGTGCCAGGATACAAGGTCGGCCGGGTGGATGCCAGGATACAAGGTCGGCCGAGTGGGTGCCAGGATACAAGGTCGGCCGGGTGGGTGCCAGGATACAAGGTCGGCTGAATGGGTGCCAGAATACATTTGTTATGTTTTGTTGATATTTTTAATATACCAATTTTGAAGCGCTCCATGGCTGCTTTGAACATTTCATGATCAAATATCAGCTTCATCAAGGATTGTGTTTCTCTAGAAAGTTCAGACTTTAAGACCTTCTGACCAGAAGCTTCAGCTTTACTCACAATCTGGAACAGGAATATTTTGTCAATAATATGCTATTTCTCCCAATCAACTACACATTTAGCACAGGCAGTCCGTGTACGATAGCTGGTGTGATTTCCCATATCTCACACAACACGTGGATGTTGTCTCGCACCACCAAAGCTATAGTTTAACGGGCAACCAGAATGTCTTGTGTAAACTAAAGCAATGGCGACTAACCAGTGACGCTTCTAGTTTCAAGTCAATAAATACGGACGAACTCGTGAAAGCTAATAACAATGGAGACATGTCTCCAACAGGTTGAACACGGAGAACCTTCAACAAAAGCCCACTTGATAACGCAGCGTGGCATGCATAACATGCACTATAAACGAATACTTGTTTGAACACATCCGATCAAATTGGAAGGCATCAAAGTGAAACTGGATTTACTTATACATTTCGCACGTTAACAATAGCTTCACAATGACGAATGAAGTAGTTCCACATTCGAAAGATTTTCATCATTGCAATAAATCGTCGAACCCGTCAACCTATTATTGTTGTCATATAATCATGACCTCTATAGTACCGACAGAAACATTTCCCATGGCAAAGACAGTCTATTTGGAAAGACTTCATATCAATATGCACGTTTCTTGAAATCGGTTTCAATGATTTGAAGGTAGATAATTTATGTCGTTTTCACAAGCCATGTCGATTTCACTCAAACCTATTATCCTTGCGCGCTTGGCTACCGCGCTATGTCTTTACAGTATGTTCCTTTGGTAAATACAGAAATCATACACGATAATCACGAATATCGCATCAGATTTCTCCCCTGATGTACCTTTACGAAGCTACTGGAATATACCAAAGATTGGTATAAAACCAACAATCAGAATGAGGTTCTTGTGTTGGGCGAAAACGTATCCATCAAGGCCTGGGATGTGGCATGGAAAAATCTCACACTCGGGGTCAGCTATATCTCAGCTATAAGTCTAGGTTATACATGTATTAGTCAGTATCCGACACACGTATGTGTAACTTGATACGTGTATTGTCACTACCAACGAATGTCACATTACTCACGTGACTATGACGCCTACACGTGCGTGATCAAATCGTTCAGAAGTTTTCTGTCTTCGTCTAGCTTTACGAAACTTGGAGGAATAATCCAATCTTCTACTAACCACATGACCGATCGGCGCTGTACAGGCAAAGATTTGCAGGCACGATTTTAATTTTATTGAAGCCAAGTGTGTCCTCTTGTACTCGCCTGTCGTAGTTGGAACAGTGCGGAAAATCAACATACATGAATCATTTATCATAGTACTAGTAATCCGTGAACGAGCACAACATGATCAATACATATAACAGTGTTGTCTCGATTTCTCTGTTATACCGACTATTATTTACAATTTTCCCTAGACGTTGGCGATGTCTATAAACGTGTAAGTTTGACGCAGTAATATCACATGACTTTTTACACCAAGTGCCTACCATAGCAATACTATAGTAACACACGTTATAAGTTAGACGTACGTGCGTCTGATCCTGGCTATCATCAACGTTGGTACTGAGCTATCAACCAGACATTCTTCGTGAAATGTTTGGTCACTATGTCATATCGCGTTGCAAATAATTATATTTTTTCGTTTGGCCTTTTCTGAATGCCGAAACATTGTCAAAATATTTAACTCACAATGAACCGACTCTCTGACTAACAGGCGCCCTTCGTACGCAAAATGAAATTAATAGAAAAGAATGATATTGAATTGAAAAGCCATGCCAGTAAGAGGAAGTTAAATTTTGGCGAAAATTGTCCTTTACTCAAGTATACCGATCGGGTTAAAGGCACGTGAGGCCTTAGTTGTCGAAAATATTCATATTTGTTCCAATCACCGTAAACAGAAAAACATTAAAACGCATACAGTTTCGTTCATATATACCATGACCATCGCGTAAACAGCATGTTATCATACAGATTTACTATATTTTACCTAAGCAAGAGTCTGATTGTGTTACAGAAGACAGCACTATGCTGCTGGCTAATCACACACAAATGGCATAAACGCTCGTTATTCGTTCCATATCAGGAATTCACCAACACAGAACGCTCTTTATGTTTACCATCATAATATAAACAAACACCAGAAAAAGTTACTTTTTATGCCTTTGTTTACATAACAATGGTCAAAGATATGACAATAACATACTGTTTATGCGATAATTCTTATTTGTATACGGACAAAGTCTGTCTACATTTTGTTGTTCTTTCTGTTTGTGGCCGTTTTTGACGGGTGGAAATATTTCCACAGGATACCCACCGCCAAGGCCAACCGTACCTTTAAACTCTGCAATTCCGGAATAGATTTTCCAATTCATGTGCTCTGCATAGGTGAGATATATTTCTCAACTTGAAACTTTGTCACATCTCAAACAAATAAAACACTCACTACGTCTTCATAATATTCATAAACCATCTCTCTGAAGGTATATTTAGATGACACTCCCGACGTCTTCATCATATTCACAAGTATATTTAAATATAACACTCATTATGTCTTCTTCATCTTCACAAGATATCTCTATGAAAGTATATTTAAATATAACACTCACTATGTCTTCTTCATCTTCACAAGCCATCTCTATATATAGAGTATATTTAAATATAACACTCACTACTTCTTTGTCATCTTCACAAGCCATCTCTATATATAGAGTATATTTAAATATATCACTCACTACTTCTTCGTCACAAGCCATCTCTATGAGAGTATATTTCCCCGCAACTGGAACGAAACTGTCACGATTCTCCCATTTGTTCCGCGTCTTATCACGGAACTTCTTTTCAAACTCCTTTTTCACTTCATCTGGATCATCATCATCATAATCCTTCATTGAAGTCTGACCAACGTCACCCTGAAAATGATGAGAGGGTCGTTGATATTCACCCCTTGTCGAGTGGTCCTGCTAATGTGCTATCATGCTGGTGGGTACTGCTGAATTGATATGATGATGGATGTCAAGAAAAATGTACCTTTATCTTTTCTAAAGTTGTCATTTTCGTGGCGTTCGGATAATCGATAATCTTAACATATCCATGAAAGGCCATTGTGTGCAGTAAACATTCAATAACATATAAACATGCATTGCGAAATATTTCAATACTGGTTGTATTAGTTGTTGCAAATCGACTAGAATCAAGACGGCTATTCGTGTTGCTTTGCTAACTCCAGAGCAGCCATTATTAATTATTATAATTAAATGTAAAATATATATGTTCTTTAATGTTTCATACAGACGCTCGCAATTTCTCAAATTGCTCGGATTAGCGAAACACCTCGAAAATGACAACGTAAGAAAACAAACGTTTCATGGAGTTACTCGAAACAGCGCCCGAACAATTTCATGTTAACCGTATCAATAGTAAACAACTCGAGTATGCTACTCCCGACTGCGCCGTTACCCACAAGACGCGCGTTGTTAATGAAACTATGCCAGAACCAAATGTGTGCTGGTGAATCAATTACTATATTGAGTAAGTGTTGACCAATCAGAATGCGTGTTTTAGAGACAAATATTCAATTTGAGTTAAACAAAGTGTGTGAATCCCGAACGGATTCACACACTTTGTTTTAATTACTCTTCCAGTAAAAACCAGTGACTCCAATTGATCTGCAAGTCATTTCTTATAATCATATCCGTATTTATCGCTTTTTAATACATGATCATGCCCTTATTCCATTCAATAAACCCATTCTATAAATTGTGATATTAAACTTTCGTTTAATAACAGGAAATAGTGCCAGTTGACATTTGACTTCCGGTTTGTTGTCTTTTTACAGTCCGTATGCTACGTCTCAAAATATATGTCTTCCAATATTTTTTTCAACAAACTATAAGGAATGAAGAGTTTGAAAAGTTGTGTCATTAAATATACGCAATTAAATACGCCAAAGAGTCTTTATTTATCTGGGACTATTTCTCTACGCGGACAAACAACGCATAGTTAAGTGAAACGTCATCCATGCCTTATAGAAGCCGATGTTAGTTTCGCGTCCTATTTGTTGATTTAAGTATGTTTTGTCGAGGTTTTGGATCATGTAATGAATAGAATCTACAACTCGTCCACAGTTTATAGCGGAATTAACAAAACTCGTACAGTAATTTAGGTCTCGGTCCATACCTAATTTACTGGACTCGTTTTGTAAATTCCGCTATAAACTGGGGACATGCACGTTGTAGATCCTCTATTTATGAAGTGTCGACTTCAGTTATTGCTTAATGAACGTCGGAAAAGTTCGTGTAACCGCATCGCGATTTGTACTGATTCTTACGACTAATTGTGTGAAGGGTGTGTGAGTATAAATGCATAATTATGGATTTTACTTACTACTCGACCCCATCTAGTCCACAAAGCATACTCTCCCCTGTCTTCCAGAAGTTGGATGATATAAAACTTGTTGTTGTTGCTTCCAATGTTCGTCTGATTCAGCATGCAGTCGTAGTCATCCAAAACCTGTTAGTTATCAAATGATAGCCAATCAAAATTCAATTAATTGTGAACAATCAAATCACAGCAAATTAAAGCATGTCTTAAATGGCTGTCATCATACTGAGTGACATAACTTAAAAAATAGCAAAGGTACATACAAGGACACGAGTATGTTTATTTGTTTATTATATTTATATGTGGTTTACAGTTTTCAGCGAATGTTGTGTCAGACATGAGATTTCCAAGTATTGGAACATTTTGACCCAAACTTGTGGGTGTTATAGACACCCCCCCCCCTGTCGCCACGTTTTCTGCTAAGTCTTTTGACTTACCGGTGAATTTCAAGCGTTCCCATGGATATATGACGAGGTGCTTTCACGGAAAGAATATTCCCACGTTTGATGTCTGCCGTTTGCATTTTAACTTACTTAATAATTTAACAAATCTTACACTCCAATCTACACCGTCTTTGATATGTGGGTCTGGTTTGTGAGATTTCCTGATCTTTGCGTCGCCTGCTCTTAGCTGGGCCACCTTGTCGTCTGTTGTTGGCTCCTCCTTCTTGACTTTCTTCCCTCCAGCTTTAGCGGCTCCACCAGCTTTCCGTTTTGGAGGCATTATTCTCAATTCTACAGTTAAATTTGATGGAATACATTACTAAGCCATGGAAATCAAATGTTGCAAATAAACGAAATCCCTTGTTGCATGGCGACTACAAGTTGGACCGATTTCAGGGAATCTTAGATACGTCGGGTCCTATTCCTAAATTATACCCAACCCATCGCCAAAGGTCGAAGTTCTAGAGTAGCATCCGTTTGTAAATAGTCGACAGTGCGAACAGATTTAGTATTTTAGTTATTTTAAAGATACGGGTGTACGTGTTGGCGATGGGTATGCTGTTAAAGTATTCACATCCGTCAAAAAACCCCATAAACAGAAGGAATAGTAATATATAGAAGACTGTGTTCTTATACCAATCAGAAATATGGCATAAACAGTATGTTATTGTCAAATATTTTTCCTTATTATGTAAACAAAAGCAAAAAACGTTACAGGACCAGGCTTTTGTTTAGATCCGGAGATGGTAAATATAAAGGGTGTTATTTGTTACTGTTTTCCTTATATGGAAATAATAAAGAGCGTTTATATCATTTGTGTGTGATTAACCAATATAATTGCGCTGTGTTATGTAAACAAAAGCAAACTTCTGTAACACGAGCAGGTTCTTGTTTACGTACACCATCGCTACGTCTTGACGACAATATATTATTTACGCGCTGATTGTGTTTGGCATATGAACAAAATTATATATATTTTAATAGCAACCACCAGGACGACCAGGTGGTTGTTTATACCTTAGGCGCAGGTGAATGACGTCATATATTTTTTCTATATCCATCAGTGATTTTTCAAAGATCGCGGGTATGCCGATTTTGGAGAAACTGTCCTGTGACTTCCGGTTAGCAACCGTGTGGAGATGGCAAACAAACGCGGAGTTGGGAATGAAGCATTGCGATAAAAATGATAGTAACTGCTTCACAACTTACGAAGTTGGTTAGCTTATTGAAAACGAAAAATGAAGAAGTCATGACGAGAATCCAGACAAGATTTTACAATCCACGACACGTCGATCTTGTCAAGTTGGCATGTCATCTCCGTCGTGACCACTGCATGATGTTACATAAATTATTCTTAGCATTATGTCGCCGTAAAAAGGCGATTTGAGACACAGCATGTGTGGTTGCTCCACTACGTGTCACGTACGATTCATATTATTCCTTCTGTTGATGGCGATTTGAACAAATATGAATATTTCTGCAACGAACCCCGCCCGTATCTTTAAGTGCAAGTACGGTTTGTGCTCTTGGACTTTCACCAGACACACGGTATTTGTCCTTAACATTATTGTGTTGAATATTTCCACATAATTTATGAAACACGACAGTTCTGTAACATGTTCCTCACTGGAAGGTGGTGCCTGTGCTAAAACTTCAGATCTTAACTTTATATTTGAAGGTGCCTTGTTAATTTCGCCACAGTACACCTGCTCAATGTTTTTATTTTGATATTTAATAAGTTATCATACTAATGTATGACTAGATATATCTTGCCTATAATATCTACCCTACTTATGCCCTTATAGATCATACTCCACCAGGTCAAAACATGGGAACTTTCTGATGTTGTGATAGGGAAGTTTATAACATTGAAGAAAAAAACAGTGCAACACAATATAGGTGAAGGTATCAGCTTGAGATTCCATGATTTAAGATTTTTTAAATAACTTTGGTGAGCAATTAAAGTGATATGAAACACCCCGGTAGGGTGATCAAATAGATATCGAGATTAATCTTGCTCAATGTAGTTATTTTTACGAATATTAATCCAAATTGACAACACATTCTGATATATTAATTAAATCCAATGACTCTCGATGGCGAAATAATTTGTGTTGTGTATCTCATAGTTTATTTACAATTGAGCGCAGTTCAGATGATGTTTTCTATGGAGTGGTATGGTCTATGGAGTGGTATGAACTTTTCTGAGATGTTATTATAATGCTATATTCCTTAACTTATCAGTTCCACGCTCCCGAACAAGTCCATAATATGTCTTTAATACGAAATAAGCCCATATGTGACCCGCCATATCAAATCCAGTCGTAAGTTGGGATTTTTTTTACCCTGTGCCAATGCATTCTCTTATATATGCGAGTCGACCATAGGTCGCCTCGCATATATAAGAGAATGCATTGGCCTAACAATTTTTTACAATTTTAATAATTTTTACTTGTATTCTTTAACAATTTTATAATTTCACCCATACAGAGCCCCAGACAAACATGAGCAGACGACACTCTTCTATATGCTTCTATATATGTGTGGGGCTCCCTGCAGGGTAATGGATGTTTTTTATTTTATGTCCTAAAAATTGTAAGAAACATTTATTTAATAAAAATGATACAAAATTGTTAGGCCAATGCATTTTTTTATATATGCGAGGCGACCTATGGTCGACTCGCATATATAAGAGAATGCATTATATAAGAATGCATGTATAAGAGAATGCATATATAAGAGACTCGCATATATAAGAGAATGCATTATAACGAGAGAACGCTCGTTATAATGTGTTTCCACTGCGGCCCGCGCCCAAACAGAATAACGGGTATAAGTTCACTATGGCTAATGGGGTCGTTGTCGTAATGTTTTATACATAAATGTACACCAGTCTCGTGTAGTGTCACGTGACAGGGTCAGTGTCGTAGTGTTTACTACATAAATGCACACGTGTCAGCACGTGTTGATATTTTGTGTAAGTTCATTTTCTTCCGTTCATCGATCAAACAACATGCAGTTCGTTCGGTCCCTGTTTAATACCGCTACTAAGTCTAAGATCAATATGCGACCGATGATCAATTTTATCATTGTAATAAAAGAATGTCTTTTTCAAACTACGGAAGAAAATAGTCTGAATTGAAGCAGACGGAAATTATTTACGGCAACATTTAAATCTAGCGCCGGCTGAGACTGGTGTGCATTTATGTATACATAAATGCACACCGTGTGCATTTATGTATAAAACGTTACGACAACGACCCCATTACCTTCACTATGTGCTTATTTCAGAATAAAGTCAAATATGAACCCATGTGAATATGTGCACGAGGATTATGTTGGATAATCACTCGTGAAACGTCAGTAATCTCATTCCAGTACCGCATTTGTCGTTCTAATTGCCCGAAAAGTCCCAATCGATATGTCATTGTCATACATACCAACGGAGATAACTCTAATATACCACGACGACTATGCCAACACGAATTAATAAGCAATGGCACATAACAATTAAAATAACTGTCTCTTCTTCAATAAGATGTTTCAGACAAGTTATACGGTTATACCACTGAGAAATCTACATCTTGTTTTATATCACTTGTTGGAAACTATCCTTCCCAGCTGAATGTTTCCTCCCGCGAGATCGAGCATGTGCTCGTGTTTGTTAATAGTGTGCTATTTTTAGCGATGACAGCGGCAGCGGTCGATGACAATAACAAGCGCTTTCGAGAAATTGCTCGTTTTCGGAGAGGTCCCTGTTCATTTTGTTGTCATGTTTTATAAATAATATTAAAGATTAAGTTAACCTCTCTAGGCCTTAATTCATAGACTGCTTTATTGAAATGTAACTGTGCTTCCCACCATTGAAATCGAGGTGATGTTAGTTCAAATTATCACACAAACATGTTCTAATGTTGAAATGTTGTATACTTGTAGTTACTTCGCTGTAATGAACCAGGAATCGAGATCAGTGCTTGTAAAGTAATGTACCGGTAATCAAACTGTGCATAAACAACTCACTTCTGGTAATCGCTTGATAAATTCGTCAAACTGTGCATAAACTACTTACTTTTATTTACCTTACTAGCAAGTTCCAAGTCCGGGCACCGGGATATATAATGATTGAGCAACAGCAAGTCTCAACATGCATTCCTGGAAAAAAGAAACACACCAAGCGACCGAAGCGGGGACTTGTGACAAGTGGGGCGTCTCATCTCCAACTTTGGTCTAAATTTAACCCTTTCTGTACTGAATTGATTCTCCCATTCAGTTATAAAAGTATAAATTGTTATTATTCTGAGATTCCTGGTGCTTTTCATTAAATGGACATGACTCATTCGAGGTTCCAAATTATGTCAACGTAATTTAGAAGGAGGTATAAGATAGGTTGAAAAATGGACGAAGTATTGATATACCCAGTGGGGGGGGGGGGGGGGGGTAGTAACAAATTTGCAGGAAGGTATGCCGTTTTCTTTATATATCTGGTATTTTCGGGGATCCACCACCCCCAAATATGTAAAAGAAAACCAATTTTTTACTCCCAAGTTTTTTACACCCCCCCCCCAAATTTCACTAATTTTGGTTTAAAGCCGCATAGAACCCTACAGATCTCACTCATATGATCTCATTTAGTTCAAATGACAGTTTAACCTGTTTCAGAAACTGTATTAATTAAAATAAAACCTAGGTCATTGTGCAGGATACACACAATTCCATAATTTCTAAATATTTCTTGATTAGTCTGTCAGCCAGCCCATTATCTAATAAATATTCCATACCACGTTTGTTAGTCTACTGGGGCAACTTCTATTATACTAAACTAGCTGAAAAAGCTCCCTTTGTGAGTCTATATTCAGTGACGGGGAGACATGCGGCCCCTTTGTGGGACTTTGTGTACATTTTAATCTTAGACAGCCTTTATTCAGCGGTGGCCCCTTTGTGCGCCTCAAGCACATTTTGATCGTTGAAACATTTTTATGTATATATTTATTTAATTCATTTTTTTTTAGATTGAACTCCTTACTCAATTTAACAAAACTAATTTATTTTATTTTTTAATTATTTTCTTTTAATTCAAAAGTTTGAAAAAAACTAACGCCGTTATCACATCCGCCAGGGTATAGAGGGTACATACGCCAGGGTTGAACTCGATCCAGGCGTCTGGGAGAAATATCAGGAGGGGCAGAAAATAAAAACAACACCAGAATGAAGTCACATACTTTAACAAATCAAAACCACAACACTCTATAAATATAATATATGTAAAATGTCTAAAGATACAGAACAAAATGAGCACTACATATAATTATGCATTTAAAAATGAGTGCATGAAATCAGAAATGTATGTACTGTACTGTAGCAAATAATGATATCAGTAATAGATATAAAAAAAGAAACGATAAACATTAGACATATGGAATGGTAACACAATGTAAAACGTGGTATAAAGATGTCAATCTGCTGTTTTTATTAACGTTTATTAACTGTTGATTTAAGGAATAATCTCTTTTTCCTCAAGTCAGTACACAGTTTAAGACGGCGCCCCAATAGCGAATTTTCCAAAAAAATATCTCAATTTCAAATAATAATTTGAAGGAATAAATCGTTTTTTCTTTATGACCAATGTATTGCTATACCACTACCAAGTCACTATCATTCACTGCTATGCGTTCAAGCTCTGCCATCGAACCTGTCACTGCTATATGCGTTCTTTCAAGCTCTGCCAGCGAACCAGTCACTGCTATGCTTTCCCGGAGCGCGAAGCATAGCAAAGGGACGCAACTGAATGGAGATTGTAACATGTCCACAACCACAATATGAGAGATACGTTCCAATTGTGTAAAAATGTGTAAACAAAATAAAAACAACAATTGTCAAGGCTGGTCATTGCATGGAGAGTTGGACAGAAATCTTTTCGATAAACGAACTGCATGAACCGAACTTTATTTCAGATAGGTAATAGATAAATATATTTACCTGCGGGCAACCATTCCCAACGTCATTATTCATATGTACATATAAAGCGATACATCATGCTTAGATCTTTGATGTTGAAATAATGCTTCTAAGAAATACACCCATTCCTGGCTGAAGGTGCACGAAAGGACGTCTCCGAATTCAGAACCCTGGGGTGACACCGTGATCAAAGAGTGTGAGTTAGTTATGCATTTAAATACACGCAGTCATTAGTTGATCTCATTTCTGAAGTCAGCAGCGCATACGTGCGGTTGTGGTTTAACTTCTGTCGAGTTCAATTCCATAACTTTCATTAATATTTATTATACATGTATATCAGAATGATTGTTCGGATCATAAGCACCCGTCTTACAACAAATTATGACACTGTTGTATTATATTCGCTGTAAATTTTATTCGAGATTATCTGTATGTATAATGTATAACCAACTATGAACCGAAACTCATAAGATACAAGATTTTTTTGAAAATATTATTGTCAGTTTTGAATTCACGCAGCTGGGTGCGCGAATTCAAAGTGCATGAATTTAAACTGAGCGAAAAATAGTACTGCGCGAATTTAAATACGAGTAAGGTAAAACAACATAAATATTGTTCAACCATGTCGGCAAGAACCTGACAGACGTACACACTCAATAACGATTCGTATCTCAGACATTATGCTGTTTTGTGATGACTTTTCCTCCAAACCAATAGTTCTGCAAATGGCCGCCGAGAAACTAAAATAAGAAATGACAAATATTTGTCTTTATTTTCTCGCATGATTTCAGATAGTAGACTGAGCGCACACCCTCGCTCCTAGTTTCCGTATTGTTTTGTATAAACTTTTATCATATGACTCAATCATTATTTACGTTGGAAACAATGTCATAAATCAATTTCATATCAATTACTAATTCATATCACCTTCCGATAATTTGATTGGTTTGTTGACAAAAAGTGTGTTCTGATTGGCTGAATGACAGCCGGGGCCCGAGCCGCATCTCTGACTAAACGCAGGTCAAATTCGTGCGCGTCAAATACACGAATCAACGCGATGCCGAAATTCTCGCAATTATGATCTTGAAATATATTGTTTTGGACATTGTTATACGATAAATAGAATATGTAATTCGTATTTATCTAATAAACATACGATATAATGTCAGAAACAGAGAACAGAATATCGCACTATATCTTCGCGTGCATATTATTTCTGCTAGTTCACCAGGTGTAATTGGGCTTCCGGTGCAATGAAGTGACGTCACATTAACCTTTTGCTGCCGATGTCATATAGCTATTTAGTGATTTGTGTGCGTTTTGGACATCATAATCAATTTATAGGTGTCGCAGACATTCATGATTTCAGATTGTAAACTAGGCGCCTCATTAAAGGCATCATTATGAATCGATTTATAAATTGTGACGCGATTTATGAATAGTTTGTGTTTCGACAAGCTGTCAATAAATATGGTCTATATCTTCCGGGCCTTTTTAAAAAAAACAAATTGACTATTGACTGCCTTGGGTTGGGTGGAATAGCGATAATTATTTTCTCTCGTCTGCTGACACTCGCTGAATGTTATAATCACGAGGAAACTCATAAATAAACTCCATTCACATAATATTATATCTTGTCCATCACACACTATGCAAAACATTTTCGATTGCGTTCACGTATACACATTAAGCACTTGTTTCAAGTGTCTTTTGGGAACAGGCAAAATTGTTGTCCCGAGGTATCAGGAATGACTATCGAACTGTTGCCCAAGGCCCAAGGCCGAGGGCAAAAGTTCGATAGTCATTCCTGATACCGGAATCCATACAAACTTGCTTGGAAGAAATAGACCGTCTTTAAACTGTGTGATTATATCAGAAAATCAAGATTATTTTACTTATCGTTATGATGATTAAAATAATCTTGATTTTCTAATATAATCACACAGTTTAAAGACAGTCTATTTCTTCTCAGCGAAAAATATCGAACCAAAAGCGCAATTTGAGTTGGGAGTATCGTTTTGTTAAGAAAATTATAGTGTCTACCACACCGTCGCGTGTAGCCGTGACAAAAATTTCCTACATTCAACGTTCACTTCCAGACCTAATATAATTATCCTTCTTAAATACATTAGCATTTTAGAAACCAATGGAAAATTATATACAGTGTGAAGTGGATCTAAATATTAATATTCGTTATGGCATCATAAAACTATTTTTCTATTATGTGCAGACTAAAGGTTCTTGAAACAAATTTGTGGACAAATGAATTTTCTTTCGTCATTTTCGAAAAAGTCTGGCCATTGGCCAGTTTGGCCACTGACAATGCGAATCATGTTGTAATGTCGTTAATATGGCCAACTGCAAGCGAGAATATATCGAATCTTGCACTGGCTTTCCTTGTAGATAAGATATTCACTGTGCCCGAATACAGAGTCTGTGTGTGATGTGTTGACTGCCTTTCCTACTGGAACAATCACCTCGTTGCCATCAAATGTGAGGGTAGTGTCCATTTTCGGATCTGAAAGGCAAATTTAGACGGGAAATGTATTGAATTACAAGCGGCTTTTAAAAAAATGTAAAAGAAAATAAAGATGTGTGAAATAAAACCCATTTACAAGTCCTTATTTATTGAAGTTATTTCCAAACCAAGTATTTACATTGTAACAACTATAATTAATTATATCAGTTAGGATGTCACCAAACGAAGCACAGTATATACATCAAACGTACTATAATTGTCAATCGGGAATCGGGGAACGTATTCACAGTGATGGTCTTATTTAACGAGAATTTCTTAATTGTCTGGAAGTAAAGGCAAGTGGTTCCTACCATTTAAAACATATGTGTATTTCTTAATTTTAATGGAAGCTACGTTCACGATGAAAATCAAGAATACATCTTCTAATCATGACTCATATGACACACCCACAGTGCAAACTGATCAGCGTGTTCTTTCACATGTATATTATACAGTTGATTTCGATTCAATTATACATGTTGTCCACTCACATCTTAAGTTCGCATCAATGAAGTGGCATATATATGAATGGTTAGTAATGGTATTACAGTGCAATTAACCCTTTACCCAACAAAACGGCCAAATAAAGCTTCAACAGCCTAAAATATCTTAGCTTTGTGTGACCCACAAACGTGAGTAAAGCAGAAGAGTCCACAATTAGAGGTACCATGTCTTACCCACCGGAAGCTGACATAAGCTAATGATAGATAGAGCACTCTGCTGTATAGGCAGTTTCTGATATAGTCATACAGAATAGGAAAATAAAAGATAGCAGAAACCCAAAGAACACATACAGATTTTGTGTTATGATTTATGTTTCATATTAAGAATTAATTTAAGCTTTGTATGATCCGCATTATGTGAAAAGAAATAATCAATAAAGCGAGGTCCCCTGGTTATTTCTGAAAATTGAGTACCCACGAGTTTCCCGTGTCGTTATTTTACATTTATTAACCACGCGGTCCCCAGGTCGTAACTATACATCCACCACCCACGAGGTCCCCGGGTCATTACTACACATCCACCACCCACGAGGTACCCGGATCATTACTATACATTTACCACATACGAGGTCCCCATGTCGTTACTGTACGCCTGCTCATCACGAGGTCCCCATGCCAGCGCCGCCGCCCCATGTCGTTTCTGTACATTTACTACTCACGAGGTTCCCGGGTCATTACTGCACATCCACCACCAACGAGGTATCAGGTTATTATTGTTCATTACTACACACGAGATCCCCGGGTCATTACTGTACATTTACCAACACGAGGTCCCCAGGTCACCACTGCACACTCACCAACCACGAGGTCCCCAGGTCATTACTTATACATTAACCATCCACGAGGTCCCCAACTCATCACCGTGTACCTATATTCACCACGCGGTCACCGGGCCGCCACTATATACATCCACCACCCACGAGGTCCCCCGGCCACCACCGCACATCCATCAACGACGAGTTGCCAGGCCACTACTATAAATTCATAAAATCAACGAGGTCGCCGGGTCGTTGCTTGGCGTGACCCATATTATGTTGAGTTCATTAGTCACAATATATGTGCTTCTGCTATCCGAATAAGAGATTACCATGCCAGGTCCCAAACACCTCAACAAAGTGGTTTTATTGTTTGTGCGAGATTCAGACATGGTCCATAACAGCTATTGAATTCCACACACTATCACAAAACGGTTATATTGTTTGTGCGTTTTCAGACGTTCCGTTGTTAAAGCAACACTGACTGATTCGTGGGAAAATATAATTATGTAATGTATAATAGTACTGACTGCTTGCAATTTTAGTACAATGTTTATTAAACGGCCAAAATCGGCCATTTTGTTAATGCATACCTACGAAATGCGTATTTGACTTATCGTACGATCTTGATAACACAGAAGGAATCAAATGTTTGGAAAAGATTTACTACGTCCGGTTCCGAAAAGGTGTTTTCAATTAGAATGTTGTCCTATGAAAAAAATTGGTTTGGCCTCAGTTCCTCAGGTGCGCTATTCTGGTCTTATAACAGATATAAATCAATCTGTTATGATATATGGTGCGGTTTCGGGAGCTAAAAATATTACAGTGCAATTAATCTAATTAATACCAAGGCTGTTCTTGTTTAGTTGTGATTATCGATACGTTACCCCAGTCAGTATCTCGGCCGATATTAATATAATCAAGTAATAACCTTTAATTACATATACATTCAATAGTTACGAAATAAATTAATAACATATTCGCTATTCACTTCAGTAGTTTTTATTTTCAACTTATATACATTTTCAAGCAAGTGGATGATTAATAAAAGTTTATGATAAACCATTTTCAATCCTACATGTATATGAATAGTATGTTCTAATAGAAATATTTGTCAAAGGAGTTTATATTATAATTCATTAATAATTTCACGCAAAAAGGATATATGCCAATCTGATTGGTTCAAACTGAATGAAAGGTACGCGGTTGCCACATGAATTCCGCCCAAAAATGACTATTACTAGCCGCAAATTATGAGACACGTGTATATAGGCAATTAGATGAATTTTTGTTTTTAGCTCGGTTACTGTTGGGAGATAAGTATGTATCATTTTGCGCCAAACCTCCACAAACTTGAGTTTGTTTATACAAGTAACGTTCAGATTACTCCTATAGTCGACCTTTAATAATGTGCTGTCATACGTAGATCCCATCGTATCCGCATAGCATTATCAGATATATATACTTAACTAGTAGGGTTACCCGACGTTGCCCAGGTTAAAGTGATGTGAAACCCTCTGTGGATATTTGGTGGGAATAGAGAATACTCTTGCTCTCAAAGTGTTACACGTATTCTCATAAATTGTATATCCAAATGGCATTTCAAAACATGATTCTTAAACATGGAATATAAGTAGAGGCTCAACTTGTCAGGTCGGGGCGATTATCATTTTGTTTATCGCGTTTAATCCGTCCCACCAATAAAGAAGTATTCATTTATTTACAACTGCGTATTTTTCAGACGTTATAGCATGAAACATGAACATCATAAACGCATTAGTTCGAAAAAATGAAAGACGACAATTGTGCTTTACATAGAGATGTATCAATCAATCAACCAATCAATCAATCAATCTAGTTTATCATATCGATCTTCATGAATATATAGATGTTTTAAAGTTATGTCAAGTTGATCCTCTGTTCTGGTGCTATATACTGGCTAATCATTTCCAGTTTAGCATAATTGATGTTATGCATATATAGAAGTTACATGTGCCCAACACAGCGAGATTTTGAGTTGTTTATGTTAGGCGACGAGCCTGTTCTAAAAAAATGAAAGAAATCCTTTGTATCTGGCAGATATACCCTTGTCAGATGTCAATATTGGAGGATCCTGAAAAGTCATGTCCTACGGACTGCGTTTTCCTTTATCTCAGAAGTAACCATGTTTGACTGCACACTGTGACCACTATTTTTGAACAGGCCTGCTCTACATTTCTATATCTCTTGGGATGGGACATACTCAGTCGTGTTATAATATATACATGAGCGATTCTAGTATGCAATCCTCTGACGATTCAAGGTCCCTTGGTTTGAATGAATATATGTATATCTTAAACAGATTGTTATAAATATACTTTTAATGCTTTCTTCTATGTATCTGTGTTGCTAGATCATTATAGGAATGCCCTGATTTCCATCCCTATATACATATGACAGTTGAGAAGATATAATTGTTCAAGTGACTTAATTCGGTCACCATTTGTCGAGATTGTGAAATTGGAATGCCAAAAACTCCTTATATAACGACATGGAGATGGCCTGGGAGATGACTATATATAACTTTGTTGGATATCGGCGAATTGAACAATTTTTATAAATGGTAGTCAATCTCCTCTCGCCATCCATGACCCACACGATGTGATTTAATTCATCATATCATTAGAGAAGAACGTGCATTAATTAGTGCTAAATATATTTGTATCAACTTTGGTGTTACTCCCCTCATGCATGACTTGAACCGGGCCACATGTGTCATATTTAAACCACGTCTATTAGACCCATGCATGCATTATATAATGGATATGATTATACAAAAGTTTGGTGGTAATCGGCAATTAAACAAATTCGTATCATAGTTATTACCCCCCCCCCCATCTCTCAACCAAACGGCACCAATTTCGGTCTTAAAGTCAGACGTTTATATTTCTCGTATCACGGAGAAGAATAATATATCAATTGGGTCGAAATCTGTGCTAAAAATAGCCCCTCCCCTGACACCAACGACGTCATTTTAGAAAATTTTAACCCGCACCATTATCTTACTCGTAAAAAGTTACCCCTGTTAGACCGCCTTCGGACCATCAAGATTGTACCATTAACGTTATATGTAGAACACAGACAGATATTCGCAAACATTTGATTCATATTATCATTTGAGAAGAACGTGTATGAGTTTGATGGTAATTGGCACTAAACATATTTTTATAAGTTTTTGGTGACCCTCCCGTCCCTATTTCGGACTCAAGCGGCGCCACTTTTGACATCATTAAACCACACACTTAGACTCACCCCACCCCATCTCCCACCAAAGCAGCACCAATATGACGTCTTTAAAATCACACGATTAGATTCCTCATATCATGGATAAGAATGTGTATCAATTTGGTGGAAATTTTCGCTAAAAATATTGTGTATCAATTTTGGTGCCCCTCTCCCTTTCAGTGTACCCCTGACTCGTATGACGCCACTTTTGACAGCTTTAAGCCACGCCATTAGACACCTCATACCATGGGGATGAATATGTATATGTTTCGTGGCAATCGGCGACTAAACCAATTCTAATCAGATTTAGTACCCCCACCCCCAAATCTCTCATCCCAACGACACCAATTTGGCTTCTTTAAATTACACAAGATTCCTTGTATCATGGAGAAGATCTCAGAAGAATGTGCATCAATTTGGTGGAATTCGGCGCTAAAATTATTTTGATCAATTTTGATGCCCCTCTCCCCTTCCGGGCATCCCTGACGCGAACGGCGCGACATTAAACTACACCATTAGATTCCTCATAGTATGGGGATGATTATTTTATTAAGTTTGGTGGCAATCGGCGACCAATATTTTTTCTGCCCCTCCCCTTTTCTGCCCCTGACAACAACGGCGTCACTTTAGAAAATTCTAACCATCGCCACTATCTTTATTGTAAAAAGTTACCCCTATTAGACCCTATATTGTGCCATCTAGGTGGTCCCCTGTGAATTTCTATAGAACACAGACAGACAGAAATTCGCAAATATAGATATAGATGAAGGATATTTTTACCATCTATAGATACATTATTGCGTACCGTATACGTCCATCGATCCCCGGGCACCAATTCGTTATATATACCTTAATAACGAACGAACCACGGGCACAACATGATGATTATATTGTCCAAATAACCGAGACATTCTGAGATATTCAGAAATAAAAACAAGATAAAAATGCAATGAACGTTTTATTTAAAGAGCGTTTTCTCTCTGATTTTAAAGAGCCTATTCAGTACCCTTGTGTTACTGGAATATGTGTGTTGATTTCTTAGGTTAATTATTTTTTCTCAAGACAATCCGAGAATATTTATAAACATGCGTCTGTTCGAATTCAAATTAAATCAAGCCGGCATGTTTTCATTGTTAACTTACAGCTATTTAATTCTGACAAAATTACAGAGGGATCGATTTTGTTTTCGATCGCGGAATAAAGATAAGTTGTTATCGCGTCTTTGGGAAAAAAGCTTAATTTGCATCAGTCAAACCAGAGATCTACAGAAACGAAAATCACAAAACAGTTATCCCCTGTTCAACGGCTTCCCAGTCTCTCTATCTGAAATTTACACAAACTTACCTGGTTCTTGTCTACCTCGTCCAACAACTGAATTAAATCCTTTTGGTGCTGATTTAAGGCTACCATCACATTTGTGATTTGTTTTCTCTTTTCCTAAGACAACTTCGTTCAAGAACATAAGGCCAGTCTTGTTTCTTGGAGATACTGCAAAAAAAAAAAGACACCTGTCTTTATATAATGACTTTTACCAAAAGACTCCTATAGATGGTCTCTCTATGGCCTCAGTTATAACAAGTTTATAAATCCCGATTTCATGACTGAAGATGGGGTATATTATTTGTCTATAAAGGCATAATAAAGTCCTTTATTTTGATCGTAATTCACGGTAAATCTCTCAGCTGATCTGCAACTGTTCTTGACTGATGGATAACAAGCTAGAGTGCTCTCTTGGTACCCATCTGAACCTCTTAGCGTGGACACACGAATGTTATCAGAAATTGTAAATAAAATTGATATTAATGGATATAATTTTTTTCAGAAAGTTTTCCTCGATTCCTGTGTATTATTGTATACGCTGGAGTGAACCATATCTAACATTAATTAAAACTTCAAAATGCACTCTTTCCAACACACCAAATTATCGAAAACTATGAACTAAGATCCATTGATTGTGGTTGTACTGAAGTAGGTCCATATTCATATCCATATTCATATTCATCAGCAATTTAGCGTATAAGTACATATAAAACACCAACGAGACACGACCGAGCTAACATTTGCAAAGAAATGAAGGTTCAGAAACTAACAACTCGTGTTACAGTCAGGGGAAACATCTCTGGAACACCTGATGCCACAATGGAGCTACCAGTTGACCAGTGTGTACAAACTGTCCACTAATCAACCATAAGCGACGAATTTATGACACCACTTGATTCATCGATAAGTGGATGTTTGATTGACAGTATTCATGTCCATTTCAACTTTGGATGCGTCTCTTTCGTCGGAATAATTGTAAAGTTTTACGTTTTTATATTTATGTTTACTTCATAGTCTGAAGAAATGACCGATTCAATTATAAGAAATAACCCATATAATTTGTCTAAAAACTTGAAGGATATACCTTCATAACCTTAATCGAAACATGGTTATTTCATAAACGAGTGAAATCAATTGTGCGGCAAAATATTTCAAATAAATAACACGACCTTACCGTATCCCGCAGATTTTGCATGCTCTGATGCGAAGTATATGCCAGCCCCGAGAGCGCCACCACTATGCGGCATTATACGTAGTCCAGTCTTAAGTATCGCAGCTACTACAGCCACATTTGTACCGTGCCACAGGAGCTTACGTTCCTTGATGTCCTTATGTGTCTTTAATCTATCACCCTAAAGGTAGCAATACACAATGTTCAGATCATTTGGTAAATCTGGGATGGGTATACTATATTTCAAATCTATGCTGAGCCATTAACTTTGGCATAAGTCCATCAATAATATTTTTCGACAGAAATGGTAGGTGTCTGAACGTTGGTGTCTTCGTACAATTTGTCACTGAGTTATGTCCCTTGGTTTGCACACACTAAACTCCCAATATATCCCATTGTTTGACTATAATTTACCACTTTCAACCAAAGGAGACCCCGGAAGAGCGAATGTCAGTATATAAGCTTCCTTTACATGACAATAGTAATATTATAGCTGATAAATATTTAAAATAGAAAACGGGTTATCGTAGCAATTATTAAAAAAAATTGTCTTGTAAGCGCAGATGACAGAATTCAGGGGAGAGAAATCGGGCTATATTCGTATAACCATACACACGAAGTTGGCCTGCACTGCATACGAAAATACATCATAATTTTTACTTTTTTTAAAATTTAAATTTACCAGTTTTAAATTAAACAATCAAACCAGTTTTGTAAAATAATTAAACAATCAAACCAGTAATGTCACATTTAAAACAGGCTACGCTGGCAATTATGCCCCCCCCCCAATATATATTTTTTATTTTTCAATTTTTTACTTTTTGTTTGGGTAAAATGTCCCAGATTTGTAAAATAATTAAACCATAAAATCAGAAATTTCACATTTAAAACAGGCTACACTGGCAGTTATGCCCCCATAGATATTTATTTTCTATTTTTCAGACCCGCTACAACTCTCGAAACTGCTGCTACAAAAAAGAGAAACGATCCCATGCTAGAAAATAAATGTGCAACATGTACTGGAGCAAGTGAAATTATTGGCTGTACTATTTCTCGGCAGTACTTTCTGTATTCCATGATAACACCGACGAAGTATCGACAATAAGTGATGACAATGAACGCTAGATTCGTCTTTCAAATTGGTAAGCCATAACATAATTTAACATACTTCGCCATCTCTGTCTACTGTCCATATGTCTTTGATCTTTATGTTCTGCATGGAATTCTTTGTGTTCGTCACATATTTATCCAACAGCTAAACATGAAATTTATATAATGTAAAGCATAACTTAATTATCAGCATCAAAATTACAGTTTCAGATATTGTTAATGGATT
The DNA here is from genome assembly GCA_032622095.1 of Siphonodentalium dalli. NCBI lineage: Eukaryota > Metazoa > Mollusca > Scaphopoda > Gadilida > Siphonodentaliidae > Siphonodentalium > Siphonodentalium dalli. The sequence goes on from CP136068.1 coordinate 102,611,687, forward strand.
GCTGCTGACACAGAGCTGACATGAATAGCAGAGTACAGTTCATCATTCTTCAGTGTTCAATACACATTCCCATATTTGTTTCTTAGATATGGACTTTGTGTTTGTTCGATAAATGTAAGAGAAATAATTTTTTTTAAACCTCTTTAAATTTCACATTTTGTATTTCTAACATAATCCATCTTGAATTATACTCTTAAATATGTGACCCGCCATATTAAATCCAGTCGTGAGTCTGGATTTTTTTCCCCTGTGCCAATGCATTCTCTTATATATGCGAGTCGACCATAGGTCGCCTCGCATATATAAGAGAATGCATTGGCCTAACAAGTTTTTACAATTTTAATAATTTTTTCTTGTATTCTTTAACAATTTTATAATTTTGCCCATACAGAGCCCCAGGCAAACATGAGCAGACGATACTCTTCTATATGCTTCTATATATGTGTGGGGCTCCCTGCAGGGTAATGGATGTTTTTTTATTTTATGTCCTAAAAATTTTAAGAAACATTTGTGTTAAAAAAATGATAAAAAATTGTTAGGCCAATGCATTCTCTTACATATGCGAGGCGACCTATAGTCGACTCGCATATATAAGAGAATGCATTGGAACAGGGTAAAAAATCCCGACTTACGACTGGATTTGATATGGCGGTTCACATATTTCATCAGTGGGCATTCAAATTTGTAGGGGAATGGGTCCACAACGACCTTAGTGTTCGCAGTGTTATGTAAATAGCTGAATTAGATTGATTGTAAACGTTATTTTCTTTGAGTGAAGACCTCTGTATATGTGCCGCCTTATGTAAATAGCTGCGGACACACGTATCACAGTAGCGATGGCATAGTAGGTGTGACAATTTATTATGGTGGAGTTTGGTGACAATTGGCCGTCATACTTAATATGCCATAGCTGGCCATGTCGCCCGCTGCATATTCGCACAGTGAGTCTTCCAAAGTTAATTATAATCAGTCTTTTTATTGTTTTGGTCCTTGCATATAGAGTTCGCTTTGTTTATTCCAGATACTTTCTCTCAGCTGCATTTCCCCCAACAGTTCCAACACAGCTTCATTGGCGCACATGATAATGTTAACATAATTATGCGTAGAACTAAACATAGCAAAATAACAAAACGCAAATGGGGAACTGTCTTAATACGCATGAAATTAATATAAGTAGATAAACATGCATTGAGATCATATCAATAAAACGTGCATGATATGTGAGTAAATGATGGATTTCCCATCGTGCAACTATATATACATATCGTAGATAATACAATGTAGCAAAATGTAATGAGTAGAGCTCAAACTTGGTGTAACGCAATGGGTTAAAGGCACGTGAGGCCTTAGTTGTCGAAAATATTCAGATTTGTTCCAATCACCGTAAACAGAAAAACATTAAAACGCATACAGTTTCGTTCATATATACCATGACCATCGCGTAAACAGCATGTTATCATAAAGACTTACTATATTTTACCTAAGCAAGAGCCTGATTGTGTTACAGAAGACAGCACAATGCTGCTGGCCAATCACACACAAATGGCATAAACGCTCTTTATTCGTTCCATATCAGGAATTCACCAACAAAGAACGCTCTTTATCTTTACCATCATAATATAAACAAACACCAGAAAAGTTACTTTCTATGCTTTTGTTTACATAACAATGGTCAAAGATATAAGGATTAACTGTCATGTGGACTGTTTTTACGGAGATGTAACGGTGAGGTAAGTGGACATAACTTGTGTAAAACCCGAAGGGTTTTACATACAAGTTATGTCCACTTACCTCACCGTTACATCTCCATACAAATAGTCCACATTACAGTTAATCCTTATATTTATACACATTTAGCGAAAAAGCCACTTTTGTAAATATATTTAAATCGAAAAGTGTATCGTGACAAGATCAGCCCAAAATACCCAATAGCACCCTTGGCAAAAGTTAATAGGATCAATTTATCTTCATGTTGAAACCCGATGATGTATTAAGTCAATCCTGCGCGAGTCCAAATGCGCCCAAAACATTACGCGTTCGTCTTTCCAAACCTAATGACGTATCGATGGTGTTATTAGCTTGGTGTTATGAGGCGTTACGCATTCACCGAGAAATAACTGCAACTAGCCACGTGGGCGCCGACCAATCAGAATGCTGGATTTAGTGATGACAACACTTAGTGTGTAAATATATGACAATAACATACTGTTTATACGATATCTCTTATTTGTATACGAACAAAGTCTGTCTACATTTTGTTGTTCTTTCTGTTTGTGGCGGTTTTTGACGGGTGGAAATTTTTTCACAGGATACCCACCGCCAAGGCCAACCGTACCTTTAATTGGTCCAATCAAATCATTGTGTGGAAATTCAACGGGCAACATAGCTAGCTATGACATATTAAGTAAGACGGCCGATTGTCACCAAACTCCACTATGTATAGGTTATAACCCGCTTGGGTATCTGTACAAGAAATATAGACCAAGGCCGCGAATCCATAGCCATAGCTACTGTGATACGTGTGTCCGCAGCCAATAGCTGAATTAGATTGATTGTAAACGTTATTTTCTTTGAGTGAAGAACTATGTATATGGATCGCCTTTTTACCAATACTGGATATGATGTGTCTGCCAGTTGCAGAATGAGGACTACAGAGGGTGAATTTACTGACTTGTCTCAAAATTCAACCTCTGTGGACCTCATTCTCTTTAGAGCTCATCTTCTGGGAAGTATCTATGGTATTAAACTAACATAGTTTTAGTTAACTATATCCCCTGATTTGCATAATCGAGGCGACCAGCTTCAGCTGGGGAACTTCAATCTGACCCAAGGTTTCCCATAGCAGTTGAGGTCAAGCAGAATGAGGTTGCCGGAGGGTGAATTTGGTGATGCTAGCCCACTGTGCGGTATAGTCACTACATTCACACTCTGGGGAACTCATTCTGCAAATGTCAGACACACTATATCCAGACTTGCATTATACTGTTATGATAATGTGCCCCATTACTGCATATAGCTTGAGATTACGCAAATGATCCTCAAAAATTAAAAAAAATTCATTTGGTAACATTGTTTTAAAATTCAAGAGTGTTATAGTAAAAAAAATTGAAAATCTCGAGGTGTCTAGATATGAAAATTCTCACCCAAATTTGACCTAGTTAAAGAGGGTGAGTGCTGCTTGACATTCTAAGTTGGACGCCGTAAGTGGAGTCCATTTAGCCATGGCCTTGTTAAATTTACATCGGTACATATTGTTCAGGAATCTCTATTCATGGAAGGGTTAAATTTAGATATATATTCTTCACCTTGAATTCTATTGATTTATGGCTGAGAAGATCAAGTTTACAGTGGAGTGACTTGTAGTTTACATCATGTGGGTGTGGCACTCCTTCCAGATCCTATGGTGAAGAAATGGACAATGTAGCATAACATGGAAGAATGATAGTATTTTAAAGACTGCCATGCAAACGGTTCGAGTGGTATGTCATCGGAAAATACTGAATTGTTTGTGTCACTGGCGACTGATACCTGTACGACCCTATACGTGTTCACATGCAGGAATATTTCAAAATCATGAATAGCTACAGCAATCATAATCTCTCTTATATATCAAGAAAATGTTGATTGTTTTGTGGAAATTCGACATACATAAGGGGATATCAATGGATAAAATGTTGGAATTATATTTCACTGCAGTGGACAGCGAAGTAATGTCTAAACAATATCCTATAGTGAACTACTTGTCAATGAGTATCAGGGTTGGGGCGATTACATGCCAATGTAATCGATTATGAATACAATTACTTTTCATTTACATGATTACGATTACTGATTACATTTTTATATTTACATTTTTTCAAATGTAATACATTACGATTACAACTACTTTAGTAAATGTAATCGATTACTTTTCGATTACATCTGATTACATTTGTTTCCAACATTTTGATCACATAGGAATAAATAAAATTAAAGCCACTCAATCCGATTCGATGTTCCCCAAATAATCATATTCAACAACAAAAACATTTTTCTAAATGCCGCTTCAGTTATCAGAATCGATTAATTGCCCCAAAATAATGCTAACCACTGTCAACTATAGTATAAAATTGCCCGAAACGTGTTATTTATCAACATGTTGTTCGACGAAATTTGGCGTAGTTACTTGGAATTGTTCAGATAATAAGTTCAACAAACGACCATAGTTCGTTTGGTGAACTTATTTTCTGAACTGTTCCCAGGGACGGCTGTGAATAAGTATGATCTTGTTAATATCTGTTTTCTGTCTGTTATCTGCTTTTATTATCTGAACACCCCTCTAAATGAATAATATACAGTTCCAATGTATATTTTTATAACTGAATGGGAGAAACTATCTAGGATAGAAAGGGTTAACATACCTTCGAAGCGATCGTCTGACCACCCTTCTGCAACGACAGGGCAATTTCTATATCTCCCAAAACCTAAAATAAAATGTATGAATGAGAAGCTGTAAACATCAGGAAGAAGTCTCAATATACTAATTATGGTGTGCAACTAAATAGCGATTAAAACAGAATGTAGACCACAATATCTAAAGATGGTCTATCTCTTCATAAATACGTTTTATATAGTTTCCGGGGTTTCCACTCCCCTGTGTGTTAAAAATTGTCACCTGAATGTGAACAAAATAAATCTGAATATTCAAATGCATGAGTCGGCTTTCTTGTTTTCTTAGTTCGTCATAAATTAACTGGGAATGCGTTTTGTACACACTTGTCTATGTATGACATAATTTGACCGACATTTCATAAGAAATGAAACATGTAAGAGACACGTTCCACCAAGAAAGAACACTCCACCGGGAGGTTCATGACAAACGTAATCTGGACTCAGATGATAATTCCGATGATGGAATGATACAACATAATAGACGTAAGAAAGTTTCTTATGAAATCGAAGTCAATGGTTGCTTGCTGATCGACGGATACTCACGATGTTAAACAAGGAAATTAATATCACCATCAAACACCCTCAATGGACCTATCCATAGGGACCGCCCACCAGTATACTGCATGGTTACTGTTACTACGCACCACAAGCCATTTGGATTTCGATATATCTCAGTGCTGAAATGGCTTCCGATGAGAAGGGATCTTGTGTTTCAAGTTCGCTTTTAAATGTTCCAGACGATATCAACGTTTGTTATTTACCCGACATTGATAAATTATCAAAAATGGCACAAGAAAAGGGGCTTAATTATTATACCCAGGGATATATTCATGACATTAGAACGAGTGAAGTTAACCAATGCATCAGGGTTGACTCGAAGTGTTATGGGTCGATGGCAAAGTCACAACCACCACACCGATACATATAGAAATCTGCGTCATCACAAAGACAATTATCGAATCGATGTGCTCCTGCAAAGCCGGGTAAGTTTTTTCTTTTATCTTTCTGAATTTTAGATATATGGAATATGTCCTCGTAATTTCGGTTATGACGAAAATAGGCAACATAATCTCCAAATCAACTTGACCTGTCATATTTCATCTACTATACATGTAATATTATTTCTAATCAGTCACACGCCATCTAGTTTCACTTGACAAAATCATGTTAATCGTTCTGAAATCGAAGTCAATGGTTGCTTGCTGATCGACGATACTCATGATGTTAAGCAAGGAAATTAATATCACCATCACCAACTCAATTGAAAAGGACACCTTTCTTGTTTTCTTTGACGAAACTGAACTGACTGAGCGTTAGATTCGTTCATCATCAAATAATTGGGAATTATTTTTGATACATACTTGTAGTAAAAATTTGTCTGACATTTCATAAGAAATGAAACATGTAAGAGACTTGTTCCACCACGAAAGAACACCCCACCGGGAGGTTCTTGATAAACATAATCTGGTCTCAGATGATAATTCCGATGATGGAATGATACAATATAGTAGACGTAAGAAAGTCTCTTATGAAATCGAATTGAATGGTGCTTGCTCATCGACGAATATTCCCATATTCACGATGTTAAACAAGGAAATGAATATCACTATCAAACACCCTCAATTGAAAGGGACAGTTGAAGAAATTGAGCAGCAAACTTGCTCAGACAACAAGGATGGAAGAGACTGAGTGTGAGTGGCTTGCAGTCACGTGTTACACCCTCCGGAAGATGGCATTGTTTTCCAAACCGAAATACAACCGTCAGTCACTAACTGGAAAGATTAAACGATTACCTTTCATAGTTATGTCATTGTCAGAGATTATATCTTGGATCGAAATAACTCAGGACCATGGAATGTTCGGGAAACTCAACCTGAACATAATCTTGGCGATTGCCTGAGTAGTATAGAAACTGGGATTTATAATCCACGTGCTCACACTCAAAGTGAATACAGAGTAGAACCGCGATGCAAATCACAATGGCAATTGGGAGATATATGCAACAAACCGTAGAGTGACCAGTAAGCTCCAACATAGATCTGCTCCCAATATTGAGAAGGTAATGCCACCTTTCCCCCCAAAACCTTCCAATTGAGATCAACCAACAAACCTGGACAGACTCAACAGATGAGTGGATACTCCAAGATATAAACACGTAAAACATCACACTGCCATGCCTTCTACCTACGAGTATACATGGACATGGCTAGCGTAGAATCGCCTCATTATGAGTCGATAATGTGTATAAAACGCTCTCATTTTCAGCACATCGACACCAAATGAGGCGATTCTAAGCAGATCATCTATCTAAAACAAGTTTTATTGCGGATTGTCGGGAGAACGGGCTGCACAGATAGATGAGTCCCTTGAACAACTGGCTGGCTCACAGTGGTACTCAACTATCTCTGCTCAGGTAACTTAGAATTATTAAGGGTGAATTTGGTTGTGCTAACCGGCTTTGCTGGGTAACATAATTAAGGTCACCCTCTTTGGACCTCATTCTGAAAATGAGAGACATATTTATATTCAATCTCACCCCGAGCATGTCATTTTTCTGATGAACTGTCTCGACATCACCAATCGTGGGAGGAACCATTCGACCGAAGCTGTGTGGAATCAGGGTGTAGAATCGAGATGAAAGGTCGTTGAGTACTTTCTTTGGTTTCTTAGAATTAATTGCACCCTCCAGCTCCTCCAGGCACTCGAAGCCTTTAGCAATCTGCGCTTTACTTATCTTTCCTAATGGCATCTTCTTGACATCTGTGGAAGACGAAAATTAAATTTTAATTAAAAAGATTCAATTTTCAGAAAATTAAATGGAATAAGTTTTCAGTTTGATATTTTATCGAATCTTAAATTAGAAATATTAGCAATGTCATGGCATCATTTTATAATCTGATAAGAAATATATGCATTAGCTAACTTCTGGCTCATATACAATGTTTTATTAACCCTTTGTTTACAAAATACACATTTGTGAGTAGTTTCCTTAGGATATTTTCAGATAATAAGTTCAACAAATGGCTGTTTTTAAACATATTATCTGAACAATCTGCAATCTACTGATATTTCCTGAACATTACTTGATATGAATAACATTCCAATGTATGCTCTCATAAGTGGATATGATAATTCATTTAGTCAAAGTAAATACATTGCTAAAGCGGCTCGTAATCGTTGGTGTTCAGATCAAACCTATTAATTTATTGCTTTTGTCCAGTTTTTACTTTTAGTGGTCAAATAGCTTGATAAATGTACCACGTAGTTAGATGCGCGCTCTAAGTGTCACAGAACTAATTGAAAATACAAAATTGATTTTCTAAAAAGAAAACAAGGATTGGCGAGAAACATCCACATTGGTCCCTTAAATATAGAAAAATAAAACGTGCTTGTGTATAAATTTAGTTTCATCAATTATTAGTCTATTATAGCAGCTGATATAATAAGTTAATTACGTAAGGCAGGGGTGTCGCCAAAAAAAGAAGAAGACAAGGTCCGGCTGGGTGGGTGAACTAATTATAGTATCTAAATACCATTTGATGGGTGTTATTGATATTTTGAAGAACATACCATTTGATGGGTGTTGTTTTATTTGAAGAGCATACCAATTGATAAGTGTTGTTGATATGTCGAAGAACATACCATTTGATAGGAATTTTTTATATTTTGAAGAACATACAATATTATATGCTGTAGACAATTTGAAGAACATACCATTTGATAGATGTTGTTAATATGTTGAAGAACATACCGTTTGATGGGTGTTGTTTTATTTGAAGAGCATATCAATTGATAAGTGTTGTTGATATGTTGAAGAACATACCATTTGATAGATGTTATTGATATGTTGAAGAACATACAATTTGATGGGTGTTGTTGATATATTGAAGAACATACCATTTGATGGGTGTTGTTTTGTTTGAAGAACATAGCATTCGATAGGTGTTGTTGATATGTCGAAGAACATACAATTCGATATGATGTTGATATTTTGAAGAACATATAATTTGATGGGAGTTGGTTTTTTTAAGAACATACCATTTGATAGATGTTGTTATTTTGAAGAACATACCATTTGATAGGTGTTATTGATATTTTGAAGAACATACCAATTTTGAAGCTCTCCATGGCTGCTTTGAACATATCATGATCAAAGATTAGCTTCATCAAGGACTGTGTTTCTTCAGAAAGTTCCGACTTTAAGACCTTCTGATCCGATGCATCAGCTTTATTCACAATCTGGAAGATATATAATGTGTGAATAATATGCGATATTTCTAGTTAAGACAGTGGTAAAGTCTGTTTTTGGTAATATTTATGACATAAATTGTTTAATTATGGTGCGATTATGCCTATGTTATATTAACATTGGTACTAAGCTATCAATCCAGAATTGGGCGTGAAATGTTTCGTCACATATCGCGATGCAAGCAATGATATTTTCCGTTTGGCCTTTTCTTAATGTCAAAACATTGTCAAAATATTTATAATCGTCAGTCTGACTAGCAGGTGCCACCTCGTATATAAACATAAAATAACATAAAGCTATGGGATTGAATTGAGAAGCCATGCCAGTATGAAGAAGTTAAATGTTTACTGCATCCTTTACTGAAGTATACAATCTGCTTAAAAACTGCAATTCCGGAATGGATTTTCCAATTTATGTGCACTGGGTGAGACACATTTCTCGACATAAAACTGTGCCACACTTCAAACAAATATAACACTCAATCATATACACAAGCCACCTCTATCATAGTATATTTAAATATAACTCTCACTACTTCTTCGTCATCTTCACAAGCCATCTATGTGAGAGTATATTTAAATATAACACTCACTACTTCTTCGTCATCTTCACAAACCATCTCTATCAGAGTATATTTAAATATAACACTCACTACTTCTTCGTCATCTTCAAAAACCATCTCTATCAGAGTATATTTAAATATAACACTCACTACTTCTTCGTCATCTTCACAAACCATCTCTATCAGAGTATATTTAAATATAACACTCACTACTTCTTCGTCATCTTCACAAACCATCTCTATCAGAGTATATTTAAATATAACACTCACTACTTCTTCGTCATCTTCAAAAACCATCTCTATCAGAGTATATTTAAATATAACACTCACTACTTCTTCGGCATCTTCAAAAACCATCTCTATCAGAGTATATTTAAATATAACACTCACTACTTCTTCGTCATCTTCAAAAACCATCTCTATCAGAGTATATTTAAATATAACACTCACTACTTCTTCGTCATCTTCACAAACCATCTCTATCAGAGTATATTTAAATATAACACTCACTACTTCTTCGTCATCTTCAAAAACCATCTCTATCAGAGTATATTTAAATATAACACTCACTACTTCTTCGTCATCTTCACAAACCATCTCTATCAGAGTATATTTAAATATAACACTCACTACTTCTTCGTAATCTTCAAAAACCATCTCTATCAGAGTATATTTAAATATAACACTCACTACTTCTTCGTCATCTTCACAAGCCATCTATGTGAGAGTATATTTAAATATAACACTCACTACTTCTTCGTCATCTTCAAAAACCATCTCTATCAGAGTATATTTAAATATAACACTCACTACTTCTTCGTCATCTTCAAAAACCATCTCTATCAGAGTATATTTAAATATAACACTCACTACTTCTTCGTCATCTTCAAAAACAATCTCTATCAGAGTATATTTAAATATAACACTCACTACTTCTTCGTCATCTTCACAAGCCATCTATGTGAGAGTATATTTAAATATAACACTCACTACTTCTTCGTCATCTTCAAAAACCATCTCTATCAGAGTATATTTAAATATAACACTCACTACTTCTTCGTCATCTTCACAAGCCATCTATGTGAGAGTATATTTAAATATAACACTCACTACTTCTTCGTCATATTCACAAACCATCTCTATCAGAGTATATTTAAATATAACACTCACTACTTCTTCGTCATCTTCAAAAAACATCTCTATCAGAGTATATTTAAATATAACACTCACTGCTTCTTCGTCATCTTCACAAGCCATCTATGTGAGAGTATATTTAAATATGACACTCACTACTTCTTCGTCATCTTCAAAAACCATCTCTATCAGAGTATATTTAAATATAACACTCACTGCTTCTTCGTCATCTCCACAAGCCATCTATGTGAGAGTATATTTAAATATAACACTCACTACTTCTTCGTCATCTTCACAAGCCATCTATGGGAGAGTATATTTAAATATAACACTCACTACTTCTTCGTCATCTTCACAAGCCATCTCTATCAGAGTATATTTAAATATAACACTCACTGCTTCTTCGTAATCTCCACAAGCCATCTATGTGAGAGTATATTTAAATATAACACTCACTACTTCTTCGTCATCTTCAAAAACCATCTCTATCAGAGTATATTTAAATATAACACTCACTGCTTCTTCGTCATCTCCACAAGCCATCTATGGGAGAGTATATTTAAATATAACACTCACTACTTCTTCGTCATCTTCACAAGCCATCTCTATCAGAGTATATTTAAATATAACACTCACTGCTTCTTCGTCATCTCCACAAGCCATCTATGTGAGAGTATATTTAAATATAACACTCACTACTTCTTCGTCATCTTCAAAAACCATCTCTATCAGAGTATATTTAAATATAACACTCACTGCTTCTTCGTCATCTCCACAAGCCATCTATGTGAGAGTATATTTAAATATAACACTCACTACTTCTTCGTCATCTTCACAAGCCATCTATGGGAGAGTATATTTAAATATAACACTCACTACTTCTTCGTCATCTTCACAAGCCATCTATGTGAGAGTATATTTAAATATAACACTCACTACTTCTTCGTCATCTCCACAAGCCATCTATGTGAGAGTATATTTAAATATAACACTCACTACTTCTTCGTCATCTCCACAAGCCATCTATGTGAGAGTATATTTAAATATAACACTCACTACTTCTTCGTCATCTTCACAAGCCATCTATGTGAGAGTATATTTAAATATAACACTCACTACTTCTTTGTCATCTACACAAGCCATCTATGTGAGAGTATATTTAAATATAACACTCACTACTTCTTCGTCATCTTCACAAGCCATCTATGTGAGAGTATATTTAAATATAACACTCACTACTTCTTCGTCATCGTCACAAACCATCTCTAACAGAGTATATTTAAATGTAACACTCACTACTTCTTCGTCATCTTCACAAGCCATCTATGTGAGAGTATATTTAAATATAACACTCACTACTTCTTCGTCATCTTCACAAGCCATCTATGTGAAAGTATATTTAAATATAACACTCACTACTTCTTCGTCATCTTCACAAGCCATCTATGTGAGAGTATATTTAAATATAACACTCACTACTTCTTCGTCATCTTCACAAACCATCTCTATCAGAGTATATTTAAATATAACACTCACTACTTCTTCGTCATCTTCACAAACCATCTCTATCAGAGTATATTTAAATATAACACTCACTACTTCTTCGTCATCTTCACAAGCCATCTATGTGAGAGTATATTTAAATATAACACTCACTACTTCTTCGTCATCTTCACAAACCATCTCTATCAGAGTATATTTAAATATAACACTCACTACTTCTTCGTCATCTTCACAAGCCATCTCTATGAGAGTATATTTCCCCGCAACAGGAACGAAACTGTCACGATTCTCCCATTTGTTCCGCGTCTTATCTCGGAACTTCTTTTCAAACTCCGCCATACCTTCACCTGGATCATCACTATCATAATCCTTCATTGAAGTCTGACCAACGTCACCCTGAAAATGATGAGATGGTAGCTGGTAACCAACCATGGTCAAGTGGTCATGCTAATGTACTATCATGCTGGTGGGTCCTGCTGAAGTGATATGATGCTGCATGTTAAGAAAAAAGTACCTTTATTTTGTTTTTAAGTTGTCATTGTCGTGGTGTTCGGATAATTGATGATCTGAACATATCCAGGGAAGACCATTATGTGCATTAAACATTCAAAAACATATAAACATGCATTGCGAAATATTTCAATACTGGTTATATTAGTTGTTGCGAATTGACTATAATCAAGACGGCAAACACCAGAGCAGCCATTATTAATTATTATAATTAAATGTAAAATATATACGTTCTTTAATGTTTTATACAGACGCTTGACTTTTCTCGAACATGACAACGTAAGAAAACAAACGAATTGGTTACAATCAACTAATTATATGAAGCTACGATTTTCGAATTCCTCGTACGCAGCAAACGTTATTGTCAAATTCAAGGTTAAATTTAAATCGTCATAAAGTTGCTTAATTGGGGTGATCATTGACTGTTCTTACTTTACTATCATTGTATTGTTGCCAAAAAGTATCAATATGCAATGACCATATGCATGCTATCATATATATAAACGAAAGAACGAAATTTGGAATAACGGACCCTGCCATATCTTCCATTTTTTGTCGTTTCGAGGGTCCGCTATCCCAAAAGTGTTTATATTTTGTCCAATATTTTTAAGTGGAAATTCCGCCGAAAGTACCTAACAGTATTTTATGTCTCATGCGTAATATATTTATATTTATAAATCTTTCCAGTTACACATATTGTGTGCGTAAAGTACACTTTCGGAATAGCGGACCTTCGGAATAGCGGACCTTCGGAATAGCGGAACTTCTGATTAGAGGGCCTTCGGAATAGCGGACTTTCGGAATAACGGACCTTCGTAATAACGGACTATCGGAATAGCGGATATTCGAAATAATGACCCGTCCCCAGCCTGACCTATATGCCATTGAACAATTATTTTTGAGTCAATAGAGACCTTTCGCAAAATCACGATTACGATTACGGATAGGGACAATATCATGCCAGCATACGGCCAAAAAATTGATCTTTACTCACGGGGGTTCTTATGTGAGACGAAATATAACCCACGCAGTTTAATTATGTGCAGATGTGTCAAGGTTGTGCCATCGGTCCGGCTTGGTGACGCTCTAACATCCGCGTGGTGAAAAACACACGGATAAGAACATGGGATCTGAAAGAGACACATATTACTTTTTCCATCACATATATATGTAACTGAATATAGTGGGGAATATGCCGTCTCAGTATTTAAATTACGTTTAATTAAGCGTAGTTGAATTACACTTAACCGTGAATGGTGTACGCTTATTGGTAAATAAATTACGCTTAATCGAAATTGAAATATAGTGTAATGCAAAATCTGAATTACGCTTAAGCGTAATGGAATTAGCTGATAAATGTGAATTTGGCCTCCCAAATGATGTGGATATTGAATGAGCACAGTGACAGTCCTAACTAACTGGTATTTTAGCTCACATGCACATTACTATTTTTTTTATCATACAGAGAACATTAACTAGTCACTGTTTATCCGAATATTTACGAAAACGGTACAACACAAATCTACTACATATTTAGAGGCTCATATCACATGGCAAAAGCAAATTCTAAGAGCTTTCGTGCCAACCATTCTCCGTGTCACTGGGCCACTCCCCATGAAATTAAGTCATTGTTTCGTCATATTACATCATATAATGCTTAAGTACGCTTCTAACCAATTATTTTAATTTTAATATTAATTAACAGTTCAAGTAGTTTGATTGTTTTTTTCTCGCATTTCCTCCACGTGGGCCGCGATGCGTTTCGATTTGATTTTGATTGTTTCATGGTTCTTAAATAGTATATGTTATAAATACAAAAGTTGTGTAACTAAAATATAATTATACGGTACTTCGCTTCACTCCCCTCTTTCGTTTTGGCCGATGTACGGTATGCAATACCAATTAACTTGACAAACGTTCTTCCTTCCTGCACTCTATCCCTCTGCCCCCTCCTTGAACAATATTTTTTCGGATCTAACATGTTATCCCCGTCTGCTAAATTTACCCTATATGGTATCTACCCTGATACCACGGGTAAACTTCCTGCTCCGAGGAAAAGACTTTATAAAAGCCTTTTAGGCTTGTTGTCCAATCCCCGTTTTGAATATTATTATTACTTATGTCAATTTGTTTGAATGTATTACATGTTTTGTTCGAAATTAAATAATGTTTACACCAAGAGCATTCGGATGTTAAATGAAAAGAAAATATTCAATGAAATACCTTCAAATGGTAAGTGAGTTATATCTCTTTATTTCTCGAAAACTAAAGCAAACATATTAACAAATACTTACCAAGTCTTTTTTCTTGGTTAGGGATATACATCAAAAGCGGAATTTTAGACCATAATAGTATATGGTTTGTGTAATTCGGCTGTATTGTCTCGCACAACTTCTGCGTTAAGCAAGTATCCCATGATGAGTCAATTTTTCCTAATATTCACATGGTTTCGATGTTACTGAGACTGAATTTTCATCCACCAGAGTGTGGAAATGACAATGGTATCATATGCTCTTAGACCGGGAAATAATAATCGGTGTACATGACATTTGATACAAATTTACTAAATGGTGGATCGAAATGATTTAGGACATAAACGAACTCTGTTGAGTTGGATAAAACAATGAAAACAGAAATCATGCTCGAATCCCCGAATACCCAACGAGACAGGTTAACAAACTCGACCAACAAATTTAAAGGACACTGAATGAACTTGAAAGGCACGTCTAAGGACTTTGTAACCCATTTTCAACCCATATTTGATGGAGTCAAAATTAAGGATTATGTTCACTTTTATTAGTAATCAAAGCAAGAAAATCCATTGATGCATCATTTTAAGAGTATAATTCATGGTGGATTATGTTAGAAATACACAATGATATGAAATTTATAGAAGTTTTTATAATCTATTTTTTCGAACCCAAATTCAACAAACACAAAGTCCATATCTAAGAACAAAATATGGGTATGTGTACTGAACACTGTGAAGAATGATGAACAATAAAACTATACTCACATTTCTTGAGTGTTCTTTGGATTTTTGGCTTGGAAGCAGTTGTTTACATATGGTAGATTTCATTGCTCAGTAATGCTATTTGGGAACTGAATTTGATGGGTCAAGTTAATGTTCACTCAAGCCTGCTGGGATTATAATCAGCAGGTGCCGACCAATGAAAATATTATTTCCTGATTGGTGGCCTAGTGTCTGGGCTACAGTGTATCCCTAGATTGAGGATTAGACAATTATTTTGTCAAGAGATTCACAACACGCCACTGTCCACAGATATTAACACTTAACTGTCACCTCCCAACACGCAGTGTTAGGCACGTTACTCTATCATTTGTAAACAATTGATTCTGAGTAATTTTATCAAAGAATGCTTGAGAAATATGAATATTATTTTATTGTCCATCACTCTTCACAGTGTTCAGTACACATTGCTATATTTTTTCTTAGATATGGACTTTGTGTTTTTTTGAATTTGGCTTCGAAAAAATAGATTTTAAAAACCTCTATAAATATCACATTTAGTTTTTCTAACATAATCCACCATGAATTATACTCTTAAAAGTTTGCATCAATGGGTTTGGTTACTGTGATTACTAATAAGAGTGAACACAATCCTTTATTTTGACTCCATCAAATTTGGGGAAAATTGGTTTAGCAAAGTCCTTAACGTCATTACATGCTATGAAGTGAAATATCCTTTTTTCGGTTATCAAAATATCTAGGTACGTTCCATTGAGTTACTCGAAACAGCGTCTGAACAATTTCATGTTAAAGGCACGTGAGGCCTTAGTTGTCGAAAATATTCATATTTGTTCTAATCACCGTTAACAGAAAAACATTAAAACGCATACAGTTTCGTTCATATATACCATGACCATCACGTAAACAGCATGTTATCATAAAGACCTACTATATTTTACCTAAGCAAGAGCCTGATTGTGTTACAGAAGACAGCACAATGCTACAGGCTAATCACACACAAATGGCATAAACGCTCTTTATTAGTTCCATATCAGGAATTCACCAACAAAGAACGCTCTTTATGTTTACCATCATAATATAAACAAACACCAGAAAAGTTACTTTTTATGCTTTTGTTTACATAACAATGGTCAAACATTTGACAATAACATACTGTTTATGCGATATTTCTTATTTGTATACGGACAAAGTATGTCTACATTTTGATGTTCTTTCTGTTTGTGGCGGTTTTTGACGGGTGGAAATATTTTCACAGGATACCCACCGCCAAGGCCAACCGTACCTTTAACCGTTTCAATAGTAAACAACTCGAGTATGCTACTCCCAACTGTGCTTTTACCCACACGGCGCACGTTGTTAATGAAACCATGCTCGAATCAAAATGTGTGCTGGTGAAACAATTACTACATTGAGTAGCTATTGACCGACAGAGTAATTAAACAAAGTGTGTGAATCCAGAACGGATTCACACGAACTTTGTTTTATTACTCTGCCGGTCAAGACGAATGACCCCAATCGATCTGCAAGTCATTCCTTATAATCATATCCGTGTTCATCGCTTTTTATGAAGTGTCCACGTCGGAAAAGTTCGTGTAACCATATCGCGATTTGTACTGATTCTTACGGCAGCTGATTTTTTGAATGCAGAGGGTGTGTGATTATAAATGCATAATTATGGATTTTACTTACTACTCGACCCCATCTGGTCCACAAAGCATACTCCCCCTGTCTTCTAGAAGTTGGATGATATAAAACTTGTTGTTGTTCTTTCCAATGTTCGTCTGATTCAGCATGCAGTCGTAGTCACCAAAAACCTGTCAGTTATCAAATGATAGCCAATCAAAATTCAATGAATTGTGAACAATCAAATCACAGCCACTTGATGCATGTCTTAAATGGCTATTTCATCGTATTGAGTGACATACATATTAAAATAGCAAGGGTACATAAATACACAGAACGAGACGAGTATTTTATTTGTTTGTTGATACGACAAGAGTGCTAGCGCGGAAGGATAGTACGAGTGGCACAGCCTCGAGTTCAATCCTTCCAAGATGGCAAACGTGCCATATCGACAAACCAATTAACACACCGTCGTTCTGTGTATAATCAATTTAGTCATCCAAAACATTCAGTTGTCAAATGATAGCCAATAAAAAAATCAATGAATTGTTAACAATCAAATAACAGCCAATTGAATCATGTCGACTCTCAAAATGGCTATTTCATCACACTGAGTGAAACAAGATGTGGAGTTGATTAGCACAGATACATAAATACACATAGCGACACGATTGTGTTTATTGGATTGTTTACAGGCCATGAGTGCTAGCGCGGAAGGACAGAAGAGAGGAGCATCGAGTGCCGTATCAACAAACCCATTAAAAGACGAGTCGTTCTGTGTTTATTACAGAATTACAAGCTTTATTCGGGCACAGGACTTGTTTTGTCATGTGTGATGGAGCTTTTATTTTATAGTTACGGTTTCTCAAGGGCACGTCAATTACGTCGTGTGACGTCAACGGGTGCGTACTTAACGTATGTTCCATACGGATTAGTAAATATGGAACACCATGAACACTGTAATTCTAGGAACAAGCGTGTACTAAAAAGCATACCGACACACAGATACATAGATAGAGGTAGGTTACTATAGGTCCCAGACAATGTGAAACAAACAATAATTGCATAAGTATCGATAACTGAGATTATTCAGCCCGAAGAACCGTGATGACACATGATGTAAGCTGAAGAGATTACACTCGCCTAAAAATGTGTTATAATTGTACTCAGGTTTTGGTATTGTGTTGAAGGGTATACAGGCCTCGCTAAAGTATGCTGTATGGTACACATTTAAAAAAAAAATTGTTCGAAATGACATATTGTTATTTACCACTGCCTCGATATATGCTAGACTAATTATTATTCCAATAAAACTTAGAATGACCAGCCATTATGGCTGTGATTGTCCAGCTGGTACCTCAAACTTTCCAGCTTGTAAAACCTGACACCCTCAAAGGTTGGACAATTTCCAACTGATGGCCATTTCAGACCGAAATTTTGACATGTGCATTGGGTAAAACAATGTGCTACTGTTGGTCTAAGCAACAGTTAACGACTACTCAGCTAATTATTTTTTTGAAAATTAAATATTTAACATTTTGACCCAAAGTTGTGGGGGTTAGACACCTCTTGTCGCCACGCGTTCTGCTCAGTCTTTCGGCTTATCGGTGAATGTCAAGCGTTCCCACGTTTGAAGTTTGCTGTCTGCATTTTAACTTAATCAATAATTTAAAAAAAAACTTACACTCCAGTCTACACCGTCATTGATATGTGGGTCTGGTTTGTGAGTTTTCCTGATCTTTGCATCGTCTGCTCTTAGTTGGGCCACCTTGTCGTCTGTTGTTGGCTCCTCCTTCTTGGCCTTCTTCCCTCCAGCCTTAGCGGCTCCACCAGCTTTCCGTTTCGGAGGCATTATTCTCAATTCTACAGTTAAATATGATGGTATAAATTCGCGTGCCATGGGAATCAAATAACGCAAATAAACGAAATCCCTTGTTGCATGGCGACTACAAGTTGGACCGATTTCAGGGAATCTTAGACATGTCGGGTCCTATTCCTAAATTATACCCAACCCATCGTCAAAGGTCGAAGTTCTGGAGTAGCCTCCGTTTGTAAACAGTCGACAGTGCGTGCATATTTTATTATAACAGTATTTTAGATATTTTGAGTGCAAGTACGGTTTTTAGAATGCAAAACAAATTAGATGATAGATAAAATCCATTTACTTATCGTGTATATTCAGGATAACTTTTTAATTAGTTTTGAGAAGTCTTCACATGTGCGATTCAGCACCACATAGTTATTTTTATTTTAGGAATTCCCAAACTGGAGCCAAACACTAAAAATAGATGCTACATCTCATCTTTGATCTCCAGGTGACAAATGAAGGATTCACCGCGAGCAAATGTAGTCTGGTCGTGGAAGCTCAATTTTGAGATGAACCCCGAATAAGTTGATAATGAAATGTTGTTGGTGTCATTTTGTCGTGCATAATCTGGGGAATAACATATCCAAAATCCGCTAAAATCTTCGTTTGGCGGAATTTTCTAGAGCTCTTTGAATAAAGGTCCTATTATGGCTCTTGTATCTGACACTCATTGGGTGGGTTGGGCACGGTATTTGTCCATAACACTGTGGTGTTGAATGTTTTTATTTGATATTTGGTAGGTTATCATAAGGTATGATTAGATATATCTTGCCTAGATCATGCCACGAATCTCTACCCTATAGCTGTGCCCTTAGAGATCATACTCAACCAGTCCAAAACATGATGTTGAGATATGGAAGTCTATAACATTGAGAAAAAAAACAGTGCAGCACAATAGGTAAAGGTCTCATCTTGAGATTCAATGATTTAAGATTTTTAAATAACTGGTGAGCAATAATACGAAATAAAAGGTCAGCCGACCACAGTGTTCCTCGAAAACGTGGCAAGTCAACGCCGCTTTGTTAAAGAAATTTAAAAAAATGTTGAAATGTTGAAAGGGTTAATAATTCCGTAAAGAACTAATTTTTCCGTCATCTATATACATGTTGCACATTACCAATATGTGGGTAACAATACTCTGGAGTTTCAAATATCTACGTTAAAAACTGTAGGTGGAGTTGATTACACCATCATACAGAAAATTATAAAAATGTTTTTCAAAGTCGAAAGGCCCATAACTCTGGGAAAAATCATTGGATCAAACTCAAATTCGAACTTGACCTGTATTTTGATATGAACGACCCACAAAAAAAAAACAGAATTTCCAATTTAAACAATCCAAACTTGAGTTATCATCCGGAAACGAAAGAAAAAACAAGAAAAATAGAATTTTCTAAGTCGAAAAGCTCTGAGAAAAATCATCGGATCAAACTCAAATTCGAACTTGACCTGTATTTTGATATTAATGACTCACAAATAAAAACGGACTTTTCAAATGAACAGTCCAAACTTGAGTTATCATCCGGGAACCAAAGAAAAAAGAAGAAAATTTAATTTTCGATAAAAGTCCATAACTCTAGGGAAAATCATCGGATCAAAACTCAAATTCGAACTCAACCTGTATCTTGATATGACTGATCCAACTAAAAACGGTATTTGCAATTAAAGGATCCAAACTTGAGATATCATCCGGAAACCGAAAAAGTGAGAAATTTTCTAAGTAAAAAAAAAGGTTAAAATAGGGAAATAACTCCATAAAAGAACATCGGATCAAACCCAGAATTGCAGAGCACCTGTGTTCTTACATACGAAGTTGCAATCAAATCGGATGATCATTACTGGAGTTATAACTCCGGACGGACGGATGGAGCTGATTACAATTAATAGTCCTCCGAAAATTTCGGGGGACAATAAGCCCATATTGGCATTATTAAATCAACAGTTTTATTTCTTACCATACGATTTACAAGACTCACGCTCTTTATAATGTGTTTCCACTGTGGCCCGCGCACAAAACGGAATATACGTTCACTATGTGCTTACTTCTGAATCAAGTCAAATATGAACGTATGTGAATATTTAGGTCCAATAATAATTATGTGACCCGCCATATCAAATCCAGTCGTAAGTCGGGATTTTTTTTACCCTGTGCCAATGCATTCTCTTATATATGCGAGTCGACCATAGGTCGCCTCGCATATATCAGAGAATGCATTGGCCTAACAATTTTTTACAATTTTAATAATTTGTTCTTGTATTCTTTAACAATTTTATAATTTCACCCATACAGAGCCCCAGACAAACATGAGCAGACGACACTCTTCTATATGCTTCTATATATATGTGGGGCTCCCTGCAGGGTAATGGATGTTTTTTATTTTATGTCCTAAAAATTGTAAGAAACATTTATTTAAAAAAAATGATAAAAACTTGTTAGGCCAATGCATTCTCTTATATATGCGAGGCGACATATGGTCGACTCGCATATATGAGAGAATGCATTGGCACAGGGTAAAAAAATCCCGACTTACGACTGGATTTGATATGGCGGGTCACATATGAACCAATTTGCACGAGGATATGTTGGGTTATCCCCCGTGAAACGTCTCATACTAGCACAAGCTGCAAAACAGATATCAGTCCCCTCGCTACACGATGTCTGAACGCTGCCGGCACCCGTGTTTTCTTAATTAAATCTAACATTTTTTATTAAAGTGTTTTGCCAGTTACAATTCATTCTGGCTTGATCTTGACCACTTTCAAATGAATATGGACAGTTCAGTTTCTCAGATTGATGCAGAATGAATTGTAACCTGCAAAAGTCTCAAATAAATCAATGCGACATTTCTTCACATTACGTGTAGGTGCGGGCAGCGGTAAGTCATTCGCAGGGGACTGACCTCTGCATGGAGCTTGTTACTAGCAGTCTCATACCAGTGCCGCGTTTATCGTTCTAATTGCCCAAAGATTCCCAATCGATATGTCATTATCATACATACCAACGGAGATAACTCTAATATACCACGACGACTATACCAACACCAAGTAATAAGCAATGGCACATAACAATTAAAATAACTGTTTCTTTTTTAATATGATGTTTAATACAATTTATACCACGGAGAGAAATCTACATCTTGCTTTATATCACTTGTTTGAAACTATCCTTCCCAGCTGAATGTTTCCGCCCGCGAGATCGAGCATGTGTTTGTGTTTGTTAACAGTGTGCTATTTTTAGCGATGACAGCGGCAGCGGTCGATGACAATAACAAGCGTTTTCCAGCGTTTTCGAGAAATTTCTCGTTTACGAAGAGCCCCCTGTTCATTTTTCATAAATAAATATTCAAGATTAAGCTAATCTCTCTAGTCCTTGATTCATAGAATGCTTTATTGAAATGTAACTGTGCTTCCCACCATTGAAAAAAGGTGATGCTAGTTCAAATTATCACACAAACATGTTGTAATGTTGAAATGTTGTACTTGTAGTTACTTCGCTGCAATGAACCAGGAATCGAGATCAGTGCTTGTAAAGTTGTAATGTACCGGTAATCAAACTACTAACTTCTGGTAATTATATGAAGCTACGATTTTCGAATTCCTCGTACGCAGCAAACGTTATTGTCAAATTCAAGGTTAAATTTAAATCGTCATAAAGTTGCTTAATTGGGGTGATCATTGACTGTTCTTACTTTACTATCATTGTATTGTTGCCAAAAAGTATCAATATGCAATGACCATATGCATGCTATCATATATATAAACGAAAGAACGAAATTTGGAATAACGGACCCTGCCATATCTTCCATTTTTTGTCGTTTCGAGGGTCCGCTATCCCAAAAGTGTTTATATTTTGTCCAATATTTTTAAGTGGAAATTCCGCCGAAAGTACCTAACAGTATTTTATGTCTCATGCGTAATATATTTATATTTATAAATCTTTCCAGTTACACATATTGTGTGCGTAAAGTACACTTTCGGAATAGCGGACCTTCGGAATAGCGGACCTTCGGAATAGCGGAACTTCTGATTAGAGGGCCTTCGGAATAGCGGACTTTCGGAATAACGGACCTTCGTAATAACGGACTATCGGAATAGCGGATATTCGAAATAATGACCCGTCCCCAGCCTGACCTATATGCCATTGAACAATTATTTTTGAGTCAATAGAGACCTTTCGCAAAATCACGATTACGATTACGGATAGGGACAATATCATGCCAGCATACGGCCAAAAAATTGATCTTTACTCACGGGGGTTCTTATGTGAGACGAAATATAACCCACGCAGTTTAATTATGTGCAGATGTGTCAAGGTTGTGCCATCGGTCCGGCTTGGTGACGCTCTAACATCCGCGTGGTGAAAAACACACGGATAAGAACATGGGATCTGAAAGAGACACATATTACTTTTTCCATCACATATATATGTAACTGAATATAGTGGGGAATATGCCGTCTCAGTATTTAAATTACGTTTAATTAAGCGTAGTTGAATTACACTTAACCGTGAATGGTGTACGCTTATTGGTAAATAAATTACGCTTAATCGAAATTGAAATATAGTGTAATGCAAAATCTGAATTACGCTTAAGCGTAATGGAATTAGCTGATAAATGTGAATTTGGCCTCCCAAATGATGTGGATATTGAATGAGCACAGTGACAGTCCTAACTAACTGGTATTTTAGCTCACATGCACATTACTATTTTTTTTATCATACAGAGAACATTAACTAGTCACTGTTTATCCGAATATTTACGAAAACGGTACAACACAAATCTACTACATATTTAGAGGCTCATATCACATGGCAAAAGCAAATTCTAAGAGCTTTCGTGCCAACCATTCTCCGTGTCACTGGGCCACTCCCCATGAAATTAAGTCATTGTTTCGTCATATTACATCATATAATGCTTAAGTACGCTTCTAACCAATTATTTTAATTTTAATATTAATTAACAGTTCAAGTAGTTTGATTGTTTTTTTCTCGCATTTCCTCCACGTGGGCCGCGATGCGTTTCGATTTGATTTTGATTGTTTCATGGTTCTTAAATAGTATATGTTATAAATACAAAAGTTGTGTAACTAAAATATAATTATACGGTACTTCGCTTCACTCCCCTCTTTCGTTTTGGCCGATGTACGGTATGCAATACCAATTAACTTGACAAACGTTCTTCCTTCCTGCACTCTATCCCTCTGCCCCCTCCTTGAACAATATTTTTTCGGATCTAACATGTTATCCCCGTCTGCTAAATTTACCCTATATGGTATCTACCCTGATACCACGGGTAAACTTCCTGCTCCGAGGAAAAGACTTTATAAAAGCCTTTTAGGCTTGTTGTCCAATCCCCGTTTTGAATATTATTATTACTTATGTCAATTTGTTTGAATGTATTACATGTTTTGTTCGAAATTAAATAATGTTTACACCAAGAGCATTCGGATGTTAAATGAAAAGAAAATATTCAATGAAATACCTTCAAATGGTAAGTGAGTTATATCTCTTTATTTCTCGAAAACTAAAGCAAACATATTAACAAATACTTACCAAGTCTTTTTTCTTGGTTAGGGATATACATCAAAAGCGGAATTTTAGACCATAATAGTATATGGTTTGTGTAATTCGGCTGTATTGTCTCGCACAACTTCTGCGTTAAGCAAGTATCCCATGATGAGTCAATTTTTCCTAATATTCACATGGTTTCGATGTTACTGAGACTGAATTTTCATCCACCAGAGTGTGGAAATGACAATGGTATCATATGCTCTTAGACCGGGGAAATAATAATCGGTGTACATGACATTTGATACAAATTTACTAAATGGTGGATCGAAATGATTTAGGACATAAACGAACTCTGTTGAGTTGGATAAAACAATGAAAACAGAAATCATGCTCGAATCCCCGAATACCCAACGAGACAGGTTAACAAACTCGACCAACAAATTTAAAGGACACTGAATGAACTTGAAAGGCACGTCTAAGGACTTTGTAACCCATTTTCCACCCATATTTGATGGAGTCAAAATTAAGGATTATGTTCACTTTTATTAGTAATCAAAGCAAGAAAATCCATTGATGCATCATTTTAAGAGTATAATTCATGGTGGATTATGTTAGAAATACACAATGATATGAAATTTATAGAAGTTTTTATAATCTATTTTTTCGAACCCAAATTCAACAAACACAAAGTCCATATCTAAGAACAAAATATGGGTATGTGTACTGAACACTGTGAAGAATGATGAACAATAAAACTATACTCACATTTCTTGAGTGTTCTTTGGATTTTTGGCTTGGAAGCAGTTGTTTACATATGGTAGATTTCATTGCTCAGTAATGCTATTTGGGAACTGAATTTGATGGGTCAAGTTAATGTTCACTCAAGCCTGCTGGGATTATAATCAGCAGGTGCCGACCAATGAAAATATTATTTCCTGATTGGTGGCCTAGTGTCTGGGCTACAGTGTATCCCTAGATTGAGGATTAGACAATTATTTTGTCAAGAGATTCACAACACGCCACTGTCCACAGATATTAACACTTAACTGTCACCTCCCAACACGCAGTGTTAGGCACGTTACTCTATCATTTGTAAACAATTGATTCTGAGTAATTTTATCAAAGAATGCTTGAGAAATATGAATATTATTTTATTGTCCATCACTCTTCACAGTGTTCAGTACACATTGCTATATTTTTTCTTAGATATGGACTTTGTGTTTTTTTGAATTTGGCTTCGAAAAAATAGATTTTAAAAACCTCTATAAATATCACATTTAGTTTTTCTAACATAATCCACCATGAATTATACTCTTAAAAGTTTGCATCAATGGGTTTGGTTACTGTGATTACTAATAAGAGTGAACACAATCCTTTATTTTGACTCCATCAAATTTGGGGAAAATTGGTTTAGCAAAGTCCTTAACGTCATTACATGCTATGAAGTGAAATATCCTTTTTTCGGTTATCAAAATATCTAGGTACGTTCCATTGAGTTACTCGAAACAGCGTCTGAACAATTTCATGTTAAAGGCACGTGAGGCCTTAGTTGTCGAAAATATTCATATTTGTTCTAATCACCGTTAACAGAAAAACATTAAAACGCATACAGTTTCGTTCATATATACCATGACCATCACGTAAACAGCATGTTATCATAAAGACCTACTATATTTTACCTAAGCAAGAGCCTGATTGTGTTACAGAAGACAGCACAATGCTACAGGCTAATCACACACAAATGGCATAAACGCTCTTTATTAGTTCCATATCAGGAATTCACCAACAAAGAACGCTCTTTATGTTTACCATCATAATATAAACAAACACCAGAAAAGTTACTTTTTATGCTTTTGTTTACATAACAATGGTCAAACATTTGACAATAACATACTGTTTATGCGATATTTCTTATTTGTATACGGACAAAGTATGTCTACATTTTGATGTTCTTTCTGTTTGTGGCGGTTTTTGACGGGTGGAAATATTTTCACAGGATACCCACCGCCAAGGCCAACCGTACCTTTAACCGTTTCAATAGTAAACAACTCGAGTATGCTACTCCCAACTGTGCTTTTACCCACACGGCGCACGTTGTTAATGAAACCATGCTCGAATCAAAATGTGTGCTGGTGAAACAATTACTACATTGAGTAGCTATTGACCGACAGAGTAATTAAACAAAGTGTGTGAATCCAGAACGGATTCACACGAACTTTGTTTTATTACTCTGCCGGTCAAGACGAATGACCCCAATCGATCTGCAAGTCATTCCTTATAATCATATCCGTGTTCATCGCTTTTTATGAAGTGTCCACGTCGGAAAAGTTCGTGTAACCATATCGCGATTTGTACTGATTCTTACGGCAGCTGATTTTTTGAATGCAGAGGGTGTGTGATTATAAATGCATAATTATGGATTTTACTTACTACTCGACCCCATCTGGTCCACAAAGCATACTCCCCCCTGTCTTCTAGAAGTTGGATGATATAAAACTTGTTGTTGTTCTTTCCAATGTTCGTCTGATTCAGCATGCAGTCGTAGTCACCAAAAACCTGTCAGTTATCAAATGATAGCCAATCAAAATTCAATGAATTGTGAACAATCAAATCACAGCCACTTGATGCATGTCTTAAATGGCTATTTCATCGTATTGAGTGACATACATATTAAAATAGCAAGGGTACATAAATACACAGAACGAGACGAGTATTTTATTTGTTTGTTGATACGACAAGAGTGCTAGCGCGGAAGGATAGTACGAGTGGCACAGCCTCGAGTTCAATCCTTCCAAGATGGCAAACGTGCCATATCGACAAACCAATTAACACACCGTCGTTCTGTGTATAATCAATTTAGTCATCCAAAACATTCAGTTGTCAAATGATAGCCAATAAAAAAATCAATGAATTGTTAACAATCAAATAACAGCCAATTGAATCATGTCGACTCTCAAAATGGCTATTTCATCACACTGAGTGAAACAAGATGTGGAGTTGATTAGCACAGATACATAAATACACATAGCGACACGATTGTGTTTATTGGATTGTTTACAGGCCATGAGTGCTAGCGCGGAAGGACAGAAGAGAGGCGCATCGAGTGCCGTATCAACAAACCCATTAAAAGACGAGTCGTTCTGTGTTTATTACAGAATTACAAGCTTTATTCGGGCACAGGACTTGTTTTGTCATGTGTGATGGAGCTTTTATTTTATAGTTACGGTTTCTCAAGGGCACGTCAATTACGTCGTGTGACGTCAACGGGTGCGTACTTAACGTATGTTCCATACGGATTAGTAAATATGGAACACCATGAACACTGTAATTCTAGGAACAAGCGTGTACTAAAAAGCATACCGACACACAGATACATAGATAGAGGTAGGTTACTATAGGTCCCAGACAATGTGAAACAAACAATAATTGCATAAGTATCGATAACTGAGATTATTCAGCCCGAAGAACCGTGATGACACATGATGTAAGCTGAAGAGATTACACTCGCCTAAAAATGTGTTATAATTGTACTCAGGTTTTGGTATTGTGTTGAAGGGTATACAGGCCTCGCTAAAGTATGCTGTATGGTACACATTTAAAAAAAAAATTGTTCGAAATGACATATTGTTATTTACCACTGCCTCGATATATGCTAGACTAATTATTATTCCAATAAAACTTAGAATGAACAGCCATTATGGCTGTGATTGTCCAGCTGGTACCTCAAACTTTCCAGCTTGTAAAACCTGACACCCTCAAAGGTTGGACAATTTCCAACTGATGGCCATTTCAGACCGAAATTTTGACATGTGCATTGGGTAAAACAATGTGCTACTGTTGGTCTAAGCAACAGTTAACGACTACTCAGCTAATTATTTTTTTGAAAATTAAATATTTAACATTTTGACCCAAAGTTGTGGGGGTTAGACACCTCTTGTCGCCACGCGTTCTGCTCAGTCTTTCGGCTTATCGGTGAATGTCAAGCGTTCCCACGTTTGAAGTTTGCTGTCTGCATTTTAACTTAATCAATAATTTAAAAAAAAACTTACACTCCAGTCTACACCGTCATTGATATGTGGGTCTGGTTTGTGAGTTTTCCTGATCTTTGCATCGTCTGCTCTTAGTTGGGCCACCTTGTCGTCTGTTGTTGGCTCCTCCTTCTTGGCCTTCTTCCCTCCAGCCTTAGCGGCTCCACCAGCTTTCCGTTTCGGAGGCATTATTCTCAATTCTACAGTTAAATATGATGGTATAAATTCGCGTGCCATGGGAATCAAATAACGCAAATAAACGAAATCCCTTGTTGCATGGCGACTACAAGTTGGACCGATTTCAGGGAATCTTAGACATCCCATATAAAAATGTACCTGGGTAAATCCACCCAGGTTTTTTGGGCCGAAACCCAGGTAAAAATCTATCTACCAAGACATCCACCAACCATCAAGACCCCGCGAAACCTGGGTTTTACCATGATTTACCCACCTGAAACTGGATAAAAACCCTGGTATGGGTAAACCTGGGTGTAATTACCCAGGTGACCACACCCAGGTGTACCCTACCTGGGTGTTTCCCACCCAGGTCTACCCTGGTGTTTCCTACCTGGGTGTTTCCCCACCCAGGTGTACCATGGTGTTATTTACCCAGGTGTACCCTGGTATTTCCTACCTGGGTGTTTCCCATCCAGGTTACCTTGGTGTTATTCACCCAGGTGTACCCTGGTGTTTCCTACCTGGGTGTTTCCCACCCAGGTGTACCTTGGTGTTATTCACCCAGGTGTACCCTGGTGTTTCCTACCTGGGTGTTTCCCACCCAGGTGTACCTTGGTGTTATTCACCCAGGTGTACCCTGGTGTTTCCTACCTGGGTGTTCCCCACCCAGGTGTACCTTGATGTTTCCAACCCAGGTATACCTTGGTGTTTTTTTTACGCCGGTGTACCTTGGTGTTTTCTTACCCAGGTGGATTTCCCATTGAGATGCACCTGGGTTAGAAAACCCCAAGGTACACCCAGGTAAGGAAACACCAAGGTACACCTGGGCAGGAAAACACCAAGGTACACCTGGGTAAGAAAACACCAAGGTACACCTGGGTAAGAAAACACCAAGGTACACCTGGGTAAGAAAACACCAAGGTACACATGGGTAGGAAACACCAAGGAACACCTGGGTGAATAACACCAAGGTACACCTGGGTGGGGATACCAAAGTGAAATGATGAGGATGGCAATGAAGTAGATTTTGATGGGATGCAGGGGTATTGTTATCAATGGAGTTGTTTTAGTATAATAGAACATTAAGGAAACTGATTGTGCAGCAATACAAGTTTATTCAAGGACAACAAACTAACTAAAGATAAAATACATGTATAGAAACACATGTAATATATAAATATATAAACTCATTAAACTGCATGGGTTAAAACTTACTGACAACAAGAGTTGGGTTAAAATTTTGATTAAAAAACACTTGCAAAGTCCCTCTTCATACATGTATATGGTATGTTAGGCAAGTTACATGTACATGTAGTTGCAATGTATACTAGTACCGGTACATGACATACCGGTGGACACAAAAATCATTATTTTAGTTCCAATGTCATTTACCAGAATACATGTACATGTTGTACCTTGCAACTACATCTACAGTGAGGTAGTTTTGTCTCATTTAAACTTTCTAAATGGGTTTCTCCCTTTGAATGACATAAACTAATGTGAGTATACACATGAGCTGTGGTGTGAAATACACACCAAAAAATTATTTCTTAGTCTGAGGACATGTTTCCTGTCATTATCTTACTGCTTACAAATATAGATTTGTAATAATGTGCTGTAATGCTCCAGAAATAGTCATATTTTGTCCTGGTTCATAAGAACATATTATTTCTTAGTGTTAGAATGACATGTTGTCTGATATTATTTGACTCATAAACCCCCAAATGTACATGTAAAGAGAACATTCGGGAAAGAGACACACCATCTTTATCCTGTTTTATATCAGTACTAAGTAGCAATATTGATCAGATAGCAAAATATGCTATAAATAGATTTCAGATGGTAGAGATTAAACAATCACATTAATTGCACCAACTCGAAACAGTTAACATACCCTGTAGAATACAGACTATGATCAAGGAGGGTGTCACACACACCCCCACCCCGCTTTGGTATGTGATATTCAAGCCATTTTCAGGTGGTATGCTATATACATGTACATACCCAATGTTATCTGGTACTAGGATTTCACACGGCAATATAACCGGCATTCACGATTCAGCAAAAAGGCTAGTATGCAGATATAATAGCAGAAAATTATAAAAATTTTGAGTATTTTCCAGCTTAAACAGACCCAAGTGATATATTTTTATCTAATTCAGTCTAATGGCTCTTGATATGTTGATGTTTTGGATACTATTTCAGCAAATGTGAGAAAAAGTGGCTTCTTTGGGGCATCAGCTTGTCTGAAAAATATATCAAGGTCCCCTAAATCCGATACTACATTTCAGAACAATCCAACCAGTGTCCCATGAAATGGTGGATAATAAACTATCATACCAAATTTGATTCAGATTTGATCACACAAACTAAAATTATGATGCGGAAACCAGAAATTAACACGATTCTAAGTCGAAAAAGGGCCATAACTCTCGCAAAAATGAGCGGAGCACACCTATATTCGAACTTGACCTGTATTTTGGTATGATAAACTTACATACCACATTTGGTTCAGATATGATCACACAAACTGAAGTTATCATCCGGAAACCTACAATTTTCAAAGTTTAAATGTCTATTAGGCGACACCAATTTTTAAGTCTGGTTTACGAACATGTGGGCTGATGTGGGGAGAAAAAAAGTAGATGCAGGAGGGGAAAAAAGTAAAAATAAAAAAAATTGTCCCCCCCAATTTATATCAAGTAAATCTTGAAATTTTACATAAATTTTACAAAAATTGTGAAAAAAAACTTTTCGAATGAAATTCTGAACCAAACAAGACATTTATTGTCATGAAATACATGAAAATATGGATCTGCAAATGATCATAAGCAGAACCGGATGCGACAGCACATGAAAATCAGTACGCGTGTAAAAAAAATTGGGACAAAAAAATTAAAAAAAATTTCATGAAATGGAAAAAAAGTTGTAGGAGGTGTTCGTAAACCGGACTTAAAAATTGGTGTCGCCTTATGTGTATATAACTCATATAGCTAACTATTAAAGGTGCTCAATCAGATTCGATGGTCCCCATATAATTAGATTCCAACAACAACATTTTTTTTAGAAATGCTGCTTCAGTAATATCAGAATCGATTAATTGCCCAAAAATAATGCTAACCACTGTCAACTACATGTATAGTATAAAATCGCCTGATACGTTATATTTATCAACATGCTGTTCGACGAAGTTTGACCTTATTATCAACACAAAGCCTCTTCATTTTAGAGTTATCCATCTTCATCCGCAATTTGGTCTGAGACCGTCGGCTCGTCAAATTTTTCTGGGCCACTATTAAGTATCGATGGTGATAAATATTAAAATTTCAAAAATTGATATCTAATAACTCTGAGCTTTGATACATGTAGGTGGGTCCCTCGACTTGATTAAAATATTTTTACCCCCCCCCCGATTCCATATACATGTATATGTAAATAGCAAATGAGGGGCACTTAATCGGATTATGCATCTTTAAACTGTATTTTAATTTAAAGATGCATAATCTGATTAAGGGCCCCCTGAATTAATGCTCGCACATTACTCTTTATTTGGACTTTGGGGGTAAAAGATATTTGGTACGAGTCGAGGAACCTACCACCTATCAAAGCTCAGAGTTATTAGATATCAATTTTTGAAATATACTATTTTTCACGATCAAGAATTAATAGTGGCCCACGGTCTCGGACCAAATTTCAGATGAAGATGGATAACTCTAAAATCAAGAGGCTTTCTGTTGATAATAAGGCCAAATTTTGTAGAACAACATGTTGATAAATAACATATGTCAGGCAATTGTATACTTTAGTTGACAGTGGTTAGCATTATTTTAGGGCAATTAATCAATTCTGATAACGTAACTGAAGCAGCCTTTCTAAATACAAATGTATGATGTTGGAATCTGATTATATGGGTATCATCGAACCGGATTGAGTACCTTTAAAATGAACTGTATCCAGTATAAACATGTTAAACCTGATAATTAATTAGAGCATGCAGTCCCTGTTGACATGCGGTATCCGCTGGTAATCTTACCACAGTAATATGTGTTAACTGTGATAACCAAGTTAATTGTTTTTACCACAAAAATTCTGAATTCTATCTAGACATTTTGAAACAATAAAAAAAAATTCTGGTGTGATTACAATGTCAACTTTAAAACAAAATTCATATAAACATCGCATGAAAAATACAGCCTAACTGCAAATGTGAGGTGGACCACATTCTGCGGCGGTATAACTGACTGCGGTTGATCGCATGAACACGCCTGAATACTGCAGTAATACCCAAGTAATATAAGGCGAGTTGATTAATTAAAGCATAGCTGTAATTTTACATGTATGTTCTATACACTTTGTTGGGAAAGAGAATATAGCTGTGCGACAATGTTAATCCTGATGAGCTAAGTTAGAAATTTTTCAATCGAAACCTCATAAAAAAAAAATTAAATTCAGTTCTCAATTTCGAACACTTCTAGGAAATTGTTCAAAAATATTGTTAAAAGATGCCCATTCGATTTGACACTGTAAATATACCCTGTTCAAGTGTTCCTGCTAATATGCTATGATGCGGTTGGGTCCTGCTTAATTGCTATGAATTGCACTACCCGCATCATAGCAATTCAGCAGGACCACCAGCATCATAGCATATTAGCAGGACCACTTGGCCAGTGGTAAAATAGTTTGTTTTCCATACGGATATGTGTTTTCAAATAATCATGTAATGATATCTAACATACATGTATATGATCCCATTTATAGGTTTTATTCATCACGGCCAGATAAACTTTGTATACAGACAGTTTTACCAAACTTAGAATTTTTATTAGGTGCTTTCATTGTAGCTGTAATTACTAGTATTAAAAGAGTGCTCAATAAAGTTTGTTTTATCATTTATGCTCATTTGGAATTTGGATGCTATTTAATTCTGTTTATCTATATAATTGGCTGCACTGCTAAATTTTGACTCATTTCAGTCATTTGATGTCAGTACATGTAGTTGTCCATCGAAATGGCGAACACAACCAAAGACAAATTACAAGAGGAAAGACAACAAATACATTTGATGTGCACTAAAACAGATACAGTAGTGCCCTAAGAAATCGACCCCTTAACCACAGCAGAATTATGTGTAACTTTCAGGAATTAGTCGGATATATGGCTTGTTGCCATTCATCGGAAAGCTCTCCCCGAGTTTAATACCCGTAATTCTGCTGTGGTTAAGGAGTCGATTAATTAGAGCATTACTGTAGTTACAAATGTATGTCTAGCCTCCTGTTGTGTCACTAATAAGATCTTTAATTCACATACGGTACACATGTACATGTACATGTACTATATAGTACCCGTTCAAGCGTTTACAAGTGTCAGTCATCGAGAAACTGACCAAAAGTTTTGGTAGTATATAATATAGGCTAGCACTGCACTTGGGCTACATGTACATGTACTGTAAGTGATTATAATGTACTATTTTTATATTCTGCTGTGAAAGTGTTGCTGAATGAAATTTAAGTTTACCCCGATATTCTAAGTCCGCTCGACTAAGATGGGTTTTTTCTCGAAAACTGATATCTGAATATACATGACTTTTTGTACGTCTTCCACTGGTTGGTATTCCCTCTAAAATGACTAATTTTAACTGATTAGATTAGCCCTGGTATGGAAAACTCTAACTGTTATAGCCCGATGAGCGGTTTACTGCCAACAGCGGTGATGATATGATGACCAGCGTTGTGCATGGCATATGTTGATCCAGGTAAGAATGCTACCATACATTCCAAACATTCATTAAATATCTTATTAATAGTAACCCAAACTACACAAGAGACTAGTATAACTAAGATTGGGCTCGATTAATGATGTGACACTTTCAGTACTTCATTTACTAGTAGCCTGGTACTGGTGGGCCTGGCTACAGATACTTGTTTGGCGTGTTTGAGGCCTGTGGCACAAGGGCAGCAGAATCAATTAAAATTTCTCTTATTGTAGTGTAGTACATGTACATGAATAGTACCGGTAGTACAGCACACAAAGAGGTACATGTATATAGTACCGGCACATGTACATGTATTCTCTCTGTTTTCACACATGTTTTTTTTCAATTTAACAACATGAGTCTTTTATGACACATACATGTACTAAAGTGAAAGTAGGCCTACATGTATATAATGTGCACCCAGTATACCGGTACATGTACTGATATATTACATTGCAATACAGTCCGAGTACAATGATATAGCAAAATTATGCATAGTAGAATAACAACCTTTTGTACAAACAGTCCTGACAATGATATACCGGGATATCATGGTGATAGTTCATACATTTGGAATTACCGAATACCTGAGTTTGTGGATAGACCGCTTCATGCGATGTTTATGTGAATTTTTATTTTTAAGTCGGCATTGCGTACGGTAGTCCTATAAACCACACCAGAGAATAGCAATTGTCGGTCAGTGACCAACTTCTTATGTTTATGCAATCGATACAATCCGGTTCTGCTTTTGATGTCCAGTTCGATATTTGTGGTGTGTTCTTGTGCAAAAATATAATTCTAACTAATGCGCCAAAAATCAGGTTTATAAATTTATCCATTCTTGAGCAAGAGCAACTCGTAAAACTTGTATGGTATAACATTCCAAACTGAGTATTTCTGCTATCAAACCATATGATAATAATGTTGAACCGGACATCGAAATCTGAACCGCATTTATGGATTGCAGCACGTGATGTTGAATAAACAGTTATAGAGGATATACAGTAATGCTCTAATTAATCGACTCCTTAACTACAGCAGAAATATGGCTTGTTGCCATTCATCGGAAAGCTCTCACCGAGAGCTTTCCGATGAATGGCATCAACCCATATTTCCGACTAAATCCTGAAAAGTTACCCATAATTCTGCTGTAGTTAAGGAGTCGATTAATTAGCTCTAGAATTACTGTAACATGGTTTATAATATACAAATGTATACTGTATGGGAAACATCAGAGGTTTACAAAGTAATAAAAACAGTTGATTTGTTCTTTATTCTTGTGGTTATATACACGTACATACATGTATTCTAAAAATAAATGTCCTTTACAACGTGGATCAATGAAATGCGGTTGTTGCATTTAAAATGCATTGAGGGTGCATTGTGTCACGCCACTTTGTAAATGCCTTCATGACAGCATTTAAATTAAATGCACTGCATTGGGAATAATCGCAATCGCATTGAAATTACCGATCATTGCGCCGAAAAAGTATACTAGTATGAACACCCAAATAACGATACGATAGTGTATTTTGCAATTTTAGTTATAATTTTGTTTAATTTAAATTCACATCTGAATAATTCTGTGTTATTTTCCCACTCCTGGTGTACATGTATATGTTCGGAATCGGACATTCATGATTTAGTTTTCCATTCAAAATGGAATAAACATAAATAAACACTGTTGACATTAATTGTTTTATAATCAGAATCTGAGAATCATGATTCTCATTTTGATTCTAGTAAAAAGTCTTGATTCCCTGTAGAAAGTGAAACACTAACATTTTGATTATTGCCAAAAATCTGATGGATTTTAAGGCCTGCATCAAGACATTTGTTTGTGAATAAATCAAGGTAAATGTGTTAAAATATGAACGCATTTACAAATGCGTTGCTCCAAAATCGCAAAGTAGATTCGAACATGTGGTCGCTTTTCTAAGAAATTTGTGAGTGGTCTGTACATGTACATACATGTAAGTTACTTGACCAATTACACAAGGAGTCGAGGGACACAATCAATGAGGACGTTTGTACTAAAAAATATTTTTTTACGCAAGGAACGAACACAAGGCCACTTTCTTAATTTATATTATGAGCCAACAAGACAGATCGTAAATCGCTGTTATATGACAATATATGTGGCCATCATAATGGTCGACAGGCATGACGCCAACAAAAACCAATCTATCAGGCCAATATAAAGAAGTCGCGACTTATTGCTGGTGGAACCTATTAAAGGCATCGTTCCATTTCGTTAATAACAACTTACATGTAACATTCACCTCCACCTCTTTACTCTTGGGCTCCAAATAAATATGCATGCACCAGCTGCATCCACGTTTATTATTTTTCTTGGGAAATCCCCCCCCCCCCTGCACAGTGCTTATTTGGGTCTGCACGTTTATTAATATTTTGAAGCTATGAAAATTTAAATCAGCACAAATTCAAGATTTCTATATGATTCAGATGTAAAAATGATCAACACGTCTACATTAGTTACTAGCTAAACAAGACATTTTGTCATATGTTTATACTTTACTGTGAAATTGCGTTTCTTCCGTTCTCCATGAACGGATTCTCAAAATGTTTGGTTTTCCAAAAAACAAGGATTCGAACTGTCTGAACTGAACTCCATGCGTTTGTTTAAATAGATGAATAAATAATGGGAAAGACATACAATCCTAGTTCATAATGAATTTAAGTATATAAATATAAATAATAAACGGCGGATTCAACGTGGTCATGGGTTTTGACCGCGTTAAAAAAATCAGCAAACTCTGCATGAACCCCGAAGTTTGCTGATTTTTTCTCGCGGTCAAAACCCCATGACCGCATTGAAACCGCCGTTCATTTCTTATATGAATAACACAATTTAAGATTGGTGAATTATTTCTTTTGGTTAATTTAATAAACGTACAGGACCAAATAACGATCGTACAGGTGGGAATTTTACCTCGATTTTAATAATCGTACATTAGGCACTCAAGAGTAGTACATATTCAAGTATGTGGCAAACCAAAAAAACACCACATGATACATACATGTACAATGTACCTGTACTACATGTTGACTCGTATACCTGAACCTGCTATAAAAATTATTTGGTTAACCACAGTTGATGTTTTGCTCAGAGTTCCCCCTGCACTATTATTTAGGTCTGTACTTTTATTAACTTTCAATGGAATTTCCCCCCCCCCGCACTATTATTTGGGCCTGCACTTTTATTTGGAGCCTGAGAGTAAGTTGCATTGACATTTATTTTCACGAATTACGATGCTAAAGGCCAAAGAAAAAAGATTGTATGTTTCCGGTAAAAAAATTTAGGGTAGGTAGGTAGGGAATTTTTTTTATTTTATTTTATTTTGATATTTTTTATCCAGCTGCAGAAATATTGAACTACCTCGACCAAAGTGACATAAAATGCCAACCCGTGCCATGGGGAAAGTATTACTTGATCAACACAGTGGAAATATACATTAAGATTGATAAAAAATCAAACTTACTTCATGCTTACGTATGTTTTTTATTATATCTAATACCACATTTTCATAAATTTGGCTATAAACTTGGTACAAAATTGATGTCACTAACTTTTTATAAGAATTTTACCAATAATACCGCCATTATACCGTACATGTATTGTGACGATTACATCCCATTGTCTGGGGGTAGCCAGTACACCCACCGAGCATGCCTGGTTTTTGGAAACAGTAGCTACTAGTACATGTATACCCCTAATATATGCAGTGATAACCTCTTTACATGTATATATACAGATACACACCCACCATGTCTGTTGATAGTGTTCCATAAGTCCCAAACAAGACATAAAGCAGGCAGGAGATCCACTCTCAGGAAATTAAAATTGCGAAAATTTTGACTTTTTCTCAAAATATCAATAAAAAGTTTAGGGTCGGCGGGTTATTTTTAGGGTCGGTCGATGTACGGAAACATAGTATCTTTTTTCTTTGGCCTAAGGAACATTGCAACTGGTTTGAAGTAACATGACCGCGTTGCGTCAACACTGGAACTGCATTGATGGTAATTTTCAACATGGTCTCACTGAGGTTCTATCAAATATAAATACTAGTATGGTTGTCAGAGGCCAACTTGAGGGAGACAATTATTTTGAGAATATGTGATCCTGTGTTAACATGAGCCTAAGGCGACACCAATTTTTAAGTCTGGTTTACGAACACCTCCTACAACTTTGTTTCCATTTCATGAAATTTTTTTAAACTTTTTTTGTCCCAAAATATTTTACACGAGTACTGATTTTCATGTGCTGTCGCATCCGGTTCTGCTTATGATCATTTACAGATCCATATTTTCATGTATTTCATGACAAGATATGTCTTGTTTGGTTTGAACAGAATTTCATTCAAAAACATTTTTTCACAATTTTTGTAAAATTTATGTAAAATTCCACGATTTACTTGATATAAATTGGGGGGACAATCTTTTTTATTTTTATTTTTTTCCCTCCTGCATCTACTTTTTTTCTCCCCACATCGTAAACCAGACTTAAAAATTGGTGTCGCTTAAATATCATCTGATGGAGTCAAAATCATTGAACCGTCACTTATGCATGCACATGTTGTCTTGATGTTGAGTCTGGCTTTCATCATTTTCATTAGTTTTACTGTTAATATCCACCAAAGGTTGAGGTGTTATGGAACAACTGTATGGCATCGTATACTGTTATCTTCCGAGTAAATATGGAGTCTCTAATTCTTTTATCAGTCACGCATCTACTCATCAAATAGTATAATCCTCAAATATTTGTAGTCCAGGTGATCTCGACTGCACAGTACATGTATAAACATTCATCTGTGCACAGTGTGTTTTAAATTTCTTTGCCGTGTAACAACTGTTGTCCCAAGTTTCAATGCCTAAGTTGTCCTCCTGGTATGTAGGGATTACCAATTTACCATTGCCGTGTTTTAATTTGCAATTTTGATGATGACGCTCACTAAGCTTGTTGATAATTTTCTTTGTCGTGTAACAACTGTTGTACCAAGTTTCTACGCCGCGTCCTCCTGGTATTTAGGGATTACCGGTGCCTTTAATAGCGTCAGATGCATCATTGCCAGTTAATGTACATTAGAGTGGAACTGAATTAACAATGTCACATTGACACAGTACTCAGTTAAGACCAGTAAAACAGCAAAAGTCGTATTATTGTACAGCAGGCTTATCACTATCAGTACTTACTACATGTACTGACCCCTTACTATCGTGGATCAATCTGAATCTGAATGGTTACGCTGCAGATCCCAATTATGGTAATTTCGCAGCGGGCGAGAGAGTCTCAGATCTTTTCCTTCAGCGCACTCTTGAAGGAATCCACAGGCTGTTGTTGTAGGATTAAGGATTCCTCCAGCTGATTCCAGTCGCATACATGTATACATGTAGTTCGAACAAATGTGGAATTAGCGAACTGAGCTGACACGTATGGTATAGCCTCGTAGCACTGACTGTTGTTCCTTTAAATTAGGTGCCGAGGAATTTGGCTGGTGACGTAGCCTGTCCGAACTTTGCTCTGCGATCTAAGACGCCTTGTTTCGGGTGTAAAGTATTGATTAGGTGGTATAGCCGGGACTAATCCACCCACCACCTTACTCATGAATCCCAGCCGATTTATTTTCCGCCGTTTCTGCAATGTTGGTAAATCTAGCTCGTAGAGGATCTTGGTCATATATCCATCTTCTTTGCTCTTATAGTCTCTTTTAATGAAACGGGCTGCTCTACGCTGGATTCTTTCCAGCTTGTCGATGTGATTTTGTTGGTAGGGGTCCCAGATGGTGTCTGCGTAGTCCATGATCTTCAAAGTCAAACTTCTCAATTCTTCTTCTTCTGGACAGGTGCATTATGAGCAGGCCACTGGCACTACATCATGATTGTACCGGTACCACAAATTCAATTTTGAGAAAATATTCTGGTTATGGCCAGGTAGCTGAGGTACTGTTCAATACTATAGTTGATCCGTTTCGTTATCGCAGCTTAATTCTTACTGTTCCGGGAATTGAAATATTTTTTGTCACATGAAATTCAGTCTTTTTCGATATTTGCGCACATCCATGGGGAGAAATCGGCGAATCTTATATATAAGTCCACAGTTTATCCGTTTGTAGCCAATACACCATTTCCTTCTGTCAATCCGCGTTGATTCGCGACAAAATTAACTCAAAATACCACAAAGAATTATCCGCGCTTCATTTTGAAGAACGATAACTAAAAGTTAAGATTGTAATTTGGCTGCAGAAACGAAACGAAACGAATTTTGAAACACAATAATTGTATTCACTAATATTTTCCTGTTGGTATATGGTCTACTATAGTATATGCAATCATTTATTTGAAATAATAAGTATCACTTAGAGAATAATTCTTACTGATAATTAGAAATCTCTTTATTTTGTATCCCTTTAATATTAAATAATGGCCCTGAAAATTGTCTGTTTGTCAGTTTAATGTTCACTAATTATAGCTAGGCTGTTAGATAAAGTATGATATTGCTTCATTTGTCCGGGGTAGTGTATTGTCATACTGTCATAATAAACTTCAAGTAATAAGGTAACTACTCGTCAATGATGCTTGAATACATAAATGATTAATAAGGTAACAACTACCCGTCAATGATCGACGTCTTAATATAGAAAGGTTTTATAAGGTAACTAACTACACGGCAATGATACTTATTATAGAAGGTTAATAATTTAACTTCTTGTCAATGATGTTTTAATATAGAAAGGGTTAATAAGGTAACTACCCGTCAATAATGCTTTAGTGTAGAAATGGTTACTAAGGTAACTACATGTCAATGATGCTTTAATAAAGAAAGGGTTAATAAGATAAAGTTCTACACGTCAATGATGCTTAAATATAGAAAGGGCTAATAGGGTAACTACACGTCAATGATGTTTTAATATAGAAAGGGTTAATATGGTAATTACACGCCAATGGTGCTTTAATATAGAAAGGGTTAATATGGTAACTACCGTCCATGATGCTTTAATATATAACTGGCTACTATGATAACTACATGGCAATGATGCTTTATTGTAGAAAGGGTTAATAATGTAACTAATCACCAATGATACTCATTATAAAAAGGGTTAATAAGGTAACTGCCTGTCAATTATTGCTTCAACGTAGAAAGGGTTAATAAGGTAATTACACGCCAATGGTGCTTTAATATAGAAAGGGTTAATATGGTAACTATCAGTCAATGATGCTTTAATATAGAAAGTGTTATAATATGGTAACTGCACGTCAATGATGCTTTGATACAAAAATGGTTAATACGGTAATTACCCGTCAATGGCGCTTTAATATAGAAATGGTTTATAATGTAACTACTCACCAATGATACTTAGTATAGAAAGGGTTGTTTAATGTAACTACCTGTCAATTAATGCTTTAATATAGAAAAGGTTAATAAGGTAACTACACGCCAATGATACTTAGTATAGAAAGGGTTGGTAAGGTAACTACACGACAATGATACTTTAGTATATAGAGGGTTAATTAGGCAACTACCCGTCAACGATGCTTTAATATAGAAAGGGTTAACAACTACATGTCAATGCTGCTTTAATACAGAAATGGTTAATAAGGTAACTTCACGTCAATGATGCTTTAATATAGAAAGGGTTAATACTGTAACTACTCACCAATGATACTTAGTATAGAACGGGTTAATAAGATAACTACCCAGCAATAATGATGCTTTAATATAGAGAGGGTTATAATAAGGTAACTACACGTCAATGATGCTTTAATACATAAATGGTTAATAAGGTAACTACCCGCCAATGGCGCTTTAATATAGAAAGGGTTAATAATGCAACTACTCACCAATGATACTTAGTATAGAAAGGGTTAATAAGGTAACTACCTGTCAATTAATGCTTTAATATAGAAAGGGTTAATAAGGCAACTACACGCCAACGGTACTTAGTATAGAAAGGGTTAATAAGGTAACTATATACGACAATGATACTTTGGTATATACAGAGTTAAGGAGCCAACTTCCCGCCAATGATGCTATACTATAGAAAGGGTTAACATTGTAACTACACATCAATGATATTTTAATATAGAAAGGGTTAATAATGTAACTACGCGTCAATGATGCTTTAATAAAGAAAGGGTTAATAAGGTAACTTCACATCAATGGTGCTTTAATAAAGAAAGGGTTAATAATGTAACTACTCACCAATGTTACTTAGTATAGAAAGGGTTAATAAGGTAACTACCTGTCAATTAATGATTTAATATAGAATGGTTAATAAGGTAACTACACGCCAATGGTGCTGTAATATAGAAAGGGTTAATAAGGTGACTTCAATGCAGATTATACAGTTTAACAAAATACCACAGGTGTATATATCCGGGTGAACACTGTAGTAAATACCTGGGCGAAACCCTGGTGTAAATACCTGGGTGTAAATACCTGGTGTAAATACCTGGGTGTAAATCCGTAAAAACCCGGGTAAACTGGGGTTTATACCTAACATATATAGAAAACACCTGGGTAAATCTATATAAATCCCTGATTTACCTGGGTGTAACCTGGGTGTGACCTGGGTGGAACCAGGGTAAAACCTATATGTACCGGGGTATACCTAGGTAAACACCAAGATTTACCCAGGTACATTTTTATATGGGATGTCGGGTCCTATTCCTAAATTATACCCAACCCATCGTCAAAGGTCGAAGTTCTGGAGTAGCCTCCGTTTGTAAACAGTCGACAGTGCGTGCATATTTTGTTATAACAGTATTTTAGATATTTTGAGTGCAAGTACGGTTTTTAGAATGCAAAACAAATTAGATGATAGATAAAATCCATTTACTTATCGTGTATATTCAGGATAACTTTTTAATTAGTTTTGAGAAGTCTTCACATGTGCGATTCAGCACCACATAGTTATTTTTATTTTAGGAATTCCCAAACTGGAGCCAAACACTAAAAATAGATGCTACATCTCATCTTTGATCTCCAGGTGACAAATGAAGGATTCACCGCGAACAAATGTAGTCTGGTCGTGGAAGCTCAATTTTGAGATGAACCCCGAATAAGTTGATAATGAAATGTTGTTGGTGTCATTTTGTCGTGCATAATCTGGGGAATAACATATCCAAAATCCGCTAAAATCTTCGTTTGGCGGAATTTTCTAGAGCTCTTTGAATAAAGGTCCTATTATGGCTCTTGTATCTGACACTCATTGGGTGGGTTGGGCACGGTATTTGTCCATAACACTGTGGTGTTGAATGTTTTTATTTGATATTTGGTAGGTTATCATAAGGTATGATTAGATATATCTTGCCTAGATCATGCCACGAATCTCTACCCTATAGCTGTGCCCTTAGAGATCATACTCAACCAGTCCAAAACATGATGTTGAGATATGGAAGTCTATAACATTGAGAAAAAAAACAGTGCAGCACAATAGGTAAAGGTCTCATCTTGAGATTCAATGATTTAAGATTTTTAAATAACTGGTGAGCAATAATACGAAATAAAAGGTCAGCCGACCACAGTGTTCCTCGAAAACGTGGCAAGTCAACGCCGCTTTGTTAAAGAAATTTAAAAAAATGTTGAAATGTTGAAAGGGTTAATAATTCCGTAAAGAACTAATTTTTCCGTCATCTATATACATGTTGCACATTACCAATATGTGGGTAACAATACTCTGGAGTTTCAAATATCTACGTTAAAAACTGTAGGTGGAGTTGATTACACCATCATACAGAAAATTATAAAAATGTTTTTCAAAGTCGAAAGGCCCATAACTCTGGGAAAAATCATTGGATCAAACTCAAATTCGAACTTGACCTGTATTTTGATATGAACGACCCACAAAAAAAAAACAGAATTTCCAATTTAAACAATCCAAACTTGAGTTATCATCCGGAAACGAAAGAAAAAACAAGAAAAATAGAATTTTCTAAGTCGAAAAGCTCTGAGAAAAATCATCGGATCAAACTCAAATTCGAACTTGACCTGTATTTTGATATTAATGACTCACAAATAAAAACGGACTTTTCAAATGAACAGTCCAAACTTGAGTTATCATCCGGGAACCAAAGAAAAAAGAAGAAAATTTAATTTTCGATAAAAGTCCATAACTCTAGGGAAAATCATCGGATCAAAACTCAAATTCGAACTCAACCTGTATCTTGATATGACTGATCCAACTAAAAACGGTATTTGCAATTAAAGGATCC
This sequence comes from Siphonodentalium dalli, assembly GCA_032622095.1. NCBI lineage: Eukaryota > Metazoa > Mollusca > Scaphopoda > Gadilida > Siphonodentaliidae > Siphonodentalium > Siphonodentalium dalli. Next base: position 102,656,257 of record CP136068.1, read on the forward strand.
AAACTTGAGATATCATCCGGAAACCGAAAAAAAAAGGTTAAAATAGGGAAATAACTCCATAAAAGAACATCGGATCAAACCCAGAATTGCAGAGCACCTGTGTTCTTACATACGAAGTTGCAATCAAATCGGATGATCATTACTGGAGTTATAACTCCGGACGGACGGATGGAGCTGATTACAATTAATAGTCCTCCGAAAATTTCGGGGGACAATAAGCCCATATTGGCATTATTAAATCAACAGTTTTATTTCTTACCATACGATTTACAAGACTCACGCTCTTTATAATGTGTTTCCACTGTGGCCCGCGCACAAAACGGAATATACGTTCACTATGTGCTTACTTCTGAATCAAGTCAAATATGAACGTATGTGAATATTTAGGTCCAATAATAATTATGTGACCCGCCATATCAAATCCAGTCGTAAGTCGGGATTTTTTTTACCCTGTGCCAATGCATTCTCTTATATATGCGAGTCGACCATAGGTCGCCTCGCATATATCAGAGAATGCATTGGCCTAACAATTTTTTACAATTTTAATAATTTGTTCTTGTATTCTTTAACAATTTTATAATTTCACCCATACAGAGCCCCAGACAAACATGAGCAGACGACACTCTTCTATATGCTTCTATATATATGTGGGGCTCCCTGCAGGGTAATGGATGTTTTTTATTTTATGTCCTAAAAATTGTAAGAAACATTTATTTAAAAAAAATGATAAAAACTTGTTAGGCCAATGCATTCTCTTATATATGCGAGGCGACATATGGTCGACTCGCATATATGAGAGAATGCATTGGCACAGGGTAAAAAAATCCCGACTTACGACTGGATTTGATATGGCGGGTCACATATGAACCAATTTGCACGAGGATATGTTGGGTTATCCCCCGTGAAACGTCTCATACTAGCACAAGCTGCAAAACATATATCAGTCCCCTCGCTACACGATGTCTGAACGCTGCCGGCACCCGTGTTTTCTTAATTAAATCTAACATTTTTTATTAAAGTGTTTTGCCAGTTACAATTCATTCTGGCTTGATCTTGACCACTTTCAAATGAATATGGACAGTTCAGTTTCTCAGATTGATGCAGAATGAATTGTAACCTGCAAAAGTCTCAAATAAATCAATGCGACATTTCTTCACATTACGTGTAGGTGCGGGCAGCGGTAAGTCATTCGCAGGGGACTGACCTCTGCATGGAGCTTGTTACTAGCAGTCTCATACCAGTGCCGCGTTTATCGTTCTAATTGCCCAAAGATTCCCAATCGATATGTCATTATCATACATACCAACGGAGATAACTCTAATATACCACGACGACTATACCAACACCAAGTAATAAGCAATGGCACATAACAATTAAAATAACTGTTTCTTTTTTAATATGATGTTTAATACAATTTATACCACGGAGAGAAATCTACATCTTGCTTTATATCACTTGTTTGAAACTATCCTTCCCAGCTGAATGTTTCCGCCCGCGAGATCGAGCATGTGTTTGTGTTTGTTAACAGTGTGCTATTTTTAGCGATGACAGCGGCAGCGGTCGATGACAATAACAAGCGTTTTCCAGCGTTTTCGAGAAATTTCTCGTTTACGAAGAGCCCCCTGTTCATTTTTCATAAATAAATATTCAAGATTAAGCTAATCTCTCTAGTCCTTGATTCATAGAATGCTTTATTGAAATGTAACTGTGCTTCCCACCATTGAAAAAAGGTGATGCTAGTTCAAATTATCACACAAACATGTTGTAATGTTGAAATGTTGTACTTGTAGTTACTTCGCTGCAATGAACCAGGAATCGAGATCAGTGCTTGTAAAGTTGTAATGTACCGGTAATCAAACTACTAACTTCTGGTAATCGCTTGCTAAATTCGTCAAACTGTGCATAAACTACTTACTTATATTTACCTTACTAGCAAGTTCCAAGTCCGGGCACCGGGATATATAATGATTGAGCAACAGCAAGTCTCAACATGCATTCCTGGAAAAAGAAACACACCAAGCGACCGAAGCGGGGACTTGTGACAAGTGGGGCGTCTCATCTCCAACTTTGGTCTAAATTTAACCCTTTCTGTACTGAATTGATTCTCCCATTCAGTTATAAAAGTATAAATTGTTATTATTCTGAGATTCCTGGTGCTTTTCATTAAATGGACATGACTCATTCGAGATTCCAAATTATGTCAACGTAATTTAGAAGGAGGTATAAGATAGGTTGAAAAATGGACGAAGTATTGATATACTCAGTGTGGGGGGGGGGGGGGTAGTAAATAATTTGCAGGAAGGTATGCCGTTTTTTATATATCTGGCATTTTCGGGGATCCACCACCCCCAAACCTGTAAAAAAAACCCCAATTTTTTACACCCCCCCCCCCCAAAATTCACTAATTTTTTTTAAAACCACATATAGAACCCTACTGATCTCACTCATATGACTGGGGAATTATCTTATTTAGTTCAAATGACAGTTTAACCTGTTTCAGAAACTGTATTAATTAAAATAAAACAGAGGTCATTGTGCAGGATACACACAATTCCATAATTTCTATTCATAATTTCCTATATATTTTGAAGACCTCTGTCTGTCTGTATGTCTGTCTGTATGTATGTATGTGTGTCATTTATACAAATCTACGATTCTCGACCGATCGGGACGAAACTTTGTACGTGTGTGTAGATTGACCAGGCGGTCGTCGTTGTCGTATTGGCAAGCATGCGGAGACGAGATCTCGGAAACGGGTAGAGCTATCGATAACTGGAAAAGTTATGATACCTTTCAGTTTGAAACATTATGAAGGGGATGTGTGCGCGAAATTAAATTGTCGTATTGTTCTGAGTCACGTCTAGCCACGCCCCTTTGTATAAACCATAGGATGATACTTAAAATTCAAGCTAATACATCATGTAGGCGTCTGTCTGATAATAATTGGAAATTCAAGATACCCCATACGATTGAACACTATAATAATTCTATTCTTGCGTATTATACACAATACAACACTGAGTAAACCCATTCATGCAAGCTTCATGTGTGCTTTCGACTTCTTAATAATTAGACAGTTTTACCTGGTATCGTGTTGTTTGTTTGGCGCCAGAATGTTCGAAAAATCACATTTTATAAAGAGCGTTTTTACTTCATTACCAACCAACGATGAAAATTGAAGATCACATTATTTTGGATGTTTCTTGTAGTGCTGTATGCATGGTGATGCATATGTATAACGACCATTATTTTTCATGTTTTATTGCCTGATAAATTATTATGGAATGTTAACTTAATTGATGCCGAATTAGATGGGGCATCTTTAACTCAAGAAAGAAGAAAAAATAAACAAATACAATTGGATAGAAATATATTGCTCACACACAATGGCCGAATCCATAGCGCAACGACAAACTTCGAAAGAAACGTCCCTCAACTGGCGAGTCCTAATTCGAATTAAATAATAATTGAAATGTGTTGCTTTTCGGCGTGGACAACACAAACTGTCCGTGCTGAACTGTGGGCGTGTACTCAGGTAATCAAGACAGAGCTGTGGGTCAGACAAAATGGATAGTTGGCTCCAATGACAATTCAATGGGTGGGTTTTAAGTCAGATAATATTCTCAGCGTCGGGAATTCGTTAAAGAAGAATAGGCTCGGCGCAAGCGCCTCGTCTATTCTTTTAACGAATTCCCTCTGCTTCGAACATTATCCATTACATAGTGGGTACATACGCCAGGGTTGAACTCGGTCCAGGCGTCTGGGAGAAATATCCGGAGGGGCAGACAATAAAAACAACACCAGAATGAAGACACATACTTTTAACATTTCACAAATAAAAACCACAACACTCTATAAATATAATATATGTAAAATGCCTAAAGAGACATAACAAAATGAGCACTACATATACTTATGCATTTAAAAATGAGTGTATGAAATCAGAAATGTATGAACTGTACTGCACTGTACTGCAGCAAATAATGATATCAGTAATAGCTATAAAAAAGAAACGATAAACAATAGACATATGGAATGGTAACAAAATGTAAAACGTGGTATAAATGAAGACAACCTGCTGTTTTATTAACGTTTATTAACTGTTGATATTAGGAATAATCTATGTTTCCTCAAGTCATTACAGTTTAAGACGGCGCCCCATTAGTGAATTTTCAACAAAAATATCTCAATTTCAAATATTAATTTGAAGGAATAAATCATTATACATGTATTTTATAACCAATGTATGCTATAACACTACCAAGCTCTGCCAGCGAAGCAGTCACTGCTTTGCATTCAAGCTCTGCCATCGAACCTGTCACTGCTATGCATTCTTTCAAGCTCTGCCAGCGAACCAGTCACTGCTATGCTTTCCCGGAGCGCGAAGCATAGCAAAGGGACGCAACTGTATGGAGTTTGTAATATGTCCACAACCACAATATGAGAGATACGTTCCAATTGTGTAAAAATGTGTAAACAAAATAAAAACAACAATTGTCAAGGCTGGTCATTGCATGGAGAGTTTGACAGGCACATTTTCGATAAGCGTACTGCATGAACCGAACTTTATTTCAGATAGCTAATAGATAAATATATTTATTTGCAGGAAACCATTCCCAACGTCACTATGCATATGTACATATAAAGCGATACATCATGCTTTGATCTTTGATGTTGAAATAATGCTTCTAAGAAATACACCCATTCCTGGCTGAAGGTCACGTGTCGCGCATTACTGTGATCACAACATGATTACTAATATTGAACGCTCGCTGATCAGTACTCTGGTAATTGACAATTCACTGCGAGTCGTGTCAGTTTAGGCCTGACATAAAAATGTATCAACTATCAGCAGACAACAGCGATTTGGTATGTGCCGCATATATTTAAAGTGTATCCTTATACCACTTGATAATGGTTCGAAGAAAGAATGAAAATCATGCAGTTACCATACAACACCCTTTATTTGACCAAATGTAGTCAAATTTCCAACTAATGACAATTCCAATGACAATGTTGACCAATGTAGGACAATATTGTTTTCTTAAATTACATGCAGTTTTTATATATAGCTGTTAGACAATAAATATGATGATGATGACTGGCCACGGGGAGGGACCAGGACACAATCTTTCCAAGTGCTGAACATTTCCAACATGACACCCGCCCCTATGATAAGGTTGGAAAATTTCCAGCTGATGGCCATTCCAGCCCAAAATTTTGATAAAAAGTCGGAAATTATGCAAATATTGGTCGGAAACAATACCCCCCCCCGCCCAAATGAAATGTTTGAAAATCAGACTACAAGATCATTTTCAATCTATTGTTGGTTTGGAAATTACAACTAATGTTGTGTCAGGTATGAAATTTCCAACCGTTGAACAAGTTGCCACGTCCCTGTCCGTGTTCAATATTCGAAATACACGGGTTGAAATGACAACGAAAACATTCGCCAAGCCCGAGTAACAATTAATCAAAACTGATTTGCCTGTCGCAATGCTTCGGCGTTGACCGTGATGTATAGCGGACAGATTTTTGCTCACACGAACTAATACCGTTTTCTTTCTGTGTGCATTTCTATATCAACCCGTTTACACTAGTCTGCGTGGAGATCTGTGTACATTTCTATAGTAATGTAAATGCATCCTTAGTTCCGGTGCTTAAACATTTCAAAATGACATAAAAATAACACCCATTTTCCAGCTGTTTTCATTTTTGTTTTGCTCAATGGGGTTGGGGGGGGGGGGGGGGGGGAACTCGCACATCCGTGTTCAAAGTTGAATTTTTATAACTTCAATGCGTCTTTCTGGGACATAATACGTAGAAAGATAGTTCAATATTTAACAACCTAATTCTATACTGGGAAAAAATAAAAAGCTAATATAGTGTCTTTATAGGTGTTATCTATCCTCGAAACACGCTAACCTTCAAGATATAACCGTATGCACCTTTCCACGTGCATTTTTGTTTAACTATAAATATGATAATTCCTTGCAGTCCTATCTCATCGTTGATATTTGTATTGTTTAATTATGCAAAAATAATGGGAACTATTAAATAATACGCACACTGAAAGGCACAGACAGACGGTTATCGCATAGGTTGACACGTTTCCATGATAGATAACTCTTGCAACCCTACGAAGATAACACCTTTCGAGTAAGAGTAGTGAGATATGTTGATATTCTGAGATGTGAATACTTCTTGAAACTTTTTGGCCAAAAAATTGTGGACAAATTTAACTTTCTTTGGCCATTTTCGAAAAAGTCTGGCCATTGGCCAATTTTGGCCACTGACAGTGCGAACCCTGTTGTAATGTTGTTAATATGACCAACTGCAAGCGAGAATATATCGAATCTTGCACTGGCTTTCCTTGTAAATGAGATATTCACTGTGCAAGAATGCGCTGTCTGTGTGTGATGTGTTGATTGGCTTTCCTACTGGCACAACCACCTCGTTGCCATCAAATGTGAGGGTATTGTCCATTTTCGGATCTGAAAGGCAAATTCAGACGTGAAATTTATTGAATTACAGGCGGCTGTTAAAAAATGTCAAAGAAAATTAAGATGTGGAAATAAAACACATTTACAAGTCTATATTTATTGAAATTATTTCCAAGCCAAGTATTTACAATATTATAACAACTATTATTAATTGACGTCACCAAGCGAAGCACAGAATATACATCAAACGTACTATAAATGTCATTCGGGAATCGGGTGACGAATCACAGCGATGGTGTTATTTAACGAGAATTCCTTAATTGTCTTGAAGTAAAGGCCAAGGCTGTTATTTGTTGTCCCCCTAAATTTTCGGAGGACTATTGTAATCAGCCGCGTCCGTCCGTGCGTCCGTCTAGTCGTGTGTCCGTCCGCCCGGAGTTATAACTCCAGTAATGATAATCCGATTTGACTGAAACTTGGTATGTATGTGTCTCAACCAAGAACACAGGTGCTCTGCAATTCTGGGTTTGATCCGATGTTCTTTTATGGAGTTATTTCCCTTTTTTCAACTTTTTTTTTACTTAGAAAATTTCTCACTATTTCTGTTTCCGGATGATATCTCAAGTTTGGATACTTCAATTGCACAGTCTTTATGTAGATCAGTCATATCAAGATACAGGTTGAGTTCGAATTTGAGTGTGATCCGATGATTTTTCCTAAAGTTATGGACTTTTTTCTTTTTTCTTTGGTTTCCGGATGATAACTCAAGTTTGGACTGTTTAATTGAAAATTCCGTCTTTTGTGAGTCATTGATATAAAAATACAGGTCAAGTTCGAATTTGAGTTTGATCCGATGATTTTTCTCAGAGTTATGGGATCCAATGATTTTTCCCAGAGTTATGGGCCTTTCGACTTTGAAGAACATTTTTTATAATTTTCTGTATGAGGGTACCTTCATGGTGTAATCAACTCCTACAGTTTTGATCGTATATATTTGAAACTTCAGAGTATTGTTACCCACATATTGGAGACGTGCAACATGTATATAGATGACGGAAAAATTATTTCTTTACGGAATTATTAACCCTTTCGACTTAAAACATTTCAACATTTTTTTTAATTTCTTTAACAAAGCGGCGTCGACTTGCCACGTTTTCGGGGGACACTGTGGTCGGCTGACGTTTTATTTAGTTGTGATATCGACACGTTACCCCAGGTTGATATCTCGGTATCAATCTAATCAAGTAATAACCTTTAATTACATTCAATAGTTACGAAATAAATTAATTACAGATTCATGATTCACTTCAGTAGTTTTTATTTTCAACTAACAGTAATTTTCAAGCAAGTGGATGATTAATACAAGTTTATGATAAACCAATTTAAATCCAGTATGAATTGTATGTTCTAATAACAGTATTTGTCAAAGCAGTTTGTATTATAATTCACTACTTAATTATTTCCCACTAAAAGAAAGTATACCAATCTGATTGATTCAAACTGAATAAAATGTACGTGGTTGCCACATGAATTCCGCCCAAAAATGACAATTACTAGCCGCAAATTATGAGACATATGTATGTAGGCAATTATTTGAAAATGTTTACTTTTAGCTCGGTTACTGTTGGGAGATAAGTATGTATCATTTTGCGCCAAACCTCCACAAACTTGAGTTTGTTTATACAAGCAACGTTCAGATTACTCCTATAGTCGACTTGTAAATAATGTGCTGTCATACGTAGATACCATCGTATCAGCATAGCAGTATCAGATATATATATATATATATATATATATATATATATATATATATATATATATATATATACGTAATGAAGGATATTACCATCTATAGATCATTAATGAAGGATATTACCATCTATAGATCCTCAATGAAGGATATTACCATCTATAGATCCTCAATGAAGGATATTACCATATATAGATCCTTAATGAAGGATATTACCATCTATAGATCCTCAATGCAGGATATTACCATCTATAGATCCTTAATGAAGGATATTACCATCTATAGATCCTCAATGAATGATATTACCATATATAGATCCTTAATGAAGGATATTACCATCTATATATACTTAATGAAGGATATTACCACCTATAGATCCTTAATGAATGATATTACCATCTATAGATCCTTAATGAATGATATTACCATCTATAGATCCTTAATTAAGGATATTACCATCTATAGATCCTTAATTAAGGATATTACCATCTATAGATCCTTAATTAAGGATATTACCATCTATAGATACATACTTGTGCACCGTATACGTCCATCGAGCCCCGGGTACCAATACCTTATTTAGACCTTAATAATGAACTGACCACGGACACACCAGGATGATTATATTGTCTAAATAACGGAGACATTCTGAGATATTCAGAAATAAAAACAAGATAAAAAATGTAATGAACATTTTATTTAAAGAGTGTTTTCTCTCGAAGAACTGATTTTAAAGAGCCTACTCGGTACCCTTGTGTTACTGGGATATTTGTGTTGATTTCTTAGGTTAAATTTGGTTTTCTCAAGACAATCCGAGAATATTTATAAACATGCGTCTGTTCGAAATCAAATTAATTCAAGCCGGCATGTTTTCATTGTTAACTTACAGCTATTTAATTCTGACAAAATTACAGAGGGATCGATTTTGTTTTCAATCGCGGAATAAAGAGAAGTCGTTATCGCATCTTTGGATTTTATTTTTTGCAACAGTCAAACCAGAGATCTACCACAAACGAAAATCGCAAAACACTAAACAGTTATCCCCTATTCAACGGCTTCCCAGTATCTCTATCTGAAATTTACACCAACTTACCTGGTTCTTGTCGACCTCGTCCAACGACTGAATTAAATCCGTTTGGTGCTGATTTAAGGCTACTTTCACATTTGTAATTTGTTCTCTCTTTTCCTAAGACAACTTCGTTCAAGAACATAAGGCCAGTCTTGTTTCGTGGACATACTGCAAAAACAAAAAACATCTGTCTTTATATAATGACCTTTACCAAAAGACTCCTATAGATGGTCTCTCTCTCTGGCCTCAGTTATAACAAGTTTATAAATCCGATTTCATGACTGAAGATGGGGTATATTATTTGTCTATAAAGGCATAATAAAGTCCTTTATTTTGATCGTAATTCACGGTAAATATCTAAACTGATCTGCAACTGTCATTGAATGATAGCTAACAATATAGAGTGCTCTCTCTTGGTACCCATCTGAACTTTTTAGCGTCGAACACACGAATGTCATCGGACATTGTAAATAAAATTGATATTAATGGATATAATTTTTGCCCAGAGTTTTCCTCGATCCTGTCTATTAGTGTATACGCTGGAGTGAACCATATCTAACATTAATTAAAACTTCAAAATGCACTCCAACACACCCAATTATCAAATACTATGAACTAAGATCCACTGATTGTTGTTTCACTGAAGTAGGTCCATAATCATTATAGACATATAGCACACAGTGTGACATTTTAAGTCTGTACTTACTAGGGATATCGCATCAACGAATTTAAACTGAGTTTTATAATGGCGTCTGAAGTTAGACGATTTATATTTTCAGAATGTTGGCCCCTCTACTAATTTTGTTTTTAAAATAATGTTCATCAATTCATAGGCATGGTATATATAACACTCATTTACAAAATGGTTACAAGGAAATATCACCAAACAAACTTGTCAATGTTATTAAAGGATCGCTTGATGTTTAAAAAGTTTTTTTTTATGCCAAAGTGTTATTTATTTCAAAATACACTGTAACTTTAATCTTATTTATCGTTTGTTGTTTTGGTGTGGATCCGATGGATGGGACCTTGAGTTGTTAGCTAAATATTCTAAATCATTTTACGAAGTGAGTTCCTTAGACCCAAATAAACAATAGCGGTTCATTCAATAATTTCTTTAACTGTTGTGGGATATCATTTAAAGATACGGGCGGCGTTGGCGGTAGGTATGCTGTTAAGATATTCACCTCCGTCAAAACCGCCATAAACAGAAAGAATAGTACAATATAGACATACCTTGTTCTTATACCAATCAGAAATATGGCATAACAGTATGTCATTGTCAATTTTGTATCCTTTGTTAAGTAACAAAAAAGCAAAAAACGTTACGTTACCTGGCTTTTGTTTAGATCCGGATATGGTAAACATAAAGAGCGTTATTACTTGCGCCAGTCCATGCTGGACGCAAGTAATGTTTTCGGTCCGGATATATGTTTATGTGTTTGTTTATTTGTCCTTCCGTGAATATGTTACGTCATACCGGAAGTACATAATGTAAAGAATGCAGATGCGCTAATATGAATTGGTTGCACCAATTGTAAATTAAATCCACGTATATACTTAAATTGCATTGTTATCTGGTTTTATTTTGGTAATAAATCGTTCATAAAAGAACAATATTGAAAGATTTCTTTCTGGAAACCGATAAAGACGCCATGACGTCACGACGCACATCAGGACGTCACAGGGCGCGCAAAACACCAGACATGATTGCGTTGATGTCCAGACAGCTGAGGCTCATATTACAGGCTAAACCGATCCATCTGCCAACAACTTCGTGTTTTATTATTATAAATATATATATACTAGAAGGTGACCCGACTTCGTCCGGGCTTTGACCTTGAATTGTCCATTTTGAAGGTCAAGGTCAAGTGGGGTCCAAAAGACTGCCCGGACAAAAGTACCCGACAAACGTGCCCATCGAAATCCATCCGGTTTTACCCGATTTGACCTTGAATTGATCATTTTGAAGGTCAAGGTCAGGTCCAAAAAGATCCGTCCAAAACACTCAGTGGACAAAAGTAACCCCACATATCAAATTTCGTCGAAATCCCATCAAAATTGGCGATATGACCTTGAATTGACCCGATTTCAAGGTCAAGGTCACGTCGCACGGGCAAATGAATATGCTTATGAGACTCCCCATACGAAAGTACCCCCACATACCAAGTTTCATCGAAATCCCGTGATATTCGGGCGTTTGACCTTGAAATTACCCGATTTCAAGGTCAAGGTCACGTCGCACGGACAAATTAATAGGCCCATGCCACCCCCCGGCCGAAAATACCACCACATACCAAGTTTCATCGAAATCGGCTTGGCCGTTTTCGAGTTCAACGCGAACACACACACAGATACACAGACAGATCTTCCAAAATATATAATAGACTAGCCGATGAGCCCGACGTTGTCCGGGCTATCCAAAAACCAAATTTTAAGTCGATAGCTCTACCCGTTTCCGAGATCTGGTCTGCGCATGCGCGAAGCTGGTGTCGCACGGGCTCGGCGACCCGATAAAATTCGTATCCGGGGCAAGACACATTCACATACCAAATTTCAAGTCGATAGCTCCACCCGTTTCCGAGTTCTCGTCTGCGCATGCGCGAAGCTGGTGTCGCACGGACTCGGCGACCCGATAAAATTCGCATCCGGGGCAAGATACATTCACATAGCAAATTTGAAGTCGATAGCTCCACCCGTTTCCGAGATCTCGTCTGCGCATGCGCTGCACGGGCGCCGCACGGGCTCGACAATACGACAACGTTCACCGCCCGGTCAAACTACACACACGTACCAAGTTTCGTCCCGATCGGTCGAGAATCGTAGATTTGTATCAATGACAGACAGACAAACAAACAAACAAACAGAGGTCTTCAAAATATATATGAGATATATATATACGCTTCATGGCAAATAAAAGTGGGCAATAGTACTGCCCATTGGAAGCATATTTTATGTAACTTGAAACTCGGGAAATGAGTTGAGATCAAGTCTAAAAGCGTACTTTCTTTGAAGTTCAAAACATTTCCGAAAGATCCTGGTGCATATTTATAAACCATGTCCGGCCAAACAGTCGAGCACATGGTTCAATTGAGAAGCAATTACACTGAAAAATGTGAACGTGGAAACATGGATTATTAAAATGCCTTATTTATTAACTGGGAAAACAAGCTTTCTCATTATCAACGCAATAGACATTTTGATATGTTCCCGATGACTGTATATCAGTCGCTAAGGGCATCTTCACATTTACACACTTTTAATCAAAGACTAACGCGTCTTTTATTTAATTGTGTCGGTATTTGTAATTGACTTCGGTGGTTTTTGCCGCTGAAGTGTAGTGGCATGCATACACAAATCATTCTAGTCAAACTAGTAATTTAACTCATTGGTATAATATATAGCATCATAGGGGCAACCAATCGTCTTCACACCCTTCAAATCAACGATGTCTATATTATATAAATATGTCAAACAACACGTACGGTATTACACAGACAATTATTAATGTTATAGATCAACTGTAGATAACAGAGATATTCTGTCCGTACACACACAAATATTTTAGCGATGGATGAACTGAAATTTGATATCCAGATTTGTTATCGATCTCTAAACTGTTGTTGGCAAGACACCACAAAACATGACAAATATGTGATGGGCGCAAATATAGGCAGCTCCAGTGAGTGCATTCTAGTTTGTTACTGTTTTCCTGATATGGAAATAATAAAGAGTGCTTATATCATTTGTGTGTGGTTAACCAATAGAATTGCGCTGTGTTATGGAAACAGAAACACAACTTCTGTAACGCGAGCAGGCTCTTGTTTACGTACACCATCGCACGTCTTGGCGACAATATACTATTTACGCGCTGATTATGTTTGGCATATGAACAAATTCACAAAACTATATATATCGTAATATTCCTTCTGTTGATGGAGATTTGAACAAATATGAATATTTCTGCAACGAACGCCACCCGTGCCTTTAAAAAACACATGGGCTTTATAACTTTTATTTGCGGTCGTTTGTGGATCTCTACTAATGCTAATCCACAGTATACTATAAAACCATTGGTTGTCACACATTTAGCCATTAAAGTTATTTCTCGATAACCCAAGTTTATTGATTACTTTTGCTATATAATTGACAGCACTCATAAACATCAGTATCAGACCCATACCTACACCGCGTGGCTACAGTAAAATTAATCTATACTTTCTGCGATATAAACGGGATCTTCCGGTTTTGCATCAAATTTCCTTCAGGTAGAACTGCCCTACAAATATATTTACCGCAAACTAACCATAAGTAATTTAGCGTATAAGTACCTCGAAAAACACCAACGAGAATCGACCGAGCTAACATTTGCAAAGAAATGAAGGTTCAGAAACTAACAACTCAGTCAGGGGAAACATCTCTGGAACACATGATGCCACAGTAGAGCTACCAGTTGACCAGTGCGTGCAAACTATCCACTAATCAATCAGAAGCGACGAATTTATAACACCACTTGATCAATCGATAAGTGGACGTTTGATTGACAGCATGCATGTCCATTTCAACTTTGGATGCGGCTCTTTCGTCGGAATAATTTCAAAGTTTTACGTTTTTATATTTATGTCTACTACATAGTCTGGGTCTCCTGTGGAGAAATGACGGATTAAATTATAAGAAATTACTCATATAACTTGTCTTCAAATTTCATAACCTGAATCTAAACATGTGGTTACTTCATAAACGAGTGAAATCAATTGTGGGGCTCAACATTTCAAATAACTTCAAATGGCCTTACCGTATCCCGCAGATTTTGCATGCTCTGATGCGAAGTATATGCCAGCTCCGAGAGCGCCACCACTGTGTGGCATTATACGCAGTCCAGTCCTAAGTATCGCAGCTACTACAGCCACATTGGTTCCATGCCACAGGAGCTTACGTTCCTTGATGTCCTCATGTGTCTTGAATCTATCACCCTAAAGGTAGCAATACACAATGTTCAGATAATTTGGTCAATCTGGGATGGGTATACTATATTTCAAATCTATGCTGAGCCATTAAAGGCACGTGAGGCCTTAGTTGTCGAAAATATTCATATTTGTTCCAATCACCGTAAACAGAAAAAACATTAAAACGCATTCCGTTTCGTTCATATATACCATGACCATCGCGTAAACAGCATGTTATCATAAAGATTTACTATATTTTACCTAAGCAAGAGTCTGATTGTGTTACAGAAGACAGCACTATGCTGCTGGCTAATCACACACAAATGGCATAAACGCTCGTTATTCGTTCCATATCAGGAATTCACCAACACAAAACGCTCTTTATGTTTACCATCATAATATAAACAAACACCAGAAAAGTTACTTTTTATGCCTTTGTTTACATAACAATGGTCAAAGATATGACAATAACATACTGTTTATGCGATAATTCTTATTTGTATACGGACAAAGTCTGTCTACATTTTGTTGTTCTTTCTGTTTGTGGCGGTTTTTGACGGGTGGAAATATTTTCACAGGATACCCACCGCCAAGGCCAACCGTACCTTTAACTTTGGCATAAGTCCACCAATCATGTTTTTCGACAGAAATGGTAGGTGTCTTAACGTTGGCTTCTTCATACAATTTGACACTGAGTTATGCCCCTTGGTTTGCATACACTAAACTCCCAATATATCCAATTGTTTGACTATAATTTACCACTTTCAACCAAAGGAGACCCGGGCAGAGTGAATGTCAGTAAATAAGCGTCCTTTACATGATAAGAGTAATATTATAGCTGATAAATATTTAATATAGAAAACGGGTTATCGTAGCAATTAAAAAAAATTGTCTTGCAAGCGCAGATGACAGAATTCAGGGAGAGAAATCGGGCTATATTCGTATAGTGTGACCATACACACGCAGTTGGCCTGCACTGCATGCGAAAATAATATTACGCATCTTAATCTGTTACTTTTTTGGTTTAAATTTACCAGTTTTGTAAAATAATTAAACAATCAAACCAGTAATGTCACATTTAAAACAGGCTACGCTGGCAATTATGCCCCCCCCCCAAATATATTTTATTTATTTTTCTATTTTTCAATTTTTTTTTTACTTTTTGTTTGGGTAAAATGTCCCATTTTTGTAAAATAATTAAACCATAAAATCAGAAATTTCACATTTACAACAGGGTACGGTGGCAGTTATGCACCCACATATATATATTTCTCTATTTTTCAGACCCACTACAACTCTCGAAATCCTGACTTCTACCAAAGAGAGAAACGATCCCATGCCAGTAAATAAATGTGCAACATGTACTGCAGCAAGTGAAATTATTGGCTGTACTATTGTACTTTCTGTATTGCATGATAACATCGACGAAGAATGGACAATAAGTGATTATAATGAATGCTAGATTCGTCTTTCAAATTGGGAAGCCATAAAATAGTATAACATACTTCGCCATCTCTGTCTACTTTCCATATTTCTTGAATCTTTATGTCCCGCGTGGAATTCTTTGTGTTCGTCACATATTTTTCCAATAGCTAAAAATTTAATTTATAGAAAGTAATGCATAACTCAATTATCACATCATAATCCAAGTTTAAGATATTGCTGTTTGGAGTGGATTGCAGCTGACACAGGATGTTTGACATGGATGGTGGAGAGCTGACATGAACAGTTGTGTATAGTGCATCATTCTTCAGTGTTCAAAAGACATTCCCATATGTGTTTCTTAGATATGAACTTTGTGTTTGTTCGAATAATGTAAGAGAAATAAATTTTTTAAAACCTCTTTAAAATTTTCACATTTTGTATTTCTGACATAATCCAGCTTGAATTAACTCTTAAATATGTGACCCGCCATATCAAATCCAGTCGTAAGTCGGGATTTGTTAACCTGTGCTAATGCATGCTCTTATATATGCGAGTCGACCATAGGTCGCCTCGCGTATATAAGAGAATGCATTGGCCTAACAATTTTTTATAATATTTTTTAAATAAATGTTTCTTACAATTTTTAGGACATAAAATAAAAAAACATCCATTACCCTGCAGGGAGCCCCACAAATATATAGAAGCATATAGAAGAGTGTCGTCTGCTCATGTTTGTCTGGGGCTCTGTATGGGTGAAATTATAAAATTGTTAAAGAATACAAGAAAAAATTATTAAAATTGTTAGGCCAATGCATTCTCTTATATATGCGAGGCGACCCATGGTCGACTCGCTTATATAAGAGAATGCATTGGCACAGGGTAAAAAAATCGCGACTTACGACTGGATTTGATATGGCGGGTCACATATTTCATCAGTGGCTATTCAAATTTGTGGGGAAATGGGTCCACAACGACCTTAGTGTTCGC
The DNA here is from genome assembly GCA_032622095.1 of Siphonodentalium dalli. Taxonomy (NCBI): domain Eukaryota; kingdom Metazoa; phylum Mollusca; class Scaphopoda; order Gadilida; family Siphonodentaliidae; genus Siphonodentalium; species Siphonodentalium dalli. The sequence goes on from CP136068.1 coordinate 102,672,877, forward strand.
AGTGTTATGTAAACAGTGTTATGTAAATAGCTGAATTAGATTGATTGTAAACGTTATTTTCTTTGAGTGAAGACCTCTGTATATGTGCCGCCTTATGTAAATAGCTGCGGACACACGTATCACAGTAGCGATGGCATAGTAGTTGTGACAATTTATTATGGTGGAGTTTGGTGACAATTGGCCGTCATACTTAATATGCCATAGCTGGCCATGTCGCCCGCTGCATATTCGCACAATGAGTCTTCCAAAGTTAATTATAATCAGCCTTTTTATTGTTTTGGTCCTTGCATATAGAGTTCGCTTTGTTTATTCAGGATACTTTCTCTCAGCTGCATTTCCTCCAACAGTTCCAACACAGCTTCATTGGCGCACATGATAATGTTAACAGAATTATGCGTAGAACTAAACATAGCAAAATAACAAAACGCAAATGGGGAACTGTCTTAATACGCATGAAATTAATATAAGTAGATAAACATGCATTGAGATCATATCAATAAAACGTGCATGATATGTGAGTAAATGATGGATTGCCCATCGTGCAACTATATATATATCGTAGATAATACAATGTAGCAAAATGTAATGAGTAGAGCTCAACCTTGGTGTAACGCAATGGGTTAATTGGTCCAATCAACTCATTGTGCGGAAATTCAACGGGCAACATAGCTAGCTATGGCATATTAAGTAAGACGGCCAATTGTCACCAAACTCCACTATAATAAATTGTCACACCTACTATGCCATAGCTACTGTGACACGTTTGTCCGCAGCCAATAGCTGAATTAGATTGATTGTAAACGTTATTTTCGTTGAGTGAAGAACTCTGTATATGGATCGCCTTTTTACCAATCCTGGATATGGTGTGTCTGACAGTTGCAGAATGAGGACTACAGAGGGTGGATTTACTGACGTGTCACAAAATTCAACCTCTGTAGAACTCATTCTCTTAGAGCTCATCTTCCGGGAAGTATCTATGGTATTAAACTAACATCGTTTTAGTTAACTATATCCCCTAATTTGCATAATGGATGCGACTAACGTCATCTGGGGAACTTCAATCTGACCCAATGTTTCCCATATCAGTTGAGGTCTAAGCAGAATGAGGGTGCCGGAGGGTGAATGTATTGATGCTAGCCCTGTGTGGTATAGTCACTAAATCCACCCTCTGGGGAACTCATTCTGCAAATGTCAGACACACTATATCCAGACATGCATTATACTGTTCTGACAATGTGCCCCATTACTGCATATAGCTTGAGATCACGCAAATGATCCTCTGTAATAAAAAAAATTCATTTGGTAACATTGTTTTAAAATTCAAGAGTGTTATAGTAAATAAAATTGAAAATCTCGAGGTATCTAGATATGAAAATTATCACCCAAATTTGACCTAGTTAAAGAGTGTGAGTGCTGCTTGACATTCTAAGTTGGACGCCGTAAGTGGAGTCCATCTAGCCATGGCCTTATTAAATTTACATCGGTACATATTGTTCAGGAATCTCTATTCAAGGAAGTGTTAAATTTAGATATATATTCTTCACCTTGAATTCTATTGATTTATGGCTGAGAAGATCAAGTTTACAGTGGAGTGACTTGTAGTTTACATCATGTGGGTGTGGCACTGCTTCCAGATCCTATGGTGGAGAAATAGACAATGTAGCTTAACATGGAATAATGATAGTATTTCAAAGACTGCCATGCAAACGGTTTGAGTGATATGTCATCGGAAAATACTGAATTGTTGGTGTCACTGGCGACTGATCCCTTTACGACTCTATACGTGTTCACATGCATGAATATTTCAAAATCATGAATAGCTACAGCTATCATTATGTCTCTTATATATCAAGAAATATTGATTGTTTTGTGGAAATTTGACATACATAAGGGGATATCAATGGATAAAATGTTGGAATTGGATAGCGAAGTAATGCCAAGAAAATATCCTATAGTGAACTACTTGTCAATGAGTATCAGGGTTGGGGCGATTACATGCCGATTTTTCAAATGTAATAGATCACGATAACAATTACTTTAGTAAATGTAATCAATTACTTTTCGATTACATCTGATTACGTTTGTTAGTTTCCAACATTTTGATCACATAGGAATAAACAAAACTAAAGCCACTCAATCCGATGTTCCCCAAATAATCAGATTCAACAACAACAACAAAATGTTTCTAAATGCCGCTTCAGTTGTCAGAATAGATTAATTGCCCAAAAATAATGCTAACACTGTCAACTATAGTATAAAATTGCCCGAAACGTGTTATTTATCAACCTGTTGCTCGAAGAAATTTGGCGTAGTTACTTGGAAATGTTCAGATAATAAGTTCCTCAACAAACGACCATAGTTCGTTTGGTGAACTTATATTCTGAACTGTTCCCAGGAACGGCTGTGAATAATTATGCTCTTGTTAATATCTGTTTTCTGTCTGTTATCTGCTTTTATTATCTGAACACCCTCCAAATGAATAATATACAGTTCCAATGTATACGTTCATAACTGAATGGGAGAAACTATTTAGGATAGAAAGGGATAAACATACCTTGGAAGCAATTTTCTCACTACCCTTCTGCAAAGACAAGGCAATTTCTATATCTCCCAAAACCTAAAATAAAATGTATGAATGAGAAGCTGTAAACATCAGGAAGGAGTCTCAATATACTCATTATGGTGTGCAACTAAATAGCGATTAAAACAGAATGTAGTTCACAAGATCTAAAGATGGTCTATCTCTTCATAAATAAGTTTTATATAGTTTCCGGTTTTTCCACTCCCCTGTGTGTTAAAAATTGGTGGCAGCGATGAGATAATATACATTGTCACCCTGAATGTGAAAAATATAAATGTGAATCGGCTTTCTTGTTTTCTATGACGAAACTGAACTGACTGAGTCTGAGATTAGTGTGAAATCGAAGTCAATGGCTGCTTGCTCATCGACGAATATTCCCATACTCACGATGTTAAGAAAGGAAATTAATATCACCATCAAACACCACCTCAATTGAAAAGGATAGTTGAAGAAATTGAGCAGCAAACTTGCTCAGAAAACAAGGATGGAGGAGACGATGAAACTGAGTGTGAGTGGATTGCAGTCACGTGTTACACCACCCCGGAAGAATTGTTTTTCAAACTGAAATACAACTTTCAGTCATTAACTGGAAAGTTTAAACGATTACCTTTCATAGTTCTGTCATTGTCAGATAGTACGTCTTGGATCGACATAACTCAGGACCATGGAATGTTCGGGAACTAAACCTGAACATAAATATAGACGATCGCATGAGTAGTATAGAAACTGGGATTTATAATCCACGTGCCCACACGCAAAGTGAATACAGAGTAGAGTCGCGATGCAAATCACAATGGCAATTGGGAGATATATGAAACAAACCGTAGAGTGGCAAGTTAGCTCCAACATAAATCTGCTTCCAATACTGAGAAGGTAATGCCACATTTCCCTCCAAAAACGTTCCAATAGGGATCAACCAACAAACCTGGACAATCTCAACACCCAGATGAGTGGATACTCCAAGATATGAACACGTAAAGCGTCACACTGCCATGCCTTCTACCTACGAGTATACATGGACATGGCTAAACTACCATGCTTATTCCGAATAGTTTGCAAAAAATAACTATTGGGAGAGACACGATAGAGATCTCTACCCGAGTCCCTCAGAGGGCTAACCCAGGAATTACTCGGTGATATGCCATCAGGACATCTCTGCAATCGAAGACAGGTTCATAGCAGTGAATCAAACAGAGTTTATTTAGGGTTCATCTCAGAGAGCTTCAGCGAGGTGGTGAAACACTATCTGAGGTGGCGAAAACGGCTCGCTAATCTGGTATATAGATATGCACCTTTAGAGTTTAGCGACACCCTTGCGAAAAACAGTTTATAGACATACTCTATGAACCGTAGATAAGATTAAGGGTGAAACAATCATGACAAGTCACACTCAGTGATGCCATTCGACATGATGTTGAGTTTGAGGCATTTATCAAGTCTGAAAAACAAGGAACAGAGAGTTGTGCTCGATCCATTGGGTCTGACCCGCCATATCAAATCCAGTCGTAAGTCGTTTTTTTTTTACCCTGTGCCAATGCATTCTCTTATATATGCGAGTCGACCATAGGTCGCCTCGCATATATAAGAGAATGCATTGGCCTAACAATTTTTTATCATTTTTTTAAATAAATGTTTCTTACAATTATTAGGACATAAAATAAAAAACATCCATTACACTGCAGGGAGCCCCACACATATATAGAAGCATATAGAAGAGTGTCGTCTGCTCATGTTTGTATGGGGCTCTGTATGGGTGAAATTATAAAATTGTTAAAGAATACAAGAAACATTTATTAAAATTGTAAAAAATTGTTAGGCCATTGCATTCTCTTATATATGTGAGGCGACCTATCGTCGACTCGCATATATAAGAGAATGCATTGGCACAGGGTAAAAAATGGCTCAAACAAGTACAATGAGATTCAGCAACTCAACGAGCAGTTACCTGAACATAAAAACACAATGACTACCATGGAGTCGTCTTAGGAAATTTACCACACAAGTGGGCCATGACTGACACTTCGAGAGTGTCCAATCAAAATCAACCAGCATGTGTTGAGTGGTTCTGCTCACACACGAATGCATTGTCCCAAATTACAGGACAAGAGCCCTCAAAATAGGCAAAATAACACAATGTGGAAGTTTAAGGACTTTGTCCACTTTGGAATGATTTGCGGAGAAGGTGGACTATTTTTGCAGTGCGGCATGCTTGTGGAGACTCGCGCAATAGCAACAAAGCTGTCATATAGAATATAATATCATATCTCTGCTAGCAAACCTGAGTTAAAATGAATGTACGAGGAGTTATTTTCCATAGGTGGCAACAGTTTCCGGTTATGGAGCTGGCAACTTTTGCATGACAGTCGGAAATACGCAACTATGCTGATATCAACATTTATTGATTTCTATATTTGAATTCTCTTACAAAAAAATTGCCAAACCACAGAGCAAGCAAGTGCGCATTCAACATCTGAAGAGGTGATACAGTGCGAGAGGATGACTCAAACTCATCTTCCGAAAGAGGTGAAAATACTGGGGAAGCGATGGTAGACAAAACATTGCTTGACAGGCATCCAAGTATAAATACTCCCACCCACCGCACTTGGTCATGTCAATTCTGTGGTTGATGTGGAAATTTTCAAACATCAGTTACTGACATAACATATATGACTACAAACGAGTCTTAAGAGTCATCTAAGGTCACCGGATCATGTGCAATATATCTGTGAACAAAGGAAATTGAATCTCAGTGAGAATGAGAGGAATACCTTCAGGGAATTCTTATGTCAGTATAGTTGTGCATTCGCTAACTGTGATGCATATTTAGGGATTGCTGAAGTGACCAAACACGTTCAGGACATGGATCTTCAAAATATTCTTGTGCCTCAGCCATAGTATTAGTGAAAAAGAAAGATGCTTCAACACGTTTTTGTGTTAACCATCGGAGATTAAACAAGGTACAGAAAATAATGCACATCCCCTGTCACAGATCAACATATCCTCGAGCAAATACGCACATAATAGACCTATAATGTAAAATAGGTACATGGTATGATTATTTGATTCTGATATAAGCAGATAATGGATCATATCCATTACTTCGTTTTATAACATGGACAGTGAAACACATGTTAAAGAGTGTACACCTGAACAGTAGTGAGTTGGCTTATTTGTGTCACTGTCCGTAATCTGTGTAGAATCGCCTCATTATGCGTCAATAATGTGACTAAAACGCTCTCATTTTCAGCATATTATATCGACTGAAAACGATTCGATTTAAGCAGATTATCTATCTAAATCAAGTGTTATTGTAAGCAGATAATGTGCGGATGTTCGGGAGAACAGGCTGCACAGGCAGATGAGTCCCTTGAACAACTGGCTGGCTCTCAGTGGTACTCAACTATCTCTGCAACTTAGGATTATTGAGGGTTAATTTGGTTGTGTTAGCCGGCTTTGCTGGGTAACATAATTAAGGCCACACTATTTAGACCTCATTCTGCAAATGAGAGACATATTTATATTCAATCTCACCCCGAGCATGTCATTTTTCTGATGGACTGTCTCGACATCATCAATCGTCGCAGGAACCATTCGACCGAAGCTGTGTGGAATCAGGGTGTAGAATCGAGATGAAAGGTCGTTGAGTACTTTCTTTGGTTTCTTAGCATTAATTGCACCCTCCAGCTCCTCCAGGCATTCGAAGCCTTTAGCAATCTGCGCTTTACTTATCTTTCCTAATGGCATCTTTTTGACATCTGTGGAAGACGAAAATTAAATGGAATAAGTTTTCAGTTTGATATTTTATCGAATCTAAATTAGAAATGTAAGCAATGTTATGGCATCATTTTATAATCTGATTAGAAATATATGCATTAGCTAACTTCTGGCTCATATACAATGGTTTACTAACCCTTTGTTTACAAAATACACATTTGTGAGTAGTTTTCTTAGGACATTTTCAGATAATAAGTTCGGAAAATGGCTGTTTTTAAACATATTATCTGAACAATCTACAATCTACTGATATTTCCTGAACATTACTTGATATGAATAACATTCCAATGTATACTCTCATAAGTGGATATGATAATTCATTTAGTCAAAGTAAATACATTGCTAAAGCGACTCGTAATCGTTGGTGTTCAGATCAAACCTATTAATTTATTGCTTGTCTCCAGTTTTTACTTTTAGTGGTCAAATAGCTTGATAAATGTACGACATAGTTAGATGCGCGCTCTAAATGTCACAGAACTAATTGAAAATACAAAATTGATTTTCTAAAAAGAAAACAAGGATTGGCGAGAAACATCCACATTGGTCCCTTAAATATAGAAATATAAAACGTGCTTGTGTATAAATTTAGTTTCATTAATTATTTGTCTATTATAGCAGCTGATATAATAAGTTAATTACGTAAGGCAGGGGTGTCGCAAAAAAAAGAAGAAGACAAGGTCCGGCTGGGTGGGTGAACTAATTATAGCATCTAAATACCATTTGATGGGTGTTATTGATATTTTGAAGAACATACCATTTGATGGGTGTTGTTTTATTTGAGGAGCATACCAATTAATAAGTGTTGTTGATATGTTGAAGAACATACCATTTGATAGGCATTTTTGATATTATGAAGAACATACAATATGATATGCTGTAGACAATTTGAAGAACATACCATTTGATTGATGTGTTGATATGTTGAAGAACATACAATTTGATATGCGTTTTTGATATTTTGAAGAACATACAATATGATATGCTGTAGACAATTTGAAGAACATACCATTTGATATATGTTATTGATATGTCGAAGAACATACAATTTGATATGCGTTTTTGATATTTTGACGAACATACAATATGATATGCTGTAGACAATTTGAAGAACATACCAGTTGATAGATGTTGTTGATATGTTGAAGAACATACCGTTTGATGGGTGTTGTTTTATTTGAAGAACATACCATTTTGATATGTGTTGTTGAGATGTTGAAGAACGTATTATTTGATATGTTGTAGATATGTTGAAGAACATACCATTTTATAGGCGTTTTTGATATTGTGAAGAACATACAATTTGATGGGTGTTGTTGATATTTTGAAGAAGATACCATTTGATGGGTGTTGTTTTATTTGAAGAATATAGCATTCGATAGGTGTTATTGATATGTTGAAGAACATACAATTCGATATGTTGTAGATATTTTGAAGAACATATCATTTGATGGGTGTTGGTTTTTTTAAGAACATACCATTTGATAGATGTTGTTATTTTGAAGAACATACCATTTGATAGGTGTTATTGAAATTTTGAAGAACATACCAATTTTGAAGCTCTCCATGGCTGCTTTGAACATATCATGATCAAAAATTAGCTTCATCAGGGACTGTGTTTCTTCAGAAAGTTCCGACTTTAAGACCTTCTGACCCGATGCATCAGCTTTATTCACAACCTGGAAGATATATAATGTGTGAATATGCGATATTTCTAGTTAAGACAGTGGTAAAGTCTGTTTTTTGTAATATTTATGACATCAATTGTTTAATTATGGTGCGATTATGCCTATGTTATACTATTGGTACTAAGCTATCAATCCAGAATTGGGCGTGAAATGTTTCGTCACATATCGCGATGCAAGCAATGATATTTTCCGTTTGGCCTTTTCTTAATGTCAACACATTGTCAAAATATTTATAATCGTCAGTCTGACTAGCAGGTGCCACCTCGTATATAAAAATAAAATAAAATAAAGGTATGATATTGAATTGAGAAGCCATGCCAGTATGAAGAAGTTAAATGGTTACTGCATCCTTTACTGAAGTATACAATCTGCTTAAAACCTGCAATTCCGGAATGGATTTTCCAATTTATGTGCACTAGGTGAGACAGATTTCTCGACATAAAACTGTGCCACACTTCAAACAAATATAACACTCAATGATATGCACAAGCCATCTCTATCATAGTTTATTTAAATATAACTCTCACTACTTCTTCGTCATCTTCACAAGCCATCTCTATATATATAGTATATTTAAATATAACACTCACGACTTCTTCGTTATCTTCACAAGCCATCTCTATGAGAGTATATTTCCCCGCAACAGGAACGAAACTGTCGCGATTCTCCCATTTGTTCCGCGTCTTATCACGAAACTTCTTTTTAAACTCCTTTTTAGCTTCATCTGAATTATCATCAAAATCATGCATTGAACTATTACCAAATTCACCCTGAAAGTAATGAGAGGGACGTTGATATTCACCCCTTGTTAAGTGGTCCTGCTAGTGTGCTATCACCCTGGACGGTCCTGCTGAACTTATGATTATGTTAGGTCAAACTGATGCTGCATGTTAATAACATAAATACCTTTATTTTTCTAAAGTTGTCAAGTAATCTGAACATATCAAAGAAAAGCCATGTATTAAACATTCAAAAACTTATATACATGTATTGAGAAATATTTAAATACTGGTTGTATTAGTTGGTGTGAATCGATTTTTATCAAGATGGCTATCCATGACGCGTTGCAAACATCAACGCAGCCATTACTAATTATTATAATTATATATAAAATATATATATATGTTCTTTTAACCCTTTACCCAACAAAGCGGCCAAATAAAGCTTCAACAGCCTAAAATATCTTCGGAACCATACAAATATGGATATCATTGGAACCGGCTCCTTGACCACATTGTGATAGTTACAGTTATGCCCTGTGCCAATGCATTCTCTTATATGTGCGAGTCGACCATAGGTCGCCTCGCATATATAAGAGAATGCATTTTTTCTTACATTCTTTAACAATTTTATAAATTTTAATGTGTTGAGCCAATGCATTCTCTTATATATGCGAGGCGACCTATGGTCGACTCGCATATATAAGAGAATGCATTGGCACAGGGCCCTTCTGTTGGGTAAAGGGTTAATGTTTCATACAGATGCTGGCTTTTTCTTAAATTGCTCGGATTAGCGATATAGTTCCAAAATGACAACGTAAGAACACAAACTGTACTGTTTACAGCATCAGTTATCCCTACCAGCATCATAACAATTCAGCAGGTCCCCCAACAGCATAGCAGACTAACAGGAACTCTTAACTAGCGGAGATATTATTGAAGGCCAAATTTACATTTATTAACCAATTACACTTAAGGTTAAAACCAATTACAAGTGTAATAGAAGTTTATTCTTAACCTTAGATCAATTATGCATATTGTAGTAAGTGTAATTGGGATGAACTACGCTAAAGGGTAATTGGGTTTTCTGCTCTTAACTTGGATAAAATGGTATAATCTAAAATGGTATCATTGTTGGTAGTGCATGTGCCAGCCTGACCTATATTCCATTGGACAATTACTTTCGAGTCAATTACTGAGATTTACCCGTTTCAACTTGAGTGGAGTTTCGAGAGATGGTATCTGACTTATGCTTAAATGTTGTAATACGCTTAAGCGTAAAGGAATTAGCTAAAATGTTAATTTCGCCTTCCATACGGTTTGGCTATTGAATGAACACGGTAACAAACCTAGCTCACTGCTATTTTAACTCGCATGCACATAACTAATATATGAGTGTCACTTCTCATACAGGGAAGATATAACAAGTCACTGTTTGTCTGAATCTTTCCGAAAACACAAATATACTACATATTTAGAGGCCCACATTACATAGCAAGAACAAATTCTAAGAGCATTTGGATGTTAAATGAAAAGAAAATCTCTCAAGTGAAATATCTAAACTAATATCAATAATAGTAAGTAAATGTTAAGAATTATATCTCTTGCTAAGTCTTTTTTCTTGGTAAGGCATATACTTCAAAACGGAATTTGAGAACATACTAGTAGATTATTTGTGCAATTTGGTTGTATTGTCCAGCACCACTCAAGCGTTAAGCAAATATCCAGTAAGGAGTCCATATAACTTGTCGGTATGAATTTCCTGACATTCACACAGTTTTCTTGTTACTGGGATTCATTTTTCATTAGAGTGTGGGAATGACAACGATACCATATGTTCATAGACCGAGGAAACTAATAATTGGTATAAAGCGCATTTGATACAAATTTACTGACGGTTGGATCTAAATGATTTATGAGATAAACGTACTGTTAAGTTGGGTGGTATTCATGGATAACGATGAAAAAAGAAATCGTGCTCGAATCCCCGAATATCCAACGAAGCAGGTTACGTTTATCTCCATTGTTATAGAATCCACAAAACACACTTAAAGGAAACTGAATGAAAGGCACCTTTTAACGACATGAAGTGAAATATATTTTGTTCGGTTATCAAATATCTAGGTACGTGCCATGGAGTTTTATGAGCAACGCCCTAACAATTTCATGTTAACCGTATCAAAAGTATACTTGAGGTTACACTGGTGTAAATAAGGTTCCGAGTGACATCTAGCGGATGGGGGAGGAATATATAGGAGAGAATAAAATAGACACTGGGCCCTGATTGGTCAATAGCCTTGTGTGCTTTTCACATAAAAAAATCATCACACCTCTTCCCTATGATTTCCCATAGGTAAAATAACCATTGGCACAGGAATTAACCCTTTGTAGTGAAGTTTGAATTTGTTGGTGTGGTCTAAAATATGACTGTATTTTTTTATGCGGTTCTGACACTAGTTACGAAAACATAAGATTTAAAGGCGAATTCCCTGCTAGACAGACATGATTTTTTTTTGTAAAAAGTTTCCCAAATGTCAATTTTTCAGATTTAAAGAAACTTTTGGACCCAACATTTATATTGCCAACACTATACGCTAAAACGTTAGCACTGAGTCCTATGGAAAACATTTACATCAGTGTAACCTAAAGGGAAAAATAGCTTTTTATCATTTTTGATTCCTGTGAGTCACTTTAAAGCATTTTAATGCATTTTACAGAGCCTGGTCTTTCAGTCCAATGAATATCTCATGCTTGATGTGGCTATTCTTGCTGCTGATGTCTTCTTTCACTTACATCAGCCAAAAAAATAGTAAGATTTTTCATAAAAAATGCCAATTTTTCAAGGTATTTTCAAAATTTTCAAGGTGGTAATAGTCACATGATAATGCAAATGACCCATAACATGGGCATGTCAACGACACATATATCAATTGTTATAAGAACCTAATTTAACAAGTATTTTGGATTTTATAGCCAGTGATATACAGATATATATCATAAAAGTGTGTCATTTCCACTGGTGGGTATGGTCATTTGAAGGTTAATAGCACTAAAACTTGGACACATTTAAGAAAATGCTTCAGCAATTCAAAGAGAGCATATCTTTATTCAACTAATTCAATATACATCCACATCCAGTTATCTTGGATCACCCTTGCAGACCTGAAAATGTCATATTTTATTCTTCAATGTGCTGATAAAGTCATGCGCTTGATGCTCAGCTGATCAGATCTGGACTCAATGACCTCACATCACCAGAAGTTCTCTCATGGAAAGAATATTGAACAGTCTTCCATAGCTGATCCAAGTTTGCAACACCAGACCCCTAAAACTGAGTGAAAATGGGGCCTGAACATGACTGGTGGTGGACAATTGTGCTTTTTTGATGAATAATTTGTTAAAGAGGGTGGGGTTAAATTGTGTGTGATAAATAAAGAACCACAGAAGTGATATTGTTTTTGAACACATTTTTTCCATTGATGGGCAATTCTGAAGAAATGTAGGGAGTTACAATTATTCCGCGAAAAAGCGGGCTATCGCTTTAGGTTACACTGGTGTAAATAAGGTTCCGAGTGACATCTAGCGGATGCGGGAGGAATATATAGGAGAGAATAAAATAGACACTGGGCCCTGATTGGTCAATAGCCTTGTGTGCTTTTCACATAAAAAAATCATCACACCTCTTCCCTATGATTTCCCATAGGTAAAATAACCATTGGCACAGGAATTAACCCTTTGTAGTGAAGTTTGAATTTGTTGGTGTGGTCTAAAATATGACTGTATTTTTTTATGCGGTTCTGACACTAGTTACGAAAACATAAGATTTAAAGGCGAATTCCCTGCTAGACAGACATGATTTTTTTGTTGTAAAAAGTTTCCCAAAATGTCAATTTTTCAGATTTAAAGAAAATTTTGGACCCAACATTTATATTGCCAACACTATACGCTAAAACGTTAGCACTGAGTCCTATGGAAAACATTTACATCAGTGTAACCTAAAGGGAAAACATAGCTTTTTATCATTTTTGATTCCTGGGAGTCACTTTAAAGCATTTTAATGCATTTTACAGAGCCTGGTCTTTCAGTCCAATGAATATCTCATGCTTGATGTGGCTATTCTTGCTGCTGATGTCTTCTTTCACTTACAATAGCCAAAAAAATAGTAAGATTTTTCATAAAAAATGCCAATTTTTCAAGGTATTTTCAAAATTTTTCAAGGTGGTAATAGTCACATGATAATGCAAATGACCCATAACATGGGCATGTCAACGACACATATATCAATTGTTATAAGAACCTAATTTAACAAGTATTTTGGATTTTATAGCCAGCGATATACAGATATATATCATAAAAGTGTGTCATTTCCACTGGTGGGTATGGTCATTTGAAGGTTAATAGCACTAAAACTTGGACACATTTAAGAAAATGCTTCAGCAATTCAAAGAGAGCATATCTTTATTCAACTCATTCAATATACACCCACATCCAGTTATCTTGGATCACCCTTGCAGACCTGAAAATGTCATATTTTATTCTTCAATGTGCTGATAAAGTCATGCGCTTGATGCTCAGCTGATCAGATCTGGACTCAATGACCTCACATCACCAGAAGTTCTCTCATGGAAAGAATATTGAACAGTCTTCCATAGCTGATCCAAGTTTGCAACACCAGACCCCTAAAACTGAGTGAAAATGGGGCCTGAACATGACTGGTGGTGGAAAATTGTGCTTTTTTGATGAATAATTTGTTAAAGAGGGTGGGGTTAAATTGTGTGTGATAAATAAAGAACCACAGAAGTGATATTGTTTTTGAACACATTTTTTCCATTGATGGGCAATTCTGAAGAAATGTAGGGAGTTACAATTATTCCGCGAAAAAGCGGGCTATCGCTTTAGGTTACACTGGTGTAAATAAGGTTCCGAGTGACATCTAGCGGATGCGGGAGGAATATATAGGAGAGAATAAAATAGACACTGGGCCCTGATTGGTCAATAGCCTTGTGTGCTTTTCACATAAAAAAATCATCACACCTCTTCCCTATGATTTCCCATAGGTAAAATAACCATTGGCACAGGAATTAACCCTTTGTTGTGAAGTTTGAATTTGTTGGTGTGGTCTAAAATATGACTGTATTTTTTTATGCGGTTCTGACACTAGTTACGAAAACATAAGATTTAAAGGCGAATTCCCTGCTAGACAGACATGATTTTTTTTTGTAAAAAGTTTCTTTCCCAAAATGTCAATTTTTCAGATTTAAAGAAAAGTTTGGACCCAACATTTATATTGCCAACACTATACGCTAAAACGTTAGCACTGAGTCCTATGGAAAACATTTACATCAGTGTAACCTAAATTGTGTGCCTGCCGACCGCACCGCTACCCACACGACGCGCGTTGTTAATGACACCATCATGCTCCGACCAATGTTTTTGCGGGTGAATCAATTACCGTAGTGACCAATCGGAATAAGAATATTCCACTTGATTTAGAAATGCACAGTTAAGACTTTTACACGATACTCGGCTGCATCTGTTCCACACGACATATACACTTAATTATGGGTTCTATTTACTACTCGATCACACTTCTTTCACCTTGCATACACTTAATTTTACTTACTACTCGACCCCATCTGGTCCACAAACCATACACTCCACTGTCTTCTAGGAGCTGGATGATATAAAACTTATTATTGTTGTTTCCAATGTTCGTCTGATTGAGCATGCAGTCGTAGTCATCCAAAACCTGTCAATTATCAAATGATAGTCAATCAAAAATCAATGGATTGTTAACAATCAAATAGCAAACAAATTGAAGCATGCCAAGTCTTAAAATGGCTATTTTATCACACTGAGCGGCATACAACGTGCAGTTGATTAACAGATGTACATAAATACACAGAGTTTTTTTTTGTGTGTTGATACGGAAAGAGTTCTAGCGCGGAAGGATAGAACGAGAGGCAGAGCCTTCCACGATGGCACCGTATATACAAACACATTAACAACGCATCGTTCTGTGTTTATTACTCGTCACGCGCAACCGTAACTTAATAAAACAGATTTACAATGTTTATTCAGGCCCATACAGGGACTTGTTTTGTCACGTGTGGTGATGCTTTTATTTTGCAGTTCCGGTTTCAATGTTGAAAGGCACGTAAATTGCGTCATGTGATGTCAACGGGGTGCGTATGGAACGTATGTGGTACGAATTAGTAAACATGGAACACAATGAACACTAATTCTAGGGACAAGCGTGTATTAAAAAGCATGCCGACACAGATACATAGATGATGTAGGTTATTACAGGTCCCAGACACTGACACAAAAAAGCCCTGTGTGGACCCGGGGTTGAATAGGTCTACCGCTCCCACTGCGAGGGTTAAGTATCCCCTAATGTGGCACCCTGTTTGACGTGGGGTGCATCCCGTGAGGTGTGGTGTACTAGGACTAGTGCGGCCGTATCACGTGAAGCATCGACCTGCGGATACGGCTTGGCTCGTGGTCCTCTTCGGTCCAACATCTCTTAAAGATGGGTGGTTGAATTGACCCGTCTCAATCAATCGGCTAGTCATGCCTCTCCATAATGTTTCAGGTTACAGTTTTTCCATCTGTTCTGTTATATTTCTGGTGCATAGATGTGTCTTCTGTTTTTCATGAATATTTCTTTCGTGTCATGTCTGTTTGCCTTTCGTCCTTATCACTGTTAAATGATTCATTTTTCTACTGTTCACACCTGTCTCACAGTGGCGCGGTACCGGGAGGCTGCTATATTGAGTGGCTAAACGGGTAACCGCGTCACCTATGTACCAGACTTTGGTCCGACTATAATTCAAAGGGTAGTCCGAGGCGCCTGCTGGGCTAGTTGTCGATTATTTGCTTTTCATATTGCAAGTCATAGAAAACAAAACGGACAATTGAAATATGTTAAAATGATAGGACTGGGCCACTTGGTGGCTCTCTTCTATTCGAATGTTCAAGAAAGATTCAAACTGACGCAACCATCACAAGACATTGAACAGTAGAGCAGAGCTGTGTTGAGAACTCGCGTTATTCGCTGAATTAGCACCACAGTGAGTTACAGAACTCTGTAGATTTGCGAAGACAGTTGATGGTCAAACAGGTCTGTTGAGCAGTTACTTTCTGTCTTTCAATCGGTGCGAACATCCACCGATATTGAATGTTGGGTATATGCATATGGATTTAAGTACACATGTTCCAAACCCAGTGCCAAACCATGGCCAGGAACATTGTAAAAGTAAAGAAAACATATGTGCACGATGTTCTATTTCTGGTCATGATCATAAGGATTGTACGAATCTTAATATTCAAACTGTAAATGTTCACATGTTGCAATGGATCGTTCCTGTCCCATTTTGGACTATAAATTAAACATTCAACGATGTAAAGCTGTGAAGCATCTGTATTATATAGATGCTAAGAAAATAGTTGGTCCTTGACCATCCATTCCACAGGTCACATACTCAGCTATCGTGTCTGCCAAAAAGTGTTTAGATGCCAGCACTCAGACACAGAGTCAAACCAAACTCGTCAGTATATCATTACATGTAGCAACACCAGTCGAGGAGACTGATATTATTCCTGTCCCAGAACATGTAGCGCAGGCTATGGATACAGCTTATGTCGTTGAGACACTTCCTCCGAAACAATCTATGCAACTTGGTCCTATTGTTCCAAAAAAAAATATCGCCTGTTGTTTCGAAACAAAGATCGCCAAAGTCACTCAAACGTTTCGACTCAGTAAAAGAGGTTCATCTTTGAGCTCTCAAAATTTCACCACATGATTGAAGAGAAACGGCTAACTCTCAAACAAAGAAACAGTATTTGTGGATCGAGGCTGTCGGTTAGGTGAAGGATGGTATTCTGTCTCACCCACCCGACCATCAGCTTCACGCATTGATAACTGTTCATGCGCGATTCAACAAATATTATAAATACCGTATCAATGCAAAATCTAATTATAAAAGCTACTTTACATATTTCAATGTGGATCCTTGGCAATTTCGTGTTCTTTAGTTGGTATTTAGTATCTATTCTTGTACTACTTTTATACGTTTTATAATATGATTGCACGCCAGGTACTTCTTGAATTTATAATCCTGACTCCAAGTGGAAACATTCCTCTTCGGTACTTTTATTTGTACATAGCTCCTCATTGTATTGTTTTAATCTATATCTAGCTGTTCCAGCTGTTGGCCATTAATTTGACCGTAATTTTTACCATGAGTAGAACAATGTGCTACTGTCGGTATAAAACAACAGATGTTTGACTAATCACTTGTTGGAAAATCAAACAATGAGCACATTTTCGACCTATACATATATGTGGTGTATAATTTCCAACTAATGTTGTGCTAGACATGAAATTACAACTATTGAACGTTTTACCCACAGTTGGGAGGTATAGACACGCCTGACCCTGCGTGCATGGGAAGTTCCTATCCAACTCAAGCTACGGTGTGACATATGTGAGCTTCGCTATTAGTAAAATTGAGACCACAATATAACCTCACGTAGGTTGCAGTTTATGTTCAGCTAAGTCTTTCGGGATATCGGTGAATGTCATGCAAGCGTTCCCGTGGATATAGCACGAGGTGCTTTCTCACAAATAATATTCCCATAGCAACCCACGTTTGAAGTTTGTCGTTTGCATTCTAACCTACCTCGATAATTTAAAAAAAGCTTACCCTCCAGTCTCCACCTTTGTCGATGTGTATGTCTGGTTTGTGAGATTTTCTGCTCTTGGCATCATCTGCTCTTAGTTGGGCCACCTTGTCGTCTGTTGTTGGCTCCTCCTTCTTGGCTTTCTTCCCTCCAGATTTAGCGGCTCCGCCAGCTTTCCGTTTTGGAGGCATTGTTCTCAGTTATACTGTTAAATGTGATGGAACAAATTAGCATACCATGGAAATAAAATGTCGAAACTAAACGAAATCCCTTGTTGCATGGCGACTACAATTTGGATCGATTTCGGGTTATCTCAGACATATCGGGTCAGATTCCTAAATTATACCCAACCCACCGTCAAAGGCCAAAGTTCTGGAGTAGCATCCGTTTGTAAACAATGGACAGTGCGAGCAAATTTGGTAAAAATTCTAACAGTATTATTTATTTTGAGTGCAAGTACGATTTTAGAACGCAATTTTTTTTTAAATGATACAATTCGTTACTTCACGAAAACTAGTCATCGTATGTATTCAGGGTGACTTTTAGTTAGCTTTGTGAAATTGTAACGCATGATATTCGTCACCGCATTGTTGCTATTTGTATTTTGGGAATTCCCAGTTTGGAGCCATATACTAAACATAGACGCTGTATCTCAACTATTACCTCCTAGTGACCAATGGAGGATTAAAAGCGAGCACATTATTTCACTTATTCGGACACATGGAAAATACTGCGCTGAAATATAAATAATAATAAATGTGGAAATGGCGTACCAGACCTCCACATTTGTGAAATATCATAATTTAAATATGCTGTAGATTCCCAATCGTCAGCCCCTTCCTCTCTCTATCCGTCAATATGTTATTACTTCGATGTTTTAAGTTATAACTTTCTAATCTTATTCTTGTCGGTAGGAACATGGTATAGTTAAATACACACGTTTGAAATACCAAATTTACACCACTCGTGGGATTGGTGATTTACCACACTCGTTAAAGCTCGTATACTCGTAGGGTGAATAACCAATCCCACTCGTGGTGTAAATTTGGTATTCAAAAAAACTATGTGTGTATTTTATATATAAATGCTGACCAGTATCAACTATCTCAAATGAACCATCTTTTCCAAATTGTATGGATTATCTTAAATCTATTTTGAATCTGAAGATTGAGCACAATCACTCAACTACATTTAAAGGCACGAGCGGTGTTCGTTGCAGAAATATTCATATTTGTTCAAATCGCCATCAACAGAAGGAATATTAAGATATATATAGTTTTGTTCATATGCCAAACATAATCAGTGCGTAAATCAGTACGTAAACAAGGGCCTGCTCGTGTTACATAAGTTGTGCTTCTGTTTACATAACACAGCGCAATTATATTGGTTAACCACACACAAATGATATAAACGCTCTTATATCAGGAAAACAGTAACAAATAACGCTCTTTATGTTTACCATATCCGGATCTAAACAAAAGTCAGGTAAGTTGAGGTAACGTAACGTTTTTTTGCTTTTGTTTACATAGCAAAGGAAAAATTTGACAATAACATACTGTTTATGCAATATTTCTGACGGATTGGTATAAGAACAATGGACCGCTAACGCCGCCCGTATCTGTAAAAGTATGTTGTCCATATGTCGACACATCAGTTCCATTCATGCTTATAGTGCTCATTTATATGTATACATGTGACATCGTTGTATGCATTAAATTGTATATCTAGATATCATTAACATTAAATAATATAATCTAATATAATGTTCAAACATTTTCACTGATACACAATGGGTTTTTCGCTTCAGTCAAATTATGATACAATGTACATAATATAAATTTTGCCTTCATATATATGTCTGAGCAATTTACGATAATCACACGAGGTAACCGTCAGCAGTCTCATATTCGAGCCGCGTTTTAATGTGTCGTTGAAATTGCACGAAGAGTCCCAATCGATATGTCAGTGTCACACATACCAACGGAGATAACTCTAATATCCCACGACGACTATGCCAACACAAATTAATAAGCAATGACACCTCACAATTAGAATACAAGTATCTATATGTATATGATGTTTTAATACAACTTACACTACAGAAATCTACAGCTTGCTTTATATCACACGTTTGAAACTATCCTTCCCAGCTGAATGTTTCCTCCCGCAAGATCGAGCATGTGTTCGTGTTTGTTAATAGTGTGCTATTTTTAGCGATGACAGCTGCAGCGATCGATGACAATAACAAACGTTTTCGAGACACTTCTTGTTTTTGGAGAGGTCCCTGTTCATTTTGCTGTCATGATTTATAAATAAATATTCAAGGTTAAGTTAACATATCTAGGTCTTGATTCATAGAATGCATTATTGAAATGTAATTGTGCTTTCCACCATTGAAATCGAGGTGATTTTATTTAAATTTATCCCCCCCAAAAAAATGTTTTAAAGTTGAAATGTTGTAAATGTACAGTTACTTCGATGCAATGAACCCGGAATCGAGAGCAGTGTTTGTGAAATAGTAACGTACCGGAAATCAAACTAAGCGTAAACTACTTACTTCTGATAACCACTTGCTAGTTTCAAATCCGGGCACCGGGATATATAATCATTGAGCAACAACAAGTCTCAACATGCATTCCTGGAACAAGAAACATTTCAATCGGAAGCGGAGACGGGCGACATATGGGTATCTCATCCCCAACTTTGGTCTAAATTTAACCCTTTCTAAACTGAATGGATTCTCCCGTTCAGTTATAATAGTATATATTGACATAATATTGGAACAGTCTATTATTATTCTGAGATTTCTGGTGCTTGTTATTAAACGGACATGGCTCATTCGAGCTATCAAATTCTGTCAACGTAATTTGGACGGAGGTATTAGATAGGTTGAAAAAAGGCACGAAGTATCGGTATACCGGCTTCATATGATGTGAACAATACTAGCCATTGTCACAGCCATTTTCCAGTGGGTTTAATATTTTTTTGCATATAAGTGAAATAAACGCTCTTTATGTCTACCATATCAGGAATAGATTAACACGGAAGGCTCTTTTCTGTTCCATGCCATGCAAACGGCTGCTTATTGTTTGTGCGTGGCCCAAACATCGCGTACAATGTGTTCAATGCATGTAGGACACTGACATATATAGGCCTCGATCCGTTTGTACTGACAGGCGTCCAGGCCGCGAGCCGATTTTGTTTTTCAATTTGTTTATTTCACTGGCTTATTGGATCGCATGGCATACACGAGAAACATAAGAAATTACATGCATAACAAATCGAGTGGTGGTATTGGTGTAAATGTCTGACTGTGGAATAGTTGTGGCTTCGATATGAGGTGAATCCAATTTTAGTTCTATATTCCGTATAAATTGACTCAATTTCCGGAGTATAACTATTTCATCACTTTGCATTAATGTTTTGAAATTGTAAGTATTTATCACATAGATTATGTATTCATCGCCGATCGTATTTTGATTACATTTTTTTACATAACCTATCTTTGAACGGTATATCATTCCATGACCCCGTTTCGATTGGTAAATGGTGATTTGAACATCCAAATCTCAACAATCTCAGTGCGTCTGCTGTAGATAATTTAATTAAATAATACTCTAATTTCATTTGATCTTTGAATATTTTGTAAGTCCGGCATTTACTTTGTTCTTCAATCGCTTTACGCCACTGTTTGGTATTGGTCTTGCAGTGTAATTTGAATTATTTGTTTTAATCATTCAATATCGATTTCCAAAGCAACTTGGATGGTCCATTTGTATGTAAGACCGCATTTTGTCAGAATATCTCGTACGTGTCTAACCCATCCGTTGATATTAGCTTTATCTTCTGAACGTTTTAAAAGATAATGGTATAATACTCGCGAAATTGGATAGTGTATGACAGAGGGGCAGACAGAAAAAAACAAGAAGGAAGTCACATAATTTAACATGAAACAAATAAAAACAACACCAGAAAGTAGTCACATACTTTGACATGGCACAAATAAAGACCACAACACTCTAATATAATACATGTAAAATATCTAAATATGCAGAACAAAATGAACACTATATATGCATTTGTAAACATGGCACTGCATTCTAAAATGAGTATGGAATAAGATGAATTAAGAAATATGTGTACTGTACATGCAAACAATGCTATCAGTAATATAAATAAGAAACGATAGACATAAACAATAGACATACCGAATGGTAACAAACTGTAAAACGTGGTTTAAATGATGACAACCTGCTGTTGTATTAACGTTTATTAACTGTTGAACCGATGAATAATCTCAGTTTCCTCAAGTCATTACAGTTTAAGATGGCGCCCCCATTCGTGAATTTGCAACAAATCTCAATTTCAAATATTAATTTGAAGGTAAAAAATCATTATCATTTATAACCAATGTATGATATAACACTATGACAACACCTGTTCACCAGCACAATATGAGCGTTATGTTCCAATTGTGGAAAAAGTGGTTTAAACAAATAAAAACAACAAATTTAAAGGCTGGTTATTGAAGAGCTTTACAGGAAATATTTGCAATAAACGCACAGCATTATCTAGCTTATGATATGTGCTCAGTCTACCATCTGAAATCATGAATGTCTGCGAGAGAATAAAGAAAACATTTGTCATTGCTTATTTTAGTTTATCGGCGGCCATTTGCAGAACTATTGTTTTGGAGGAAATGTCACCACAAAACATAACATATGAAAGATGAATCGGTATTGAGTGATTATATCTGTCAGGTTATAGCAAACATGGTTGAATAATATTTATGTTGTTTTCGGTCTTTCATTCGACAACAAAATAGTTTTGCAAATGGCCACAAAAATTTCAAGATTACAAATATCTATTTGTGTGAATAAAAAACCGGATAAAACTGAAGCTGGTGTATGCTATTTGTTTATTTATCTGTACTAAAGTGGTTTATCTCGATCGTAATTCGCGATAATCTCTTAGCTGATCTGCAATTTGCCTGTTTTGATGTGGCTAACAATATATAGTGCTCTCTCTGTCCCCCCCTCTCTCTCTCTTTGTACGCTCTTGGTACGCTCCAAACGATTTCGCGCGATATCTGTTCTAAAAGTGAAAACTATAAATGTCATAAGAAATTATAAATAAAATGGATATAGATTGATAGAGGTTTTCCGGACATGTGTCATCGATTCACACATATTATATTATTGTTTACACCGGAAAAAATATTTATTACACTCATGTGCGCGATTTCCTTTGAAAACGCTGTTAATTAAAAATGGTAATGTCACTAGTGGATTATGTCATTTTCCGTGACGTCATTGACGTTACGTCGCTTACTGATCTAGACTGAATTTTCGATGGTTGATCTTTCTCCACATCGGGACATTCATGCATTAATTATGTGTGTTTTAATCATATTTGGCGTACCAAATTGATGCAGAAGTGTAATAAATAGAGTAATCAATTAGTTCCGAAAATTACGTTCAATAATTCACTCGAGGCGAGAGACGTTTGGGTAAGAAACTCGTGCGCTAACGCGCACTCATTTCTTACCAACGTCTCTCGCATCTCGTGAATTATTTAACGTAATTATTGGAACCAATTGATTACTCTCTATATAACTTGCTTGGAAGAGATAGACTGTGTAATTATATTAAGAAATCGACATGTTTTACTTATGATTACATCTCAGTAAAAAATGTCGAACTAAAGCGCATTTTGAGTTGGAAGTATCGTTGTATTAGGGACATTTTATTGTCTGTGCCACAACGTCACCTGCTGTCGTCACAAAAGAAAAACGTCCTACAATCAACGATCACTTCCAGTCCTAATGTAATTATCCTATTTAAATATATTAGCATTTTAGAAACCAATGGAAAAATACTATTGAGAGTGAAGTGAATGTCAATATTAATATCCATTATGACATCATAAAACTTTACATTATGTACAGAATAAAGATCATTAAAGATGAAATAACGAGCGCTATGCGTAATGGCGAGCAACCACTGGTTAAACGGACATGGCTCGTTAGAAGTTTAAATTATATCTACGTAATCTGAAAGGAGGTGTATAAGATAGGTTGATGAATACACGAAATATTGATACACCGGCTTCCAAATTATGTTAAATTTTTAGCACAGAAGAGAAATAAATGTTCTTTGGTTCTATCATTTCAGGAATAGGCTAACACGAAACGCTCTTTTCTGTTCCACGCAGTGCAAATGGTTGGGGTTTATTTGGGGACTCGCATAACCATACTCAAATTTGCATTTTGTTATGGCTTCAATGCGTCTTTCTGGGACATATGCCGTAGAAAGGTAGTTCAAT
Organism: Siphonodentalium dalli; assembly: GCA_032622095.1. Taxonomy (NCBI): domain Eukaryota; kingdom Metazoa; phylum Mollusca; class Scaphopoda; order Gadilida; family Siphonodentaliidae; genus Siphonodentalium; species Siphonodentalium dalli. The sequence continues at coordinate 102,696,645 of CP136068.1, forward strand.
ATTTAACGACCTACTTCGAAACCGGGAAAAATTCAAAAGCTAATATAATGCAAACGGCCATGTGGCTTTAACTCCTAAAGATTGTATGCGTTGTGAGATCCGTTGATATTATGAAAGTTGTATACTGACACTACTGATAAAGCTCGAATCTTTTTGGCCAAAATGTTTGGAAATTTTTTATTATCTTTGGCCATTTTAGAAAAAGAAAAAAGATTTGGCCACTGACAGTGCGAATCTTTAACCTTGTTGTAATGTCTTTAATATGGCCAACTGCAAGCGAGAATATATCGAATCCTGCACTGGCTCTCCTTGTAAATGAGATATTCACTGTGCCAGAATGCACTGTCTGTGTGTGATGTACTGATTGGCTTTCCTACTGGAACAATCACCTCGTTACCATCAAATGTGAGGGTAGTGTCCATTTTCGGATCTGAAAGGCAAATTCAGAGAGGGAAATGTATTGAAGTACAGGCAGCTGTTAAAAAAAATGTCTATATTTATTGAAATTGTTGCCACATCAAGTATTTACAATATTATAACAACTATTATTAATGATATATAAGTTGTGACGTCACCAAGCGAAGCACAGTATATACATCAAACGTACTATAAATGTCATTCGGGAATCGGGTAACGAATCACAGCGATGGTCTTATTTAACGGGAATTTCTTAATTGTCTTTAAGTAAAGGCGAGTGGTTCCTACCATTTAAAACCTGTGTATTTCCTAATTTTAATGGAAGTTGTGAGCACGATGAATATCAAGAATATATCTTCTAGTCATGACTCATATGACACACCTACATTGCTAACTCATCAACGTGTTATTTCACATGTAAATTATACAGTTGATTTTGATTAAATTCTACATGTTGTCAACTAACATCTTAAGTTTGCATCAATGAAGTGACATATATGATTGGTTAGTAATGATATTACAGTGTAGTTATGCTAATTAATACCAAGGCTGTTACTTGTTTAGTTGTGATTATCGATACGTTACATCAGGTTGATAAAGTAATAACCTTTAATTACATATACATTAAATAGTTACGAAATAAATTAAGCACAGATTCGCGTTTCAATTCAGTAATTTTTATTTTCAACTATATATTAATGTTCAAGCAAGTGGATTATTAATAACAGTTTATGATAGACCAATTTAAATCCAATATGTATTGTATGTTCTAATAGCAGTATTTGTGAAAGCAGTTTATATTATACTTCACTCTTAATAATTTCCTACTAAAAGAATATATGTCAATCTGATTGGTTCAAATTGAATAAAAGGCACGTGTTTACCATGCACGTGAATTCCGCAAAAAATGACAATTACTAGCCGCAAATTACGAGACACATGTATATAGCCAATTAGTCGAAATATTTAAATTACTGTTACTGTTGGGAGATAAGTATGTACCATTTTGCGCCAAACCTCCACAAACTTGGGTTAAACAAGCAACGTTCAGATTACTCCTATAGTCGACTTTTAATAATGTTCCGTCATACGTAGATACCATCGTATCCACATAGCATTATCTGATATATATACTTAAGTTAATGAAGGATATTACCATATATAGATACTTAATGAAGGATATTACCATCGATATATACTTAATGAAGGATATTACCATCTATAAATACTTAATGAAGGATATTACCATCTATAGATACTTACTGAAGGATATTACCATCTATAGATACTTAATGAAGGATATTACCATCTATATATACTTAATGCAGGATATTACCATATATAGATACTTAATGAAGGATATTACCATATATAGATCCTTAATGAAGGATATTACCATCTATAGATACTTAATGGAGGATATTACCATATATAGATACTTAATGTAGGATATTACCATATATAGATACTTAATGAAGGATATTACCATATATAGACACTTAATGAAGGATATTACCATCTATATATACTTAATGAAGGATATTACCATCTATATATACTTAATGAAGGATATTACCATATTTAGATACTTAATTAAGGATATTACCATCTATATATACTTAATGAAGGATATTACCATCTATAGATACTTAATGAAGGATATTACCATATATAGATCCTTTATGAAGGATATTACCATCTATTGATACTTAATGAAGGATATTACCATCTATATATACTTAATGAAGGATATTACCATCTATAGATACTTAATGAAGGATATTACCATCTATAGATACTTAATGAAGGATATTACCATATATATATACTTAATGAAGGATATTATCATCTATAGATACATAATTGTATACCGTATACGTCCATCGAGCTCCGGGCACCAATACGTTATATATACCTTAATAATGAACTAGCCACGGACACACCAGGATAATTATATTGTCTAAATAACGGAGACATTCAGAAATAAAAACAAATTAAAAATTTAATAAACGTTTTATTTGAAGGGCGGTTTTCTCTCGAAGAACTGATTTTAAAGCGCCTACTCAGTATCCTTGTGTTACTTGGATATTTGTGTTAATGTTTTACGTTAAATGATTGCTATGTTATGTCAAGACAATCCGAGAATAATATAAACATGTGTATGTTCGAATTCAAATTAAATCAAGCCGGTATGTTTTCATTGTTAACTTACAACTTTTTTATTCTGACAAAATTACAGAGGGATTGATTATGTTATCAATCGCGGAATAACGAGAAGTCGTTATCGCGTCGACGAAAAAAAAATTTGCAACAGTCAAACCAGAGGTCTACAATCAAAATCACTAAATACAGAACAGGTATCCCATGAGGCTCATTCAGGTTTATTTAATTCAAAGGCCTCCCAGCCTGTTTATATGAAATTTACACCAACTTACCAGGTTCTGTGCTACCTCGTCCAACAACTGAATTAAAGCCCTTTGGTGCTGATTTAAGGCTCATATCGCACTTGTAATTTGTTTTCTCTTTTCCTAAGACAACTTCGTTCAAGAACATAAGGCCAGTCTTGTTTCTTGAACATACTGAAAAAAGACACCTGTCTTTATATGACATTTACCAAAAGACTCATATATAATTATAGATGGTCCCTCTTTCTGACAAAAAATTACAACATGTTTATAAATCCTGATTTCAAGACTATAAACAGCTATTTCATGAATACATGCAGATAATACTGAAGACGGGGTATATATTTCCTTCTATTAAAGCATAATAAAGTTGTTTGTTTTATCGTAATTCACGGTAACTCAGATAATCTGCAATTTTCCTTGATTGATGGCTAACAAGATAAAGTTCTCTCTCTTGGTACGCCTCTGAACGTTTTCGCGCGGAAACCACGAATTTTATAAGAAATTCTTAATAAAATTGATACTAATTGATAGAAGTTTTTTCGGACAATTGTCATCGATTCCTACATATTATTTTATACGCTGGAGTGGACCACTCCTCTATTGTCACTTTCATTCTGGTGCTCTAATTGTAATGGGGTTGATGTTAAACATGCTATAACCAGACTGGAATTCGAAGTGCACATCTATGATCTTCCATTAATGATAACACAAAGTCACTCTTTCCAACAGACTCAATTATCGAAAGCTATGAACTAATATCCACAGAATGTGGTTTCACTGAAGTGGGTCCTTAATCAGTATAGCCATTTAGCACACTTTTTATCGTGACATTTTAAGTCTATACTTACTAGGAATATCGATCTCAGCGATGAACTGAAAATCAGATTTTTACAATGCGTCTGAAGTAAAACGATTTCTATTTTCAGAATGTAGGAGCTCTGCTAATTTAAAAAAAATGAATTTTCATCAAGTTCATACACATGCAGCATTGTATATATAACACTTCGTTAGAAAATGGTTACAATGCAATATCACTAAAATGCTTTTCAGTGTTATTAAAGGATCGCTTGATATTTAGAAAGTGTGTTTATTTCATGTACAAGAAAAAATTATGCCAAAGTGATATTTATTTCAAAATACACTGTAATTTTAATCTTGTTTATTATTTGCTTTTTGGTGAGGGTCCGATTGATGGCACTTTGAATTGTTAGCTAAATATTCTATCATTTTGTGAAGTGAGTTCCTTAGACCCAACACTCCTAAATAAACTATAGCTGTTCATTCAATAATTTCTTAAACTGTCGGGTGCTATCCTTTTGAAAAAGCATGGGCTTTATAAATTTTATCTGTGGTGGTTTGTGGATCTCTGCTAATGCTAATCATTTCCTTCAGCTACCACTGCCCTGAAAATAACTTTAGTGCTAACCATCAGCAATTTAGCGTTCCTAGAAAACCTAAAAAATAATCAACGAAACTTGACCGAGCTAACATTTGCAAAGAATTGAAGTTTCAGAAACTATCAACTCGTGTCACAGTCAGGGGAAACATTTCTGGAACACCTGCTGCCACAATGGAACGACCAGTTGACTAGTGCGTGCAAATTGTTCACTAGTCAATGAAAAGCGACGAATTTATGACAAAACTTGATCAATCGATAATTGAATGTTTGATTGACAGCATGCTTGTCAATTGCAACATTGGATGCGTCTTTTTCGTCAGTATAATTTCAAAGTTTTATTTTGTATAGTTATATCTACTACACAGTGTGGTTCTCAAGGTACACTTACAAAAACTCATTTAAAAAGAACTCAGTAGTACAGTAAACCGTAAATATAAAGCACATATTTCCAAGCTAGATACTTCGATATTGATTATATAGAGTGTGTTGGGATTACCCATTCATTGTTCTGTACTAGTCACTTTGCATGTTACTGTTATATTTTCAGTTTTTGTGTAATGGTTTGCTTTCAATAAAATCTAATCTAATAAATCATGTGGAATGATTAAATTATATTGTTTTCAAACTTGAAGGTTATACCCTCATAACCTTAATCGAGACACTGGTTATTGCACGAATGAGTGAAATCAATTGTACGGGTCAACATTTCAAATAACTTCGAATTGCCTTACCGTATCCCGCTGATTTTGCATGCTCTGATGCGAAGTATATGCCAGCTCCGAGAGCGCCACCACTATGCGGCATTATACGTAGTCCAGTCTTAAGTATCGCAGCCACTACAGCTACATTAGTACCGTGCCACAGGAGCTTACGTTCCTTGATGTCCTTATGTGTCTTTAATCTATCACCCTAAAAATAGCAATACACAATGACCAGCTAATTTGGCCAATCGGGGGGGGGGGGGTATACTATATCAATTATTGTTTTATTTTCGACATAAATGATAGGTGTTTGTAAGTTGGCTTCTTCGTCAAATTTGACACTGAGTTATGCCCGTTGGTTGCACACAGTAAGCGCCCAATATGTCCCATTGTTTGACTACAATTTACCACTTTCAATCCAAAAGCAGACCCGGCAGAGCGAATGTCAGTAAACCAGCTTCTTCTACACGATAGAGCAATATTAGAGCTGAGATATATTTTAAATAAAACAAGTTATCAAAGAAAGTAAAAACAAATTGTCTTGCAACAGCAGATGACTGAATTCAGGGGAGAGAAATCGGGATATATTCGAATAACCAATCACACGAAGTTGGCCTGCACTTAATACGAAACTAATGTTACGCATCCAAATTTATACTTTTTCTTGGGTGAAATTTCCCAGTTTTGTTAAATAATTAAACCATCAAACCAGTAATATCATATTGCCTACGCTGGCAGTTATGCCCCCACATATATTTTATTTATTTTCTATTTTTCAGACACATTACAACTCTCGAAATCGTGACTGCTATAAAAAAGAGAAAAGATCTCATGCTGGATAATAAATTAGCAACATGTACTGCAGCAAGTGAAATTACTGGCTGTAGCATTGCTTAAAGGTACGGTTGGCCTTGGCGATGGGGATCCTGTGAAAATATTTCCACCCGTCAAAAACCGCCACAAACAGAAAGAACATCAAAATGTAGACAGACTTTGTCCGTATACAAATAACAAATATCGCATAAACAGTATGTTATTGTCATATGTTTGACCATTGTTATGTAAACAAAAGCATCAAAAGCTACTTTTCTGGTGTTTGTTTATATTATGATGGTAAACACAAAGAGCGTTCTTTGTTGGTGAATTCCTGATATGAAGTAATAAAGAGCGTTTATGCCATTTGTGTGATTAGCCAGTAGCATTGTGCTGTCTTCTGTAACACAATCATGCTCTTGCTTAGGTAAAATATAGTAGGTATTCATGAAAACATGCTGTTTACGCGATGGTCATGGTATATATGAACGAAACTGTATGCGTTTTAATGTTTTTCTGTTTACGGTGATTGGAACAAATATGAATATTTTCGACAACTAAGACCTCACGCGCCTTTAACAGTAGTTTCTGTATTGCGCGATAACACACACGATGAATTGATAATAAGTGATGATAATGAACGCTAAATTCGTGCTTCAAACTGGGAAGCCATAATATAATTTAACATACTTCGCCATCTCTGTCTACTGTCCATACGTCTTTGATCTTGATGTTCTGCGTGGAATTCTTTGTATTCATCACATATTTCTCCAATAGCTAAAATGAAATTTATAGAAAGTAATATATAACTTAATTATCAGCATCATAATCACAGTTTCAATTATTGCCTGTTTTCAATTGACAGCGGCTGATACAGGATGCTTGACATGGCTGGCCAATAGGACTAACGGTACTTTCCATTGATTATGCGGAATGTAAGCTCGGAAACGCACAACGATGTGATATTGGAAAATTACCTTGCCCTCAGGCTGTGCCCTTCTGAATATTCATATATTACCGAGCACTCTTCTTCGATGGTGTGATGGCGGTACAAAATTAAGTCTGTTCGCCTATATTCATATATTTGGAGTGTTGTCAACTTTCCTGTTATTCTTAATATTTTCTTATATTTCGTCATGTTGACCTTGGCATACATATTTCAATCGCCGCGGGGTCTGGAATATGTGGAATATCTCTACCTGGCCTCCTCAGGTTTGGCATTATATAGTGTTGTAACATTTTCGTAAATGAAACACGACGGAATTGGAAACAATTACTCATAACATATATACCATTATCCATTTATATATTGCTATTTAAAACTTGTTACACGAATTCAATCTCTACCAGCCATGTCTATTGCCGATAAAACTGAGAGGTTAGCGAAGCTATGAGAGGTCAACAAAAAGTCGGGGGGAAATACAAACATCGCGGTAGCACGGATGAAATATTTAGTCTGGTAAAAATAAATTGGGAATTCCCAGTATTTGGGACTAAAAATACTTCGTTCTTCTCTGGCAATAGTCGGGATATTCAAATGAAAAGTAGTCCGTCTGCAATATGGTGATTGTCTATGTACCAGTCTGAATCGGTACAAGGGTGACGATTGATGCCTGGCGGAGAGCTGATATGAATAGCAGTGTATAGTTCATCATTCTTCAGTGTTCAATACACATTCCCATATTTGTTTCTTAGATATGGACTTTGTGTTTGTTCGACTAATGTAGAAAATAATTTTTAAAAACCTCCATAAATTTCATATTTGTATTTCTAACTTAATCCAACACGAAGTATACTCCTAAATATTGTATAAATGGGCTTGGTTGCTATGGTTACTGACATAAAGGAACAGCATCCTTTATTCTGACTCCATCCAATTTTGGGGAAAATTGGTCTTACTGGACATTGATGTCCACACTAAATCAGATAGATTGTAAACGTCATTTTCTTTGAGAGTGAAGAACTCTGTGTATGGACAGCCTTTTTACCAATCCTGGAAATGGCGTGTCTGACATTTGCAGAATGAGGACCACAGAGGATGAATTTACTGACATGTCACAAAATTCAACCACTGTGGACCTTATTCTCTTTAGGGCTCATCTTTTGGGAAGTATCTATGGTAACAAATTAACATAGTGTTAGTTAACGTTTATCCTTCTGTTCAGTTGCTATATCCCCTAATTTGCAAAATCGAGGAGACTAAATTCACCTACGGAACTTCAATCTGACCCAAAGTATCCCATAGCAGTTGAGATCTAAGCAGAATGAGGTTTCCGGAGGATGCATATGGTGATGCTAGCCCGCTGTGCGGTATAGTCAATAAATCCACACTCTGGGGACCCCATTCTGCAAATGTCAGACACACTATATCCAGACTTACATTATACTGTCCTGATAATGTGCCCTTATACTGCATATATCTTGAGATCACGCAAATGATCCTCAACACAATTAAATTCTTTTGGTAACATTGTTTTAAATTTACGATAGTAGGAGTATTATGGTAGACATGTCTAACAGTTGACAATCTCGAGGCGTTTGGATGGAAAACTCCCACACAAATGTCATCTGGTTGAATAGGATGAGAGCTGTTTGACATTGTCAGTTGTCAAATTTACATCGGTACATATTGTTCAGGAATCTCTATTCATGTAAGGGTTAAATTTAGATTGGTATATATTCTTCACCTTGAATTCTATTGATTTATGGCTGAGAAGATCAAGTTTACAGTGAAGTGACTTGTAGTTTACATCATGTGGGTGTGGCACTGCTTCCATATCCTATGGTGAAGAAATAGACAATGTGGCAAAACTTGAAAGAACGATATTATTTTACAGACCGCCCTGCAAACAGTTTGAGTAGGAAAATACTGCATTTTTCGTGTCACTGGCGACTAATTCCCTATACGACTCTATACACATGAAGGAATATTTCAAAATCATGATTAGCTACAGTCATCGATATGTCTATTATATATCAAGAATAGCTTGATTGTTTTTGTGGAAATTCGACATACTTAAGGGGATATCAATGAATAAAATGTTGGAACTGTATTTCACTGCAGTAGACAGCAAAGTAAGGCCTGGAAAATATCCTACACTGAACTAGTTGCCAATGAGTATTAGTATAAAATGGGTTTATTTAAACGGACATCTCTCGTTTTAAAAAATCGCGCAAATTAAATGCATGAAAAGGCAAATAATCATTTGTATAGGTCCACACAGCAGCAGATTAACGTTTTCGCTCAGCGTAACTTGTCCATTACTGATTAGTTTTAATCTAGGTCCAAAATTAGTCAATTAAGCTTAAGATATCTGAAGATAATATTTCCATTAACCCTTTATATACAATATACTCATTGGCGAGTAGTTACTTGGAAATGTTCAGATAATAAGTTAAATCAAACGACCTTAGCTTGTTTGCTAAACTTATTTTCTGAACTGTGCCACCAATGGTATGAATCTTTCTGCTCTTGTTAATATCTGTTTTTCTGTCTGTTGTCTTCTTTTATTATCTGAACACCCTCCAAATGAATAATAGACAGTTCCAATGTATACGTTTATAACTGAATAGGAGAAAATATTTAGGATAGAAATGGTTAAACATACCTTGGAAGCAATTTTCTCACTACCCTTTTGCAAAGACAAGGCAATTTCTATATCTCCCAAAACCTAAAATAAAATGTATGAATGAGAAGCTGGAAACATTAGGGCGGAGTCTCAATATACTCATTATGGTGTGCAACTAAATAGCGATTAAAACAGAATGTAGTCCAAAAGATCTAAAGGTGATCTATCTCTTCATAAATACGTTTTATATAGTTTCCGGGGTTTCCGCTCCCCGTCTGTTAAAAATTGGTGGCAGCGGTGAGATAATATAAATTGTCACCTGAATGTAAAAAAAATCTGAATATTCAAATGCGTGAATCGCCTTTCTTGTTTTCTTTGACGAAACTGAACTGACTGAGTGTTAGATTCGATCATCATCAAATAATTGGGAATGCTTTTTGATACATATTTGTAGTAAAAATTTGTCTGACATTTCATAAGAAATGAAACATGTAAGAGACTCGTTCCACCAAGAAAGAACACCCCACCGGGAGGTTCTTGATAAACATAATCTGGTCTCAGATGATAATTCCGATGATGGAATGATACAATATAGTAGACGTAAGAAAGTCTCTTATGAAATCGAAGTCAATGGCTGCTTGCTCATCGACGAATATTCCCATATTCACGATGTTAAACAAGGAAATGAATATCACTATCAAACACCCTCAATTGAAAGGGACAGTTGAAGAAATTGAGCAGCAAACTTGCTCAGAAAGCAAGGATGGAAGTGAAGATGAAACTGAGTGTGAGTGGCTTGGAGTCACGGGTTACACCACCCGGAAGATGGAATTGTTTTTCAAACCGAAAGAAAACTTTCAGTCACTAACTGGAAAGTTTAAACGATTACCTGTACATATTTATGTCATTGTCAGAGATTACGTCTTGGGTCGACATAACTATGGAAACCTTGGAATGTTCGGGAACTAAACCTGAACATAAATCTTGGCGATCGCCTGAGTAGTATAGAAACTGGGATTTATAATCCACGTGCTCACACGAAAGTGAATACAGAGTAGAGTCGCAATGCAAATCACAATGGCAATTGGGAGATATATGAAACAAACCGTAGAGTGGCAAGTAAGCTCCAACATAAATCTGCTCCCAATATGGAGAAGGTAATGCCACTTTTCCCTCCAAAACGTTCCTATAGGGAACAAACCTGGACACCACCATGCCTTCTACCTACGAGTATACATGAACATGGCTAAACAACCAGACTTATTTCAAATATTTTGCAAAAAATATCTGTTTGGAGAGACACGAGCGAGATCTCTACCCGAGTCCCTCAGAGGGCTAACCCAGGGATGACTCGGTGATATGCCCTCAGGACATCTCTTCAATCGAAGACAGGTTCACAGCACTGAACCAAACAGTTTATTTAGGGTCCAACTCAGAAAGGTGGTGAAACATTCTATGATGTGGCGCAAACGGCTCGTTAATCTGGTATATATATATATGCACATTTAGAGGTCAGCGACACCGTTTCGAAAAACAGTTTATAGATGGACTCTATGAACCGGAAATAAGATTAAGGGTGAAACGATCATGACGCGTGATGCTCAACGATGCCATCCGACATGATGTTGAGTTTGAGGCATTTATCAAGTCTGATAAACAAGGAACAAAGAGTTGTGCTCGATCCATTGGGTCTGGCAAAGGCTCCAACAAGTACAATGAGATTCAGCAACTCAAGGAGCAGTTACATGAACATAAAACACGATGACTACCAAGGAGTCGTGTTAGATATACCTGCTGAAATGTACCACACAAGTGGGCTATCACTGACACTTCGAGTGTCCAATCAAAATCAATCAGTATGTTTTGGGTGGTTCTTCTGCTCACACACGAGGAAATTGCAGGGCAAGAGCCCTCAAGCTAGGCAAAATAACACAATGTGGAAGTTTAAGGACTTCGTCCACTTTGGAACGCTTTGTGTAGAAGGTGGACTATTTTTGCAGTGCGGCATGCTTGTAGCGACTGGCGCAACAGCATCACAGCTGTCATATAATATATCAGCAGATCTCTGCTATTTAACCTGAGTTGAAACTGACCACACAAGGTGTTATTTTCCATAAGTGGCAACGCAATTCCCTGTTATGGAGCTAGCAACTTTTACATGACAGTTGGAAATACTCGACTATGCTGACATCAACATTGATGGATTGGAATTCTCATACAAAAATTTGCTGAACTGCAGAGCAAGCCAGTGGCCATTCAACATCTGAAGAGGTGATACAGTACCAAACTATGACTCAAACTCATCTTCCAAAAGAGGTTGGAATCAACGAAGCCAGGAAGAGTGAAAATACAGGGGGAGCGATGGTAGATAAAACATTCATTGACAGGGATAAAATAATCCAAGTATCAATACTCCCACCCACGGTACATGGTAATGTCAATTCAGTGGTTGACAGAGAACATATCCAAACATCAGTTACTGACATAACATATATGACTACAAATGCGCCTTGCAGTAATTTAATGTCACATGGTCATGTGCAATAAACGAATTGAATCTCATTGAGACTAAGATGAATACATTCAGGGAATTCTTATGTCAGTATAGTTGTGCATTCGCTAACTCTGATGCAGATTTAGGAGAAAATATGCAGTGAAACACAAAATTGGCACAGAGAATGCCAAACCACCAAGACCGTTGCCCAACCACCAACGTGCTGAAGTGATCAAACTGTTCAGTACATAGATCTTCAAAATGTACTTGGGCCTCAGGCATAGCAGTAGTGAAAAAGAAAGATGGTTCAACACGTTTCTGTGTTGAGTATCGGAGACGAAACAAGGCGCCAGTAAAAGATGCATATCCTCTGTCACATATCAATATATCCTCGCGCAAATACGCACATAATCGAATTATAGTTTGAAATAGGTACATAATGTGATTATTTGTTTCTGAAATAAGCAGATAATGGATCATATCAGTTATTTCATGGCGTGGGCCACAGTCCAATCACGTATTAAAGAGCGTACACCTGAACAGTCGTGAGTTGGCTTATCTACATAGATCGCCTCATTATGAGTTAATAATGTGATTAAAACTCTATCTTTTTCAGCACGTTATCGACTCAAAATGAGGCGATTCTAAGTAGATCATCTACCTAAAATATGTTTATTAACGGCTCCACATATAGATGGGTCCCTGGAACAACGGGCTGGCTCACAGTGGTACTCAACTATATCTGCTCAGGCAACTTAGGATAATGGAGGGTGAATTTGGTTGTTAGCCGGCTTTGCGGAGTTACATAATTAAATTCACCCACCCTGTGTGGACATCATTCTGCAAATGAGAGACATTTATATTCAATCTCACCCCGAGCATGTCATTTTTCTGATGGACTGTCTCGATATCATCAATCGTCGTAGGAACCATTCGACCGAAGCTATGTGGAATCAGGGTGTAGAACCGAGATGAAAGGTCATTGAGTACTTTCTTTGGTTTCTTAGAATGAATTGCACCCTCCAGCTCCTCCAGGCATTCGAAGCCTTTAGCAATCTGTGCTTTACTTATCTTCCCTAAAGGCATCTTTTTTACATCTGTGGAAGATGAAAACGAAATTTCATTATAAAAGTTCCATTTTCAGAAAATAAATGGAATAAGTTTTCAGTTTGATATTTGATCGATACTACAACTAGAAACGTGTTTATTAAATACACATATGTGAGTAGTTCCCTTATGACGTTTTCAGATAAGTTCAATAAACGGCAGTTTGTGAACTTATTATCTGAACATTTCCCACTAAACATTAGGAATCGTTGTACATTCTGCTGTATGCTTATATTTCCTGATCATTCCTCGAATGTATAATATTCCAATGTATTCATAAGCGGTTAGGAGAATTCATTTAGTATAGACGGCGTTAAAGCAATTCGTAATCGTCAGTATTCAGATCAAACCTATTAATTTATTACTTTTGTCAGGTTTGTGGTGAACAAAATAGCTTGATAAATGCATGACATAGTTCTATGCACACTTTGTCACAGAAGAACTAATTGACAATACAAAATTGATTGTCTAAAAAGAACACAAGGATTAGCGAGAAACATCCACATTGGTCCCTCACATATATAGAATAATAAAACGTGCTTGTGTGAAAAGTTAGTGTCAGCAATTATTAGTCTATGATAGGTGGGTGAACTAATTATAACATCCAAATACCATTTGATTGGTGTTATTGATATTTTGAAGAACATGCCATTTGATATGTGCTGTTGATAATTTGAAGAACATATAAATTGATAGGTGTTGATATTTTGAAGAATATACCATTTGATATGGTAATTTGATAATATACATATAAATTTACAATTTAATATATTTTCATATTTTGAAGAACATACGATTTGATGGGTGTTGTTATTTTGAACAACATATACACAGAACGACACGATGTGTAAATGAGTTTGTCGATACGGCGCGAGTGCTGTCGCGGAAGGATAGAACGAGAGGCGCTTGCGCCTCGAGTTCTATCCTTCCGCAACAGCACGAGTTCCGTATCAACAAACCCATTTACACACCGTGTCGTTTTGTGTTTATTACACGCTTCGCGTCCTAGAATCTGTGCATTAAAAATACAGGATTAAAGTTTTATTTATGCTCATACAGGGCGTGCTTGTTATGTGTGATAATCTTTTATTTAAATAGGTCCAGTTTCATGGTTGAGGCGAACGTCATGTGCGTCATTTTACGTCAACGAGATGCGTATGGAACGTACGTTCCATACGGATTTATAAATATGGAAAAGCAATAACAGTGTATTTCTAGGAACAAGCGTGTAATAAACCATTTGATAGGTGTTGTTGATATTTTGAAGAACATACCATGTGATAGGTGTTGTTGATAGTTTGAAGGAAATACCATTTGATATGTGTTGTTGATATGTTGAAGAACATACCAATTTTGAAGCTCTCCATTGCTGCTTTAAACATGTCATGATCAAATATCAGCTGCATCAATGACTGTGTTTCTTTAGAAAGTTCCGACTTTAAGACCTTCTGTCCCGATGATTCGGCTTTATTTACAATCTGGAGGACATATAATGTGTGAATAGTATGCGATATCTCAAGTTAAGACAGTGGTAAAGTTTGTTGTTGGTAATATTTCTGACATAAACTGTTTACTTATGGTGCTATGTACGCTAACAAGCCTAAGTCATATCAGGAACGTTGGTACTGAGCTATCAACCCAGAATTCGGCGTTGAATGTTTGGTCACATATCGCGATGCAAACAATATTTTTCGTTTGGCCTTTTGTTAAATTGTCATAATATTTATACTCGTCTGACTAACAGGCGCCACTTCGTATATAAAATTAAAATAACAAAAAGGTATGATATTGAATTGATAAGCCATGCCATTATGAAAAAGTTAAATGTGGACTGAATCCTTTGCTGAAGTATACAATCGGCTTAAAACCTGCAATTCCTGAATGGATTTTCCAATTCATGTGCTCCAGGTGAGACAGATTTCTCGACATGAAATTGTGCCACAAGTCAAACAAATATAACACTCACTACGTCATATTAACAAGCCATCTCTGTCATACTGTATTTAAATATAACACTCACTACTTCTTCGGCATCTTCACAAGCCATTTCTATGAGAGTGTATTTCCCCGCAACAGGAACGAAACTGTCGCGATTCTCCCATTTGTTCCGCGTCTTATCACGGAACTTCTTTTTAAACTCCTTTTTAGCTTCATCTGAATTATCTTCATAATCATTCATTGAACTCTTACCAACTTCACCCTGAAAACGACGAGAGGGACGCTGATATTCACCCCTTATCAAGTGGTCCTGCTAGTGTGCTATCGTGCTGGTGGGTCCTGCTGAATTTATCATTCTGTTAGGTCAAACTGATGCTGCATGTCAATAAATAAAATAGCGTTATTTTTCTAAAGTTGTCATTTTCGCGGTGTTCTTATAATCTGAACATATCCAGGAAAAGTCATTATGAGTATCAAACATTCAAAAACATATATACATGTACATGTGTTGCAAAATATTTCAATACTGGTTGTATTAGTTGGTACGAATCGACTATAATCAAGATGACTAATCCTGACTCTTTGCAAACACCAACGCAGCCATTATTAGTTATTATAATTATATATAAAATATATATATGTTCTTTTAATGTTTCATACAAACGCTGGCTTTTTCTTAAATTGCTCGAATTAGCGATACAGTTCCAAAATGACAACGTAAGAAAACAAACTGTACTGTTTACAGCATCAGTTTGCCCTACCAGCATCATAACAACTTAACACTTAACTAGCGGAGATATTATTGAAGGCCAAATTCACATTTATTAACCAATTAAACTTAAGTGTAAAACCAATTACACTTAAGTGTAATAGAAGTTTATGCTTAACATTAGATCAATTATGCGTATTTTAATAAGTGTAATTGGGATGAACTGCGCTTAGCTTTGATGATAAGCTTTGATGATAGGGGGTCTGACTGGGGGATATATGCCACTGGACAATTACTTTTGAGTCAATCAATGAGATTTACCCGTTTCAACCTGAGGGGAGTTTTGAGATATTGTATCTGAATGGAGCTTTCCAGCGGCTAAACCCACAGCGGTGGTACCGCCCACTGGTAAAAAAGACTTTAGCCACATAAATATTGTCTACTATCCGAGATTTATCTTCCGAAGTGATTCGATTGAACTCATTTCAGATTTTTAGATTTAAACTTTTAAAATTTATTTGTTTAAAATTTTAATTTAAAAACTAAGGCCGTTATAACATCTGCCGGGGTACCCCGATGCACCACACCACATTTGTTGAAATCGGTCAAGTGCTCTGGAAGAAAAATTGCAAACAGACAGATCCCTGAACCGGAGAGCACACCTTCGTTTTTCCTTTAAATGTGAATATTATGACAAAGTGTCATGCTAAATATTAAACTTTGTTATAATCACCGATAAATCTTTAACATCATGCCGCAAATATAAATCTCAGTATATTATGATTTGATAACAAAACAGCTGTTTGAATCCAGCCAATTTAACACTGAATGCATGCATGGATATAAACATTAGGGTGAAAAAAGATGGCGGCAGAATTTTCAATGCAGTCATTGGCCGGCTCGGTCGCTGATTGGTCGAAAATATCCGCTAATATTTATTTGATTGACACCTGTGGAATGGTCCATTATGCTTAAATGTTGAATTACGCTTAAGCGTAAAGGAATAAGCTAAAAATGTGAATTTGGCCTTCGATACGATTTGGATATTGGTCACAGTCCTAGCTCACTGCTAATTAAACTCGTATGCACATAACTAACATAGGAGTGTCATTTCTCATACAGAGAAGATATAACAAGTCACGGTTTATCCGAATCTTTAAGAAAACACAAATCTATTACACATTTAGAGGCCCATATCACATAGCAAGAACAAATTCTAAGAGCATTCGGATGTTAAATGAAAAAAAAATCTTCAAGTGAAATATCTAAAATAACTTCAATAGTAAGTGAATGTTAAGAATTATATCTCTTGCTAAGTCTTTTTTCTTTGAAAGGCATATACTTCAAAAATGGAATTTGACAACATACTAGCAGATGTTGTGTGTAATTTGCACTTTGGTTAAAGCAAGTATCCAGTGAGGTGTCCATATCTCTTGTCAGTATAATTTTCCTGATATTTACACTGTTTCCGTGTTACTGAGATTGATTTTTCATTAGAGTGTGGAAACGACAATGATACCATATATTAATAGACCGAGGAAACTAATAATTGGTATATATCGCATTTTGATACAAATTTACTGACGGTTGGATCTAAATGATTTATGAGATAAACGTACACTGTTGAGTTGGGTGGGTATTCATGGATTTGTTTTTACCCTGTGCCAATACATTCTCTTATATATGCGAGTCGACCATATGTCGCCTCGCATATATAAGAGAACGCATTGGCCTAACAATTTTTTATCATTTTTTTTAAATAAATGTTTCTTACAATTTTTAGGACATAACATAAAAAACATACATTACCCTGCAGGGAGCCCCACACATATATAGAAGCATAATAATAGAAGAGTGTCGTCTGCTCATGTTTGTCTGGGGCTCTGTATGGGTGAAATTATAAAATTGTTAAAGAATACAAGAAAAAATTATTAAAATTGTAAACAATTGTTAGGCCAATGCATTCTCTTATATATGCGAGGCGACCTATGGTCGACTCGCATATATAAGAGAATGCATTGGCACAGGGTAAAAACAGAAATCGTGCTCGAATATCCAACGAAACATGATACGTTTATCTCCATTGTAATAAAATCCACCAAAGACACTTAAAGGAAACTGAGTGAAAGGCACCTTTTAACGGCATGAAGTGAAATATCCTTTTTTCGGTTATCAAATATCTAGGTACGTTCCATGGAGTTCTATGAGCAACGCCCGAACAATTTCATGTTAACCGTATCAATAGTAAACTTGATTGTGCGACTGCCGCTGAATAGGTCACTCTCACCGGTTTCTGTGATAAAGTTACCCAGGTTCCTGAAATTGTGATAAAGTTACCCAGGTTGGAGAGGATTGTGATAAAGTTACCCAGGTTAATAACATTTCATGTTTAGCAACAACTTATTAATGACGAACTACAGTACTAATATGTCTTAATGTGTGCTTAATAAGGGCTATTACTTGCCAAAACTGAACAATATTTCCCTCTGTCACTTTTAAATCGAGTTGATATTGTGAGATTTGCTTAACCTGGGTAATTCTATCACAATTCTCTCCAACCTAGGTAACTTTATCACAAATTTAGGAACCTGGGTAATTTTATCACAGAAAACCGGTGAGAGTGACCTATTCAGCGAGACCTTCGACCGCACCGTTACCAACACGACACGCGTTGTTAATGACACTATCATGCTCCAACCAATGTTTTTGCGGGTGAATCAATTACTATAGTTATCAACTGTTGACCATTCAGAATTAGAATGTTCAACTCGAGTTAGAAATGCATAGTTAAGTATTTTACTTAATACTCGGCCCCACACGACACATACACTTAACTATGGGTTCTACTTACTAAGCAATCACACCTCTTTCACCTTGCATTTGTTGCATAAACTGAATTTTACTTACGACTCGACCCCACCTGGTCCACAAACCATACACTCCACTGTCTTCTAGGAGCTGGATGATATAAAACTTGTTGTTGTTGTTTCCAATGTTCGTCTGATTCAGCATGCAGTCGTAGTCATCCAAAACCTGTCAATTATCAAATGATAGACAGTCAAAAATCAATAAATTGTTAACAATAACATAACCGCCATTGAAGCATGCCAAGTCTTAAAATGGCTATTTCATCATACTGAGTGGCATACAACGTGCAGTTGATTTAACAAATTTACATAAATACACAGAGCGTTTATTAGTGTGTTGATACGGAAAGAGTTCTAGCGCGGAACGATATAACGAGAGGCACAGCCTTCCATGATGGCACAAGTACCGTATCTACAAACACATTAACACACGCGTCTTTCTGTTTATTACGCGTCACGCGCAACCGTAACTTAATCAAACAGATTTACAAGGTTTATTCAGGCCCATGCAGGGACTTGTTTTGTCATGTGTGATGTTGCTTCTATTTTGCAGTTCCGGTTTCATTGTTGAAGGCCACGTCAATTGCGTCGTGTGACGTCAACGGGGTGCGTATGGAACGTATGTTCCATACGGATTAGTAAACATGGAGCACCGTGGACACTAATTCTAGAGACAAGCGTGTATTAAAAAGCATGCTGACACAGATACATATCTGGATGTAGGTTGTTACAGTTCCCAGACACTGACATACACAAAAAAGCCCGGTGTGGGCCCGGGGTTGGATAGGTCTACCGCCCCCACTGCGATGGGTAAGTATCCCCTAATGTGGCACCCTGTTTGCCGTGAGGTGCATCCCGTGAGGTGTGGTGTAGGAGTCCTGGAGGTACTAGTGCGACCGCATCATGTGAGGCATCGACCTTCGGCTACGGCTTGGCTCGTGGTCCTCTTTGGTCCTACATCTCTTTAAGACGGGTGATTGAGTTGACCCGGCTGAATCAATCGAATAGCCACGCCTCTCCACAGTGTTTCAGGTTACAGTTCTGCCATCTGTTCTGTTATATTTCTGGTGCATAGTTGTGTCTTATGTTTTTCATGAATATTTCTTTCGTGTCATGTCTGTTTGCCTTTCGTCCCTATCACTGTTAAGTGTTTCATTGTTCTACTGTTCACGCCTGTCTCACAGTGGCGCGGTACCGGGAGGCTGTTATATGGCGTGGCTAAACGGGTAATAGTCTTTTGTCCGACTATAATTCAAAGGGTAGTCCGAGGTGGCTGCTGGGCTAGTGTCGATTATTTGCTTTTCATATGGCAAGTCATAACAAACAAAACGGACAATTAAAATATGTTAAAACGATTAGGACTGGGCAACTTAGTTGCTCTCTTCTATTCGAATGTTCAAGAAAAAATCAAGTTGACGCGCTTTTGCAATTAACATCTATTGCACAAACACCAGTGTTGGTTACTCATCACAAGACATTGGACATTATTGTAGAGCTGTGTTGAGAACTCGCGATATAGCTGATTCTTCTGAGTCAGATATTGGCTGAATTAGCACCACAGAGAGTTACAGAAATCCGTAGATTTACGAAGACAGTTGATGGTCAAAAAGGTCAGTTGAGCAGTTATGTTCTGACCTTCAATCGGTGCGAACATCCACCGATATTGAATGTTGGGTATATGAATGTGGATTTAAGTACATATGTTCCAAACCCATTGCCAAGTCTTAAAAGTCATGGGTATGGTCATAGCCAGGAACATTGTAAAAGTAAAGAAAACATATCTGCATGATGTTATATTTCTGATCATAAGGATTGTACGAAACTTAATATTCAAACTGTCAATGTTCACATGTTGCAATGGATCGTTCATGTCCCATTTTGGACTATGAATTAAAGATTCAACGATGTAAAGCTGAGAAGCATCTCTCATATATAGATGCCAAGAAAATAGTTGGTCCTTGACCATCCATTCCACAGGTCACATACTCAGCAATCGTGTCTGCCAAAAAGTGTTTTGATGCCAGCACTCAGACACAAACTCGTCAGTATAACATTACATGTAGCAACACCAGTTGAGGAGACTGATATTATTCCTGTTTCAGAACCTGTAGCGCAGGTTATGGATACAGCTTCTATCGTTGAGACACGTCCTCCGAAACAATCTATTGTAACAGAACTATGTGCGCCCCTGTCTGATCACACCCCTGTGTAATATTGCATCAGTTATTATTTCATCTATTACGATGCACGAACAACAGGCATGGGAATGTTAGTAGGACAGTCGTACTTAGCATGATGACGAGATCTCGCGAAGCTGACTCTCGTAGATTCTCAGGAAATTCCTCAGTCGAACCAGTGCAGAGGTATAAAGTTTATTAGATGTTTTGGTACACTGCACTGGTCATGATATACGAAAGCTATACGACAGCTACCTTTAGTGACGAGCCGTTCACCAGTCGTTGTCAAACTTGGCCAATAACATCGTCACATGATTTTGAAAAGTGGGTTACCAATTTTAAATATAAACACTGAGATTTTATCCATCAGTTTTCAGTAGACTAAGTCCTCCTATGAGTACCGCCCTGGGAACGACTTACTGATCCAGAAAAACCTGAGAATGCCAGCATCGGCTGTCACTCTTGAACGAGAAGCTATGTTCTAAAGACTAAAATAAGTTACAACAGATCTCTACGGTTCCATGAGTTGTCGTCACCCAAAATACACAACGTGAAGCACGGACATAATTCTGTATCTCCAACGTACGGAGTTCTGCCACACTATGCACCTTGGTCCCATTGTTCCAAAAAAGAAATATCGCCTGTTGTTTCGAAACAAATATCGCCAAAGTCACTCAAACGTTTCGAAAGAGAGGTTAATCTTTGAGCTCTCAAAATTTGACTGCATGATTGAAGAGAAACGGTTAACTCTCAAACAGAGAAACAGTATTTGTGGATCGAGGCTGTCGGTTAGGTGAAGGATGGTATTCTGTCTCACCCACCCGACCATCTGATTTTAAAAGCTACTTTACATATTTCAATGTGGATCCTTGGCAATTTCGTGTTCTTTAGTTGGTATTTATTATCTATTCTTGTACCACTTTTATACGTTTTATAGTATGATTGCACGCCAGGCAGTTCTTGAATTTATATTCCTGACTCCAAGTGGAAACATTCCTCTATTATTTGTACATAGCTCATCATTGTATTGTTATATACACACAGTTGCTTCGCTACGATCTTTTTATACCTCATTCTGTTCTTAGTCGTGATATGAAAACGGCATTAATCAATCAATCAATCACACACAAAATAATAATTGTAAGGGAGTCACTGTGAGTGAGATTATTCAGCCTGCAGAACCGGGATGACACATGCAGTAAGATGAAGGGTTTACTCTCACCTAAACAAATATGTGCTATATAATTAGGGTAAGCATATTTTGGTATTGTGCTGAAGGTCATACACTCATCGCTAAAATGTAATTAACTGTGCACATTTAAAAAAATATTGTTCGACATGACATATTGTTACTTACCTCTGTCGCGATTTCTGATAGAATAATTGTTTGCGTTCCAAAATTGGAATGAACTGAAATAAACACGGTTGATGTACATCCATCTGTATTCCCACTTGAACCAGACAACAGTCCATTAGCACCCCCCCCGTTATGGCCGGGACTTTGCAACTGGTACCACAAACTGTTGGAAATGTTCAAACTGACACCCCCTGTAAGATTGAACAATTTACAACTGTTGGCCATTAATTTGACCGTAATTTTTACCATGAGTAGAACAACAGATTTTCGACTAATCAGCTAATCACTTGTTGGAAAATCAAACAATGGGCATATATATGTGGCTTCATAATTTCCAAATAATGTTGTGTCAGACATGAAAGTTCCCCTCCAACTCATGCTGCGGTGTGACATATGTGAGCCTCGCTATTAGTAAAATCGAGACCAAATTATAACCTCACGTAGATTGCAGTTTATGTTCAGCTAAGTCTTTCGACTTATTGGTGATTGTCAAGGGTTCCTGTGGATATAGCACGAGGTGCTTTATCACAAAAAATATTCCCATAGCAACCCGCGTTTGAAGTTTGTCGTGTTGCATTCTAACCTACCTCGATAATTAAAACAAAACTTACACTCCATTCTCCACCTTTGTCGATGTGTATGTCTGGTTTGTGAGATTTTCTGCTTTTGGCATCATCTGCTCTCAGTTGGGCCACCTTGTCGTCTGTTGTTGGCTCCTCCTTCTTGGCTTTCTTCCCTCCAGCTTTAGCGGCTCCGCCAGCTTTCCGTTTTGGAGGCATTGTTCTCAGTTATACTGTTAAATGTGATGGAACAAATTAGCATACCATGGAAATAAAATGTCGCAACTTAACGAAATCCCTTGTTGCATGGCGACTACAATTTGGATCGATTTCGGGGAATCTCAGATATATCGGGTCAAGTTCCTAAATTATACCCAACCCATCGTCAAAGGTCAACGTTCTGGAGTAGCATCCGTTTGTAAACAATGGACAGTGCGAGCAAATTTGGTAAAAATTCTAACAGTATTATTTACTTTGAGTGCAAGTACGATTTTAGAACGCCAAAAAAATTTAAATGATATAATTCATTTACTTCACGAAAACTACTCATCGTATGTATTCAGGGTGACTTTTAGTTAGTTTTGTGAAATT
Source organism: Siphonodentalium dalli (assembly GCA_032622095.1). Lineage (NCBI taxonomy): Eukaryota > Metazoa > Mollusca > Scaphopoda > Gadilida > Siphonodentaliidae > Siphonodentalium > Siphonodentalium dalli. The sequence continues at coordinate 102,719,752 of CP136068.1, forward strand.
GTAACGCATGAGATTCGTCACCGCATTGTTGCTATTTGTATTTTGGGAATTCCCAGTTTGGAGCCATATACTAAAAATAGACGCTACATCTCAACTATTATCTCCTAGTGACCAATGGAGGATTAAAAGCGAGCACATTATTTCACTTATTCGGACACATGGAAAATACTGCGCTGAAATATAGTTAATAATAAATGTGGAAATGGCGTGCCAGACCTCCACATTTGTGAAATATCATAATTTAAATATGCTGTAGATTCCCAATCGTCAGCCCCTTCCTCTCTCTATCCGTCAATATGTTATTACCTTGATGTTTTAAGTTCTAACTTTCTAATCTTATTCTTGTCGGTAGGAAAATGGTATATTTAAATACACACGTTTGGAATACAAAATTTACACCACTCGAAGGATTGGTGATTTACTACACTCGTTAAAGCTCGTATACTCGTAGGGTGAATCGTCAATCCCACTCGTGGTGTACATTTGGTATTCAAACTATGTTTGTATTTTATATATAAATGCTGACCAGTATCAAATATCTCAAATGAACCATCTTTTCCAAATTGTATGGATTATCTGAGATCTAATTTTGAATTATCAATCTGAACATTGAGCACAATCACTCAATTACATTTAAAGGCACGGGCGGCGTTCGTTGCAGAAATATTCACATTTGTTCAAATCGCCATCAACAGAAGGAATATTAAGATATATATAGTTTTGTTCATATGCCAAACATAATCAGCGCGTAAATAGTATATTGTCGTCAAAACGTACGATGGTGTACGTAAACAAGAGCCTGCTCGTGTTACAGCAGTTGTGCTTCTGTTTACATAACTTAGCGCAATTATATTGGTTAATCACACACAAATGATATAAACACTCTATATCAGGAAAACAGTAACATATAACGCTCTTTATGTTTACCATATCCGGGTCCAAACAAAAGTCAGGTAACGTAACGTTTTTTGCTTTTGTTTACACAACAAAGGAAAAAAATTGACAATAACATACTGTTTATGCCATATTTCTGACGGATTGGTATAAAAACAATGGACAAACCCACCGCTAACGCCGCCCGTATCTTTAAAAGTATGTTGTCCAAATTTCGACCACATCAGTTCCAGCCATGCTTATAGTGCTCATTTATATGTATACATGTGACATCGTTGTATGCATTAAATTGTATATCTATATATCATTACCAAGAAATAATATAATCTAATCTAATGTTCAAACATTTTCACTGATACACAATGGGTTGCGCTTCCGTCAAATTATGATACAATGTACATAATATAAATTTTGCCTTCCATATATGTCTGAGCAACTTGCGATAATCACCCGTAGTAACCGTCAGCAGTCTCATATTCGAGCCGCGCTTTAATTTTTCGTTGAAATTGCACGAAGAGTCCCAATCGATCTGGCAGTGTCACACATACCAACGGAGATAACTCTATTACACCACGACGACTATGCCAACACGAATTAATAAGCAATGACACCTCACAATTAGAATACAAGTATCTATATGTATATGTTTAATACAACTTACACTACAGAAATCTACAGCTTGTTTTATATCACATGTTTGAAACTATCCTACCCAGCTGAATGTTTCCTCCCGCAAGATTGAGCATGTGCTCGTGTTTGTTAAAAGTGTGCTATTTTTAGCGATGACAGCGACAGCGATCGATGACAATAACAAACGTTTTCGAGAAATTTCTCGTTTTCTGAGAGGTCCCTGTTCATTTAACTGTCATGATTTATAAATATCCAAGATTAAGTTAATCTCTCTAGGCCTTGATTCATAGAATGCTTTATTGAAATGTAATTGTGCTTTCCACCATTGAAATCGAGGTGATTTTAGTCGAATTTATAAAAAAAAAATGTTGTAAAATTGAAATGTTGTACTTGTAGTTACTTCGCTGCAATGAACCCGGATTCCATAGCAGCGTTTGTAAAATAGTAATGTACCGAAAACTAAGCATAAACTACTTACTTCTGGTAAGCACTTGCTAGTTCCAAGTCCGGGCACCGGGATATATAATCATTGAGCAACAGCAAGTCTCAACATGCATTCCAGGAAAAGGAAACATTTCAATCGGAAGCGGAGACGGGCGACAGATGGGGGTATCTCATCCCCAACTTTGGTCTAAATTTAATCCTTTCTACACCGAATGTATTCTCCCATTCAGTTATAAAAGTATGCATTGGAACAGTCTATTATTATTCTGAGATTTCTGGTGCTTTTTATTAAAGGGACATCGCTCATTCGTGCTATCAAATTCTGTCAACGTAATTTGGACGGTATTAGATAGGTTGAAAAAAATGCACGAACCATCGGTATACCGGCTTCATATGCTGTGAAAAATACCAGCCATTGTCACAGCCATTTTCCATTTGTTTAATATTTTTGCATAGAAGTGAAATAAACGTTCTTTATGTCTACCATATCATGAATAGATTAACACGGAACGCTCTTTTCTGTTCCATGCATTGCAAACGTCTGCTTATGGTTTGTGTCCCAAACATCGTGTTGAATGTGTTCAATGCGTCTTTCTAAGACATACATAATGCTCTTATTTATCGACATATTTCGATACCTTGAAATGTTCAAAAGCGAATATTATTATGTGTATTTTTTGGCGCAAACCGTCAAGTGAATCAGTACACCCCATTGCGTGAGCAGAGTTTTTTTTCAATTTGTTTATTTCACTCATTTAGATCACATGGAATATACGAGGAATATCAGAACTTACATGTATAACAAATTGATTGGTGGTATTGGTGTAAATGTCACATTGTGCAATAGTTCGACGTGCGGTGAATCCAATTTTAGTTCTATTTTCCGTATAAATTGACTCAATTTCATGAGTATAACTATTTAATCACTTTGCTTTAATTTCTTGAAATTCTAACTATTTAGCACATGGGTTATCGAGTTGGGAACGAAATACCGGCGATCAGACTGCAACGCGTCACATACCATAAGATAATGGTATTCATCGCCAATTATATTCTGATTACAGTTTTTACATAACCTATCTTTGAGCGGTATATCATTACATGACCCCGTTTCGATTGGTAAATGGTGATTTGAACATCAAAATCTCAACAATCTCAGTGCGTCTGCTGTAGATAATTTAATTAAATAATTATCTAATTTCATTTGATCTTTGAATTTTTTATAATTCCGGCATTTACTTTTTTAAATACCATGACCATCGCGTAAACAGCATGTTATCATAAAGACCTACTATATTTTACATAAGCAAGAGCCTGATTGTGTTACAGAAGACAGCACAATGCTACTGGCTAATCACACACAAATGGCATGAACGCTCTTTATTAGTTCCATATCAGGAATTCACCAACAAATAACGCTCTTTATGTTTACCATCATAATATAAACAAACACCAGAAAAGTAACTGTTTATGCTTTTGTTTACATAACAATGGTCAAACATATGACAATAACATACTGTTTATGCGATATTTCTTATTTGTATACGGACAACGTCTGACTACATTTTGATGTTATTTCTGTTTGTGGCGGTTTTTGAAGGGTGGAAATATTTTCACAGGATACCCACCGCCAAGGCCAACCGTACCTTTAAATAATTCTCTAATTTCATCTGATCTTTGAATTTTTTATAATTCCGGCATTTACTTTTTTCTTCAATCATTTTACGTCACCCTTTTTTATTTTTTATTATATTGATCTTGCAGTGCAATTTGAATAGTTCGTTTTAACAATTCAATATCGATTTCCAAAGCACCCTGGATGGACCATAAATATGTAAGACCGCATTTTGTCAGAATATCTCGTACGTGTTTAACCCATTCGCGGATATTAGCTTCATCTACTGAACGTTTTAAAAGATACTGGTATAATACTCGCGAAATTGGACAGTGTGTGACAGAGGGACAGAAAATAAAAACAACTCGAGGAAGCCACATGATTTAACATGACACAAATAAAAACAACACCAGAAGGTAGTCACATACTTTAACATGGCCCAAATAAAAACCACAACAATCAAATATATAATATTCGTCAAATGTCTAAATCATGAATGTCTGCGATAAAATAAAGAAAACAAATCATTGTTTATTTTAGTTTATCGGCGGCCATTTAACTGTTGTTAAAATAAAAATAAAATATGAATTGAAAAATATTTTATTTATTTTCTCGCATTCATTCATGATTTCAGATTGTAAACTAGACACCCCCTTAAAGGCATCACAATGAATAACAAATTTATAAATCGTGAAGAGATTTATGAATAGTTGTTGATTCGGCATGCTGACAATAAACATAGTCAATCTCTTCCGGGCCACAATTACATCATTTTTATAAATCCCGATTTCAAGATTACAAATATCTATTTGTGTGAATATAGAAAATCAACGTGTTTAACTTATCATTACATCTCAGTGAAAATTATCGAACTAAAAGTGCATGTTGAGTTGAAAGTATCGTTATATTAGGAACATTATAGTGTCTGCCACAACGTCACGTGTTGCCGTCACAAAAAACGTTCTGCATTCAACATTCACTTCCAGACCTATAGTGTAATTATCCTACTTAAATACATGTACGTTATCATTTAAAAAACCAATGCAAATATACTATAGAGAGTGAAGTGGGTGTAGAATGTTAATATTCACTATGGAATCATCAAACTATTATTTGCATTATGTACAGACTAAAGATCCTTACAGATGGAATAACGAGCCTTATGCGTAACATCGAGCAACTACTGATTAAACGGTAATGGCTTATTAGAGCTTCCTAATTGCGTCTACGTAATTTGGAAAGAGATGTATAAGATAGGTTGATAAATATGCGAAATATTGATACACCGGCTTCATGACTATGCTCTGAAAAATACTTTCCAAAGTCAAAGCCATTTTCCACATGTTTTCAATTTTTCGCACATAAAAGAAATAAACGACCTTTATTTCTATCATATCAGGAATAGATTGACACGAACCGCTTTTTTCAACATGTTCAGCGTTGCATTTGTACGACTTGAATGCGTCTTTCTGGGACATATATACCGTAGAAAGGTAGTCAAATACTTAACGATCTATTTCGATACTGGGAAATATAATGTAAACCTTCATCTGGCTTTAACTATTAAAGAGTGTAAGTGGGGATGAAGGTGTTGTGTTCATAGGTTTTTCAAGAGTTGTCTATCCTGGAAACGCGCTAACCTATATATGAGACAACCGTCTGCGCCTTTCCGCGCGCATTTTGTTTAACTGTGAATATGTTTATTCATTGCAGTCCTATCTTATCGTTGATATTTGTATTGTTTAAGTACGCAAACAAATAATGGGAACTATTAAAGAAAACGCGCACTGAAAGACGCAGACGGTTATCTCATAGGTTGACACGTTTCCAGGATAGATAACTCTTGAAAAACCTACGAAGATAAAACCTTTCGCGCAAGAGTAGTGAGATCTGTTGATATTCTGAGATGTAAATACTTCTTGAAACTTTTTGGCCAAAATTGTTTGGACCAATGTAATTTATTTTCTTTGGCCATTTCGATTCGAAAATGTCCGGCCATTGGCCAATTTGGCCACTGACAATGCGAATCATGTTGTAATGTCTTTAATATGGCCAACTGCAAGCGAGAATATATCGAATCCTGCACTGGCTTTCCTTGTAGATAAGATATTCACTGTGCCAGAATGCAGTGGCTGTGTGAGATGTGTTGATTGGCTTTCCTACTGGAACAATCACCTCGTTGCCATCAAATGTGAGGGTAGTGTCCATTTTCGGATCTGAAAGACAAATTTACTGAAGTACAGGTGTCTGTTAAAAAAATGTCAAAGACAATACAGATGTGTGAAATAAAACACATTTACAAGTCTATATTTATTGAAGTTATTTCCGAACCAAGTATTTACAATATTATAACAACTATTATTAATTACATGAGTTGTGACGTCATCAAATGAAGCACAGTATATACAACACACGTACAATAAATGTCATTCAGGAATCGGGGAACGTTCCTACCATTTAAAACCTATGTGTATTTCCTAATTTTAATGGAAGTTACGAGCACGATGAAAATCAAGAATATATCCTCTAGTCATGACTCATATGACACACCCACAGTGCTAACTGATCAGCGTGATATTTCACATGTAAATTATACAGTTGATTTTGATTAAATTCTACATGTTGTCCACTCACATCTCAAGTTCGCATCAATGAAGTAACATATATATATGAATGGTTAGTAATGGCATTATTGTGCAATTGATCCAATTAATACCAAGGCTGTTAATTGTTCAGTTTTGACATCGATACGTTACCCAGGCTGATATCTTGGCCGATATCAGTCTAATCAAGTAATAACCTTTAATTACATATATATTCAATAGTTACGAAATAAATTAATTATAGATCCACGGTTCACTTCAGTAGTTTTTATTTTCAACTATATATATATTTTCAAGCAAGTGAAATATTAATAAAAGTTTATGATAAACCAATTTAAATCCTATGTGAATTGTATGTTCTAACAGCAATATTTGTCAAAGGAGTTTATATTATAATTCACTCCTTAATAGTTTCCCGCAAAAAGAGTATATGCCAATCTGATTGGTTCTAAGTGAATAAAAGGTACGTGGTTGCTAATAAATGACAATTACTAGCCGCAAATTATGAAACACATGTATATAGGTAATTAGTTGAAACATTTTAATTTTAGCTCGATTACTGGAGATGTTCTCACTTATCCGGCAGGTATTGTATCGGAGGTAGGTGTGATAATCCTCAACATGAAAGAGTTGCCGCTTATAGTCTGTATCGACCGTTACTTAGTTTTTCAACTGTTTTACAGTTTTTTTCATTTAAGCAACATTTGGGCTGATTTACTGGTATTTCATTTGAACAACAGTTGCATCTAATGATTCATTTAAGGATTAACTGTCATGTGAACTGTTTTTTTATGGAGATATAACCGTGAGGTAAGTGGTCATAACTTGTGTAAAACCCGAACGCGTTCTTCTACTCCAAAATCAATGATGCGTCGATGTAATTGTATGGTTGCAATTATGAGCCTCTTGATCGTTCACCGAGAAATAATTGCAACTAGTCACGTGGGCGCCGACCAATCGGAATGCTGGCTTTAGTGATAATCACACTCAGTATGTAAATATTATAATATAACAGAATACATTTATACGACAATTACAATAACATAAAGTTACTGTTGGGAGATAGGTATCATTTTGCACCAAACCTCCATAAACTTGAGTTTGTTTATACAAGCAACGTTCAGATTACTCCTATAGTCGACTCCAAAATCAATGACGCGTCGATGTAATTATGGTTGCAATTATGACCCTCTTGCGCGTTCACCGAGAAATAATTGCAACTAGTCACGTGGGCGCCGACCAATCGGAATGCTGGATTGAGTGATAATCACACTCAGTATGTAAATATTATAATATAACAATACATTTATACGACAATTACAATAACATAATGTTACTGTTGGGAGATAGGTATCATTTTGCGCCAAACCTCCACAAACTTCAGTTTGTTTATACAAGCAACGTTCAGATTACTCCTATAGTCGACTTTTAATAATGTGCTGTCACACGTAGATATCATCGTATCCGCATAGCATTATCAGATATATATATACTTAATGAAGGATATTTTTACCATCGATATATACTTAATGAAGGATATTACCATCTATAGATCCTTAATTGTGTACCGTATACGTCCATCGAGCCCCGTGCACCAATACGTCATATAGACCTTAATAATGAACTGACCACGGACACACCAGGATGATTATATTGTCCAAATAACCGAGACATTCTGAGATATTCAGACATAAAAACAAGATAAAAAATGTCATTACCGTTTTATTTAAAGAGCGTATTCTCTCGAAGAACTGATTTTAAAGAGCCTACTCGGTATCCTTGTGTTACTGGAATATTTGTGTTGATTTCTTACATTAAATTTTTTTTCTCAAGACAATCCGAGAATATTTATAAACATGCGTCTGTTCGAATTCAAATTAACTCAAGCCGGCATGTTGTCGTTGTTAATTTACAGCTATTTAATTACAGAGGGATTGATTTTGTTTTCAATCGCAGAATAAAGAGAAGTCGTTATAGATTCTTTGAAAAAAAATAAAAATAATAATAATTTGCATCAGTAAAACCAAAGGTCTACCACCGAAAATCACAAAACACTAAACAGTTATCGCCTGTTCAACTGCTTCCCAGGCTTTATATCTGAAATTTACACAAACTTACCTGGTTCTTGTCTACCTCGTCCAACAACTGAATTAAATCCTTTTGGTGCTGATTTAAGGCTACCATCACATTTGTAATTTGTTTTCTCTTTTCCTAAAACAACTTCATTCAAGAACATAAGGCCAGTCTTGTTTCTTGGAGATACTGCAAAAAAGATACCTGTCTTTATAGGATGACTTTCACCAAAATACTCACATAGATGGTCTCTCTCTGGCCTCAATTACAACAAGTTTATAAATCCCGATTTCATGACTGAAGATGGGGTATATTATTTGTCTATAAAGGCATAATAAAGTCCTTTATTTTGATCGCAATTCATGGTAAATCTCTCAGCTGATCTGCAACTGTCCTGTACTGATAGCTAATAAGATAGAGTGCTCTCTCTTGGTACCCGTCTGAACGTTTTTTGCGTCGAACACACGAATGTCATCAGAAATTGTAAATAAAATTGATATTAATGGATAGATTTGTTTTCAGACAATTTTCCTCGATTCCTGTCTATTATTGTATAAGATGAAGTGAACCATATCTAACATTAATTAAAACTTCAAAATGCACTCTTTCCAACACACCCAATTATCGAATACTATGAACTAAGATGCACTGATTGTGGTTGTTCTGAAGTAGGTCCATAATCATCGCAATACAGCACACAATCTGACATTTTAAGTCTGTACTTACTAGGAATATCGCATCAACGAATTTAAAACCAGAGTTTTATAATGGCGTCTGAAGTAAGACGATTTCTATTTTCAGAATGTTGGCGCTCTACTAATTTTGTTTAAAAAAATATTTTCATCAATTCATAAGCATGGTATATATAATAATATAACACTCATTTACAAAATGATTACAAAGAAATATCACCAAACAAACTTGTCAATGTTATTAAAGGATCGCTTGATATTTAGAAAGTGTGTTTATTTTATGTACAAACACAAGTTATGCCAAAGTGTTATTTATTTCATAATACACTGTAACTTTTATCTTATTTATCTTTTGTTTTTTTTGGTGTGGATCCGATGGACGGGACCTTGAGTTGTTAGCTAAATATTCTATGATTTTATGAAGTGAGTTCCTTAGTCCCAACCCTGCTAGATAAACACTAGCGGTTCATTCAATTATTTCTTAAACTGTTGTATGCTATCATTTTAAAAAAACGAGCTTTATAACTTTTATTTGTGGTGGTTTGTGGATTTCTACTAATGCTAATCCACAGTATACTATAAAACCATTGGTTATCACACATTTAGCCATTAAAGTTATTTCTCGATAACCTAAGTTTATTGATTACTTCTGCTATAGCACTCACACACATCAGCATCGGGCCACACCTACACCGCGTGGCTACATTAAAATTAATCGGTACTTTCTGCGATATAAACGGGATCTTCTGGTTTGCATCAAATTTCCTTCAGGTAGAACTGCCCTACAAATATCATTACAACAAACTAACCATCAGTAATTTAGCATATAAGTACCTCGAAAAACACCAACGAGACTCGACAGAGCTTACATTTGCAAAGAAATGAAGGTTCAGAAACTAACAACTCGTGTCACAGTCAGGGGAAACATCTCTGGAACACCTGATGCCACAATGGAGCTACAAGTTGACCAGTGCGAGTAAACTGTCCACTGATCAATCAGAAGCGACGAATTTGACACCACTTGATCAATCGATAAGTGGATGTTTGATTGACAGTATGCATGTCCATTCAACTTTGGATGCGTCTCTTTCGTCGGAATATTTCAAAGTTTTACTTTTTTATATTTATGTCTACTACATAGTCTGGCTCTCGTGTGAAGAAATGACGGATTAAATTATAAGAAATAACCCATAGAATTTGTCTTCAAACTTGACGGTTATAACTTCATAACCTTAATCGAAACATGGTTATTTCATAAACGAGTGAAATCAATTGTGCGGCACAACATTTCAAATAACTTCAAATGGCCTTACCGTATCCCGCAGATTTTTCATGCTGTGATGCGAAGTATATGCCAGCCCCGAGAGCACCACCACTATGCGGCATTATACGTAGTCCAGTCTTAAGTATCGCAGCTACTACAGCTACATTAGTACCGTGCCACAGGAGCTTACGTTCCTTGATGTCCTTATGTGTCTTGAATCTATCACCCTAAAAGAGAATAATATGGCTAGAAAATAAATTTGCAACATGTATCATATACTGAAGGAATCATCGTCGTCGTCATCGTTATTGTCATTATCTTCTTCATCGCCATCGTCGTCATTATCATCATCGCCATCGTCATTATCATCATCTTCTTCGTCGTCGGTATTATCATCACCATCATGTCCAGAAAAGTTGGGCAATATGGGTTGGGTATACTTTATTTCAAATATATGCTGAGCCATTAACTTTGGCAAAAGTCCATCAATCATTTTTTTCGACAGAAATGGTAGGTGTCTGAACGTTGGCTTCGTACAATTTGTCACGGAGTTATGCCCCTTGGTTTGTACACACTAAACTCCCAATATGTCCCATTGTTTGACTATAATTTACCACTTTCAACCGAAGGAGACCCAGGCAGAATGTAAGTAAATTAGCTTCCTTTACATGATAGAGTAATATAATAGCTGATAAATATTTAAAATAGATAACAGGTTATCGTAGCAATTAACAAAAATTGTCTTGCAAGCGCAGATGACAGAATTCAGGGGAAAGAAATCGGGCTATATTCGTATAACCATACACACGAAGTTGGCCTGCAATGCATACGAAAATAATGTTACGCATCATAAGTTTTTCTTTTTGTTTTGTTTAAATATACCAGTTTTGTTAAATAATTAAACCAGTAAACCAGTAATGTCACATTTAAAACAGGCTACGCTGGCAGTTATGCCCCCACATATATTTTATTCATTTTTCTATTTTTCAGACCCGTTACAACTCTCGAAATCCTGACTGGTAACAAAAAGAGAAACGATCCCATGTTAGAAAATAAATGTGCAACATGTACTACAGCAAGTGAAATTATTGGTTGTACTATTGTTCGGCAGTACTTTCTGTATTGCATGATAATACCAACGAAGTATCGACAATAAATGATGATAATGAACGCTAGATTCGTCTTTCAAATTCGGAAGCCATAAAATAGTATAACATACTTCGCCATCTCTGTCAACTGTCCATATTTCTTTAATCGTTATGTTCTGCGTGGAATTCTTTGTGTTCGTCACATATTTCTCCAACAGCTAGACATGAAATGTATAGAACGTAAATCATAACTTAATTATCAGCATCAAAATCCCAGTTTCAGATATACCTGTTTTGAATGGATTGCGACTGACACATGATGTTTGACATGGCTGGCGGAGAGCTGACATGAATAGTTGTGTACCGTTCACCATTCCTCAGTGTTCAATACACATTCCCATATTTTTTTTAACCTCATTAAATTTCACATTTTGTATTTCTAACATAATCCATCTTGAATTATACTCTTAAATATTGCATCAATGGTCATTCAATATTTTTGAGGAAATGGGTCCAGAAAGACCTTAATATTCGCAGTGTTATGTAAACAGCTGAATGAGATTTATTGTAATCGTCATTTTCTTTGAGTGAAGAACTCTGTATATGAACCGCCTTTTTACCAATCCTGGATATGGTGTGTCTGACAGTTGCAGAATGAGGACTATAGAGGGTGAATTTACTGACGCGTCACAAACTTCAACCTGTGTGGACCTCATTCTCTTGGAGCTCATCTTCTGGGAGGTATCTATGATATCAAATTAACATCGTTTTAGTTAACTATATCCCCTGATTTGCATAATCGAGGCGACTAACTTCATCTGGGGAACTTCAATCTGACCCAATATTTCCCATAGCAGTTGAGGTCAGGTTAGCCCGCTGTGCGGCATAAGCACCACAATCACACTCTGGGAAACTCATACTGCAAATGCCAGACACACTATATCCAGACTTGCGTTGTACTGTCTGTTCTGACAACGTGCCCCTATAATGCATATAGCTTGAGATCACTCAAATGATCCTCAAAAATAAAATAAATTATATTTTGGTAACATTGTTTTAATCGAGGTGTCTAGATATGAAAATTCTCACACAAATTTGACCTAGTTAAAGAGGGTGAGTGCTGCTTAATATTCTAAGTTGGACGCCGCATGTTAAATTGACATCGGTACATATCGGTACCATAGTTCGTTTGCTGAACTTATTTTCTGAACTGTTCCAAGGAACGGCTATGAATAATTATGCTCTTGTTACTATCTGCTTTTCTGTCTGTTATCTACTTTTATTATCTGAACACCCTCCAAATGAATAATAGACAGTTCCATTGTATACGTTTATTACTGAATGGGAGAAACTATTTAGGACAAAAAGGGTTAAACATACCTTGAAAGCGATCGCCTCACCACCCTTCTGCAAAGACAGCGCAATTTCTATATCTCCCAAAACCTAAAATAAAATGTATGAATGAGAAGCTGGAAACATCAGGAACGAATCTCAATATACTCACGGTGTTCAACTGAATAGCGATTAAAACAGAATGTAGTCCATAAGATCTAAAGATGGTCTATCTCCTCATAAATACGTTGTATAGTTTCCAGGGCTTCCACTCCCATGTGTGTTAAAAATTGGTGGCACTGGTGATATAATATAAATTATCACCTGAACGTGAACAAAATAAATCTGAAAGTTCATGTCAATACTGTTCAATGGCGTTCTTAAACTTTACCTGGCAGGAATCGGCTTTTTTGTTTTCTTTAACAAAACTGAACTGAATGAGTGTTAGATTAATTCATTATCATTTAATTGGGAATGCGTTTTGTACATACTTATCTATGTAGTAAAACAATTTCCGAAATGTCATAAGAAATGAAACATTCTATGAGACTCGTTCCACCAAGAAAGAACACTCCACCGGGAGGTTCTTAACAAACATAATCTGGACTCAGATGATAATTCCGATGATGAAGATGAAATGATACAATTTAGTAGACCCAAGAAACTCGAAGCCAATGGTTATTTGTTCATTGACGAATATTCCCCTACTCATGATATTAAGCAAGGAAATGAATATCACCGTCAAACACCAGCTCCACTGAAAAGGCAAGTTGAAGAAATTGAGCAGCAAATTTGCTCAGAATACAGGGATGGAAGTGACGATTAAAGTGAGTGTGAGTAGCTTGCAGTCACGTGTTACACCCCTTCCCAGAAGATGGAATTGTTTTCCAAACCGAAAGACAACTTTCATTCACTAACTGGAAAGTTTAAACGATTACCTGTATATAGTTTTGTCATTGTCAGAGATTACATCTTGGATCGACATTACTCAGAACCCTGGAATGTTCGGGAAAGCATATATCAGCAGATCTCTGCTAGCTAACCTGAGTTGAAACTGACCATACGAGGAATTATTTTCCATAGGTGGCAACACAATTCCATGTTATGGAGCTTGCAACTTCTACATGACAGTTGGAAATTCTCAACTTTGCTGACATCAACACTGATGGAGATCTAGGTTTGAATGTTCTTACAATAATATGCCGAACCGCATAGCAAGCTTGTGAACTTCAACATCTGAAGAGGTGATACAGTGCGACATGATGACTCAAACTCATCTTCTAAAAGAGGTGAAAATACTGGGGAAGCGATGGTAGATAAAACATTGATTGACATGCATCAAAGTATCAATACTCCCACCCACCGTACTTGGTCATGTAAATTATGTCGTTGATGGGGAAATGTTCAAACATCAGTTACTGACATAACATATGTGACCCGCCATATCAAATTCAGTCGTAAGTCGGGAATTTTTTTTACCCTGTGCCAATGCATTCTCTTATATATGCGAGTCGACCATAGGTCGGCTCACATATATAAGAGAATGCATTGGCCTAACAATTTTTTACAATTTGTTCTTGTATTCTTTAATAATTTTATAATTTCACCCATACAGAGCCCCAGACAAACATCAGCAGACGACACTCTTCTATATGCTTCTATATATGTGTGGGGCTCCCTGCATGGTAATGGATGTTTTTTATTTTATGTCCTAAAAATTGTAAGAAACATTTATTTAAAAAAAAATGATAAAAAAATGTTAGGCCAATGCATTCTCTTATATATGCGAGGCGACCTATGGTCGACTCGCATTTATAAGAGAATGCATTGGCACAGGGTAAAAAAATCCCGACTTACGACTGAATTTGATATGGCGGGTCACATATATGACTACAAACGTGTCTTAGAGTCATCTAAAGTCACCGGATAATGTACAATATCTCTGTGAACAAGCGAAATTAAATCTCCGTGATAATAAGAGGAATACCTGAAGGGAATTCTTATGTCAGTATAGTTGTGCATTCACTAACTCTGATGCATATTTAGGGATTGCTGAAGTGACCAAACACGTTCAGGACATGGATCTTCAAAATGTTCTTGTGTCTCAGGCACAGTATTAGTGAAAAAGAAAGATGGTTCAACACGTTTTTGTGTTAACTGTCGGAGATTAAACAAGGTACAGAAAAAATGCACATTCCCTGCCACAGATCAACATATCCCTCGAGCAAGTACGCACATTGTCGACTTTTAATGTAAAATAGGTACAATCGAGTGTGATTATTTGACTCTGATATAAGTAGATAATGGATCATATCCGTTACTTCGTTTTATAACGTGGGCGACAGTAAAGCATGTGGTCAATAGTGTTAACCTGAACAGTAGTGAGTTGGCTAATTTGTGTCACTGTCCGCACGTAATCTGCGTAGAATCGCCTCATTATGGGTCAATAATGTGACTAAAACGCTCTCATTTTCAGCGCATCGACTCAAAATGAGGCGATTCTTAGCTGATCACCTATCTATTGTAATAAGCAGATAGTGTGCGGATTTTCCGGAGAACAGGCTGCGCAAATAGATTGGTCCCTTGAACAACTTGCTGGCTCACAGTGGTACTCAACTATCTCTGCTCAGGTAACTTATGATTATTTGCTGGGTAACATAATTAAGGTCACCCTCTTTCTGGAAATGAGAGACATATTTATATCCAATCTCACCCCGAGCATGTCATTTTTCTGATGGACTGTCTCGACATTATCAATCGTCGGAGGAACCATTCGACCGAAGCTGTGTGGAATCAGGGTGTAGAATCGAGATGAAAGGTCGTTGAGTACTTTCTTTGGTTTCTTAGCATTAATTGCACCCTCCAGCTTCTCCATGCATTCGAAGCCTTTAGCAATCTGCGCTTTACTTATCTTTCCTAATGGCATCTTTTTGACATCTGTGAAAATTCAATTTTAATAAAATAAATGGAATACGTTTTCAGTTTGATATTTCATCGAATTTAAAATTAGAAATGTAAGCAATGTCATTGCATCATTTTATAATCTGATTAGAAATATATGAATTAGCTAACTGCTGGCTCATATTAACCCTTTGTTTACAAAATACACATTTGTGAGTAGTTTACTTGGGACATTTTCAGATAATAAGTTCGGCAAATGGCTGTTTTTGAACTTAATATTATCTGACAATCTGCAATCTGCTTATATTTCCTGAACATTACTTGATATGAATAAAATTACAATGTATACTATCATGAGTGGATATGATAATTCATTTAGTAACTACAGCACTAAAGCGACTCGTAATCTTTTGTGTTCAGATCAAACCTATTAATTTATTGCTTTTGTCCAATTTTTAGTGGTCAAATAGCTTGATAAATGTATGACATTGTTCTAAATGAAACTAATTGAAAATACAAAATTGATTTTCTAAAAAGAAAACAAGGATTGGCGAGAAACATCCACATTGGTCCCTTAAATATAGAAAAATAAAACTTGCATGTGTGTAAATTTAGTTACAACAATTATTAGTCAATGATAGCAGCTGATATAATAAGTTAATTACGTAAGGCAGGGGTGTCGGAAAAAGAAAAAAAAAGGTCTGGCTGGGTGGCTGAACTAATTGTAGCATATAAATAAAATGTGATGCGTGTTATTCATATGTTGAAGAACATACCATTTGATAGGCGTTTTTGATATTTTGAAGAACATACAATTTGATATGCTGTTGACAATATGAAGAACATACCATTTGATAGGTGTTGTTGATATGTTGAAGAACATACCGTTTGATGGGTGTTGTTGATATGTTGAAGAACATACCATTTGATAGGTGTTGTTCATATGTTGAAGAACATACCATTTGATAGATGTTATTTATATTGGTAAGAGCATACCATTTTGATATGTGTTGTTGAGATGTTGAAGAACATACAATTGGATATGTTGTTGATATTTTGAAGAACATACAATTTGATATGCTGTTGACAATATGAAGAACATACCATTTGATAGGTGTTGTTGATATGTTGAAGAACATACCGTTTGATGGGTGTTGTTGATATGTTGAAGAACATACCATTTGATAGGTGTTGTTCATATGTTGAAGAACATACCATTTGATAGATGTTATTTATATTGGTAAGAGCATACCATTTTGATATGTGTTGTTGAGATGTTGAAGAACATACAATTGGATATGTTGTTGATATTTTGAAGAACATATAATTTGATGTGTGTTGGTTTTATCAAGAACAGACCATTTGATAGATGTTATTTATATTGGTAAGCGCATACCATTTTGATATGTGTTGTTGAGAAGTTGAAGAACATACAATTCGATATGTTGTTGATATTTTGAAGAACATATTATTTGATAGTGTTATTGGAATTTTGAAGAACATACCAATTTTGAAGCTCTCCATGGCTGCTTTGAACATTTCATGATCAAATATCAGCTTCATCAAGGACTGTGTTTCTTTAGTAAGTTCAGACTTTAAGACCTTCTGACCCGAAGCTTCGGCTTTACTCACAATCTGGAACAGATACGATCCTATTTATAATGTGTGAATAATATGCGATATTTCTAGTTAAGACAGTGGTAAAGTCTGTTCTTGTTAATATTTATGACATAAATTGTTTAATTATGGTGCGATTAACAACATTGGTATTAAGCTATCAATCCAGAATTGGGCGTGAAATGTTTCGTCACATATCGCGATGTAAGCAATGATATTTTCCGTTTGGCCTTTTCTTAATGTCTAAACATTTATACTCGTCAGTCTGACTAGCAGGTGCCACCTCGTATATAAAAATAAAATAACATAAAGGTATGAGATTGAATTGAGAAGCCATGCCAGTATGAAGAAGTTAAATATTTACTGCATCCTTTACTGAAGTATACAATCTGCTTAAAACCTGCAATTCCAGAATGGATTTTCCAATTTATGTGCACTAGGTGAGACAGATTTCTCAACATAAAACTGTGCCACACTTCGAACAGATATAATACTCAATCATGTGCACAAGCCATCTCTAAAATAGTATATTTAAATATAACTCTCACTACTTCTTCATCTTCACAAACCACCTCTATCATAGTATATTTAAATATAACTCTCACTACTTCTTCATCATCTTCACAAACCATCTCTATCATAGTATATTTAAATATAACTCTCACTACTTCTTCTTCATCTTCATAAGCCAGCTCTATATATAGAGTATATTTAAATATAACTCTCACTACTTCTTCATCATCTTCACAAACCACCTCTATCATAGTATATTTAAATATAACTCTCACTACTTCTTCGTCATCTTCATAAGCCAGCTCTATATATAGAGTATATTTAAATATAACTCTCACTACTTCTTCATCGTCTTCTCAAGCCATCTCTATCAAAGTATATTTAAATATAACTCTCACTACTTCTTCATCATCTTCACAAGCCATCTCTATCATAATATATTTAAATATATCACTTTCTACTTATTCATCATCTTCATAAGCCAGCTCTATATATAGAGTATATTTAAATATAACTCTCACTACTTCTTCATCATCTTCGCAGGCCATCTCTATCATAATATATTTAAATATAACTCTCACTACTTCTTCGTCATCTTTACAAGCCATGTCTTATCTAGATACAGAGTATATTTAAATATAACTCTCACTACTTCTTCATCATCTTCACAAGCCACCTCTATCACACTGTATTTAATTATATTTACACACTAAGTGTTGTCATCACTAAATCCACCATTCTGATTGGTCGGCGCCCACGTGGCTAGTTGCAGTTATTTCTCGGTGAATGCGCAATGCCTCATAACACCAAGCTAATAACACCATCGATACGTCATTAGGTTTGGAAAGACGAACGCGTAATGTGTTGGGCGCATTTGGACTCGCGCATGATTGACTTAATACATCATCGGGTTTCAATATGAAGAGAAATTGTTCCTATTAACTTTTGCCAAGGGTGCTATTGGGTATTTTGGGCTGATTTTATCACGATACACTTTTCGATTTAAATATATTTACAAAAGTAGCTTTTTCGCTAAATGTACAGTACACTCATCGTGTGCTGTAAGGAAAACACTCAACACGGTGGGGATATTGTTGGGAGAGTGATTCACGGTGGCCCACTCAACACCGTGGGCCTTAGTGGAGAGGATTAGCGATGCGCTTTTGTCTAATCAACAAGGTGATGGCAGTGTATTCCCACCTCGCTACAAAACACCGCGAATCACCGTGAAACACGGTGGATTGCCGACAATCACTGCGAAACCATTATATTCGCAACCTTCAAAGCATTGCATTTTCCACCATTTACTTTTTATTTGTTTTCATTTTAAAAAAATTGAAAAGGACAACATAGTAATGTAAAATTAAAATTAGCTGTAGGGAACGCTCTATTATACTGTGGTCCGTTTGTGTGCTTCGCGCACATTTTTATCTTTTAAACTTTTTGACATGTTGACTTGAGAGAAAACAGAACTATAATGTTTTCAGTTTCAACTTCTTGTTCAATTTAAAGGCACTTGTTGGTTTGAATGTCCAAATTATGATCGATTTTGATACATCGCGGATCATGGATCAGCATATGCCGATAAGTACGCTAAAATTATATACATGAACGGCCTCTTTCTTGTTGTATTAATTATTGTGATCGAAGAACGTTTGGGTCCCGAACGTTCTTCGGCATACAGATAATTCCCAGTATTCTAGTCATTACATAGTACAAATAAAGAGCGTTTATTTCACTTATCAGCGAAAACCGAGGACAGCTCGTAAATATCTCTGACATTATCAAATATATGTTTTGTTCAGAGCAGGTGCGACTAAATATATCGCGTATTTATCAATATATCATTGTAATAATAGTATCATTTTCAAACTTTAGTAAAACTAACACCGTTATATCACCCACCAGGTTGGTACCATTCCAATTTTGGTTTAATGATCTTTATTGCATCCAATTTTCCCGGGATACATGTGCATGTACATAGAATTTTCGGTATCAATTAAAGTAAATATGCAACTATATACTTGTTGTATAAGCTTTGTTTTAACTTTTTATCTGTATGTATGCACATTTATATATCGCATGCCTGTGTCTAATGTGGAAGTTGTGTGGTTTCGGATTACTCGTTCACCATCATTACGTCAATATGTATACACAAAGAGAGCACACGAGAACACTACATGATGCTCGGGTATTCAGCTAACTGAATTTGACCGTTGTTATGTAATATTGCGCATTGCGGATCGCAACTGTGTTTTTTTAATTCCTATCTGATTTTCATGATATAATAAAAGCTATATATCTGAAGGATTTAAATTCCGAATCGCGACGGACTGATTTCGTGGTATCCAAATGATATGTTGCAGGGTAAATCCGATGTTAAATGGGTTAACATGTTTTTAACCAATAACAATATATATACCTCAACTAACCATATTGTAGACACGATAGTATGGCAAATGCAATTGTTGAGTCATGATAAAGGGCATTTTATTATTTAAATATTGGATATGTAATCATCGCGATCGAGTCAGCAGAGGCTTATACACGCATAAATTAGTTTTAAAATATGAATTAACTATATTTTACTCTGGATAGACCTCAGTATTCCCCAACATCAAACGTACGTTGCCCATTAATTTGTGTCTTCGCAATAAAGCATTCAATCATTTCATATGAACTGCCACATAACGGTACGTAGTCGGAATTAGGAAAGATAATACGGTAACTTAATATAGATCACAATCCCGGAGGTTTAATTTATTCGGGATAAATAAATATAGCATATACACATACAGCATTTTTTAATTGTGTTTTCATTCGTACTGAAGAGAAATTTTATTTTTACCCTTTATATGAATAGACTAACAGTAAACGCTCTTTATTGTTCCAACGTGACTAATAGCAATGGTACTTATATGTATATGGTAAATATAAAGAGCATGTGTCATACGAACTAGAGGAACACCTGAGTCTGATTGCATGCGACAGTACCGGCGTACATTTTATTTGTGGCCGCTAACACCGGAACAATAGCCATGCGGTGTGTGTACTGTGCGCCTTACTTCATTCTGAATGGCAAAATAACACTACATGTAAATGTAGCTCATATGGTTATGATTGAAACTCGCACCCTATGCGCGGCGCTGCAACGGGGACAATTAATTTTGACACCTCTTACAGACTTGGCTGAACTGTCAAAGTTATGTAAGAGCTAACTGACTCCCATTATACTACCATTGTCTGAAATAACACGGACACAGTCGCACGCTATATATAAACATAACTATGTATATGTGAATCCTAGTGGTCACCGACATTTTGTTTTATTATTTTAGCTAGTATATACACATGTATTTACACTATACACCCGTTTCATCCACTACATGTTATTATACACCCATAGCATGATAATCATTAAAATTCAAAAGTGGGTTGTAGGGGAGTAGTTCCGCCCCTTCCAAATCATCCAGGGTTAAATCCAAAACCCCAATAAATAAAAAAAACATTTACGCTAGCTGAATCAGTCTTCCCTCGGAACGTTTATGCATGCATTGATGTAGGGGCCTGAACAAACGAGAGAGCAAGGGAATGTTATCCATATTTGCGTTTCGCGCACATTTCGATCTTTTAAACATTTTGCTAAACAAGATAGCATTATTAAAAATAAATTAAAACAAATTTAATTGTTTAATGGACTTGGATCATTATATTATACATATATATATATGTGTGCATGTGTGTAAATAATACGAAATTTGCGCTTAAAATTTGAAATTAGTGATCATGGGGCGGAAGAAATCAATCAATACAATAACAAATTGTTTATTTATTTTACCTATACATATACATGTAGATAGTTAATCATTCTGGAATTTTTGAAAATATCAACCATAATATAAATATAATGTACAACGACATACAATGCATGGCCCACTGAGTATATGCTTTAGAATAAACTACAGTAAAGGGTTTCGGCTATGCATGACGTGATACAATATAGCTGTTGGCGTTTTGAGGCGATTCTCTGTGATTCGCGGTGATTCGCGGTGATTCCCAGTGATTCCCAGTGATCACCGACAAGTCACCCGGACGTTTGTTTATTCAACTTAATCCGATCCACTCGAGTTCACCGTGGATCACCGTGGAAAAATCACCGTGAATGCCGGTGATTCACGGTGGGCTTAGTGTGGTTCCCACCGTGTTGAGTGTTTTCCTTATACCACACTCTGAGTGTACTGTATATAAATATAAGGATTAACTATCATGTGGACTATTTTTATGGAGATGTAACGGTGAGGTAAGTGGTCATAACTTGTATGTAAAACCCTTCGGGTTTTACACAAGTTATGTCCACTTACCTCACCGTTACATCTCCATAAAAACAGTCCACATGACAGTTAATCCTTATATAACACTCACTACTTCTTCGTCATCTTCACAAGCCATCTCTATTAGAGTATATTTAAATATAACACTCACTACTTCTTCGTCATCTTCACAAGCCATCTCTATGAGAGTATATTTCCCCGCAACAGGAACGAAACTGTCACGATTCTCCCATTTGTTCCCCGTCTTATCCCGGAACTTCTTTTCAAACTCCTTTTTCGCTTCATCTGGATGATCATCATCATAATCCTTCATTGAACTCTTACCAATTTCACCCTGGATATGATGAGAGGGTCGTTGATATTCACCCCTTATCAAGTGGTCCCGCTAATGTGCTATCATGCTGATGGGTTCTGCTGAATTTAAATGATTCTGTTAGGTCAAACTGATGTTGCATGTTAATAACAAAAGTACCTTTATTTTTCTAAAGTTGTCATGTAATCTGAACATATCAAAGAAAAGCCATGTATTAAACATTCAAAAACTTATATACATGTATTGAGAAATATTTAAATACTGGTTGTATTAGTTGGTGTGAATCGATTTTTATCGAGATGGCTATTCATGACGCGTTGCAAACACCAGCGCAGCCATTATTAGTTATTATAATTATATATAAAATATATATGTTCTTTTAATGTTTCATATAGACGCTGGCTTTTTCTTAAATTGCTCGAATTAGCGATATAGTTCCAAAATGACAACGTAAGAAAACAAACTGTACTGTTTACAGCATCAGTTTTCCCTACCAGCATCATAACAATTCAGCAGGTCCCCCAACATCATAGCAGACTAACAGGAACTCTTAACTAGCGGAGATATTATTGAAGGCCAAATTTACATTTATTAACCAATTACACTTAAGGTTAAAACCAATTACAAGTGTAATAGAAGTTTATTCTTAACCTTAGATCAATTATGCATATTGTAGTAAGTGTAATTGGGATGAACTACGCTAAAGGGTAATTGTGTTTTCTGCTCTTAACTTGGATAAAATGGTATAATATAAAATGGAATCATTGTTGGCAGTGCCAGTGCCAGCCTGACTTATATGCCATTGGGCAATTACTTTTGAGTCAATTACTGAGATTTACCCGCTTCAACCTGAGGGGATTTTTGAGAGATGGTATCTGAATTATGCTTAAATATTGCATTACGCTTAATTCGCATGCACATAACTAATATATTATATGAGTTCCATTTCTCACACAGGGAAGATATAGCAAGTGTATAGTAATCACCCCTACCCCTCCTTATTCAAGTGACGTGATAGTACACACTAACATATCCATCTTACCTATGGGGGAGACAGAATATAATCGAACTATAGTGACCACAACCAAATTGCCAAGGTCATACTCGGAGAGGCCGCGACCTATGAGTTATGCAAGTCTAACCACAAAGGAAGGAGTCTTAGGTAATAATTCCCAGTTCACACATGGGTCAGTACAGACACAGAGATGCACTAATGACGGCTACCAGTCATTAGCGATATATAAACCAGACATTAATCTACTCTTCTATTAGTTTCGGACTTCAGACTAATTGGCAGGCATCAACATCAGGTCGCTAATTAATAAGCGACGCTTTCGGTCGTTCTATGACATCTATGATTGATTCACAATTATGTATCATTTACCATCACAAGCTGTTGACTATACATTGATATTAGATGTGAATAAATGATATACAAGAACTGACTTCATTCTTCCACATAGATGAAATGGTACCGTTAAGCAGTTCTGCGTCTCACTACGACACAACGAAGTCCTAACGATCACAGCCAAACAAAGAAGAGAAGCATGTTTAAATTACTACAGAAGATTGCAGCCAAAACAAAGAAAAACTTTATAAATTGCTACAGAAGATTGCAGCCAAAACAAAGAAAAACTTTATAAATTGCTACAGAAGATTGCCGCCAAAACAAAGAAAAACTTTATAAATTGCTGAAGAAGATCGCAACCAAGACAAAGAAAACTTTATAAATTGCTAAAGAAGATCGCAGCCAAGACAAAGAAAACTTTATAAATTGCTTATGAAGATCGCAGCCAAAAGAAGATAACATAGACGAAAAAGAAGAAGAAAAGACGACATAAACATTTCCAGCATAATCCAAAGACAAGAACAAAATAGACAATTTGCACTCGACAGTTGTGACAGTCAGTTATTCATTGGATTCGGTGAGTCAAACTTTTTCATTTTTGCCAGATGTGCGTTTTCACACCTTGTTAGAGGCTTGATTATTAACACCCAATTCCACCCTAAATTGTTTTTCGCGTGGTATGGCCCTTGTCCCCAAACAATTTTCAAACAAAACAGATAGCAGATTTAATTAACTTTCATGGAACCACCGCCACCCGAATCCGTGGAATATTCTAATCAAGATAGTTTATTTAATCGAACTTTCAATATGGAACGAGAATGCCACCTACACGCGGCCAGTAATTCAAACATGCAAGACAAAAATATACCAAATCCCTCATTTCAAATGCCGAGCGCACAAGACACACAGAATACCCTCATATCTCAATTAACGCGAGAAATAGGTCAATTTAACATGACAATGCGTGAAACTTCTGCCGCCACCCATTCACATGCCACAGTATCTGCCATTATAGGCATGAACGCAATGGTTACATCATTTGATGGCAAACCATCAGAATTTTCAAATTGGATGCACGAAATTGAGAAATATTCCTCGACACTTGGGGCAGAGGACGAAACAATAATTAAAATAGCGGCCCAGACAAGTCGTTCATCTGTTTCCGAATTCGTGCAACGATACATCAATGACAATACGGTTAACGGCACACTAACGGTCACATGGCCTGATTTGAAAGCGCAGTTGCGATCCCGTTTCAGCGCGATAAGTGGCGCACCACAGGCTCTGGCCATGTTGCGAACATTAAAACAAACACACCAGGAAACACTACCTATGTTTGCAGAGAGAATTCGATCACTCGCAAACACTGCCTTTATTGATGAAATAAATACACAGGCGGTACAAACACAATTGGTAACATTTTTTGCGGATGGAATACGCGATGACCATATCAAATATACCTTAATTAAAGATGACCCAACGTCGCTCGACCGTGCCACAGAGATCGCAATGAAACAAATGAACATTAAACAGAGGTTCAAACTTCGCTATGGTGATAGAACATCGAGGTCAAATGAACAACACCAAATACACGACTCCTTCCCACAACCCATGGAGGTTGACCATTTTAGGCGACGTCCCATACTATGGAGACCGCGCAATAATATATCTAATAGCTATGCAACTAACAAACCAATGCACCGCGCAAATCATCAGCAAAACCCCCCATTCAGAATGCCATCCAATTTTCAGAATACTAACTTTAATAAACAAAGCAATTACATCCGCCAGGATCGAGTAAACAATATAGACTACAACTCAAACCGGCCAAACTTCTCAAATAAAATGAAACGCCAGTTTTGCACACTATGTAAGATGAACAACCACGATATACGAAATTGCCGAAGACGCATAGCCAATAACAAACAATATTTAAACATGTAAGAATGTCTTTGAAGAAGCCGCAAGGACATTCTAAAAATCATAATCATCATCATCATAATACATCACATCAGAGCACGAGATATCAAACTAAAACCGTATTCAAAACACCGTCAAAACATATGACAATAAATAAATGTGCACCTAATTACCAGAAGCTAAGCAGTTATGCAAGTAAACCAGTGACTGGTACGCTAAACACCAGAGTAGCACGTGCTACTACAAACGAACAGAGACACCGTTCAGACCAGGCCAATAAATTGAAACCTAATACATCTTATCATGCTGATACGAACACGAACAAACACGTGCATTCTCCAATTATAAATAGAAATTCCGCTGGTCACGTTAGAACAGATATGAATAAACGATTACATAAGATCGTTCCCAAACAAAAGGACATTCATAGTGAAGTAAACACTAAAACTCGAAACCAACGACAAGCTAATCGAATTGCAACGGTTTACCAAAATAATAATAATAATGAGCCGAGTAAAAACTGTCAAAGTATAAATAACCAGTCTGAACAGATGCAATTGCATACATTACCTAAACTCAAATACCATGCAGAGATTGCACAAGGACTGCAACAGCAAACGCCTTGTTCAACAATTATTAAAATTGGTAACCAACGCATTAGGGCATTACTTGACTCTGGGGCAAGTACAAGTTGCTTAAAATATGACGTATATCGCTCCCTTCCAAATAAGCCCCCGTTAATAAAAGAAAAAATAATTCTGACCTCAGCAACAGGCCAAAATATGCAAGTATACGGCAGTATACATTTGCCCTTCAAAATTGGATCAATGTCATTAGTACATAAATTCTTTATATTACCCAACCTAGCAAGATCAGCGATTTTTGGTCGCGATTTTTTAACAGACAAACATGTAAGACTCTATTTCGATTTGAATGCATTTAGAGTAGGCAACAAAACATTTCCCATGTTACAGGATTTACATATAGCATCATTGATACGTTCGCGGCAAGATATCAAATTACCACCCCATTCATGTGCATTGGTGAACACAAAAATAATTGGTACACCAGACATGTATGAGACACCATATCTTGGAGTAAGTCATGCCGATATCGGCATATTTAAGGATGAACCTAATGTGTCCATTATGGACGGGATAGTTTCTGCATCAAAACGAGATATACCGGTCATGATCATGAATAATTCAGACTCGTATATGTCTATATTTAAAGGTAATATAGTTGCGAAAACACATGGCCTCAGTTCAGACCAGATCTGTCAAACAAAGGCTAAGGTACACACCACAAATAAAATGAATGATTCTCAAGAAGTATTCAGTATAGAAAATCAAACAAAAATATCTAAGGCCGGCCAGAAACCTTTCAAATTGGACGATATCTGTGCCCCCGACCACCACAAAATTGAACTACTTGAACTGGTCTCCCAATATCAAGATGTGTTTACAAACGATCCAAATAAGGTAGGATTTTGTGATAAAATAGTCATGCGTGTTGATACCAAACCAGATGCAGAACCTATCTTTTGTCGTGCGTATCCTACTCCATTACATAGACGCGAACACATGGAAAAAGCACTTCAAAAATTATTAGATGCTGGTATTATAAAGAAAACTACAAACGCGAGTTGGTCATTCCCTGCCTTATTGATCCGTTAGGGAATCGTAGATCCTAATGGAAATCAAAATTATAGACTATGTATAGACCTGAGAAAGCTAAATAAAATCACCGTCCCATTACGATGGTACCTCCCCTCTTTTACCGAAGTTTCCAGCCGCCTCCAAAAATCCAAAGTTTTTTCCACAATCGACATTAGCCAAGCTTATCATGTTATCGGTGTTCTCAAAGAACATCAAGAAAAGTTAACTATGAACACAGATTTCGGATTGTTTTCTTTCACAAGGGCCCCATTTGGCTATTGCAACTCGAGCGCGACGTTTTTGACATTAATCCATAAAGCATTGGAAGGGTTAAGTTTTGTTGACAGCTTCGTCGACGATTTAATTTGTCACAGCGAAACGGAGGCCCTCCATAAACAGCACCTCAAAATAGTATTCGAACGACTCAGAGAGTATGGATTAGTAGCACGATTAACAAAGTCCCAATTTTATATGAAAGAAGTAAAAATTTTAGGGCATATCGTATCACAAAATGGAACGCGCCCAGATCCCGCCAAAGTTAAAGCCATACAAGATGTGCCGGCCCCAACATCAGTTAAAGAAGTCCGTAGAGTATTAGGGATTTTTAATTTTTATCGGAACTATTGTAAAGATTTCTCCGACACTGCTGCATCATTAATTAAATTAACTGCTCGTTACGCAAAATTTGCATGGTCCGAAGAATGTCAAAATGTTTTTGATACACTAAAACAAAATTTGCTTAAAGTACCTACTCTGGCCTACCATGATAGGAACAGGAAAATGATCTTATATTACGATGCATCAATGCATTCAGTGGGGGGATCATTAGTCCAGCCATACCCAGAAAACAAATTAGAAACTGATATCAAAACCCCGGAATTTCCAATTTGCTTTGTTAGCAAAAAGTTGAATCACTCTCAACGAAATTACAGTACTACAGAGCGCGAAGCACTCGCCATATATGTATGTCTAAGGAAACTCAATTTCTATCTAGAAGGATCGGACGTAGAAATACGAACAGATCATTTACCCCTAGTTTCTATGTTTCAAAATACTCAGATGGCTAATAAACATATTCAAAAATGGTTTATTGAAATTTCCGCATACAATCCAAAACTTACTTATATACAAGGGTCTGAAAATATAGCCGCTGACTTTTGTTCTCGTGTGGACCCGACAAACCAACAGAGTATGTCAGAGTGTTCAGTGGGGAGCGAAGAGAAAACGCCATACGACATAGCGATCAATGACGGATCACTAAACATATTAGATTCACAGAAAATAAAAAATTACGTCAAGACAATAGGTAAACAAAAAGTGCATACGTTGCCCGACACTATATTAATTTCCGAAAATGAACAACTAAATGTACCTACCAATATCGAAGAAATGCAAAAAGAGGACCATATTATATCAGACATAATTCGCAAATTAAAATCCGATAAACCACCCGAAAAGATAACAAAGCAATATATATTGAAAGACGGAATTCTATACTATATGTCTGTATTTAATGAGCAAGCATCGGAACTCATTTATGTCCCGGAAAAGCTGACTAAGCAGATAATTTCTGAATATCATATTGTCGGTCATTATGGATCCCAACGAATGTACCATACCATACGTTTGCGATATTATTGGCCACGAATGTTCCCAATGATAGTCAGTTTCGCCAACAATTGCCACATTTGTAAACAGAGAAATCAAAACACTGCCCGTATTCCAAATCAAATGACGGATATACCGAGCCGACCAGGGGAAATGATCGCGATAGATTTAATGGGAAAATTTAACCCACCCACAGCCAGCGGCAATTCCTACATTCTAACGGTCATAGATTTATTCAGTTTACACAAAATGGCATATGCGCTTCCCACAAAACATGCCGAAGTGGTCGCTGAAAGACTTATGACTCAGTATTTCACCATATTTGGTTATCCCGCTTGTCTGGTATCAGATAATGGGAGTGACGTATGCAGTGAGGTATTCAAAATAATATCTAACTACTATGTTATTCAGCATCGCAAGACCTCGTTCTATGCGCCTTTCAGCAACGGCTCAAGCGAACGATCCCATCGCGACTACAATGGAATATTAGCCAAATTAACTGAAGGAAATCCAACATCATGGGACCTATTTCTCAATTTCGCATCAGAAGCCATGAATTTTCATGTCTCAGCAACGACTCAATTTTCTCCATATTTTTTAACTTTCTGCAGACACCCCCAAATAGATATTGACAAGATACTGACACCGCGACAGAAATACACGGGTGAATGCCTCATTCAACAGTTACTAGAGAAGCAGCACTTCGCATTTCAATTAGTTAAACAAAATATGAAACAAGTCAAGACGAAACGAAACGAAAACAGTAAAGGTAAAATACCGGAATTTCCCATAGGTTCCCAGGTCTATGTTAAGAATCACAGACAAACCCATAAACTAGGTATGAAATATGATCCATTTTGGGTGATACTTAAACAAACAGGACCAGTTTCGTATGTAATTCGTAATCAAATTACAGGCAGTTTATCTAAAAGTCATGCCAAACATTTAAAATTAGCGACGGCTAAATGGCATACACCACAATTACAGGAGAACCAGAAAGTTCGAAAAAGCAGATTTGTATTCTCACATAAGTCATCAACACAAAGCTCCGATGCTGACATATCGAGTAATAGCAACAATTCGGACACCGAAAATGAGAACCACGATACAGCCCCCTTAACACAGTTAATACGACAAAACCGCGTCATCCGGGACGGATCGGATTCAAATGAACCAGTGCCCCTACCAGAGATGGCACATAAGTTAATAGCATCAAAGCGCGAACATGAAAAACAATCATTTTCATCAACCGAACCATATAACCCTTATGATATGCTAACTCAAAACGATGAAGCAAAAATGTACAATGCAAGTTCATAAACCGAGCCATACAATCCGTATGACATGTCAACCCAACAATTAGTACAACAAAACAAGCGTAAAAGCAAGTCCAGTTGCGATACATATAACATGTCAACCGAAAATTATGATCCTTTCGATATAACCACTCAAACCGACAAAAATAGCACAGACGAACAGAGCGTGTCGATATAGGAAAATAAAATATGTAAACAACTACCATAATTAGATAACATACATAATCATAAAAGCAACTAACCTCATAAACTCAACTCTATATCCAAAAGCACGAAACGAAAACAGCTCACACATGTATAAACTTTAACTGAATAAAACTCAACAACTTAACTCCAGGAAACAAACTGACAAAGTAAAAATTACCAATTTCTAACAAAGACGACCAGATCTATACCGCGCGAAATGCAACGAATATTATTGGACAATCTCCACCTATCATAAATAAATAGCACCCTGTCGTAAAAAGA
Source organism: Siphonodentalium dalli (assembly GCA_032622095.1). NCBI lineage: Eukaryota > Metazoa > Mollusca > Scaphopoda > Gadilida > Siphonodentaliidae > Siphonodentalium > Siphonodentalium dalli. Next base: position 102,750,380 of record CP136068.1, read on the forward strand.
CACAATACAAAGAGAGAATTGTCATCGCGCAAAACCAGGACTGCCAGACCATGTGCAGTGCATGTAACACGATATGGCAATCACACACGCACCAAGTGGGTGACATATTCTTTTCACCAACCCGCCCAGATGCACAAAATCGAGGCTTAATTAATCAAAGAAACCGATCTGAACTATACAAAGTGGGTTGGCCAATAATACAGAAATTTAACGCCATGTACCCGTATATATCACGCACATGGCCCCCTCACAGCAAGGCAATATTTCATCTCCAGCAAGTTATCACCTGGCGGCCAACACGCTTTATTATCGCATCAATCAACAATTCGGGAGACGCGAATAACTTCGACCTCTTCAAATTTCAGGCGAATTGCATGCATTCATTTAAATGCTAAATCAAATCAAGAAACATGAAGCATTTCCAGTCATACAAGTTTAAATGCCAAGTTCATAATTGTCAGACCGTTTTGCATCATTAGCACTCAGATAATAGCATGTGTCACGACGGACACATATACTAATTAAATTATTCACGCCCCATCTTCGGAATAATTATCACAGACACCGAATAAACAATTACGTCATAATGAATCGTGTTAATCACCACAACGGTAATCATACACATAATCACGCGTAGTTACCACCCTGTGTTCAATCCAATGCAATAGCGACGATTCATAGCTAAAATTATCGCTGGTCCGGCCGGGTAGAATGTAGACCATTAAATTGATCCCGTACAGAAGTGCAGTCAAAGTCTGATCAACTTTGATTCCACATAGATCAAATGAACTAGTATAGAGGCCAGGAAACGCATCTCAACACATACGCGTAACCACTCTTCATATAAACATATCATGATTCATTATACTCCCAAAGATAGCTTTACCGGTTCAAGTTATCCAAATAATCACAATTATATACCGCTTGTAAAATATCTTAATCTCAAGTGTCAAAATTGCCCCACGCTACATCGACAAATACAATTGTCACATGGCGGGGTATGACAATAACATAGGCTGAAATGATGGCCTACATTAAGGGACAAGCGCATATATCTCAGTATATAACTTTAATTGTGATGTAGCAATGCCAAGCATCAATGATGACCGAATCAATCGATATTTTAACCGTACGCGCGCGATGTGAAACTTCAAACCCAAGTACCCAGTTGATATCGTACTCCAGTATAAATCATACGACATTATGTGAAAACAAATTTATTTCTATCTCAACCACAAATAAATATCACATGAATGCAAATGGCAGCCCATGTTTGAAGCAATCGCACAAATCCCAATATTTGTATATACAAAGCACGACTAACAACAGAGCCTACATCCCTCCCTCAATATTTAAACCAATTGAGTCCCACCCGAATCATTTTAATCATGTAACAGTTCTCCCGATTTTTTTTATTGTCATACAATTTTAATCATTATTTTCCAACCCCATTTCCAAGTCATTACAACCGAATGCCTCCAAAAATACAAGCTTTGCAAACGCACATCTTATCGCAATAATGAAACAGTTTGTCCACAAGCCAGGAGCCGGAAGTGGACATTAGCGCTCGCCAATCGAGCACATCCATGAACTCTTGAACGAAGTATCGTTCACCCACTGATTGTTCAACATAATTATTATTGCATTACATGTATTCTAATGTCATTTATATTGATACCCTTTATATTATCACACTTATGTTACCTCATCATGCCAACCCTCTTCATAATGCAAATGGCTTCAACATATACATAGATATATATATTCAATTTATACAATTTTTTTATGACGACAACACGCCGTAACTTATATGCACAGGCAACCCTTGAATCAACTCTACTCATTGTCCAAGCATACCGAAGTACCAAACCCCTAGATTTTAACACTAGTAGTCAAAATCTGAAAATAAGGGGGACCCTATGTAGAGTAATCACCCCTACCCCTCCTTATTCAAGTGACGTGATAGTACACACTAACATATCCATCTTACCTATAGGGGAGACAGAATATAATCGAACTATAGTGACCCCAACCAAATTGCCAAGGTCATACTCGGAGAGGCCGCGACCTATGAGTTATGCAAGTCTAACCACAAAGGAAGGAGTCTTAGGTAATAATTCCCAGTTCACCCATGGGTCAGTACAGACAAAGAGATGCACTAATGACGGCTACCAGTCATTAGCGATATATAAACCAGACATTAATCTACTCTTCAATTAGTTTCGGACTTCAGACTAATTGGCAGGCATCAACATCAGGTCGCTAATTAATAAGCGACGCTTTCGGTCGTTCTATGACATCTATGATTGATTCACAATTATGTATCATTTACCATCACAAGCTGTTGACTATACATTGATATTAGATGTGAATAAATGATATACAAGAACTGACTTCATTCTTCCACACAAGTCACTGTTTGTCCGAATCTTTACGAAAACACAAATATACTACATATTTAGAGGACCACATTACATAGCAAGAACAAATTCTAAGAGCATTTGGATGTTAAATGAAAAGAAAATCTTTCAAGTGAAATATCTAAAATAACTTCAGTATTTTTAAGTGAATGTTAACGGGGCACTACACTAAATCCAGCCATGTTTGGAGCCATCTCCTTTTATACTCAACAGAATATATGCAACGGTTTAGTGCCAAATACGCTCATATGCTCTATGAACGATGCAAACAATATGGTAATAATAATGAAAATGAAATTATGACTCCAGCCATTTATTCATTTTCATTATAATTAGCATGTTTGCCCTACCAGCATCATAACAATTCAGCAGGGCCCCCAACATCATAGCAGACTAGCAGAAACACATAACTAGCGGAGATATTATTGAAGGCCAAATTTACATTTATTAACCAATTACACTTAGGTTAAAACCAATTACATGTATAATAGAAGTTTATGCTTAACCTCAGACCAATTATGCATATTTTAATAAGTGTATTGGGATGAAGCGTAACTGGGTTTTCTGCTCTTAACTTGGATAAAATGGTATAATCTAAAATTGTATCATTGTTGGTATGGCCTGTGCCAGTTTGATCTATATGCCATTGGACAATTACTTTTTAGTCAATTACTGAGATTTACCCGTTTCAACCTAATTGGAGTTTTGAGAGATGGTATCTGAATTATGCTTAGATGTTGTATTACGCTTAAGCGTAAAGGAATTAGCTAAAACTGTGAATTTGGCCTTCCATACGATTTGGATATTGAATGAACACGATAACAATCATAGCCTACTGCTATTTTAACTCGCATGCACATAACTAATATATGAGTGTCACTTCTCATACAGGGAAGATATAACAAGTCACTGTTTGTCTGAATCTTTACAAAAAAACAAACATACTACATATTTAGAGGCCCACATTACATAGCAAGAACAAATTCTAAGAGCAGTTGGATGTTAAATGAAAAGAAAATCTTTCAAGTGAAATATCTAAAATAACTTCAATAGTAAGTGAATGTTAAGAATGATATCTCTTGCTGAGTCTTTTTTTCTTGATAAGGCATAATGCCGCCGCATATACTTCAAAGCGGAATTTGAGAACATACTAGCAGATAATTTGTGTAATTTGCAATTTGGTTGTATTGTCCCGCACCACTCCTGCGTTAAGCACATATCCAGTAAGGAGTTCATATAACTTGTCAGTATGAATTTCCTGACATTCACACAGTTTTCATGTTACTGGGATTGATTTTTCATTAGAGTGTGGAGATGACAATGATACCATATGGTAATAGACCGAGGAAACTAATAATTGTTATAAATCGCATTTGATACAAATTTACTGACTGTTTGATCGAAATGATTTAGGATATAAACGTACACTGTTGAGTTGAATATTCGTGTAAAACAATGAAAAAAGAAACCATGCTCGAATCCCCGAATATCCAACGAAACAGGGTACGTTTAACGCCATTGCAATAAAATCCACCAAAACATTTAAAGAACTGAATGAAAGTCACTTGTTAACGACATGAAGTGAAATATCCGTTTTTCAGTTAACAAATATCTAGGTACGTTCCATGGAGTTTTATGAACAACGCCCGAACTATTTTATTATCAATAGTAAACTTGGTTGTGCGACTGCCGACTGCAACGTTACCCACTCGACGCGCGTTGTTAATAACACCATGCTCCGATCAATGTTTTTTGCGGGTGAATCAATTACTATAGTTAGCAGCTGTTGACCAATCAGAATCAAAATATTCAACTCGAGTTAAAATGTTAGATATGCATAGTTATGAATTTTACTTAATAATCAGTCCCATCTGTTCCACATGGCATACACACATAATTATGAATTTTCCCTACTACTCGATCCCATCTATTCCACATAGCATACACATATAATTATGAATTATTCCTTACTACTCGATCCCATATGCTCCACATGGCATACACTGGATTTTACTTACTACTCGACCCCATCTGGTCCACAAACCATACACTCCTCTGTCTTCTAGAAGTTGGATGATATAAAACTTGTTATTGTTGTTTCCGATGTTCGTCTGATTCAGCATGCATTCGTAGTCATCCAAAACCTGTCAGTAATCAAATGATAGCCAATCAAAACCCATTGAATTGTTAACAATCAAATAACAGCCAATTGAAACATGCCAACTCATAAAATGGCTATATCATCACACTGGGTGGCATACAACGCGCACTAGATTAACAAAGATACAGAAATAAGCAGAACGACACGTGTGTGTTTATTGGTTTGTTGATTCGCAACGAATGCTAGTGCGGAAGGATATTACACGTCACGCTCCCTAGAACCGTGATTTAATCAAACAGGTTTACAAGATTTATTCAGTCACATATAGGGACGTGTTTTGTTAAGTGTGATAATGTTTTTATTTCATAGTTCCGGTTTCATAGTTGTAGGCACGTCAGTTACGTCGTGTGGCGTCAACGGGTGCGTATGGAACTGTTCCATACGGATTAGTAAATATGGAACAGTAGAAACACTGTATTCTAGGAACAAGCTCATATCAAAAACATGCCGACACAGATACATAGATGGGGGTAGGTTTCTACAGGTCACTGACACTGTGACACAGATACGTAGATGGGGGTAGATTTCTATACGTCCCAGACACTGTGAAACAGATACATAGATGGGGGTAGGTTTCCACAGGTCACAGACACTGTGACACAGATACATAGATGGGGTAGGTTTCTATTATTCAACCCGAAGAACCGGGATGACGCATGTAGTAAGATGAAGGGATTATCTCACCTAAAAATATTTGCTATAAGGGTACACGTATTTTGATATTGTGTTGAAGGGTATGCAGGCGTCGCTAAAATGTACTTTAAGATGCAGATTTTTTTTAAATATTGTTCGAAATAACATATTGTTATTAACCTCTCGGGATTTCTGATAGAATAATTGTTTCCTTTCCAATCAAAATTAGAATGAACTGAAAAAAATTGCTGAAGGGCGCCAGAATCTCAGTAACAAGGTTGATGTAAATCCAGCTGCACTCTCGCTTGAGCCATAGCTAGTTCCGGGTGTACCTAAAACGCTGAATCAGCAGCTGATCAGCAGGTTATCACCTAAAATGCTGATCAGCAGATTTCCTGATTTTAGTTTAACTCAAATATAACGACGATGGCGGGTTGTAGCTAGGTTGTGTAAAATGACACGTAATATATGTGTTATATGCCAATACAGGAAGGGGACACATTTTGACCGCCCGCCATGCCCGTTCAGCAATACGGCGGCTGCAGTTCAGCGGTTCAAAATCCCATTCAGCAGTTCATATCGAGCAGTTCAGCAGATTCCCCGAACGCAGTTTAACCGATTTTTAACGAGGATAGTCGGGTATGTGTTGTGCAAATGACTTTTTATTTATGGTCCATAATGAAATACAAGAAGAAAACCCGATTTGACCGTCCTACACCCCAGTTCAGCATGCAGTTCAAAATCCCGTTCAGCACTTTATCTGGAGCAGTTCAACAGATTCTCCAAAACTCAGTTTAACTGATTTTTAACGAAGATATTCGGGTGTAGTTGGTGCAAATGACCTGAAATGGATGGGCCATAACCAGATACGTTGATAGAAAACCACTTGACCAACCTCCACCCCAGTTCAGCAGTTCAAACTCCCGTTCAGCAGATCATATCGAGAAGTTCAGCAGATATGAACTGCTGAACGGGATTTTGAACTGCTGAACTGGATTGGACGTCGGCCAAATGGGTTTCTATACATGTACCTGGTTATGTCCCATTAATTACAAGTCATTTGCACAACCTAAACTCTGCTAACTTCGTTACAATTGAGTTAAACTGCGTTCGCGATAATCTGCTGAACTGCAGCCGCCGTACTGCTGAGCGGGATTTTGAACTGCTGAACGGGCATGGCGGGTGGTCAAAATGTGTCCCCTTCCTGTATTGGAATATAACACTTATATTACGTGTCATTTACACAACCTACAACCCGCCATCGTCGTTATATTTGAGTTAAACTAAAATAGGGAAATCTGCTGATCAGCATTTTAGGTGATAACCTGCTGATCAGCTGCTGATTCACCGTGTTAGGTACACCCGCTAGCTAGTTCCAACTCAGGGCACCGGGATACTAACTCATTGAGAGTCAGCATTCCTGGATAAAGAAACACTTCGATCGAAAGCGGGGACGCGCAACAGGTGCCGGTATCTCATCCCTAACTTTGGTATAAATTTAACCCTTTCTAAACTGAATGGATTCTCCCGTTCAGTTATAAAAGTATACATTGGAACAGTCTATTATTATTCTGAGATTTCTGGTGCTTTTTATTAATCATTCGAGCTATCAAATTATGTCAACGTAATTTGGACGGCGGTATTATATAGATTGAACAAATACACGAAGTATTGGTATACCGGCTTCATATGCTATGAAAAATACAAGCCATTGTCACAGCCATTTCCCAGTTGGTTTAATTGTTTCGCACAGAAGTGAAATAAGCGCTCTTTATTTCTACCATACCAGGAATATATTTTAATAACGGAACGCTCTTTTCTGTTCCATGCCGTGCACATGGCCGTACACCAAATTACTCTGCGTTAAACACAAGTCACATTGTCCCGATGCAGCCGAACTGGAAAATTTTCCATTATGGTTGTATTACAACGATATTCGATCAATTCGGGATTGTGATTCCAGAATGGCCTCGATCCGGTCGCACTGAGCCGTGAGCAGATTTTTTTTCAATTTATTTTTTAAATTTTTACATAACATATCTTTGAGCGGTTTATCATTCCGGAATCCATGACCCCGTTTCGATTGGTGAATGGTGATTTGACCATCTAAATCTCAACAATCTCAGTGCGTCTGCTGTAGATAATTTAATTAAATAATTCTCAAATTTCATTTGATCATTGAATATTTTATAATTCCGGCATTTATTTTTTTTCTTCAATCATTTTACGCCACTCTGTTTGGTATTGGTCTTGCTAGATATGGCAACACACGGTGGAACCGATCCCGGGAAAACAAGGATATCCCGGGAAAACAAGGATGGCCAACGCGGCAACAAGTAAAATTTGTGTTTTCCGTGGCGGTGAAATTGAGTTTTCGCCGCCAAAGTCCGTTTGTTATGACAATGGAACGGTACATATCACCTATCATTGATTTAACCCAGTGAACTGGTTATTGTGAAGGGTGCTGGCAGTGGTTAAATGTCTGAGCAAACGATACACGCTGCTGTAGTGGTGCCACCAACTGGATACCCTTGGCCAAAATACCGGCATTGTTGACAATACATCCATCATTTTTTTCAAAAATATACACTTATCGGTGGGTACGATTGAGCCGATTCGAAGACAAGCATCTCCCAAGCATTTCCACAAAATTTCAGTGCAAATGTCCCACAAATAAGCATTATATTGAGCATAACGTGAAGGTGGTGCAACGATTATTTGACAACGCGGGTGACGAGGAAGTGCCAACGCGGAACACAAGATACGAATGTATTCAAATATGATGTTCGAAAATAGGTCTGTGTAGCTATGTGGTACATATATCACTATTGTTGTTGATATATATGCCGTAAGATGCAAATCAAGTATCATAGGATTATTCAGCTATGGAAATGTAGTAGTTATATAGCTGTGTGGTATATACAACACGTGTACGCTTTGTCAATAACCCCTATAAATGCGACCAAGTTAAATGTGTTAATTACTTTTATATTTACAGAACGAGATCGAATAGTGCCGATATGTCCGATATGGATGGAGTAGCTCCACTTCAAGACATAGACGGGATAGATGTCGAGGGAATATTCCTTGATCAAACCAATATTTACAGAACGAGATCGAATAGTGCCGATATGTCCAAAACATCACGAAACAAGCTGGGACAGTGGTAACACTATATATTTTTATTTAATTAATTAATTTATTTATTTTTTCTGAAACGATGGAAACGTTGGAAACAGAGGAAACAAACCATTCCCTAACAATATTAAGACTCGGGAACAATTTTATTTCAAGTTGATTCAGTGGAAACATCGCGAAACAAGCTGGGACAGTGGTAACACTATATATTTTTATTTAATATTTTTTTATGATACGATGGAAACAGATGAAACAGAGGAAACAAACCATTCCCGAACAATATTAAGACTCGGGAGCAATTTTATTTCGAGTTGATTCAGTGGAAACATCACGAAACAAACTGGGACAGTGGTAACACTATATATTTTAATTTAATTTATTTATTTAATTTTTTTTCTGATACGATGGAAACAGATGAACAGGAAATAAACCATTCCCGAAAAATATTAAGACTCGGGAGCATTTTTATTTCGAGTTGATTCAGTGGAAACTTCACGAAACAAACTGGGACAGTGGTAACACTATATATTTTAATTTAATTTATTTTTTTGCTTTTTTTCTGAAACGATGGAAACGATGGAAACAGAGGAAACAAACCATTCCTTAACAATATTAAGACTCGGGAACAATTTTATTTCAAGTTGATTCGGTGGAAACATCACGAAACAAGCTGGGACAGTGGTAACACTCTATATTTTTATTTAATTAATTTTTTTGTTTTTTTTATCCGAAACGATGGAAACGTTGGAAACAGAGGAAACAAACCATTCCCTAACAATATTAAGACTCGGGAACAATTTTATTTCGAGTTGATTCAGTGGAAACATCACGAAACAAGCTGGGACAGTGGTAACACTATATATTTTTATTTAATTTAAAGACTCGGGAGCAATTTTATTTCGAGTTGATTCAGTGGAAACATCACGAAACAAACTGGGACAGTGGTAACACTATATATTTTTATTTAATTTATTTTGTTTGTTTTTATCTGATACGATGGAAACAGATGAAACAGAGGAAACAAACCATTCCGGAACAATTTTAAGACTCGGGAGCAATTTTATTTCGAGTTGATTCAGTGGAAACATCACGAAACAAGCTGGGACAGTGGTAACACTATATATTTTTATTTAATTTATTTTTTTGTTTTATCTCATTCGATGGAAACAGATGAAACAGAGGAAACAAACCATTCCCGAACAATATTAAGACTCTGGAACAATTTTATTTTGAGTTGATTCAGTGGAAACATCACGAAACAAACTGGGACAGTGGTAACACTATACATTTTTATTTAATTAATTTTTTTTCTTCTGATACGATGGAAACATATGAAACAGAGGAAACAAACCATTCCCGAACAATATTAAGACTCGGGAACAATTTTATTTTAAGTTGATTCAGTGGAAACATAACGAAACAAGCTGGGACAGTGGTAACACTATATATTTTTATTTAAAAAAAAATTCTGACACGATGGAAACATGAAACAGAGGAAACAATCCATTCCCGAACAATATTAAGACTCGTGAGCAATTTTATTTCGAGTTGATTCAGTGGAAACATCACGAAACAAACTGGGACAGTCGTAACACAATACATTTTTATTTAATTTTTTTTCTGATACGATGGAAACAGATGAAACAGAGGAAACAAACCATTCCCGAACAATATTAAGACTCGGGAACAATTTTATTTCAAGTTGATTCAGTGGAAACATCACAAAACAAGCTGGGACAGTGGTTACACTATATATATATTTTTGTATTTTCTCTGAGAAGATGGAAACAGATGAAACAGAGGAAACAAACCAATCTCGAACTATATTAAGACTCGGGAGCAATTTTAGTTCGAGTTGATTCAGTGGAAACATCACGAAACAAACTGGGACAATGGTAACACTATATATTTTTATTTAATTAATTTTTTGTTTTTTTTATGATACGATGGAAACAGATGAAACAGGAAACAAACCATTCCGGAACAATATTAAGACTCGGGAGTAATTTTATTTCGAGTTGATTCAGTGGAAACATCGCGAAACAAACTGGGACAGTGGTAACACTATATCATTTTATTTAATTTATTTTTTAGTTTTTATACGCCCGTTTGAAAAAACGGCCGTATTATAGTATTGGTCTGTCCGTCCGTCCGGGCGTCCATACGCACCACAGGGTACTTGTGAGGTGGTGCGTATGGACGTCCGGGCGTCCGTCCGGGCGTCCGTTAACCTGGTTTCCGGATGATAACTTTAGTTAGAGTGAACCAAATTTAATAAAATTTGGTATGTTGGTTTATTAGCCGAAAAGTAAGTTCAAGTTCGAATTTGGGTTCCGCCCGCCAATTTTGATGGGAGTTATGCCCCTTATTTGACGTTTTTTGACTTAGAAAATCCTTGAAATTTGTTGTCCGGATGATAACTTTAGTATAGTTTATCGGAATGAATCCAAATTAGGTATATTACTTTCTCCTACCAAAACACAGGTCAAGTTCGAACTTGGGTTCTGTCCGACCATTTTTGGCAGAGTTATGCCCCTTTTTCGACTCAGAAAATTCAGTTTTTCTTATGTTTTTTGGTTTCCGGGTGATAACTCGATTTTGGAATGTTTATACGCAAACCCCGTTTTTTTGTGGATTACATATATCGAAATACAGCCCAAGTCCGAATTTCGTTTTAATCCGATAATTTTTACGAGAGTTATGGCCCCTTTTTTGACGTAATTTGACTTAGAAAATCCCTGAAATTTGTTGTCCGGATAATAACTTTAGTTAGAGTGAACCGATTTCAATAAAATTTGGTATGTGGGTGTATTAGGAGAAAAGACAGCTCATGTTCAAATTTGGGTTCCGTCCGCCAATTTTCACCGGAGTTATGCCCCTTATTTGACGTAATTTGACTTAGAATATCCCTGAAATTTGTTGTCCGGATGATAACTTTACTAGAGCTTATCGGATTCAATGATAATTTGGTATATTACTTTCTCCCACCAAAACACAGGTCAAGTTCAAATTTGAGTTCCGTCCGCCAATTTTCCCCAGAGAGGGCGTATTTTGCACGCCCAGCGTAGCTGTTGTTTTATGATACGATGGAAACAGATGAAACAGAGGAAACAAACCATTCCCGATCAATATTAAGACTCGGGAACAATATTATTACGAGTTGACCCAGTGGAAACATCAAGAAACAAGCTTGGACAGTGGTAACACTATAATTTTATTTTATTTATTTATTTTCTTTTTCTGAAACGATGGAAACAAAGGAAACAAACCATTCCCTAACAATATTAAGACTCGGGAACAATTTTATTTCAAGTTGATTCAGTGGAAACATCACGAAACAAGCTGGGACAGTGGTAACACTATATATTTGTATTTAATTAAATTTTTCTGATACGATGGAAACATATGAAACAGAGGAAACAAACCATTCCGGAACAATATTAAGACTCGGGAGCAATTTTATTTCGAGTTGATTCAGTGGAAACATCACGAAACAAGCTGGGTGGACCATAAATATGTAAGACCGCATTTTGTCAGAATATCTCGTACGTGTTTAACCCATTCGTGGATATTAACTTCACCTACTGAACGTTTTAAAAGATATTGGTATAATACTCGCGAAATTAGACAGTGTGTGGCAGAGGGACAGAAAATAAAAATAACACGAGGAAGCCACATAATTTAACATGACACAAATAAAAACAACACAAGAAGGTAGTCACACACTTTAACATGGCCCAAATAAAAACCACAAAGATCTAATATATAATACATGTCAAATGTCTAAAGATGCAGAACAAAATAAGCACTATTATGCAGGTGTAAACATGGCACTACATTCTAAAATGAGTATGGAATCAAATGAAATACGAAAGATGTATACTTTATATACATGCAAACAATGCTATCATTAATATAAATAAGAAAGGATAGACAAACAATATACCCACGGAATGGTAACAAAATGTAAAACGTGGTATAAATGACGACAACCTGCTGTTTTATTAACGTTTATTAACTGTTGATTTGAGGACTATCTCAGTTTCCTCATGTTATTACAGTTTAAGATGGCGCCCCCATTCGTGAATTTTCAAAAATCTCAATTTCAAATATAGCTTTGAAGGAAAAAATGATTATCATTTATAGTAAATGTATGCTATAACACTATAACGACGCCATCACAATATGAATGATATGTTCTAAGTGTGTAGAAAGGTGGTTTAAACAAATAACAATTACAATTTCCTAGGCTGGTTATTGGAGAGCTTGACAGGAAATATTTGCAATAAACGCGCTGCATGATCTAACGTATTATATGCGCTCAATTTACTATCTGAAATCATAATTGTCTGCGATAAAATAAAGAACACATTTGTCATTGCTTATTTTAGTTTATCAGCGGCCATTTGCAGAACTATTGTTTTGGAGGAAACGTCAACACAAAACATAACGTCTGAAAGATGAATCGGTATTGATTGATTATGTCTGCCAGGTTATTGCAAACATGGTTGAATAATATTTATGTTGTTTTCGGTCCTTCACTCGACAACAAAATATTTCTGCAAATGGCCACCAAAACAAAAATAAAATATGAATTGAAAAATGTTTTATTTATTTTCTCGCATTCATTCATGATTTCAGATTGTAAACTGGACACCTCCTTAAAGGCATCATAATGATTCACAAATATATTAATCGTGAAGCAATTAAAGGTACGGTATTTCCACCCGTCAAAAACCGCCACAAACAGAAAGGACATCAAAATGTAGACAGACTTTGTCCGTATATAAATAAGAAACATCGCATAAACAGTATGTTATTCTCATATGTTTAACCATTGTTATGTAAACAAAAGCATAAAAAGTAACTTTTCTGGTGTTTGTTTATATTATGATGGTAAACATAAAGAGCGTTCTTTGTTGGTGAATTCTTGATATGGAACTAATAAAGAGCGTTTATGCCATTTGTGTGTGATTAGCCAGTAGCATTGTGCTGTCCGCTGAAACCCAATCAGGCTCTTGCTTAGGTAAAATATAGTAGGTATTTATGATAACATGCTGTTTACGCGATGGTCATGGTATATATGAACGAAACTGTATGCGTTTTAATGTTTTTCTGTTTACGGTGTTTGGAACAAATATGAATATTTTCGACAATTAAGGCCTCACGTGCCTTTAATGAATAGTTGAGATACGACAAGCTGTAATTAAAGATGGTCTATCTCTTCCGGGCCACAATTACAACATCATTTTTATAAATCCCGATTTCAAGATAAAACTGAAGCTCGGGAAAGCTATTTGTCTATATATCCTTACTAATGTGGTTTATCTCGACCTAGGGTCTATTCATATTACACACGTGCTGGCGATTAATCGCCGCGTTTTTTAAGGTGCGTGTAAACATAACGCAGAGTTGTTCCTGACCAATTATCTCCATTAACCAACCACGTCCTATTCGTGACCAATCATCTTCTGCAATCAACATCGTCCTCGAGATAGCCGTCGCATGAAATTCCATGGTTCACTCGACCAGCTAAACATGTCCGGGTACAGTCATTCTCATAACCCTTGGGACAAACGTCGCACTACCGACGAATCGAATTCAATTATTTGAATTAGATTCGTCGGTAGTGCGACGTTTGTTGCAAATAAATGCGATTAGACGCACTACCGACGAAGAATGCGTGTGGTCAACACGAATTTAATTGCTGATGCGTCTGAGATCCGTGTTTGAAACAAACGTCGCATCACCGTCGACTCGAATTTAATTCGGAGACATGCAAACGAGCTGCATAATGATATGCTAATGAGGGAATTCCAATTCAAACTGGAAAACACCAACGAGCATGACGTAATTTGGTGGTATTTGAATTCGAGTCGACGAAAGTGCGACGTTTGTTTCAAATTAAATGCGAGTAGACGCACTAAATAAATATTTATTCCGTTTGGATATACACGCTATATATACTGTGCATGGACGTGTGCAAATTTAACATCAACGATGGGTTGAAATTGTTCTTGTAATTTGATTTTCCAGCAATGAATTATTGGGGAATTTTGTTTTTAGACCAACATTTGCATATTTTCCTACTTTTGGTCCAACATTATGACTGAAATGGCCTGTGTCCTGGTCCCTCGTGACCCCCGTGGCCAGCCAAAAAAACTGCTAATTATTTTCCTATGCTTCTGTTCAAAATTATGAACTTAAATGGTCATCAGTTGGAAATTCTCCAACCTTCGTGGGGGTGTCAGGTTGGAAATTGTCAGCACTTGGAAAGCTTGAGGCCAGTCTAATGCTATATAGGTTTTTGCGGTTTTCATGTTCAAAGTTTTCTCCCGCTGTGCCAAACTATGATCGGATATTCAGGTTCAGATCTCTGATTTTTCTTCTACTGGCAGAACCATGGTCCACCCAGTGCATGATCACAAGTCTACTGATCCATTCAGAATAGGCTATTATCCAGGCATGTGAAGGAACAGCCAAGGGTGTGCAAATTGAATTACGCAAATTTATTAGCCCCCCCCCAACCGAGACCCTATAGCCGTACGTCCCTGCCCGCCATGGTTATTTTACCACGTGGTTTTAGATAGGCATACTGACGCAATATATAGTGATATAGCGCGTTGACCTCAACTTGCTATTAAATTGTACAACGGTACAACGTTTTCGTATAAAAATAAACTGGACCTGATTTCTTTCAGACAAGTTCAAAGCAAAATACCACATAAAGAATCATGTCCGACCTAAAATATGTATCAAATACCTACGAAATAGCGATATAAACCAATAATTTCCACTCCTCAGAATAGTAATATTAATATCGTCGCTTGGAAGTCAAAAGCCACATTTTCTCACTAAATTTTACGTTTTAGAATTGATATAAAACTTCCTATTTTAGCCGTTTTGACGAAAACCCTTATGAACGCTTTATGCCATTTTAAGAAATCATTTAGATTCGTCTTGAATTAAATGCGACGTTTGTTTCAACAGACGAATTATGAATTAAACTCGAGTCTAATTCTAATTGAATTAGATTCGTCGGTAGTGCGACGTTTGTTCCAAGGGTAACTGATGGCCGACAAAATAATAAATGAAGTACGTAGAGGAAATGGATTGGAACGAAGTTTCCAACTCATCAGTGATGATTTTTGTAAAACTCTACCCAAGATTGTGAATCTATATATACAGGGATATGTAATGCTAGAGATTATCCGTTGGGGAGTGGGGTCCCACATAAATGTCAATCTTCACCACTCCCTTGGAACCCGAAATTCCAAAATGTGTTAATCTTTATTCACCCCACTCCCTTGCATGGGTTGACATTTTTCGCTTGTGGTATTTTTTGAAACCACTTTAAATCCTATTCACACAATCCCCGTATATATATATGTTGCCATTTTCCTATATAACTGGCACCAAAAAGATTTTTTTTTGGACAAATTGAAAGAACCCAAAATTTTATTTGGCTCAAAAGCACGTTTATGTGATATTCCTGCCAACCACAAGACACTTAATTTCCGCCTTTTCGACTGCAGATATCTCCGATTGGCTGGCATTTTGAAACTGAATCAACTATTACTGATAGAACATTCACATTATAGGTCAAATATCTGCCTACGATTGATAGTCATGTGTCGTCAGCATGTGCTATCACTGATGATAAGCCCCCAACAATGGCGATCACAATGGAATCCATCGCTCACGTGAACAACGTCCTCAAACGACGCGTGTGTGACTCTTCGGGTAAATTTCCATCACTTATTTTCATTTGTACTTATTTGACTCGTGGTGGTTCATCAATTCTAGTGCCACTCTATCACTGTTGCCACCGGCTATACCATTGAGCAATCGATGACGGGGGACGGTATGCAAAACGAAAAACATGGCCGTACACAGGGTTAAAATCCCTCCCAACCATGAGTCCACCATCCTCCCTACAAAACTAATTTTTTCCTCCAACACCCTCTTTCCCCATAATTTTTACTGGATATCATATGTTTAAGTGTACATGTTTTAAAAGAGTTCTATATAGAAAGACGATTTGTGTCAGACTCAGCTAACTATAAGTAAACGTTTGAACGATCTGATCGAACCACCTGAATCGTACACTTTTGATGAGTTTGAGTGAAAGTAACAACTATGTACATAAAACTCATGTTGCATGCGTTGTGATCGTACTATATTGTGTTTTATGCATTTCATGTTGGAATCAAATATGCATATTTATTCCCATCTGCATGGAATTGAACACCCCTATTTCTACGATAGTCCTATAGTAAATATTTATCCAGCTGATTATAAATGGTTTCCCCAAAACTGGTGCCATTGTGATGGCATGGCCCGTGATACTCAACATACCTGTTCAACCTAACAGAGGGATTTCAAGTTGATGTGTCAACATATATGTGGTCACCCCTACCAACAGTACTTTACCCCCCACCATCCCAGCCCTGTGTATGATTGTTTTCGTCAGACCCCTATTGGGGGATGGGAAAAACTGCATTAGGAGGAAGGAATGCAATCGAACGCACGTTGAGCCGCTCGACCTTAAAAAACGCGGCGATTAATCGCCAGCGCGTGTGCAATATGAATATACCCTTAATTCGCGATAATATCTTAGCTTATCTGCACTTAGGGTTTTTTGATGGTGCTAATAAGATATAGTGCTCTCTCTGTCCCCCCTCTCTCTCTCTTGGTCCCCTCTCTCTCTATATCTGCCCCTCTCTGTCTCTCTGCCCCGTCTCTCTCTCTGTATCTCTCTCTGCCCTCTCTCTCTCCCTCTTTCTCTCCCTCTCTCTCCCTCTTTCTCTCCCTCTCTCTGCCCTCTCTCTCCCCTCTCTGTCCTATCTCTGTCCCTCCCTCTCTCTCTGCCCCTCACTCTCTCTGCCCCTCTCTCTCACTCCCCCTCTCTCTCTGCCACCATCTCTCTCTACCCCCCCCCCCGCTCTCTCTGTCCCTTCCCTGTCTCTTTCTCTCTATGTCCGCTCTTGGTACGCTCCGAACGATTTCTCGCGGATATTTGTTCTAAAAGTACCCTCATAAAACTCAAATGAATGTCATAAGAAATTCTAAATAAAACGGATATAGATTGATAGAAGCTTTTCCGGACAGGGGTCGTCGATTCACGCCTATTATATTATATTATACTCCGGAATACAAATAAAACATTCTTGGAAGAGATAGACGTCTTTAAACTGTGTAATTATATTAGGGAATCAACTGTGTAATTATATCAGGGAATCAAGATCAATTACTTATCATTACATCTCATTGAAAAATATCAAACTAAATGCGCATTTGATGTGGATGTATCATTATCAATTAGGAATATTATAGTGTATGTTCCACGTCACCCGTTGCTGTTACAAAATCACTAACAACGTCCTACAATCAATAATAATGTATATCATTTGTAAAGCGCCTTTCCCATGAGGCCCAAAGCGCTAAATGTTTTACAATTATTACCCTGATGAGCCTGAACATTCAGGGGGAGTTACAGCCGGGAGTATGCCAGGATACCATATGGCTAGCACACTGACAAGATCTTTCACCGCTCATTATCAGGTACCCTTCTAGCGCATGTGTGGTGCAAAGCAGACACAGTACGAGCGACCTTGCTCAAGGGTCACAACTTGGCGTGAGATTCAAACAGTGTACAATCCAACAATTGCACATAGCCCATAGCGGCCAAGCCACTGTTGTATGGAAACTCACAATAGACCACAATCCAGCCGCGAACTCGCCTCGCTTTAACAACATAGAAACTATAATTCTCGACATGGCTAACTTCATTTATGGGATGTGTCATCTGATCCAGTAACAATTACTTTGTGTAAATAAATTAGTGTTTGCGCATAAAACAAAATCGCATTCACATGGACGGGTCTCTCCAATATATGACGCATACGATCAGCCACGCAACGGTTCTGTTTTCTTAATTATCTCCATTTGCTGTATAATATATATTTCCATGTATGTATATATTCTTCTCCCACAAGGAGGTATACACTAAAATATCATGTAAATACATTAGCATTTTGGTAACCAACGGAAAAATACTATAGATAATGCAGTGGATAAATATTAATATTTTATGACATCATAAACTATTATTTCCATTATATGTACAGACTAAAGGTCATTAAAGATTGCATATAGGGGCGTTATGCGTAATGGCGAGCAACTACTGATTAAACGGACATGGCTCATGAGACCTTTAAAATAATGTATATGTAATGTGGAAGGAGGAATAATATAGGCTGACAAATACACGAAATAATGATACACCGGCTTCATAAATACTTTCCATGGTCACGGCCATTTTCCAGCAGTTTGAATTTTTTTTCACAGAAGAGAATTAAACTTTCTTTATTTCTATCATATCAGGAATACAGTGATACGAAACGTTCTTTTCTGTTCCATGCAGTACAAATGGCTGATTTTTTGTGGGGGACTCATCCGTGTTTAAAGTTGCATTGTTTATGACTTCAATGCGTCTTTCTGGGACATATACCATAAAAAGGTAGTTCAATATTTAACGACCTATTTCGATACCGGGAACAATTCAAAAGCTAATATATTGCAAACAGCCACGTGGCTTTAACTATAAAGTTTTTGTAGTGAGATCTGTTGATATTCTGAGAGGTGAATACTGACATAAAGCTTGAAAATATGTGGCCAAAAAGTTTGGAAAAATATAATTTTCTTTGGCCATTTTCGAAAACGTCTGGCCGCTGGCCGATAGATATATATTATGTAGGCCGATTTGGCCACTATAAAAGTGCGAACCCTGTTCTAATGTCTTTAATATGGCCAACTGCAAGAGAGAATATATCGAATCCTGCACTGGCTTTCCTTGTATATGAGATATTCACTGTGCGTGAATGCAGTGGCTGTGTGTGATGTGGTGATTGGCTTTCCTACTGGAACAATCACCTCGTTGCCATCAAATGTAAGGGTCGTGTCCATTTTCGGATCTGAAAGGCAAATTCAGACGTGAAATTTATTGAAGTACAGGCGGCTGTTAAATAAAATTTTATGTCAAAGAAAATAAAGAAGTGGAAATAAAACACATTTACAAGTCTATAATTATTGAAGTTATTATTAATTAGTTGTATAAGTTGTGACATCACCAAGCGAAGCACATTATATACTTCAAACTTACTATAAATGTCATTCGGGAATCGGGTAACGAATCACAGCGATGGTCTTACTTAACGAGAATGTCTTAATTGTCTTAAAGTAAAGGCGAGTGGTTCCTACCATTTAAAACTTGTGTATTTCCTAACTATGACACACCCACAGTGATAACTCATCAACGTGTTATTTCACATGTAAATTATACAGTTGATTTCGATTAAATTATAAATGCTGTCAACTCACATCTTAAGTTCGATTCAATAAAGTGACATACATATATATGATTGGTTTGTAATCGTATTACAGTGCATTTGATCTAATTAATACCAAGGCTGCTACTTGGTTAGTTGTGATATCGATACGTTACCCCAGGCTGATATCTCGGCCGGTATCACTCTAATAAAGTAATAACCTTTAATTACTTGCGCCAGTCCATGCTTGACGCAAGTAATGTTTTCGGTCCGGATATTTGTTTAATCTGTTTATCTTTTTATTTGTCTGTTTGTCTGTCCTTCCGTGAATATGTTACGTCATACCGGAAGTACATAATGTAAAGAATGCACATGCGCTAATATGAAATGGTTGCAGCAATTGTAAATTAAATCCACGTATATACTTAAATTGCATTGTTATCTGGTTTTATTTTGGTAACAAATCGTTCATAAAAGAACAATATTGAAAGATTTCTTCCTGGAAACCTATAAAGACGCCATCACGTCACGACGCACATCAGGACGTCACAGGGCGCGCAAAACACCAGACATGATTGCGTCGATGTCCAGATAGTTGAGACTCGTATTACACGGGCAGGCTAAACCGATCCATATGCCAACAGCTTCGTGTTCTATTATTATATATATATACCCTGCATGGAAAATAAAAGTGGGCAATAGTAATGCACATCCATTAGAAGCCTAAAATGAGTTGAGACCAAGTCTAAAAGCGTGCGGAATCTTTTTTTTTCCGCAGAGACAGTGAGGTGCGAACATATTTCTGGAAACTTTCTGGAAACATTTACGAAAGATCCTGGTGTATATTTATAAACCATGTCCGGCCAAACAGTCGCGCGCATGGTTCGATTGAGAAACAATTACACTGAACAATGTGAATGTGGAAACATGGATTACTAAAATGCCTTATTTATCAACTGGGAAAACAAACTTTCTCATTCTTAACGCAATAGACATTTTGATGATATGTTCCCGAAGACTGTAGATCAGTCGCTAAGGGCATCTTCACATTTACATACTTTCAATCAAAGTCGAACATGTCTCTTATTTAATTGTGTCGGTATTTGTAATTGACTGCGATGTTTTTTGCCGCTGAAGTGCAATGGCAAACACAAATCATTCTAGTCAAACTAGTAATTTAGTCCATTGGCATATAATATATAGCATCATGGGCAACCACACCCTTGATATCAGCGATGTCTATATTGTTATATAAATATGTCAAACAACTCGTATATACGGTATTACTGAGACCATCATTAGTGTAGTAGATCAACTGGAGATAACAGAGATATTCTGTCCGTACACACAAATATTTCAGCGATGGATGAACTGAAATCCAGATTTTGTTATCGATCTCTCAAACGAGGGGCCAGCACCCATGGTTCAAACTGTTGTTGACAAGACGTCCTCCACAAAATATGCCAAATATGTGATAGGCAGCTCCAGTGAGTGCATTCTAGTTCCATATACATTCAGTAGTTACGAAATAAATTAGTTACACACGGTTCCCTTCAGTAGTTTTTATTTTCCACTATATATAACTGTTCAAACAAGTTTTGATTAATACAAGTTTATGACGAATCAATTTAAATCCATTATGTGTTGTATGTTCTAATAGTATTTGTCCAAGTAATTTATATTATAATTCACCCCTTAATAATTTCCCACTGAAAAGAATATACGGCAATCTGATTGGTTCAAACTGAATAAAAGGCACGTGGTTGCCACATGAATTCCGCCCAAAAATGACAATTACTAGCCGCAAATTATGAGACACATGTATATAGGTAATTAGTCGAAACGTTTAAAGTTTAGTTCGGTTACCGTTGGGAGATAAATATGTATCATTTTGCGCCAACATCCACAAACTATATACGTTATATAGACCTTAATAATGAACTGACCACGGGCACACCATGATGATATTTATTGTCTAAATAACGGAGACATTCTGAGATATTCATAAATAAAAACAAGATAAAAAATGTAATGAACGTTTTATTTAAAGAGCGTTTTCCCTCGAACAATTGAGTTACTGGGACATTTTTAACGTAAAAGTTTATGTTATCTCAAGACAATACAAGAATAATTATAAACACGTATATGTTCGAATTAAAATTAAATGAAGCCGGCATGTTTTTATTGTTAACTTACAACAATCATATTCTGACAAAATCACAGAGGGATTGTTTTTGTTAACAGAATAAAGAGAAGTTGCAACAGTCAAGTCAGAGGTCTGCCACCAATGGAAATCACAGAACACAAAACAGGTATCCCCTAAGGCTCATTCAGATTTATTTAATTCAAAGGCTTCACAGTCCGTCCAGCTGAAATTTACATCAATATAACCAGGCTTCGCCAGCCCGTCTAGCTGAAATTTACACCAACTTACCTGGTTCTTGTCTACCTCGTCCAACGACTGAATTAAATCCTTTTGGTGCTGATTTAAGGCTACTATCACATTTGTAATTTGTTTTCTCTTTTCCTAAGACAACTTCGTTCAAGAACATAAGACCAGTCTTGTTTCTTGGACATACTGCAAAAAAGACAACTGTCCGTATATAATTACTTTTACCAAAAGACTCATATAGATGGTCTCTCTTTCTGGCCACAATTACAACAATTTGTTTATAAATCCCGATTTCAAGACTACAAACAGCTATTTTGTGAATAAAATACTGATAATACTGAAGATGGCCTATATCATTCTTACTATTAAGACATGATAAAGTGGTTTATTTTTGTCGTAATTCACGGTAAATCTCTCAGTTGATCTGCAATTTTCCTTGACTGATGGCTAACACGATAAAGTGCTCGTTCTTGGTACGCCTCTGAACGTTTTCGTGCGGAAACCACGAATTTATAAGAAATTCTAAATAAAATTG
Organism: Siphonodentalium dalli; assembly: GCA_032622095.1. Taxonomy (NCBI): domain Eukaryota; kingdom Metazoa; phylum Mollusca; class Scaphopoda; order Gadilida; family Siphonodentaliidae; genus Siphonodentalium; species Siphonodentalium dalli. The sequence goes on from CP136068.1 coordinate 102,772,989, forward strand.
ACACCAATTGATATAATTGTTTTTCGGACAGTTGTCCTCGATTCTTATCTATTATTTTATACGCTGGAGTGGACTACTCACCTATTGTCACGTTCAATCTGGTGCCCTAAATGTAATGGGTTTTATGTTTAAAATTCTATAACCAGGCGGAGGCTATTAACTGGAATTCGACGTGCATATCTATCATTAATTTAAACTTCAAAAGCAGATGCCATAGCACAGCTAACAGCAAATCATTTATGCCTTTTTCACGTAATACATCCCCCCGATTCGGTCGACAATTATTTTGCGCACCCACCCTCCCATCCAATATTTCTGCTTCAGTTTTGGGAGGAGGTACCCCTTGTGCTATCAGCTATGCTTAGTGTGTTTCAGGACTAGATCAGGACGATATCGTAGACCAGGATCCCATGGTTGGCCCTTGGGTGGTACAAAAAAGGGGCTTCACCAATAACAAGAAAGCTGAAGGTCCATAAACATGTTTTCGACTACCTGTTTAGTGATTAATAAAAGGTAGTCATTAAGGCATACATGTATTGTTATTAATAACAACCAGGTGGGATAAATGCACTCTTTTCAACACACCCAATTATCGAATTATGTGAACTAATATCCACTGATTGTGGTTGCACAAGTAGTTCCATAATCAGTATAGACATAGAGCACACAGCGTGACATTTTAAGTCTGTACTTACTAGAGATATCACAGCGACGAACTTAAACCAGATTCTTATAATGACGTCTGAAGTAAGACAATTTCTATTTTCAGAATGCTGGAGCTCCACTAATTTTTGTTTTCAAATAATGTTCATCAAGTTCGTACACATGGGGCATGGTATATATAGCACTTCGTTACAAAACGGTTACCATGCATTATCACCAAACATGCATTTCAATGTTATTAAAGGATCGCTTGATATTTAGAAAGTGTGTTTATTTTATGTACAAAAACAAATTATGCCAAAGTGATATTTATTTTCAAATACTCTGTAACTTTAATGTTATTTATCGTTTGATTTTTTTATAAACATTTTGGTGTGGGTCCGATTGATGGGACGTTCATTGTTAGCTAAATATTCTATCGTGTTTTGAAGTGAGTTTGTTAGACCAAAAACTGCTAAATAAACTTTAGCGGTTCATTCAATAATTTCTTAAACTGTCATGTTCTATCCTTTAATAAAAGCATGGGCTTTATAACTTTTATTTGTGGTGGTTTGTAGATCGCTTGTAATGCTAATCCACAGTATACTATAAAACCATTGGTTGTCACACATTTAGCCATTAAATTTATTTCTCGATAATTTCTTGATTACTTCTGCTATAGAATTTAGAGCACTCAAACCCATCAGCATCGGGTGCACGCCTAAACCGCGTACATAAAAAACTATTTGATACTTTCTGCGATATAAACGGGGTCTTCCCGTTTTGCATCAAATTTCCTTCAGGTAGGACTGTCCTGCAAATAACTGTACTACTAGCTAACGATCAGTAATCATTTAGAAAAGACCAATACAACGAGACTCGACCGAGCTAACATTTGCAAATAACTGAAGGTTCAGAAACTAACAACTCATGTCACAGTTGGGGGGATATTGTCTGGAACAATGGAGCTACCAGTTGACCAGTGTGTGCAAACTGTTCACTAGTCAATCAGAAGCGACTAATTTATGACACCACTTGATCAATCGATAGCTGGATGTTTGATTGACAGCATGCAAGTCAATTTCAACGTCGGATGCGCATTTTCGTCGGAATAATTTCAAAGGTTTACGTTTATATATTGATGTCTACTACATAGTGTTGTTCTCCTGTGAAGAAATGACGGATTAAATTATAAGAAATAACCCATAGAATATGTCTTCAAACTTGACGGATATACCTTCATAACTTAATCGAAACACCAGTTATTTCATAAATGAGTGAAATCAATTGTGATGCACATTTCAAATAACTTCAAATGGCCTTACCGTATCCCGCTGATTTTGCATTCTCTGAAGCGAAGTATATGCCAGCTCCGAGAGCGCCACAACTATGCGGCATTATACGTAGTCCAGTCTTAAGTATCGCAGCCACTACAGCTACATTAGTACCGTGCCACAGGAGCTTACGTTCATTGATGTCCGTATGTGTCTTGAATCTATCACCCTAAATGTATCAATACACAATGTCCAGCTAATTTGGCCAATCTTGGAGGGGATATACTATATTTCAAATCTATTCTAAGCCATTATCTCTGGCATAGGTCCCATCAATTATTATTTTTATTTTCGACACAAATGATAGGTGTCTGTATGTTGGCTTCTTCGTCAAATTTGTCACCGACTTATGCCCCTTGGTTTGTACACAATAAACGCCTAATATATCCCATTGTTTGACTACAATTTACCACTTTCAACCCAAAAGGAAACCGCAGCAAAGCGAATGTCAGCAAATAAGCTTCTACACGATAGAGCAATATTAGAGCTGAGATATATTTTAAATAGAAAAGAAGTTATCGTAGCAATTTTAAAAATATTGTCTTGCAAGCACAGATGACAGAATTCAGGGGAGAGAAATATGGCTATATTCGTATAACCGTATTGGCCTGCACAGAATACGAGAAAGTTACATTCCAAATTTAACTTTTTATTTGTGGGTGAAATTTCCCAGTTTTGTAAAATAATTAAACCATCAAACCGGTAATATCACGTTTAAAACAAGCTACGCTGGCAGTTATGCCCCCAGCATATATTTTATTAATTTTTATATTTTTGAGACCCGTTACTACTCTCGAAATCCTGACTGCTACCAAAAAGAGAAAAGATCTCACGCTAGAAAATAAATTTGCAACATGTACTGCAGCAAGTGAAATTATTGGCTGTACCATTGCTTGGCATTACTTTCTGTATTGCATGGCAACACCGACGAAATATGGACAATAACTGATTATAATGAACGCTAAATTCGTGCTTCAAAGACATTAAAGTTATTAAATAGTTTAACATACTTCGCAATCTCTGTCTACTGTCCATATTTCTTTGATCTTTATGTTCTGCATCGAATCCTTTGTATTAATCACGTATTTTTCCAATAGCTGAAAGTGAAATTTATAGAAAATAATGATTAACCAAATTATCAGCACCATAATCCCAGTTTTACATACATTTATTGCTGTTGTGAATGGATTGCGGCTGACACATGTTTGACATGGCTGGCGGAGAGCTGACATGAATAGCAGCGTATAGTTCATCATTATTCAGTGTTTAATACACATTCCCATATGTGTTTCTTAGATATGGACTTTGTGTTTGTTTAACTAATGTAAGAACTATAACTTTTAAAAACCTCTATAAAATTCATATTTCTGACAATTCCAGAATGAGGATCCCAGAGTGTGAATTTACTGACGTGTCACACAATTCAACCTATGTGGACTCATCTTCTGGTGAGTATCTATAGTATCAAATAAAGATAGCTTTAGTTAACGTTTGTCCTTCTGTTCAGTTGCTATATCCCCTAATTTGCATAATCGAGGATACTAACTTCATCTGGGAACTTCAGTCTTACCCATGGTCTCCAATAGCAGTTGAGGTCTAAGCAGAATGAGGTTCCCGGAGGGTGAATTTGGTGACGGTAACCCACTGTGCGGTATATAGTCACTAAATTCACCCTCTGGTGGCCTCATTCGGCAAATGTCAGACACTATATCCAGCCTTGCTTTGTACTATGTTTTGATAACGTTCCCCTTTACTGCATATATCTTGAGATCACACAAACAAGCTTGAGTTTAGTGTGCCTGTCATTTGCAGAATGAGGTCCCCAGAGGGTGAATGTTGTGACGGGCTAGCATAACTAATTTCACCATCTGGGGACCTCGTTAGGCCTCATTTTCTCTGGAAAGTTTCTTTATTATCAAATTTATATAGACACTAGATTATAATTCTACTTCTTTTTTAGTTTCTCTTTTTCCCCAAATTTGAAGACGACACATTGCATTACCGAAGTTCCCAATGGGTGGGCAGCACAATATTCACCATTTGGTAACTTGACACTGAGTCGATGTCTCCCATAGCAGATGAGGCCATGCAAAATAAGGTCCACAGGGGGTGCATTTAGTGATACAAGCCCGCTATACGGGATAGTGTCACTAAATTCACCATCATGGACATCATTCCGCAAATGGCAGCCACAATAAACTCAGACATAGGCCCTGGCATATGCCACCTCCGCTGTGGACATAGTATAGGGTATGCCAGTTGGAAATTTCCGACCAGATAGGTTGGAATATTGTTCTCATATCTTTTGGTAGCATTGTTTTAAACTACCAACGATAATGGGAGGAGTGTTATGGTAGAATTTTCTAACAATCTACAATCTCGAGGTACCTAGATGGAAAATCCACACTCAAATATTTGATCTAGTTAAAGAGGGTGGGTGCTGCTTGATATTATAAGTTGGACACCCAATATGGAGTCCACCTAGCCATGTCCTTGTTAAATTTACATCGGTACATATTTTTCAGTAATCTCCATTCATGGAAGGGTTAAATTTACATAGGTATACATTCTTATTGCTCACCTTGAATTCTATTGATTTATGACTGAGAAGATCAAGTTTACAGTGAAGTGACTTGTAGTTAACATCATGTGGGTGTGACACTGCTTCCAGATCCTATGGTGGAGAAATAGACAATGTAGCATAACATGGAAGAATAATAGTATTTCAAAGACTGCCATGCAAACGGTTTAAGTGGTATGCCATCGGAAAATACTGAATTGTTTGTCACTGGCGACTGATCCCCATACGACCCTATACGTGGACACATGCATGAATATTTCAAAATCACGAAAAGCTACAGCTATCATTACGTCTATTATATATCACGAATAGCTTGATTGTTTTTGTGGAAATTCGACACACTTAAGGGGATATCAATGGATAAAATGTTGGAACTATATTTCACTGCCGTGGACAGCGAAGTAAGGCCGAGAAAATATCATATAGTGAACTACTTGTCAATGAGTATTTAGTGTAGAAAGGGCTCATTTAAACGGACATATCTCGTTTAAAAAATCGCGCAAACTAAACGCATGAAAAGGCAAATAGGCATTGGTGTAGGTCCAAACAGCAGCAGATTAACGTTTTCGCTCAGTCTGACTTGTCCATTGCTAATTAGTTTAATCTAGTTCCATAATTAGTCAATTTAGCTTAATATTTCTGAACATAATACTTCTATTAACCCTTTATATACAAAATTCTCATTGACGAGTAGTTCCTTGGAAATGTTCAGAATATAAGTTCAACAAACGACCATAGTTCGTTTGCTGAACTTATTTTCTGAACTTTCCACAGGAACGGCTGTGAATATTTATGATTTTGTTAATATCTGTTTTTCAGTCTCTTATCTTTTATTATCTGAACACCCTCCAAATGAATAATGTATACGTTTATAACTGAATGGGAGAAGCTATTTAGTATAGGAAGGGTTAAGCATACCTTGGATGCGATCGTCTCACTATCCTTTTGCAAAGACAGCGCAATTTCTATATCTCCCAAAACCTAAAATAAAATAAAATGTATGAATTAGAAGCTGGAAACATCAGGATGTAGTCCCAATATATTCATTATGGTATGCAACTAAATAGTAATTAAAACAAAATGTACTCCACAAGATCTAAAGATGGTCTATCTCTTCATAAATACGTTTTATATATTTTCCAGGATTTCCACTCCCCTGTGCGTTAAAATTGGTGGCAGCAGTGAGATAAAATAAATTGCCACCTGACTGAAAAAAATTATCTGAATATTCAAGGGCAGGTCAATACTGTTCTGACCATACTATATGCGTTCTTGAACTTGACCTGGCAGGAATCGACTTTCGTTTATTTGACGAAAGTGAACTGAATGAGTGTTAGATACGTTCATCATCAAATAATTGGCAACACTTTTTGTACATATTTGTCTATGTAGTACAAAATTTGTCCGACATTTCATAAGAAATGAAACATGTAAGAGACTCGTTCCAATAAGAACACTCCACCGGGAGGTTCTTGACAAATATAATCTGAACTCAGATGATAATTCCGATGATGAGGATGGGATGATACAATTTAGTAGTCCTCCTAAGAAAGTCTTATGAAATCAAAGCCAATTGCCACTTGCTCATCGACGAATATTCCCCTGCTCACGATGTTAAGCAAGGACATGAATATCACCATCAAACACCACCTCAATTGAAAAGGACAGTTGAAGAAATTGAGCAGCAAACTTACTCAGAAAACAAGGATGGAAGTGACGATGAAACTGAGTGTGAGTGGCTTGCAGTCACGTGTTACAACACCTCGGAAAATGGACAACTTTCAGTCACTAACTGGAAAGTTTAAACGATTACTTGTATATTGTTCTGTCATTGTCAGAGATTACATCTTGGATCTACATAAATCATAACCATGGAGTGTTCGGGAAACTCAACCTGAATATAATCTCGGCGATCACATGAGTAGTATAGAAACTGGGATTTATAAACCACGTGCTAACACACAAAGTGAATACAGAGTACAGAGTCGCAATGCAAATCACAATGGCAATGTGGAGACATAAGAAACAAACCATAGAGCGACAAGTAAGCTACAACATAAATCTGCTCCCAATATGGAGAAGTTAATGCCACCATTCCCTCCAAAACGTTCCTATAGGGAACAACCAACAAACCTGGACAAGTAGTGTTCGACACACATATTCTGATGTGAACACATAAAACTACCTACGATTGTACAGGGACATGCCTACACTACCATGCTCATTTCGGTGCATTTGCAATTAGTTGTTGGGAGCGACACGAGAGAGGTCTCTACCTGAACCACTCAGAGGGCTACCCCAGGGAGTACTCGGTGATATGCACTCAGGACATCTCTGCAATTGAGACAGGTCCGTATCATTGAACCAAACAGATTTTATTTCGGGTTAAACTTAGAGAGCGACGTCAGAGAGCTGGTGAAACACTGTCTGAGATGGGGCAAACGGCTCGCTAATCTGGTATATGGATCTGCAACACCCTTACGAAAAAAAAATGTTTATAGACGGGCGCTGAACTGGAAATAAAGCTAAGGGTGAACAATTATGACACGTCACGCACAAATGCCATCCGACATGCTGTTGAGTTGAGTTATCAAGTCCGAAAAACAAGGAAAACAGAGTTGTGATTGATTCATTGGGTCTGATAAAGGCCCCAACAAGAACAATGAGATTCAGCAACTCATGGAGTAGTTATCTGAACATAAAAACACAATAACTACTATGAAGTTCTGAAACTTCTGAAATTACCGCAGAAAGGGGCGAAAACTGGCAATTCGAGAGTGTCCAATCAAAATCAACCAGCTTGTTTTGAGTGTGGTTCTTCTGCTCACATATGAACGCACTGTCCCAAGTTACACGACAAGAGAAGATCCCTCAAGCTAGGCAAAATAACAACACAATGGAGAAGTTCAAGGGCTTCGTCCGCTCTGGAACTTGTAGGGAAGGTGGACTATTTTTTCAGTGCAGAGTGCTTGTAGAGACCGCAAGCGCAACAGTATCAAAGCTTTCATACAGACTATATCAGCAGATGTCTGCTAGCAAACCTGAGTTAAAACTGAACGTACGATGAGTTATTTTCCATATGAGGCAATACAATTCATTGGCAGCGTCTACGTGAGTTGGAATTACTCAACTATGCTGGCATCAACAATGGATTTCTAGGTTTGAATGCTCTTACAAACAAATTGACGAACCGCTGAGCAAGCACGTGACTCCTCTTTCAAAAGAGGCTGAATCAATGAAGTCAGGAAGAATAAAAATACTGGGGAAGAAATGGTAGATAAAACATTGCTTGACAGGGACCAATGATCGAAGAATCAATACTCCTACCGTACGTGGTCACGTCAATTCAGCGGTTGACAGAGAACATATTCAAACATCAGTTACTGACATGACAGCAAACGAGCCTTACAGACATCTAAAGTCACATTATCATGTGCAATATCGCTTTGAACAAACGAAATTGATCTCAAATGAGAATCAGAGGAATACTCTCAGGGTATTCTTATGTGAATATAGTTGTGCATTCGCTAACTCTGATGCAGATTTGGGGTGAACATATATAGTGAAACACACAATTGACACAGATAATGCCAAACTACCAAGACGTGCTAATGTGACCAAACACGTTCATGACATGGATCTTCAAAATGTACTTGGGCCTCAGGCACAGTATTAGTGAAAAAGAAAGGTGGTTCAACACGTTTTTGTGTTGACTATCGGAGACTAAACAAGGCAACAGTAAAAGATGCATATCTCCTGCCACAGATAGATGAGTCCCTTGAATAACTGGCTGGCTCACAGTGGTACTCAACTCTCTCTCTGTCTCTGCTCAGGCAACTTAAGGTTATTTAGGGTGAATGTGTTTATGCTGGCCGACTTTGTGTGGTAACATAATCAAAGTCACCTCTGTGGAACTCATTATGCAAATGAGAAAGTTTATATTCAATCTCACCCCAAGCATGTCATTTTTCTGATGGACTGTCTCGACATCATCAATCGTCGGAGGAACCATTCGACCGAAGCTGTGTGGAATCAGGGTATAGAACCGAGATGAAAGGTCGTTGAGTACTTTCTTTGGTTTCTGAGAATTAATTGCACCCTCCAGCTCCTCTAAGCATTCGAAGCCTTTAGCAATCTGCGCTTTACTTATTTTTCCTAACGGCATCTTTTTGACATCTGTGGAAGACGAAATGAAATTTAATTTAAAAAATTCAATTTCAGAAAATAAATGGAATAAGTTTTCAGTTTGATATTTCATCAATACTAAAATTAGAAGCCTAAGCAATGTCGTGGCATCATTTCATAATCTGAATGGCTTGATTAGAAATATAGGAATTAGCTAACTTCTGGCTCATAATTGTGGCTTATTAACCATTTGTCTACTACATACACGTTTGTGAGTAGTTTCTTTAGGACATTGTCAGATAATAAGTTCGGCAAACGGCAGTTGTAAAATCTGCTGTTTGCTTATATTTCCTGAACATTACTCGAAATTAATTATTCCAATGTATATTCTCACAAATGTATAGGATAATTCATTTAGTCAAGAACGGATTAAAGCGACTCAAAATCTTCACTGTTCAGATCAAACCTATTTATTTATTGCTGTTGTCAGATTTCTGGTGATCAAAATAGCTTGATAAATGCATGAACTAGTTATATACGCACTCTATATGTCACAGAAGGACTAAATTGAAAATACTAAATTAATTGTCTTAAAAGAAAACAAGGATTCATTTTTCTTTGGAGATAAACATCAACATTAGTCCTTTGCTGCTATGGTAAAAGACAAGGAACACTTGTGAGTAAAGTTAGTTGAACAATTATGAATCTATGAAAGCAGCTGATATGAGAATATGTTAGTCAGTTAAAGACCAACTAAATGGAACTCAGAAGAGAAAGTGTGTCAAACGATAAACATTGACGTCAGTGGACTATGACTGACAGTGAACATTAACTTAATCAGGATAATGACCGTGCAATTAGTTAAGCAATTGACAGCGTTTGCAGGTGACTGATGCCTGAATGACATTGAGGGTGATATGTTTGTGATTTACTCCAGATGTATTTATACATGTAACGAGATCACATCAAGAAATTGTTACTCCTCAAATAAATAATTGTAGCATCCCAGTACCATTTGATAGGTGTTGTTGATATCTTGAAGAACATACAATTTGATAGGTGTTGTTGATATCTTGAAGAACATACAATTTGATAGGTGTTGTTGATATCTTGAAGAACATACCATTCGATAGATGTTGTTGATATGTTGAAGAACATACCATTTGATAGGTGTTGTTGATATGTTGATACCATTTGATGGGCGCTGTTATGTTGAAGGACATATCATTCGATAGGTGTTATTGATATTTTGAAGAACATAATATTCGATAGGTGTTATTGATATTTTGAAGAACGTACCATTTGATAAGTGATGGTATGTTGATACCATTTGATGAGCGTAGTTGATAAGTTGAAGAACACTCCATTCGACAGGTGTTATTGATATGTTGAAGAACACACCATTTAATAGGTGTTTTTTATTTGAAGAACATACCATTTTACAGGTGTTGTTTTATTTGAAGGACATACCATATGATAGGTGTTATTTGAATTTTGAAGAACATACCATTTGGTAGGTGTTATGGATATTTTGAAGAACATACCATTTAATAGGTGTTATTGATATTTTGAAGAACATACCATTTGATAAGTGTTGGTATGTTGATACCATTTTATGAGCGTAGTTGATAAGTTGAAGAGCACTCCATTCGACAGGTGTTATTGATATGTTGAAGAACACACCATTTAATAGGTGTTTTTTATTTGAAAAACATACCATTTTACAGGTGTTGTTTTATTTGAAGGACATACCATTTGATAGGTGTTATTTGAATTTTGAAGAACATACCATTTGGTAGGTGTTATGGATATTTTGAAGAACATACCATTTAATAGGTGTTATTGATATTTTGAAGAACATACCATTTGATAGGTGTTATTGATATTTTTAAGAACATACCAAATTTGGAAGCTCTCCATGGCTGCTTTAAACATTTCATGATCAAATGTCAGCTTCATCGATGACATGGTACTATTGATATGTCGAAGAACACACCATTTGGTAGATATTATTGATATTGATAAGAACATACCACTTGATAGATGTTATTGATATTGGTAAGAACATACCATTTGATAGGTGTTATTGATATATTGAAGAAGATACCATTTGCTAGATATTGTTGGTATGTCAAAGAACATATCATTTGATTGGTGTTGTTGGTATGTTGAAAAACATACCATTCGATAAGTGTTGGTGATGTTTAAGAACATACTTTTTAATTGCTGTTATTGATATTTTGAAGAACATACCAATTTTGAAGCTCTCCATTGCTGCTGTAAACATTTCATGATCAAATATCAACTTCATCAAGGACTGTGTTTCTTCAGAAAGTTCACACTTTAAGACCTTCTGACCCGAAGCTTCAGCTTTACTCACAATCTGGAACAGGTATAATATGTGAAAAATATGACTTAACTCGAGTTAAAACAATGTTAAAGTTTGTTGTTGGTAATATTTCTGGCGTAAAATAGAATGAGCCAATGTCTCCCGCTAGATTTTTCGCATACAAAATAACATAAAGAACATAATAGCATACAATACTATTTACTTTAACTTACCTATTGATTTACTTTACGCTATGCCTTTACAGGCAACGCCAATTAAGTTAACTGTTAAAAAGAGCATACCACATACGCGAATATATCGTGAACACAATGAGCACCAATACCTTCTTTATATTTATGATCGATATGTCTGATTGATATGACATGTTTACAAATGGATAGTGTACCAATATACTGTATGAATGCATGACTGTATGTTTGGGATTATGTTTGCAAGTTAATTTGTAAATAAAGATATTAAACGAAAAACACTGAGTTACATTTTTTCGCTTGTCAAAATATTTATACTCGTCAATCGACCGACTCTCTGACTAACAGGCGCCACTTCGTGTTTAAAAATAAAAAAAAAACAAAGATTTAAATTTCCGGAATGGATTTTCCAATTCATGTGCTCTAGACAGATTTCGCAACTTGAAACTGTGACTCACTTCAAAGAAATATAACACTCATTACGTCTTCGTCATCTTCACAACCCACCTCTATTAGAGTATATTTAAATATATCACTCACTACTTCTTCGGCATCTTCACAAGCCATCTCTATGAGAGTGTATTTCCCTGCAACTGGAACGAAACTGTCGCGATTCTCCCATTTGTTCCCCGTCTTATCGCGGAACTTCTTTTCAAACATCTTTTTACCTTCATCTGGTTCATCATCATAATCATTCATTGAACTCTGACCAACCTCACCCTGAAAATGATGAGAGGGACGTTGCTAATCACCCCTTGCTGAATTTATATGATTTCGTTATGTCAAACTGCATGTTAAGAAAAAAATACCTTTGTTTTTTCTAAAGTTGTTATTTTCACGGTGTTCTGATAATCTAAATCCTGAATTCCTGATAATCCGGGAAAAACCATTATGTGTAATAACCATTCAAACACATATGCACATGTATTGTACAATATTTGAATAATGGTTGCATAAGTTGTTGCAAATTGACTATAATCACGATGGCTATTCGTGTCTGTTTGCAAACACCAGCACGGCCACTATTAATTATTCAAGATACATATAGATGTTCTTTAATGTTTCATACCGACGCTGGTGTTTTCTCAAATTGCTCTGGTTAGCCAAACATCACGGAAATGATGATCTTAGATAACAAGCGGTACTTTTTTACGGAATCAATTTGTCCTATATATACCTACCAGCATCATAGCAATTCGGCGGGTCCCCCCAAACCATAGCAGACTAGAAGGAACACTTAACCAGTAGAGATATTACTGAAGGCCAATTTCACATTTATTAACCAATTACACTTAAGTGTAAAATCATATATGTATATTTTTAAGTGTAAATCAATTATGCGTATTTTAATAAGTATAATTGGGATGAACCACGCTTAGCCCTTTACCCAACAGAACAGCCCTGTGCCAATGCATTCTCTTATATATGCGAGTCGACCATAGGTCGCCTCGCATATATAAGAGAATGCATTGGCTTAACATATTAAAAATGATAAAATTGTCAAAGAATGTAGAAAAATATTATAAAAATTAAAAAAAAAAATTTAGGCCAATACATTCTCTTATATATGCCAGGCGACCTATGGTCGACTCGCATATATAAGAGAATGCATTGGCACAGGGCATAACTGTAACCATCACAATGTGGTCAATGAACCGGTTCCAATGATATCCATATTTGTATGATGTTATTGAGACAGACCGAAGATATTTTAGGCTGTTGAAGCTTTATTTGGCCGGTTTTGGCCGTTTTGTTGGGTACAGGGTTAAGGGTAATTGGGTCGTCTGCTGTTATCTTGGATAGAACGTTATAATCTAAATTGGTATAAGTATGGGCGATGTCTGAGTCAGTCTGACCTATATTCCATTGCACTATTATTTTTGCTTTGTATGACCCACATTATGTGAGTAGCTTTGTATGACCCACATTATGTCAGTGACACTTGTGTCCACGACAAGAGGCCACCATGTCTTGACCACCAGAAGCTGACATAAGCTAATGATAGGCCGAGCATCCTGCTGTACGGGCAGTTTCAGAATCACTCAGAAAGTAGAAATAAAATAAGCAAGAAAGCCCCATGTCCTCCAGTACCGAGTGCCGAGTTTACCATATATATCGTACCCGAAAGCCCCATGTCCTCCGGTACCGAGTACCGAGTTTACCATATATATCGTACCTGAATTAAATGTACACGCATTTATAGATACGTTTTCCGTTTCCCAAATTGTATTGACGATGTCCCATCCATAATAGAAAAAATAAGTTAATTTCGCACAAATAAGATGTGTATACCTATGCATGATATATCTTAGCTTTGTATGACCCACATTATGTGAGTAAATGGGGATGCCCAATGACACTTGAGTCCACGCCAAGAGGTACCATGTCAAGTACATAATGTGGGTCATGCAAAGCAGCCTGACATACATGCCATTGAAGAATTATTTTTGAGTCAATGACTGAGATTTCACCCGTTTCAACCTGAGCGGAATTTTGAGATATGGTATCCGAATTACTCTTAAGCGCACTTGAATAATGCTTAAGCGCAAGTCGTCATGGAATGAACAAAAGCCGAATTTCCTTTAATCGTAAAGAAATTAGCTAAAACTATGATTTGGCCTTCCATACGATGTTGTTATTGAATGAACACGATAACAGTATTAGCTCACTGCTATTTTAACTCGCATGCACATAAATAATATAGGAGCGTCATTTCTCATACAGACAAGATTGACAAGTCACTTTTTATCATAATCTTTACAAAAACACAAATCTACATATTTAGAGGCTCAACACATAGCAAGAACAAATTCTAAGAGCAATCGGATTTTAATAGAAAAGAAAATGTTCAAGTGAAAAATCTAAAATAACTTCAAATCGTGTAAGTGAATGTTAAGAATTATATCTCTTTAGTCATCAAAAAATAAAGCAAATATATTAACAAATACTTGCTATGTCTTTTTTCTTGGTAAGGAATATACTTCAAAAACGAAATTTGAGAACATACTAGTAGATGTTTTGTGTAATTTGCAATTTTGTTGTATTGTCTTGCACCACTCTTGCGTTAAGCAAGTATCCAGCGAGGAGTCCATATATCTTGTCAGTATAATTTTCTTGATATTTATACGATTTCCATGTAACTGGGATTGATTTTTTTCTCTCATGGAAATGACAATGGTAGCATAAGTTCTTAGACCGAGGAAACTAATAATTTGTATAAAACACATTTAATTCAAATTTACTGGGTTCGTTTATCTCCATTGTAATAAAATCCAACAAAAACACTTAAGGGAAACCGCATGAAAAGCACCTTTTAACGTCATTTCATGCTATGAAGTTAATTATCACAATATCTAGCTACGTTCCGTGGAGTTATATGAACAACGCCCGAACAATATCATGTTAACCGTATCAATAGTAAACTAGATTGTGTGACTGAACCGTTGCCCACCAACGCGCGTTGTTAGTGACACAATGCCCCAATCAAACTTTGTGCTGGTGAATAAATTACTATAGTTAACAGCTGTTGACCAATCATAATGCATGTTTTAGCGACAAATATTCAACTTTAGAAATGCAAAATTATGGATTGCACTTACTACTCGACCCCATCTGTTCCACATGGCATACACAAATAATTATGGGTTTTACATACAACTCGATCACACCAGCTCGACATATCATACACTGAATATAACTTACTACTCGACCCCATCTGTTCCACATAATTATTAATTTTACTTATTTCGCGATCCCACCTGTTCCACATAATTATGAATGTTACTTACTACTCGGCCCACCTGTTCCACAGGGCATACACACATAATCATGAATGTTACTTAGTAGTCGACCCCACCTGTTCCACATAGCATTCACATACAATTATGAATTTTACTTACTACTCTACCCCATCTGGTCCACAAGGAATAGCATCCCTGGTCTTCTAGGAGTTGGATGATATAAAACTTGTTGTTGTTGTTTCCAATGTTCGTCTGATTCAGCATGCAGTCGTAGTCATCCAAAACCTGTCAATTATTAAATGATAGCCAGTCAAAAATCAATGAATTGTGAACAATCAAATAACACTCAATTGAAACATGTCAAGTCATTTAAAATGGCTATTTCATCACACAGAGTGACATATAATGTGCAGTAGATGAACAAGGGTGCATAAATACACAGAACGACACATGTGTGTTTAATAGTTTGTTGATACGACACGAGTTCTAGCGCGGAAGGATAGATCGAGAGGCGCATCCTTGAGTTCTATCCTTCCGCTATGGTACATGTATACCGTATCGGTTACACACATGGACTTGTTTTGTCAGGCACTTGTTTTAGAAATGCATAATTATTCATTCAGGAACACATATGGACATTAAGGCATTCGTGCACATACATGGATGTGTTGTATTCGGGCACATACTTGAACTTGCTCCGGTTTCATGGTTGAAGGGCACGTCAGTTACGTTGTGTGACATCAACGGGTGCGTATGGAACCTATGTTCCATACGGATTCGTAAATATGGAATAGTAGACACAATATTCCAGGAACAAGATTGTCTTTAAAAACATGCCGACCGAGATACATATATGGGGTAGGTTTCTACAGGTTCCATACACTGTGCCACACAATACAACTAATTGTAGTACGTGAGTGAGATTATTCAGCCTGAAGAACCGGGATGACACATGCAGTAAAATGAAGGGGTGATTACTCTCAACTAAAAATATGTGCATTAACCCTTTACCCAACAGAATGGCCCTGTGCCAATGCATTCTCTTATATATGCGAGTCGACCATAGGTCGCCTCGCATATATAAGAGAATGCATTGGCTTAACAACACATTAAAAATACTAAAATTGTTAAAGAATGTAAGAAAAAATGGTAAAAAGTGTTAAAAAAAGATTTTTTTTAGGCCAATGCATTCTCTTATATATGCGAGGCGACCTGTGCCGACTCGCATATATAAGAGAATGCATTGGCACAGGGCATAACTGTAACTATCACAATGTGGTCAAGGAGCCGGTTCCAATGATATCCATATTTGTATGGTTCTATTGAGACAGACCGAAGATATTTTAGGCTGTTGAAGCTTTATTTGGCCGGTTTTGGCCGGTTTGTTGGGTAAAGGGTTAAGGGTACACATATTTTGGTATTGTGCTGATGGGTATACAGGCCTCGCTAAAATCTACACAAAGGTACATAATTTTTAAAATATTGTTCGAAACGACATATTGGTATTATCTGTCGCGATATCTGATAGAATAATTGTTTCTGTTCCAATCTAAATTAGAATGAACTGAACAAATAGCTAATTTCAGTAAGAAGGTTGCTATAAATCCTTCTGCACTCCCGCTTGAACAAGACAACATTCCATTAGCACCCCTCGTTATCGCTGGGACCTATCACATGGTTCCTAAGACTTTCAAACTGTTGGAAACTTCCAACCAGACACACCCTAAGGTTGGACATTTCCAACTGGTGACCATTTCAGACAGTAAAGCATGGAAGTTCCCCTCCAACTCATGCTGCGGTGTGACATATGTGAGCCTCGCTATTAGTAAAATCGAGACCAAATTTTAACCTTACGTAATTCGCAGTTTGTTTTCTGGTAAGACTTTCAACATATCGGTGACTGACAAGCGTTCCCGTGGATATAGCACGAGCCGCTTTCTCGCAAAGAATATTCCCATAGCAACCAACGTTTGAAGTTTGCCGTGTTGCAATCAAAAATCCCTCAGCAATTATACAGAACTACTTACATTCCAGTATTCACATCCATCAACATATGGATCTGGTTTGTGAGTTTTTCTGCTCTTTGCATCGTCTGCTCTTAGTTGGGCCACCTTGTCGTCTGTTGTTGGCTCCTCCTTCTTGGCTTTCTTTCCTCTAGCCTTAGCGGCTCCACCAGCTTTCCGTTTTGGAGGCATTGTTCCCAATGCTACAGTTAAATTTGATGGAATAAATTAGCATGCCATGAAAATCAAATGTCGCAAACAAATAAACGAAATCCCTTGTTGCATGGCGACTAAAAGTTTGATCGATTTCAGGGAATCTCAGACATGTTGGGTCCGATTCATAAATTATACCCAACCCATCGTCAAAGGTCAAAATTCTGGAGTAGCATGCATTTGTAAACAGTTGACAGTGCGAGCAGATTTTGGCCAATTTTGTTTAGAAGGCCCACTTAATTTTCGAACCACCAGATCACATTATGTACAACATATTCCATATTATATACCATTTGAAAGAGGAAGCTCCAAAACATTGTATTATCAACTGATCCGGTCGAATAAACTGGGAACATTGTTTTTCTCGAGATACTGATGTGTGTTCTGTGATTGATTTTGATCCAGACTGTACTATAAAGTCTATTATTCTCAATGGAAGGGGAATAACTCTATCTCTTAGTTTGAATTCTGGGTTGACAAGGGGAAGTCTCGGAATGAATCTGAGAATCTCTATCACTTGGTGGACACTCCAAGGCCACAGCCGTTCCGTATTCTGGTGGAATATATACATATATGCTTCCTCTTCCAAATGGTATATAATATATGATATGTTGTGCATCATGTAATCTGGTAATTCGAAAATTAAGTGGGCCTTTAAATGATAGATTAAAACTACTTATCGTGCGTATTCAGGGTTAATTTTTAAATTAGTTTTGCGAAGTTGCCACAAATGCGATTCGGCCCCGCATTGCTGATATTTTAACTTTAGTTGGCGCCATATACTAAAAATAGATGTTCCATCTCAACTTTGAGCTCCGGGTGACCAATGGGGGATTCACCGCGAGAAAACGATTTCACTTACTGGGACACAATGAAACCCGTGCTGAAATACAAACAACTAGCTGAAACAGGCTCCCTTCGGGGCATGTAGACCATTTTTGCATTAGGGCCTGCGCCTCCCACCCCCGTGTGCGCGAAGGGCACATGACAGACGTACCTTGCTCTTATATATAATACTAGAAGGTGACCCGACTTCGTCCGGGCTATTCAAAAACCAAATTTCAAGTCGATAGCTCCACCTGTTTCCGAGATCTGGTCTGCACATGCGCGAAGCTGGCGTCGCACGGGCTCGACGACCCGATAAAATTCGTATCCGGGGCAAGATACATTCACATACCAAATTTCAAGTCGATAGCTCCACCCGTTTCCGAGATATATATATTGCCCAATGTCATTTGCGGATACCTCGGCCGGTGATGAGTTAACGTGACATCGGCCGGTTAAGAGTTAAACGCGATCACGTCACGATCTGTTGACGGCGTAATATATTTACGGAATGTTTTTCGATGAGCGAAGCATGGTCCTGCGTTCTTCCCGATAATTAAGGTAGACACTTTAAACGTACACAGGCGTGTGATACATCATTGGAAAGATGAAGCGCCACAGATTCTAACCGTGCAAATTATATGACTGGCAATTTATTATTCGCGCTATATCGAATCGATTTGTGAGCACTGAACTGAAATATATTAGCGCAAAACGGCGTAAAAACAGATTTGACCTCGGCACGTGAAAAGTTGACCTCGGATCTGAAAATTAATATGCCTATGCCACTTCCCGACCGATAGTACCCTCACATACGAAGTTTCATCGAAATCGGGTCGGCCGTGTTCGAGTTCATTGCGAACACACACACAGACCACAGACCACAGATACACAGACAGATCTTCCAAAATATATAATAGACTAGAAGGTGACCCGACTTCGTCCGGGCTATTCAAAAACCAAATTTCAAGTCGATAGCTCCACCCGTTTGCGAGATCTGGTCTGCGCATGCTGGAAGCTGGCGTCGCACGGGCTCGGCGACCCGATACAATTCGTATCCGGGGAAAGATACATTCACATACCAATTTTCAAGTCGATAGGGTTTCCGAGATATATATATTTCCCAATGTCATTTGCGGATACCTCGGCCGGTGATGAGTTAACGCGACATCGGCCGGTTAAGAGTTAAACGCGATCACGTCACGATCTGTTGACGGCGTAATATATTTACGGAATGTTTTTCGATGAGCGAAGCATGGTCCTGCGTTCTTCCCGATAATTAAGGTAGACACTTTAAACGTACACAGGCGTGTGATACATCATTGGAAAGAGGAAGCACCACACAGATTCTAACCGTGCAAATTATATGACTGGCAATTTATTATTCGCGCTATATCGAATCGATTTGTGAGCACCGAACTGAAATATATTAGCGCAAAACGGCGTAAAAACAGATTTGACATCGGCACGTGAAAAGTTGACCTCGGATCTGAAAATTAATATGCCTATGCCACTTCCCGACCGATAGTATCCTCACATACGCACAGTGGTGCAAGATCGGTGGAGAAAACGATGGAGAAAACGGTGTAGATGATCCAATATGGCGGAGGATGTATGTTTTGATGAGTATATGAGATGTAAATCGTGGTATTAGTGGTATATTTCTGACAGTATAGTAACCGCACATTTCCGCAACTTTACTGGTTATAAATTGGCTGTTTGGGGGATGCAAAATAATTGACGTTTTTCTTCACTGTTAATGTTAGAAACAGGTTCGAATCCAACATTCATGAAATTGTTAAAATTTGAGGTGGAATTAAATTGTTATTTTACCGTATTATTTGGTCAGGATGTTGTTAATGGGCATGAAACGTCACCGGAATGTATATTTGATGGTTCTAGATACACAGGAGTAAGTTACTTCGCATGGTCACCTTCAAAATCGGTTGAATTTACATCAATACAAACAACCATTTTTGGCGGTGCAGATGAATGTTTATGACGGTGCAGAATGTTGCCTGGTTACTGCGAATAACAATTAGTAATGATGGTGCAGATGAAATAGACGATGATGATGTAGACGATATTTAGACATGGTGGTGTTGGGAAAATCGTGATGTAATACAAATGGCCATAATCGAAAGCTGGCATATTCATCCAGTTCTCAAGACATAGCAGCTGTGCTAGATGTATCTGCGATCCGGCTATGATAAGGTATGTACATGGATGCCGTGTCTTATCATAATTCTACACCCCATGCAGTAGCTATTCCCGCCTGTCTAATATAAATGACGTGATGTCATTTGCCTATAATGTCAATTAATTTCGAGACCACGAAAAATCCCCTTTCTTCCATATTCTGGTGAATACATTGAGAGATAAATTTTTTCATTGGGGTGGATACCAGTGTAACATGTTTCCGAAAACCCTACAACCCATTGTTTGACGACAGCTACGTTAGTATTGGAATAGGTTCGAAATTGAAATAGTTGAAAAAGCAGAAAACAAAATTATATAATTGCCTCATAAAAAGTAATATTTGACCCCGACATTGAGATAATCTACAGGGGAATGCGTGGTACCTATAGGTAGATATATTTCATGAAAAATGACCGGTGACGCTCGATTAGATATACATAACAAACAACTCCAAACACCACAAGGATGTGTGTCTTAATGTAAATATAAACTCCGCATTAAGATATTTTGGTCCCAAATTATAATGTTCCATGATAATGTATGTTTGGTGAATAAACTGAAGTTCTAGTCGATTGTCACAAAGTCATTACATTCTTCGTAAAAATGATTCCATAGCTACAATTAATACATACAATATAATTTACTCCATTGCAAGGATCATCAATTCGATTTAAAAAGTGCGCACACATCTTAAACGGAAGCTTAAAAGTGGGAAAGTGTCACAGCCATAAGCAGAGGAACCATGCAGCGAGAAACCCATTTCCTGTGAGAGAATTTCACCGTGTCCATGCAGGAATAAAACATATTTGCAGATATCAGGCGGGGATTAAACTTTCAGAATATATAAAGAATAAACACACGATATGTATAACATATGTTGCCCTTCCTGTTTACCCCCACTCATCGGAAAGAATGGTTACTCTGCAATTCGTGAATTCTTATAAGGCTTATTTCGTTCCCCATAGGGCATGATATATTTTCCAATGTATATTGACATATACAATAAGCCTTGGCACTGATTCGCTGCCATATTGGATCCATCCACCCCGTTCCGTTTAGTGCTATATATACGTACAATGTCAAAGTTCTAGAGTAGCATTCCATATATGGAATTCATGAACATTCAGAAGCTCCATAAATTACTATTAATAAAAATAATTTCTTATATTTGTCATATATGGAGCTTCTGTTAAGTTCTGAATGTTCATGAATTCCATATATGGAATGCTACTCCAGAACTTTGACCTGTATCACTAAAACAATAGAACGGGTCTGGATTGATGGTCTCGACTCAGTGACAAGGCTTATATAATTACAGGCCATGGTATTTTTGTGACAACTTCCCTTTTTTTTTAAATAAAGACCATTCAAAGTATAAACAAAGTAGACCTGCCTCTTTATTCAGTAACGCATAACATATATACATAACATAACATATATATATATATATATATATATACTCTCAAAAAGTTCAATCCAATCTTCAAAACATAATAACAACATAAATGTTTGTGGTTTTTTCATGCATAATACTGTGTCTATAAATGTCCGTTGTCAGTAAGTGACACACTGTCATGTCAACGTGTGCAGACAGGGCTGCGCGCCAGATACCTTACTCGTATTTAAATTCGCACAGTACTATTTTTCGCGCACCTGTCAGTGCGCGAATTTAAAACTGAGCGAAATATAGTACGACTCCTGGGGTGCTATTCACCGGCTGGGTTTATAATATAGTCCAGGTAGTTTTACGAGGCGACGCTCAATGCGAAGCTATCGGTGGACATATCGATGGGAAGAGATCGCCGCGCCATATAGGATTATCCAATCAAGGTGATTGGCGTCAATCATAGATTGACCACCGGTCACATAAACATGCTGCGTGTAACAGTACACGTTTGTACACATTTCAACAATGAGCAACCGAGGAAAAGGACGTGGGGCAAAATATACCACCGACGACATGAGGGGGTCTACAAAAAAAATCCGTATATAGGGTCGGGGTGGGTGGGTGGTCCAGAGGCCGAAACAATCGTGCTTGTAATTTATTTTCCAAAATGGGTTTTTTTTCAAACAATTTACAAGTACTGACCATGTAATGTTGTTTGTAAGCATGTTAATAGCATGTTTGTTGGCATATGGCTATATAAACAGATATATTGACTATTTAGCCTCAGATTTAGCAACATTCTGGATTTCACAGGATCCCGTCCCACTTCTCAGTGGAAAACCGTAATTTATTTAAAAAAAAATGTATTACCCAGTTGTATTACCCGAATAACAGTAATAAAATTAAAAAAACTGTATCACAAATATGGTGAATACTCAGTGTTGACTAGATATCATTGACCCGATTGTTGCATAACATGAAATTGAAAAGGCTATCTCATAAATTTCTAATGTCTGAAATACTGTATTGTTCTGGCATGCAATCAAATTCATTCCTTCTGGTTATTTCTCATCTTTTTAATGATTGCAAGTAATGTTAATTTGCAGCACTTATCCAAATAAAACTGAATTGGTTATGATGAATGACCGTTACTGTTTATTGTTCAGACAATCCCAACTGAAGGTGACGCTATTCTCCTTGAATTTACGAACTTCATCTTGAAGCTTAAATACTGCTCAACAAGACTAAACTACAATACTAATTGTATACTGTTATCGCTTACAAATAGATGAACTGAAATAATGTGATGCATTCAGATGATTTGAGAAATGACATTCTTCAATGTCTTCAAAGTTCAAACTAAAATCAAGAATAAAATCTGACTGAGACTATACTGCAGACTCTAGTGCACAAATATACACACAAATGGTTGCGTTATAATAATGCAAACTGTGTTTACGGATGGAACCAAGTTGGTAGCTCTGGTATGCATCGACAGGCAAAACCTGTGATATGCAGTAATATCTGCATACATCATTCCCGTATCATTCAGGTCTATCACCATACCAAACCACGTCAAACTTCGACAACCGACACTTCAACGTATATGGCAAAAACTTTGTACGGATTGAATTTCATAAACAGGGCCATGGATAACTCTGGTATGCATTGGTACTCACAATCCGTGATATTATGCATATTCGTTCCCCATTTCAGGTCCGTCACATGTCATAGGGCATCAAAATATGACAACCGACTCTTGAGTTATGATGCAAAATGTTTGTACGGACGGACGCACGGACGGCTCGAGACGTCAACTATATACCCGCCGACTAATATCGGGGGTATAATAACCATATATATATGTGTATACCTAACCAAAACAATTCCCCTCCTCACCCACCCCGGTGGATAAGACAAAAGAGTTCTTTGATCATGCCCAAATAATTGTAGAACCCCTGACCTGTTTACCACTATTTACACTGGCCAGTGTTCTCTGTCAGACTAAACTCGCTATATTTAGGCTATAATGCGGTCTAGGGCAATTTGTGACATACAGTGTACCTACACAATTCTTTATTATTGTTGTTAGATACTGGAAACAGCAGGAAACACCTGGAAATACAGTTTATTTTTCGTTTTTCTGACCCGTGCTTTACCGATTAAGGATGTTATTGCTTGAGTCTTAATTTTACACACTTTGCACCAAAAAGGGATAGTGGAATGGGATTGAAAGGTAGTTAACACAGTTATTGAAGAACGGCTAAAAAAAACTCTGAAATTTTGATAAAAACATGAGAAAGGGGGTGGGTCCCTAACATTTGGAGGAACAAATTTGCACAAATGAGGTGGTGGGTCCCTCGGGGTCGGAAACAAAACTTTTTGGGCCCTATATGTGCAATTGTTTTCCAGACCCCACCCCACTGCCGACGAGCGTAATACTTTTTTGGGCATTGTGGAGAGAAGAATCAAAATATTAAAGAACAAAGAAACCGGCATAGTCCGGTCGCCAAACACCCGGAATTCACGAATGCTTGTTTTCGCGTATAAAGTTTTTTTCTCTGCGGATTTTGTAAATTCAGGTATCCGACATCAAGATTTTATCGGCTGGCCACCTGTCAGCCTTGAGCAATTTTTGTTATAGCGCCCTAAAAGGTATACCCCCCCCCACAGATTTCCCCAGACGTAAAACCAGTTACTTGAAATTTGTTGCAAATTCACATGACTAATCTAGTAAAATGTATATATTTTCATGAAGCTAAGACATAATGACACTATTTTGGGCCAAAATTGAAACTCACCATCCAAGATGGCCACCAAAATGGCCGTCGGAAGTTGAAAATATGACATTTTTTCTCAAATATCTTCTAGATCAGTTCATGCTGTTTGGAACTAGTTGAGTAATATGACTTTATTTTGTATTTTTTATATTAACTGATCATTGGAGCAATTAAATATGCAATTATTGGGGTCATATCCGCTTGTGATCCCTCACAAATTTGATTTTACAGAATGCGGTATAAAATTAAAAAAAAAATCACAACTGGGATTCTAGTCATATTTCAACAAGAAATGAACAGAAGGTTGCATTTAAGTGAGGCATACCATTACGTATGAATATTCGAACTCACTGGAACCAAAATTCTTACTTTGGCTCAAAATGGCTGCCAAAATGGCCGCCAAAATATGGAAAATGATAAATATTGCCCTAGGGTGTCCTGCAATCGCTTACAAGTCGTGGTTGATGTACAAAATTAGCTATTATGCCTTCTATACATTGAATACTAACATGTCTGCTGCACCATGGTTAATTATTACTGTTGCTACCACTGACATCACCAAAAATATTGGACTTTTCTCTCAAAAACTTGACATAAATATCGGCAAAAATTAACTTTTCAGGTTTGGACCATTTTGTCTTGTAATATGTAACTATCTTTGGACTGAAAGGTGTTTATTGTATTGGTCTATCTTAAATGTATCACACTATGGTGTTTATAGACCAAATTTCTCAAGATGGCTTCCAAAATGGCAACCAAATTGGTAAAAGTTATTTTTTTACATATATCATTATAACGTTATATATATAACATTATTCTCTGCGTTATCCGAAAATGTAGCAAATTGTGACTCACTTGGTTATTATACGTGTTAGGTAATTAACTGACAAATAAATGTTCTATTATGGTTGTCCCAGTTCCGTATGGGGCATGACAAATTCATTTTAAAGTATGGCAATTTGCGGAGAACCTCTTTTGTGATTCTGACCATATTATTGAAAGGAAATGGGCAGAACTTTGAGACGGAACTGAGATGAAACATAATATATGGCTCTTCTGGTCCATTACGATAAGCCAATATCAACTGGATACATGATGGATCATGGATACCAAGATGGTAGACAGGGAGTTACTCTATGATCATATGTGAGGTGAATAGGTATACATGGAGTTAGTGTATGTCACGAATGATGTGAATATGTATACAATGAGTGACTATATGGTTATGCTTGTGTTGTCCATAGTGATATTTATAGGTATACAGGGAGAGGTCATGGTTAGGTGTGGGATGTATCGGTATGCATGGGGTCCCTGTATGGTGTATGGTTTGTGTCTATCCCGTACGGGTGCATCTGGTGTGCCTGTATGGACATTGATGTGGTGTATGGATATAGCTACATGGTCATCTATGTATTGATTATGTATATATGGAGTGACTGTAAGGTCATGGGTGGGATGTACATGTGTTTTCTGTATGATCATGGATGGGGTGTGTGGATAAATAGTGAGTAATTTTATGGTTACGGGTAATGTGTGTGGTATACACGGAATGACTGTACTGTAATGATTGAAGTATATATGCATACCTGGAGTAAGCTGGTGGACATTATCGTGTGGGTATATAGGAAGTGTCCTTGTAGTAACGGATGGGATGTATATGTATATATATCGTGGATGTATTATCATTGGTGGGTGTGTAGGGATTAGCTGTATGATCATGGATGGCGTGTATAGTTATATAGTGCGTTACTGAATTAGCATGTGTTAGGTGTATATGCAAGTATGGATGGTATGAGTGGTCGTGTGTGCGGGTTTTTGTATATCTGGAAGGACTGAATGGCCAGTGGTGAGGTGCATATGTATACCTGGAGTGACTCTATGGTCTAGGATGAGCTTCATATGTATATATCGAGTGGTTATATGACTGTGTGTGGAATATGTATACATGTAGTGACTGTATGGTCAATGGTGAGATGAGTAGGTATACAAGGAGTGACTGTATGTCATAAATGTAATGAATATATATGCAGGAAGTGACTAAATGGTCATGTGTCAGGTGTGTGAGTATACATGGTGTTCCTGCTTGGCGACTCGTGGCAGTATGGTCATGTGTAGGTTATGCGGATATACAATCGTGTTGCTATATGGTCATGGGCGAGGTGTATGTGTATATAGCAAGTGGCTATATGGCCATGGATGATGTGCATATGCTCACATGGAGTGACTATACTGACATGGCTGGGGTGTATTAGTATATCTTTAGTGGCTGTTCGGCTATGGTGTGACAAATAAGGATACAGTGAGTGATATGGCCAATGGTGAGGTGAATATGTATACCATACACATTACCCCTAACCATAAAATCACTCACTATTTGTACACACCCCATCCGTGCACGTGAGCATACAGAAACACATGTACATCCCACCCATGACCTTACAGTCACTCCATATATACATAATCAATACATAAATGACCATGTAGCTACATCCATACACCACATCAATGTCCATACAGGCACACAAGGTGCACCCGTACAGGATACACACAACCATACACCATACAGTCACTCAATTCATACCGATTCACCCCACACATGACCATGACCTCTCCCTGTATACCCATACATCTCACTATGGACAACACACTCATAACCAGATAGTCACTCATTGTATACATATTCACATCATTTATGACATACATTAACTCCATGTATACCTATCCACTTCACATAGAGTAATTCCCTGGCTACCATCTTGGCAACCATCCTGTATCCAGTTGATATTGGTTTATCATAATGGACCAGAAGAGCCACATATTATGGTTCATCTAAGTTCCGTCTCAAAGTTCTGCCCATTTCCTTTCAATAATATGGTCAGAATCACAAAAGAGGTTCTCCGCAAATTTCCATACTTTAAAATGAATTTGTCATGCCCCATTCGGAACTGGGACAACCATAATAGAACATTTAGTTGTCAGTTAATTAACTAACACGTATAATAACCAAGTGAGTCACAATATTTGCTACATTTTCGGATAACGCAGAGAATAATGTTATATATATAATGTTATAATGATATATGTAAAAAAATAACTTTTACCAATTTGGTTGCCATTTTGGAAGCCACATTGAGCAATTTGGTCTATAAACACCGTAGTGTGACACATTTAAGATATACCAATACAATAAACACCTTTCAATCTAAAGATAGTTACATATTACTAGAAAAAATGATCCAAACCTAAAAAGTAAATTTTTGCCGATATTTATGTCAAGTTTTTGAGAGAAAAGTCCAATATGTTTGGTGATGTCAGTGGTGATAACAGTAACAATTAACCATGGTGCAGCAGACATGTTAGTATTCAATGTATAGAAGACATAATAGCCAATTTTGTACATCAACCACAACTTGTAAGCGATTGCAGGACACCCCAGGGCAATATTTACCATTTTACATATTTTGGCGGCCTTTTTGGCAGCCATTTTAAGCCAAAGTAAGAATTTTGGTTCCAGTGAGTTGGAATATTCATAGGTAATGGTATGCCTCACTTATTTGCAACCTTCTGTTCATGTCTTGTTGAAATATGACTAGAATCCCAGTTGTGATTTTTTGGTGAAATTTTATACCGCGTTCTGTAACATCGAAATTTTGAGGGATTACAAGGGGATATGAGCCCAATAATGGCATATATAATTGCTCCAATGATCAGTTAATATAAAAAATACAAAATAACGTCATATTACTCAACCAGTTCCAAACATCATGAACTGATCTAGAAGATATTTGTGAAAAAATGTCATATTTTCAACTTCCGGCGGCCCACAGCCAAGTTTTGATTTTTTCTTATGAATGTTTTCTATACGTGCTTGCGGTGTTACTTCTTTGAGTTCATTTAAATTATGTTTATAACCATTTCGATATTAGAATAATTATTGGAGCGTATAAACGACAGTCTTCACAACACATTGATGATGCAGTTATGTTAATTTATGTACGATGTAAAGACGTCGTGATGGTGTTTAATATGCACACATATCTTCATGGACGATTAAGATCTGAAACTGCATCATCAAATCAATTTACGAAAACAGTTTTGTCAGTTTTGAATTCGCGCAGCTAGGCGCGCGAATTCAAAGTGCGCGAATTCAAAACTGAGCGAAAAATAGTACTGCGCGAATTTAAATACGAGTAAGGTATACTATCCAGCAGCTGCGGTATCGATGAAGAACGTCCTTGTCGTGTACAGCTTTCGTGTGATTTCTTAAGGTATCCTTCCTGGTAAATACAGAACCGCATTTATCTCAATGTGTACCACTTTCCAATTTGGTGACTTTCTATATGGTGATTCAAAGTGTACTTGCGAGAAAAAAAATTGGGCCATTTGTCGCATTAAAATTTAGATCCACCACCGTGCTTTACACGATGTGCAAATGTTTCTCAATAAACTTTTGGCCTCCATCACCACACGGGAGTGGTTGTGAATTTGTGTGTGTATTCTCATGCTTTTTCATGTTGAAGGAATTTGCACAATATGCACAAACATGTCTGAATCGCTTGTCTGAGTCCGATTGACCACTCGTTATCTGAGACGTTGAGCTTGATTCTTCGTTGAAGGATTCTTCCATTGCGTCAACTCTGAAATAAAATAAAACAATCACAAGTGAGGTTATGGAGAGCAAAGTTCAATATATGTATACAGGGACGTGGCGAAAGAGATACGGTACCAAATTATACTCTTAATACACATAATTTCTTATATTTGTCATCTCTATTAAGTAGGCATAATAATGGCTATTATAGTTATAAATTCCACTATAGAAGCAATGCATGGTCTTTGTGACCTTCATACATGATGACCGGACACCGATACAATCCAATTGATCATATCTAGACCCTTTAATGTTTTAATTTTTTTAAATTCATTAGGTTTCATTAAAAAGACTCTTCCGAGCATAAATGCAAATTGATGGTATATTTTTGCTCTGTGTGCTAGACAATATAATTATGGTATCAACGTCGTTTGCGATGTCATTTATGCAGAGGCCAATGTAGGTGCCAGACTCAGAGGCCGAAATTGCCGTACAAAATAGCCTATACCGTATGCCTATAATGCCTGACATTGATAATTAGGTCTACGCCCGAAATGACATCACAAACGACGTTGATTGCTTATAATTACATGCAGGTATTTGAATTATATAGAAAATACTCTACACCATCATAAATATTGTACTCTACACCATCATCATTATTGTGTAAATTGTCTTCATCTGCACCGCCATTTTGATAATTTGGAAAATAATTTCAGTTTTGCCAATTTAATTAGGCCTAAGTGTGATATTAAGTATAAATTCCATTACTCGTGTAACTTCATATCCTCTAGCAAACACATCCGTTAGGGTTACATCTGAATCCCGTCGGATTCACAATTTATGCACAAAAATGCACGAATCTCGCCACCTCAAAAAGTAAAAAAAAAAATTCACCACATGTTGACCTTTCTAGCACACTTAAAATACTTAATATCAATTGAACAACATGCCGAATATATTCCACACACAATTCGACTGCCCGTGCAACTTTGTTGTAGTGAAATGAATTACTTAAATGAGAGAAAACATTCATTGAGTTGAACCACCTACCTTACGCTAAATGTGTCCGTCGCCATCTTGAAACTCTCCACCGTTTTCTCCGCAGATCTTGCACCACTGTGAAGTTTCATCGAAATCGGGTCGGCCGTTTTCGAGTTCATCGCGAACACACAGACAGATACACAGACAGATCTCCCAAAATATATAATAGATATATATGTTTATATGCTACTTCAATATGTCTTCATGAAATAGGTTCATATTAGATTGGACCTAAATATTGTCATTGGACTTATTTGGTTCTGGTATAAACCCATGGTGGCCTTATGCTAGTTATTTTAATAATGTTTTTTTTAAACTAACGCCGTTATAACCCCTGTCAGGGTACCCCGAGTCACCACACCAAATTTGGTTGAAATCTGACCAGCAGTCTGGGCGAAAAATCAGAAGAGACCGACAGATCCTACTCTTTTATGTACGCAGTGTGTAAGCCTGTACTCGAGGATTTGCCTTTCTCATGTAAAAATGGCTGAGAATAAAGCATTCATTCATTCAGAAATGCTACTACTTTCTTCCGATTTGCATCACACTTGACCAAACATACCGATCATATGTGTACAATATATGTTAATAAAGGGGTTAAATGTCGACAAATGAATAAGTCAACTTAACCACGCGACTAACCATTATCTAAATTTGTTATTCAGACCATAACAACAATTTCAAATGCATATGTATACTAATAAACGCCACATTTCTCCTCTATTATATATAAAGCTTGGTTGGGGTTGACGCAGGAACCTAGTAAAAATTGCAAACGAATTGGTCTACTAGTAGCTAATCATGTCTGTACTACGTTAGTTGCTGAGTGTACTTCTGTGTAGCTCTATATATTGACATTATTTAATCTACCCTTTTTCATCGATACTAATTTCCATAATCACGCTCTCTATAATGTGTTTTCACTCCGGCCCGCGCCATAACACGGAATAACGTGTATTCACTTTGAATTAACCTAAGTGCATATATGAACATATATATTTGCATGATGATTATGTTGGATAATCACTCGTGAAACGCCAGTGGTCTCATACCAGCACCGCGTTTGTCGTTCTGATTGGCCGAAAAGTCTCAATCGATCTATCAATATCATATATACCAAGGGCGATAACTCTAATTAACGACGACTACACCAACACTAATTAATAAACAATGACACCTCACAATCAGAATAAATGTTTGTATATATATATGATGTGCACTACAACTTACACCACTGAGGGAAATCTACAGCTTGTTTTATATCACATGTTTGAAACAATCCTCCCCAGCTGAATGTTTCCTCCCGCAAGATCGAGCATGTGCTCGTGTTTGTCAACAGTGTGCTATTTTTAGCGATGACAGCGGCAGCGATCGATGACAATAACAAGCGTTTTCGAGAAATTTCTCTTTTTCGGAGAGGTCCCTGTTCATTTAGCTGTCATGATTTATAAATATCCAAGATTAAGTCAACCTCTCTAGGCCTTAATTCATAGAATGCGTTATTAAAATGTAATGTAGTGCTTCCCATGATTGAAATCGAGGTGATTTTAGTTGCAATTATCACAACAGTTTTGTATTTGTAATAACTTCGCTGCAATGAACCCGGAATCGAGATCAGTGATTGTAAAGTTTTAATGTACCGGTCGTCAAACTGCGCATAAACTAGTTACTTCTGGTGGTCACTTGCTAAATTCAATTATATTTACCTCACTATCTAGTTCCAATTAAGTCCTCGGGCACCGGGAAATACAAACATCCAGCAACAGCAAGTCTCAACATGCATTCAATGAAAAAGAAACACACCAAGCGGCGGAAGTAGGGACGTGCGCGGCGGGTGGAGACTGGGGGTGTCTCACCCCCACATTGGTTTTAATATAATCTCTATACCGAACTGATTCTCCCATTCAGTTATAAAAGTATGCATTGGAACAGTCTATAATATTCTGAAATTTCTTGTACTTTTGATTAAACGGACATGGCTCATTTGTGCTTCCAAATTCTGTCTACTTATACGTATAAAATATGTTGACAAATACACGAAATGTTGATATACCGGCCTCACATACTCTGAAAAAATACTTGCCATGGTCAGAGCCATTTTCCAGCTGCTTTAAATTTTTCTAAAAAGTATTGAAATAAACGCTCTTTATTTCGACGATATCAGGAATAGGCTAACAAGGAACGCCGTTTTCTGTTCCATGACGTGGACATGGCTGTTGTTTCTTTGTGACCCATATATCGTGTTGAAAGTTGCATATTTCATGACTTCAATGCGTCTTTATGGGACTGACAATGCCCGTAGAAAGGGAGTTCAAGTATTTATCGACCTATTTGGATACCGGAAAAATTTAAAAGCGAATATTAGTATGTGTATTTTGGAGCGCAAACCGCCATGTGGCTTTAAGTTGTGAACCTGTACTGGTTCATCATAAATTAATGAGTGAAAAACTATGCCCACCCTTCAAAGCCATTAATTCCAACGTTTAACCGACCTCGGCATGAAGCTGAGTTTGTAAGTGTCTGAACCTTTTCTGTGTCTGAGGAAATGTTTGGAATGATTCAAAAAAATGATAAAACTAATTTAAATCCAATATGTATTGTATGTTCTAATAGCAGTAAGTGTACTGTATGTTCTAATATCAGTATTTGTATTGTATGTTCTAATAGCAGTATTTGTATTGTATATTATAATATCAGTATGTGTATTGTATGTTCTAATAGCAGTATGTGTATTGTATGTTCTAATAGCAGTATGTGTATTGTATGTTCTAATAGCAGTATTTGTATTGTATGTTCTAATAGCAGTATTTGTATTGTATATTATAATATCAGTATGTGTATTGTATGTTCTAATATCAGTATGTGTATTGTATGTTCTAATAGCAGTATTTGTATTGTATATTATAATATCAGTATGTGTATTGTATGTTCTAATAGCAGTAAGTGTACTGTATGTTCTAATATCAGTATTCGTATTGTATGTTCTAATAGCAGTATTTGTATTGTATATTATAATATCAGTATGTGTATTGTATGTTCTAATAGCAGTATTTGTATTGTATATTATAATATCAGTATGTGTATTGTATGTTCTAATATCAGTATTTGTATTGTATATTATAATATCAGTATGTGTATTGTATGTTCTAATATCAGTATTTGTATTGTCTATCTGATATTCACATCAATTACCGGCTTCCCCAGCCTGTCTATCTGATATTCATTTCAATTACCAGGCTTCACATGCCCGTATATAAGAAATTCACACCAATTACCAAGTGTCCACAGTCTATCTATCTTAGATTCACATCAATTACCAGGCGTAACAAGCTTGTCCATATGAAATTCACATCAATTACCAGGCTTCACCAGCCTGTCTATCTGAGAGATTATAATCAATTACCAGGTTCTTGTCTAACTCGTCCAACACCTGAATTAAAGCCTTCTGGTGCCGATTTAAGGCTACTATCACATTTGTAATATGTTTTCTCTTTTCCTAAGACAACTTCGTTCACGAACATAAGGCCAGTCACTTAATATTGAATTGCGTAATACAAGTTCCAAAGTATCTTGACTAGCAAAATGTTTGGAAACTATTCTTGACGGTATTTAGTCATACCGCGGTATTTCATCAAATATCGTAGTCGGTATTGTGAAAGGTGATACCGTGAAGCCCCAGATATATATATCTCTCATGTTTTTAGTAAGGAATATGTCTATGTTCAACTCTCTCGTATCCACACTCTAGTTCTATCTTTAGCATGACTTCTCTCATGTCAATTTATCCAACAGCTAAATTATGTTCCACCATTTTGATGCCAATAACATGATGGTGATATTATATCTGGACAACAGCTCTCATACCTTTGATGTGCATGTAATGGTAGTTATTATATTCTCATACTTCTTACCAAATTGAGTGCATGTAGGTTCGACATATTCAACATATAATCTTTCTGTACATTGCCGACATGTGATTTTCCTTTTCTTGAATACTGACCACCGCATGTAGTGCTTATGTGTCAAAATTTGGGTAATACATGTATTCTGCAATGCTTTGGGTGACCAAAATCAGCAAAGTGTTATTTAATAATTGCAAAACCCTTGTTATCCATATATTGAACACATGTGCCTAAAATGTATAACATGGTGGCATCACGTTGGCATTTTATTTTTGTGACTTTACATGTATATTGAATTTTTGATCTTCTAACCAACATTTTACTGAAATATATGTTCATAAATTGATATAATTCCTGAGAGTTTAGTATTATAATATATTTGGAGATATATTTATGTAATTTCGGACAAATATCGAGGAATAATTCAGGCTCAGCTCACACCATTAACAATTTTATAAAAATGATTTTTGACCTTTGACCTTGACCTCAAGGTCATCTGGGTGATTTTAATGCTTGGGTCTCACTCTTGTATTGTACGCTGATATATATGCAATAAAATTATGTGGACTGTGGTGGCATTTAGTGAGAATGTTAAATAGGTGGGACTTTACATTCATTTTTTCATGGAAATTTTGCAGCTATTCGGATGACCAACTGACTTTTTGAGTTTCAATATGAAAAGTTCTCAAGATGATAGTAGATTTTGTTATAAAAGTGACTAATATGGCCTATTTAAGTCATATTTATGTAATTTTGTTATGTATAAGTAATGTGCTATCTTTAAAATGTTATAACTCATACCGCTTGTGAAAAAATTGAAAGTTTGACCTTTGACCTTGACCTCAAGGTCATCAAGGTCTCTTTCACGCTTGGGTCTCGCTCTTATATTGACCCCCATATCATGAACTATATGTATACCAAGTTCCATGCTTTTATCCAATTTTGCACACTTAGGCCATTGTTGGGACCTTAGAGCCCCTACTACTGTTACTGCGTATATAAAACACGGAATACAACAAATACGGAAACGGAACTAAAACAAAGTTTAAATCGGGATTATAAATTTTATATATATCTATATACTTTAATATTTATCCATCTAAACTATAGTAACTATACATGCTAGCCATAAAAACTTCAAATACTATTAAATTAAACCAGCATACACATCGCCAATACGCACCATATTTCTTTCCGGTTTGCGTTCTCGAAATTGGAAATCACATAATTGTTTACAGCACGAAAACACATTTGACTTAATAAACTTGGGGTTTGGGCAGCTTGTGGTGACAATATACCTCGTAGTTATCGTTGCCTAGTGTCTGTTGTTGAATACCAACACATACACCATTGTATGTCTATCATATTCGATGTCTGAAACATAACTAATTTCTCTTTTCTAGTTTCCTATTTTCGTGTTATCATTTGACAGGTTCGTTCAATTTGAAAATCGTAATACAATGCTTCAACGCGGGCCTTTTTCCCCAGACGCGGCTATGCCCGAGAATCAAACCCCTTTTTTTTTGGTCTAAACTGTATAAATGTTAAATGTTTCAAAAAGAGAGTGTGCAGCCGAGTTCAAGTTCGAGTTATATTTGCTTTCATAACGAAAAACGCTGCACAGAACGTGTCAGTTCCTCACTATTGCTGATGTCGGACATATCACGTGTCATCCACCGTATGTATTTGTACCCTGTGTCAATGCATTCTCTTATATATGCGAGTCGAGCATAGGTCGCCTCGCATATATAAGAGAATGCATTGGCCTAACAATTTTTTAAATTTTTAATAATTTTTTCTTGTATTCTTTAACAATTTTATAATTTCACCCATACAGAGCCCCAGACAAACATGAGCAGACGACACTCTTCTATATGCTTCTATATATGTGTGGGGCTCCCTGCGGGGTAATTGATGTTTTTTTTATTTTATGTCCTAAAACTTGTAAGAAACATTTATTTAAAAAAAATGATAAAACATTGTTAGGCCAATGCATTCTCTTATATATGCGAGGCGACCTATGGTCGACTCGCATATATAAGAGAATGCATTGGCACAGGGTAACAAAAAATCCGACTTACGAATTGCATGTATATTGTACATGCTGTACACGTTCAGGTCCATGTTGATATATTACAACCTTCGCAACGAGATAGGCGTGCAGAACTTTATATGCCGAATAACCTTCCTAACCTGGACAATATATATTCTCAAGCTTTTTACTTGTATAAATAACTTGTGTCTGCCGATGAGTTATGTAAGACTTCGATATTGGCATATTATTGGGCAGTGATATCTGTTTGCATAGTGATAAAACATAACTAATATTCATCTCACTGTCCAATGAGGATGCATAATTCCCGGACAAAGGAATAGCGGAGAGACTCCATTCACCGGGTATAAGAGAGGGTTCCTTTCCAACTGCCCATGGCCGTGGACACGATGTGACTGTCTGTTGTAATGTTTTCTTTGGTGTGTGTATATGAAAGTCTTGAAATTTCAACTTCGTGCAGGAATCTGTTATTCCCAGACTATAACGCACGGGGCCAGATTGTTACAATAGTATGTTATTGTCTAGTTCGTAAGCTGTGTTACATGTATGTAAAAATACCAGGTTGTGTAACATTTTTGGGTTTTGTTTACATGACAAAGCGTACACACTTGACAATAGCATACTATTTACGCGATATTTATAATATAAGAACAGGTTATGTCCATATTGCAATATTCTTTTTGTTTATGGCGGTTTAGCGGATGTGAATATTTTAACAGCATGCCCACCGTGCCTTTAAAAACCATGGGTTTATAACTTTGATTTGTGGTTGTGGTTTGTGGAGCTCTACTAATGAGTGAAATCTATCCTGCAATTCACAGTTTCAAATAACTAATATGAACAAGGCTTTACCTCTTCTAGCAGCTGTTTCATGCTCTGATGCGAAGTATATGCCAGCTCCGAGAGCGCCACCACTATGTGGCATTATACGCAGTCCAGTCTTAAGTATCGCAGCTACTACAGCCACATTAGTACCATGCCACAGGCGCTTACGTTCCTTGATGTCCTTATGTGTCTTGAATCTATCACCCTAGAAGAGGAGAGATATGATGCTAGAAAATAAATTTGCCACATGTACTGCAGCAAATGGAATTATTGGCTGACTGATTGATGCATTAACGATAACTCAAATTTCTCAATAGTATTACTATGCACTAAAATATAGAGTTCGTCGCCGTCGTCATCATCACCACCACCATCATCATTATCTTCATCATTATCATCGTCATCGCTCGCCATCATCATCATCGTCACCTCGTCATCATCATTATCATCGTTCTGCATCCGCAATTGTTATCGTCATCGTCATTTACATCATCATCAACATAATCACCCTCTACTCGTTATCTATATCGTCATCACAATCACCATAATCGTTGTCACCATTATGGTCGTTGCCATCGTTATCATCGTCATCGACTCGTAATCATCAGTAACGTTGTCCTGCATTGTTATCGTCATCGTCACTAAAATCGTCACCAGCCTCATCATCTCTGTCGTCTTCGTCGTCATCATCATTACCACCCCCCATAGTCAGTGTCATCATCTTAGTCGCCTTGTCGTCATCATCTAAATCGCCTCGTCATCATCATCTTTATCATACTCATGCATCCGCATTGGTATTGTCATCAACCTCATTATCATCAGCAATTCATCATCACCCATTCCTTGACAGTATTTGTAGTATTTCATGATCACACAAATGAATAGGGGCCTCGGTGGCTCAGTCGGTTAGGGATACAACTCCAATCCGTCTCTGTCCTCCAGCGCTGGCGATGAGGGTTCAAATCCACATGTTTCCATCGTGAACTTTGTAACTCGAAATCGTTATCTGGTGCAGTTGCCAGTTACTCGCCGATGGCCGGTGGTTTGTCGCACATGGTCGACTGTTAGATTAGCCGTGCGGATTTCCTCCACCACTAAAACTGATAATGTAATATGGTCTTAGTTGCTGAAAGCGATATTAAACTCCAATTAATCAATCACAAATGTACAATAAGTGATTGCGAACGGATATACGTTCATACACGGCAAGTTGCCTTTAATTTTTTGTGCAGGTATTTCGTCAGAAAAAAACATATGGTACCAGAATATGAACGGCATGCAACATGCCCATGCAATGCACCATCACCAAAGCTAACGACATGTAAAGTAAAATGTGTGTAGTTCCACATGTAGCGGTGTTACTGACATTTGACTTCTAGTGTCTATATTATTGATTCTTGTTAAAGTAATTCCATGCGATTTACAGGCACATTTCGGTAGCATCGCTATACAAGAGAAACGACAGATGTTTTACTTATTATGTCCTTATTTTTGGTAAGGATGCACGTGGGGGCCTCGCGGTGGCTCAATCGGTTAAGGGTACAACACAAGCCGTTTCGCCCTCCAGCGCTGGTGATAAGGGTTCAAATCAACATGTTTCCATCGTGGATTTTGTAACTCGAAATCGTTATATGGTGGAGTTGCGAGTTACTCGCTTGTCAATAATTGTAATTCGTCGAAGTATCTAGCTCTCAGCTCTAAGTTCAATTAGTGTATGCTTCCCGACTTGAAGCACGAATTTAGGGTACTTTCACACACCCGCACGTTTTCATGGTATGTTTTCTCAGGCATTTCCTCACAGAAAACCATATGGTACCAAAACATAAACGGAAACATGCATATGAAATGCATCTTTCACAAAGGTAACGACGATAAATAAAACATCTGTAGTTTTGTTGTATACGATGCCACCGAAATTAGCCTGTAATATTTATTGGCATGTC
Organism: Siphonodentalium dalli; assembly: GCA_032622095.1. NCBI lineage: Eukaryota > Metazoa > Mollusca > Scaphopoda > Gadilida > Siphonodentaliidae > Siphonodentalium > Siphonodentalium dalli. The sequence continues at coordinate 102,811,714 of CP136068.1, forward strand.
CCAACAAGTATGAGTCACCCTGGTACCCTCACCTATAATGGGCCATTTAATAATACGTATAGTTTCATGCACTTACATAATTAGCTTAGCCCTAACATTAAACACATATTCGAATGTCAAACTGTCCTGTTTTATAAGAAGATTTTTCATTGGTAAATCCTTCAACGCTCATCCTTGTTGTACATACCCATTATTCACCTATGAACGCCATCTTAACTATACATATAACGTTATATTACAGGGGTGGCATGAAGACGGCCTGTATTGGTCATGCCACCCATGAACATGTAAATGTGTATACATACGTGTACCACTGTATTATATACATGTGCAAATAAACATTAAAAAAAAAATAATAATACAGGCATTAGAAGTCTAATGTCAGTAGCAAAGTGATAAAGGTGCATTGCATGGGCATGTTGCATGCCATTCATATTATGGCACCATATGTTTTTTTCTGACGAAATACCTGAACAAAAAATTACAGGCAAACTTGCCAGTATATGAACGTATATCCGTAGCGTTCGCAATCACTTATTGTACATTTGTGATTGATTGATTGGAGTTTAATGTCGCTTTCAGCAACTAAGTCCATATCACGACATGCCAGTTTTAGTGGTGGAGGAAATCCTCTCACCCACGGCTAATCTAACAGGGATTCCAATGGCTGATAAAGTCGTCGACCATGTGCGACAAATCTGACGATATGATAAAGCTCCGTAAACAGTCAAGTTTCATTTAAATCGGATTGATCAAATTGAGATGCGGTTTATATATATTTAAAAAAATCTACCGCTATGTGTAACATACCTGCATGTAATGACATATTTTCCACACATGCGCAAATATTGATATTTACAACACAATTGGATAGACCGAAACTGATTGCATTTATGTCAAATTTTGAATAATTTGCTTTAAAATTTCTCTTAAAGTACAGCTTATAGTTTCATAGTTTACTAGCAGTGTTTATAGCGACAGTACTGCTATGTATCCCACTCGTGCAGGTTGTAATTATTTACGGAATTAATACATCGCTAGTACATATACATGTATGTTAGTTGGTGTTTTATCGCAATCGGTGCCACGTTGTAGAACGTATATATGACCTTTTACAGAACGATGTTGTATGTATGTATGTACTGCATTGTATGTGAGTGTGTGATGATTGTTTATTGAATTTACTGTTTGAATGTGTGTTTTTAAATATTTAGACCGGAAAGTTCTTATTTGTACATATTGTATATATGTTTTCTCATGTACCATACATTATATTGTCTGAGAATAAAAGCAATACTACTAAAACATACCTCGCCATCTCTGTCTACTGTCCATATTCCGTTGATCTTGAGGTCCTGATAACTCTTTGTGTTCATCACATATTCTTCCAATATCTAAACGTGAAAATTATAGCAAATAACGCATAAATTAATTACTGGCATCATGTCCCAGTTGCAAATATGGCAGTTTTGAACGGAGCGCTGCTGACAGATCTAAAGCTGCTACGGACCCGGTTTATATGGACCCTGGCTTGTAGGGACTTTATCTAACACGAACGCATTCATAAAATTATTTCGATTTGTTTCCAAAATAAATTTGAGTTGTTCTCAAAGGGTGTGACTAAACACCGCCCGGACCAGCCCGGACCCCCCATATGGACTATATGGGTGATTTTAAGGGCAATATAAGTGCAGGGGTGTCATGGAAACCCACTCAGGGTCGCTATTAACCCTCAAAATGCCGGCATCGGCGAAAATGTTCGCCGCGAAATGAAGCTAACAGCCCGGACCGCCCCTGCTGCGTCCAGGTGTGATTTTAGTATCCATATCTGTGCGAGGGTGTTAATGAAACCCAAAATACGCACGGAGAGTGGTCAATGTCAAACGGAAGTGCCGCTTATTAACCCCTATACTTCCCAGATTCAGCCAGAATTACAAAATTGCGCCCCCAATAAACAAACTCACAGCCCGGACCCCTTAATGTCCTCGTACTTCTAATAACTCCTTACATATGTGTTGTGGAACTACCCTCGACTACACTCACGAAGATACAAGGGCGAGTCGCCCAGGAATGCCTGCAATTAACCCCCAAAATGCCGCCATCGCCGATTATGTCTATGCGCAAGAACATGTCTGGTGACGTGTTAGTTAAACAGACATGGCTCATTCGAGCTTCCAAATTTAGTCTCCGTAATTTGGAAGGAGGTATACAATAGGCTGACAAATACTCGAAATGTTGATATACCGGCTTGCTATACACATTCTCTGAGAAATAGTTGCCTAGGTCACAGCCAATTTCCAGCTGTTTAAAAATGTTCATACACAGGTGAAATAAACGCAATTTAATTTTACCATATCATGAACATACTAACAAGGAACGCTTTTTCTGTTCCATGTCGTGCAAATAGTTTTGTGTTTGGGACCCAAGCATCGTTTTCAAAGTTTCATTTTTCATGACTTCAATGCGTGTTTTTGTGACACATAATGCTCGTAGAAATGGGTTCAGGTATTGATCGACCTATTTCGATACCGGGACCAATTCAAATGCGAATATTATTAGATGTATTCTGGAGCGTAAATCGCCATGTGGCTTTAACTACTAGCACAGTGGTCACTTTAATATACTCCGTCGATGTCTAGGGAATCTATTATAATTAAAAATGTTATTAATGTTATTAATGACTACAAATGCTAAATACGATTCCCATGCACTTGGCGTCAAGACAATCCATTGAGATATAGCCGACCATTTCTTTACTAAAAGGATTATCCAATCAGTCATAAAAGTATGCATTACATTTGAATGGTCCATTATTCGTCTAGAGTGATGATGTTCAGGCAAGAGCATCTCGATCTGCCGACAGCTATTGTTTCCAGGGTACCCTCACGAGGGGGTCTTCCCGTTCACCCGGCAGCTATTGTTTCGGGTCAAGGTGTCATAATCGGGTACATCATAGAGATGCCGACTAAAATCGGCCCTAAAAAAAACAAAAAACAAAAACATTTTTTTGTTTTTTTAGATTTTAAAATAAAAAAATTATTAAAATTGTAAAAAATTGTAAAAAATAATAACAAATGATGAAAAATTGTTAGGCCAATGCATTCTCTTATATATGCGAGGCGACTTATGGTCGACTCGCATATATAACATAATGCATTGGCACAGGGTAAATGGGTTGATACAAAAATAGGACATGGCACTCAAAGGGTCAATACTGCCTTAGTTCAATCGTTTGCCGCTTACATTCTATTCCCGGTTTCTTTTAGGGTTTTTATGATTTGTCAGAATTTGGCATTGATTCATTGTTGATGTTAGGAAAGAATCTGTCCTATGTATTTATTTATTTATGCAAACATAAGAAACTACAATAATTTAACATATTAACATTGTGCTTCTCTCCTCGACCGTTTGGGGTTGAAGAATGCATGTACTTGAGAACTTGTTATTTTATAGCTCAATCAATTGTAATACAATCGCTCATCTGGAGACGACTCAATTGAAACGCGTTCAAGGCGACATGCTGAAACACTGCTCGGCAGCAAACAGTTATTTACTTAGTGCAGATATTTCTGCAGGTCATTTGTTAAACATATTATCTGAACATTTATTTAGTCAATGAGTATTTAGTAACGAAATGGTTAAATGTTCACGTATGTAGATAGCTGAATGTGAAGGTGATCTATGACAACCACCCAACGTATTTTATGTTGATAGTGAAGAACTCTGACCACCCTTGTAACACGCCTGGACACTGTGGCTGACATTTGTAGAATGAGGTCCCCAGATGGTGAATTTAGTTACCACAAAGTTCACTCTTTGGGGATCTCAATCTGCTTAGATCTCTCTATCTGGTAAGTATCTATATTCTCCTTATTAATTTTGTTTTAGTTACTTTTCCCCCGTCTGTTCAGGTCTTTTTAGTTCATATATGCCCTAATTTTCTGAAGATAAAATTTCATAATCGATATGACTAATGGGTGAGCATCAACAACTTCAACTGGTGAACTTCAATCTGATCATATGTCTGCCATAGCAGTTGAGGACTAAACAGAATCAGGTTCCCAGAGGGTGATTTTGATTATTCTAACCCGCTGTGCATTCTTCAAATGTCAGACACTATCCAGTATCGCTTTGTATTGTGTTTAGATAATGTGCCCATCAACTTCATGCACCCCCAATGGAGACCATCTACCCATGTCCTTGTTAACCATTTTATGACTGGAGCTGCATAACATTTGGCATAAACCCTGTGCCAATGCATTCTTTCATATATGCGAATATCCCATATGGATTGACATAACAATATTTACGTGACCTTGTAAGCCATTGTATTCTCTTATATATACGATGCTCCCTATGGGAGACTCGCATATCGAAGAGAATGCACTGGCACATGATCTGTGATGCTGCACCAGCGCAATCCCCATTGTAAAAGGGTTAAATTGACATAGATATATATTCTTATTCCTCACCTTGAATTCTATTGATTGCCGGCTGAGAAGACCAAGTTTACAGTGGAGTGACTTGTAGTTTACATCGTGTGTATGTGGCACGTCTTCCAGATCCTATTGTGTATAGTGTAGGTAGTTAGCGACAAAAAATGCTCGGATCGATACAAGTCGGATAAAAGCGCCATTTTTTAGTATCTTGTAGGACAGCATCTCTAGTCTAGGAATTTTCTCAAGAACCAACTTTTTGGCCAATGTAGAGCCGAAAATTCAAGATGGCGTCCAAGATGGCCGCCGGTTTGACGGTGGCACACCTAATAGATTTGCCTCTCGATTTGACATGGTAAACATAACGAATTCCCCACATCATCTAATAATGGTGTTTATAGAATAAAAACCGCGACATTTAGTTGAAAAATGGCCACAATTATTCAAGATGGATGCCAAAATGGCGACCGAAACATGAGAAATTTGTTTTTTTACTTATTTAAAAAAAAAATACTTTACAATTTTCGAGAGAGAAGATATCAACTATGTGTTCATTATTCGATAGGATAACTTATGTGGAAGAGTTGTGCACATTAAGGGTGAAGTAGTCTTGTTCGTTCTGGTAGAAATGTGAGGAAGAATATGTGCTATATAAAATGAATGAAATTATTCTCAGACTGGTTTCATTCTGTAAATGCTTAATAACCAACCGCGAATGGCACTGATGTCATCAATTCTATTTGCGACACTACTATATCGTTGGATCAATTGAAAACACTTTGTATGTCGAGAAGTTTACTAATAAAAAATCAATTTAGTAGTGGATTTACCACGAATATAGGACACACAAAACGACATACCCCATATTCATCAAACTCAATTTGGTTCTCAAAAAACAAGAACATATGGAAGGTATTCTGCAACATATCTTCATCATCAGGCCTCGTATTCAAATTACCAATACCTAAAGACATATTATGGACTTGTTCGGTGTGTGTGAAACTGATTAATTAGTATTCAGGCGCATTCTACTAACATCGCCCAAAAGATAAAAAAAAACATACAACTCCATAGAAAACACAGTCTGAATTACGCTTAATTGTAAATATTTACATCTCGATTCGGGACGCAGCAATCGGCGATAAAATAACGCAAATGATTTCGCAATCGATACCCATTGCATTTAATAAATATATAAGACTGACGGTGTGTGTTGTATATTTAGGTTGTTATTAATAACAATAACTACTTTGAGCAAGATTATTCTCCATTTCTAGTGGTCACCCAACCGGAGTGTTTCACATCACTTTAAATTCAGTGTTTTTATGTCCAATTATACACAAACTGATTGAACCGTATACTCCAAAGTATATTTGAGTTCGGAATAAAAACACATATTATTTCCTTGTACCATATAGTGTCCTCAATTTTTCCAGCAACAGAACATGAAACAATCATGCGAATAGCCCAGAATCAATAATATAACATTAGTGCAATGTATTGCATATATATGCATATGTCAAATTGTGTATGTTATATTGTTGCTGGATATATTCCAGGGGGCCTTGTGGTGTGGAGATCGGATCAGTAAATATGAAATACACTTTGTATTAATAAATTGAATTGAACAATTCACTACTCACAACCACATCTGCACAAGTACATGGAAGTTTGCTTTTTTAACATTTGCACCTGGAACAAACCGATTTGCAAACATATTTAATCAATTCGGTGCACACTCTAGCCACTTCTGTGGTTGTCGTCCATACAGGAAAAAAAAGAATCGTTAATAAATATCCACCAGAAGGAGTCACATTGGGGGGAAACTGTTTCACCAGAATCAATTATATCACACTTCTGGCCCCGTCTCCATCAAATTAAGTTCCGACTCTTCCGCGGTTTGTTAAAAAATATTCGAAGTTTTGATAGGCTACACTGAATGTCAATACAGAAAGTATTTTCAAATAACAATCGACAGATTAGGTCTTTGTGTGTGAAAAATCGGCTGCGTGTGGTGCACATTTAGAGATGTGCATTTGTGGGTATTTTCCACGAGAATTAAGCAGCAGTTTGGTGATCAGATTTTATCACATTTAAATTGGGCTGGAACTTGTCAGGTTTTATGATCGAAAATGTGGTTATTATAGTGATCATACAGTGATACATGTTCCAGCCCAACTAAAAGTGTCAAGACCGATACACTTATCAAATTGCTGCTTAATTTAAATAGGAAATGCACAAAAACGCATCATGTCTCTAAGTGTGCACAAAAATATCTGATTTCGCATTATTATCAACAATAAGCACGAGCAAAGACCTAATCTACGGATATGTGTTTCGAAAATAGTTCTGTTTTGACATTTAGTGTATAAATGGCGGCAAAAACTTTGAAATATTTGTTTTAAATTGCGAAAGAGTCGGGACTTAGTTCGATAGAGACAGAACCGGAAAGGCGATAGAATCGATTCTTGTGAAACAGTTTTTTCCCAGTGAGTCAGATGCTGGAAACTTTGCATATATCTTACTATGTAAGTCAAAATACCAACCTGATATATACTAGTAGCACGATTTCTTTGGTGGTAACTGTTCATGTGCGCGGCATTTGCTGAACATTTCATGTCTATCTTCATTAACTGAGGTCAGGTTCGCAGATTTGTCATAAACAAAATGCTAAATACACTCAAATAGTGGTGATGGAACATCAAGTATCACAAAAGGATTCCTCGTAATTGACATCAAGCATTCTGTTAGCTCTGGGTAAGCTTCTCAAGTATCCCAAAATGTGCGCTTACCCTTACCAAAGAAAAGTTGAGTCGCATCCTGATATCGCATGGAAATGATGGAATATTGGAAGCACAGTTGAATTTTCTGAGCCCAATTGAATTGTAAATATCAACTATGTTGCGGATAACATGGGATTTAGACTTGCAGAAAGACGTTCTTTGACCAATGCAAACAATTCTTGCCTGTTGGTGGTGTTTCTTAGAAATTCATTCCAATTCGGTGGAACTTTTGTAGTAAGCCCCAACCTTACATCGAATGCCGCTACCACGTTTCTCTCACGTTCCTGTTTTGATACTACCCTCTATTTACCTGTCCAAAACCAAGTCAATTCTTCTACAATCTGCGAGCTGCATCATAACATATGGAATAAACGTTGTGCCGATATACATTGAGAAGGCAAGCCCGACGTCAGGTGTCAGTAAGTGTATCAGAGCACCCCGTCGAACACCTTACACTCGACCTTTGGATTTGGCTCTGCGGTGTCTATGTAGTTTGATTAGGATTCATGCAGCTTAGAAAGTCACATTTATTACCACCCCTCATTTTATAGATGGGGAGTCTATGAACCGATAATTCATCGATTATTGTTCACACTTTTGACACATATATTATCATGATCATGTTGGGACATATGCATGCTATGCTTCTTCAATGCAAATATTTGAAACTGTTTGTCTTTCGAGAAGTCTAAATCCCATGTTACCTACGACATAGTTGATATGTGCAATTCAATGGGCTAAACAAATTCAACTGTACCTCCAATATTCCATCCAATATCAGGATGCGACTCAACTTTTTCCTTGGTAAGGGTAAGCGCAATTTTGGGATGCTTGGAAAGCTTAGCTCACAGAATGCTTGATGCCAATTACGAGGAATCCGTGTGTGGTTCTTGATGTTTCATCACCACTATGTCAGTGTATTTTGCATTTCGTTGTGATTGTTTATGACAAATATGTGAACCTGACCTCAGTTCATGAAGCTAGACATGAAATGTTCAGCATTTGAACATTTATCAACAACGAGGTACATGCTCTTGCAAATGAAAATCGTGCTATATATATCAGGCTGGTATCTGAACTGTACGCCCCACAGTAGATGCAAAGTTTCCAGCACCTGACTTCCTTGGATGGAAATTGATTGATGGTTCTTTTGTTACTGTATGAATGACAACACAAAAGCAGCTAGAGACTGCACAGAGTTGATTATGTTTGCAAATCGATTTGTTCCAGGTGAAAATGTTCAAGAAGCAAACTTCTATGTACGAAGTTGTGCAGATGTGGTTTTGAGAAGTGAATTGTTCAATTCAGTTTATTAAAACAAAGTGCATTTTCAAATTCTAAAGTATTTGTAATTTGTATACGAGGCCGGATGATGAAGATGTGTTGCAGAATACCTTCCATGTGTTCCTGTTTTGAGAACCAAATTGAGTTTGACGATTATGGGTTTTATCATTTGGCGTTTCCTAATGTCGTGGTAAATCCTCTACTAAATTAATTTTTTATTTGTAAAGATCTCGATATTCAAATTCGTATTCAATTGATCCAACCATATAGTAGTGTCGCAAATATAATTGAAGACATCAGAGCCATTCATGGTTCGTTTCTAAGCATTTACAGAATGAAACCCTGTCTGAGAATAATTTTGCTAATTTTACATAGCACATATTCTACCTCATATTTCTACCAGAACAAACTTTACTACTTCGCCTTTAGTGTGCATGACTCTTTCACAGAGGTTATTCCATCGAATAATCAACACATTGTTGATATCTTCTCTTATATTATCTCGAAAATTGTAAAGTATTTATACAAAAATAAGGAAAAAAACAAACATTTCCATGTTTTGGCCGCCATTTTGGCATCCATCTTGAATAATTGTGGCCATTTTTCAACTAAAAGTGGGATCTGTTATTCGATAACCACGATTCTTATATAATAGGGTGGAATTCGTTATGTTTAATATATAACATTGAGAAGCAAAACTATTAGGTGTACCACCGTCAAACGGGCGGCCATCTTGGACGCCATCTTGAATTTCCGGCTCTACGTCGGTCAAAAAGTTGGTTCTTGAGAAAATTCCTAGATTAGAAATGCTGTCCAACAAGATATTAAAAAATGGCGCTTTTATCCGACTTGTATTGATCAAAACGCTAACTACCTACACTAGTAGAAATAGACACAATGTAGTGAAACTTGGAAGCACAATTATATTTTACAGATAGGTCTGCAAATGGCGTGCCTTAATAAACTTACAGGAACTGTTTGTAATAAAATAATTGAAATTAGTTATATTTATTTTTCGCGATGTGGGTTTCCATACATAGACTGCAATGATGGCCAATCAGAAAACGGATAAATACTAAATTGTCCGGTAAGATCGACATATGCATGGCCGTGCAAATTAAAATGTACATTTTCTCTCTGAATGATAGTTTTTTTTTAAATTGATATTATAAAAAAAATGTCTACATATATTTGAATAACATATCCATTGATGTATAACTTACTATTTTTGCCATTTTTTTTTACCAAAACACCGCCGAACGTTTGTTTTTGGCTTTTTAATGATTTGTTCACGAATGACATGCACGGCGTTCATAAAGGGAAATTAAGTCTGACGCGTATTTACTGTCAGCCACATGTGGTAGCAATGTACTGAACCAAAACTGAATACATGTCTGCGATCGGAAGCGCATGTATAATTATGCTACAAATAAACAAAATGTTAATGCATCCGAGTCGTCGGAAAGTTTCGTACAATAACCATCATCGTAGGATCGGGTTTCGATTCCAGTTTACTATACTGCTGGAATTGCTAATTAATTAGAACACGACATAATTTACGGCTGGCATTTCCAAACGAATCCCCGAAAATGTCCCGTAAATTTCCCCAAGTTTAAGCTCAAACTGTTATGAATTTAGTGTCACCTTGAATTAACAAGACAACCTAATTTAAATTTAAATTCTCGCGTACGGTATAGTGATGGCTTAACATTAGAGTTCAAAATATATTAACGTAAATTAATCTATACATTTTCCACAGTCGCCATATTCCGTACACATGACATATATATAAACAATCATGATCAACATATTATTATTACCGACAACAAACCACTCAATTCACGCGTCTGCACACACAGTGCAAGCACTGCGCGAACAACGCTATATAGTTGCTAATTACCTAACCTGAACTACCTGGGGTGGACTCGGGTTATGATTTCATATGGGGCTGTAGCGTAATGTGCATGGGAACAGTCTATTTTGATTAAAACGGCCATGGCTCATTTGTGCTTCCAAATTCTGTCTACTTATAAGGTAAGATATGTTGACAAATACACGAAATGTTGATATCCCGGCCTCACATGCTCTGAAAAAATACTTGCCATGGTCACATCCACTTTCAAGCTGTTATAAATTTTTCTCAAAAGAAGTGAAACAAACGCTTTTTATTTCTACTATATTATGAATAGACTAACACGGGACGCTCTTTTCTGTTCCATGTCGTGCACATGGCTGTTGTTTGTTTGGGACCCACACACCGTGTTCAAAGTTGTATTTTGCATAACCGCAATGCGGTTTTCTGTGACATCATGAGTGTCATGTCCGTAGAAAGGCAGTTCAAGTATCCACCTATTTGGATACCGAGAACAAATTTTAAAGCGAAAATTATTAGGTGTATTTTGGAGCGCAAACCGCCATGTGGCTTTAAGTTTTGAACCAGTACTGGTTCATCATAAATTTATGAGTGAAAAACTATGCCCACCCTTCAAAGCCATTAATTCCAATCTTTAACGGACCTGGGTATACGAAGCTGAATTTGTAGGTGTCTGAACCTTCTCTGTGGCTGTTTAGAATACGCGCATTTTCTTGGGTATGTTCCCCACCAGCCGGTCCATTACTCATTAAATACGGGCGTATTATTGTTCTCCTCTTTGTAATGCTTTATTTTCTCCCTATGGGTGTATACTGCCAGGGTGATATGGTCGTGTTAATGGAGCTATGGGGATATCTCGCAGAACAACACATTTCTTGTTTCACACGATGCGAGTTTTTTTTAGGAAATTGTAGTAGAACGAAGAGTAATTTCCTATTCCCACAACATAACACAAAAGGTGACATCCAATGTTTTTCTGGGGATATTTTCCAAGATTTCTTCCGGCACGTATTCCGGGGTGGGTGGGTGGTCAAAGCCACCAACAAGCAATTTTTTCCGCAACTAAAAAAAAAAAAAACTGCTTGTTTTTAGTGTTTTGGCAATGAGTTGGGCTTCAAAACCACTTTGAATCAGTTTGAATGAGAGAAATAATGTAATTCTAACTGGTAAACTGACTGCAGGCAGTTATCGTGTTGTATTTTGTTGCAAATTTTGAAATCCAAGATGGCCGCTGGCAGCCATGTTTTTTTGGCCGAATGACCTCAAAATTACTCATTCCTATTCACATGTCCATGTTAACATCCATGATAAATAGTATGCACAGAAATTCATATACAGCTGTTTACAGTGAATTTCCCCCCCGCAAATCTCTGTTTTAGTGTTAAAAGGGGGGGTGGGTGTCAAAAAATGGCCGGAAAAAACTGCCGAAAACGGAAAAAAATTTGGCGGTGGGGGTGGGTGGGTTCAAAAAAATGATCGAAAGGGAAAAAATGCCATACGTGCCTGAAATTTTTTTCCGACCCCCCCCCCCCTGGTTTTTACGCTAAATATTACGAAAAATATAAAAAAGTGGACCGACGGTAAACAGGTAACGGAAACAACAAGAAAGGATTTATCAACAATGTCTGATGTTGCATATATAAATATATACCGTATATCTCATATATATTTTGAAGACCTCTGTCTGTATGTTTGTTTGTCTGTCTGTCTGTCTGTCTGTCTGTCTGTCTGTCATTTATACAAATCTACGATTCTCGACTGATCGGGACGAAACTTGGTACGTGTGTGTAGTTTGACCAGGCGGTGAACGTTGTCGTATTGGCGAGCCCGTGCGGCGCCCGCTTCGCGCATGCGCAGACGATATCTCGGAAACGGGTGGAGCTATCGACTTGAAATTTGCTATGTGAATGTATCTTGCCCCGGATACGAATTTTATCGGGTCGCCGAGCCCGTGCGACGCCAGCTTCGCGCATGCGCAGACCAGATATCGGAAACGGGTAGAGCTATCGACTTGAAATTTGGTTTTTGAAACGGGTGGAGCTATCGACTTGAAATTTGGTTTTTGAATAGCCCGGACAACGTGTGTAGTTTGACCAGGCGGTGAACGTTGTCGTATTGGCGAGCCCGTGCGGCGCCCGCTTCGCGCATGCGCAGACGATATCTCGGAAACGGGTGGAGCTATCGACTTGAAATTTGCTATGTGAATGTATCTTGCCCCGGATACGAATTTTATCGGGTCGCCGAACCCGTGCGACACCAACTTCGCGCATGCGCAGACGAGATCTCGGAAACGGGTGGAGCTATCGACTTGAAATTTGCTATGTGAATGTATCTTGCCCCGGATACGAATTTTATCGGGTCGCCGAGCCCGTGCGACGCCAGCTTCGCGCATGCGCAGACCAGATATCGGAAACGGGTAGAGCTATCGACTTGAAATTTGGTTTTTGAAACGGGTGGAGCTATCGACTTGAAATTTGGTTTTTGAATAGCCCGGACAACGTCGGGCTCATCGGCTAGTCTCATATATATTTTGAAGACCTCTGTTTGTCTGTCTGTCTGTCTGTATGTTTGTTTGTCATTTATACAAATCTACGATTCTCGACCGATCGGGACGAAACTTGGTACGTGTGTGTAGTTTGACCAGGCGGTGGACGTTGTCGTATTGGCGAGCCCGTGCGGCGCCCGCTTCGCGCATGCGCAGACGAGATATCGGAAACGGGTGGAGCTATCGACTTAAAATTTGCTATGTGAATGTATCTTGCCCCGGATACGAATTTTATCGGGTCGCCGAGCCCGTGCGACGCCAGCTTCGCGCAGACCAGATCTAGGAAACGGGTAGACCTATCGACTTGAAATTTCGGGCTGGGTAGAGATATCGACTTGAAATTTGGTTTTTGAATAGCCCGGACAACGTCGGGCTCATCGGCTAGTCTCATATATATTTTGCAGACCTCTGTCTGTATGTTTGTCTGTCATTGATACAAATCTACGATTCTCGACCGATAGGGACGAAACTTGGTACGTGTGTGTAGTATATTATACCTACAACATATTATTGACTTTACTTTTGACCTATATGAGCTTGTTGACCAACTTTGATTATAATTTAAAGGTATGCATACTAAAAAAAAATTATAATTACCTACGCCAATTTTAAGTTAACTTATTATAAATGCATTCAATTATAACCATAGTGAATACTATGATTGCTACATAAACAATAATAACAAATAATTCAACCTAAATACAATATTGATATTTAAAAGATATTTGACTGACTTCCAGGGTGCTCTATAATTTTTTCTTTTACTTCTGCCTTTTTACTTTTGACTGGCTAAAACTGCTCCTACGGCAGATTATCTGTTCATCATTAGCATAATACAGCTTCCGGTGAGCAAGGCAGGGTACCTTTTTTGTGGGCCCAGGACACTGCGGCATCCCCCATTGCTCACTATGAATGTGGGCACCATAAAACAATCATAGAAATATGATGTTTTTGAAGAAAAAAAAAGGAACACATCTGATTTGACGTTCGGAAAAAATTGGTAGAAAAACGCATGACGTCGTCAACGAGGCCCGCGCATCCCATATATTTGATCATCGAAGATGTTAACGTTATTACATGCGTAAATTGTAATGTTAGTGTTTTTTTGAAACATGGATCCAGTAACGGAATTTCTCTAGACTATTGATGTGCAGTACGACCATATTCCTGCAACAACGCAAATGTCGAATCCACTGTATGCAGGCAATGTGACACCACGGGTAGAACAGCAACAGGTACCAATGGTGTATCCGCGAACGGATCAACAACCAGTGTATACACCGCCGGTGAAAACACAACAAATGACTCAACCTGTTATATACCAAGTTATCAACAGTTCACAATGGGAAGAACAGACAAAATTGTTACGGAATATTTGGCAGGAAATGAAGGATTTGCGAAAGCAATTAACACAAAACCCGGCTGAATGTACAATCAACTTGAAACCTCACATGATTGACATACCAATTGAGGTACATGGTTTCCAGAAAGAACATACGAAGCGATCAACATTTGGATCACTCGGGAAAGATTTAACAGTGATGAAGAAACAAAAGAAATGATTTTTATATTATTTTAAACGGCCCTTTTCAGGGCCACTTAAAATTCACGAAAGATACGCTCTGTATTATTATGCTATATGATGATCGTATTATAGATATGAAGGGTGGTAGTGGGTTTTTTATTGTTAGGGAAGTATTCTTTGATAAATTATGTGAACATTTTCTCCAAGTTCACGATGAATGATTTTGGTTTGGAGAAATTATGTGAACATTCTCTCCAAGTTCAGGAAGAATGACCAAATCGTACAGTAGCAATTTCAGAGTTTATCTTTAAAAAAAATTGTGAGGCCCTGAAAAGGGCCGTTTTGGATGGTTTCAAAAGAAACCGCACGATGTGTTTGGGTTTGAATACAGCTGAAAGTGGTCTTGGGAATGTCGCAACCAAATGGCATAATTGCACGGCTGGCCTGTCTGTATCCCCCAGAGCGGCAAGAATTCTTAAACTCTATGCCCTGAGAAGATTATGATATTCCGCTGCAGTGATGTAGCCGCAAGTCGCACCATCAATCTTGATGTCCCCAGCAATCTGGTGTGTCGGAACCACCGTGGTGGCAATCCAAAGACCCGATCTCTGTTGTCCGTCATCAGCATAACGGTGTACCTGTAGATATCAAAGAAGTTATCTACAGTACCCGTTTCTGCTAAACTCAAAGCCTTCCATATCATCTGTGCTTCATCCCCAAACACACCTCTCACCAGCATACCATCCTCCAAATAGCTCCGATACAGATCTCGGTAATCCATTTAGGTATGAATGAAGAATGGGGATGTCTGTTTTTTTTATTGAAAACGCGCGGACGTCGCTGACGACGTCATGCGTTTTTCTACCAATTTTTTCCGAACGTCAAATCAGATGTGTTTCTTTTTTTTGTCAAAAACATCATATTTCTATGAATAAAACACCGATTTGACTCGGGAAAATTTTATCTGTACCATTTTACCATTATGAACGGCAATTTCTACGAGTACATTTTACAACGCTAGCGTCTTCGAATTTATTCGAAGACTTTCGCTTTTGTTAAAAAAGCACTGGTAAAGTAGCACAATTTACCAAAGCATCTATTTTTGTTCGGTATTATTCTAAGTTCAATGTGTACAGCAAAGGGGAGCGCATTTCGCTTACCACACTGCCATTAAAATCCGAGAAAAAATCGATACATTAGTAAATTGTGCTCTTTTGTGTCAAAAAAAAACACTTCGAAGCGCTCACCTTACTCCTTGGAATCTAACACAACCTCTGGACCGATGAATCCGACCCTGGGTTGTCACTCTGGCCCACCGCTCGCTGACTGTCACTCTGGCCCATGGGTCAGAGTGACAACCCAGGTCATGGGACCTGTCACTGACACACCCCAAGTGGCTCGAGGTATTCCGAAAAAAAGAAACACACTTGAATTGACGTTCGGGGAGATTTGGTGACATACGCAATGACGTCGTCAGCGGCGTCCGCGCGTTTCATATAATATGGAGCGCAGTGTAGCGTTTTTTTTATCTTCAAAATGTTCTCTAAACTAAAAGAGAAAATTTTGCTAAAATTCTCTGCCGATGCTCGATTAAAGTATTGGCAGAAGAATGTTAGAGATTCGGAGAGCCATAAGTTAGCCATTAGAGCTGGAGTTCAAGAATTCCTGCAAAGATGGAGACCTAGTCCTCCCAAGGTGCATGTGGAAACTCCAGAGTGGAGACCCACGTATAAGGAGGGAGCATTATATCCAGACTTGTCTGAATATAATCCTCCAAAGCCGCTACTAAGGTGGATTACCACCGAGGCAGCAGAATACGTGCCGGATCCATACTGGGGACCCACATATAGCAAGGGAGGATTTTATCCTGATTTGTCTGAATTTTATTGACTCGGCAAACAATTTAAACGGCCCTTTTCAAGGCCACCCAAATTTTTCAAAAGATACGCTCTGAAATTGCTAAAAAAACGTAACAAGTAATTAAATCAATAATATTTTATTCACCAATTTTAACTTTCTTGGAAGATTATCGCGATAAACGTCTTTTTCTCTTTCTGCTAGGCAAAGTGTTTTGCTTAATTTTAGTATCGTTAGCGCCTTTGGCTACAACGTTTATCACTTCAATCTGCGAATCCTCCGTGTTTAGAATAGTGATTTCATCATTTGACACCTCGGATGAGGCGTATAATTCACCACTCTCAGTTTTCACATCCGCGATCTCGTTAATTGAAATCGCGGTTGAGTTGCATTGTTCCCCACTTTCAGCTTTCACATCCGCGATCTCGTTAGTTGATGTCTCAGTTTGATCAATGTCCATTACATCACATGGTGTGAGATAATCGTTGTCTGGTGTGTGCGTCCAAGTAGATTTCCCAGCAGTAGATTCACTCACCATCAATGATGATTTTTTCATCTGATCAATCATCTTTTTCGTAGTGCCATCACATTGAAAAGCCCAATGTGAACTCGAATTGCATCTAAAACAGTTACCGTATGGTGGCGCATGTCCGTGTCAGAGCATAAAAGCGACGCGCTTTTTCATCACGTCGTCATTTCACGATGAAGCGCCTTGTGCCATATTCAGATAGCGAAAGCGAACGAGATAATAGAAAGAGAGTGGATGATGACTGTAAATATTATACTATGAAAAATCTGACTGATAAATACTCGAGGAAATTTAAAACAGCATCAAAGAAATACAACGTTACATTTCAAGAATTTCATCAACCATTTCAAACTGTTCACATAATTTTCAAAGATCTGGTGAACAGTTTGAAAGATGAGTGTGATGCAGGACCAAAAGATCAAATGAGAATTTCCATCTTTCACCCAGGGCTAGATCTAGGGATTCACGTCCCGTTCACTGAAGCAAAAGACCTGACGGGTGAATTATTGCTTGACAACATAGAAAAAGTTGCACAATCGAACAAAAAATTCAAAATTCATGACGGACAGATGACATTTGATATCACTGTCACGCATATGCCTACAGGTACCGCAAGACATACCTTACATTATGGAGCATTCGGTGAAAAAAATCAAATTAAAACAGTAAAGAAATGTATTCTTCTGATTCAGAACGCAGAAGATAACATGTGTTTTTGCGAGGGCTGTCGTTGTTGGTATGTGTAATGCTGACAAAAAAAGATACCGCTGAATGGAAGCAACAATGGAAACGGATTATGAGACCAGCAAGAGCTCCATAACGGGAAGCTGCAAAGTCATTGTTGGATAAAGTGGGGTTATCACACGACACCCGTTGTGGGGTTGAGGAATACAAAATTATTCAGGAACAATTATATCCGGAGTATGTTATAAACATACATAATCAATTTGCTGACGAAGGCTTTCTTGTTCAACCACCACCAGTTGGGAAAGAAAGTAAAGTTGTCCATCTATATTCAATGACAACCACTACGCTGTGATCACAATTGTCACATGATTCCTTGGATGTATTTATTACTGTGAACACTGTGATGTCGGTTCGACCAACAGAGGTGATCATTTATGCCCATACAAGTGTAAGTGTTTCGAGGATCAGATATGCCCCTTTGAACGATTGATACACTGCATCAAATGTAAGAGGACTTTTAGAAGTAAACGTCTGGACAATCATTTGAAAAAATCACCAAAACAAGACAAAACTATTTGTGATATGATACACAAACGCCAGAAATGTGGGGTTGAAATCGTCACACGAAAGGAGAAAAGACATATCTGTTCAGGAACAAAGAAGTGTAAATACTGTAATGAAATCGTTCCATGAGACCACATATGTCATATTCAACAGTACGAAAAGAAAAAAACACAGAAAGAAGTAAAGGTACCATTCATATTTTTTTGATTTTGAATGTCAACAAGATACTGGTGTTCATATACCCAATTTTTGTATTGCACAAACTGCTTGTGGAAATTGTATATGTAAACCCATTGATGAAATATGCAATTCATGTGATTCTGTATTGTCAAATAGAGAATATGTTTTTATAGGTGACAATGTATTGGAAAGATTTAGTAAATGGTTGTGTTACACCAACGACCATAAAGGCATAACACGCATTGCTCACAATGCAAGAGCTACGATAGTAATTTCCTCTTACATTACTTGGTGAACAATGGAAATTCAAAACCTATGTTATTATGAATGGTAACAAAATACTGAGATTACAATGTAATGGTGTTAGAGTAATCGATTCATTGAGTTTCATCCCAATTGCATTATCTAAATTTCCAAAAACATTCCAACTTGAAGAAATGGCTAAAGGTTATTTTCCACATTGGGCAAATACACAGGACTTTCAGAATTACGTAGGACCATATCTAGACAAAAATACTATAAACCTGAAATCATGTCTGAGGAAAATAGGGATACATTTCTGAAATGGTACGAAGCTAGGGTGAGGATATTTTTGATTTCCAAAAAGAAATTCAAAAGTATTGTAAATGAGATGTAGACATTTTAAGACGTGGATGTGGCAAATTCAGACTATGTGTAATGGAAACTGATCAAATAGATCCATTACGGAAAGCAATAACATTAGCTCAAACCTGTAACCTTGCATGGAGAAAAAATGCATTACCAGAGAATTCTCTAGGTATAATTTCAGACGCTGGATATCCACAAGTGCGTAAATTTTCAATGAAAGCAATTCGATGGCTACAGTACATTGCTACAAAACAAAATATAAACATAAAACATGCTTTAAATGATGGTGAAGCTAAAATAGGCACACATTTTGTTGATGGTTATCATGCAGAATCAAACACAGTGTATGAAATGTATGGGTGTTTTTTCATGGCTGTCCTACTTGCTATCCAGATAGAAACCGCCGAAACCCATACAGTAATATAACAATGCATGAATTGTATGAAAAAACAATAAAAACGGAAACTGAAATAAAAAGCTTGGAAAGTAAATTAATATGCATCTGGGAACATGACCTGGACAATAAATGTAAAGCAGACAAAAATTTAAAACAAACTATGGCTCAATTATATTTGCATCAAGACCCAATTAAACCAAGGGAAGCATTATTTGGTGGTAGGACTAATGTTCTAAAATTATATCATGAAATAGAACCAACATCTAAACAGGAAATAAAATATATTGATGTATGCAGTTTGTATCCTAGTGTGAATAAATATAGGGAGTACCCTCTTGGTCATCCTGCAATTATAAGTCAGGAACAAATAGGAGACATCAAATCTTACAAAGAACTCATTAAATGCAAAGTATTACCTCCAAATAAATTCTACATTCCAGTGCTACCGATCCACTGTAATAACAAAATGATATATACATTGTGTAAAACTTGTGCAGAAATTGAAAGTGGTCAGTGTAGTCATAAAACTGAACAGCGTGCTTTAGTTGGAGTTTGGACGCATGTATAATTATTCAAAGCAATAGAATTGGGTTACCAAATTCTGGAAGTGTATCAAGTTTGGCACTGGACTGAGTGGTCGGACAAAGTATACAGGGATTACATTGATAAATACCTCAAAATTAAACAAGAAGCAAGTGGATATCCAAATTCTGTTAAAAGTGAAGAAGACAAAGATAAATACATTAAAGATTATAATAAGGTTGAAGGTATAAAACTTGAAAAAGAAAAAATAGAAAAAAACCCAGGACTCCGCCAGTGCTCAAAATTAATGATAAATTGCATATGGGAAAAAAATGCACAAAATAATATTCTTACTAAAACTGAATATATCTCAGAACCATCCAGATATTTTGAACTACTAACTGATAAAAAATATCACCGTCAAAGCAGTTGAACATTTTGAACAGGATAAATTCATATTATTCAGCTATGAAAATAAAACCGATATTATAGAACCACATCCATCTGCCAATGTAGTTGTTGCATCATTTGTCACAGCTTATACACGCTTGGAGTTGTATCAAGTTTTAGAAAAACTCCAAGATAGGGTGTTGTATTTCGACACCGATAGTTGTATGTATATTTTCGATCCGGAAAAAGAAAATATCAAAACTGAAGACAGCTACCTTGGTAAATGGACTGATGAGCATCCAGATGCTAAAATCATGAAATTTGTAGGGTTAGGACCGAAAAATTATGGATATCAGTACGTGAAAGATGGTGTCATAAAATATGTATGTAAGGTCAAGGGCATCTGGATTATAAAACTAAACAGCAAATAAACTTTCATTCATTGGTTGAATGTGTTAACAACCGGTCAAATTTTCAACGTGTCATAAACTATCCATGCAGAATTAAACACACAAAGAACCGAGAAGTAATTAGTGAAGAGCAAACAAAAACATTCCGATCTGTGTACACCAAACGACTTGTTGTGGGTGAATACAACACAATTCCTTATGGATGGAATTGATGTGTTACCAGCAGAGATGCTTTTGAAAATTTATAATAACTTGATCGAAATGTCAAAATTGGATCAAGAAATCAAACGAGAACTTAAGCAAACTTGGTTTTTGAGGGAAATTAAAATTATAGTACAGACTTTGCTAAACGGACATTTCTCTGAGTGGCAGAGTCGACTGAGATGTTTGATTGAGAGATCAGATTTGAAACTGATTTCTTAATGGATATATTAGATCAACTGTTTTCAGATAATTGGATATTTCATGGTGCTCCTAAAAACAAAATAAACGAAATTCGTGAATTAGTTGAAAATAATTGTATTCGTTTTGCTGAATATCAAGACAGGATTCTCAATGAAAAAACTTTGGAATTCGAAGAGGTGACGAGAATATATGGATACATTATTCTCCGAGAACCATGCATGTACAATTTTCACTGCTGAAAGGTTATTTGAAGAAAAGGTGTCTTTGGATTATATTGTAAAAACCACTAGACCTATTTCAGATTGAGATAATGAACTCATATGGACATTTGGAATAATCTGGAGTTATGGTGACTCTTCATTAAAAATAAAAAAAGGTTGATTCCGAACAATCCTAATCAGTCTTACATGATCTGTCTCAGGGCAAATGTGGACGAATCATTGTTGTTCAAACATCCCTGTAACATTTTCATATCGGGGCCCAGTGGTTGTGGTAAAACAGATTTTGTTAAGAAATTAATCGAATATAAAGATGATTTGTTCAAACCTGTTCCATACAAAGTCGTTTGGTGTTACAAAGAATGGCAAAATACCTATAGTCAGATGCAAGAATTTCACAATATTCAATTTATAAATGGAATACCGGATGATGACAATGAACTTGTCGATGACACAGACTTACCGCACCTCGTCGTTTTTGATGACATGTTAGGTGATAAAGATGAAGAAAATATTATGTTGTGGTTTACAAGAAAAGGACATCACAGAAATACGTCTGTTATTTACATAATCCAAAACATGTTTCAGAAATCTAAAGCGAGTAGAACTTTGAGTTTGAATGCACATTACATGGTATTATTTCATGGTAAAATTCTTGCCTCTCAAATGCAAATACCTCATTTAATGCAAGCATATGATGATGCAACTTCAACCAATCATGGTTATTTACTACTCGATTTTCACCCAAAAGCGGATAAATCGTTGAGACTTAGAACTGATATTTTCTATCGCTGGCTCACAAATGACGATCGAGGTGCGGTAATATATTCATCGGTATAAAGATAAGTGTATCAACATAATATTTCATTTCAAATCATGGAGTCGCATGAAGCAGTCTTGAGTATATTTTCGACTATCGCTAAATTAATACTTGATGATCACTTAAAGCATCCAAAGCAGACACGAACATTCCTGCAAAAACACAAAAAAGAGCTGAAGAAAATAGATGACAGTAGAACTCATATCGATTCAAAAAAGAAAATACTTTTAAAAACTGGTGGAGGTGGTTTTCTCGGTGGAGCTTTGATCAGAAGTCTTCTCAGACAAAAAGAAAATAAATCAATTGCACGAGTTAGATCAAATAGAGTAAATGCTACTTGAGTAAATTCTACGATTGCACAGCGAGCTAGTCCAGTCAGAGTAAATTCTACAATTGCACAGCGAACTACTCCAGCTAGAGTAAATTCTACTGGATTAAATTCTACATTTGCTAGATTTCAACCACTCAACGATAATGGTCCGCAACCAATTCCATCAGTTCAAGAAGCAGAACATTACCCGTTGGTTCAACAATACTCAAAAATTATGAATCTTTCAAACCCATCAAAATTAGCATTTGATCGTAATTTTAATAAACGTAAAAGTAAAAAGTAATTAAGTCATTTGACACTCAACTGTTGAAGAGTAAAGATGGCAAAAAAAACTCCACTGATTAAAAAATATGGTAGTTTTGTAATGGCTATGAATCAGGTACCAACTCATTTTCGGAAAAAAATGATAAAAGATGCCCCAAAGAGAGTGATTGATTGCATGTCAGAATGCTGTAAAAATATTTTAAAAGGCAATGTAAAACTAACAGAAGCTCAGAAGCGCAAACTTCGTCCGAGGTGTAGACACCTCAGAGAACTTGCAAGTAAATCAACATCTTTGAAACGAAAAAAAAACAAATTTTAAACCAGAAAGGAGGTTTTTTACCATTTCTTATGCTAGCAACGTTGCTTGGTAAAGCAGTCGCTGGAATACTTCGCGGTTAAACATGAAGAAAATGTTCGCTGTTCCCTTCAAAATGTTGGATGACATTAAAAAATGGAGAATGAGTCTAACTAATCCGAAATTACCACCTAATCCTGAAATTACGAATGTTTCAAAATAAGCAGAGAATTGAATTCAGTTTCTGATCAAAATTTGTCAGAATCTGAGAAGGTTCAATTATATGGTACAACTTTGCACAAATTGAAAACTTCTCAAAAATCAGTTAGAGCTATTTCAGCCCCGAAAACAGAACCATTTATAGGGATGTGCTAGAAAGTATTCCGTTAAAGATGAGAAAAAAAGCTGATTTTACAACTGATTTCAAAACATCCACAAATGAAGTTTGATGAACACGGACAATTAACATATGGTGAAAAAGTTATTAGAGGATCAAATATTGTTGATCTCCTCAATGATATTGTACGACAAAGAAAAGGTTTCGAACCAACAGGCTGGCAAACCTTTTCACAAGGATTGAGCGAGCTTAATGTACCTCAAGATTTTGTAGGGAACAGAAACCGCTGGCTTTGGATTAAAAAAACATTTGAACGATGATTCAGATGATGATTTTGAAACTCCGGTACAAAGCATAACACCAAAACGATTTGATTCTCATCGATTCACACCAATGAAAGGTATAAAAGCAAGACATTCAAAAACTAAAATAGCAGATAGGTTGACACCAAAGGGTATTAAAACAGAACAAACACAATGGGATCCATACTAGATGAACAGTTATCTAAAATTTTCTATAATCCGAAGAAAGTTGGAAGTTATGGCGGTGTAAAGAAGCTTTTTGATGAAGCGAAAAAGCAAAATAAAAAAATAAAACCCATAGATGTGAAGAAATGGTTGCAAGGTCAGTCGACATATACTTTACACAAACCAATAATTCGAAAATTCCAACGTAGAAAGACTGTTGTAGCTGGAATTGATATTCAATTGCAGGCAGATTTAGCTGATCTTCAGAATTTGAAAATACATAATGATAATTACAGATATCTGTTGTGTGTGATAGACATTTTTTTTCAAAATTTGCGTGGGTACTGCCAATCCACGATAAATCTCGACAAACTTTGATCGAATCATTCAGGAAAATTTTGAAATCTTCAAAACGTAAACCAAAATCGTTTCAAGCTGATAAAGGTTCTGAATTCAAAATGAAAAGTTTTTGAAATTTCTGCGATCAGAAAGCATTAATTTCTTCACAACTGAGAATCCAGAGACTAAAGCAAGTATCGTTGAGCGATTTCAAAGAACTTTAAAAACTCGTATGTGGAAGTATTTCACACACAATGAAACTTCAAGATATATTGATGTTTTACAGCCCCTAGTCGATTGTTACAACAATAGTTATCACCGTAGCATAAAATCGAAACCGTCGGAAGTTACTTTGAAAACTGAAGCTGAAATTTCCAAAAATCTATATGGAACAGGGAATAAAAAAGGAAAATCTACACTGAAAGTGGCTGACGTGGTTCGTATCAACAAAACCAAAAGAACATTTGAAAAGGGTTATTTACCAAACTGGACTCGTGAAATTTTCAAAGTTGATAAAATTTGTAAAACTAATCCAATAACATACAAAAGTTTCTGATCTTGATGGTGAAGAGATTGATGGATCATTCTACAAACATGAAATCCAGCATATAAAAGACAGTAAGGTGTATGAAATAGAATCAGTTATTGATAAAAGAACGAGAAGAGTGGGTGGTAAAACAGTAAAAGAAATTAAAGTTCATTGGCTTGGATATCCACAAAAGTTTGACAGTTGGATCCCAGCTTCAAATTTAGTATAAAACAGAATATATGATGTCGCAAAATCATTCAGATTCAATTAATCTCGATGAACCATCACAATTTAAGTTCTGTGGTGAAAAAGTTGTTAAGGACCAAGTCACCTACTTCACGCAGATAATTATTGTTTATGTCATAATAATTACATCTATTGTACACATTAGTATCCAGAGCGCAAACAAAGAATTGTGGCTTATTCTTCTAAGTAGTTCTCTAGGTTATATTCTCCCAACACCTGGACTGAAATTATTGAAAAGTACTGAGAAAAAATGAATTCATTCTACATAACTCTCATGAGTGATAGTTCAATGTCACTTTACCCAGCCAACTCACAATGTTGTTTCACAGTGAAATTACCAAAAAACATACATATTGATAAAGAGCTTTGGGAAGTTGCAATGGTTGAACTAATTGAACCATCAGAAACATACAACATTATTGGAGATGCCTGCAAAAACTTCTGTTCCAAGAATGTTACAATATCTGAACAAGATACCAATGAGTGATGAAGTAATTTCAAAACCAGAACATGGTATAGAATTAAAAATACCAGAACGAGCATATTCTGGTGCATCACATTTGGCAGATACAATTCAAGGTGTAATTGATAGTACAGTAAGCAGAATGATTCCAGAACTGAAATTCGAATTCGGATATTCCAAAGCACAACAACGAGTTAAAATTTCAACCAATAGTTATTCCAAAGTAGGTCTTGTACTTCCCAGAGCTCTTTTGGATAAACTTGGTTACAGAACAGAATCAAACACTGTCACATTTGCTACTCATTCGATAACATTTCCATATGGAGTTGATTTAAATGCGGAGCATAATCAATTGTTTGTTTATTCTGACATTGCTGATTATACAATTCTTAGTGATGTTGAAGCACCGATATTACGAGTGACATCATTCGAGAGTAAAAGAATACATGATGGTAACATATTAAGCATGAATTCAAAAACTTACATTATGTACCAGTATCAAAGTCTAGCTTTGATACCATAGATGTATATATAACTGGTGATACTGGCAAACCAATTCAGTTTATTGGTGGGAAGTCTATGGTAAAGTTGCATTTCCGACGCCGAAGTAATTTGTATTTATGATGATCCCCGTGTTTAGAGGTGTACCTAGACAGTATGGAAATGGAATTGGTTCACTATTCAAATCTGCAATGAGAACAGTAGTACCGTTTCTAAAACCTATTGGTCAGATTGCTAAACAACAAGCATTCAAGCATGGACTTGCTGCAGTCGAAGATATCATTCATCGTGGTAAAAGTCCAAAAGAAGTATTTTTGAAAAAAGGTAAAGAAGCATTGAAATCTTTTGGAAGGGAAACAATACAGAAAATATCAACACCAAATGGCATAAATAGATCTCGCGACCTTTGAAAAATCATTCTTCTCGCAAACGAGTTAGAAGTAAGTCCATTAAAACGCCTGTAAAGAAATCAAAACGATCTCTCGATATATTTGATTAATCATGATGATGCAAAATGGATCATGCGAATGCAGCAAGTCCGAGTTAGATGCTTTTGATGTTCCACCAACAATGACAACGATGTTGGAATCACAATGGATAGAACATCATCCGATTAGCTCTTTGAATAATTCCGCACCGGTAGAATTTGTAAACTGAAAAATGGACAGATGTAAATCAATCATATTTGTACCTGAAATTCAAAATCACAAAAGCAGATGGAACAAACTTGGTTGATGGTACTGATGAAATTGCGCGTATTAACAACTTTTTCCATAGCATGTTCAGTAGTATCGATATTTACCTAAATAACAAACTTGTAACGGCGAACGGAGATACCTATCCTTATCGAGCCTACATGGAAAATCTCTTGGCTTATTCTGGTGAATGTAAAGAAAATCAACTTGCCGCACTAGAAATGTGGTATCCAGACACAGCTAAACAGTTCACCGAAAACACTAAAACTGGTGGTAATGATGGATTGAAATCTCGCCAAGCAATCATAGAAGGTAGTAAAGCGGTAGAATTGTGTGGTCGTTTACACACAGATATATTTCTACAAGAGAAATACTTACCAAATGGAATTGAGATAAGAATTCGTCTCAATAGAGCGAATCCAAAATTCTCTTTAATTGGTCAGGCCGACGGAAAAATAGTATTTGAAATGGCAGTTTTCAATGTTCGAACAATTACGCTGATGCCAGTAGTAGCAAATAACTTGAACCAAACAATAATACAGAAAAATATGAAAATACCGATTAGAAGAGTTGAAGTAAAAACATTCACTATTGGTGCAGGGCTTAGATCAAAAATTGAAGATCACCTTTTTCAAGGACAATTGCCAAAGAAGAAAGTCTTTCATAGGCTTGGTATCAAACAAAGATATGAATGGCGATATTGAAACGAACCCATTCCATTCCCAACACTTCAATCTGAAAAGCTTGAAGTTAGTCAGGACGGACATGCCATCCATAACCGACCATTTGAACCAAACTTTGAATCAGAACAATGCCTAAGATCTTATTTATCACTGTATCAGTCTTCGGGTATGTTTGGACAAAACAAATCCTTTGGTTTGAATCTCGAAAAATACATGAATGGTTATTGTTTCTGGGATTACGACCTCACACCTGACCAAGGGGCAGAGGAAGGACATTTGCATCCTATAAAAACCGGTAACATAAGGTTAGAGCTTCAGTTTGCTGCAGCTCTAGCTTCAGTGATCAACGTGATAGTCTATGCTAAGTTCGATAATCAAATTGAAATCAACAGTTTGCGAGAAATAATAACAGATTATTAAAAACATGGATGGACTGCGTTTGGAGGAAAAATTGAGAGTGCAAGTTGGATGACTCGATTTCATTCCATATGTTTCTATCCTTGACAAAGTTCGGAAAACTTTCGAGAAATGTTTCGTTCATGAAATACAAAATCAAATTTCAAAAGAAGTGACACTCAATTGTGAAGGATGTAAAATAGATCATCCAAGTCAGACAAGACATTTACTTTGTCTTTGGACACCACCTATACAATGGGTAGATATGTTCATTGATATAGCACTACTTAATTTGAACATCTACCGAGTTATGGAACAATGGTATCCAGAAATAGATTCATTTACACCACAAGAGAAATTTGAGGCATTCAAACTTTGGAAAGATATAAAGGAAGTTGTTCATGCAAACTGTAACCAATTTAATTCGGTTTTTGTTGACTTGTGGTGTGAAAAAGTAAAAAAATACTACGAAGATGAACACTAGCGAACTTCAGCATATACTAGACAAATCATCCTACCTCTGTTCATTGTATGGTGTGGTGTGTGCACAAGATCAGTTACCACACGAGAAACTTCATCATGTAAAAGCATACATAGTAAATACACACGTCAGAAAAACCTGGAGAACACTGGGTTGCAATTTTCTTCAATGGAAACATTGCAACATATTTCGATTCGTTTGGGATACCAGTTATTGATAAATATATCAAATAATTTATTCAAAGAAATTCGATCGAATGTAAAATAAACGTTGGGCGGTTTCAACATCACGGTACAAACGTGTGTGGTATCTACTGCATATTTGCTTTACATTTCTTGAAAAGCGGATATGGTATAAAAGTAATAGTTGAAATGAATTTTATGGTGACTACTTCAAAAATGATAGAAAAGTATTTGATTGGTTTCATAGAAATTATGAGCCCTTAGAAAAGAATCAGAAACATTACACAAAACATGTATTTCACAAACTTGTAAGACTTACTGTGAATTTCATTATTGATAAAATGTACTCATTATCAATTGTTTAAATATGTTAAAAAAATCATAATCATTTTGTAAATATGTTGATTGTTAATTAATGATGAAATGAGTTACCAAATGTAAATTATGTTCATTGCATTACCAGTTATTGATTGTAAATATAATAATTTCATGATCAGTTGTAAATATGTTGATTCTTAAATCAAAAATAATAGTTATGTTGTTGAAAAACAGTGTCTGTTTTTAATGATCGTCTTCGGCAATGTCGATGACTCGATTGAAGATCTTAATTCACCAAAAAAGAAACACATTTGAAATGACGTTCGGGAAAATTGGTAGAAAAACACAATGACGTCGCTAACGGCGTCCGCGCGTTTTACATATAACAAAACCCCATTTAGAGCATATCATTTCTCCATGATGGAATACGCTGTTACTGATCTTGGATCTTATGTCAGAGCCATCCGTGTATCGGTCCCGAGGGACATTGCGGTGTGGAGGCCCTTTCCTGGGCAGTGTATGGTACAGGTGAAAAGTTCTTTGAACTATTCACTTTTGTCTGTGCAACTTGGGCTCGCAATCCTACACTGTTCAGTGGACAGAAGATAGAACATATCGAATGGCTTGGGACAACAGATGTCTTACTTACGGTGGCGGCAACCCTTCTGCAGAGAAAGCTCGTGTTTTGGAGAGAGAAAAAGCAATACAGATTCAGCGTATCCCCAGTGAGGAATGTGAGTATACCGAACGGTATATTTCCATCTCTCATCGAGGGTTCGCTTGTGTTTCGGGAGTTGGATCAAGAGGATGGATTTGAGTTCCTAAAAACCCCTTATCCACTTTTCTTGTGATCCGACGTAAAACGGTCCTTTTCAGGGCCACCCACAACCTGCTATCAGATGGCTCTTGCATGCACATTTTCACAGCACTATCGTCTTCGAATTTATTCGAAGACTTTCGCTTATGTTAATAATGCACTGATAGAGTTGCACAATTTACCAATGCATCTATTTTTGCTCGGTATTACTCTAAGTTCAGTGTGTACAGCGAAGGGGAATGCCCTTCGCTTACCACACTGCCATTAGAATCCGAGAAAAAATCGATACATTAGTAAATTGTGCTCTTTTCTGTCAAAACAAAAACCTGTCAAAGCGCTCACCTTACT
The DNA here is from genome assembly GCA_032622095.1 of Siphonodentalium dalli. Classification (NCBI taxonomy): domain Eukaryota; kingdom Metazoa; phylum Mollusca; class Scaphopoda; order Gadilida; family Siphonodentaliidae; genus Siphonodentalium; species Siphonodentalium dalli. Next base: position 102,841,440 of record CP136068.1, read on the forward strand.
CTTTGGAATCTACCTCTGGACCGACCCTGTGCGGGCCACTCTGGCCCATGGGTCAGAGTGGCCCGCAAAATTTGTTTTTGGAATTTTTCTGGCCCACCCCCTCGCTCGGGGTCACTCTGGCCCATGGGCCTGAGTGACCCCGAGAATTTGATTTGGATTTTTTCTGGCCCACCCCCTCGCGGGCTGTCACTCTGGCCCACCCCCTCGCTCGGGCCAGAATGACCCCGAGCGAGGGAGTGGGCCAGAGTGACAGCCAATACTACTCAGGTGCGTAGCATAATATACCATCCGACGCACATCGGACATGCTGCAGCTCTTTCCATTTTAAAAAACGCGAATTTGTGAAAATTGCACGGATTGTGGAATATATAGTATGTCGAGTAGGAAAACCCAACCACAATTAGTTGTTCTTAGGCCAAACAAAATTTAATGTCTGGTTTGGGTTATAAGCCGAAATAAATTAGGGTCGGTATGTATAGGCTTAAATATGTTTTATTTATTAATTTTTTTTTTATTTTGACATATTTTATGAATTTTCATGTGCGTTACACAATTCTTTTACTTAGAAATCAATCTATTCTGAGATGCTTATATGTGTTTTATGACATTTTTGGAGAAAAAATTCAATAGACTTTCTTGAAAACCACGAACAAAACTTTAGGTTAAGGTGTTTAAAATAGGGTCGGTAGGGAAACCCAAACCACAAATATTTTTTTTCTTTGGCCTTAGCCCAAAAAATCTCGATTCATAGGGGAAAAAAGGGATTTGGCAACTCAATATCATAACATGTAGTTATAAAAGTAAGTAAATGGAATGTTGGAACGGCGTTTCCTGATGAAGAGATCTCTAGATGTATCACCCAAATGGAACCAGTTATTGTCCCGTACGCAATACGTCTGAATGAAGACTCTAGGCTGGAATGGGAAGGCAGGCGAGTACATGCTATAAAGTATCTGCTGATCTGTATCCATCAGCTTCATCTTGAGCAAAGTATTTATAGCACGCTCGTAGTCCTCACAAAAGACCTTCAGTATTTCAGGTCGGCCAATGAAAAGTCCTCCACCTACCCAGACCTTGTTTGCGTAGATTATAGACTCAGGTGTATCATCATAGTTGAACCTCTCCATGGAAGTGAATGCGACCTTCGAATCATCAATGCCTTCTGGTACCTGCATGATGTACGGGTCGTTTTCGTTGACAGAACGCATGTAACCGATATCAATCCACCCAAGATATTTAGTCTTGTATAGATTTCCATTGATTACTTTAGTGATCAATTCGTATTTGGCGTGAATAATTCTCGTTGACTGTATTCGGAGTAAACTCAGGGTACCCTGGTTGCATGTAGATTTCCTTAATCTGTTTTGCTATTTGAAACGCCTTCAAATCTTTCCTGTTTATTTTGAAGATGACTGTATTTGGGAGATTGGATCGAGTTTCTCTGAAATTGTCTGCAAACTCATCTGAGTCAGTATAGACTATTAACGTGTTGTTGAGATATCTAAAGGATTCGGCCCATTGTGTGTATGTTTTACTCCCTCTGCCGAACCAATCTTTGCTAAGTGTACCCAGTGCGAAGTATGCTGTTACGAAGGTTATATCTGGAGGTAATGTCCCGCTGAGCGTCGAGTTGAAACTCAGCTCCAGCCTATGGATCTTGACCTGAAAAAGAAATAAAAATCATGCTATTAAAGGTTGATTTATTTATTTTGAGAACATCTAACTCTACATTCCTTTCATTTGAATGTGCATAATTGCACTTGCGTGCCATCGCTCGACTGGAATTGAAAAAGTACAGCACATAAAATTGCGCTTACCTCTTGGTCGAGTTGACTCAATACATAACTAATAAAATGTAGCACAGTAAGGGTTGGATTAACAATGATCATATGAGTAGTCACAGCATCAAAAGGTTATACAACGAAGTGTTTTAACCCGTCACGGTCAGTGTGTAATGTTCAATGCATGTGCGTCATTGAGCTTCCCAGACACATTCCAACACTTTTGAATAGACAACAACTTGAGACTTGAGAACTTTTGGTTAGTTTGGGAGATTGGGAGTGCATTTATGTTTTAACTCGTTTCACTCGAATAAATATAATTATTTATAGAATAACGACTAGAAATTAAAATGTATAACATTTAATGTATATAATTTGAATGCATATAGATAACTGAATATTCATTGCAGCTTCAGCATGACAGTAACATTACTATGTATAATAATATATGCAAAATGTATAGCGTTGCAGCATACACATTTCATAACAACTTTATGTATAATATGACCATACGCCAGCGTAATTAACGAACCACAGCTAAAACAGACGCATAAGCTAGGATATATCTGTGTCTGTTTAATCCTATAAAATAACTTCATAGATTCGTATTCCCATCAAATAAGACTAGGCCTTATATCGTGGTGTGATTATGATATATTACACTCCAGACATGCACTCGACGGAGTGGGTTATATAGCAATTTCGTGTATAAATTAGGTCAATCATATCATACATCAAGGCATGTGAGAAATCAGAGATTCACAATGCAAGCAGACTACGAGCTCACCGACTCAGACTTAAAACCTAAATAAAAACTTTTAAAAGCCATTCCTTTTGAACAAATTATAATAGAATATAAACTACCCACATCAAACTGAAAGTATTCAAAATTCATGCAAGACTGTTGGTTGTTGTCTAGAGGGGAGTATTTTACTGAAATTAACCATTATATTATTGACGATGTGCGCGCAATCCGATTGAGATGTGTACTATACCAAGAAGCTTGTCGATTTCATCATGTTCATTTCATTCATAACATGTCATCATGTCGATTTCAACGAAACTCGACGAGCAACGTCATCATGTAGCTTTCACCATCGACCGAATTTGCGAAAACCTGAATGTATCTTCTGCTTTGTTCATAAGTATGTGTTTCTTGTCGATTCATGAAAATAGAAGGATACCTGAGGATTATTAGATTCACGTATGTACTATGTAATATTAGGATAATTTAAACGCGATATAATAACGTTTGCTTGCATCACGAATTTCGATTTCGATTCCAGTATTGTCCCCAGCCAGAGTGATTGAGATTTTCCCATTGCACGCGACATTTATATTTTAGGCCACTCCATTGCAAATATTTGACAGTCCATAATATGTTATAATTATGTTCTCAATAAATTGTAAACCGCGGCTACGAATGAACTTCACTGTGCACAGTTCCGATAGTAAATCTCCTCATTTTGGAACGCCGGCCATTGAAAGACGAACATGTTTATTTCCGATTACGACATTATTGCTTTAAGCCCACCGATCTACTATGAGACAAAAGTGCTCGCAAAAATTCTAAACAGCAGTGTCGTATTAGATAATAATTGGTGACGTCACAAAATCAGATATAGTCTATATACGACCCAAACCGTCCGACTTTGGTTCGTAATAAATTATTATTTGTAACTACCGGACCGTAATAATTTGCAAATTGTAGCCACAGCGAGTTTGGTACTTATTACTTGTATATATTACTTTAAACAAATATCATGTTTCAAATAATACATATATATGGTTATCAATTAAAACTTTATTTCTTTGTTGTTGGGTTGGCGGGAAGGCAGTACGCTTCCACTTGGTTTTGAAGCTGAATGTTGAGTGACCAAAATATACCAATACTGTACCAAAACATGTCTGATTACATGATATTTAACATGTCTGATTACATGCCATTTAACATGTCTGAGTACATGATATTTAACATGTCTGATTACATGCTATTAACATGTCTGATTACATGTTATTTAACATGTCTGATTACATGCTATTTAACATGTCTGAGTACATGCTATTTAACATGTCTGAGTACATGCTATTTAACATGTCTGAGTACATGCTATTTAACATGTCTGATTACATGCTATGTAACATGTCTGATTACATGCTATTTAACATGTCTGATTACATGCTATTTAACATGTCTGATTACATGCTATTTAACATGTCTGATGTGGCTAGAGGCGAATCCCTGAAATATAGCTTCCGAGCACAACATCTTAAATTATTATTCATCTCAACATTTTTCATACTGATATTATCAGGTGATATTGAAATCAACCCTGGTCCTGCCACCAGCGAAAATAACCATACAATTTCAATCTTCCATTACAACATCAGAAGTATTAGAAATAAATTAGAAAAGATTGTTGATACCATTAACGATTTCGATGTGCTGTGTTTTAGTGAAACTCACCTGGACCCATCATTCTGTCCGGATAGTCTAAAAATTCCGGGTTATCAAGACCCTGTTCGGAAAGATCGCGACTCTCGAGGTGGAGGTATATGTGTTATGTTCGCGACCAATATAATATACAGCGGAGACATGAACTAGAATTTGACTCATCAATACTTTGGTTTGAATTATTTTCCCAAAAAAGCCATATTATGCTAGGAATGTCATATAGATCAGATCAGTTCTGCGATCCAAAATACTGGGAATACCTAGAGACATCGATATCAGATGCACTTGACATATCAGAAAATATTATTATCACGGGGGACTACAATTCCAATCTCCTAGATGCATCTTCTAAGTTGAAAGAAATCATAGACCGATATAGCATAATTTTTTTTATAACATCTCCTACAAGAATATCACGCTCATCGAGTACATTATTAGATCCAATTATTATCAGCAATTCGTTTCGTGTACTAGAAGCCGATGTAATAAATCCTGGAGTCTCTGACCATTTGGGTGTATATGTGTCATTATCCTATGATTACTCAAATGTGACATCTTTTCGCAGAGTAGTGTGGAACTACTCCAGAGCAAATTTCGAAAGAGCCAATGAATTGCTCGGAAACACAAACTGGGATGATCTCTTATCGGGTCTTGACATCGATTCAGCCACAATAATTTTCCAAAATAAATTTAATTCAATAATGCGAGAAACAGTCCCCCAATCATCTGTTACGGTTCGACCTAAGGACAAAATATGGTTTAATTCAGAAATCCGAAGAGAAATTCGCAAACGTGAAAGATTACGAACCAAAGCTCTAAGAAACAATAACCCCGATACTTGGCAAAATTTTAAGCATTCCAGAAACAAAGTAAATAATATGAAAAAGTACGCCAAATCCAAATTTGAAGAAAAATTGGAAGACCGCGTGAAGGGATCTTCATCGCCTCGCGATTTCTGGCAACTAATAAATTACCTCCTTTGTAAAAAGAAAACAACGAATATTCCGCCCCTGTACTGCTCCAGCGACAATATCAATACCGTAAATGTAAATGGAAGACTATACGCAACTGATGATCTAGATAAGGCCAACATACTGAACAAGAGCTTCATTTCAAATTCATCGATACATGACTCAAATCACAGTTTACCTTTTTAAAATTCTCGTTGTAGCAATACTATGAACGACTTTGAGTCCACCGAAGACGAAATAATCTTAGCAATTAAATCTCTAAAATTAAACAAGGCCAATGGCCACGATGGAATTAATGCGAGAATGCTTCAAGCCACGGCTAAAAAAATTGCTTATCCTTTAAATTTACTCTTCCGAAAATCATTCGATACCACAAAATTTCCATCTATATGGAAAAAGGCAAATGTTGTTCCCATCTTTAAAAAAGACGACCCTGCTGACAGTAAGAACTATCGCCCCATCTCGCTTCTACCATGCATTGGAAAGATATTCGAAAAAGTTGTCTTAAAACAGATCAGGAAGTTCTTTAATGGAAATGAACTAATATACTCACGCCAATCGGGTTTCATGCCAGGGCAAAGTACATCTCATCAACTCATAGATCTATATAATCACCTGAGCCAATCTCTCGACAATGGCTTATATACGTGCTCTACTTTCTGTGATATATCGAAGGCATTCGAGAGAGTTTGGCACATTGGATTGGTACATAAACTGTCTAGTTATGGAGTGCGAGGGAAACCATTGAAATGGATAGAAAATTATATAAGAAACCGCCAGCAGCGCGTATTAGTAAATGACAGCTTTTCTGATTATGAGATCATCCCAGCGGGCGTCCATCAAGGCTAGATTTTAGGACCTTTTCTATTTTTAGTTTACATAAATGACCTACCAGACAACATCAGAATGTACGCCGACGATTCCTGTCTTACAAATAGCCACCACGATCTGAATGAGTTAGCACGGATTATGAATATGGACCTTGAAACCATAGCAACATGGTCAAAAAATTGGCTGGTCAGCTTTAATCCCTCAAAAACAATGGGCATGTCATATTCATTGATTGGCACCTCTGGTGATATCCCTAATTTAACTTTTAATAGTGACACAATATCATTTGTTGAGACACACAAACACCTTGGTCTTGAGCTCCAATCAAATATGTCGTGGAACAATCATATAAATGCAACTATAAAGAGAGTAGCATCCCGCTTATCACAACTTAGAAAATTTAAATTCCAACTCGACAGGAAGTCATTAGAAAATATATATAAAACATATATACTGCCTCTATATGATTACTCGGATGTAGTCTGGGCATGCGCGCCAAAATATCAATTGGATAAACTTGACCGATTACACATTGATGCAGCCAGAATTGTCAGCGGCCTCACGCGTTCAGTATCAGATACAGACATTATGACAGAAGTCGGCTGGCCCCCGCTAAGAAAAAGGCGCGAACATCATAAATTACAAACTATGTATAACATTGTAAATCAGAGGGCCCCTACTTACCTCAATAAAATAATACCACCCAGGATAGCCGATATATTCGAGTATGAATTCAGAAACCCAGAAATTTTTTACACATACTTTAGCAATACCGAGCACTACAAAAAGTCATTTTTTCCCTCAACAATAAAAGCGTGGAACGACATGCCTTCCGCAATAACAGAAGCTCCGACGATTTTCGATTTTAAAGATTATCTTAGAATAATTGATCCCACCGCTAGACCTCCAATATATTTCTATACAGGTCGTAGGAAATATAATGTATTGCACGCCAGACTAAGAAACTATTGTAGTGATCTTCAGTGTGACAAATTTCAGAATTATATTGCAGGAAGCCCACGTTGTACGTGCGGCAACCAGTGTGAAGATGCCTATCACTACTTCTTTATGTGTCCCCACTACCAGTCAGAACGAACTGAGATGTTTCATATGCTACACAGAGAAGGAATTAAATTAACGCACATGAACAATCTACTTGCTGGCCTCCCGAATGCTCATAACAAACAAAATGTGAAATTGTTCAAAATAGTCCAGCATTTTATCGCGGAGACTAAACGTTTCTAGTTCAATTTCAAGATAAGAAATTAGTTTATCAATTATCACATGTTTTCCTTTCGCCTCAGCATAAAATGCAACTCGGCACCAATCACTCTCACTGACTCACTCTCATCCTTCCTCAATGATTTGTTACAATCTGCCATCATCATCATCTTTCTCATTCACCACGTGCAGCTGTAAATAAGTTACTTATTGTGCCATTTTGTTAAACAAATTGTTTGTATCAATGTATACCGGAGAGGGGCTCATTAAGTTTTGTAACTTGTGCCCCAATCCATTTTGTATTATACTACAAATAAAATATGTTTAAAAAAAACAAAACATGTCTGATTACATGCTATTTAACATGTCTGGGTACATGCTATTTAACATGTCTGATTACATGTTATTTAACATGTCTGAGTACATGCTATTTAACATGTCTGAGTATATGCTATTTGACATGTCTGATTACATGCTATTTAACATGTCTGATTACATGCTATTTAACATGTCTGATTACATGCTATTTAACATGTCTGATTACATGCTATTTAACATGTCTGATTACATGCTATTTAACATGTCTGATTACATGCTATTTAACATGTCTGATTACATGCTATTTAACATGTCTGGGTACATGCTATTTAACATGTCTGATTACATGTTATTTAACATGTCTGAGTACATGCTATTTAACATGTCTGAGTACATGCTATTTAACATGTCTGATTACATGCTATTTAACATGTCTGATTACATGCTATTTAACATGTCTGATTACATGCTATTCAACATGTCTGATTTCATGCTATTTAACATGTCTGATTACATGCTATTTAACATGTCTGATTACGTGCTATTTGCATGACAATCTACCTGAACTCAATCACTTGATTCCCTTCTCACACACCTTCCACCATGCTTCACTGTGCACCAATCTAACCTGTTTTCGGACATTTGATTAACTCTCTACCTGCCAACATGAATTTTCCATTGTACTTCAATAAATACAGTAATGCCCTAAATAATCGACTCCTTAACCACAGCAGAATTATGGGTAATTTTTCAGGATTTAGACGGAGAGCTCGCAGTGAGAGCTTTCCGATGAATGGCAACAAGCCATATTTCCGACTAAATCCTGAAAAATTACCCATAATTCTGCTGTGGTTAAGGAGTCGATTATTTAGGGCGTTACTGTATATGGATATTCACCATGCGGTTCGTATACAAGGTCAAGGTAAATTATGTTAGGCCAATGAATTATCTGTGGGAGACTCGCATATATAAAAAAAGGAATGCATTTGGCTCAGGATTTTCGCAAAATTTCAGGAAGCTCCAGCCATGGAAGGGTTAAGGACATTAGATTAATGGGGCTAAAATCAAGGATGATGGCTCAGCTTAGATCAGGTCAGGCACATCCTGAATTAAACTATTATAGTTATATTATAGTTTTGCAATATGGCACATCCGCTGACATTAAATTCCACACCCGCCATGTCCCTCACTATAGTAATCCACCATGATGACTTGCAAAGGGGAACAAAACGTACACACACAAATCTGGAACAAGAAACCTCCACAACTCGACCAGACCCCCAGAACAGCACCTCAGCATGCAAATAAATAGAGAGAGCATGAAGGTCTTCACTCTCCGCATACCCTACAACTAGTAGGCAGTAACAAGAAGGACTTTAATTATTCGCCTCCTTTATATTTCCCCCTTTCACTCTTCTTGTTACCACAATGGCCACACCTAATCACAGTGACCTGACGTCACAGATGTCTGCTACTCTATATTTATATTTAGATTTGTAGTACAATACCCCCTCCCATGTTGGCCAAAATTATGTGAGGTTCTGCTCAATGTACTGTAGTATTAAAGGTACTCAATCGGATCAGACGCTCCTATATTACTATTCCTTTGGGTTCGGGGGTAAACAATACCTCATTCTAGTCGATGAACCCACCCGTCAAAGCTCAGAGTGATCAGATATCGATTTATGAAGTTTGTTATTTCTCGAGATGTCTAATAATATGTGGCCCAGAAACACGTGGTCAAACTGACAAAATTGTGGATGATGATGGATAAAATCAAGTGGTAATACAGTCAAATTTCGTGATACTTTAGTGATAATATGGCCCTATTTTGTTGAACAAAATGTTGATAAATAACATGTTTTGGGAAATTTTATACCACAGTTGACAGTGGTTAGCATTATTTTGTTTCAATAAATCAATTCTGATAACTAAAGCATATTTTGAAGAAATATTGTTGTATCTTGATGGTATGGGGACTGTCTGATCGGATTGAGTACCTTTAAATTGAGACATGTGCAGGAATGTAACTCACCAAAGACTTCTGTTTATTCCAATCCTCTACCGAATATCGCCGGTGAGCATCTGGAAGAATTGAGATTATAAATTCAAATTCAAATTCTTTATTGGATATAACCATATTCTAGCGTAATACAAGAATAAAATAAAATAAATAGATAGAACGACACAAGTGTGTGAACTGGTTAACGTTATTGCACGAGTTTGTTGTGACGCGATGGTAAAACGAGAACCGGAGGTTCGAGTTTTACCTCGCGGTACGACAAACGAGTGCAACAACGTTAACATGTTCACACAACAGTGTTGTTCTATGTTTATTGCACACTCTGAAGATTGCAGCTTGTAACATACTAACATTTAGGTCGATATTGTTGTATTTAATTGAACAAACGTGTGGGTAATGTAGACTATACCCCATAATTTAGCGAAGACATTTTCTGTTAAAGTTGACGTCGCCAGTGACGTTGTTGACGTAAAACATTTGTATTGTTCAAGAACAATACACATTGTTTTATTGAACGTTTCAATTCGTCTGTATTTTGCTGTATTTCGCACAAATAAGCCATTGGGTGTGCAATAAAATAAAATACATAAATAAATATAATCTTACATATAATCATTAATAAATTAAGACATATATTGTCTTTAAATGTGTCTATATTTAGACGCTGCCTATAGACTATAGTAGTATATATAGGTTTCAATGTGTTGGTTAACCCACCCTATACCAACCTCGTGTTAATATTTATTTATTCGTAATATGAGCTATAGAGCTCTATTCATTAATTTAGTATAGATTAATTCGAGGGCATGTTTGAGTTACGTATATCTAGAACGTCTTTGATGAAATTACATATTTGCTTTGTTGCAGAGAAGGTTTTTGTGTTCAGTTGCATCTTGGGGTTGTTAATATTTTCTCCCAGTTGAAATATGTCATATTTTCTTCTCAAGACTTTATTCATAGGACAATAGTATAAAAAGTGGATTTCGTCCTCAGTTTGTTTGGTACAAAAGTTGCCCAATCTGTCAATTATATATGTAGTAAACAGATCAATCAGATTATATATGTAGTAAACAGATCAATCGATACAAACAGGGCTCACGCTGCCAATGGCCAATTGTTTTTCGAAAATGGCCGAACTAAAATTCATTTGGCCAAACATTTTTTTACACCAAAATCGGAAATCTAATTCAAATACCCAAATTGATTTTATAACGGGAGCGACATGAGAATAAAATTTATAGTATGATCATATGCTAGTTGATTACTAATAGGTGATACAGCTTAATGTGTAACAAAAGGCACTCATTGCCCTGCATTATCAAACAATGTAATAAAACAGTAAGATTGTGGGTAGGTGGTGGGTAATGGTATATTGTCAAGTAACAATGTTGGGATTAAATGACCCACAATGTGGTTACGTTGTCACCAAGTATGGGCCCGGTTTCAATGAAATCAGACCCAATGCTACCATTGTCTATGTTTTTTATTGTGGACGCGGATCTTAAGTCGTGATTTTAATGCTTGATTTAATCTAATTTAGTTCAAGTGGAATAGTTTCTTTTCTCATTTCTGCAAATTATAATAACTTCCCACATGCTGATTACAGACATTATTACAATCATTTTCTTTCAGCTGATATTACTAACGATATTAAATTTTTCACGAGTATTGATGATAAATCAGTGTTTCCGCTAGAGTCCCATGTATTGATAGAATTCCTCCCTCCATTCAAATGCTCACGTTTATTGTGCACATCCCAAATGCTCTCGACATAGCTGAAGATGTCCTCGCCATAGTCGATTTTTTCGTGCTAGAGGCCACGCAAATATGGCATTATTGGATATCTGGAACTCCCGTACACCCGAGATCGTCATGAGAGACGTGATGTGAAATATATACATGTATGCAAGCGATGTTTTCATGTTGAATAACAATTAAGGCCATATCTTTAATTTAGTTTTTGTTTTCTTCTTAGGGTGGATACACACATGCATGTAATCTCTGTAAATCTCGTGTATTTGGCGTTTTACATGGATCATACAGACCATGTAATATGTGTCCGCTGACAACTCAATCATTGCGGCTATGCTTGACCACAGTGAGCCAAGCTCTGAACGTGCAGAGAGCTGTTGACTGAACGAAGTCGTCAGGCCGCTATAACCCAAATGTTGGACTTTCTGTCTAAATAATTGTCAGTCTTCTCTTGATTTTTATACCAGTGATGGCCCCAGGATTTCCCCAACGCAGGGCTATGATCCCCAACATGGGGGGATATATTATCCCGGAAGCTACCGGTCTGACCATTGCATATTCCCTCGACGGGTGGGGTGTGGGCATGCAGCACCTGGAGTCCTGACCACCCCCCCCCCACCAATGAAGCCACGAAGCCACTCCTCACTCATAAATATTATAGTTGACAGTCATTTCTGTCGTGTCTGTTTGCTACGAGCGATTAATCAAATATTCAGCAATTTATGCTATTCATATAATTATGAACATAGTATTACAGCTTTAAATATGAGAGTACAGAAGGTGGTGTTGCTGTGTGTCTTCAATCGGGGAAAAGGGCTGTCTAGCTCTACGAGTTCCCAACTACGCCACCTTTCCTCTCTTGTGTTATATATGTATACGAACTATGGAATATTTATGTTAAACATATTGTACATCCATGCCCAGATAATCCCGGCTGATACATTCAACTAAATCCCTTAATTATTCGAAGCTTTCGAGAACCAGCCCCTCCCCAATCATGGATTATGGTCCAAAATGTTATAATTCAAGCGTGCAGAAGCTAAAATTTTATACAGTTAGGAACTTGTTCAATCTTTGGTTTGAGAAACATATACTGTTATGTAAATTCTGGGTGAAATTGGGGGGGGGGGGGGCACTCTTTTTAGTTTCAACGCTGCATTAATTTTTTGGCGTTGTAATGGATATTTGTATGGAAATCCCAAATGGAATGTTATCACATGAGCTCGCTCTGAAGCTATCCGCGGTATCACAACGAACCGGTATTGTTTGTCTTAATTTTCCAATGCATGTTATTCAAGACATGAGAGCACCATATCGGATAGTTAATAGGACATTAAACACCCGTGTATCACAATCGCCCTAAAAGAGCTTCAAATTCTTTACATTTTATTTTTATTTTGGATGACCCTGAAATGACGAGAAACAAATCAAGTATATAATCGACGGACTCAAATACACTTTTCGAAATGAATTAAAACAGCAACATATATCAGACAGGATTTATTCATTTCGGCATCCATGAAACAATTTAGATTATGACGGTCTGAAATTTCTTGATAGCAGTTAGTTTGATAATGACTTATAACTGCTCACATGTCTGGCCTGAGTCGTTATTTCGCTAAAATCCGGATTCAGAATCCGAATCCGATTACGGGGGCGGGGCTAATTCCCGATTCTAGGTCAGATTTTGAAATCCACGTGGTCTCCGAAACTATGTTTAATGTTCTCCCAGCGTCAAACATGGCTCATGTATTTGACACAAGTATCATTTGTATCTTATATTTATAAAGTTCATGTTTGTTGTGAAGGTCGTGCTTTTCTTCTATGTGTATATACACGGCACATAATTTGCTGCCAATGCGACTTAATCGCATCTTTTTTCAAGTTAAAGTGTGTTTATTGATGAGGGCAAGCATATCTAAACGTGACAGCTCAAGGCCTCCTGAATCAAATTCCGAAGATGTTGTGAAGAACACACGAAACTTGCCAGTTGAACAGGGACGTGACGACAGGGGTTGGTTGGGTGTCTCGACCCCCACCCCGAACTTTGGTACAATTTTCTTAGCTGTGCAGTCATTCATACGTGAGGAAAATCAGGATTAGTTTGACTAACTGTTCCAAATAATGATACGTACAAGCCAGCAAACGCAACAAACAAACCCGATTTTAAATAAATACATATACGAACTTATGACTAACTCGGGAGAGGGGGTGTCCAGTGATCTGTATATATGTTCAACTTGTTTTGGTAGTCATGTTGCTTTGCCATTACTAATTATTTATTTTTTCAGTGTAATAACATATGGGAGAGTGGGTACCCTTAAGTGAGTCAGCACTTGCCCCACAATTCCTTTGTATGTATAAACAAATGTATGTGTTATATATCATGTGTTATCTAAATTTGACATATATTTGAAATAAATATATCTAAACTAAACTTTGGTACATTCCAGCAGTCGGAAATTTCATGCATGACACAACATTAGTTGGACATTAATTTGACACCATATATAGGTTGGCATTGTTCTCATTGTTGGATTTTTTTCAACCAGTAATTTTCCAATCTTAGTGTTTGTCAGGTTGGATATTTCCAAGGGGAGGAAATGGATTCTGCGAACCTGCGAGATTGATGTTTGGTTCAATTGGGGGGGGGGGTGCAGTTGGCAGGAAATTTGAGGAAACTTCTAGCCGCGTCCCTAGAACATGTGTCTGTTTTCCATACATAGACTATTGTGCAAAACGACTGCATTTAACGAAACAAAACATTTTAAACATGAAATTGCTATAAGACTAGATGATAATACATACGTGTATCTGATAATCCATCGATATCATATAATCCTACCATTTCTTGAATAAGAAGAAACATTATAATAACGAACACAGCAGAAGACATATCCGTGCAGGTTCATATGAATTCGGTCAATGGTGACGTATCCGCCGAATTCGAACTCGACATGCGTTCGGGCGGTATTTATGGATGGAATTATGAAATGGACACATGAAAGTGACAATCAACAATGATTTGCTTCACCATCAACCGAAGTGCTCCCCCAGCGTTACAATCAATATCGTTATTATTTGGCTAATTTCAGTAATATTCTCCCAGTTTACATTCAATAAAACAAATTTGTCTCCGCATTTAAAATTCTTTGATATAGATCGTTTATATTCTGCAATAATGTGTACACAAGAGACGGATTCTTATGTTTTATTGTCTTTTTAAACTCCGAGGTGGCGACATCTCGGTTTGTTTACATTACGAACATTTGAGTCCGTAATCGGAATCCGATTCGGATTACCACGAGATTGAGATTACGGTCTGTTCGTTTACTGATTCTGCCAATTTATGGTCTGTTCTTTTGCCGTACTAAGTCGTACGGGGACCAATCTATAATCTGAATCCATATTCTGAATCGGGATTTTAGCGAAATAACGCGTCTGTTGAAATTGTCCGATCGCGCGCAGGCGACTAATTATATCAATGATTGGTGTGACCATGTAAAATACATGGATTTTACATACATAAATTACATGCATGTGTGTATCCACCATTATGCGTAAAAGCATTACTCTTTTTTCCTCTATGTTTACATTTGTTTCTGATATCGCGGTTTTCTTACGTTGTTCAGTCAATTTAAGCTGCCATGATGTAATTATGTATTCATGTATAAAATATGTTTTTGCCTGTATATATGTTTACAATTTATTGTAAGTTTGTATCTAACTCTTCAAATATAGAGGATAATAAAGATATATATATATACTTGATGTTTTATTGTAATATTTACTAGTATGATAGCAATGGCTATCTGGTTATATTCAGTGCTAAATGATTATCTGGTTATATTCAGTGCTAAATGATTATCTGGTTATATTCAGTGCTAACTGATTATGTGGTTATATTCAGTGCTAACTGATTATGTGGTTATATTCAGTGCTAAATGATTATCTGGTTGTATTCAGTGCTAAATTATTATGTGGTTATATTCAGTGCTAAATGATTATGTGGTTATATTCAGTGCTAAATGATTATCTGGTTATATTCAGTGCTAAATGATTATGTGGTTATATTCAGTGCTAAATGATTATGTGGTATTATTCACTGCTAAATGATTATCTGGTTATATTCAGTGCTAAATGATTATCTGGTTATATTCAGTGCTAAATGGTTATCTGGTTATATTCAGTGCTAAATGATTATCTGGTTATATTCAGTGCTAAATGATAATATGGTTATATTCAGTGCTAAATGATTATCTGGTTATATTCAGTGCTAAATAATTATCTGGTTATATTCAGTGCTAAATGGTTATCTGGTTATATTCAGTGCTAAATTATTATGTGGTTAAATTCAGTGCTAAATGGTTATCTGGTTATAATCAGTGCTAAATGATTATGTGGTTATATTCAGTGCTAAATGATTATCTAGTTATATTCAGTGCTAAATGTCAACACCCTTACATTACTTAACCTTTCAAATTGTTAAAAAATAGAACACAATTACGATTCCTTAACTTTATCTACTAGTCCAGGCACATTAGGTTTCACTAGTGCAAAAAATCCGGGAAAGCTGACTTTTTCAGGGATTAATAAGAACATGTTTATGAACAACTTGGCAAAAATCCCCTAGAATCCGAGTTGAGCTTCTTGAGATATCATGATTTTTCGTAATGGTGCAAATTCTGGCGTTTGACATAACAATTGCGCAAATGGTGATAACACTATTAAACTTGGCACATAGGTTCCTTATACACTATTAATCATTTTCAGATGTATAGACTTCGCGGCAGGTCCTTCCTTGGCAACGGTTGCTAGGCAACTATCCCACATCAAAGAAATACAAATATGACTGATATTATGGCAGTCTTAACAATCTAACCTACGTCGTGCAGCATTTTTATGGTGAAAATAATATTAGTTGTTGTTCGAGTGGATCTGGCTGGAAAATTACCATAGTTCTTACTTACAGGGGTGGTAACGGTTGCTAGGGACATACCCGAAATCGAAACATGCCGAGCTGACTGATATTATGGTAGTTTTGACAAACTAATATAAACTACGTCATTATCATTTTATGGTGAAACAATTGTAATAGTTATTGTTAGTGTGGGTTCGACTTTAAAAATTACTATATATTTCTGGTAACGGTTGCTAGGGACATACCAGACATCGAAAAATGCACACATGGCTGATATTATGGTAGTTTTAACAAACTAATCTACGTCATGTAACATTTTTATATTGAAAACAATTATTAGAATTATTGTTAGTGTGAACATGGCAGTAAAGTTGCAACATTCGTTACCTAACGGGTGTGTAATGGTTGCTATGGACATATCCACATTTGAAAGCACACCATATGTATGAGTTTCTGGTATTTTAACTGATATAACTGTTTCATAATATGGTATGCGTTTCAGGAAATTTGCATGATATAATTGTTTCATAATATACCATATTATGCTTATATTGACAATAATGCATAACTAAACGTTGTTGTGTTGTGTACTGCTGCATTCTCGTGTGATTCTCGTGTGGCAAATAGGTATTGAGGTATCACTGTTGCTAGGTAACCACATACCATTGACAGATCTTCTTTAAACTGACAGACTATTCAGTTAGTTTTATCAGAATCACATACCTGTGTGGAGTTTATTATTGTTTCTTCCATCAATCGATAGTTGGAATACATTTTAATGAGACATGTAAAAATATTGACCCACATTTATTTCGATACCACCTGAACCCTCCCCCCATGGAATCGGACATTCGCACTACATTTGACAATGGCATCCATGCAGAACACCCTATGACGGTGTGGTAGCATCCGCATACTAGTTGCTATACGGTATAAACTAACTGTGTTTCCTTCATATCCATGCCATAACTATATATATGTCAATACATGGTCATGAGTCATTTACAAGTCTATAGGAGCTCGTACATGAGCGTGGCCTATATATTTCAGACTGAGATACCATGAACTACCCTTTGGAACCGGTGACCAATACCCACTTACATGGGCAGCCATGGACCCATTACCAACCCACAGTTACTAAGGAACAGCATCCAATGACGTGTCTTAACTACTGTGTCCATGTCATAGAAAGGGGCCTGGGCCGATGATATACTATATAGGGTTCGTTCTATTGATTTGCCGTATAGACCTGGGTACATGTCATGCGTTCATAACTATAGACACCTGTGTATTTGTACTACATGTGTTGTTCATATGGGTCCATAGCGTAAGCGCGGCTGTGGTTATAACCTAGATAGCCATGTAACATGTACATTCATGGTGTGGTTCATGTCTTACATATAAATGTCTGGTAATAAGGTCATAACTAAATCAGCCTGGATCATTGGGCTGTCCATAGTGGCCCGTCTCAATTTCCTACCTATATGAGCCTGGTTCCATAGCCAAGCTATGGTGGTGCACACGGCCAATCGATAGGGACCTCCATCCTATAGGGCGTTGGTCGAATGGCTGAAAACGGACGTACGTATATGGTATTCATATAGAGACGTGGATCCATGCACATGCATTTTGGTCCATGACTTACCAGTAGGCATGGGGTCCATGTGTCTCCTATATATGTGGATCAGTCCATTGCCTACCAGCATATATGTGAATCTATGAAATGATTAATAACGCCAGTGCCGTAGCTTTTATTTAGGGACATGTGTCCATGTCCTACATATAGGCACCTGTATCACTGTATACATCATTATAGTCACCTGTGTATTAGCACTATTTAAACTTGCCTGGGTCTTTGGTGTAGATATATCACGTATAAGGGGTGGGTCCATATCCTACATATAGACAGACACATGCTTATGCCTGGGTACAGTGCAATATGGCATACATATATCGGCCTTGGTCCATGGCCTACACGTATGGGTATGTGTCCATGGCCAACCCACAGTGCCATATGTGTATGGGCTATTTATAAGGGCCCCCCATCCTTAACTTTCGTATATGTGGCATCGGTCCAATATCTATATATAGGTTGGTCTGTCATAAAACTGTCTCATATGTTCATACCATATATAGGTTCCTGAATCCATGGTGCACTAATGTATTGTGCATCGGACTTGGTCTATGGTATCTTAGTACATGGTCTATCTGTGGGCACTTGGGTATTTGCACCATGTAACAGTGCCATGGTCATGGTCATATATACCATACATGTATGGTTATATGAAGCGGTCTGGTTCATGGACTTTACATATCCTACGTCCATAGTCTATATGTATGGACATGGGTCCTGTAACAATATATGTGCCTGGGTTCCAAACCTAACTATTGTAGGCTAGGGCCATGGCTAACATATTGGTGGCTGACCCTAGCTATGTTCTTCATATATAGTAGAGTGGGTCCGTGACTTACATTATATAACTAGCTGTGTGGGTCTATGGCTTATATAACTATTATTATGGCCATGCCTCATCTATATCTATATTTGCGAATGTCTGTCTGTCTGTCTGTCTGTCTGTCTGTCTGTCTGTGTTCTATAGAAATTCACAGGGGACCATCTAGATGATGCCAAAGGAGTCTACTAGGAGTAGCTTTTTACGAGAAAGATAATGGTCGGGGTTAGAATTTTCTAAAGTGACGTCGTTGTTGTCAGGGGCAGAAAAGGGGGAGGGGCAAAAAAATAAATTGTCGCCGATTGCCACCAAACTTATATATAATAATCCCCATGATATCAGGAATCTAATGGTGTGGTTTAAATATGGCAAAAGTCGCGCCGTTCGCGTCAGGGGTGCCCGGAAGGGGGAGGGGCAGAATTTTTTCTGTCGCCGATTTCCACCAAACTTATATATAATCATCCCCATGATATGAAAAAACACACGGTGTGGTTTAAAAGTGGCGTCGTTCGAGTCAGGGGTGCACGGAAGGGGAGAGGGGTACCAAAATTGAAAAACTAATTTTAGCGCCGATCTCCACCAAATTGATATATATTCTTCTTCATTATACAAGGAATCAAATTGTGCGCTTTAACAACGCCAAATTGTTGTCTTTTTGTTGAGAGATTGGGAGGGGGTGGGCACTAAATTTGATAATAATTAGTTTAGTCGCCGATTGCCACCACACTTATACAAATTCATCCCCATGATATGAGGAGTCTAATGGTGTTGCTTATATATATCTGCCAAATGTGGCCTCATTCGAGTCAGGGTTGCATTGAAAGGGACAGGGCACCAAAATTGATGCACAATTTTTTTGCGCCAATTTCCACCAAATTGATACACGTTCTTATCCAAGATACGAGGAATCTAATTGTGTGATTTAAAGACGCCATAGTGGTGCTGTTTGTTTGAGAGATGGGGGTGTGGATTGGCACCAAATTTGATAAAAACAATTGTTTAGTCGCCGATTATCACCAAACTTATAAACAATGATCTCCATGATATCAGGAGTATAATCGTGTGGTTTAAGGATGTCATAATTTGGGCCATTCGAGTCAGTGGTGTATAGAGATGAGAGGGACACAACAAATTATATCTATATGTTTAGTGACGATTTCCACCAGATTGATACATATTCTTCTCTGTGATACGAGGAATCTTATCGTGTCGTTTAGATACACCAAATTTGTGCCCTATGGGTGAGAGATATGGGGACCTTAAATTTGATACGAATTTGTATACTCGCCAATTTTCACCAATTTCATATATATGCATTTCTAATCTCTAATGAGTCTTAGTGTGTGCAGCCTGGGACTGAAATAGGGACGGGGGTCACCAAGACTGATACAAAATATTTTTATTACTAATTACCATCAAATTCAGACACGTTCTTCTCAAATGATACAAGAAATAAAATCGTGCTGTCTGTCTGTCTGTCTTTCTGTCTGTCTGTGTGCGTTCTATATATAACTTTACGCGGTACAATCGAGATGGCACCAAGGCGTTCTAAGAGGGGTAACTGTTTACAAGGAAGATAACGGTGCGGGTAAAATTTTTCTAAAATGACGCTGTTGGTGTCAGGGGAAGAAAAGGGGGAGGTCGGCAAAATTAAAAATATATCGTGAAATAGTTTTGTCGCCGATTTCCACTAAACGAATACATAATCACCTTCGCAATATGGCGTTGTTCGAGTCAACGTTGCATCAACAATTGATTAAAAAAACTATTTCTAGCCCAGATTTCCACCAAATTGATATATTATTCTTCTCTATGATACGAGGAATATCATCGTGTGATTTAAAGACGTCATATTGTTGTCAGTTGGGTGAGAGATATGGGTCATAACTATTCTCAGAATTTGTTTAGTTGCTGAATACCACCAAACATATATATAATCATCGCCAGTATATCATGCATTCATGACTGACAATGAGTCTAATGGGAATGGTTTAAATATGTCAAAAGAGGCAAACACTGGTACACATTTATTTGGCACCAATTTCCACCGAATTCATACACGTTTTTCTCTATTGATATACCATGAATTAAATCACATTTTGTGTCGTTTGCGTCGCGGATGGCGAGCGGATATGCACTATCATTGATAAGATTGCTATTCGCCTCTATCCACATATAAGTTATATACAGTCACCCAGGCCATCTCCATATCATTTTAAGTAGTTTTGGACGTTCACATTTCTCAATCCCGACATATGGTTACCCACTTAAGTCACTTGAACAATTATATCTTCTTAACTGTCATATTTATATGGGAATAGCAATCAGGGCATTCACAAAATGAGCTAGCAAAAAGAGATACATAGAAGAAGCATTAAACGTACATTTATCATTCTATTGAAGAGATACATATATTCGTGCAAACTGAGAGACCCCGAACCGTCAGAGGATTGCATATATATTATAACAAAATTGAATCTGTTCCATTCAATATAGCTTCCACAAAAAAGTTACAATTTGTCAAGAGATATGGAAGGCCTATTCAAAAATAGTGGTCACAGTGTGCAGTCAAATATGGTTTCTTCTGATATACAAGAAAACGCACAAAACGCATAAGACTATTCAGGATCCTCCCAATACTGCACATCTGACAAGTGTTTTGTAACAGACACCTCGACTGACATAAACAACTCAAAATCTCGCTCTGTGCCTGGCACATGTAGCTAATATTTATGCGCATCAACATTTCGTTTAAACTGAGAATATTTAGCCAATATATAGCACCATGAACAGAGGAGCACCTGGAAATTTCTGCATCTTCATGGAGATAGCCAGGTGTCCTCGAGAACTTAGTTCAACCCACTAAATTGATTGATACATCTCAAAATTTAAAACCCAATTATCATCTTTTATCGAACTAATGTGTGTATGATGTTCATGTATCATATTATAACGTCTAATGTATACGCAGTTGTAAATAAATACATACTTCGTTATTGTTGGAACGGATTAATCGCGACAAACAGAATGACAATTGACAAGGTGAGCCACTACTTATATCCCATGACTGTAATAATCGTGTTTTATGATGCTATTTGAATATACAATTTATGAGAAAACGTATAACACTTTTCAGCAAGAGCATTCTCTATCCCCAACAAATATCCACAGCATACAGAGGGTTTCTCATCGCATTAACCTGGGCAACGCCGGGTAACCCTGCTAGTATTAAATATAAGCAACAACTTTTCAACTCTCACTTTGAATTCCCGATATCTAAACGGATGGAGCATAACGGATAATTGTACCCATATTCTGGTTAGGCTCACACTAACAACATTTATAATTGTGTTCACCATAAAAACGTTAATACTACCATAATATCAGTCATATGCGAATTTTTGTATTTCGGGTATGACCCTGGCAACAGTTACCACTCATATAAGTAAGAATGATATGGTATTTTTTCAGCCAGCTCAACAATGACAACAACTATTCTAATTGTTTCAACATAAATGTGCTATTATGTGTAGTTTAGTTTGTTAAAGCTACCACAATATCAGTCATATGTGCATTTTTAGATTGTGTGTGTGTCCCTAGCAACCGTCATCCCTTGTAAGCAAGAAGTATGGTAATTTGTCAGTCAGGTCAAAACTGACAACAAATATGTTCACCATAAACATGCTACACGACGTAGTTTAGTTTGTTAGAACACATATAATATCAGTCATATGCATTAATCCGATGCCGGGTAGTTGCCTAGCAACAGTTGCCAAGAAGAGCCTGTTGCAAATGTCGCCACATGTGAAAATGAGCAGTAGCGTATAAGGAACATATGTGCCAAGTTTCATGCTTTATCGCCCTTTTCACAGTTGGTGTGTTTTCTACAACAAGCACTTGGACTAGCGGAAGAGCAAAATGTGACGAGAGCCAGTTTAGGGGGTAGGGTTATGTTTTTACAAGTATTGACCACTTATCATAGGTATAGTTGCTAATCCCGCATATTATATTGTAGGAGTGATTTCTGTGCAGTTTTTAAAACAAATTGCTTGCGCCTACGTAATGAACAGCCCGAGAAATTTGACATCGAATAAGACAGTTTGTCTGAAAAAAATCGTCATTTTTTGGGGTCATTATGTTATTTTATATCCATATCCGCGAAAATCATTCAAATCCCCGCGTTGAATTTGTATCTCTGGTTCGAGAATTATGTATTGAACAATATTGAGTACATTTGGTATATGTTTCGGCTGAAAAATTGCTATATCATCCCATTATTCCTATGATTGTGAAAAAAAGTTTTAATTTTTTTATGGAAAAAATTGGTTAACTCCGAAAGCTCAACTCTGATTTTAGGGGACTTTTCGTGACGCATCCGCGATGTTATGGCCTAAATAATATAAAAAAATCAGCTTTCCCGGATTTATTTCCTTACTTTTCCCCATTCACGCCTAATGTGCCTGGACTATACTTATATTACCGTATACGTTCCGAACTTGGATTTAAATATTTGACTGATTTACTACCGGTAAATAGATCATATGCAGTTTGTTGATGTACTGAGAAGTCGCCCACCGGCTATAGTGGTACCATTCCCCGAAGCCTAGCTTTGTGTGACCCACATATGCGAGTAAAGGGGGATGTCAAGTTAAGGATACGCGATTCGTAATTGCCTATTAACGTGTGGAACAGCTGATCAAAGTAGCTGCTCATGGTGTCAACATTCTGGTTGGTTATGTCGATGGGGTACTTCAGTGAGTTATTTTACCTGGTCAATTTTTGAATGGGCTTCTTCGGTAACCGCAACAGAGATACTAATGTTGGTTAGACCCTTTAGGGTTTTGCTACATACATCATCGACCGACTTAATCACTTTGTCGATCTCATCAAGCAACGAGCAGTTCAAGAATGTGCTCCTATTTCCAGTCGCACCCTCAGTAACAGTTTGTGACTTTAATTGTTCAATTGCTTTCCTATTCAACTCAGTTATTGATGCAACGATGCCTATGATAAGCAGAAATGAGAAAAATCGCTCACTTAATGATACCAACATGACAGATAAGTCCCCCATCGGCTATATGGGTACAATTCCCACAAGCCTTAGTGGAAACCCTGGATAAATAGGGAAACCACCCATGACCAATGGTCACTGTTTATAAAAGACTGGGAATACCAACTTTAGACTTACAATAAAACTGATGACAGAAGTAGACAAGGGTTAACAGGATCACGATGACGTGGGGCTGCATACAGTCCTTCCGTGTGAAGAACCCACGGACAACCTGAAAAACACAATAGATGTGTCAGTTGGTTTCATGGAAGACAGTCGGGGTATCATTTACAACAACACATTGTTTTTCATAATATGAAATACGATAAATCGATATGCCTACACTGTTCATATTTACAATCTGTATGACCCCCATGGGTGATACGTATTCAGGCGACGGACGCTGAAGTCACATGAAGTAAATGACACTCGCCTCTACCATGAAACCGTAACTATAAAATAAAAGCATCATCACATAGGACAAAAAAGCCATATCTGATTTGAATAAACCTTGTAAGTCTTTATTTTACAATTAATAGATTCTAGGATTGGTGGCATGTAATAAACACAGAACAACACATGTATGTATTAATGTCATTCTCACAGTCTGTGTATATACGGGGTACTACGATTGAATGCTAGATAATAACCACAGAACAACACATGTATGTATTGATATCATTCTCACAGTCTGTGTATATACGGGGTACTAAGATTGAATGCTAGATAATAAACACAGAACAACACATGTATGTATTAATGTCATTCTCATAGGCTGTGTATATACGGGGTCCTATGATTGAATGCTAGATAATAACCACAGAATAACACATGTATGTATTAATGTCATTCTCACAGTCTGTGTATTTACGGGGTACTACGATTGAATGCTAGATAATAAACACAGAACAACACATGTATGTATTAATATCATTCTCACAGTCTGTGTATATACGGGATACTACGATTGAATGCTAGATAATAAACACAGAACAACACATGTATGTATTAATGTCATTCTCACAGTCTGTGTATATACGGGATACTACGATTGACTGCTAGATAATAAACACAGAACGACACATGTATGTATTAATGTCATTCTCACAGTCTGTGTATATACGGGATACTACGATTGACTGCTAGTAGTAACAGAGTGCCCTACAGTAAAGGTTTCGGGCTGGAGAATGCGGTGTAGGAGGAAGATAAAATCGATATGGTTTTAATCCCTATATATAATTAAATAAGTAGTTATATAGATACGTAGATATATAGATACGTAGATACTTAGATATATAGTTACGTAGATATAGGGTATAGTTTACGCAATTAGCTATAATACGGGTAGTTTACCTTCGACTAGTCCACTAATGTTATCGACCCCCTACTTTTCGAATGAACTGATCTAAACTCTGATTATTGATGTCTCGGCTGTGTGTTTTATAATTAAGTGACGAATGGATGTAAAATTATTGATATAACTCGGTGCTTTAATCGAACTATTTCACTCGCTATAATGGATCACGGGATTACGGTTAATGAGCCGACGTTTAAACACCCATTCACTGCTATAGCCGCAGGGCCTAGTGCTTGCGGAAAGACGTACTTCGTATCTAGATTAATTCACAATGCGACTGTTACGATTAACCCACCGCCGTCTGTTATATATTGGTGTTTTAGTGAATGGCAACCCGGGTATGAAGCGTTGAAGAAAGTAGTCCGATTCCACGAAGGAATACCTGACATAAGTGCGTTTGATGTAAACACCCCGACCCTGATTATACTCGATGATTTGATGTTAGAATGCGATAAGAATAGTGTGACCAATCTTTTCACAAAATACAGTCAACAAAGAAATATGAGTGTTATACTTATTCTTCAGAATATCTTCGCACGTAATAAAAATCAGAGAACTATAAGTTTGAATTCCCATTATCTTATCCTTTTGAAGAATCCGAGAGATCAAACTTCAATTTCGGTTCTCGCTAGACAAATGTTCAACACCAAAGCTAAACACCACGTTGAAGCGTATCGAGACGCTGTAACGCAACCGTTCGGATATTTACTCATTGACTTGAAACAGGAAACACCGGAAAATATGCGTCTGCACACAAATATTTTCCCCGGGGAAACCATGGCTGTGTATGTGCTTAAATAAACATTCGCAAACGATGAATTTTCAATCATGTCAAAACAACTGAAGAGGAACGTGGGTAATATAACTTGGTTAGGACGTCTCCCACCGCGCAAGGCTAACCTCGCTGTGCACAACGCTGATAAGGATTTAATAGATTGTTTATCTGACTGCTGTCTGAATATACTGAGAGGGAACGTGCCGATCTCGACCAGACAAAAGAATAAACTCGTTAAATACAAGAAGCAAATCCGAAATGTAGCCAAACCGAGGTCTTGTAGTCTAAAGAAAAGAAAACGACTTTTACAAACAGGGGGATTTCTAGGGACTTTATTGAAACCTATAGTCCCGTTTTTGAGTAGTCTTCTACGAGGTTTTATTCAATAAAAAAATGGAATACACGAAGAAAATGGTTTTAATCGATCCTAAGTTCTTGAAGACCGGATCCGATAATGGAGGTGGTAATGAACCTAAGAAACTAGATTTAACAGAAGCTCAAGCAGTTCGAACTACCCTAACCGATTTAGATAAGAAAATGGGGTCAGTAGCTAGTAGCGAGGTGCTTTCACAAGAAGATAAAATTTTACATTATAACCAAATACTTGAGAGATTTCTAAGATACAAAACGAAATACAATCGAGATAAAGCCTCAAAACCATCGGAACCACCGCCACCAGCACCGCCGCCACCGGACACCCCGATAATGATGAGCGAAGAAGAAGAAGAAGGGGTCGGCGACGACGATAAGTCGTTGTATGAGCGAAAGGAGTATTTCGATACTATTCCAAAGAAGTTGAGAAGTAAAGCGAAGCTCTGCTTAATGAGATGCGAAAACACCCGAAATTACAGTTCGGTGATGACGGTTTTGTTTCGTATAAAGATCGGAAGATGGAGTCGCTCGATTTATTAGCTGATGTTATAATGGAAAGGAAAACGTTCAGACCCGCGGGGCGTCATGTTTTCTCAGAAGCGATTCATAACTCCGACATTCCTTCGGCTTTGATCGGTAATAAATTTTGCAAACGATCTCGCACGAGGTCAAACGTACCACACCGCTAGGACGTATGCTGTTAAGCACTCCGAAAACTCCCACGAACCTACAGTGGAATCAGGCGTAATGATGGGAGTTTATTTCGATCCGGCGAAGGTCGGTAGTATCGGTGGTACTTCTAACCTGAAAAGAGTTACAAAAAAGACAAATAAAGAGGTTAGAACCTTTTTAAGCGCGCAAGAAGCGTACACTCTACACAGACCAGCGAGGAAGAAGTTCTTGAGGAGACAAACTATCGTCAGCGGACCGCTGCAGCAGTTTCAGATCGATTTGGTTGATGTTAAGTCGCTGAAAGAGGATAACGATAATTTTAAATATATATTCACCTGTATCGATGTGTTCACAAAAATAGCTTGGGCTGTCCCGATGGTAACCAAATTCGCTTCAGACTCGATCGAGGCTTTCGCTATTATACTCGAGAAATCCGACGTTCCGAGAGCTGTTCAGGCGGACAAAGGGACTGAGTTCTTAGCGAGCAAATTTCAAAAATATCGAAAGAATAAGAATATTCAGTTCTTCACTTCTGAAAATGATGATGTCAAATGTGCGATCATCGAACGATTTCATAGGACTTTAAAGAGCCGTATGTGGAGATATTTTACAAAGAATAACACTTTTCGTTATATCGACGTGCTTCAAGATCTACTCGACAGCTACAACGCTTCTTTTCACCGAAGTATCGGTATGGCGCCGAGAGAAGTCACACTCGATAAAGTCGGGGAGGTGTGACGGAATTTGTACGGTAAACACACGACTCTACGAGCTCGAGCGGCTGAAGGCGAACTGCAGTTTTCTGTCGGTGATTTAGTGAGAATCTCACACAGGAAAAAATATTTCAAAAAGGCTATGAAGCTAACTGGTCTCGCGAATTGTTCAGAATTACCGAGGTTCTGACGACCGCACCTACGACCTATCGCCTGTGTGACTATTCGGGTGAAGATCTAGAGGACACGTTCTACATGATAGAGCTTCAGAAAGTTATCGAACCGGAAGTTTTCAAGATCGAGAAGGTGTTGAAATGAAAGAAAATAAAATCTTTGTTACATTTCTCAGGTACCCCTCAAAATTTAACGCCTGGGTACATAAACGCGTGTTAATTAGTGATTGAGGCAGTTCTCGAGATGGAGCAGAATAGCGACAGCGTCAGTCGTAGTTGGTGGTGTTGTTGGGTCGACTGCAGTAAGGACCAAGTCACTTACACAACACAAGTTATCGTTCTCTACTTTAATATGATCGTACGTGACACGTAATGGAGCAACCACCAAGTTGATCATTAAGTTCAATGTTACAATAATTATAGGATGTTCCGTACAGGGTACTTCATGTGCTACACCACTCGGAGAAATGTCTGTGTCATCACACAAATACCATGCTAGAACTTGGATTGATATATTCGTAATCGTATATAGTCACCAATAGCCGGGTTATCACCGTAGTAACGGACATTACCCATATAGTGAACTATTCAAACCCAGCATTAAAATCATGGTTATGATCAGTCCAAACATGAGTAAAGTTCGAACATAAGATAATAATAGCTGAGAACCTGGTGTGAATTGAACTGTGGTGGGGCCTCAAGCATATCTACCCCTGCACGTCAGAACAAAATTATGCCATGAAATGCCATAATTAGCTTGAGGATGGAAGTGAACCATCATCCCACAGCGAAATCAACCAGGCCTGTTGGGTTTGAATAGTTCGCTAGATGGGCAATGTCAGGTACTACGGTAGTAACCCAGCTATTGGTGACTATATACGATTACGAATATATCAATTCAAGTTATAACATGGTATTTTAGTGTGATGACAGACATTTATCCGAGTGGTGTAGCACATGTAGTACCCTGTATGCATATATACATATATATATCACAGCAGAAGTTTCCTTAGAATTAATGGATGGAAATGGAATGCCTTTAATATTTGTATTATTTGAGTCGGACATAGATTACCTTAGCTGCAGGCAATCAATGCAATACATGTAAACTATGTAGAAAAAGAAATTATTGAATGAAGTGTAGTGAATATGATGCGTCACTTTAATATTTGAGTCGGACATAGCTTAGCTTACCTGAAGGCAATCAATGCAATAAGTGATGTAGAAACAGAAATTATTGAATGAAGTGTAATGAATATGAAGCGTCATTTTAATGCAATATCGATTGGCTTTAATCGGATTATACCAGTGATGTTGGCATTAATTAAGGGAGGCCATTAATTAATAAAAGCTTTAGCAATAAAACTAAAAGCTTATGCAACTCCTTTGTTAGTTAATCCTTATTGTTTATTTTAGCGGACACCCACATTACAGCCGTGACCAAATTAAACTTTCAAAGTTACAACTTACAATTTACATGCATCATGATTCAGACTGTACAATCTGACAATAGTCAATACTACAAACGTATCTTCCAGGCTGCAGTCTAGGAAATAATACTTCTTCCATTTAGTTAAAAAATTAACTACTACTGTAACTTGATAATTGTCTTGCTTAAATGATAGCTACACAAAACATTTCCAAAAAATTTAAATGTAAAATAACAATTAATTAGGCTAATTTCAGATAAAGTCAAAAGTTTTTAGTTTTATTTCTTATTTTATGTTTTTAAAATTTGTATTGATGTTATAAAATAAAGCGATAGTTGAAATTGTCAATTTTCGGTAGTCTCCACTTCTTCCTGAAGTCTCCCTAAATTTCCTGAAGTCTCCCTAAATTTCCTGGAGGGAGACTTCAAGTCTCCCTGTTCTGAACCCCTAGGCTGAGGCCTGATTGGGTGGAAGAGAAATGTCACTTTAATAGTTAACGATGATATACATATAGAATTATAGATTAT
Source organism: Siphonodentalium dalli (assembly GCA_032622095.1). Taxonomy (NCBI): domain Eukaryota; kingdom Metazoa; phylum Mollusca; class Scaphopoda; order Gadilida; family Siphonodentaliidae; genus Siphonodentalium; species Siphonodentalium dalli. Next base: position 102,871,235 of record CP136068.1, read on the forward strand.
CCCCATTGAAGACGATCAATGCAATGAACAGTGTAGAAATGGAGAAAATGTTGCCTGAATGAATCAATGTGTGAACATAAAGTCTCACTTTAATGAAATATTGAGATGATGGAATCAACGATGAATTTGCAATTTCTTTAATGATGAAATTGGTTTACATATACATGTATATGCAGCTGAAAATGTGAATTGACTGAAATGTAATTATCAAAGTGTCAATGGCACTGTACCGGTAGCTAACGTGGAAAAGGAATAATTTCATGTGTTACAGTTAATGGAGCGATTAGGAATGTGGAAAGTTGAAAGGCCTAGTTATGCAAAGATTAAAATCAAAGATGGCCACGACAGCCATGTTTTTTGGCAAATGACCCAAAAAAGACTCCTTCCTATTTACATGTCATTGTTAACATCCCTCACAAATTTCATGATGATCCGACAAAAGATACGACATGTAGCCCGTGTCAAAGGATTTAGTTGTGTAAAGAGTAAAATACAAGATGGCTGGTTTTTTGGTTGAATTTAAAATGAATCTTTTCCCATCTACATGTAATTGTTAACATCCATGACAAATCTCATGATGACTGGACCAAAGATTCGACTTGTAGCCCTTGACAAAGAATTTAGTCATGCAAAGAGTATAATCCAAGATGGCTGCTGGCGGCCATGTTTTTGGCCGAACAACCCCAAAATTACTTGTTTCCCATCTACATGTCAATTTTAACATCCATGACAAATGTAATGAAAGTGTCAATGACACTGTAGCTCAACTTAGTAGGGGAATGATTTAATGGTTGACAGTAAATGGAGTAATAGGAAAGGTGCTAATTGAAATGTCTAAGTAAGACTAGATGTACATGTCAATATCAACATTCATGACAGGTTTCATAATGATCGGATCAGGGATGTGGTGATTATGGTGTGCCAAAGGATTTATTGATGCAAAGAGTAAATTCTAAAATGGCCAATGGCAGCCATGTTTTTTTCCGAACTACCCCAAAATGAACTGTTCCCATCTACAGCCTTTACAAATCTCATAATGATCTGATCAAAGGTACGACCTGTAGCCTGTGCCAATGGATTTAGTCATGCAAAGAGTAAAATCCAAGATGGCTGCTGGCGGCCATGTTTTTCGGCTGAACGACCCCAAAATAACTCGTTTCCCATCTACATGTCATTGTTAACATCCATGACAAATTTCATGAAGTTCCGACCAAAGCTACGACCTGTAGCCTGCACCAAAGGATTTAGTCATGCAAAGAGTAAAATCCAATATGGCTGCTGGCGGACATGTTTTTTAGACAAATGACCCCAAAAACACTCGTTCCCATCTACATGTTAATATTAACATCCATGATAAATATCATGATGATCAGACGAACAGTACGACCTGTAGCCCGTGCCAATGGATTGAATTTTGAAATCCAAGATGGCCGCCAGTGGCCGTGTTTTTTGGTCGTATGACCCCAAAATGACTCATTCCCATCTACATGTCAATATCAACATTCATAACAAATTTCATAAAGATCAGACCAAAGGTACGACCTGTAGCCCGCGCCAAAGGATTTAGTCATGCAAAGAGTAAAATCCAAGATGGCTGCTGGCGGCCATGTTTTTTGACCGAACGACCCCAAAATCACTCGTTCCCATCTACATGTCATTGTTAACATCCATGACAAATTTCATGAAGTTCTGACCAAAGCTACAACCTGTAGCCCGCGCCAAAGAATTTAGTCATGCAAAGAGTAAAATCCAAGATGGCTGCTGGCGGCCATGTGTTTTGGCTGAACGACCCCAAAATCACTCGTTGCCATCTACATTTGTACATGTCAATATTAATATCCATGACAAATTTCATGATTATCAGACGAACAGTACGACCTGTAGCCCGCGCCATTGGATTGAATTTTGAAATCCAAGATAGCCGCCAGCAGCCATGTTTTTTGTCCAGATGACCCCAAAATGACTCGTTCCCATCTACATGTCAATATCAACATTCATGACAAATTTAATAAAGATCAGACCAAAGGTACGACCTGTAGCCCGCGCCAAAGGATTTAGTCATGCAAAGAGTAAAATCCACGTTTTTTGGCCGAACGACCCCAAAATCACTCGTTCCCATCTACATGTCATTGTTAACATCCATGACAAATTTCATGAAGTTCTGACCAAAGCTACAACCTGTATTAGTCATGCAAAGAGTAAAATCCAAGATGGCTGCTGGCGGCCATGATTTTTGGCTGAACGACCCCAAAATCACTCGTTCCCATCTACATGTCAATATTAACATCCATGACAAATTTCATGATAAGACGAACAGCACGACCTGTAGCCCGCGCCAATGGATTGAATTTTGAAATCCAAGATGGCCACCAGTGGCCATTCGTTCCCATCTACATGTCAAGGTCAACATTCGTGACAAATTTCATAAAGATCAGACCAAAGGTACAACCTGTAGCCCGCGCCAAAGGAAATTGTTGAGGGACACACGCACACACGGACGACGGACGCCAAACCATGGCAATAGCTCAAACTTACAAAGTAAGTTGAGCTAATAATGATCCGACAAAAGATATGACCTGTGGCCCGTGCTAATGGATTGAATTTTGAAATCCAAGATGACCACTGACGGCCATGTTTTTTGGTCAAACGACCCCAAAATGACTCGTTCCCATCTACATTGTACATGTCAATAGCCATGACAAATATCATAATGATCTGACCAAAGGTACGACCTAGGGCCTGTGCCGAAGGATTTAGTCATGAAAAGAGTAAAATCCAAGATGCTCATGACGGCCATGTTTTTTGGTCGAACTACCCCAAAATGACTCATTCCCATCAGCCTGTCATTATTAACATCCATGACAAATTTCATGATAATCAGACGAACAGTACGACATGAAGACCGCGCCAATCGATTTAATTTTGAAATCAAAGATGGCTGCCAGCGGCCATGTTTTTTGGCCAAATTACCCCAAAATGACTCATTCCCATCTACATGTCAATGTCAACATTCATGACAAATTTCATAATAATCTGACCAAAGTTTGGACCTGTAGCCTGTGCCAAAGGATTTAGTCATGCAAAGAGTAAAATCCAAGATGGCTGCTGGCGGCCATGTCTTTTGACCGAATGACCCCAAAAGGACTCGTTCCCATTTAAATGTCAAGAGCCATGACAAATTTCATGAAGATCCGACCAAAGCTACGACCTGTAGCCCGCGCCGAAGGATTTAGTCATGCAAAGAGTAAAATCCAAGATGGCTACTGGTGGCCATATTTTTTGGCCTAACGACCCCAAAATAACTCGTTGCCATCTACATGTCAATATTAACATCTATGACAAATTTCATGATAATCAGACGAACAGTACGACCTGTAGACCGCGCCAATCTATTTAATTTTGAAATCAAAGATGGCTGCCAGCCGCCATGTTTTTTGGCCAAATTACCCCAAAATGACTCATTCCCATCTACATGTCAATGTCAACATTCATGACAAATTTCATAATAATCTGACCAAAGTTAGTACCTGTAGCCTGTGCCAAAGGATTTAGTCATGCAAAGAGTAAAATCCAAGATGGCTGCTGGCGGCCATGTCTTTTGACCGAATGACCCCAAAAGGACTCGTTCCCATTTACATGTCAAGATCAACAGCCATGACAAATTTCATGAAGATCCGACCAAAGCTACGACCTGTAGCCCGCGCCAAGGATTTAGTCATGCAAAGATTAAAATCCAAGATGCTCATGACGGCCATGTTTTTTGGCCAAACTACCCCAAAATGACTCGTTCCCATCTGCCTGTCATTATTAACATCCATGACAAATTTCATGATAATCAGACAAACAGTACGACCTGTAGACCGCGCCAATCTATTTAATTTTGAAATCAAAGATGGCTGCCAGCGGCCATGTTTTTTAGCCAAATGACCCCAAAATGACTCATTCCCCATCTACATGTCAATGTCAACATTCATGACAAATTTCATGAAGATCAGACCAAAGGTACGACATGTAGCCCGTGCCAAAGGATTTAGTCATGCAAAGAGTAAAACCCAAGATGGCTGCTGGCGGCCATGTTTTTTGGCCAAATGACCCCCAAAATGACTCGTTCCCATCTGCATGTCATTGTTAACACCCATGACAAATTTCATGAAGATCCAACTAAAGCTACAACCTGTAGCCTGCACCAAAGAATTTAGTCATGCAAAGAGTAAAATCCAAGATGGCTGCTGGCGGCCATGTTTTTTGGTCGAACAACCCCAAAATGACTCGTTCCCATCTACATGTCAATATTAACATCCATGACAAATTTCATGATGATCAGACAAACAGTACGACCTGTAGTACGCGCCAATGGATTTAATTTTGAAATCCAAGATGGCCACCAGCGGCGATGTTTTTTGGCGAATGACCCCAAAATGACTCGTTCCCATCTACATGTCAATGTCAACATTTATGACAAATTTCATAAAGATCAGACCAAAGGTACGACCTGTAGCCTGCACCAAAGAATTTAGTCATGCAAAGAGTAAAATCCAAGATGGCTGCTGGCGGCCATTTTTTTTGGTCGAACAACCCCAAAATGACTCGTTCCCATCTACATGTCAATATTAACATCCATGACAAATTTCATGATGATCAGACAAACAGTACGACCTGTAGAACGCGCCAATGGATTTAATTTTGAAATCCAAGATGGCCACCAGCGGCGATGTTTTTTGGTGAATGACCCCAAAATGACTCGTTCCCATCTACATGTCAATGTCAACATTTATGACAAATTTCATAAAGATCAGACCAAAGGTACGACCTGTAGCCCGCGCCAAAGGATTTAGTCATGCAAAGAGTAACATCCAAGATGGCTGCTGGCGGCCATGTTTTTTTGGCCGAACAACCCAAAAATGACTCGTTCCCATCTACATGTCAATATTAACATCCATGACAAATTTCATGAAGATCAGACTAAAGGCACAACCTTGAAATCCAAGATGGCCGCCAAGATGTTTTTCGATCGAAAGACCCCAAAATGATTCGTTCCCATCTACCCTGCTGGGAAAAACAAGTGTCTACTTAACCACGGTGCGCTTAGCATTGCCACCGCGGCCGAAATGCAACTACACCGCGGCTCCACTGGCTAACTACAGTTGGGCATTGGTTTATTTGCCATTCGGCCATGGTGTACAAATGTAGTTGCCGCTGTGTACATTCATCAAACTGAAAAAAGACAATACAAACCAGAAATCTAACCACGGTGTACATACCATTCGGCCCCGTTGTAGTTGCTTTTTGGCCATGGTGTACATGTGTACTTGTCGTTCGGCCGCGGTGTACATGTACTTGCCGCTCGGCCGCGGCGCTCAACTGCAGTTACAAACTCTGACACTGCACCCGAATGGCAAATACACCGTGGTGCCAATGGACACTTGTTTTGTCCAGCAGGGTACATGTCAATGTCAACATTCATGACCAGGGTTCGCTCTGCCACTTGCCAAATTTGCCAATGGCAAAAATAATTCACAGTTGGCAAAAAATATTTTCATTTGGCAAAAGTTTTGGCAAGTCACTTTTTAATTCCTTATTAATGAAGTTAAAAAATATCGGTCAATCAATACCATTCATTTTCGGTAATTATTACAATGGAATTATATTAGTTGTGTTTTATATGGTTTCGCAAAAGTTAACACCTCCATTAAGATGCAGTTAATCTGATATCATTAGTATCGACGGGTGGAGGGATTACCTCTATTTAGTGTGATGGTGGTGCTTACATAGCTAATCTTCATATGATGTTCGCTTTTGATCAAGCAACGCTTCTACTATTGTATTGTTCGGTAATCGGTTTATTGTTGTATGATAAACCGTAATAGATGAGATCATAATCATTAACTAACTGCTTTTTTATCGATATCAAACAGTGAGTGTCGAAACATAAGACTCAGTCAAGGTTGCAGAAAATGATGCTATTGGGAATAATATTTGGCAAATTCTAAAAGAATTTGGCAAAAAATATTTTCATTTGGCAAATGTAAATTTCGTTCCAGCGCGGACCCTGTTCATGACAAATTTCAAAGAGATCAGACTAAAGGCACAACCTGTATCCCGCGACAAAGTAAATTGTTGACGGACACACAGACACACGGATGACGGACGCCAACCCATGGCAATAGCTCAAACTTACAAACGGGATGCGTTGGAATTTTGCAAAATGAATAAAATGAAAACCGTCAGGAGCTCCGAAATAGAGGTGGGCGGGTCACCGGAAACACAGGTATATATATTTTTTGGCTTTACTACTTCGGGGTTCATGCAGTTTGCTGAATTTTTCTTGCGGTAAAAATCCGATGACCACATTGAACCCGCCGTTCATTTCTTATATAATACAGCAGTATTACATGGGGTGACACCACTATAGAGGGGGTCAATTACTTAAATCTAGGGAAGTCGATAGCCGAGAGGTACTGTAGTGTACTGGTCTCTCGTGCTAGCGGGCCAGGGATCGCAACCTGGTCAGGGTATTCTGACAAAAATCAGAACTCGGTCAGATACCAAGTTTGTAAAGCTGAAAAGTCTCATTTGAGATCACTGAATAAAGATCCGAATGCAAAAATACCGACTTCCCCCATTACAACATCTATCCAGGTATTTTGTTGTTCTGCAGTATGCTGTCTGATTGGGGGTGCAGACATTAATGGCTAACCTGTGTACATGCCTCGGGGTATCTGGAGAAGTCAGCCCAAAACAAGGTCGGCCACAAGAGAAGTCGGCCCGGGTAAATTAAAGATTGGTCAAGAAAAGTCGGCCCCATTATTATTTTACTGCTTGTTAATGCCTGTGGCACAATAAGATGAGACCGACATTTCGCCACACGGTGTCATAAGGGATTACATCACCTCGTAGCATTCCATTTTATGTGACCATGTTTTGGTCACATGGTGTCAAGGAGGATTATATCACCTCCTGGCAATCCATTTTCTTATCGCGCACTGTCATGGCTTTACGCAGATATGTCGATAGGGTTCGTTAAACGGAAATTTAAATCTGTACCGGAAAAATAGCCATATATACAAGACATGGTATTAGACCAGATACGAACCTTCAAACTTAGTCAGCCAATTAATCTATAGACCTAAACAATGTCCTGTCATAATTATAATGGGCGTCGCGCCAGAGGGATTTCCACATGGAAGCAGTCAGCGAAACGCCGATAAAGATCAACACTAAGTCATATACCGCTATACTTAAAGTAATTGACCACCAATAACGTGGTGTCACCCCGTTAATATGGCGGTACTATACCACGGTATCCTCCAATACCGCGGTACTGATACCGCTTGTTAACGCGAACAAGAATGTGTGAGTAAATACCTCCCCTAAAAGAGTTCCATGAAAATCACTGCGGTATTCAACAAAATTAATGCGGTGCCCGCTAAAAGACCACGGTATCATTATCGCCCAATATCGTAACTCCATGCCATGACCGTCTCGATACCGCTACCGTTTATTACCGGTATCACCGCGGTCATGACCGGGGTATCACCCCGTTTTTCTGGTCAATTACTTTGAGAATAGCGGTACAATGTAGTGTTGAACAAGGTTTCCGTGACACCTGATATACATGTATGTTACTCAATTGAGTAAACATGTCACTAACTGATGTTAATAGCTGGGCCGACTTCGTACGGGGCCGACTTCTGGGCCAACTTCTCTGGGGCCGACTTCGTAGCGGGGCCGACTTCTCCTGTATTCCGCCTTGGTGTGTGCACATTAAAGAACGCTACTGCAGTCGCCACAGGTTTATAAAGTTACTAGTACTCGGCCGTGGTAGCACCTGGACCCGACAGGAATGATTAACAGCCCGAGGGCCTATTTATAGACCCGAGACGGAGTTAATCATTCCTGGAGGGCTGGTGTGAGCATGCTTTAATGAAAACAAAGCTTAGCGCTCGCTTCTGTTCAACTTCACCTTAAAATCATGGAATCATGACGTGTGGGTAAAATAATGTTCATCTAATAAAGAACGCCCTCTAAAGTGGTAAAAATATTAAGTAATAGTGTTAACGTTGGAATCAACAGAAAGATCAGACTTTAATTTTTGAGGCGCGCGATCGCTCTTGCGCACCATCGCGCGGCTAAAATTGAAAACCAGTGAGCGATCAATTGCGCGCCTAGCCAAATACGGAGAGCGTACAAGAATAAAGAAACAGCTTGAATGTTGTAGCAAAATATCAAATGAATTCTCCAAAACCAACATTCATTGTCGGCATTCATCAAAAGGTGATCCCTCGTGCCACGATGATTGGCAGTTTAAGTTTTTTGACGTCACACGAAGTGTCAAATGCACTATCTGTCTGAGACTGAATGATTCGAAGCTAAAAATACATTTGAACGATTTCTATGTATGGCTTATAACGTCACATAAATTCCTGGAAAATCAAAGCGAGACCACGTGGCCGGGAGATGTTACCGTATTTATTTCGTCAGCATTGAATCGGAGTATTAAATTAATTCCTTATTAATAATTATGAATTACAATTAATATACCGGGGTAGGAGCATGTACAATATGAAAACACAGTGTGTAACATTCACTTGTGCTAATGGATAGTGGATTAAGCAGTGTTAAACCATCAAAGAGTTTCAATGGACATCCATCGTGAGTAAACTAATTCAATTTACGCAACATTTATGAATGTATTTCCGCTGTTTATTTTATCTCGATAGAAACCGCGCGGCTGGCCAAAACCCAGCGAGCGGGACTATGCGCGCCTACATTTTGTAAACATGAAAATCTGAAAGATATCTGTATGAATTTGAACTGAATACACATGTACTACCCTGCTCGGCAAAACAAGTGTCCACTTAACCACGGTGTGCTTATCATTGCCACTGCGGCTGAAATGCAACTGCACAGCGGCTCCACCAGCTAACTACAGTTGGGCCGCGGTGTATTTGCCATTCGACCATGGTGTAGTTGCCGCTGTGTGCATTCATTAAACTGAAAAAAGACAATATAAACCAGAAATCTAACCACGGTGTACATGCCATTCGGCCCCATTGTAGTTACTTTTCGGCCATGGTGTACATGTGTACTTGACGGTCGGCCATGGTGTACTTGCCGCTTGGCCGGGGTGCTCAACTGCAGTTACAAACTCTGACACCGCCGCCGAACGCCAAACACACCGCGGTGCCAATGGACACTTGTTTTGTCCAGCAGGGCAGTACGATTGATCTTTTCAATTTGAAAACAGAAACAATTCTTTTTCAGTCCTAAATCAAATGATTAAATTAATGATAAGCAAATACCTGTGCAACCTTTGATGATTAGAGAACAAATTCAACAATGCCTCCAAGCTCCTGTCGAAAGTAAAAGTGCAATAATCATGTCACAAACACAGTTTACACATGATGTCATGAAATTGAATACACCTAACATTGAATTGCCTAGTCTTCGTGTATCTATGGTACACAATAATCCATACAATCCTCAAAACAACATTCATTGTTGCAAATTACATGAAACACAGATCAATCACTCGTTGATTTTTCAATTTCGTGCCATGTGGGGCCTTGACCTTGTAGTGGAGAAATCGGTGTATATAAAGTGTTTGTCGACGCCGATGCCGGCTCTAAATAAAAGTGTAATGTCTAGCTTCTTCGTTGTTTCTCAGTGGATGTGAATGCGATTTGGTATGTGTGTCCGGGCTGGGTCGTGGATGATATTGATTATCGCACATGCACATTTAAATTTGATTTGTTTTTTTAATTTACAAATTTCGAGTAGAAGATTTGTTTACAATCGAGATGGCTAATCACAAACTGTGCCACGGTAATATTTTACCGAATGCCATGTTATCAGACTAGAAAGGCTGTGATTAATCCTCGATTAATCTATTATTTGATTGAGTCTCTGAATGACTCAGTGAGGACAATTAAAAAGTGATCATCGGCAATCGTTGTTGTTGTACTTGTATGTAAATTCCTCCGTCGCGGTTGTCTTCGGAGCACGCTGCTCTCCTAACTCAGTACCGTTACTAACAGTCGATTGTGTTGAAGTTGAAGTGAAGAAAACGTAATTCTTCGATCAGTTTCTGCTGGAGTCTGCGCAGTAACCTCCCGGAAGTCACGTGTGAAATTTACAAAAAAGCATACACGCTATTTTCGCTCTTGGTATAGAAATATAGAAAAATTGTATGACGTCATAATTCACACGCATTTAGGTATAAACACCCACTGGGGTGGTTGCTATAATAGCGGCTGCTGTGTTGAATATATCACTCGACAACGGAAATCAGCAGCTGTGGACAGCTCATATAAGGCAAGAAACGAGGTCAAAAAAATAAGGGTATGCATTTTTGTTGCCAGCAACATGATACAGACACTGTCGTCATTACATTTTCACGCAGTCCTCCCACGTAACGTGGAAAAAACCTGGTCAAAAATAGGATATGCATTTCTGTTGCCAGCAACATGATACAAACACTGACATACCGGAAACAGGCAGACACACGAAGTTACCCGAAGTGTGTATTTTTTTTATTCCTGGTAATTCCCAGTGCTAATATTAAATGTAAACAAATGGCTGCCGCAATGCACAAGACATGATATTATCCCAATTGACATCTTTTCCTTGTTTAGCACACACAAAATCAGTGCAACATGCATCGTCAAGTACAAAGGTTGTATTATATGTTTGTTGTAGTTAGGTTGTTCCGTAATACTGTTAATTTGAGTGCGTACAGGGCTATGTGAATAATTCTGTGTTATTTTCCCACTCCTGGTGTACATGTTCGGAATCGGACATTCATGATGTATTTTCTATTCAAAATGGAATAAACATAAATAAACACTGTTGACATTAATTGTTTTATAATCAGAATCTGAGAATCATGATTCTCATTTTGATTCTAGTAAAAAGTCTTGATTCCCTGTAGAAAGTGAAACACTAACATTTTGATTATTGCAAAAAATCTGATGGATTTTAAGGCCTGCATCAAGACATTTGTTTGTGAATAAATCAAGGCAAATGTGTTAAAATATGAACGCATTTACAAATGCGTTGCTCCAAAATCGCAAAGTAGATTCGAACATGTGGTCGCTTTTCTAAGAAATTTGTGAGTGCTCTGTACATGTACATACATATAAGTTACTTGACCAACTACATGAGGAGTCGAGGGACACAATCAATGAGGACGTTTGTACTAAAAAAAAATTGTTTACGCAAGGAACGAACACAAGGCCAATTTCTTAATTTATATTATGAGCCAACAAGACAGATCGTAAATCGCTGTTATATGACAATATATGTGGCCATCATAATGGTCGACAGGCATGACGCCAACAAAAACCAATCTGTCAGGCCAATATAAAGAAGTCGGGACTTATTGCTGGTGGAACCTATTAAAGACATCGTTCCATTTCGTTAATAACAACTTACATGTAACATTTACCTCCACCTCTTTACTCTTGGGCTCCAAATAAATATGCATGCACCAGCTGCATGCACGTTTATTATTTTTCTTGGGAAATCATCCCCCCCCTGCACAGTGCTTATTTGGGTCTGCACGTTTATTAATATTTTGAAGCTATGAAAATTTAAATCAGAACAAATTCAAGATTTCTATATGATTCGGATGTAAAAATGATGGGCTTTACTTTTGCATGTACACTTGAGTGCCTATAAAAGTACAGGGTGGAATAATAGTACAGGTTGGAAAATGTCGTATAACTGAATAATAGACTAGTACAGGGCGGAATAAACGTACAGACTGGAAATATTAGTACCATACATCCCAACAAAACACACCATCTGACTGGTTTACTGATGCCATGTGACAGAAATAGTTTTGATGGATAGCCAGGTCTGTGAATCTACATGTACAGTGTGCTGATCACTGTCAACGATCAGAGTTCATTTATCTATATTTACATACACCTGATATCTCTTCCGATTTCCCCATAGCGTTACGGTAGACACACCCCTTATTCAATGCGTTCATAAACCTATGAACGTAACGTGACGTCACTTCCAGTGTCGTTCATAGGTTTATGTACACATTGGTCCCGGAAATCACCGGGGATTGTCGGAAATTACCGACTGCTTGAGTATCTAGTACTATCTAGTACTAGTAGTATCTGGTCCGGATTTGGCAAGAAATTTGTTTCGGTCTACAATCAGTGTTTGGTTTTCCAAAAAACAAGGATTCGAACTGTTTGAACTGAACTCCATGCGTTCGTTTAAATAGATGAATAAATAGTGGGAAAGACATACAATCCTAGTTCATAATGAATTTAAGTATATAAATATAAATAATTAACGGCGGATTCAACGTGGTCATGGGTTTTGACCGCGTTAAAAAAATCAGCAAACTCCGCATGAACCCCTTCGGGGTTCATGCAGTTTGCTGATTTTTTCTCGCGGTCAAAACCCCATGACCGCATTGAAACCGCCGTTCATTTCTTATATGAATAACACAATTTAAGATTGGTGAATTATTTCTTTTGGTTAATTTAATAAACGTACAGGACCAAATAACGATCGTACAGGTGGGAATTTTACCTCGATTTTAATAATCGTACATTAGGCACTCAAGACTACATATTCAAGTATGTGGCAAACCAAAATAACACCACATGATACATACATGTACCTGTACTACACATGTTGACTCGTTTACTTGAACCGGCTATAAAAATTATTTGGTTAACCACAGTTGATGTTTTGCTCAGAGTTACCCCTGCACTATAATTTGGGTCTGTACTTTTATTAACTTTCAATGGAATTTCACCCCCTGCACTATTATTTTCGCCTGCACTTTATTTGGAGCCTGAGAGTAAGTTGCATTGACATTTATTTTCACGAATTACAATGCTAAGGAACATTGCAACTGGTTTGAAGTAACATGATCGCGTTGCGTCAACACTGGAACTGCATTGATGGTAATTTTCAACATGGTCTCACTGGGGTTCTATCAAATATAAATACTAGTATGGTTGAGGGAGACAATTATTTGAGAATATGTGAACCTGTGTTAACATGAGCCTAAGGCGACACCAATTTTTAAGTCTGGTTTACGAACACCTCCTACAATTTTTTTTTCATTTCATGAAAAAAATTTAACTTTTTTTGTCCAAAATATTTTACACGCATACTGATTTTCATGTGCTGTCGCATCCGGTTCTGCTTATGATCATTTACAGATCCATATTTTCATGTATTTCATGACAAGATATGTCTTGTTTGGTTTGAACAGAATTTCATTCAAAAACATTTTTTCACAATTTTTGTAAAATTTATGTAAAATTCCACGATTTACTTGATATAAATTGGGGGGACAATCTTTTTTATTTTTATTTTTTTCCCTCCTGCATCTACTTTTTTTCTCCCCACATTATCGTAAACCAGACTTAAAAATTGGTGTCGCTTAAATATCATCTGATGGAGTCAAAATCATTGAACCGTCACTTATGCATGCACATGTAGTCTTGATGTTGAGTCTGGCTTTCATCATTTTCATTAGTTTTACGGTTTCCACCAAAGGTTGAGGTGCCATGGAACAACTGTATGGCATCGTATACTGTTATCTTCCGAGTAAATATGGAGTCTCTAATTCTTTTATCAGTCACGCATCTACTCATCAAATGGTATAATCCTTAAATATTTGTAGTCCCGGTGATCTCGACTGCACAGTACATGTATAAACATTCATCTGCAGTGTGTTTTAATTTTCTTTGCCGTGTAACAACTGTTGTCCCAAGTTTCAATGCCTTGTCCTCCTGGTATGTAGGGATTACCCATTTACAATTGCCGTGTTTTAATTTGCAATTTTGATGATGACGCTCACTTGTTGATAATTTTCTTTGTCGTGTACATGTACATGTGTAACAACTGTTGTACCAAGTTTCTACGCCGCGTCCTCCTGGTATTTAGGGATTACCGTAGTTCAGTCATGAACGTAGTGCGTATCCTTCTACTGGACAAGAAGCAGCAATCTGCGAAAGCGGTCATGTTGACCTAGGATTACCGGTGCCTTTAATAGTGATGCATCATTGCCGGTTAATGTACATTAGAGTGAAACTGAATTAACAATGTCACATTGACACCAGTGTTCGCGCTGGACAGAAACAAACTTTAGCCAAAAGTTTAGCCAAATGAAAATGTTATTAGCCAAATGAAAAAAACTTTAGCCAAATGTTTTTTGGCCAATTAAAAAAAAACTTTGGCCAACTTAAATCATCGTTTTCTGGTCGGTTCACAATTAATGACTAAAACGTAAAATCTAACAGACACAGGTAAAATACACAATAATTTAAATAATTTTGATGAACTAGAAGTATTTTTATATATATCATTTATTAAAAATTTATTAATCTTTATGTGAAAGAGTGATTTGTGGGGGGGGGGGGGTAACCCGGGATTGTCCTTCTTAATGTCATTACTGTTTTTTAAATCATTAAATATTTATCCTTGCGAAAATATCTAAGTGACATCTGGAAACTCTAATAACTTAATATTGTTACGCCATTATCAAATTACAATCTGTCATAAAAGCATGCATATTATTTTGACTGTATCGGTATTGACGACAAATAGCCACAAAATATCTGTCGTCACATTTGGCTGATTAAGCTATTGTCTTACACTTAGTGCTCATAAACATCGACCGTCATAAATACAATGTCATCATAAACATGCATTGTGCAGGCGCGCCGTGGGTGACCAGACAGACAATGGGCTGAATGGGGGATTAGGGGATTAAATGTGCAAATTAATAATGACCTTTTGCTGCTTCGTGCAGAGTGACGTAATCTTTCTCCAGATTAAAACAGCCTGTTACGAACAAATTATATACCGGCGTCAATGCACTTTACAAAACATTGCTTTCTTCACATTGTCATAATTCAACCATGGTCGGTTTAATGTCCATGCGTCTTTGAATGTCCGTCTTGTGAAAACTAAAGATGATTGCAAATCACTGTGTGATCGCTTGGTTGATAGAGTTGTTGATCGGGTTTCCCTTTGTACGATATTTCATAAGTACGAAAATAATGAAATCCTTCCGTCACCTAACTTCGTCTTGAATGTCGATCTATTGAGCGCTTTTATTAATTAACTTTCTGGCTCCATGCTTTCAGTCTCCATTTTGGTTCAAAAAAAGTTTAGCCAAAAGTTTAGCCAAATGAAATTTGTATTAGCCAAATTCGAAAAAGATTAGCCATTGGCTAATTTGGCTACCGACAGCGCGAACACTGATTGACACAGTACTCAGTTAAGACCAGTAAAACAGCAAAAGTAGTATTATTGTACAGCAGGCTTATCACTATCAGTACTTACTACATGTACAGACCCCTTACTATCGTGGATCAAACTTCTCAATTCTTCGTCTTCTGGACAGGTTCATGAGCAGGCCACTGCATCATGCTTGTACGGTACCACAAATTAAATTTTGCGTATTGTCCTAGCGAGACAATATTCTGGTTATGGGCAGATGGCCAGGTAGCTGAGGTACTGTTCAATACTATAGTTGATCCGTTTCGTTATCGTAGCTTAATTCTTACTGTTCCGGGAATTGAAATATTTTTTGTCACCTGAAATTCAGTCTTTTTCGATATTTGCGCACATCCATGCGGAAAAATAGGCGAATCTTATATATAAGTCCACAGTTTATCCGTTTGTAGCCAATACACCATTTCCTTCTGTCAATCCGCATTGATTCGCGACAAAATTAACTCAAAACACCACAAGGAATTCTCCGCGCTAAAATGAAGAACGGTAACTAAAAGTTAAGATTGTAATTTGGCTGCAGAAACGAAACGAAACGAATTTTGAAACACAATAATTGTATTCACTTATATTTTCCTGTTGGTATATGGTCTACTATAGTATACGCAATCATTTATTTGAAATAATAAGTATCACTTAGAGAATAATTCTTACTGATCATTAGAAATATCTTTATTTTGTATCCCTTTAATATTAAATAATGGCCCTGAAAATTGTCTGTTTGTCAGTTTAATGTTCACTAATTATAGCTAGGCTGTTAGATAAAGTATGATATTGCTTCATTTGTCCGGGGTAGTGTATTGTCATACTGTCATAATAAACTTCAAGTAATAAGGTAACTACTCGTCAATGCTGCTTGAATACATAAATGATTAATAAGGTAACAACTACCCGTCAATTATCGACGTCTTAATATAGAAAGGTTTAATAAGGTAACTAACTACACGGCAATGATACTTAGTATAGAAAGGTTAATAATTTAACTTTTTGTCAATGATGCTTTAATATAGAAAGGTTAATGAGGTAACTACCCGTCAATAATGCTTTAGTATAGAAATGGTTACTAAGGTAACTAACTACATGTCAATGATGCTTTAATAAAGAAAGGGTTAATAAGATAAAGTTCTACACGTCAATGATGCTTTAATATAGAAAGGGCTAATAGGGTAACTACACGTCAATAATGTTTTAATATAGAAAGGGTTAATATGGTAATTACACGCCAATGGTGCTTTAATATAGAAAGGGTTAATATGGTAACTACCGTTCATGATGCTTTAATATAGAACTGGCTAATATGATAATTACATGCCAATGATGCTTTATTGTAGAAAGGGTTAATAATGTAACTAATCACCAATGATACTCATTATAAAAAGGGTTAATACGGTAACTACCTGTCAATTATTGCTTCAATGTAGAAAGGGTTAATAAGGTAAATACACACCAATGGTGCTTTAACATAGAAAGGGTTAATATGGTAACTATCAGTCAATGATGCTTTAATATAGAAAGTGTTATAATATGGTAACTGCACGTCAATGATTCTTTGATACAAAAATGGTTAATACGGTAATTACCCGTCAATGGCGCTTTAATATAGAAATGGTTTATAATGTAACTACTCACCAATGATACTTAGTATAGAAAGGCTTGTTTAATGTAACTACCTGTCAATTAATGCTTTAATATAGAAAGGGTTAGTAAGATAACTACACGCCAATGATACTTTAGTATATAGAGGGTTAATTAGGCAACGATGCTTTAATATAGAAAGGGTTAACATGTTAACTACACGTCAATGATATTTTAATAAAGAAAGGGCTAATAAGGTAACTACATGTCAATGCTGCTTTAATACAGAAATGGTTAATAAGGTAACTTCACGTCAATGATGCTTTAATATAGAAAGGGTTAATAATGTAACTACTCACCAATGATACTTAGTATAGAACGGGTTAATAAGATAACTACCCGGCAATAATGATGCTTTAATATATACCAAATGTAGAAAGGGTTATAATAAGGTAACTACACGTCAATGATGCTTTAATACATAAATTGTTAATAAGGTAACTACCCGCCAATGGCGCTTTAATATAGAAAGGGTTAATAATGCAACTACTCACCAATGATACTTAGTATATAAAGGGTTAATAAGGTAACTACCTGTCAATTAATGCTTTAATATAGAAAGGGTTAATAAGGTAACTACACGACAATGGTACTTTAGTATATACAGGGTTAACAAGGCATGCAACTACCCGTCAATGGTGCTTTAATATGGAAAGAGTTAACATGGTAACTACACGTCAATGATATTTTAATATAGAACGGGTTAATAAGGTAACTACACATCAATGATGCTTTAATACAGAAAGGGTTAATAAGGTAACTTCACGTCAATGATGCTTTAATATAGAAAGGGTTAATATGGTAACTACTCACCAATGATACTTTGTATAGAACGGGTTAATAATGTAACTACCCGGCAATAATGCTTTAATATAGAATTGGTTAATATGGTAACTACACGTCAATGATGCTTTAATATAGAAATGGTTATAATAAGGTAACTACACGTCAATGATGCTTTAATACAAAAACATGGTTAATAAGGTAACTACCAGTCAATGGCGCTTTAGTATAGAAAGGGTTAATAATGCAACTACTCACCAATAATATTTAGTATAGAAAGGGTTAATAAGGGAACTACTTGTCAATTAATGCTTTAATATAGAAAGGGTTAATAAGGTAACTACACGCCAACGGTACTTAGTATAGAAAGGGTTAATAAGGTAACTATATACGACAATGATACTTTGGTATATACAGAGTTAATAAGGCAACTAGCCGTCAATGGAGCTATAATATAGAAAGGCTTAACATTGTAACTACACATCAATGATATTTTAATATAGAAAGGGTTAATAAGGTAACTACACGTCAATGATGCTTTAATAAAGAAAGGGTTAATAAGGTAACTTCACATCAATGGTGCTTTACTGTAGAAAGGGTTAATAATGTAACTACTCACCAATGTTACTTAGTCTAGAAAGGGTTAATAAGGTAACTACCTGTCAATTAATGATTTAATATAGAATGGTTAATAAGGTAACTACACGCCAATGGTGCTGTAATATAGAAAGGGTTAATAAGGTGACTTCAATGCAGATTATACAGTTTAACAAAATACCACAGTTATATATATCCGGGTGAACACTGTAGTAAATACCTGGGCGAAACCCTGGTGTAAATACCTGGGTGTAAATACTCCGGATAACCTGGGTCTAAATACCCGGGTGTGACAGCGTCTTTCTAAATTATATCCGTAAAAACCCGGGTAAACTGGGGTTTATACCTAACATATATATAAAACACCAGGGTAAATCTATATAAATCCCTGATTTACCTGGGTGTAACCTGGATGTGACCTGGGTGGAACCAGGGTAAAACCTATATGTACCGGGGTATACCTAGGTAAACACCAAGATTTACCCAGGTACATTTTTATATGGGCGGACAGTCACCACGAACCGGGGCGTCATTGGGTAGCTATGCACGTTAACAGCATCGGGACGGGTGCGTATTTCGATAGTTACGGAGCGGGACCTTTCCATATACACGAGTTCATAAACTTCCTAGATGAAAATGCTAGCTCGTGGAACTATAATCATATACGACTTCAGGGTCATTGGTCTGAGGTCTGCGGCCTTTACTGCATATATTTTCTGAAAAGCGTTAATAGAGGAGCGTCGATGACTGCTATAACTGAAGTGTTCAGTGAATGGAACTTCGCCTCCAACGACTATAATATAATCAGAGCGATAATCGACGGAAATGCGGTCGTTTCAGACCGCCGACGAGCGACAGTCGATCGATCGATAACGTAGGCGGTTCCGATAGCTTCTTTAAAACGAGAATTTCCCAGGAGGGAAGCCATCTGAGCGACAATTTATCTCTCACAAACAACTCCGAAATCATGATCCATTTGGGTAGAACTATCTACGCGAACGTCTCGCTTTACCTGGGGAAACCGAAAATCCACATACGGAAATACTATCAGAAAGACGGCAAAAACGTCCCGACGACCTACGGGATTGCTTTGGACCCGAGCGAGTTCAATATTCTGCGAGATAATATTGATAGGCTCCAAGAACTCGTCCAGCTGAAGCTGTTACCGAAGAATTTCTTCTCAGAAACTCTGGACGAACACTCGACGTTGAGAACTATACTGCTGACTACCTACACCGAGATGGGGAAGAAAGCCATTGACTCGGAGTTGCAGAGTATGTGTTTCGGTTGTATTAATAAATGCGCGTCTCGAAAAGACCACGACATGTGTTTGGGTGATGATGTCGATTGGAGCGAAGTCTGTGAAACGGCGATGAAAAAGCTAAATAGAACTGCGTTATTCACTAAATTCAGGGAAGCTGCGAAGAAAAATAACATTGAAGTGACGTTGAGTGACTTTCAAGCTATAGTTATATCTGACCAAGGACTTTGCAAGGCTATCGTCTGAACAATTGTCTACAATGCATAAGTGTTGTATCTACATAAACGTTCCAGTATCCGACGCCTGAATCAGACACCTGAATAGCGTCGTGAGTGACTTTCAGTATCTCATCATGAACTTCGTAAAATTTATCGACGATCGGAAAATGAACCTGTCTGAATCGGCCGGCGGGACAGATTTAGTCACTAAAAAGGACATGCATGAATTTATAGCATCACTAACAAAGACGTTAGAAACAAATTTCAGCTCTGTTAAGTCTGAACTATCAACTTTGACAACACAAATGGAAGCTATTGTTCAGGATGTAAAATATATTTCTGACGAACAAAAAGATTTGGCTCAGTTCGTGCTTGAAAACCAGAGACAAATAACAGATATCACCGATGATATTATGCCTGACCTGGAGACCAGATTACTTGCAAAAATGAGCGAAATATGGGACAGAGGAATGTTACGTGAAATTCACAACAAGAAGTATAACTCTATTCTATATATATATTCTATATTCTATGGTGTTATGCAGAATTCTAATAATGAGGACTCTTACGATGTTTTGCAGAACACTCTCATAAACACACTGAAGATGGAAAAGCAAACTGCTGTCAAAATAATTGAGAGATTAGTAAACTGTCACCGACTTCCTATCGTGCACAAGCAGTCTCCCAATCAACAGGGCCGACAACCACCTCCACATCCTTTAATTGTTGTGTTTGGTACCGACCGGGATAAGCAAGCTGTCCTAAATTACTTAGATCGAACAAATGGAACTAAATTCTCCATCAGATCGGATCTCCCACCGGAGCTAAAGAGAGCAAGAGGTGATCTAGCTAACATCGCTTATACACTAAGATCGACGCAACAGAAGAAGACGAGAATAAGGGTTCAAGGAGTGAATGTGGTACTGGAAACTAGAAATGCAGCAGGGAAGTGGGTGCTTCATCAGAGCGGTTGATTCTGAACTATGTGAGGTGCTGATTCTGATGAACATTTATTCAATTATGGTACTTTGTAGCAGAGTGGTTGATTTTTTAACTACTGTATACATACGATGTTGTTTCTACATGTATTGAACATTCGTTTAATTATGGTACTTCATACAAGTGAACACAGTTAAATATATGTCATTTAGTTGTGGCAGAGATGTGGGTAGATTTCTCTGGAATTGGTCAGGTGACTTATTGCCATTCATCATTATCAATGCCCCCCCCCCCCTCCCCTCTTCAGTGGTTCATTTGAGTCATATGAGAGCTACATTGTATACTTCCTTTTAACAGTCCTTCCACTTTCGCATTTCTACTAGTACCGGTATATACCATTTTAATAACAGAAAATATTATGTATTCGTCCAATTTTGCATCACCACTTTTGGATCCTGAATAGTATTTTAAGGGATTACCAAAGTTCAACCATATTTGAAAGTGGTTAAATCTCCTCGAAACTTGGTAATTTTGACGAAGGCATTCTCGTCATGTGAAGGACTGTGACATAGGGGTAAAGTATGTCTCTCTAACAATGGCTACTTAAGGGCAAATTTCCCTTAAACTCTCCCTTCCATTTCCAATTTTTCGGGAAGGGGAGTCATCGGGGGTTAAGTTTGCTTCGGCTGAAAATATATCCCTTTACCATCATATAGTATTTGAGATATTAAAATACAAAATTTTTGTCTAACATTAGGGCCTTGGGTTAAGGGGTGTAGGGTTACTTGTTCTCTCAGTAATGCCCAGTGATTGACCCTTGATCGCATTGGGGTTGTGGGTGATTTTTCGGGATTTGGTCGGAATTGTGGCTTGTTGCCATTCATCGGAAAGTTCTCGTCGAGATATTTCCGATGGGTGGTGGCGGGCCATGTTTTCGACTGTGTCATGAGGGGTTGCTCATGGTTCTGCTGTGGTTGGGTGGTCGATTGCTTTGGGCGTTGCTGTATCTTCGAAATATATGCTTAGTTTTTATCAACAGAGAAAGAATGTTACTTGACTCGAATCCGCCAGTTGATGGGAGGGAGGTATTCTACAATGTTACCAATCATTACTTGTTTGGCATCAAATAGTATGAGTATTTACCTACATGTACCCATGAATATATTTAGAATTTTGGCTGTTATAATCTGACAGTTAATCCCTTTATGGTGGGATTTGCACTAATGCGGCATGGTCATGCATTTGTTCGGCTCCCATCATGCAGGGGTCAAATCATTACTTTTCAAATGCTATTGAATTCTTAACCTGTCGCTCTATAATGGAATATTATATACGGGTAAAATCACTTAATATATTAATGATTAATAATTTAAGCTACTCCACATATTCTTAGTTAAACTTTAAAATAAAAATATGTATATTGATTTCCTACATCAATGATGACAATAATATAACAAATGAAATGAATAATCATTCTGGTCAGAAACAGGAATTCCAAGGAAGGCTGCCACTTTGATGGCAGACATCTATACTTTCACATTAATACTTTCACTCAAAATTTTACGTAACACAAATAGACTAAACAGTACTAATATTAATAATGTCATATATAAATAACTCTATATGCAATTAAATATGCATTCGAAGACATAGATTTCATTATTAAGTTGAACACATTAAGTGCTACCAACATATTAATTCTATACCAGGTCACGATTTTTCTGAACCATCTCTGGTATAGCCCTAGAGGTGAGAATGCCCACTGGTCATTTAAATGCGGTGTAACCGGAAGTATTTTTATTTTCATATGATATCTTGTGTTGATAATAATTATGCAATGTTTATTCCTGGAATTCCGACTCAGATGCCCTATAGACTACTCCATCACATCTATGTAAGTCAAGTGACTGCCAGAATTTTCCTCATTACATTTTTTATTTTTCCTAATGGCTGATCAAAATACCATTGGATTTGATGAGATAGAAAATAATGGAAATTATGACTTCATAAATAAATATGAAATGGGCTTTGATGTGCATAATGATATAAATGATAATCCCTTGAGCGGGCTAGATTCTACACAATATTTCTCACCTGAAGAATATAACAACACAATTTCTGATGACAAGAGTCGGTTATTATTGTTTAATTTGAATTGTCAAAGTTTAAACAGTAATGGGATGCTTTCAATTCTTTAATGTTTGAACTTCAAAATAAAAAAGATAAATTTGGTATAATAGGACTTACTGAAATATTTCGAGCTCTGGATAACATTAATTTTCCCTTAGATGACTATCATCCTCTTATAAAGAGATGTAGACCAGATGATGATGATTCCAGAGGAGGAGTATGGCTTTACATTAGGAATGACATTAATTATAAAATTAGGGAGGAATTATCTATATTTCTTCCTCACATTTTTGAGTCACTGTTCATCGAAATTAATGAACCTCACAAAAAATCTTATATTGTAGGAATTATTTATAGACTTAATACACAACCTAAAGCAGACATTGACAGATTCATAAAGACCATGAAAGAACTTATGAATAGAATAAATTCTGAACATAAAAAAGCTTTCTTAATGGGAGACTTTAATATTGATCTTCTTAAATTTGGATTACATGTAAAAACAAATGAATTTATAAATACAGTCTTTGCTGATGGTTTTTTACCAACTATTCTTAGACCAACTAGAGTAACCGCATATACAGCAACTCTGATTGATCAAATACTCATAAATAACCCCTTATCTGCTTTTCAGTCTGGGATAATTTTGGCTGATGTTAGAGATCACTTTGGAATGTTTTATCGTGAAACTACTACTTACAAGGCAAACCAAGAGCCAGAAACTAAGAAGCTAAGAAGCTTTACTGAGGAAAATATTTCATGTTTCAGGCGTATCTTGTCTTCTGAAAACTATGATGCCATTTTTCATTCAAATGACCCCAATTATACATATAACACTTTTATGAAGATTTTCACTAATTCTTATAATATTGCTTTTCCACTAAAAGAAGTTAAACTCACACGTAAATACATAAAACGACAACCATGGATGACAGATGGTCTCCTGAATTCATCAATACATAAAGAGAAATTGTATCGGGAACAATTGAGAGATCCAACCAATTGTAAGATCCTACAGTATAAAAACTATTGTAAATACTTTAATAGAATAAAAAGATATACAAAAAAGTCTTATTATGAAAATCTCTTAAACTCTCATAAGTCTGATATGAAAAAAAACATGGGAAGTATTGAGAGAGGTCATACAACAGCGTAGTAAAAAACATCATTATCCCCAGTGCTTGACATAAATGGCATAAACATACATGATAAATATGGCTGAGGAATTTAATACAAATAGATAGAAATGCCAAATCAGAATTTACGGAATACTTGGATATTCCCTCTGTCAGAAGAATGTTTGCTCGTCCTACAACTGTACAGGAACTAAATGATATTGTTAAATTGATAAATAAAAAAAATAGTAAAGATAAAGATGAAATGTCGACTGCTCTAATAAAAAGTGTTATTAGTGAAATATTATCTCCATTATGCCACATAATAAATATTTCAATAGAAACAGGTGTTGTTCCAAATGACATGAAAGTAGCTCGAGTGATATAAAATCAATAGAAAACTATCGTCCAATAAGTATCCTTCCGGTCTTTTCAAAAATACTTGAGAAAGTGGTTTGCAGACGATTAGTAGATTTCTTTGCTGATAAATTTTATAATGACCAATATGGATTTCGAAAAGGTCATTCAACTTTCCACCCCATACTTAAGCTACTAAGCGATGTTACCAAAAACAATGATAAAAATACAAAAGATAGTACTCTGGCTACCTTTATTGACTTTTCAAAGGCCTTTGATACTTTAGATCATGATATACTATTAGCCAAATTAGACTTCTATGGCATTCGGGGAAACATGAACAAATGGTTTGCCAGTTACCTAAATGATAGATACCAATATGTAGATATGGATGGCTACATATCATCCAAACAACTAGTTGTAACCGGTGTCCCTCAAGGATATGTACTGGGCCCGATACTTTTCCTTATTTACGTTAACGATATGCATCGCAGTACTAATTTGTCGCTTCTCTCCTTTGCAGATGACACAACTGTTAACTCATCCAATAAAGACCTGGAAACACTTTTTGAATTCACAAAAAATCAGCTAGAATCACTTAATAAATGGTGTAAAGTTAATAAATTGTCTCTAAATACTAAAAAACCCAAATACATATTGTTTCATCCAGTTGGTGGAAATCTTGGTTGCCACAGATATCATCTCAACATAAATGTCCAAAGTATTGACCGAATCGGGAACAATTGTGACGAGAAATCATTTAGGTTCCTTGGTATTCATATTGATGAGAATTTAACATTTAATTATCATGTATCTGCTGTTGCAAATAAGATGTCGAGGGCTATATATGTCATTAATAGAGTTAAAAACTTTCTTCCTGAAAGAAGCCTAAGTCAATTGTATCACTGTTTGGTGCATAGTCACCTGTTGTTATATGGTATGGAAATTTGGGGAAACTCGAAAACACTCAATAAATTGACAATTCGAGTCATTCATAATAGGAGATATAATAGTCATACAGATCCCTTATTCAAGAAGAGTAAAATATTAAAAACCTCAGATTTACATAAGTTAAAAATTTGTCTATATATGCATGACTGGTTTAATAATAATCTACCACCTCCACTTCAAAAAACATATAGCATCCAAAATAAAGCTGGTATGACTACAAGACAGAGTCGTAAAATTAGCCAATCCAAACCAAGAACAAATTACACAGAAACTCTTCCATTTCATATTTTTCTTGAACTCTGGAAGAACTTAGAAACCTCGTTTAAATCAACTCGCCCTAGATCAAAATTTAAACATGAATTATATGATGAATTTATTGATAGTTACTTAGACACTGTTAAATGTAAAAACCTTCACTGTTTTGACTGCTACACATTTATGTATGAAGAGTCCATATTACCCCTTACTCCAGGAAATTTATTACTTTTAGTCTAATTGAATTGAATCTATGACAAGAATACTTTGATCACCGCAAATATAAAATAATATCTATCTCATCAGTCATTTTCAATCAGCTCTCTGGTCATCCATAATATCTATAATTTATATATTAAAATTTCATAAATTGTAAGTGAATCTAATATATACAGTGCGACCGTGTTGTGAAATATCAATAGTAGGAGTATTGGGTCTCCGCCAAGGGTTATTTATTGAATCTACAGGTTCTTTATACATACACCGATTATCGACTTTCTTTTATCAACATAGAATAGCGCTGTCAATAATTAAGCATTCACATCGACTGTGTTTGCGGTTGACTATATATAACTGATTGCAACACCGTAATATACAAAGGGGATGTGTGGTAGCTATTTATATATATATATATATTATTCACGGAGGTCGAGATGAGTTGGCATGGAGGGAAGCAGAGTGAACTGGGAAGGAGCGGGGAGGGAGGGAGGAGTGGATGGAGGTATTCCACCCGTTGGAACAGAGGTGGAAGATACACCCTCAAGTTGATATATAACATATCCTCTCATTCAATATAGAACATAGGATCCCTCATTGCTATGGGTAGCTTTTTTCGCCAGAAGTTATCGCCTACATCATGGGGTGTGTGAGCACTCATTGTAGGTCGCAGAGTTCTCCTCGGCTTCTAAATACCGTAGTTTGGGCTATCCGATCACCGCGGAGTCCCTTAGATACCAGCGTCGTTCCGGAAAAGATAAAGATAGGAGTGTTCTCGGGATTGAGTTTTTTTACCGCGATATAATTCTGTGTACTATCAATATTTATACACACGAGGCCGGTTGTATCAAAGAGATATAAACAAACCAAAAAAAAAATCCATTTTCACTACCTGTGTGTTTTCACGAGGGACCCGCGGGTATATTAACCTTCCCCGTCCGCATATAAGATACAAGCGTTCGTGGTTAACCAACTCATCACTATCCCGGCAGTTCCAGCCTACACTGGCGTGTTCCATCAGACGTGTCTTCATCCATATACTAAGAGGCAATATATGGATACCATCGTTCGTGTTTTACCAATTCATCATTATCCCGGCATATCCAACCGCACCACCTACCCTGCTGGGATACTCCCGTCGGACATATCTTCCTCTGAGAAAAAGACCTTCGACTTTAGTAATCCCTGTTTTTGTTTATTCCCAATACCCTATATTCGCACATTCTTAGTGTGTGTGTGTGTTATCGTATTAGACAGACGATAGGCAAAGAGCAGGTGGGAGCCATCTTAATTCAACAGCGACTGCACTGCCACATATCCAATACGACCCGACGTCGTCACGGGTAACGCGACAACATCAAACACATCATTTTATAGAGTACACACTGGGGGACCCCGCGGGTGTATTAACCTTCCTCATCCGCATAACCAGCCCCAACAATCACATACTCCTCGGCATCAACTTCGGATCCGATAACTTCGGCTCCGCAGAACGTGTGGGGGTATCTCTTCGTCCTCTATCAACTACTCATACACGTTCTTCTCAAATGATACAATGAATCAAATATTTGCGAATATCAGTCTGTGTTCTATATATAACTTTAAGGTTGCAATCGAGATGGCACCGCGGCGGTTAAGAGGGGTAATTTTTTACGAGTAAGATAATAGTGAGGGTTAAAATTTTCTAAAGTGACGTTGTTGGTGTCAGGGGAGGAGCTATATTTAGCACATATTTCAACCAAAGTGATATATTATTCTTCTTCGTGCTACGAGGAATATAAACGTGTGATTTAAAGACGCGACATTGGTGCTGTTTGTGTTGGAGATGGGGATTGGTAATAACTATGATAAGAATTTGTTTAGTTGCCGATTACCACCAAACTTATATATAATCAGCTCCATTATATAATGGATGCATGAGCCTAATAGACGTGGTTTAAGTATGACAAAAGTGGCGCGGTTCAAGTCATGCATGAGGGGAGTTGCACCAAAGTGTATACACATATATATATATATATATTAGTACAGATTCCACCAAATTCATATGCACGTTCTTCTCTAATAATATGATGAATTAAATCACATTTGGGGTAGTTTGGGTCATGGATGGCGAGATGACATTCACTAGGAATTATAAGAATGTTCAATTCGCCGATATCCAAACAAGTTATATATAGTCATCTCCCAGGCCATCTCCATGTCGTTCTAATGAGTTTTTGGCATTCCAATTTCACAATATCGACAAATGGTGACAGAATTAAGTCACTTGAACAATTATATCATCTCAACTGTCATATTTGTATGGAGATGGAAATCAAGGCATTCTTATAATGATATAACAACACAGATACATAGAATAAAGCATTAAAAGCATATCAATATATAGCACCAGAACAGAGGAGCACCTGGACACATCTTTAAAACATCTGTATCTTCATGAGTATATGATAAACTAGATTGATACATCTCTATGTAAAACACAATATTGTCTCTTATTTTTTCGAACTAATGTGTTTGCTATGTTCATGTTTCATGCTATAACGTCTGAAGTATACGCAGTTGTAAATAAATATATACTTCTTTATTGGTGGGACGATTAAACACGATAAACAAAATGATAATCGCTCCGATCTGACAACACTACTTATATTCCATGTGTAACGATCATATTTTGTGGTGCCATTTGGATATACAATTTATGAGAATACGTGAACACTTTGAGAGCAAGAGTATTCTCTATTCCCACCCACCAAATATCCACAAAGGGTTTCACATCACTATAACATGGGCAACGCCGGGTAACTCTGCTAGTGCTTCTATATATATGTGGGGCTCCCTGCAGGGTAATGGATGTATGTTATGTCCTAAAAATTGTAAGAAACATTTATTTTAAAAAAATGATAAAAAATTGTTAGGCCAATGCATTCTCTTATATATGCGAGGCGACCTATGGTCGACTCGCATATATAAGAGAATGCATTGGCACAGGGTAAACAAAATCCCGACTGGATTTGATATGGCGGGTCACCTATACTGTGAAATGCATTATTAAGGAACAGGTGTTTACAATGTTAACTGAGAAATTTATTGCCTGGACTGTTTTGTTCAATGTTATAAATTTGTCAGAACATCAAAAAGTTCTCATGTTTGAATTGGTGGAGTATGATCTCTACGGATGTAGCCAGAGTATATATTCATGACATGATCTAGTTATATATAAAATGAACCAATAAAGAGCGTTCAGGGTTCAACTCTCGTATCACGTTTACAGTCTGACTGTCCCTAATCATGTTGGTTGAAAAGTTTGAATTTCGAAGTCCGAGTCCCAACATATGCTCGTGGTAATACGCACATAATCGACCTATACTGTGAAATAGGTACAATATGTGACTGTTTGATTCTGAAGTAAGCAGATAATGGACTCTTACCCTTTATTTCGTTTTATGGCGCGGGCCACATTGAACACTCCTGTTACAGAGCCTGCACCCGATTAGTCGCGAGTTGGCCTATTTTTGTCATTGTCCCTGATTGTCCGCACATAACCTGTTTGAACACTATCAACTCAAAATTACGCGATTCTAAGCAGATTATCGACCTACAACAAGTTGTACTTCAAGCAGATAATATGTTGGTTTTCGGGAGAACAGGCCGACCAGTTGGGTACATGAGTAAGAAGCTGCTACTCCTAATCAAAAACATCAATATGTTGGTTCGCGGTAACATCCTGATGATGCAATGCAGATACAAATTCGCGAGGGATTGAAATCAGTGACGTGACTATATAGGGTCTCCGCTGGGTGGGGCACTGCCCACCTTGAAATTACCACACCCCTTGAGTCAGACCACACTCCAGGTTAGGAAGAATTCCCTTCGCACGCACCCTTAGTTGGAACTTGCCATGCAACTGGCACCTCAAGCTTTCCAACTATTTGAATTTCCAACCTGCCACCCCTAAGGTTTGAAACTTTTCAACTGACTGACATTTCATACAAAACTATTGACCAATAGTCGAAACATACACTCTTAAAAAAATAGGTACTTCAGAGTACCTACGTAGGTACTAAGCTTTGTCCCAGGGGGAGTACCAACTGTTTGGTACTCTGGAGTACCAAAAGTTTAGGTACTCTGGAGTACCAAAAGTTTAGGTACTCTGGAGTACCAAAAGTGGTACTCTGGGGTACCAAAAGTGGTACTCTGGAGTACCAAAAGTGGTACTCTGGGGTACCAAAAGTGGTACTCTGGAGTACCAACAGTTTAGGTACTCTGGAGTACCAAAAGTTTAGGTACTCTGGAGTACCAAAAGTGGTACTCTGGAGTACCAAAAGTGGTACTCTGAAGTACCAAACGTTTAGGTACTCTAGAGTACCAAAATGATTGGTACTCTGAATTACCTTATAAATATTTAGATTCTATCCGGGCATTGTGCATATAATACCCACTCTGCCTTTATGTCACCGAATTCATGATGCACACGACATGAAGTACCAAGAAATACACGCTTTCTTGACACACCCATTATATTATATGAAGTACCGAATATAAAGACAGGTACTCTGAAGTATTTAGGTACTATGCATAGTACCTAGCAATTTGGTACTCCAGAGTACCAAACATATAGGTACTAAGTAAAGAACCTGCCCAGATACCAAGCACTCGAAATTACGAAACATGGCCGACGGCAAATTTAACAATGTGGCAATTTAGATTCCGAATGAAGCTATGGCGTTTAAACATTGAATAAAGTACAAAACCACTCCATTACATAGTGATAATGAAATAATCCGAATTATACATGCATTACTTTTATTAGTATAGAACCTTGATCGTGATTTTGAACTTAAATCAAAGTTTAAGATCTCGATTTCAGGATTCCCTGTTCCCTGCATGTGTAGTAAAATTAGTCTGAATGTCCAAAAATAATTTCTTAATTTGTGTGCAATAATATTAAGTAAACATAAATCAAACATCTTGGAACTGGTCTGGATGAAACACCGATCGATCTAGAATAGCCCGATAAATAAAAAAACTACCTTGCGATAAATCGCAAACAACTTTGCAACAAGTACCGGTATATATCAGATTTAGTGTAAAGGTTTTCGATTGATTACAAAATGTTTGCGATTAATCGCAATGGTTTGTGATTTATCACAGATATATTTTCATGCATTGGCATTAATTGACTTGAATCGTATAAATATAAATATAATCCGACAACTTCAACAGGTCTGGGTAAACCACCAATCGATCTATAATAGCATGGTTGGGCTAAAATAGACCGATCGTTCTTTGGCAGCAAGCATACATGTGGTATAAGGCGAGCAAACCTTCGCGATAAATCACAAAACAACATTGCGAAAAATTACAAACACTTTGCGATAACGCGCAAGCCTTTACGATGAATCTCAGACATCTTTACAAGGACTCTCAGACTGCGTACTGGGTGATTAAATTTTGCGAATTTTCGCAAACATGTTTGAGATTTGTGGCAAACTTTTTTGGTGCTAAAAATATCTTAATTTGTGTGTAAACATTATAAATCAGCCATCTTAAACAGGTCTCAGTGAACAACCTATCAATTTATAATTGAACGGTCGGGCTAAAATAGACCGATCAGTCATTCACAGCCAGATTCAAGAATGTTCAGAGAAGCAAAACTTTGCGAAAAATCACAAACACCTTCGTGATAACACGCAAACCATTACGTTAAATCTCAAACATCTTTACGATAAATCTCAGACTACGTACTCTGTGAATAAATTGTTTTATCTATCGCAAAGATGTTTGAGATTTGTCGCAAAGATTTTTTGGCACTAATGGGCTTCTGTGAATATTATAAATCAGAAATCTTAAACAGGTCTGAGTGAACCTATCAATCTATGCCCGGTCGGACTAAAATAGACCGATCAGTCATTCACAGTATAAATCACAAACACTTTTGTGATAACACACAAACCTTTACGATAAATCTCAAAGATCTTTACGATAACTCTCAGACTACGTACTGGGCGATTATATTCTGCGATTTATCGCAAAGATGTTTGAGATTTGTCGCAAAGGCTTTTTGCCGATAATGGGCTTCTGTGAACATTATAAATCAGACATCTTAACAGGTCTGAGTGAACAACCTATCAATCTATAATTGCCCGGACATGCTAAAATAGACCGATCAGTCATTCACAGCCAATGGAACAAATCTTTGCGAAAACTCCCAAACCGTTGTAAATAGTGTGCGATAAGCAAAATACTCAAAATTGGGGAGACCATTATGGTAACTTTGGTTAATTAACTGTTGTTTGAAAAATACCGCTATAGCGCTCACTAGTCCTCGCTACAAGGAGATGTTGAATGGGTTACCAGAATTATTATCACTCTCCAAAAAAAATTGCCACGGTGTTCAGTGTTTTGTTTATCGTACACTTCCAATGCGCTGTATCAGTAAATGAACAAATACTAAGATACATGTAACACAAAGAGAGTTTAATGTATTTAATATATGATAAAGTTTGGTAAAGCGATAGCTAATAAATTATTCTCCATTCGCATATATGCGTCAATAAGTCAACACTTGGCATTGCCTGATCACCAGAGCCATATAATGTAGAATTTCGCTAATATGGTTTCCAGTTACAGTGTATGGATGAGGTTATTTCCTAGCAAAGCAGAAATGGCCAAATCGCTCAGAATGATAACCACACATGTAGCCAGACATGTTTTGATAAGAACATGAAGCATCTGGACATTGGAATGGTCTACATGTTCATGTATGTATACAGCTAAGCTCTAATTGACCCCTCCCCCTTAACGACATTGCCACCGATATTACGAGTAGTTGCGAATGATGGTCAGTGACCAACTTTGAATGATAATTAAATCATAAACAAATTATTAATTGAAATATTGTTTTGTGTATAGTTAATATGGTGCATGGCGCTGATGAAAAGGTGGACTGGGTGTTTACAAGGTGTCCATGTGATAAATTAGTGCGAAGTACAGTGGTCGCAAAATAATATTTATAAGACTGTAAGATTATCTGCGGTTGCCACATATCAACCACTTGACCATGGTTGAACGGCGGTATGGTATAACCGATGTCATTAATGCCCTACAATCTTGTTAAAGTGGGGGGTGATCAATTAGAGCATGGCGGTAGTACGTTACTAAAAGCTTGCGATTGCGATTGATTCAGTTATAACGTGGAGCCCAGAATTGGATCCATATCTCCGAGATTATCCACCATTCCATAAATATATCAGAACAGTATCACAGCATCACAGGCGTTTCGATCAAAAGAATGGCAGACTCCGTAACTGGGCGACATAATTCTTGGCGACATGGTTCTCAAATCAAGTTTCGATGAAAATTGAAGAATATTATCTGTCGTCCTTTGCACAGGTACTTGTACGTTATAGCCATCAGACTTGTTGAACTGTGACGTCATGACTCTTGACTAATTTTTACATAATCGGATGTCTCGTAATCATAGTCACCAGTGGTTGATGCTTGTTAATTCAGGTTTATAATGTTGTGAAACTTAAGTATCTGTCTTTTGTAATTCGCAATACTTTTGTGTTGTGCATGTAACACCACTGCACTCAATGACTTTTCAATTCGGTCTGGTTCGGTTCACCGAAAATTTGCTCTTTCAATAATGTAAACGCCCGTTATTTTTTCGGAGGTTATATATCATCTTGTCCCGTCCATGTACAACCATAATCCACAGAGTGCTGACAATATTCCAGGTTATTGAGAAGCAATTTAGGTCCAATTTCACACACAAAAAATATGTTGATGAATTTCAGAGAAGTTACTTCCCTAATCTTAAATCCACCCAGCGAGCGAACAACGTACCTACAACCGGGCATAATACTAAAGGCGTGTAGCCGACTCCGATAACAACATAGAATGTCTAAGTCTGAGGTTTGTTTGTCTCTTCGTCCATGTTTATATACTGTGAAAAATCTCAATCGTCTCAACTTGAAGTGATGAACGCCGCCATTTTATCGAGATCGGCTAGTACCAAAAGAATTATATCACGTGATGCCATCACGTGGGTTACACTTGGGTACCGAGATCGCGCTAGTGCCAAATTAATTACCACGTGATGCCATCACGTGGCTAACATTTGGGTTCCGAGAGTGGATAATACCAACATGTGTGGTACTATATCAATATTTAGAACCAAATTCTTCTCGGTACCCGTTGGTCTGGTACTAACAGACATATTGGCACTACCTTAGTACCTATATGGCTTGTTATTTCTAAGTGTGTATGCTACTGTTTGTCTACTGAAGAGGAAAACAACACATGTCCCACTAATTAATTGTTGGAAAATCAAACAATGAGAACAATTTCGACCTTTTTGTGGTGTAAAAATCACAACTAATATTGTGTCTGGCATGACATTTCCACCTGTTGACATCATGATGCGAACTTGTTTGAAAACTTAAACCTCCAAATTAGGTCTACGTTAATTGGAAGGCGTTATTTGATAGTCACACAAATTACCTTTCTACACGATTGACGTTTATAGCGTAAGTCAACGCGAAAGCAGATTTGCGACATATTTCATCACAGTTTGCACAAGTGAGATAAATACGCTCTTTATATTTACCATATCAGGAATTGATTAGCAAGAAACGCTCTTTAATGTTTTAATTCTATGACTTGAGTAAGTTTAACATGGGATAGGGTCGTACTTAATACGCAGCACGACGTGCGTGTGGCAATGGGTTTGTTGATACGGCACGAGGTTTAGTGCGGAATGATAGAACGAGAGGTGCAGTCTCGAGTTCTATCCTTCCACAATGGAAAAAGTGCAATATCAACAAACACATTAACGGACGTGTCGTTCTGTGTTTATTACACACCACTCGTCCTAGAATCCGCGCATAAAAATGTAGGGCTTATTTTGACATGTGTGATAGAGATTTATTGCTCTTTTACTCGACAAGATATATGAGCATGAAAAACAGGAATTAAACACAAGTTATACACATACGCGTAGATAACAAAATAAATGAATGTGACATGACATATATATGTTTAATTGTGATGATGCGTTTGTTTTCACAGTTTCGGTTTAATGGTTGAGGCGACCCCCAAGTACGCCATTTGACGTCAACGAGATGCGTACGTGTCTGTTCCATGCATATTTGTAAATATGGAACACCAACAACACTGCACGTCTAGGAACAAGCGTGTAATAAACGAAGTCGTTGATCTATGACCTATTTTAAAACCTGACCATGTAGGTCACACATGAGCACAATGCCAGGCTTAAAACTACCATGAGGTTTTTAAACACGGGCTCATCAAATGAGAATGGAAACACAATTATGGCTTTATGCAATAATTCCGTTCAGTACTCATGCTTTTCTATTATTTGACAGTCGAGAAGTCAATAATATTAACATCATCTCTTCTGGGCGCATATATATAATAGTCCAGGCACATTAGGCGTGAATGGGGAAAAGTAAGGAAATAAATCCGGGAAAGCTGATTTTTAATATTATTTAGGCCATAACATCGCGGATGCGTCACGAAAAGTCCCCTAAAATCGGAGTTGAGCTTTCGGAGTTAACCAATTTTTTCCATAAAAAAATAAAACTTTTAAGTTTTTCACAATCATAGGAATAATGGGATGATATAAAAAAAATTCAGCCGAAACATATACTAAATGTACTCAATATTGTTCAATACACAATTCTCGAACCAGAGATACAAATTCAACGGGGGGATTTGAATGAATTTCGCGGATATGGATATAAAATAACATAATGACCCCAAAAAATGACGATTTTTTCAGACAAACTGTCCTATTCGATGTCAAATTTCTCGGGCTATTCATTACGTAGGCGCAAGCAATTTATTTTCAAAACTGCACAGACATCACTCCTACAATATAATATGCGGGATTAGCAACTATTCCTATGATAAGTGGTCAATACTTGTAAAAATATAACCCTACCCCCTAAACTGGCTCTCGTCACATTTTGCTCTTCCGCTAGTCCAAGTGCTTGTTGTAGAAAACACACCAACTGTGAAAAGGGCGATAAAGCATGAAACTTGGCACATACGTTCTTTATACGCTACTGCTTATTTTCACATGTGACGACATTTGCAACAGGCTCTTCTTGGCAACGGTTGCTAGGCAACTACCCGGCATCGGAGTAATGCATATGACTGATATTATATGTGTTCTAACAAACTAAACTACGTCGTGTAGAATGTTTATGGTGAACATATATGTTGTCAGTTTTGACCTGACTGACAAATTACCATACTTCTTACTTACAAGGGGTGACGGTTGATAGGGACACACACACAATCTAAAAATGCACATATGACTGATATTATGGTAGCTTTAACAAACTAAACTACACATAATAGCACATTTATGTTGAAATCAATTAGAATAGTTGTTGTTAGTGTTGAGCTGGCTGAAAAAATACCATATAATTCTTACTTATATGAGTGGTAACTGTTGCCAGGGTCATACCCGAAATACAAAAATGCACATATGACTGATATTATGGTAGTATTAACGTTTTTATGGTGAAAACAATTATAAATGTTGTTAGTGTGAGCCTAACCAGAATATGGGTACACTTATCCGTTATGCTCCATCCGTTTAGATATCGGGAATTCAAAGTGAGAGTTGAAAATAGTTATATAAGCCATAGACCCACACAGCTAGTTATATAATGTAAGTCACGGACCCACTCTACTATATATGAAGAACATAGCTAGGGTCAGCCACCAATATGTTAGCCATGGCCCTAGCCTACAATAGTTAGGTTAGGAACCCAGGCACATATATATTGTCACAGGACCCATGTCCATACATATAGACTATGGACGTAGGATATGTATAGTCCATGAACCAGACCGCTTCATATAACCATACATGTATGGTATATATGACCATGACCATGGCACTGTTACATGGTGCAAATACCCAAGTGCCCACATATAGACCATGTACTAAGATACCATAGACCAAGTCCGATGCACAATACATTAGTGCACGATGGATTCAGGAACCTATATATGGTATGAACATATGTGACAGTTTTATGACAGACCAACCTATATATAGATATTGGACCGATGCCACATATACGAAAGTTAAGGATGGGGGGCCATTTCTCTTATAAATAGCCCATACACATATGGCACTGTGGGTTGGCCATAGACACATACCCATACGTGTAGGCCGTGGACCAAGGCCGATATATGTATGCCATATTGCACTCTAACCAGGCATAAGCAGGTGTCTGTCTATATGTAGGATATGGACCCACCCCTTATACGTGATATATCTACACCAAAGACCCAGGCAAGTTTAAATAGTGCTAATACACAGGTGACTATAATGATGTATGCAGTGATACAGGTGCCTATATGTAGGACATGGACACAGATCCCTAAATAAAAGCTACGGCATCGGCGTTATTAATCGTTTCATAGATTCACATATATGCTGGTAGGTAATGGACTGATCCACATATATAGGAGACACATGGACCCCATGCCTACTGTTAAGTCATGGACCAAAATGCATGTGCATGGATCCACGTCTCTATATGAATACCATATACGTACGTCCGTTTTCAGCCATTCGACCAACGCCCTGTGGGATGGAGGTCCCTATCGATTGGCCGTGTTCACCACCATAGCTTGGTTATGGACCCAGGCTCATATAGGTAGGAAATTGAGACGGGCCACTATGGACAGCCCAAGGATCCAGGCTGATTTAGTTATGACCTTATTACCAGACATTTATATGTAAGACATGAACCACCCCATGAATGTACATGTTACATGGCTATCTAGGTTATAACCACAGCCACGCATACGCTATGGACCCATATGAACACCACATGTAGTGCAAATACACAGGTGTCTATAGTTATGAACGCATGACATGTACCCAGGTCTATACGGCAAATCAATAGAACGAACCATAAATAGTATATCATCGGTCCAGGCTCCTTTCTATGACATGGACACAGCAGGGTTGGAGCGATTACACGATTACAATTAATTTTGATTTACATGATTACGATTACGATTACTGATTACATTTTTTCCAATGTAATCGATTACGATTACAATTCCTTTAGTAAATGTAATCGATTACTTTTTGATTACATCTGATTACAATTGTTAGTTTCCAACCATTTTGATCGCATAGGAATAAATAATGAAATAATTAAAATTAACATATCAAATTTGATTGAATAAAGACATCACTGCATAACATGGAAACAAGAAACGACTGAAACAATAGAAAGAAGCAACCAATAAACATATAAACCATTTTACATTTACATGTATTGGAAAGGATTCACTGTGAAGTTATGCACCAACTTATTGGGAATACATTATGTGGTATGTGTATTTATTTATGTAAATATATTTTTAATTTTCTTACATGCATTAAAACTAACGCATACTATTTATGAAAATATCACCAGAAGCAACTATAAATTATTTGCATGTTCTGTTAGATTCAATACTCAACACAATTAAGATAACACTAAGATGTATTTGATGATCATCCTTTGTTAATCCTGATGAGGATTAAATGAGGCTTAACTCCATGAGTGCAGTAAATGACAAACCAGCTAATTAGGTCTACCGGTGTACATCACACCTGCTTTGTTCAGTTAATTAGCCCTATTGTACCAGTGTGACTATACAGCCATTGTCTGCAGTAGTTAATTTAATCCTAAGTTAAGTCGGCTAGCCTATTTATTCATATTAGAACATTTCATTGTCTGTATCACAAGTTTATTGCCATCCATGCTGTGTTCAACAATTGTGTGTTGTGATCTGTGTCCACTGCCAGAATGTACATACACACTGTACCACTAACATAACACACGAGAAAATTGTACTAACTTTCTAACATGTTGTTTTATCTTTGCACACTCCACAGTACCACATTATGAGCC
Source organism: Siphonodentalium dalli (assembly GCA_032622095.1). Classification (NCBI taxonomy): domain Eukaryota; kingdom Metazoa; phylum Mollusca; class Scaphopoda; order Gadilida; family Siphonodentaliidae; genus Siphonodentalium; species Siphonodentalium dalli. The sequence continues at coordinate 102,909,930 of CP136068.1, forward strand.
TATGAATATCCAATAGCCAATCATATGGATATTTTAGTAAAAGTAATCAAAAAGTATTCAAAATGTAATCATGATTACAGGTACATTTGAAAGTAATCGATTACGATTACGATTACTTGTAATCAAGAAATGTCATGATTACTGATTACAGACGATTACTCCAAATTGTGTAATCGATTACTTTGATTACGATTACTGATTACGATTACCCCAACCCTGGGACACAGTAGTTAAGACACGTCATTGGATGCTGTTCCTTAGTAACTGTGGGTTGGTAATGGGCCCATGGCTGCCCATGTAAATGGGTATTGGTCACCGGTTCCAAAGGGTAGTTCATGGTATCTCAGTCTGAAACATATAGGCCACGCTCATGTACGAGCTCCTATAGACGTGTAAATGACTCATGACCATGTATTGACATATATGTAGTTATGGCATGGATATGAAGGAAACACAGTTACATGTAGTTTATACCGTATAGCAACTGGTATGAGGTTGCTACCACACCGTCATAGGGTGTTTTGCGTGGATGCCATTGTCAAATGTAGTGCGAATGTCCGATTCCATGGGGGGGGGGGGGGTTCAGGTGGTATCGAAATAAATGTGGGTCAATATTTTTACATGTCTCATTAAAATGTATTCCAACAATCGATTGATGGAAGAAACAATAATAAACTCCACACAGGTATGTGATTCTGATAAAACTAACTGAATAGTCTGTCAGTTTAAAGAAGATTTGTCAATGGTATGTGGTTGCCTAGCAACAATGATACCTCAATACATATTTGCCACACGAGAATCACACGAGAATGCAGCAGTACACAACAACCTTTAGTTATGCATTATTGTCAATATAAGCATAATATGGTATATTATGAAACAATTATATCATGCAAATTTCCTGAAACTCATACCATATTATGAAACAGTTATATCAGTTCAATTACCAGAAACTCATACATATGGTGTGCTTTCAAATGTGGATATGTCCATAGCAACCATTACACACCCGTTAGGTAACGAATGTTGCAACTTTATACTAACAATAATTATAATAATTGTTTTCAATATAAAAATGTTACATGACGTAGTTTAGTTTGTTAAAACTACCATAATATCAGCCATGTGTGCATTTTTCGATGTCTGGTATGTCCCTAGCAACCGTTACCAGAAATATATAGTAATTTTTAAAGTCGAACCCACACTAACAATAACTATTACAATTGTTTCACCATAAAATGATAATGACGTAGTTTATATTAGTTTGTCAAAACTACCATAATATCAGTCAGCTCGGCATGTTTCGATTTCGGGTATGTCCCTAGCAACCGTTACCACCCGTGTAAGTAAGAACTATGGTAATTTTCCAGCCAGATCCACTCGAACAACAACTAATATTATTTTCACCATAAAAATGCTGCATGACGTAGGTTAGATTGTTAAGACTGCCATAATATCAGTCATATTTGTATTTCTTTGATGTTGGATAGTTGCCTAGCAACCATTGCCAAGGAAGGACCTGCCGTGAAGTCGATACATCTGAAAATGATTAATAGTGTATAAGGAACCTATGTGCCAAGTATAATAGTGTTATCACCATTTGCGCAATTGTTATGTCAAACGCCAGGACTATTATGTGGTATTTTTGTCGTTCAGACACTCAAAGCCATGGCGTACGTTTTAGGGGGTAGTGTTATGTTTCCGGCAATTAAATCTTAAGGATGGTGATGGTTCAATATATCTCATCACTTGCCTGTTCTGAACTAACCACTTTTCTAGTATAATGATTCATATTTAGCTCATTGTCGTCTGAATATCTTTACTCGTCCTCTTTTGTTAGGAAAATTTTGAATCACCATGCGATTTATATGCTCTCTTCGCCAATAAATGTCATCACAATTATGGAATATCGACTGTTAGTAAGCTCTAGCATCAATTGCGCATATCTATCGACACCTGCTTCAAGATGGACGGGTATGGGTGAAGATTGAGTCCATAAAGTAGCCTACACATGACTGCATTCGCATATGGTCGAATGGATTTTCGTCAGAATTTGCACCATTACGAAAAATCATGATATCTCAAAAAGCTCAACTAGGATTCTAGGGGACTTTTGCCAAGTTGTTCATAAACATGTTCTTATTAATCCCTGAAAAATTCAGCTTTCTCGGATTTTTTGCACTAGTGAAACCTAATGTGCCTGGACTATATGGACGCTCTACATCCCACATCTTTCACCAGATTAGTCCCATATTCCATATTTGTGATTGGTTGACGTCGATTTGATTTTTTTTAAACATGACCGCCGCTAGCCATTTTTGATTTGGCTCTTTTCACCACTAATTCCTTTCTCGCTCTCTAGAACCAAAATATTTCATTCGATAGATTTCGATTAAAATACAATATGTCAGGATAATCGAAGACATCTAGACGACAAAACAAGCTAAGACTGTCCGAAGACAACTATTACTTTCTGACCACAAGTAAACAGTAGACAGCCAATTTGAAAGCCCGCGAAAACAAATTAACCTTTGACTATTTGGACGCGGCCTACAGAGGGTAAACGCGATGTCGTAAATACCGGTGATTTGGATGAATATGTTAGCTGCTATATAGTTGTCAGTATTAACTTGTATTAGTTATATATTTACTATAGGGGTAATTGGTACATAAAACACATAACTCACCAATTCGTAAACATTTAGGTCCAGGATGTTTTTAAAGTTGGATATGACACTTTTCCATTTTAGAATGACTTCTAGATTGTAGTTTTATAACTTAAAATGTATTTAAGATTTAAACAAAATTGTTCCCAACGCCCGGTTTGATTTTGTTCACACACTTTTATTTTGCGGGGAAAATCATTACGCGGTAATGCATTGATTTAGTTATTGGGCTGGTTTATATTTGGATTGGGATTTTATTGGGCTAAAAGATAAGAACAAGATAGTCAAGTGAATTAAGAGTGCTAGGTTGATTAGACAGATTATTAGGTTTAAAACAAATAAGTAATAAGCATGTATAAAAGAGAATTAGTATTAATTCCTACAAACTTATTTATACATGTAAATATATCACCTTCACAATTACACCGTCACAGTAAGTAGTATATATATATCAGGCCACAAGATGGATGGCCTCGTATATTTATTGAACAAATCAGTTTCATAAACCCGGAAGCAAATTTAAATGTTTCAAAACCTGCCATTTTGTAAGTATGCTGAAATGACGTAACACTAATTTGTAATTTGTTTATACTAATTATATAACGAAGAAGTAATGAATATACGCTCTGAATATTTCAGAAGTTATATTCTTGTCCATAATTTCGGTAACCAGTGGGACACCTAGTGGTGCCTAAACTAATACCCCGTACAGACATTGTAAACTTATAAGTCTAGTCCAGCTATTCGAAATCAGTTGTCCATTCGGCATGACAATTGCAGACTTGTCTGTATTCTTACCCGCAAAGACAAATGACGTCATGACGTCGTAACTGGGTTTCAGCTAACAAACGTACGAAATTGATCAAATATGAACATAGTTATTGATAATAACTTATAACTAGAATGCACTCAGAGAGATGCCAACGTGCGCAAAAATGTAATAAACAATAATTTAAAAAATAATTTCCCTGTATTTTACTTAATTTATTTAATTTAATTTAATGTTAGCAAAAAAAAGACAATTACCATTTCTCATTTCATCACAGATAAAAGGCAAATTACTATATTAATAATTTAAGTAATTAAAACCAATTCCATGTTGCCGAAAGGATGAGACTTTAATATCGAATACATTTTTTTCAGCGGCATATTTTGATGTTCATTTCCCGATAGTCAAAGTTGACCAAAGGTGCAATTATCAGAAATAATTAATACCATTTGTGTAAATATTGATGGCAGCCAATTAGCAACAATAAATATCAATAATTAATCAATAATTAATCAATAACGATAATTTTATGTAATAATAAACTCTTCAAACGGTGTTTGTGTCAACTAATGCGTTTTGTTTTGTGTTACGTCATTCGTCGTATTTAAACCGGAACTCGGCTGAAGGTTAGGCTATTCAGCCTATTGCGTCGAATTACGAAATCGCGTTTTGAATGTCTCTCTTTTCCCGCACGATAAAAAGAGGTCTTCGCACGAACCAAAAATGATAAAACTTCCCAATTATAAGTAAATATACCCTATGTAGGTCTATGTAGGTCCCGAAGGAGTCTATAGACTCTTTGATGTAGGGTTCTGATGGAGAAAATGTAGGTCGATCTATTTTTGTCATAACTCTGACATATTTTGACCTGGGAGAAAAAATCGAAATCGAGGCTCACTACGAGCATGCCAGTTTTAAATATAGAAACATGGAATCCCGACAAATGGCGATATCGGCGACAAACAAATAATCGAAAACAACACATAAAATAAACATATCAAAAACGCGGCACAGTAAAAATGTCAGAACGCCACGAGGTTTTACGCCGTTTTTTTGTGACGTCATGGCGTGAAACGGAGTAGGGTGACACATACCTACCTACGAATCTGTCTGATCGCAATACTGTTGCGCTAGCGCACGTAATAAATACTTCAATTGTTCACAATTCTGATAGCTTATTTGGAACACCGGCAATTGAAAGACACATAACACGTTTTCCGATTACGACATTAACCCTTTACCCAACAAAACGACAAAAAACGCCCAAATAAAGCTTCAACAGCCTAAAATACCTTCGGTCTGTCTCAATAACACCATACAAATATGGATATCATTGGAACCGGTTCATTGACCACATTGTGATGGTTACAGTTATGCCCTGTGCCAGTGCATTCTCTTATATATGCGAGTCGACCATAGAAAATGCACTTTTTACCAATTTTTCTTACATTTTTTAACATTTTTTATAATATTTTTCTACATTCTTTGACAATTTTATCATTTTTAATATGTTAAGCCAATGCATTCTCTTATATATGCGAGGCGACCTATGGTCGACTCGCATATATAAGAGAATGCATTGGCACAGGGCCGTTTTGTTGGGTAAAGGGTTAATTAATGCTTAACGCCCACATATCTACTGTGCGACAAATGTGGTCCGATCACTTCAAAACAGTAGCGTCTTATTAGATGACAAGAAAACCATAGTCATAAATTGTAACGCCCTCAAGATCATATTGGGCTGGAATACCAACACTAAACCAAAGGTTATTCTAAATGTGTCACAATGTGACAACCCAGACAACCATGACGGGTATATGTGACCCGCCATATCAAATCCAGTCGTAAGTCGTGATTTTTTTTACCCTGTGCCAATGCATTCTCTTATATATGCGAGTCGACTATAGGTCGCCTCGCATATATAAGAGAATGCATTGGCCTAACAATTTTTTCTTGTATTCTTTAACAATTTTATAATTTCACCCATACAGAGCCCCAACACACATGAGCAGACGACACTCTTCGATATGCTTCTATATATGTGTGGGGCTCACTGCAGTTTTTTTTATTTTATGTCCTAAAAATTGTAAGAAACATTTATTTAAAAAAAATGATAAAATATTGTTAGGCCAATGCATTCTCTTATATATGCGAGGCGACCCATGGTCGACTCGCACATATAAGAGAATGCATTGGCACAGGGTAAAAAAAACCCGACTTACGACTGGATTTGATATGGCGGGTCACATATTATTAGACATATATATAAATTATAATATAAAATACATTGGTTTCATGATTGCACCACCTCAGAATTCCGTTAAAACTACTAATCCTTCAAATTATTAAAACAACTACGGCTTATCACTGCAGGTTTCTCTTTCCCAACAACAGAAAGCCTCTAAATGCGGATCAAAAAGTTAGTAATCGGATTAAATACACACCCGATACTTCGCAATACGACATTTGGTCTACATTCAAACTGAGACATACTCCATCAGCAATCTTAGCTGTTATATTATGCATTGTGTTCAGGCCGCAATAAAATCTTCAAGCGCGGCCCAGCCATATTGTTCACACCTATATATCGAAAGTAAGTAACGCGGTCATAAAAGTTACATACTGCAACAATGAGACATTCGCGAAGATACATCCTGCAAAATGTATATCCGGTGCGCAATATAGCGAGTACGTTATTATCAAAGTTACCACATAGCTCCTATTTTTTTATGTTATTTTTTTTATCAAAGTTTTGTCAAAAAATAAACAAGTAACGAATATATAAACAGAAAACACGAATTGTCAGTGGTGTCACTAGATCTGCCTCAAATGCTAACTTAATAACTTATTGCGTGAACTTGGATGGAATACTAATCGTGACAAATCACGCACCATCCTATATCCCAACCCCCCCCCCCCCAACAACTGGCGACATAACAGACAACGTTCAGAAATCCAAACTTTGTTAGACATTTGGTACCAGGCTCTCAGCATACAAATAGTAGTTTCCTTCCTTCCATGATTTCGATATATATGGAACTAGCAGGTGGACCCGACTTCGTCCGGGCTGTTTCCCCTCTGCTTTTCGGCGAATTGCGCGATTTGACCTTGAATTGTCCATTTTTAGGTCAAGGTGAGGTGGGGTCACGATTTGACCCGTCCAAAACACTGCCCGGACAAAAGTACCCGACAAAAGTACCCGTCGAAATCCATCCGGTTTTACCCGATTTGACCTCGAATTGATAATTTTGAAGGTCAAGGTCAGGTCGGGGTCACGATTTGACCCGTCCAAAACACTCAGTGAACAAAAGTAACCCTACGTATTAAATTTCGTCGAAATCCCATAAAAATTCGCGATTTGACCTTGAATTGACCAGATTTCAAAGTCAAGGTCACGTCGCACGGGCAAAAGAATAGGCTTACGACACTCCCCATACGAAAGTATCCCTAGACACTAATTTTCATCGAATTCCCGTGATACTCGGGCGTTCGACCTTGAAATGACCCGATTTCAAGGTAAAGGTCACGTCGCAATTAATAGGCCCATGCCACTCCCCGGCCGAAAGTACCCCCACATACCAAGTTTCATCGAAATCGGCTCGAGTCCATCGCGAACACACAGACAGACACATTTCCCAAAATATATAATAGACTAGCTGGGTACCCGTTCTGACGGGGTTAGTCGTTGTGTTGTTTTTTATTGGCATACCCATCTACACCAATACCCCAAAAATTGAGAAAAATCGGCCCAGCGGATCAGAGATACAGGTTCAAGGTCATTTAAAAGGCCGAACTGTCCCTCCCTATGAAATTTCTTCCTGATCGTCCCATCGGACCCTGAGATAGAGAGTCAAGGTCATTTGAAGGTCAAGGTCACGCTGCATGGGCATCTCGGTGGGACGAAATTCATTGGCATCCCCATTTACACCAACACCCAGAAAATGGTGGAAATCGGCCCTGCGGATACCGAGATACAGGTTCAATGTCATTTGAAAGGTCAAGGTCACGCCGCAATGGCACCCGGGTGTGACGAATTACTAAGCGCCTCAAACCACCCGTTTCCACCAAATTCGGTGGAAATCGGCTCAGCGGATCCCGAGATATGAGTTCAAGGTCATTGGAAGGTCAAGGTCACGCCGCATGGGCAAACGGATATGTCCCTTTTACTCCTGGTGTCAAACTTCACCAACACCCCTAAAATGGTGGAAATCGGCCCAGGGGATACCGAGATACGGGTTCAAGGTCATTTGACAGGTTAAGGTCACGCCGCACGGGCATCCGGGTTTGACGATATTTGACAGCGACTCAAACTGCCCCCACATACCAAATTTGGTCGAAATCGGTCCAGCAGGAGCCGAGATAGAGGTTGAAGTTCACTGGTCTTTATAAACGCTCTATTAGTTATTTAATAATTATTTAACTCGCAGAAATGTTCCATTAATTCCGTAAGTCTCAGAGTCTTGCAGATTTTCAGTCCAAATTTCCATATTGATAGAAATCCGGGTATCAGTTTTTTTATAAATCATATAAACAGTCATAGACAACGTTGTTGTTGTTGGCATTCAGGGCACCGAAAATTCTCACATTACCGTAAAAATAAAATAGTGTGTATTTAGTAAAGTCTAATTTTAACTAATTATTTTCTCGCCGTCAAAGTCCAACAATGTCGTTGTTGTCATTGACGGCTTGTGGGCCACAGCCAGACCTCCGACCAGACCAAAAGCGTAACACCTTGTGGACAATGATGTTTAGAAGGTGATTTTTCCGTCCACCATTCTCCACAACCAACCTCGAAGTCCCCTGTGGGGACGTATCAGGAATCAGGGAGCTAAATGTGTTCTAGAGTAGTGGAGCGAGTACACCGTGGAACCCTAAAGGTGAAGGTAACTGAAGAATGACCTTCACCTGATACATGCGACACGTTGTTAAAGGATGACATCGCGTTTATTTGATTTGTACATAATATCTAAATAATTTAAACTGGTGAATGAATGGGGGAATGGATTTTTGTGAGCGGGAAATTTATTTAACTAGCTGCTGTAGTTCGGGATTTTTCCAGATCAAATTTGGCTGTGTCATAGCCCCGTCGTAGACTTGGGGATTTATTTTTAAAAGTAAACACATAACCTATGATTTTTCTTGCATTTTCGTGATCAACTGGTGTCAATCTAGCTGGGTAAACATCACTGGTATGGCCTGCAGGCTTCAATTCAGTGAATTTGGCGGAAACGTTAACACTGTCGCCTATGTGAAACCATTTAGTTCAGTGATTCCATCAGGCGCTGATCTGAGAAGATTTGATCTTAGCCAAAAGGCCGAGAAAGGTAACTCTAGAGGACTTCGCACTAAGCGAGGTGTGGAAAATAATAGCAAATGTATTCAAAATAGACTTAAGAATATCAGCTGTAACAAAAATGTAAATATCAGAAATTGTAAATTCTATATTTTGGGATATTTTGCGACGTAGCCGGGAAATGCCGTATTTTCACTCAAGTAGATAAACGATTCTTAATAGCCTGCAAATTGACTCTTAATAGCCTGCAAATTGACAATACGTTCGTAAACGTCGTAATTTTTTACGTGTCGTGTGAATATAGAGTTATCCTCCCTGCATCGGGTGACAATCACGCTGAATCCGGATATATGAGTTTTGAAGGTCAATGTCACGCCGCACGGACAAATGGATGTGCCTATATGTTGGTTCCCGGGTGATACTACGTGCCGTACCAAGTTTCATCGAAATCGGTCGAGCCGTTTCGGAGTCCATCGCGGCCACACACACAGACACACACACACAGACACACAAACTTTCCTCAAATATATATTAGATGGCCTAGAGAAAATAGCACAACAAAGCGCATCAATTACTACCTTCTCTAATCTTGTAAACCCCCAATTTGGGACACTTAAACCACCAATGTTTTATTCCAGCGGGCAAAAGGAAGGCTAACATTCTGTTATGCTGACTCCGAAATAAATGCTGCGATTTGAATGGTGACAAATGTCAAAATCACTTAATAAGTAACCCTGAATGTAGTTGTGGCTACCTAAACGAGGACGCTGATCATTACTTTTTTACTTGTCCCTTTTATCAAATAATTAAGGGCCAACCTCAAAGAATAAATAGTGCGAATTGGACTATATCAAATACATGTTGACGATCTACTTTGTGGATCAGTCTCACTTTCCAATGAAGGAAATTACCAATTGTTCGCAGCTGTCCAAAAATATATTATAAACTCATTTAAATCTTTCTTCTGTGCACCACCATCTTTTTCCTGGGGAGAGGAGCTCCACCTAAGTTGCTATAACTTGTGCTTCAATCCCCATTCGTTCATCCTATATTAGTCTGTTCTAAACAAATTTGTTTGAAATGTATATATGGGATGCTCAATAAAATATGAAACTACAACTATAACAGAAAACAGTTAATAAAATACAATGCAAATACAATACATTTATTACATATGTTACTATTTGACTATTATATTATAAAGTTATTATACAATGTTGTGTACAGCATTTGTTTTTCTTGTACGAGTCCAGGTTGTGGTGAAAAGTCATATTGGACGAGACACGCCAGTGTCGAGTCCAATATGACTTTTCACCACAACCTGGACGAGTACAAGAAAAACTCATACTGTACACAACATTGTATAATGACATGTTTATTATCCATCTGTATGTTTATCCAAATTTTGGAAATAAAACTGTTGTGGTTATTTTTGGTATTTGTCGGCACTTAATTCTCTATAAAAGCCTGTACCGTATATTGATCATCAGAAAGCATGACTTGGAAAAGTAAACACGGAAGTGAGAACAAAACTCAATGCGGAAGTGAAACGTCTGCTAAAATCCATCAATGTTGAGCGCGCATCACAATTTCACCGATTCATTTTGCAATAGAGTTAATTCGTGACGTCACGGAGTCCAATATGAGAAGTCATATTGTACAGTCGGGAGTCCAATATGACTTTCGGGAGTCCAATATGACTTTTTCCAGGACTATCACGTGGCGGCTTTTGCCCAATCGGAAATGGTGTTAGTTAAGGGATGGATAATAAATTATTATACGGTATATATTTATATATGCAACGTCAGACATTGTTGATAAATCCTTTCTTGTTGTTTCCGTTACCTGTTTACCGTCGGTCCACTTTTTTATTTTTTGTAATATTTAGCGTAAAACAGGTTGTTGTATATTTTTCGAAATAAAATTACATCTGCTGCAAATTATACCTGATGTCTTGGTTATATTACGAATCTTGGAATATATCCCCAGAAAAACATTGGATGTCACCTTTTGTGTTATGTTGTGGGGAATAGGAGATTACTCTTCGTTCTACTACAATTTCCTAAAATAACTCGCATCGTGTGAAACAAGATATGTGTTGTTCCGCGAGATATCCCCATAGCTCCAATAACACGACCAGATCACCCTGGCCGTATACACCCATAGGGAGAAAATAAAGCAATACAAAGAGGAGAACAATAATACGCCCGTATTTATTGAGTAATGGACCGGCTGGTGGGGAACATACCCAAGAAAATGCGCGTATTCTAAACAGCCACAGAGAAGGTTCAGACACCTACAAAATCAGCTTCGTATACCCATGTCCGTTAAAGATTGGAATTAATGGCTTTGAAGGGTGGGCATAGTTTTTCACTCATAAATTTATGATGAACCAGTACTGGTTCAAAACTTAAAGCCACATGACGGTTTGCGCTCCAAAATACACCTAATAATTTTCGCTTTAAAATTTGTTCTCGGTATCCAAATAGGTGGATACTTGACTACCTTTCTACGGACATGACACTCATGATGTCACAGAAAACCGCATTGCGGTTATGCAAAATACAACTTTGAACAAGGTGTGTGGGTCCCAAAACAAACAACAGCCATGTGCACGACATGGAACAGAAAAGAGCGTCCCGTGTTAGTCTATTCATAATATGGTAGAAATAAAAAGCGTATACATGTAAGGAGAAAATAAAGCAATACAAAGAGGAGAACAATAATACGCCTGTATTTATTGAGTAATGGACCGGCTGGTGGGGAACATATCCCACGTAAATCATCTTCAACCACCAACAAGGTACACAAGAAAATGCGCGTATTCTAAACAGCCACAGAGAAGGTTCAGACACTTACCAATTCAGCTTCGTACCCAGGTCCGTTAAAGATTGGAATTAATGGCTTTGAAGGGTGGGCATAGTTTTTCACTCATTAATTTATGATGAACGAGTACTGGTTCAAAACTTAAAGCCACATGGCGGTTTGCGCTCCAAAATACACCTAATAATTGTCGCTTTAAAATCTGTTCTCGGTATCCAAATAGGTGGATAAATACTTGAACTACCTTTCTACGGACATTGTATGTCACAGAAAGACATATTGCAGTTATGCAAAATACAACTTTGAACATGGTGTTTGGGTCCCAAACAAACAACAGCCATGTGCAAGTCATGGAACAGAAAAGAGCGTTCCGTGTTAGTCTATTCCTAATATGGTTGAAATAAAAAGCGTTTGTTTCAATTCTTTTGAGAACAAATTTAAAACAGCTTGAAAGTGGATGTGACCATGGCAAGTATTTTTCAGAGCATGTGAGGCCGGGATATCAACATTTCGTGTATTTGTCAACATATCTTACCTTATAAGGAGACATAATTTGGAAGAACAAATGCGCCATGTCCGTTTAATCAAAAGCACCAGAAATCTCAGAATAATAGTAATCAAGCCTGTATCCAAGGGGGTTCGTACCCTTCTGCCTGCATGTGCCCGGTGGTGGTAATTGCCGTTCGCTCTTCGGGTGAACGTGTCATGTGCAGCAGTTGACCAAACGGCAAAATTTTGCTGAGCGGGACCTCCCTTCGAACAAACGACGTATGTACGTATATAGATATAGTCATATACTACATGCAGGCTTAGTTTGAATAGAGACTGATGAACACAAATTCAACATATATAGACCGCCAACACATGTCGGTATAAAGCTGCTTTCACTGACATGCAGCTGGCGCATGCGGCTATCGGATTATATAGGCACAAAGTTTCAAACCATACATATGTATCAACGTTTTGAAATCGGATGCGTCTAACTGCATCAGCCGCGGGTATGTGAAAGCAGCTTAAAGTCCAGCTGAACTGTAACCTAATTTGAGTATTGATATATCATCCCGTGTGTATCTAAGTCCCCTTAACACAAATCCGCAAAAAATCCCGTCAAAATATCCTGCAATTATTTTTTATATCTTGGGAACGAAACAGTCGCCGAAGATTTGTTTTCATTTTGCACTGCGCGCACATGGCTACTGGAGGAGCACGTGACATGACGTCGCGGAGGGGACACAAATGCACAGTTCTGCTTTGCGCCATTGGCAACGTGCGGCTATAATGGCGATGGCAGGTCAGCGCTAACGTTGTAAAGATGATTTTGATCTTGCTGCATTCGAGCCTGATGACAATGATCCTCCACATATCGCATCCATGGACCATGCATTTGCACCGGTTCCCCCTCTTTCGGACCAAAAGTAGAAAGATAGGTAGGTCAACATGACCGCTTTCGCAGATTGCTGCTTTCAGAAGGATACGCACTACGTTCATGACTGAACTAAAAGATAGGCTGCTGTACGTTGGTCTAAACGTCAACACATTTCCCAATCCTCAACAATAACTGAATTGAAATTCAAACAGTTAGACAGTTCAGCCTGTATGTGGTGTATAATTTTCAACTTATGTTGTGTCAAGCAGTTAATTGCGGGGGGGGGGGGGGACACATCCTTTCACCATTTAGAAACTGCATATCACAAGTAGATCGCTCCATGATTAAATAAACAATTATGTTTTAACTTGATATTCACGATACTGGGTATTAGATTTGTTGGTATGTAATTATTTCATCTAGTCAGTTATGAACACAGTGAGCAGAAATCCGCAAAAGCTTGACCTAAATATTCCATTACTAGTAGGCCCTATAATCCTCCAATTAAATGCTCTTTATGTTTAATTTTTTCAACTGGCTTTATATAGACACCCAAGTTCTCATTCAGAATGTCTGGTCACTAATGGTAGGTATAGGTGTGAAACATCAAACATTTTATACTATATCAAGAATTTCCAAACTGCTGTCTACGTACCGATACTGACCTGAACTTAGTCTAAATGCAGTATCATGCATGGCCTTTAGATTATCATAAAAAAACACATTTTTTGACAAACTGTCAACAAAACAAAAACCGCAAAAGGCGTACGTATATATATTATTTTCAGTATGTATTATGTTTATTCAATTTATTGTTTCAAATGAATCAAGACCAGTAACGCACAATCTCCACACGGACCAACTATCTAGGGCCTATATAGGCCTATATCTACCACACTCGGTGGAAATGTGGGCGTTCCTATGCATATGACGAACGTAGTACTTACTAGGCCTACGGTAGGCTACTGCGCTTTGATCACAAATCGAACGATATTTTACGCAAGCTACGTTCGCAATAACAAAATAGTCCCTCGCGATTGCTGTTCTTATTTTAAAAATAATACCCATACAGTGGACTGAAGGCATGTTAAAAGGTAACATAATTCCATAATTGATCTATCTTTTACGATAGTAGGTGTTTCATAGTCAACTTTAGACACATTATTGTCGAGTATGGATATGCACACGCACGTGTATGACGTTGAGGTTAGGTCAGATGTATAGGTCACATCACCTGCATAATATTTGTTTGTGTTTATAGTTCAAATACCAGTTTGTTAATGCTCGGTTACTGCTTAATGACTGGTGTAGTCATATAAATTCGTAGCCATGTATATAATTCGAAGTACCATCAAGAATTTCTCTGAACAATTCGATTGGAATACAAGGATTTTATGTTTTGTTGGTGGAAATATTGGCGAAAAATCGTGACAAACTGACATGATCGACACAGCTCGTAACACGTGCATGGATGCAGTGCGGTACTTTTTCGTCTGATTTCATTTATATGCTTTCACAAATGGATTAATACATTGGTGATTCGTATTGGATTTTAATTATTCGAAACATTCAATCTGGTGAGTAGACTTACTAATGATTTTCATTGAATCATTACATTTCAAGTTCAGGTTCTAATCGATGTTTACGTCATGTTAGACTAGAATTAACGTAGAACTGTCACTTATAGTACACAGATTGTTGATTGGTAGCCTTGTAAATCATGCTTAATTTTGCATATTGTCATGCATAGCTGACATTTTGTATTGTCAAGGTGCCGATTTATGTATTCACGCTTGAGTAGAACAAGTCACGATTCACACATCGCCGAAAGTAAATCCTCATGTATGATCCGTGTACTACGACGTAGCCGTAGGTCTACTAGACTACTGATACCCCCCCCCCACAAGGACCGTGAGTGCATGGGTGTTTATTGGTACCGGTATTCACGTAGATAACATTTTGTTTGACAATGTGAATCACACTTTTGTATGTCCCAGCTTTCATTTCACAATATTTGTGAAAGATTCTTCTTCAAAGTGCTTGGAACACAAGCAGCTGTATTGTGACAGCCCATTCCAAACTCTCGTTGTGGACAATTAAACGCCGTCCACTGTTGTTGAATGGCTGCATTAATTATTGTGCCACTTGAACATTTATGGCTACAGTTTGCAGCCATGCAGCGACGAATACGTTTTATTTTTCAAAAAAATAAACAACAATAAAAAAAGACGATTTCAAAATACGTGATTTTAAAAACGGCGCATGAAATTGCTTCCGTCTTTGTACCCTCGGTGACGTCATTTCCGAGTCGCGACGGAAACACCCGATTCAAAAACGACTATTGTAAACAAAGAAGCCGTTTTATTCAAATGTCTGGAAATAGTACTTTTTTGTAAAAATGTGAACAAAATGGAAAGGATACATGTTATAAACCTTATTTAGCATGAGTTAAGACATATTTAGATATGTTTGGAGCTAAATTAATTGTATTATTCAGCTGGTCTTTAAGGCTCCGGAGTTCGACCTGCATGTGGTTCATCAACATAACCAACTAAAAGTGGCCTGCCGGAATCAATGGATATAAAGATCCATACATACAACGTATGTAAAGCATCTAACCGGGGCAGAGGCAGGTACACGTAAATACTATACAGAGTGCCAATTAAGCTATGTCCATCAACCTTGGTCAAAACTGTTCGAAATATCATGCCCGACATAACAATAGTTGGAAATGTCACACGAAACAATAGGTTAAAATCGATTCGTAGATCGATTTTCCAACAATCTATTGGTGGGGAATATTTTGTTTTAGACCACCATTTACATATTTTCCTACTTTTGGTCCAAATATTTGACTGAAATGACCATCAATTGGAAATTTTCCAACCTTATAGGGGGTGTCAGGTTTAAAGTTTCTAACATTTGGAAACATTGAGCCTACTCAATAGATACTAGGATTTTGTAATTTGTATGTTCAGATTTCAAAATTTTCTCACACAGTGTGTCCTGGTCACTCCCATATGGTCAGTTAAAAACTTATAAATAACTTAAGAAAAACAAATCGGGCAGGTGATATTCCCTACAGATAGACTACTATAGATGTTAGGATTTAGAAATTTTCAGGTGCAGGTCACAAACTTGTCTGATACTGGTTCGATCCATGGTCAGGCCCAGTGGATTATGTTACTCACCCATATATATATATATATACGGAAGTCTCAAATTATATAGTAGACTAGCAGGTTAGCCCGCCACTGACGGTATTTGTCTCATGGCTTTGTTTCAGAAACATGACATTTTTTTAATTTAACCAAATTTCAAGTCGATAGCTCCACCCGTTTCAGAGATCTGGTCTGCGCATGCGCGAAGCTTAAGTCGCACGGGCTCGGCGACCCGATAAAATTCGTACCCGGGGCAAGATACATTCACATAGCAAATTTCAAGTCGATAGCTCCACCCGTTTCCGAGATAACGCATTCTTTGTTTTTCAATGAGTTAATTCATGGTACCCGTCCTCCCCGTCCTAAACTTCAGAGCGGACAGTCAATTAATCCCGTCGTGAAATCCCTCTGCGAGCTATTAGATCAATTCTGCCTTTTTAGTCGAGATAATTGCATTTCGTCCGCATTCGTATTTCGGACGCATGTGGTCAGTCGTTTAGCCACGTCCATTGGAATCCGCATCCGTATTTCGGACACATGGGGTCAGTCGTTTAGCCACGTCCATTGCAATAAAGAGCGTTGATTGTTAAAACCTCCGTATACGGTCAATATAAAGATTGTTGATGTCTTAACCACCGCAGTGCCGTTTTTGTGACAGAGATTGGAGAACGGGCGCTCTGAGCTTCTCCAAAACGCGACCACGATCGTGTCAGTGACATTTTACACTTACATACGAAATTTGAGCTCAATCTGTACACGCGTTTTGGATTCTATGAAGTACCCACACACACATATATATACGGAAGTCTCAAAATATATAGGAGAGATAGACTAGCCGATGAGCCCGACGTTGTCCGGGCTATTCAAAAACCAAATTACAAGTCGATAGCTCCACCCGTTTCCGAGATCTGGTCTGCGCATGCGCGAAGCTGGCGTCGCACGGGCTCGGCGACCCGATAAAATTCGTATACGGGGCAAGATACATTCACATAGCAAATTTCAAGTCGATAGCTCCACCCGTTTCCGAGATCTCGTCTGCGCATGCGCTGCATGGGCGCCGCACGGGCTCGCCAATACGACAAGGTCGACCGCCTGGTCAAACGACACACATGTACCAAGTTTCGTCCCGATCGGTCGAGAATCGTAGATTTGTATAAATGACAGACAAACATACATACAGACAAACAGACAAACAAACAGAGGTCTTCAAAATATATATGAGACTATCCGATGAGCCCGACGTTGTCCGGGCTATTCAAAAACCAAATTTCAAGTCGATAGCTCTACCCAGCCCGACGTTGTCCGGGCTATTCAAAAAACAAATTTCAAGTCGATAGCTCTAAACGTTTCCGAGATATGGTCTGCGCATGCGCGAAGCTGGCGTCGCACGGGCTCGGCGACCCGATAAAATTTCAAGTCGATAGCTCTAACCGTTTCCGATATCTGGTCTGCGCATGCGCGAAGCTGACGTCGCACGGGCTCGGCGACCCGATAAAATTCGTATCCGGGGCAAGATACATTCACATAGCAAATTTCAAGTCGATAGCTCCACCCGTTTCCGAGATCTCGTCTGCGCATGCGCTGCACGGGTGTCGCATGGTTTCGCCAATACGACAACGACGACCGCCTGTAAAACTACACACACGTACCAAGTTTCGTACCGATCGGTCGATAATCGTAGATTTGTATAAATGACATACATACAGACAAACATACAGACAAACAGAGGTCTTCAAAATATATATGAGACTAGCCGATGAGCCCGACGTTGTCCGGGCTATTCAAAAACCAAATTTCAAGTCGATAGCTTCACCCGTTTCCGAGATCTGGTCTGCGCATGCGCGAAGCTGGCATGCGCGAAGCTGGCGTCGCACGGGCTCGGCGACCCGATAAAATTCGTATCCGGGGCAAGATACATTCACATAGCAAATTTCAAGTCGATAGCTCCACCCGTTTCCTAGATCTGGTTTGCGCATGCGCGAAACTTGCGTCGCACGGGCTCGGCGACCCGATAAAATTCGTATCCGGGGCAAGATACATTCACATAGCAAATTTCAAGTCGATAGCTCCACCCGTTTCCGAGATCTCGTCTGCGCATGCGCTGCACGGACGTCGCACGGGCTCGCCAATACGACAACGACGACCGCCTGGTCAAACTACACACACGTACCAAGTTTCGTCCCGATCGGTCGAGAATCGTAGATTTGTATAAAAGACAGACAGACAGACAAACAAACAGAGGTCTTCAAATATATATGAGACTAGCCGATGAGCCCGACGTTGTCCGGGCTATTCAAAAACCAAATTTGAAGTCGATAGCTCCACCCGTTTCCGCTCGTCTGCGCATGCGCGAAGCTGGCGTCGCACGGGCTCGGCGACCCGATAAAATTCGTATCCGGGGCAAGATACATTCACATACCAAATTTCAAGTCGATAGCTCCACCCGTTTCCGAGATCTGGTCTGCGCATGCGCGAAGCTGGCATCGCACGGGTTCGGCGACGCGATAAAATTCGTATCCGGGGCAAGATACATTAACATAGCAAATTTCAAGTCGATAGCTCCACCCGTTTCCGAGATCTCGTCTGCGCATGCGCGAAGCGGGCGCCACACGGGCTCGCCAATACGACAACGTCGACCGCCTGGTCAAACTACACACACGTACCAAGTTTCGGCCCGATCGGTCGAGAATCGTAGATTTGTATAAATGACATACAGACAGACATACAGACAGACAGACAGACAAACAGAGGTCTTCAAAATATATATGAGATAGACTAGCAGGTTAGCCCGCCACTGGCGTGGTTGGTCAGAAACATGACATTTTTGTAATTATTTTGATGATTTTGTTTTTTAATTTAATTTATGTTTGATTTAATTCTTTTTTATAATTTAATTGTTTTTTTATTATAAATTTTTTTTAATTTTAAATTGTTTTAATTAATTTTTTTCAATTAATTTTTTGTTTCTGGCGGAAAAATTGACGCGATGAAATCCCCCCTTCCTAGGAACGACAGACAACGCATTCTTTGTTTTTCAATGAGTTAATTCATGGTCACGTCCTAAACTTCCCGGTTATTTAATCTGCCCGTGGCCATTGAGCAGCCCCTGACAGAGGTTGTCCACCCTTACGAGATGGTCAATAGTCCCCGAAAAGAGCGAACAGTCAATTAATCCCGTCGTGAAATCTCTCTGCATAATATTTCGAGCGATAACGTTGCGTTGGATTGTAAACAAACGCTTCTTAGATCAATTCTGCCTTTTTATTCGAGATAATTGCATTTTGCGTTTCTCATCCGTATTTCGCACGCATGTGGTAGTCGTTTAGCAGGTTAGCCCGCCACTGGCGTTCATGGTACCCGTCCTAAACTTCCCCATAGTCCCGAAAAGAGCGGACAGTCAATTATTCCCGTCGTGAAATCTCTCTGCATAATATTTTGAGGGATAAAGTTGCGTTGAATTGTAAACAAACGCTTCTTAGATCAGTTCTGCCTTTTTAATCGAGATAATTGCATTTCGTCACGCATCCGTATTTCAGACGCATGGAGCTAGTCGTTTAGCCACGTCGATTGCAATAAAGAGCGTTCGTCGTTAACAACTCCGTATATGGTCAATATAAAGATCGTTGATGCCTTAACCCCCGAAGTGGCGTTTGCGATGATTTTGATGATTGGGGGTGGAGAATCAGTGCTCAGAGCTTGTCCAAAACGCGACGCCGGTGATCCCCGTGTGATTTTACACTTATATACGAAATTTGAGCTCAATCTGTCCAACCGTTTTCGATTCTATGAAGTACCCACATACATACATATATATATACACACATATATATACGTAGGTCTCAAAATATATAGTAGACCAGCAGGTTAGCCCGCCACTGGCGTCGTTGGTCAGAAACATGACCATTTTTTTAATTATTTTGTTTTTATTTATTTTATTTGTTTATTTTTTAATATTAATTTAATGTTTTTTAAAATTTAATATATTTTTTTTCTGAATTTTTTAATATTTTTTTTCTGAATTTTTTTTTTAACTTTAAATTGTTTTAATTAAATTTGGTGTTTCTGGCGGAAAAATTTACCCGATGAAATCCCCCTTCCTAGGAACGACAGACAACGCATTCTTTGTTTTCCTTTTTTTTAACCTGCCCGTACCCGTCCTAATGTCGTGAAATCTCTCTGCATAATATTTCGAGCGATAACATTGCATTGAATTGAAAATAAACACTTCCCGTCGTGAAATCTCTCTACAATAACATTGCATTGAATTGAAAACAAACGCTTCCCGTCGGGAAATCTCTCTGCATAATATTTCGAGTCTGCCGTACCCGTCCTAATGTCGTGAAATTTCTCTGCATAATATTTCGAGCGATAACATTGCATTGAATTGAAAACAAACGCTTCCCGTCGTGAAATCTCTCTGCATAATATTTCGAGCGACAGGCTACAATCAGACTCCCGTCATACAGATAAGTAGATAGCGAAAACGACGCTCTTTATATAGACACTGCGGAAAACGAACGCTCTTTATATATCAACGCTATTAAGCCCGAAGTGCCGATTGCGGTAATTTTGATGATTGGGAAGGGTGAAACGGTGCTCTGAGCTTCTCCAAAACGCGACCACGGCGGTGTCCGTGGGATTTTACACTTATATACGAAATTTGAGCTCGATCCGTCAACGTGCTTTCGATTCTATGAAGTACACACACACACATATATATATACGGAATGAATTAATCGTGCCTTTTTAAGAGAAATTATTGTACCCTCCCTAAAAGAGGTATTATTTAAGGTACATCGGGCGGAAAAAAAACTGACCCGATGATGTCGTTGTTGTTGGCATTCAGGGCTTCGGGTCGTTGTTGTTGGCATCACGGCTCGGGGCTATCCGAAAAATCTCACATTGCCGTATAGAGAAAATAGGATTGCGTGTATTTAGTAATTTTAACTAATTATTTTCTCGCCAACAATGTCGTTGTTGTTGATATTTACGGCTTGGGGGCTATTTTCTCGCCAACAATGTCGTTGGCGTTCACGGTTTTGGGCAGTGGAAGCCCCGTCAGATTCGGGACGTATCGCAGTGCCTTGGATTCACTTAAAAAACTGACCCGATGATGTGGTTGTTGTTGGCATTCAGGGTTTCGGGTCGTTGTTGTTGGCATCACGGCTCCCCGAAAAATCTCACATTGACGAAAAGGGAAAATAGGATTGCACTTAAAAAACTGACACAATGATGTCGTTGTTGTTGGCATTCGGGGCTTCGGGTCGTTGTTGTTGGCATCACGGCTCCCCGAAAAATCTCACATTGCCGAAAACGTGTATTTAGTAATTTTAACTAATTATTTTCTCGCCAACAATGTCGTTGTTGTTGATATTTACGGCTTGGGGGCTATTTTCTCGCCAACAATGTCGTTGGCGTTCACGGTTTGGGGCGCTGCCATATAGCTGCGTCAGTTAGCAGGAATTGTGGTGTGTAAGTTTAGACTTTAAAATCTGAATGTTTCGGAATTAGACTAAGATTTTCAGCCGTAACAAAAAATGTATACATCAGAAAATGTAAATTCTATATTTTGTGAGGTATTAGCAAGTTTTGGCACAACGGGTTTAGCAGTTTGAAGTGAATATGGATATAAAAATATACATATACAGATATAAAAAAATGTAGAGTTACTCCTCTTGGATCGCGAGCGAATATCAAATGCACCAAATGCAAATGCACCAAATGCATTAATCACATTCTTTCGTGGCCCACACATTGAGAGTCTCCATCGATTTATTGTGGGGAAACAACAGACCATATATACGCTATATAAACTGGACACCATCCAGATAAAAGATGTGATATTTCTTCCCTGGGTGATTTCATGCAAATACAGGAGATATAATACTGCATGAGCTGACCATGTGCACGAGCTTGGGGGAAATGTTTAGATAATAAGTTATATTATAAAGCACATATTTATGATGTCAGCTTTATATTACCAGCGAGAGTACACGTAGGTTAATCAACCGATTGTGAATGATGACGGACTAATTTCATTTGGCAAACATTTTGGCAAGAGGAAATTTTCATTCAGCGCCAACCCTGTTCGTGGCTCACACATTGAGAGTCTCCATATCCCGACGATTTCTTGTGGGGAAACAACAGACCATATGTACGCTATATATCAACTGGACACCATTCAGATAAAAGATGTAATCTCACTTCCCTTAATGATTTCAAATACAGGAGATATAATACTGCATGAGCTGACCATGTACACGAATCTTCAGTTTACCCTCCATGGACGATTCCCTTAACACATTCTATACTAAATGGAGTCTCACACTAATTTATAAAAGTATACATTGGAATGGTGTATTATTCATTTGGAGGGATGTTAATGGCATATGAGCAGACGACAGCCATACACACTGATAATACAAGAAGAATTAATATTCATTGGTGGGAAATGTTTAGATAATAAGTTCAACAAACGTTTATTGAACTTATTATCTGAACATGTCCTATAAGGGAACTACTCGTCAATGAGTGCTTATAACAGAATGGTAAATGTTATTCGGGGAGAGAGACTTTATATTGCGTAAGATATGGACAAAATAGCTATACAACTGACCAGCTACTTGCAAATAGCACTTGGTTGCCTTCTTTTGAGGTAGCGGGGTAATGTCGCAAGAGCTATACTCGTCCTTGACCTCGATAAATGGTATAGTCTTAGGGCGCGCATCTATAATCTCAAATCAACTCCATTCCACCCGCATGAGAAATTTGACTTATATATCAAGATGTTCCATCCACTTTGGTGTTTTAGAAACCGCCCGAAAAAGACCCGTTAATTAGTTGAATATAACGTGACTGAAAATTCTGAGGTGAAGGTCGAGTATAGCTCTTGCGACATTACCCCTCTACCTTCTTTTGATTGGTTTAAACATATTTATTTATCAAAAAATGATATGGTGACGGGATTGGAGGACAAGTGCTAGCCAATTAGATGTACCTCCTCTCCATATGACAACACTCAATACAACTTTACAATTATAGCAGCATAGTAACAGTGCATATACATATATAAGAAATATACAACAACAGTTTTGTGTTTGTGCTAGTCCCCCCTTAACCCAAGTCTGTGATATCAGTTTTTTTTTTCTCATATAAATCACTTTCTCTCTCACTCCCTCTCCGAGCTTGTTTCAATGATTGACATGCAGGGTTTTGGAAGAGTCGAAGTCCTTCAGACATATCTCTTTTCAATATCAGGTAGGTTGAAAGTTTGTTGTATCTGTGAAAGTAGTGTCTCTTTAAAAGTCTTGGACAGCTTTGAAAATGGACTCATTTTCATTGTTCTTTAGGTCAGGGTCTCCAAATAGCAAAAGTTTTACCGAATAAATGTTGAAGGGCAAGAGTTTATTGTATAGACTTATTCTGGCATAAAAATGAACAGGACATTCAAAAAAAAAATGAAATGCATTCTCTTCATGATATCCGCATATGCATGCTTTAGTATCAGCGATATAATTTAGCTTTTTATCAGCTTGTAAGTTGCTACATTGATTTCTCAGTCTGCAGTGAGAAATATTTAGTAAACGTTTACCAACATTGAAGTATTTTGGCGGTTTGATTGGTTTCCTTTTGATTGATTCCTTAAAGATGTCTTTTCCAAGAGCGTTCCATTTGTTAATGCAAGTAGGAAAGAAGGTCAAGTCAGTTCTCTTACTTCCCGTTTTTGGTGGGACAAAGTCGGATGAGTTACGTAGGTTTTTTTCACACCTTTCGCGAAATGTGGGTGGGAGGAGTTCAACGAGATAGTTGGGGGCCTTTTTGTTAACAATATTATGGAATATCGTCATTCGTCTGGTGTATCGTCGATTTTCTAGATTCTCCCATCCAAGTTCGAAAAGAAGCCTATCATTCGGAACAGATCGAGTACACCCTGTGACTATTCTGGCTGCCTCGAATTGAATATCATCCAATTGTTTTAGCAAGTAAGCAGGTGCCCCGAACCAGACAGTGCTACCATACTCCATTAGAGAGCGTACATATGATAAATATAAAGTTTCAAGTGTTTCACGATTGAGTGTATGTTTGAGTTTTCGAATCTGAGACAATCTGGCATAAACCTTCTGACATATAGCATCTATATGTGTGTTCCAAGTGAGATCGTCATCAATTTCCAGACCTAAATGTTTGTGTGATTTAGAGTATTCCAGTCGCACACCATCAAAAATTATTATTGGTTTAATTATTTTTTGTTTAGATGTGAATAACATTAAGTCTGTTTTGGAACTATTGAATTTTACCTTCCATGTGTCTGCCCAAAATTTAATTTCCCTCATATCTTCGTTTACGATGCGTTCGAGTTTTGTAATGTCTTCTTCTTTTGATTGCCTTCGCATACTTTAGTGTACACCTATCTAACCTGTTTTCCGACACACGGTTAACTCTCTATCATGAATTCTTCATTGTACTTCAATAAATAAAGTTAGTGTCGTTTGACGGCTCTCATGAGAAACGGATGAGGGTTGTATGTCACTCCGAGCGTCCCTTTCGCTGGTGGAGGCGGGCTGCCCTCTGGCGGCAGGATTTGGAATCGCTGCAATAACGCAGTCATAAAGAGGAAGATTTCCGTTCTGGCGAGAGATTCTCCGGGACAAATGCGCCGACCTGAAATGAAATATTACAAATATATTCAGGCCAGACATTGTACGCATACGCCATAGCGCTTTCCGGGCAACAATACAAACATAAAATAATTCCCATACAACATTTACAGTTTGCAACACCTAAACCATATGATTGCAAGTTCTCGTTTGACGAAATATAAACATCGACCAATAAGACCTTACTTCTTTTTTTTTGCAATGAAATTTTAATGATTTTCGCAAAATTTCTGGAAGCTCCAGCCATGGAATGGTTCAATAGTGCGATATGGCGATGTCCAGTTCATCTGGAGGCCATCTTAGTTGTGTTTACGACAGAGAAATATCGTGCAGCAATATTTCTGAATGTGGGCATTCTGTTTATTGAACTTTGACATTCGGCAACGACATATAAAAAGAACGAATACTCATTGTCACTGAGTCGCGGCCATATTGGATCCATCCGGCCCCGTTCCGTTCTTGGTGCTACAAGTCAAAGTTCTGGCGCACCATTCCAAATATAGAATTTATGCATATTTAAAATCTTCATATATGGAATGCTACTCCATAACTTTGAGCCGTAACACTAAAATACGGAACGGGGCTGGGTATATCCAATATGGCCGCGACTCAATGAAAAGGCGAATTCAAAAAAAATAATACAGTATATACATGTATATTTTGGCAGCGGGTTAGTATGTGCTAACAACACTGACGACCGATGGTTTATAACAAGGGTATAGCGCAATAATATAAGTGTATGGTTAGTGTGGTTGATTAACGGTAACATGGTGCGACATTGACTGCTTGGAATTTATGTTCAACCGAGTCCCGGAGCGACGAGGTTGAATATAGGCTTGAATCCGTCAATGTCACACCATGATACATCCAATCAACCACGTACAGTAACGTATATGTTATGTCGACAGTCCTGGTCATTCATACCAATATGACATTTATTCCGCTTGAATAATCAGTATAAATGTCGAAATTTCCTTTAGCTCGCGCTCAATGATTATAAATGCGGATGATACTGCACTTAAATATGCATGACCGTGATATAAACAAGACTAGTGTATAAACGCATTGAGCATTGGCTCAACATTGGCTTGCCAACTGTGGTTCCCTAACGCTTGGGTAATGTTTTTGTTTTCAAAGATGGGTTGGACTGCTTTGCCAACGCAATCCCAACCAATATGCAAATTTAAATTGGAAATATTTAGATAATAAAATCAACAAAACGGCCATCTGAATTTGTTCCCACCAATAAATAGGAGTTCATCTGCACTTGTATTTTCTGTCGTCTGTTTCAATTAAAATGATTATTTTTTTATTTTTACCAATGGAAAACGGCATGAATTCATCCGTGCTGATTATCCTTCGTTCCCCGTCGATGAATCTAGATGGGTCGAATTTGGTCGCATTCGGGAAAACTTTATCATCAAAGTGAACAGAATGTAGGTTTGGTATGAGGAATGCATCACTCGGTATTGCGTAACCTTTGAACTCAAAATATTCAGACGCTCGGTGTGGTAAACTGAACGGCGCAATTATTGAAATCCTCAAAGTTTCCAAGATGGCCGCCTCCATATTGACCAACTTCGGCTTATCGGCCATACTCGGCAGTCGATCTTTCGGAACGTGCTCGTCTATCTCTGCCTGTATCCGTGCCTGTACATCCGGATTTTGCATTATGTAGACAATGACCCATCTAATTGTAGAGGCAGTTGTCTCCGTTCCTGCACCGAACACATTACTAACCAGCGTTTCGATGTCATCATCTGTAAAGAGTATAAAAAAACATTCAAGAATACATGGCTCGTATTCACCATGTGGTTTTATTTTATAAACCGGGTAGTGTAGCGTTCGGGGGGGGGGGTCGACATCCCGGAACTTTATTTCCCACCCGGAACTTTACAAGGTATCACGGCACTATTGTTTCAGAACACAGGCACGTAACGTTTCTACGGCGAATGAAGGAAATAAGTCAACGTTAAATCCACCCCTTGTTATCGTTCCAAATCACACTTTATGATTATTATTTCTAAGAAATATGATATAAACTGGCAAAATGTGTGTTCTTGGTTCAGAAGGTATCTGGAGAAGTCGGCTCCGCGCGAAGACGGCCCCAGAGAAGTCGGCCCCATTAATTAGAAGGGATTAAATCGGCTTAACTTAATTGATGTAGTGTTTATTTAGGCTAATTATGAGGTCCCCAACTTAATTTGGTTGATTTAGTGTCGTGTTTGTGCAGGCTACTCGTGAAGTCCGCAATGTTTTCTTTGTTGTTATAACAAAATTAACTTCACTTATAGAAGTCCATAACAGGCAACAGATGTTCTCGCTGGACTCATCGAACATATGTAACACAGGTACGTGATTTAAAATTTAAATTTTGATAAAACATTCAATTTTTCTCAAGAATATGAACATTCATTTTTCAATATTTTCTCAAGTATATGAGAATATACTTACATAATGTATATATAGTAATTTCACCTCTATAATATATGTAAAAACAAGTGCACCGCTGAGCGGAGGTAACGCCCCCCGACTGTACAATCAGAGAAACTTTCTGGTTAAGCGCTATAAAAATGCCACATGTTGTTCTATATTAGCTTCAAATTTGGTCTGGTGCCACAAAAATAGAAGGAAAACAGAATTTTCTAAAAAAAAAACTGAATTTTTTAAGTAGAAAAAGGGTCATAACTCTCACAAAAATTATCCGATTGAACTGAAATTTTTGCAAATAAACGATCCAAAATCAAGTTATCTGGAAACCAAAAAAAGTAGCAGAACACCTGAATTTTCTAAGTCCAAAAAGGGGCGTAACTCTGGAAAAAATGGGCGGACGAAACCACGGCTATGAGGAAATCTTGTCCCCCCGGCTGGTCTATTGGCATACCAAAGATCAACTGAATTGAATTAGCGAAACCAAAGTTATGAGTTGAAACGTTCGTATGCCACAGAAAACTGAATTTTCTAAGTACAAAAAGGGGCGTAACTCTAGAAAAAATGGGCGGACGAGACCGCAGTTATGGGGAAATCTTGTCCCCCCGGCTGGTCTATTAGCATACCAAAGATCAACTGAATTGAGTTAGCGAAACCAAAGTTATGAGTTGAAACGTTCGTA
Source organism: Siphonodentalium dalli (assembly GCA_032622095.1). Classification (NCBI taxonomy): domain Eukaryota; kingdom Metazoa; phylum Mollusca; class Scaphopoda; order Gadilida; family Siphonodentaliidae; genus Siphonodentalium; species Siphonodentalium dalli. The sequence continues at coordinate 102,937,777 of CP136068.1, forward strand.
CGGACGGACGGACGGACGGAAGGACGGACAGACGGACGGACGGAGGGCTCCACTATATACCCCCAAATCTCCATCGGAGATCTGGGGCATAATAATGTCAATATGTGATATATGAGCTTGTATGTTATATAATTATGTTGGTTTCGAGTGTGCTAACAAGCCATCGCTAATCGACTCGATCAACTCGACCCCCATTCCAGTTGCCAGTAGTTCAATAGCTGTTTCTTCTGGAAAGGGGCAATTTTTTAACCTGTGGAAGTTGTAGGCCTACAGAAACCGAGATTTAACGACAAGTCAGCTGCTAAGAAAGATAGCCGTTATTGTTATATTGTCATTGTCATTATCATTATTATCAGTATCATATTTCATATTCATAAAATAAATAATGATTTTAAACAATAGTTCTGTTATAAAATGGGGCCGACTTCTCTGGGGCCGACTTCGCTCGGGACCGTCTTCGTATGGGGCCGACTTCGCATTTGCGACAATGACAAAATGAAATACCGGGTTGTGTCAAATGTTGATTTATCCTGGCAAAACAGTTGAATGATTTGATCCGGGACATTTGCGTAATTAATCTGCATATGTCACTTGTTTTAATAGTAATTTGGATAAGAATCTGGGAGCCATCAATTTTGAGATATTTATGATGATCTGACGTTGATCGAAATTTGGGCCAAAAAAAAACAACGATGACATATCTCGCATATTACACGGATAAGAGTCGACATTCCGACTCGTGATACCTGTCCAAATACATATTTTATAGTTGGCTATATTCAGGTGATAATGATAATACAAAAGTCTTTTTAAACACAGATTTTCATCAAATTGACGGAGTTCAAGAAATATAAAACATTCGGTAACCGCACTGTTACTGCGGTAAGTAGATGCGTCAAAGCCATTTCCTGAACCAACAAAATCACGCCCACCATGATGATTTCAGATCCGCCCGAAATCGCCCCTGATTGGTCATTTTCCCATTGGTCAGTTCAGACATCTTCAAACGTTTCTGATTGGTTGCTTTCTCGATCCTCCAATCCCGCTGTAGAATCAGATTTAGTCAGGTTCTGAATGGGGGTTTGCTGCTTCCTGCTGCGGTGGCATCCTCCCCAAACACAATAGGCAAACATCTACTGTGCATGGGCAGATAGCAATCTACTTACAAACTAAAAAATCATACAAACGCTATTCAGCGGAATTATAGCATCCACAAGTGGGATGTAGGAGAGGGCTGACAGCCCTTTCAAATCTTCCCGGGTATCATCCCAAACTCCAAACTTGAATGGAATTAGTCAGTTTTAGCTTTAGATCAGTTCCAGTTCAGTTCAGTAGTAAGTTCTAGTTCAAATTTGGGATCTGAAATCAGAGCTCCAATTTCGAGACTTGGGCAGATGCGGAGTGACATGAGAGTTACTCAAAGAAGACGGCAGGTTTGGTGAAGATTAAGTAACCAAGCGTTACTTAAAGAAGACGAAGGTTTGGTGAATATTGAGTAACCAAGAGTTACTTAAAGAAGACGAAGGTTTGGTGAATATTGAGTAACCAAGAGTTACTTAAAGAAGACGAAGGTTTGTTGAAGATTAAGTAACCAAGAGTTACTTAAAGAAGACGAAGGTTTGGTGAATATTGAGTAACCAAGAGTTACTTAAATAAGACGAAGGTTTTGTGAATATTGAGTAACCAAGAGTTACTTAAAGAAGACGAAGGTTTGGTGAATATTGAGTAACCAAGAGTTACTTAAAGAAGACGAAGGTTTGTTGAAGATTAAGTAACCAAGCGTTACTTAAAGAAGACGACAGGTTTGTTGAAGATTAAGTAACCAAGAGTTACTTAAAGAAGACGAAGGTTTGGTGAATATTGAGTAACCAAGAGTTACTTAAAGAAGACGAAGGTTTGGTGAATATTGAGTAACCAAGAGTTACTTAAAGAAGACGAAGGTTTGGTGAATATTGAGTAACCAAGAGTTACTTAAAGAAGACGAAGGTTTGTTGAAGATTAAGTAACCAAGAGTTACTTAAAGAAGACGAAGGTTTGGTGAATATTGAGTAACCAAGCGTTACTTAAAGAAGACGAAGGTTTGTTGAAGATTAAGTAACCAAGAGTTACTTAAAGAAGACGAAGGTTTGGTGAATATTGAGTAACCAAGAGTTACTTAAAGAAGACGAAGGTTTGGTGAATATTGAGTAACCAAGAGTTACTTAAAGAAGACGAAGGTTTGGTGAATATTGAGTAACCAAGAGTTACTTAAAGAAGACGAAGGTTTGGTGAATATTGAGTAACCAACAGTTACTTAAAGAAGACAGCAGGTTTGTTGAAGATTAAGTAACCAAGAGTTACTTAAAGAAGACGACAGGTTTGGTGAATATTGAGTAACCAAGAGTTACTTAAAGAAGACGAAGGTTTGGTGAATATTGAGTAACCAAGAGTTACTTAAAGAAGACGAAGGTTTGTTGAAGATTAAGTAACCAAGCGTTACTTAAAGAAGACGACAGGTTTGTTGAAGATTAAGTAACCAAGAGTTACTTAAAGAAGACGGCAGGTTTGTTGAAGATTAAGTAACCAAGAGTTACTTAAAGAAGACGACAGGTTTGGTGAATATTGAGTAACCAAGAGTTACTTAAAGAAGACGAAGGTTTGGTGAATATTGAGTAACCAAGAGTTACTTAAAGAAGACGAAGGTTTGTTGAAGATTAAGTAACCAAGCGTTACTTAAAGAAGACGACAGGTTTGTTGAAGATTAAGTAACCAAGAGTTACTTAAAGAAGACGAAGGTTTGGTGAATATTGAGTAACCAAGAGTTACTTAAAGAAGACGAAGGTTTGGTGAATATTGAGTAACGAAGAGTTACTTAAAGAAGACGAAGGTTTGTTGAAGATTAAGTAACCAAGCGTTACTTGAAGAAGACGAAGGTTTGTTGAAGATTAAGTAACCAAGAGTTACTTAAAGAAGACGAAGGTTTGGTGAATATTGAGTAACCAAGAGTTACTTAAAGAAGACGAAGGTTTGGTGAATATTGAGTAACCAACAGTTACTTAAAGAAGACGAAGGTTTGTTGAAGATTAAGTAACCAATAGTTACTTAAAGAAGACGAAGGTTTGGTGAATATTGAGTAACCAAGAGTTACTTAAAGAAGACGAAGGTTTGGTGAATATTGAGTAACCAAGAGTTACTTAAAGAAGACGAAGGTTTGGTGAATATTGTGTAACCAAGAGTTACTTAAAGAAGACGAAGGTTTGGTGAATATTGAGTAACCAAGCGTTACTTAAAGAAGACGACAGGTTTGTTGAAGATTAAGTAACCAAGAGTTACTTAAAGAAGACGAAGGTTTAGTGAATATTGAGTAACCAAGAGTTACTTAAAGAAGACGAAGGTTTGGTGAATATTGAGTAACCAACAGTTACTTAAAGAAGACGAAGGTTTGGTGAATATTGAGTAACCAAGAGTTACTTAAAGAAGACGAAGGTTTGGTGAATATTGAGTAACCAAGCGTTACTTAAAGAAGACGACAGGTTTGTTGAAGATTAAGTAACCAAGAGTTACTTAAAGAAGACGAAGGTTTGGTGAATATTGAGTAACCAAGAGTTACTTAAAGAAGACGAAGGTTTGGTGATTATTGAGTAACCAACAGTTACTTAAAGAAGACGGCAGGTTTGTTGAAGATTAAGTAACCAAGAGTTACTTAAAGAAGACGACAGGTTTGGTGAATATTGAGTAACCAAGAGTTACTTAAAGAAGACGAAGGTTTGGTGAATATTGAGTAACCAAGAGTTACTTAAAGAAGACGAAGGTTTGGTGAATATTGAGTAACCAAGAGTTACTTAAAGAAGACGAAGGTTTGGTGAATATTGAGTAACCAAGAGTTACTTAAAGAAGACGAAGGTTTGGTGAATATTGAGTAACCAAGAGTTACTTAAAGAAGACGAAGGTTTGGTGAATATTGAGTAACCAAGAGTTACTTAAAGAAGACGAAGGTTTGGTGAATATTGAGTAACCAAGAGTTACTTAAAGAAGACGAAGGTTTGGTGAATATTGAGTAACCAACAGTTACTTAAAGAAGACGGGAGGTTTGTTGAAGATTAAGTAACCAAGAGTTACTTAAAGAAGACGAAGGTTTTGTGAATATTGAGTAACCAAGAGTTACTTAAAGAAGACGGCAGGTTTGTTGAAGATTAAGTAACCAAGAGTTACTTAAAGAAGACGAAGGTTTGGTGAATATTGAGTAACCAAGAGTTACTTAAAGAAGACGAAGGTTTGGTGAATATTGAGTAACCAACAGTTACTTAAAGAAGACGGCAGGTTTGTTGAAGATTAAGTAACCAAGAGTTACTTAAAGAAGACGAAGGTTTGGTGAATATTGAGTAACCAAGAGTTACTTAAAGAAGACGAAGGTTTGGTGAATATTGAGTAACCAAGAGTTACTTAAAGAAGACGAAGGTTTGGTGAATATTGAGTAACCAAGAGTTACTTAAAGAAGACGAAGGTTTGGTGAATATTGAGTAACCAAGAGTTACTTAAAGAAGACGAAGGTTTGGTGAATATTAAGTAACCAAGAGTTACTTAAAGAAGACGAAGGTTTGGTAAATATTGAGTAACCAACAGTTACTTAAAGAAGACGGCAGGTTTGTTGAAGATTAAGTAACCAAGAGTTACTTAAAGAAGACGAAGGTTTTGTGAATATTGAGTAACCAAGAGTTACTTGAAGACGACATGTTTGGGGAAGATTAAGAAACCATATGTTACTTAAAGAAGACGTCACGTTTGGGGAAGATTGAGTAACCAAGAGTTACGACGACAGGTTTGGGGAAGAATGAGTAACAAAGAGTTACTCAAAGAAGACGACATGTTTGGGGAAGATTGAGTAACCAAGAGTTACTTAATAAAGTTATTCAAAGAAGACGTCAGGTTTGGGGAAGATTGAGTAACCAAGACTTATGACGACAGGTTTGGGGAAGAATGAGTAACAAAGAGTTACTCAAAGAAGACGACATGTTTGGGGAAGATTGAGTAACCAAGAGTTACTTAATAAAGTTATTCAAAGAAGTCGACAGGTTTGGGGAAGATTTGAGTAACCAAGCGTTACTTAAAGCAAACGACAGGTTTGGGGAAGATTGAGTAACCAGGGAGTTGATTAAAGAAGAAGACCATTGCTTCAAGAAGACTAGAGAGAGAAAAACACATATACAGATTCGAGTTATTGCTGACTCTGATTTAATTACTAAAGTTATCAATCACACTCAGTGTTCTTATAAGTTCGCCCCTGAAAGCTGGGAAATACTTAAGGCAAGTCATGCAGCAAGGAATCTCAGGCGAACCCTTCCTCTACCCAATTGGGTTACAAATGTAACACCCCACTACTGACCGCTTGGTTGTCCTGACATACAGCCCGAGGGGTGCACGTTAGAGTAGTTTATTTGGTAGTGGATGAAGGCACATGGTACATGTATCTTTGCTAGCGTTTCGACACACATTGTCATCGATGTGTATAATTGACCGTAGTGACTTTGCCGCCTCGTGTATATTGTATGATGTCCTATGTCTACCACGGAGGTGGCGTATGGGGTCTGTATTGAAACGAAGAATTATAAATGAGAACTGTTTTGTGCAAATGAATGGTGTCTAGGTAAAAGGGGGATATAACTTACCATGGTGTCAAACGCGGTCGGTGAAAAACTACATTTACGTCCTAACGTGTACACCTGCAAACGGTGCCAGGAATTTATTCGGAATTTATGACGGACGCCACCGAAACCACACACGTCTTTAGAGAAGGTGCCGCATTATACATGTATCGTAAACATATCGCCTTGATAACATTTCGGAAATTCGTTATACCTCAGACAGCACCACCAACCGGCGTCGGAACAAGGGAGACCGACGTCACTCCGTCCTCCCCTGCCGTCGGCTTGGAATTTGAGATGGAGACGTTACCACCACTTCCTCCATCTCCAAATCTGGACGCCGACTACAACCCGGAAACACCGCGACCTCCGGTGTCTCCAGAGATGAGTGAACAGACAACACCACCACAGCAACAACAACATGTGGACCCCCTGGAACCATACGAAAAAGCCCAAGCGGAAATATCACCATGCTACTTTAGAGATGCATTAGCACACTCAATTGCTAACCAAAGAGCCAAATTGGGGCTTCCACCAACATCACTCCTCCTCCTGTATAAACAGCTCCACCACCAAACAAAAGGAGAGAAAAGATAAGAATAATAATATATTATGTAATTGATTGTCATTTGTTTACTCTTCTTTTTGATGCATTCTTTCAAATAAAGACAAAAACATGAGGGGTGAAGGAAAGGGCATATCGACCCTTTCGACCATCCGGGTCTAGCCACCCCCAAACACTCCCTATATATATCTCAGGTTGTCTTGTACCGATTGGCCTGAACATTTGCGTGTGATATTATAAGATGTACCTCAGGACATTGTCAAAATTTGAACGCAATCGGACATGGGGGTTATATATTTTGAAACGCGCCGAAGCCTGTCCTTACCAAAGCTTGACTCACTGCTTTCAAAAAGTATTCCTTATTACGTTATGGGTATAGTGCTCACAGTAATACTACTCGCAAAAACGATGTTGGAGAAAACCCTGGACCTATCGAGCTGACTCATGCTCAGTCTTTGACGTCCAGAACCCACAACCAAAATTGGATCTTATATCAGTGAAGCCCCCGATCATGACATTTTAGTGTTTACCGAGACATGGCTTAATGATAAGGTTGAAGACATCGATATTCGATTAGCAGAATTCCACGACCCAATTCGTTGTGAAAGACCCGGACGTGTCGGTGGGGTGTAGCCATTTACATAAGAGAATCACTTCCCTTTAAAATTCGACATGACCTGAATATTCCATCTTTAGAATAAGTTTGGTTGGATGTATCATCAGACCATCTTAAATTCATTGTGGGGGAATATATAGACCACCGATAAGCCAGAAACATGGGATGACATTGATATATGTATAGAAAAAGCTGTCAAGAATAATAAAGGAAATATTATTGTATGTGGTGAACTAAATGATGATCAAACAAATCCAATGGGTGAATGGGCTATGTGAAGAAATTTCAACTAAACAACCTTGTGTCATCACCTACGAAACTTATTGAATACACAATGATGAACGGTGACATCTATATGTAAACGTTACTATAATAGAATAGAACTTCATTCAACCGCAGATGTGTCTCATATAGTACTTCTTCTCTTCAGTCTGACACTTAATTCACTCATTATTTCTGTTCTATCTCTCTTCTATCTCTCTACCATCTTTCTTAATCCCACTATCCTGCCTTCATCCACTATTATTTTCTTCTGACTATTACATTTATTTTACCTGGATGGTAACCGTGCACTGATCTGCATCCTTTCTATTTTCAACCCAATTCTTTCTTTTTGTATTGGTTACCATCCAGACTTTTACCATCAGAGGAGCGAAGACGAATAAAAGCAAGATATGCTTGTTGCCCGATATCCTCTTCATTCATCCATGTTTACATGTATATGTGATGGTATTTGAAAATAATAAATATTTTTTAAACTAAATGCGCCGAAGTGGTGACAGATAATCACACTGATACACACACCCTTACACACGGGCAAACACCACTTTACTTACCTGAATATTCAGAAGAATCTCCTGTTTGTTCCGCGTGCTTCCATTCGTCAAAATAGGCATATACGAAATCAGTGTTGACTCCAGGTTTGAAATTATCCTTGTGCATCTTGATTTCGCTTCGTATGAACTCTATGTTAAGCTTGATGTTGTCGATAAGGTGTTGAACCTTGAACGGATCACCAGGAATATTCCGCACGGCTGGAGTCAGAAAAAGAAGTCCGATGTTGCCTGATGAGATTTCGTTATTTCTCCGTAAGTAACATTGGAAGACCTCGTCATCGTAATCAAATCTGTGGCCGAATAATATCGAAGCTAGCACGTTCGAACTCACATTATATATGAGATGCTTGATTTCAAAAGGTTTGCCGTTGTATCTGTCCACCACATCCATGAAGATTTCCGCCTCTTCGTGTATTTTAGTTTGAATCATGTTCTTTCCCATTCCGAAATTCCGGAGATGACGTAAACACAATCTTCTGTTGTGTTTCCATCTTGGGCCAGATGAGAACGCCAGGCCTGCAGATTAAAAGGATAAATAGTGATTGTTTATAAAAGATGTATGCTTGCCCACACATGGACAACAGTGTTGATTTCTTGTCAGGGACATATAATCGTTGTGGAAGGGCTGCGCAACTGATAATTTGCTACTGCGCCTCATTTTGGAATGGGGGGGGGGGGGGGTGCCACAAATTTCATACACAAGACTGAATACCCTTAAAGTTGGATATAAAAATTGCCACATGCCAAATAATCCTACTGTTCAAAGAGTGTTATTTGCTATGGAATCTTCCACTCGTTGAAGTTCAGTGGTGTCAGTGTAACCTCCAATTAAGAGGTTCGAATAAACCGTAAGGGAGTGCACTGTAATGGCTGAGGACGGGAACTTATCTGACGAATATCGATCGTTTCACGTGGCATTTTAATTTCTAGGCTGATTTTCTCTGTGTATCTTGAGCTTCTGTTGACAAGATAGTTGATCATTCATATATTGTGTTGTTACTTGATCACATGCATATTGTGCATGTTGTTATTTGGACATATGGGTACTTGGATCAATCACATATGTTGTTATATACTTGGAAATATTTGCAGGAATGTCGATTGGAATTCTTCCAGAAGAGTAACTTTTTAAATTTATTTAGTATGGCATCACTATATATACCGGTGTCTTTAATTAGTATGGCATCACTATATATACCGGTGTATTTCCGGATTGATAGTATGTCTTTGGGTTGGAATACCTGTTGTCGCTATGCCTGTGTCCAAAAGTTAATGTTAATGTATAGTGGTTTCGCAAAATGACAGTTAGTAGTTACAGGCTACAAACATGTATATCGTTCACAAAATCTTACTCAATCGTGAGGAATGCTAGGCATCCACTACTTCTAAATCTGAAAATAATGTAACTTGTCTCTTAACTGCTAACAAACGTTCTGTTCCTAATGTACTTTTGAAAAACAGAGATAGAAAAAATCGAACGCTGGTGAGCATTCGGGAGACAAACTTCATCGATTTCAGACTTTATGGAAGTACATTGTACGTGTAGTAGCATACTGCTTTCCTCGTTATTGAATGTAATGTATGAATGTCTGGTTAATGATATGGCTCAGGGGGTGCAATATGTATGTCGGTGCTTTTCATATGTTATGGAAGTACTCTGTACATGTAGTAGCACACTGCCTTCCTCGTTATTGAACACGTTTGCAATCTCAAAAAGTCTGGTTAATGATATGGCTCAAGGAGTGCAAAACCTCTATATTGATAAAAAACATTAATATGCTTATACGCTCAATCATCTGAACATGAGACGAATGGAGCTTTCCACACACATTCATTAGTGGGAGGTGCTTTCCGTTGCTATGAGACAAGAAGTCTGCAGAGTTTTGAGGTTATGGGAATATACCCAACAATCCGCATGTCAGACCATGCATGATCAGGACCCCTCATAACCAGTGGGAGAAAATTTTGAAACCTAAACCTGCAAAATCCTAGCATCTAGGCTGGAACAAGCTCTCCAAGACATTCGTTTGGACATTTTCCACCTGCATGATGACACCCCCTAAGGTTGGAAAATTTCCAACTGATGGCCATTTTGACCAAAATCAGGAAATTATATCACTATTGGTATAAAAACAACAAATTCCCCACTAATAATGCGTTGGAATATACCAAACAATCCGTATGTTGGACCATCCATGATGAGGACCCATCATAACCAGTGGGCGAAATTTTTAATCTGAACCTGCAAAATCCTAACATCTAGACTGGAACAATATCTCCAAAACATTAGTTTTGGACATTTCCCACCTGACACCCCCCCCCTAAGGTTGGAAAATTTCCAACTGATGGCCATTTTGACCAAAAGCAGGAAAATATATCACTATTGGTATAAAAACAACAAATCCCCCACTAATAATTCGTTGGAAAATCAGACTAATAGAACACTTTCAACCTATTGTTGGTGTGAAAATTACAACTACTGTTGTGTCAGGTATGAAATTTCCAACTATTGCAAATGTTGACCAAAGTTGGGGGTGAGACAACTCCGCCCTCCCCCATGTCGCCACGCCCTTGGTTATGATCCCGACGATAGACGGCAACTATCCGTCATTGAATACTACCAACAACTTAACGATGATCCAACACGAAAATACAAGAAGGAACTGAACATAAATGCGTACCATATACGATAGAAAATCTACCAATTAAGATTTGAACAATCCCAGAATCCGTTGTGCATAGAACATTAAATTTCGTTTCGTGTTGGAATTTTCATGATGTGACAACAAAAAGAGAGTTTGTCTAATTTTTGTGTGGAAATTGCATAGAATGTTAAAACGAATGCAGCCATGATTGTGATTTCGGTCTTTTAATTCTGTAAAGAATTTGTGAACATACATCATGCATGTACTGTTCTACCCCTTTGGTCGCCAACGTGATATGCCTAGCGGCTAAAACGACGTTAGCCCCTAATTAAACTTTGAATACCGAAATGCCAGTATATTTGGGGACTTGCATATCTATCGGGCCTTAAATTTGTCGCTTACCTGCAGACTCCGAGATACCTGTCGCATATTCTACTAATTCGGGTTTGAATCTGTCAGATGTCTTGTCTCCTTCTTCGACAAAGAACTGTTTAAGACTTTCATATCCATTGACCACTATGAAGAGTTTATTGAAAACTTGTAAAGAGAAAATGTCTCCATAAATCTCGCGGAATTCCACGAACAAATCTCTGGGATCTCCCTTTCGTAAATGGAGAAGATTTCCTATGATGGGTAGTCGTCTTGGTCCGGGAGGTAAATTGGAATGTTTCGATCTCGTAAGCAACACAAGATATCCAAACAAAAACAAAACTACGAAGATAATAACACTGGTAATGTTTCGCGAGACGAAGCTAAGACATATGTCAACAAGAGCCATATTGCTCAACGTTTTACGATGTTTATGAACTAACACAGGCAAACTACACAGCACAGCTATCTAATGTAAGTACATTGTATGATGCAGCACTTGGTTATGTTATCATATTGCCGATCTCAGCTTAGTAAATAGACCGTGCGATGAAACGAGTGCTTCTTAGTTCAAGCTGTGTATATAAATCTGAGATGACACATGGTCGTGACAGTGATATATGTAATATATATTCAGCACCCTTGATGTGTTGTATCCGCACATAAACGGTAAGGCAAACATAATTTGTGAGGCATTATATTTACACTTAAAGGGGTACTCTGCACCAATTTCAATAAATTCCCGGTAATAACAACGATATAATATCGATAATATATAGAAAAATAAGTAATTTGAGTCGAATATGTATTCTGTAAACGTTCAGGTTAACAGGTTATCTTAAAATCAAAGTTAATAATTTGATACAAATTTAATTTATGATTGGAGCCATAAATTAAATTACAAATTTCGTGTACAAGACGTAATAAAATTAATTGACGGAAAGTGGATTGGGCAACGCGTGCATGGCATGCACACATGATCGTGTAGAAAATTGTTAATACGGGGCGTAAACTCAAGCTATTCACTGACTAGTGACTATACACTAACTTAGATGAGTATATGCATGTAACTGGTATGCATATAATATAACGCAGGACGTTGGTTGGTCGAACTTACGACACGTGACCTCCCACTACTTGTTTTCATATTGTATGGACGCAACTTGCAAGCGGAATATAATCGAGAATGACGAGAGATGTGCTGGTGCAGCATTCAAGATCACGCGCCAGTGCATGCTCTTATATATGGGAGTCGCACATAGGTAGCATCGCATATACAAGAGCATGTACTAACGTACGAGGTTAAGGTAAATATTGTTAGGCCAACGTATTATGTTATATTGCTCAACTTAATATGGCCCCACCCCAACCCCACCCAATGCATTAGTCACATTCTTTCGTGGCACACACATTGAGAGTCTCCTTCGATATTTTGTGGGGAAACAACAGCCCATATATACGCTATATAAACTGGACACCATCCAGATAAAAGATGTGATCTCTCCTTCCTGAATGATTTCACACAAATACAGGAGAGATAATACTACATGAGCTGGTCATGTGCAGGAGCTATAACGCTGCATGAGGTGGTCATGTATACGAGCTTCAGATTACCCATCATGGAAGATTCCCTTAATACTATCTATACTAAATGAAGTCTCACTGTGTAATGCTGTATTTTTCATTTGGAGGGATGTTAAGGGTATTATGAGCAGACGACAGCCAGATAAAATGATAATACAAGAAGAATGCTTGATCATTGGTGGGAAATGTTTATATAATAAGTTCCACAAACGTTTGTTGAACTTGTTATCTGGACATGTCTTAAGGGAACTACTCGTCAATGAGTGCTTATAATAGAATGATAAATGTTATTCGGGAAGAGAGACATTGTAAAAAGTAAGATATGGACAAAATAGCAAAATGGTATAACTGACCAGATCAACTACTGAGATTCAGGAAGAGAGACATTATATAAAGTAAGATGTGGACAAAATAGCAAAACAGGATAACTGACCAGATCAAATACTTAGACTTTATTCTTAATATAAGCGATATCACTGAATCGTGGCCATATCTGATTCGTTCCGCTATTTAAGTGCTACAGGTCAAAATTCTGGAGGTGCGTTCCATATATGGAACTTTTTAATATTCAGGATTCCATGTATGGAGCGTTTGAATATTAATGAATTCCATATATGGAATCCTGAATATTCAAAAGTTCCATAATATTATATGGAATGCACCTCCGGAACTTTGACCTGTAGCACTTAAACCGCGGAACGGGGCTGGATGAATCCAATATGGCCGCGAATCAGTGATCTCGCTTACAGTATTTTGGTGTGCCTTGACAAACGGTATCCCACTAATAGTGATCTGGTAACTGAATGCAGTGTACACGCGTCTGGTAACTGAATGCAGTGTACACACGACACCACACCTGCTCCCCGGACAGGCATAAACAAACCATTGAATAGTCGACAAGATTGTAACAGAAATGGGAACGTTTGTTTATTTACGCGTGTAAACAAAGCCTGTAATACATGCAGTCGAACGGCTAAATAATATGTCGTTATACTAATGTCTACACACGTGATATATATATAGAAAAATAAGTAATTTGAGTCGAATATGTATTTTCGAACTTAAAATCAAAAAGCTGTCCCATCGACGGAGACATCAATGCTGAAACATCCAATACCAATTCCAACGTAGTTAATTTATCGGAATACGAACTCTCCGATACCGAGAGAAGTGTACTCGAGAAAGGACTTTCATTCTGCCCTACAGCTAAATTTGACAAAGTAAAATTCTGTGATGATTTGGAACAATACTTTCGCAGGCTACGACTAAAAGAATATTTCTATGGGAGGGAAAAACAGTTTAATAACAAACAAGCAAAGCAATCGGACTGGACACCGCCCCCTGGGAGAAATGCTTCTTTAGACGTATACATTGACACTTTCAGAGAGAGGGCGAAAGCTCAAATTCTTTCGAAAAAGCAGAAGTTATTATACAATCTCCGACCTTTAGAACGACGAGCCATCAGAACACTGCAGAACAAAAGAGATATTGTCATTAAACCGGCTGATAAGGGTGGTGCCACTGTTGTGATGGATAAGACAGCGTACATTCATGAAGCGAAACGGCAACTTAACAATCGGGAGTTTTATGTTTGTCTTGAAGAGGATCCCACTGCCGATTTCGAAAAAGAACTTTCACAACTTTTGGCGGAACTCCCAGCGGTAGATAGGAATATTATCTCCCTGCTTACCGTTTCAAAACCGCGACCGGGTATCTTCTACACCCTGCCCAAGATTCACAAGGAAGGGAACCCCGGAAGACCCATCGTTTCGGGAATTGGAACCATAACCGAGAAAATTTCGAGTTATGTCGATGATACACTCAAACCGACAGTTCGCGCGTCAGATAGCTTCATACAGGATACTACCGATTTTATCAGGAAATTAAAGGCCGTTGGAACAACAAGTTCGGATACCCTGTTAGTCACCATGGATGTGGTGTCCCTATATTCTCAAATTGAACACACAGATGGCATAGCGGCAGTTCGACAGAGATTTCACGACGATGAGACTGAATCAGACGGAGTAACTAAAGATTCGGTTATAAAGTTAATTGAATATATTCTTAAACATAACTATTTCGTGTTCGAGAATAAGTTTTACAGACAAATTAAAGGTACTGCAATGGGGACACCCATGGCGCCCCAATATGCCAATATATTCATGACAGAGTTGGAGGAAAAGTTCTTAGCTACACAGACTCTCAAACCGCGAATTTATCTCAGGTTTATCGACGACATATTCATGATATGGGAACACGGAGTCGCTGAATTGGAAATATTTCATCGAGCATTCAATCAGTGCAATCCTTCAATCCAGTTCAAAATGGAATTTTCTCACACCGATATCAGCTTTCTCGATGTTACAGTCGAAAACAATGCCGATCAGTTATTCACAAAGGTATTCAGAAAACCTACGGACAGATTTTCATATCTAAACCCCATTAGTTTTCATCCCGACCACACGAAACAAGCCATTATCTACAGTCAAGGCATTCGTTACCAGCGCATCAATTCTCAGGAAAAAGTAAGAGACGAACAGTTCAGTGAACTACGCTCACAATTCTCGAATTTGGGATACGACAGACGTTCGATTAATAAACAATTGGGAAAAGCGAAATGTTTGGACAGGGAGATGCTCCTTCAATATCGGGACAAAACATCATCAGATCGAGTTCCCCTCGTGGTAAACTACCACCCACAGCTAGAAAAATTACGCACAATAACTACATCTCTGAATGGCATTATTACGAGCGACCTTCATCTCAGGAACGTGTTTAACGAAAGACCGGTTGTCGCCATGAGGCAACCACCCAACTTGAAGCGGAAATTAGTAACAAGTAAGCTACCATCTTCTGGTGGACAGTCACCCAATGGTACATTTCCATGTAACAGGCCGAGATGTGGTATGTGTGTGTTAATTAACAAGGCCGATGTTCTTATGCGCAATGGGCGCGTTTTCCAGGATGTGGGCCAGTTCTCGTGTGTCTCAAGTGGTGTTGTGTATATCATTACGTGCGCAAATTGTCCAGAAATGCATTACATTGGTGAAACAGGCCAACTTCTCTGCAAACGAGTGACGGGGCATAGGCAGAACATCAACAACAGGGACTTGAACCTACCCATAGCAGAACATTTCTGTCAACCACAACACACACCCGATGACATCCGCATCAAAGTATTAAGAGGTGGACTTTCGGACATGAAAGAGAGACGTGTGGCCGAATTACAACATATAGAACTGTTTGGAAGTTTTTATCGTGGCATTAATAAGGACCGTGGTTTCATGGCGAGTTGGTCATAATTTACAATTTCTCCTTGGTCCAACTCTAATTATCTAAAATATGCTTATACATTGTATGGACTGCTTCTAAGCTAGATGAGTTCCCATATACTCAAGCATTGACTTTTCTTCACAACGCTACACATGTAGCTTCTATGTTTGGCGCGTCTTTCACCTGTAAGCTTTCCCGCCATTTTTCATTTGGCGCCAAATTTTGTCAGGTAACGTTCGTTAACGTCATAGTTACGCGGTAAACAAGTTTGTCTGTATATCAATGTGTATTTTCAAATGATTGTTCATTCATGTACCCGACGAAGGCTGTATAGCCGAAAGCTAGTACGACATTAAAGATTTGATGGGTCTTTAATTGGTGTTATCATATATTGATAAGAACTTCCTATATATATATATATATATATATATATATAAGCCTGTTTTCAGCATTAGGCAGACATGACCCTATTACCATCATTAGGCAGACATATACTAAAAACTTTAAAACCGCTCAATTTTAAACACTCTTTCTCTAGTTTTGTTCTAAATGTGACCACCAAGGTGTGATCAATGGGAATTTGTGATTCCTCAAGTAATATGAAATATATATATATAATCCTTTATTTCCTCCATGTAACTGAGAGCTTAGAATAAATGTATACAAATAACGATACAAATGAACAATAACACAAGAAAGAATACACCATGTGAGTATGTACAGTAAGTCAATCACAGAAGGACATTCATGATAATTATATCTACGGTTTAATTTTTATCAATTATGCAATAATATATTGTGAGAATTCAGGCACAAGTGTATAAACGATGTACCTGTTTAGCACGAGAGTATGGGGTTTCGGAATATTGGGATAAGATGCAATAAGATGCTATATTGACAAAACTAAATCGATGATACGCACCATAATATATTGTAGTTGGGATACTCGGACGGGTGCATGCATTATTTGCACTACATTGCTATAATACAGTCATGGAATAATAGGTATGATATCATCAGATGCCCGGAGCAGCTCGTAATAATCGTTCCACATGCGGAGCGTACTCCTTGTTATAAATATAATAAATTTGTTAATATCTGTTATTTTTTCCCGAACATGTGGTGGGATGCATGACAGAAGTATCGTAGGTGGTGAGCTTGTCGATTTCTATGAAGCAAGGGATGTCAAAACGTTCAAGAAGTGTGAACCACATGTCGTTCCTTGCCGCAGATATTTCTGGACAGACAATTATGCTGTGTTCAACTTTGTTGCTGTATTGTTTATTACAGAGCAAACACTTTCCGTTTTCGGGAATCACGGATTTTGCTAAGAGCTTCGCTATTTCAAGGAATTGAACTTTGTATTGTGGATAAGCTCTACATGTGAACCATAACGGCGAAACAGCCAGTGAGCTGTAGCTATCTGAAAAGTGTTGAAGTGAACTTTCTCTATGAAGACGCGCTTTCCATGCCGCTTCCTGGAAGTGTGATACTCCCTGGCAGACTAGCTGCTTCCATGCTTCCTTCGATGGGAAATTCTCGTGTTCAACGAAGGCAATTAAATGTGATTTGAGATTGTATTTATCTAAGATTAAAATGATATCTGATATAAATGAATGCTCGCTTAAAGCGTCCCCTCTGATGGCGGTGTCTAAACGACACATGAAAATTTCTTTTGAAGATTTGATCAGGGATGTTCTACAAAGACTTCCGAGTAGTACGAGTTTGCGTTTGTCAATGAGGGCCGTAATGGGGAATGTGCCTAGGAGACCCAGTACAACATCAGTTCGGGTCCTATATGGGAGCCCTTGAATTTGTTTTAGGCAAAATCGATGGGTTTTTTCCAATGAATTTTCGTTCGTTGTGGATATGCCGCAAAGAAATTCGCTCCCATATATGCATCTTGGTAAGACAATTGTGTTATATAACAGGTTTGAACTAAGTGGAGTTATTCCCCCAGCATACATACCCGCATTGCTCAGCATGAATATGATGCTCTAAGTTTCTGACAAATATGATTAGTGAGTTTGTTCATCTGATCCTTGTTATTGAGGGGAATACCAAGATGAGTAACTTGGTTCGACTCATGGATAGGTTTTCCATTTATAAGCCACGATTTTGTACTTCGAGATGTTTGAACGGATGTGCGCTCATTGAACACTATTATTGTACATTTGTCTTGGTTATATTTGAATCTCCATTTTTGGCTGAATGTACTACATATGTTACACAATAGTTGTAGACGCGGGGCGGTTAAAGTCAGTAGAGTCATGTCATATGCTCGGGTTGGTGAGGTACAAGATGAGGGGCCAAAGCGCAAGCCATGTTTGCTATGTTCAAGAGTGTGTAAAAGGTCGTCTATGAATATCATGTGTAGAACAGAGGGGACAAGAATATACCCTGTCTGGTTCCCTGTTGTATTTCGAAAAGGCGAGAAACACAGCCATTGAACCGGACAGAGCACTTTAATCCACATAAGAGGGAGTTGATGATGTGCCAAATTTTTCCTTGGAAGCCACGCTGATATAGTTTGAGAAGAAGTCCGTTAGTCCAAATCGTATCAAAGGCTTTATGGACATCTAAGAAACATGCAAATAAGGTACTATGATTTTCGGCTGTGAACGATATTGATTCATGTATTATAAATGAGGAGTTTAAACAGCTAATTCCTTTTTGGAAACCATGTTGTAGAGGGTGCACTTTCATGAGTTGGGGGTATTGGTTTCAAGGCGCACGAGAATTATTTTCTCAAATATCTTGTATAGGATAGGAAGCAATGTGATGGCGCGGTAACTGTCAAACTGATTTTTGGGTTTGTTTCCTCCTTTATATAGAGGAATTATCATGCCGACTTTTGCTTGTGCGGGTACGTGATTGAATTTTAGCATTTTCGACAGGAGCCTAACTATTGAGAGCTGGAGGAAATCACCACCATGTACAATGTGCTCATAACACAATGCATCGAATCCAGGAGCTTTGCCTTTTTTGGCGGATTTCAGTACGTTTTTAAGCTCTTCTAAAGAAATTTCATAGCATAGTTCGGTATCAAGGTCTGATGTTTCGAGAAGCTGCGATAGTTCTTCGACTTGGTTATTGACATATGTATGGTGGTTTTCGTCGAAGTCATCGCTGACTAATGGGGAATAGAGGTTTTCAAAGTAAGATCCCCATGCTTGTATCACGTCACTTGGTTCTCGTAGTGTGGAACTATTTACTTCAAATAGATAATTTGACGTGATACCTCTATCGGAGCGTCTGTTATTGAAGATTCTAAAAAAGACGTTAATATCCATTTCTGCTAATCTATCAAGACGATCATCAAGTTGTTGGATGTGTTTTTCGTTTGATTTCCGAAATTCACGACGAAATAAACATTTAGATTCCTTGTATGCTCGGTATGCAGGGTGTGACTGGTCCCGAGGTCTGGCATAATAAATCCACTCACGTCGCCTCAGGACCATTTCGTTGTGGAGCTCCTTCAGAACATCATT
The DNA here is from genome assembly GCA_032622095.1 of Siphonodentalium dalli. NCBI lineage: Eukaryota > Metazoa > Mollusca > Scaphopoda > Gadilida > Siphonodentaliidae > Siphonodentalium > Siphonodentalium dalli. Next base: position 102,956,777 of record CP136068.1, read on the forward strand.
CCAAAATGGTCTGAGGTGACGATTGAATTTCTTGGGTGGAATTGAAATGCGAGCTGCGTCTGATACAATTGTGAGTATTTCGTTGTAATACGCATCTATTTCGTTTTTGTTATTAATTGTACGAAATTCTAAGTTGTTGTGTATATAGAGCTGATATGCATCTATGGAATGAGCGGAATGTATGGCACGTTTCCAGTCTATCTTTGGCATGGGTGTAGTTCTACTAGTTGACGTTGCACTATCATATAGGATTTTCAAAAATATGGGGCGATGATTTGATACATTGGTGGCAGAGTCGTCCAGGACTTCAATGTTCTGAACTCTATGAAGTTCCGCGGAGGGTATAAGGATATGATCAATGATCGTACCCGGGCCACCGTCCGCGGGGACAAATGTGGTCTTGACACCTATATATTCTGATTTGCAGTGCACAGATGATAATTTTACCATATCTAGCAGTTGTGCAAACGCTCTATTCCTCGCGTCGTGCTTTTCAAGGTTTCCATTGAAATCTCCCATCAGCATTAAATGGCCAAGGGATTTGAATATGGACATTAAATCATTCAGTTTTTGTATATATTCCTCATAGTGTTTTGTCGTGTAATTTGTTGAGGGTAGGTATACTTGAAAAATATATAAGAAGACGCCTGGTCCCAGTTGAAGTTGTATACCGCATATTCTATCGTCATCAATGTCAAGAACGGTTACTCTATCACTAATAGATTTCTTCCACATCAAGCATACACCGCCCTTGTATCCCCCCTCTGAAATGGCAATCGTTGGGAGGAGTCACACACTGCATGATGAGTATACAAATCGTTTACAAGCTCAAGAAAGTGAACGTTATGTATATGAAATATACAAATTATCAGGTCTGCCTAATTCTAAGAGGACCATTGACCATCATTAGGCAGATTGTGACATTATGCAGACCAAATCCGGTCGGCTTACTTTTTGCATGTCAGTCACAACTAGTCATCTGGGGCTTGAATTGTTAACACCTCTCCCTGTTCAACCGATTTAGGTTGTCTTTTGTCTATAAAATGATGGGATTGAAACAAAATTTGTTAAAGGCATTTCAGCCCCGTTAGTTTTGAGACATGTATATTCTGTCGATATATAATTTCATCATTGTGCGGTCGAAACACCCACAGCGGTCTTGAAAAAATAATTTTTTCTGGTTTTTGCATTTTTATGTATAGGATGCAGCAAAAAAGAAGATAACAGGTCAAATGTCATTAAAACATTGAAATATCTGGTGTATACATCGAAATTGAGTACAAATTTCGGGATTGAAAAAAGACCGCACAATGATGAAACTGTATATCGATCGAATATACATGTCTCAAAATTATCGGGGCGGAAATGCCCTTTTCAACAATTTGTTCAATCCCATCATTTTATAAACAAAAAGACAACCTAAATCCATTGAACAATGAGGGGTGTTAACAATTAAATCGCAAGATAACTAGTTGTGACTGGCATGCACAAATTAGGCAGACCCGATTTCGTCTGCATAAATTCGCGGTCTGCCTAATGATGGTCACTGGTCCGCCTAATGCTTACTCTACATAGCTATATATATATCAGAATGTACGCCAAGGTCAGCCAGTCTAAATAATATAAATATAACTTATGGTGTTTTGAGTGAATTCCATATTATTTCATTCGTGACTAATGGTGGAAATATCAAAATTGAAAATAGATATTTCCACTGCTATTCGCTCATGAAGTAATTTTGGTATTCACTCAAAAACCTTAGATATTGTCTATCTATTTTTGGTCTCAAAACAACATAAATATTGATGGAATATCAAACTACCCGGACAATTTCACCGTAATTTTTGTCTCAAATTTATAAATAATTTGTAACTCAATGTTGGTACTTGGGTGAAACGGCAGAAGGGTTCTCCAATTTACAACTGGTTTGGAATTGTTCACAATATGGGCAACGTCAGGTACTAGTAACCCGGCTATTGATGACTATATACGATTATCTCCATTGCGTGTCACGTACGATCATATTATTCTCCTGGTGGTATGAATATATGTACAATCTTAATTCATATTTGTACAGATATTTTGATCACCAGAATGGGACAAAGGCGAATATATTTTATTTAAAGTTCTATCATTCTCGCGAACGTTCTAAAAAGATCACGGAAATGTCGCTACACAGTCATGTATACCAGACATCAAGTACTAAATTTAATTAAGAAACATATTCAATGAGGGTAAACAATTAATGCTGTGAAGGCACGATATATCGACACAAACGTTTAACGATTGTGCTAACTGTCCAGGATCGCGAACCTTTCCACAGCTTGTATGAATTTTGTATAATTATTTTGTTTGGTTCAACGTGACTTAGTCGGACAGATGCATATCACAATGTACCATCAGAAGTAGCCATCATGGTGCAGTCTGTTCTATAACTGCAAGGTTCGAGAATGTATAATATGATAATGACGTTATTCGAAAACTTACTCCTTCCAATGATATGTAGATATTCAATTAGAATATACAATTAGATTTTTGGTGAATAATAATTGTATTTTATAAGTCCAAAAGTTTAGGTTGAAATAATGGAGCCTTTCTCAAAAAGTAAAAACAAAATGAACAACTTTTCTGGGAACAGCTTGATTTGGACCCGTTTTGGACTCTGGATTTCCCAAAGGTCGTCTCCGTTTTGTGTGTAGCATAATGGAAATGTTATGAATCAGCATTTGAATAACACGTGATGAAAAATAAGGCCGCGTCTTTGATACGGATATTAGCTGTTTGTTGAATAAGATGTGAGCACGTACAGCATTCGTTCACAGTTTGCTCATTACCTTTTGAATCGATAAATTCATGGTGCTTAGCAGCAGGATGGAGAATGCACCAATTGTTTGGGCTATAACTGGGCTCATTGAGACTCTCATGCCTCTTCCCTACTGGGAATCACCCTAAAAGCTCCCGGAAGATTAGTTCAGCGTACTCTAACATGAGTATACACATATAATTTCAGTTTGGACCAAAAACCTAGGTACATCAAAGTATATGCCGAAATGATGCGTACTGTTCTTGAAACAAATGAGATAGCGACTGACAATTCGAAGAAAATGGATGACACTGATCTGAAACTCCAATGGTATATCGATGAGAAATTTGATGGCGTATCCAGTCTTCGTGCCAAAATAAAATGTCTTGAGTCTGATATCGCTTAAATGGTTGACAGAGCGCAGGGTGTTGTTAAAGCAGTTAACCAAAATTCTGGCTCCATCGGTACCCTTAAGGACAATTTCCAGAAACTTTCTAAGAAATCAGACTCCGATGATGCGCAACAATTCGACAAACTAAAGCAAACTATAATCGACTTTGGTCATGGTGTGTGCAGCAATTTAGACGGTCTACGTGATGACATTTTAGAGGCTATGTGTAATCCCGATGAATCACATCATAGTGATAGTGCACCACAGCAAGACGACGAAGCACATATAGAGATCTATCAACTCTTGGATGAGATACGCTTAGAGTTCCGAAATACTAATAGGGAGTATTCTGCCAATGCTCAATCCCAGCGAGGGGACTTGTACAGTGACATATCTTCAAGAGACAATGAACGCAGTCACACCACTGAGCGACACAGGAGTGATAACTCTAAACATCATAATACTGACGATAACTCTAAATATCGTAATACCGACGGACATTCGCGGAATGGATACAAACACGAGCATAATGATTTTGACAGCCGTCACAGTGGACAAACTGGTGAAAACGTTTATAAAAAATCGAAACAACACGCCTGTACATGGAGAACATTCCAGGAGACTTTACCGCACAAACAATTGCAAACATTCTGTTCGACTCGGATGTTAAGTTTTCCCTAATTCGGGTCTTGAAGCCAAGACCAGACGGCACTCGCACAGCACGCGTTAATGTACTGTACTCACATGCCGATTTCTGTAAAGGACCAGATTGCTGGCCCAGATACATCACGTTCACAGACTTGTTGCCATATGAGGATTTCATCGCAAGAAGGCGATAGCCCGCCGGATTGCCGTTCTAAACTGAAATATTAGTATATACATGCATGTCACACACTTACAAAATGCATGAATCACCCAAATATATATATATACATATTGCACTTTGATGTGTGTGAAAACCCACTTCAACATAACCTTCCATTTATCATATCCTCCTGTTATTTGTGATGTTGAACATAGCTACTTGGAATTGTACTGGCATTTTGTCGAGTAGCATATACTTGACTAATCTATTATCTGACCTCAATATTGATATATGTGGCATATCTGAACACACACAACACTCACTTTCTCGATTCTGTAAGTCCATTATACAACTATCATGTAGTGTGTGACTCGTCTCAGCGTTTACCTATCCAGAGAGGTAGATATAAAGGCGGAGTTTGCTTATTCTGGAAGAAAATCATGAACGATCGAGTAACCGTGCTTGATTTAGCCGATGATAGGATTTGTGGTATACAAATCCGATTAGAGCCAAACACATTTCTTTACGTATTCCAGGTATACCTACCCTCCACCAATTACTCAGTTCAGCACTATAAGGAATACATACAGAAACTGAATGATATAATATATGCATTCCGATCGCTTGTGCACATAATACTCATGGGAGATTTTAATGGAAACCTGGATAAACGAGATTCTAGAAACAGAGCTTTCACGGAATTTGTAAATAAATCCAACCTCACATCTGTGCATTGTTCGCCTGCCTGCGTCGACAACAAAACAACATTTGTACCCGCCGACGGTGGTCCTGGCACAACAATTGATCATGTTATTTTACCAACATGCGAGATGCACCGAGTATGTCGCATCGAAGTTTTGAATGACTCAGCCAGCAACGTATCTAATCATCGTCCCATCTTTCTTCAAATATCTTACGATTTACCGTATTGCACACCGAACACACATTGTAACTTCTCCAAAATCAACTGGAAAAGTGTAACGACTTCCCCCGAAATAATCAATGCGTATCAATATCATATCAATACAAATCTGCCCCATTGCAACATCAGACACGTCGTAGATCCCATATTATAACCAAATCGTGTCGGTGGTATCAGCGGCAGCACATACAGGAATCCCATCAAAGAAATTCAATCGACATATCAGACCATTTTGGAATGAAACTGTTAAAGAGCTACACCAAGACATGATCCTGAGGAGGCGAGATTGGATTTCTGTTGATAGACCCAGAGACGAGTCACACCCTGCCTATAAAGCGTACAAAGAATCAAAACGCCTTTTCCGATACGAATTTAGAAAGTCCAACGAAAGATACCTCCAACAAATTGATGAAAAGCTTGATGGATTAACTGAGATGGACATAAATGCTTTTTAATAAAAGACGAGCAGAAAGGGGTCTCACGTCCAATTATTTGTTCGAAGTAGATGGAATTACACTGAGAGAACCAGACACAGTAATTCAGGATTGGGCATCATATTTTGAAGAATTATACTTACCCCTTAAAAGCAATACTTTTGACGAAAACAACATTCACGCCGTTAGTGCATCAATTGAACAAATTACTAACAATGTTGAGTCATCATATCTTGACTCAGATATCTGCTACGAGGTATCTTTGGACGAACTTCAACGTATTCTAAAATCTACAAAACATGGAAAATCACCCGGATATGACACACTTGCGTACGAGCACATTAGTTACGGCGGGGATCATCTTCAAATTTCATTAGCCAGGTTATTCACAAAAATGTTGGAACTTAGTCACGTGCTCTCGCAAGCTAAAATAGGAATGATGATACCACTTTTTAAAGGAGGATCACAACCTAAAAAACGATTTGACAGCTACCGTGCCATCACTCTCCTTCCAATAATCTATAAAATATTTGAAAAGATTATCCTCACTTGTCTGGAAACCAATTGCCCACATTTAATGAAAGTTCACTCCCTACAACATGGTTTCCAAAAAGGAATAAGTTGCCTTAATTCATCATATATAATACACGAGAGTATCTCGTTTGCAGAAGAAAACCACAGTCCGCTGTTCGCTTGCTTCCTGGATGTCCATAAAGCATTCGACACAGTTTGGATAGACGGTCTCCTGTATAAGCTATATCAGCGTGGATTTCATGGAAAACTTTGGCACACAATTAAATCACTGTTACATGGATTGAAATGATATGTGTGCTTTAATGGGTCCATCTCACGTCTAGTAGATATACATCAGGGGACAAGACAAGGTGATATTCTTTCCCCTCTCTTCTATATGATATACATAGATGATCTGATCTATGAACTCCAAAGGAGTCAAAGTGGCTTGCGACTGTGTTATATATTCTGCACCGCTCCAACTCAAGCTGACGATATGACACTGTTATCACTAACACCGTCCGGGTTACAGTGTTTGTGCGACATATGTAGCTCTTTCAGTAAACAATGGAGATTTATATACAATCAGGATCAGTGCAAAGTCGTAGTCTTTAATGAAAGCTATTCTACTCATAAATCTTGAAAGACCACAACATGGATGCTAAATGAAAAACAAATTCACGAATCAGATTGTGTCACCCATCTCGGCATTCCTCTTGAAAAGAAAAATCTTTCAAAAACACCCTAACCGAGAGCATCTGTAATAAAATCAGATCAACATATTTTATGCTTAGCAATGCTGGAATGTATGCTGGTGGATTAACCCCACTCAGCTCGAATACCTTTATAACACAATCGTTCTGCCACGAGGACTTTATTGGTCCGAATTCTTATGCGGTATATCTGCCACGAACGCACACTCACTGGAAAAAAATCATCGCTTTTGTTTAAAGCATATTCAGGGACTCCCGCATAGAACAAGAACGGATGTTGTTCTAGGGCTTCTCGGAACTGCACCGATCTCATCAATTATAGACAAAATAAAACTAAGCCTCTTTGGTTGTCTCTGTAGAACAGATGCTGATAAAGCCTCAAAACAAATTTTTATATTTCGCACCGAGAGGCATATGAATGGGTACACAGCCATTCATTCCTCGTTCATTTCAGAATTAACTGCCATTCTAGAGAAATATGATCTTATATCTCAGTTATCGTCCTTTGTTGAAACAGGACACTTTCCTTCGAAGGACACGTGGAAACAATTAGTGACTCGCCAAATACCATATGTTCACGAAGAAGACTGGAAAACCCGTCTTGCCAGTGATAACTCCATGCTCAAATTTGCAAATAATTATACCTCTCTGAACATATCCCCACTCTGGTACGCATGTAGATGTTATCCTAAACATAAATTCGAATTTCTGGAAGCATCAAAGTTGTTGGCAAAAGCAGACTCCCAGGAGGAGGGGGCGTGTCAACTTTGTGGCAAACCATATGACAATATAGTAGAACACGCAGTCCTCGATTGTTCCAGCATCAACGAAGCAAGAAATGAAATATGGTTCAACCTTCTTCAACATTTTGACATACCTTGCTTCATTGAAATAGATAATCTGTGCACAATTGATCAACTAATGGTGTTTCTGTCTTGTATACCATTGCATGTTGTTGAGAAGATAAGTGACCTTAATTCATTTGATCTGTTCACAACATACAGAAGTGTTAAAATGTGGAAACTATATCATAAACGCCTTAAAGAAATTACAGATGCGAACACGATCACTGTCACGTGACGCATTACTCCACGATCTCTATTTTGTCCCTTCACTTTTCAATATATAAACACCCACAGCCCTTCTCCATCCACCCCGTCAACATGCGATCCCAAATATCGATTGGATCTCACAAAGCCTTATATAAAGACCACAATGTTTATTGATCTACCACAATGAACGAGCAGCTTTAAATAATTATTGTGGACAAAACGTTGACCCGTGTATTCTAGTCAAAATGATTAAACTGTCTCAAATTCTTACTGTATCTGACCATAATATTCATGTATGCTCATATTTTCATGTCAATTGTCCGCCATGACTCCATTTACAAATGCGTGTGTGTTCGAGGGTATGCACACATGTACTGCAATCGAGCGTGTGTTTCTATGTACACGTGCGTATGTATATGTGTATGTATGTGTGTGCGTATGTAGGTATGTATGGGTGTGTCTACAAGGGTGCGTGTATGTGAGTATTTGAGAGCGGTTGTAGTGTGTGAGGGTGTGTGCATGAGTGTTATTTATGCGTGGTGTACATGTATATACGTTTGAATTTCTTCGTGTTAAATGTCTGTAAATACTAATTATCATTGTATTGTGTTCATGTTCATTATATGTAAGCTCTCTGTATTACGGAGGAAATAAAGGTATATATATATAACACATTGCCGTGTTTGTGGTAAGGGGGTAACAAACCATATAGCACTCTGATTGAGGTGTGGTTACATACAGGAGAAGAATAAATCGTGGCACCGAAAGAAAAGGGCTCCGGAAAAGGAATTTGCTCGCTGGCGGATATTGACGTTTTCTATTAGAGAAACGGTTATAATTGGTATACTTATTCAGGACATGTCTACTGTACGCGAGCTTCGAGCCCAAGCCAAAGATTTTGGTTTGAGGGGGTATTCCTCACTTCGAAAGATTGAGCTGTTCAAGGTGATTAGGTATTAGGGGGACACTTGGTATATATTTTTAAATATTATAATAGTCATCACAAATGATATAATTGATGGTTTTTCGATTAATACCAAATGCTCTCACCACACACAGAAGCTATGAAAATGCATAGAAAATGATATATCGAGATGTCTCCCTAAGGTCGGATTATTTCAACAGTCTCCCTATGGTCGTTAGTGTTGTTAGCTATATATATAGCTATATATATATATATATATATATATATATATATATATACACACACAACAATTTAAATGATGACATATATACACATGCAATACGATTTAACTTGAGAAGGCTCACTTCAAGTAAGCTCATCCATCAAAGTGTAGCAGTAATAGACCGCAAAACAAGAAGTTTGAGACAAGTATATATATATATATATATATATATTTACACACTAAGTGTTGTCATCACTAAATCCAGCATTCTGATTGGTCGGCGCCCACGTGGCTAGTTGCAGTTATTTCTCGGTGAATGCGCAACGCATCATAACACCAAGCTAATAACACCATCGATACGTCATTAGGTTTGGAAAGACGAACGCGTAATGTTTTGGGCGCATTTGGACTCGCGCAGGATTGACTTAATACATCATCGGGTTTCAATATGAAGAGAAATTGTTCCTATTAACTTTTGGCAAGGGTGCTATTGGGTATTTTGGGCTGATCTTGTCACGATACACTTTTCGATTTAAATATATTTACAAAAGTGGCTTTCTCGCTAAATGTATATAAATATAAGGATTAACTGTCATGTGGACTATTTTTATGGAGATGTAACGGTGAGGTAAGTGGACATAACTTGTATGTAAAACCCTTCGGGTTTTACACAAGTTTTGTCCACTTACCTCACCGTTACATCTCCATAAAAACAGTCCACATGACAGTTAATCCTTATATATTATATCAATATAGTGACTTTTCTTGCGTTTTGTTTGGCTACACCCTGCTATGCTGTTCCCATGAAATCCTACTCACTTACATGTACTCGATAACTATTCGCGCGTGACTATTCTTTTCGTGCAGTCGGTTGACAATATATTTATATAATTATACTCTATTATGCATGTTGATGGTCTTGTTTCCGGTGATAGCTCCACAATGTATGTAAATAGTTTTTGTCCAGGTGGTTAGGCATATGGACAATCCTATTGTTGTATTGAATGGTATAACTCGTGTTACCGTTTTCACTGAAGATGAACAATATAGCCTCCAAAATATTGCCGAAATGTTTTTGTTAATCATGTATTTGTAAAAATAATCATAATCATAAAGAGATGGTGCTATTAGCAGCTAATAACAAAGTCATACTCCCATGTTAGACTTTGAGCTACCATATGGCCACCCTCCCCCATGTGCGGATTTTAGCCGACTATGTTTGTCCAATAGAGGGATGTATTTCACACATTTTTCTGCTTGTTTGCCACTCGGGCGTTGCGGCTTTTTCATTTTATAGCGATTTTTATAAAACTACTGTGATTTTTTGCGATAAAATCCTTATTGGGGGTAGGGGAAATTAATACTAAAACTGTATGTATCTTCTCAAACTCAGTTTCATTCGAACTGAATATAACAAGTGGCTGCGTAGATAGCGTCACATGGGCACCTGACTCGATAATTTTCTTAAAGTGACACCGATGATATGATTTTTCGTTTATTTTGAAGATATATCTGAAAAAGTACAGTGTGTGAACTTACGCATGCATAACGTGATTAAACTATGAACAATACCGATGTTTTCATGATTTTCCACGAGAACATAGACCAGGCCAGTTTTCTATAACATTCCACGAGCACATGGATGCATATAGGTAGTCAATGTTCACATGTTTCGAGGCCATTGCATCCAAGATGGCCGCCAACATTGAATATCTGACTTGATAAATTTTAATTCGCAATCACTCGGACAGTTTATGAGATATTAAGTCGTGCGATATGTTATTCTATTGATAGTTGAGTAATTCTTATTGAGAAGTATAAATAAATTTCATATATTCAAAATGGCCGCCAAAATGGCCACCGGAAGTAGAAAATATGACTATTTTCACTCATATCTTCTTGATCAGTTTCTGCTGTTTGGAACTGATTGAGGATTGTGACCTTATTTTTTATAGTTTTAAATTAACTAATCATTGGGGTAATGAAAAAAAAAATTAATGGGGTCCTAGCCCCCTCCGTTCCCTCAAAAGTTTGATTTTACAGAATGCGGTATAAAATTTCACCAAAAAATCACAATTGGGTTTCTGTTCAAATTTCAACGAATAATGAGCACAACTGTGTAATGTAAGTGAGGAATACCATTATACATGGATACTCCAATTCATAGGAACAAAAGTTGTTACTTTGGATCAAAATGGCCACCAAAATGGCCGCCAAAATATGGAAAATGGTAGATATTGCCCCAGTGTGTCCTGGAATCGCTTACAATTTGTGGTTGATGAATGAAATTGGCTATTCTGCCTTCTATACATTGAATACTAATATTGTTACTATATATTGTAACAAAGACATTACCAGAAATATTGGATTTCACTCTCACAAACGTGACATAAATATCGACAAAAAATCTCTTCTCATGTTTGAACCATTTTTTGCAAGTAAACTGTAACTATCTTTGGCATGAGAAGTGTTTATTGTTTTTATCTATCTTAAATGTGTCACAATAAGGTGTTTAATGACCAAATTACTCAAGGTGGCTTCCAAACAAAATGGCAACTAAATTGGGTAAAAAGTTGATTTTCACATATATCCGGAACATAATTATCTGCTGTTCCGAAAAGGTAGCAAAGTGTGACTAACTTTGTTATTATACACGTTAGTTAATCGACTGACAACTACATTTTATATTCTGGTTGGCACTGTACATTATGAGGCACGATCATTTAATTTTAAAATGTGCAGTGTACAATTGTGCCGAAAACGTCTTTTGGGATTCTGGCCAAGTTTTTGAAAATAAATGGGCAGAACTTTGAAACGGAACCGAGAGGGACCACCCGACCATAATATGTGGCTACTCTTCTTGTCCATTAGCATAAACACTTATCAACTATTGTCAGGAAAATCGTTTAACATTTCCTCCATCGTGCATACACGCCACCAAGGAGGAATCTCTGGTGTGATCTCTATATCAAGTAACATATCATTGAGTTATTGTGGAAAGCGATAGCCACCCAAGGTACACATGTACAACCCACCAGGGCCATACAGTCACTCCAAATACAAATAAACGACACACATATGACAATATAGTCGCTCGCTTTATAAACATACACCTCACCCATAACCACACAGCCATACTTGTGTATATCCTGCACACCACACATGACCATACATCTGGCAATAACAATTTAATGCATGCACGCCAGGTATACCTCCTACAACTGACCAATGACCGTATCGTCACTATATGTATACATATTCACCACATTCATGGTCACACAGTCAATCATTGTATACATATTGACCTCACCATTGGCCATACAGTCAATCCATCTGTACCTATGTTCCAAACCCATGGCCAAATAGCCACTCAATGTATACATATACACCCCACCATGACCATTGCATCGCTCCATGTATACATATGCACCTCACCAATGGCCATATAACCCCACTTGCGTATACCCATACACCCCGCACAGTCATGGGTCAACATACATGTACACCATGTAAACTGTTACACCTGACCCATGACCATATAGCCACTCCCTGTATTCACCACATTCATGATCATACAGTAACTACAGGTACACATATTCACATCACCATTGGTCATACGGTCAATCCCTGCATATCTACTCGCCACGCCAATTGCGAAATAGCCACTCAAGATAAGCATATACACCCCACGCATAACCATAGAGTGACTCCATGTATACATATGCACATCAGCAATGGTCATATAGTCACACGTGCTATACATATATACCCCTCGCCCAATGACCATACAACCACTTGGCGTATACCCGTACACATGACATATGACAATGAGTCACCATACATGCACACCAGGTATACTCCTACACCTGACCCATTTCACTCCGTGTATACATATTCACCACATTGGTGATCACACGGTCACTCCCTGTACACCTATTCATTTCATTAATTGCCACACAGTCACTCCCTGTATACCTATTCACCATACCCATGGTTATATAGCCACTCGATATATACATATGCAACACAAACATGCCCATAGAGTCACTCCAGGTGTACATATACACATCACTAATGACAATAAAGTCCTTCCAGGTGTACCAATACTTCTCACACATGATCAATTAACATTCCAGACTTTTATATACACCCCACACATGACAATTCAGTCACTCTCCATCCATGATCACACAGTTACTCCCTGTATACCTATACATCCACCGATGACAATATACATCCACGACATATATAAATATACATCCCGGCACCCATTACCACCACGGCACTCCCTATATACCTACACGCTCGCCAACGACCACCCATATATACTCAGGCATGTATATTCATGACCGTGCTGTCAGTCCATTTACACCTATACACATTACACATATTCATCCAACCACTCCCTATTTATCCATATACGCCACCCATCATCACATAGACACCATATGTATACATGGTCACCCACATGTGGCAATACAGCCACCAAATATATAGCTATACATCCCACCCATGGCCGTAGTCACTCCATACATACATAAACAACACATATGACATTGTAGCTACTCCCGTTATATCCGCACACAATATCATTGTACGTACAGCCACATCGTGTTACCCGTATATCCACACATAACCATGCAACCATACAGTCACTCCATGTAAACATATTCAGCTCACACATTACCATACGGCCACTACTTGTATACATATACATCTCACAATGGACTTCCCACTCACGATCATATAGACATTCCTTGTATATCTGTTCACATCATTCATGATCATAAAATAACTCCATGTATACCTATTCACCTCACGTATGACCATGCAGTAACTCACGGGCTACCATGTTGACCTCCCTCTTGTATCGAGGTGATCAACTTTATCCTAATGAGTCAAATTAGCCAGAATAATCACCACAGATTATGGTTCATCTTAGTTCCGTTTCAAAGATTCAAAGTGGCCAGAATCCCAAAAGAGGTTTTCGGCAAAATTCCATAAGCAACTTTAAAATGAATTTGTCATGCCCCATAAGGAACCGGGACAGCCAATAATATTTAGTTGTCAGTTGATTACCTAACATGCATAATAACCAAGTAAGTTACAATTTGCTAACTTTTCTGAACAGCAGACAATAATGTTCCGGATATATGTGAACAATGAACTTTTTACCCAAGTTGGTTGCCATTTTGGAAGTCATCTTGAGTAATTTGCTCTATAATGACCTTAGTGTGACACATTTACATTAGACCAAAACGATAAGCACCGTTCATATCAAAGTTAGTTACAGTTTACTTTTAATAAAAATGATCAAAACATGAAAAGTTAATTTTTGCCGATATTTATGTCAAGTGTATGAGAGTAAAATCCAATATTTCTGGTAATGTCAGTGGTTACAATACTAAAACTTAACCAAGGTGAATCAGACATGTTAGTTTTCAATGGATATAAGGCAGAATAGCCAATTTACTTCATCAACCACAGATTGTAAGCGATTGCAATGAACGCTGGGGCAATATATTTACAATATTTACAATTATCCATATTTTGGCGGCCATTTTGGCGGCCATTTTGATCCAAAGTAACAATTTTGGTTCCAATTACTTGGAATATTCACGGGTAATGGTATGTCTCACTTACATAACACAGTTCTGCTCATTCCTTGTTGAAATGTGACTAGAATCCCAATTGTGATTTTTTTGTGAAAATTTTATACCGCTTCCTGTAAAGTCAATTTTTTGAGGGATCGGAAGGGCCTAGGACCCAATGAATTTCTAATTTCATTGCCCTAATGATCAGTTAATATAAACAATACAAAATAAAGTCACAATTCTCAATCAGTTCTATTATTAGTGAAAAAGTGTCACATTTTCCACTTCCGGTGGCCATTTTGGCGGCCATTTTAAATATATGAAATTTATTCCTACAAATAAATAAGGAGTACTCAATTATCAATAGAATGGCATATCGCACGATGTAATACCTCATAAACTTCCTGATTAATTGCGAATTGAAATTTACCTGGTTAGATATTAAACGTTGGCGGCCATCTTGGATTCAAAGACCGATAACTCTATAAAGCACCCATCGCCAGATGGCAAACAACCGGCAAATTGAAGGACTGATATAGTTCTACAAAGATATCATAACCACCAAAAATCCGCATAGGGGGGAGGGTGGTCTACATGCAGCTCAAACTCTATTCGCCAAAAGATGGCCGTAAATTGCTAAATCTGACATCCGTATCCAAAATCTACGTCAACTAAAATTGTGACGAAATTTGACACAAAAATTGTGTGACAGCTCATATCAAAAATAGAAAATTAATGTCTTATCGTTGACTACGCCAAAATATTGGTCTGATATTTTGACGTATTCAGTTGCGAGCTATGGATTGTCAGAATATTACATAATGGTTTACATAATGGTTTACAACTGATATCATGCCATTAACCACTCATTTTTTTTCTTCTGAAAAAGCATAACGGTATATAAATAAAGACATTTCCGCAACATTAATTTTGACACTTTGTTTTCAAATGAATACGGACAATGGGGTCGATATTGTTCTACACTTAAAGATACGGGCGGCGTTGACAGTGGGTATGCTGTTAAAAGAATAGTAAGATATAGACAGACTTTGTTCGTATGCCAATCAGAAATTTGGCATAAACAGTGTGTTATTGTCAATTTGTTCCCCTTTGTTATGTAAACAAAATCAAAAAACGTTACGTTTCCTGGCTTTTGTTTAGATCCAGATATGGTAAACATAAAGAGCGTTAATTGTGACTGTTACCCTGATATGGAAGTAATAAAGAGCGTTCATATAATGTTTGTGTGATTAACCAATAGAATTGCGGTGTGTTATGTAAACAGAAACACAACTTCTGTTACACGAGCAGGCTCTTGTTTACGTACACCATCGTACGTCTTGACGACAATATACTGTTTACGCTCTGATTATGTTTGGCATATGAGCGGAACTGTATATTTTGGTGTTCCTTCTGTTGATGGCGATTTGAACAAATATAAATATGTCTGCAACGAACGCCGCCCATGACTCAACGAAACTAAAGCGGACAGAAGCGCTTTAACTCCTCCGAAAAACGCTGTAACAAATAACAAATCAGTATACTCCTATATGATGAGTATAATAATGGACCCGAACTCAATTCAATTCAATTTATTTTTGTTAATAATACATCTGATATATATTACAGTCAAAATACATATGACATAAAAAATTCAATTATGACAGATAATAGCAATACATTTAATACGCGTGATTAGATAGTTGGTAAGTTTCCGTTCGGGAAATGATTCCAGGTACAGTGGATGTATATAGGTATTTAAAAAATAGGGGTGGGTACATGGAATATCAGTGTTATGGCCTCAGTAGACTTGCCGATAATATCCTGGACTTTCCTTATGAAAGTTGACAGATTCCTAATTGTCTTGTTATTTCTAGTCTTAAAGAGTTGTGGGCATTCGGTCTTCTATATTGTAACAAGATATATACAGCGTGGCTTCATGTTGACAGCTTGTTCCGGATTGCTCGAAAATGGCCTCTTACTATAAATAGAATAATGAAAGTGCCAATGAGACTGTATCTCAACATGGAGAGAGGATAATGTCATACATGACAGTCCATAGAGCGATTAGGAAAACGGAAAGTTAAAATGTTCAAGTAATAATCGAGCTGAAACCGAAGAGCCTTATGCGATTGTGATCAATTGGATGAAACAGTTTTGCTGTTGGGCATGCCGAAGTATTTAGTCATGAAAAAAGTAAAATTTTCAAGTTTAGCTGTCTATTTAGAACAGTATAGGATCTAGAGGGTTGGGGGTATAAACATGCATTTATACATTACATATATAGCCGTATCATGTATGGGTTTAATTCCTTGTAATGGCATGTTGAATATGGTAATACCAAATCAAGTTTTCGAGCTGGCAACAACCTCAAAATATGTACGACATGTGGACAATCTCGTTGTTTAAAATAATTGGACTTTTTTGTTTTGTGTGGTGGCACCACCATGTAAATTATATGATTGCAACTTGGAGAACAAGTGTTCGGTGTTAAATATATAATATAAACTACATAAACAATTTACTATGTCTCAACTATTTTGTTCAGAATATAGATATTCAAATTTCCCGGTGTGTTCTTATTCACGATATACCCTATCTTTAGTTTGTACACTATTCTGGCCAGTTTATAGCAGTCTATTGTAACATGTTCCTTATATCGATATACCGACTGAGCCACTGAGACATATCAACCGAATAATGAGGTGGCGCGATTCGGTAGAGTTTGAATTGATTGTGTTACTACGATATACTTATGCTTTCAAAGAGCTAATATGGTGGTGGACGTAGGATATTACTTTTGAGCGAGCAATGTTGCAGTACGATGTCATCAAATACAAAGAACAGTTAGACCGGTTTTGTAAAAGGAAATGGAAATATAAGAAGAGCATTTCAATGAGTTTTAACGCGCGTTTCAGTTGTTTGAGATATAAATTCGAGCACATCCTAGTCAGAAACACATCACATGACGTACCGATTGCTCCCCTCGTCTGTAGTACTCCTTGCTCTATTTAGTCGTGAAAAATCAATTGGGCAACAAAAGTATCAGGAATATGGCACGCACTTGATATCCTCTTACGCGTGATGAGGACCGGGAACGTACGTCAGAGATGGTCTGAATAATATAGGATCAGGGGACGTCGATTTCAAACAAATCTTCCCTGGCTGGTGGCAGGTCAGCCCAATATGCGACTCAGGTAGTCACTTTTGTGTCACAATGCTGAAAGCGCGATTGCTTGTGTGACTGAACAAGGTCGGTTGCAGCTTATCCCGTTTAGTGGTATGCGCTATTTCATCGGCTGGAAATAATCTTGAGTAATATCCAATATTATAATCCACGTGTATTTCTTGACATAGAGGAGTTGGGATTTGCTGTTGGTGTTTTGTGGTGATTTTATTGGGCATGAATTCACACTTCACAATCGTTTTGACGATTCAGCGACCAATTTCACGATTCAGTGGCTTGACAACTACGGTGGAACGACAAGACCATGCTATACTTGATATTTTATGACAAACTTAGATAAAGGGGCCTTTTACTGAATTGTGTATCAAACATAGCCATTAGTGTGTATAGAGGAGCGGTCTTGGTCCCAACGGGGCTTATTTCTCGAGTTTAATTTTATTTTTACGCACGGAAAAATATATATCATATGAAAGTAGAAGATGTCAACTTCATGTTTAGCCCTGCTGTAAACTTTGAAGGTGGTGCCGTTGCCATCGAAACGGCGTGTAAACAATGTAGACACATTTTGAGATAAAACTCTTCAGCAGATTGTAAAAACGAATTTAAGCACATTCCAGGTCAGAAACATATGTTGAAGACAATTTCTTGATGTTATTTTCTCACGATAGCTATTTTCCAACTATTCCAGTAGTAACTAGGATGTCCATATAGGTTGTGAAGGTTTTAATGGCCATTTTGGGGTAAAAACTGTTGATTTTTGCAAAAAATGCGATAATTTTGTGGAACATTCATTAGATACTACATTGGTTACAGTAATAATTTATACATATTGTGATAGCTTCATACGAGTAATCCAAAGTAATTTGGATAAAACTGCCGAAAAGGCACAATACCCTGAGAAATAACGGTTACCATGGAAACGATATTAAAAAAATAAAAAGTCCTATAACCCTTGCAACATAATATAACTTTCTGAAATTTGTTTTCTATGACATGCACTTTTAATCCAGACTTCAACGTAGGGTCACCGTTGAGGTTTATCCAGCTGTTGTCATGCAAACGGACCAAATTTAGCCAAATAATCAGAAATAATGAAAATATTTCCATAAACCGGACATTTAAAGTGTGTAATTTAATGAAGCAAAACATATTATGGCAACGCTTTACAGATGTCTCAAAATCCTTTTCAACCCTAACTATGTTTCAACCAGTTATAAATAGATGCACATATTCTTTATAATGGTTTAATGCCATTTTGGGGGTGAAAATGGTGATTTTTACCAAAAATGTGATCATTTTGGAATTGGATCATTTATTAGGTACTACATTGGTTACAGTAATAATTTATGCATACTGTGATAGAACTGCCAAAAATGGCAAATACCTTGATAAATACCTGTTACCATGGAAACGATATTGAAAACATTACTAAAAATGGCATTATTGGATAGAAATGAAGTCCTATAATCATTGCGACACAATATAACTTTTATGAAATTTGTTTTCTATGGCATGCACTTTTAATCCAGACTTCTGTGTTGAATAATTATTGTGATTTATTCATCTGTTGTCATGAAAAGGGACAAACTTTCGTCAAATAGTGATGCTTTCCGGACATTTGACGTGTCATCATCACCAACTTTGCCGTCTGTCACTGACGTCACCGTCAGCATCATCATCTCCGCCATCATCACCACATCATCATCAGCATTATTGTCATCATTACCATCGTTGCAGTCCGTCATCGTTACCGCCATCAGAACATCATCAAATCAAGCTATGGAACGCCATATCTGCCTTATGTCAAAGGCACACTATCCGATGCATTGGTCCCCATACCATCAAAATCCAACAACGACAACACTTCTTGAAACGCCGCTTCCGTTATTAGAATCGACTAATTGACAACAAATACTGCTATATATAACCAATGTCAACTACAGTATAAAATTGCACAAAAAGCAGCAGAAAGTGTAATATATCAACATTTTATTCCAACGCAATTTGGTATCGAGAGCATGTCAGTCGGCATTCGTTGAATATTTGCCAGGCCGCTAATATTCCAGGTGGTGAAAAATAACAGATTTCAAAAATCGATATCTGATAACTCTAAGCTTTGATGGGTGGGTTCCTCGACTCGAATCAAATAGTTTTCACCCATGAAGCCAACGGAATAGTAATTTGGTGAGTTAATTCGGATTGTGCATCTTTAAGCTCGTGCAATATATATGGTTAATATATCAATATATAGCTCATTTGCCATTATATGCAACACTTTGTCAATATATGTGGTTAGATGATCAATATATGAAGCTACTTTGCCAATATATGCAGCTAATTTGTGTCAATAAATGTATATGTAGTTAGTTAGTCAATATATGCAGTTAATTCATCATTATATGCAGTTACTTTGCCAATATATGCAGCGCATTGTTCTTTTCAATATATGTTGTTAGTTCACCATAAAACACGGCTCGCGATGTTCCATTCTCTATAATGATGTATTGACAAGATAAATGCATGAGCTGCATATTTTCTCTTGTGAATATATCATAAAGAACGGGACATCGCGAGCTGCATATATATGTCTTCCTCATATTTCTGACTGTCATCCGAAAAATGTGTTGGGGGCTATATAATGACGAATTAACTGCATATATTGACTAATGGTCTACACATATTCATGATATTGACAAGAGCAACGAACTGCAGATGTTGGTGAAGTAACATATGCTGCAGCATATATTAGCAGTAACGGGTGCGGGTACGTATACGGGTAGCTACCCGTACCGGTACACGTTTTGTAATCGCAAACTGGTTTACGGGTAGAATTCAAAACGTCGACTGGCAATGTATGGTGAGCCAACTGCAACACAATTGATAAATTATATTATAGAGAAATTCGCTTCATTGCAATTGGTCGTCGTTATACTTACCGTTATAGATAGGATGGGCCTCATGTGTAATCAGTTGCACTCACCAGGGACGAGGCGACAATGGGAGGGGTTGGCTGTCTTTCTGTCTCTCATTTTGGTAACATTTTCCACAATTCGATTTCACAAATAATTTCATAGACCAATCGAGTGTTGACCTAAACAGTTCAAATTTTTAGACTGAGAAATAGGTTATGATTGCTCTAATACAATTGCGTTAGTTAAATTTTCCAACAAAGATTCGGTGTAAAGTTTAGACTCAGGGTCCAATAATGCCCTGCATTAACTTTCAGTCAAATATAAGACCGAATTTGCACCTTATATTAGTTGGGGAATATTTTGTCACGGCTGGAATCTTTAAACAGATCGAAGGATGCCGAAATTTATCCCAAAAATTGAGATTGTTATCCGGATTTAAATACGGCGGTAGGTTGAACAGTCGAACTTGTAAACTAATAGTAGTCTATTCACTATATATGGTTTGAACGAAGAGCGTTTGCTTCACAGAAGACAGCTGACACCCCCTTTGACTATGGTAAGAATGCGAAGATCATAAGGTTAAAATGTCGATGTTTCGTTCTGTATCGGCCTATATTATTCCCACTACAATATTTATCATTGTTGGTGTTGAAATGTGCCATGTCCTTTCAAATGAGAAATCAGTCGGTATTATTCAACACGATTCTGACCCATACCGCATCGGTGGGGTTATACTCTCATCTATCACGGGATTAGCCTGTGGATAATCGGTTGTTTGGTTGCAGGTGCGATTTGCACAATCGTCAATGGTGGTCACCTCACCATTTAACGGTAGGTCACATACATGTATTAGTCTGTCGAACAGTGAGAGGTCGCAGCGATGTCGCATTCATCGATTGATTTGATGCTTTTAGCTGAATATGCTGATACAGATGATATTATTTTTCTTATTGCTGAGGCTGCAGATCGTCCAAGAGCACGTTTAACCAAAATATTTTAACCAAGCTACTGATGCGGAATGTGCGAAGCATTTTCGATTCTTACAGGACGACATACAGAGGATAGTCAAAGCTATGCGCATCCCTGAAAAATTCATATGCACCAACGGTACCGTCGTCTCGGGATTAGATGCGCTGTGCATAACTCTCCGTAGACTTACTTATCCAAATAGTTTGACTGATTTGGTCGACCTGTTCGGACGTTCGATATCTGAAATTTCGAGAATGTTTTTAACGAGACAATTGACCACATATATACAGAACATCACCACTTATTTACTGGACGAACTGGACCACCCATGGCTGCAACAGGAACATTTGGACAGACATACGGATGCTATCAACGGACATGACATCCCTTTAAATAATTGTTGGGGTGTATAGATGGTACCGCGAGACCGATCTGTCGGCCCAGAATAAAACAAAAGATTGTTTTTAGCGGCCACAAGCGTTTCCACTGCCTGAAATTCCAAGCTGTCACAACTCCGGACGGACTTATTGCGAACTTGTATGGACCCGCGGAAGGACGACGCCACGATGCGGGTATGTTGCGTGTGAGTGGACTACTGCCTAAAATTTAACAGCGCATGACAAGGACCGACGGTCACATTTATGCTTTATATGGAGATCCGGCATACGCATTGAGACCACACCTCATGGCATCTTTCAGGGGTAGACTGAGTGACGAAAAAACAATTCAATAAAGAAATGTCAGCAGTCAGGCTTTCAGTTGAATGGAGCTTCGGGAAAGTTGTGAAGACATTTGCATTTCTCGACTTTAAGAAGAATTTGAAACTATATATACAACCTGTTGGAAAGTACTACATTGTAGGTACCCTGCTGACAAATTGTCACACTTGCCTATATGGGAGCACAGTCAGCACATTTTTCGATTGTTAACCACCAGAACTCGAGTTCTATCTGGGAGTCGGTAGAGAAACGTCATAATCGACCACTGCATGTCAAATGACGGGATTGAGAACAATATGCAGTTGAAGGTTGAAGTTACTCATTTATTTTGCTTATCAATTAATGTTTTCATTAATGCAAACATCGACTGTTTCTCTTCCTTTTCCAGTTTCAGCCGCTGGAGCCTTTCCGTGCGATCCAACTCTAAACGCTCCCTTTCAAGTTTGAGGCGTTCTTCATGTAACCTCAGCTCTCGGTCCTTAAATTTCGGTCCTGCTCAGCTTTCTGCATAAGGAATCCAATTGCTTTCGGTCGTTTTTTCCTGGCTGGCTCATCAGTGTATGTAATAGAAAGAACTACATTAAAGGTACAAATCCGACCAGACGCTCCTAATTTACTATGTCTTTGGCTTCGGGGGTAAAACATATTTGGTTCGAGTCGAGGAACCTACCCATCAAATCTCAGAGTGATTAGATATCGGCGTTTGAAGTTTGCGATTGCTATTGTTTGTGGGACATATGCTGCCGGTCAACCGGACGGTCTTGTAGATAAAGATTGATAACTCTAAAATCAAGTGGTAGAGTTATCCATCTTTATCTTCAAGACCGTCCGTTTGACCGGCAAGATTCTGTCCCACAAACAATATAAATCGCAAACTTCAAACATCGATATCTAATCACTCTACAATGTATTGATTATGATAATAATGCACACTGAGAAACAAATCTGGACCATATGACCAATTTAGGGTTAGTCACAAGCATTTGGAGTTATTTCGGCGAGGCACTACGACTAACACTTGCCTTAGGCATAGTGACTAAGAGGAAACAATTTTTGACGGTTTTAAGAATTTAAAGAGCGCTTCCTGCTTATCAAATATATTAACAAAATTAATTAATTAAATTAATTAATTTATAATTTATAAATTAATATATACCTTCATCGTTGTTTGGTCGCCCTTCCAACGCTCGTCTTCTGATGTCTGATCCAGTTTGTTCTGCCACATCAGTTGCTTCCCTGGCTTCTTCGTTTTCCGGATTTTCCTCCGATTCTGCCTGCAGGTCCACCGCTTCCTGCAGCAACTGTAACAATGTCGTATATTCTTCCTCTGTCCCAGATCTTTGAAAAAGACGAATACAAACACACGAGAAGAGTTAATCAATATAGTTAGGGTCACCCCAGGTACGATAAAAGTAATTTGCATTAGGCCTGTATTTAATTTTTAATTTATACTGACCTCATCCAAGCAAACTTTCAGAACTGAAATATAAAGTTGATGCGCAAAATTTAATGTGCCACTAATTAAATATACTCAATCCGATCAGACCCTCATAAATTACTATTTCTTTGGCTTCGGGGGTAAAAAATAATTGATTCGAGTCGAGGAACCTACCCATCAACGCTCAGAGTGATCAGATATCAATGTTTGAAGTTTTGTCATTTCACTTGTTTGTGCCCCAGAAACACCCCGTCAAAAGGATGGTCTCGGTCAAAATTGCGTTATTATTACCACTTGACAGTTATTCATCTTCATCCGTTTGAATATGTGTTTCTGGGGCAATACTTAGTACACATCTCGAGAAATGACAAACTTCAAGAATCAATATCTGATCACTCTGAGCTTTGATGGGTGGGTTTCCCGACTCGAATCAAATATTGTTTACACCTGAAGCCAAATAAATAGTAATTTAGGGGTGCTTAATCGGATTGAGTACCTTCAACTCATTCGCGAAATTCCATTTGCAGACCACCATTTGGGTTCCAACTGATAGATGAAGCTTTCCAACTACATGTATTGGGAATTTGCTACCTGACAGCCCCAATATTTAAGTAAATTATCATAATCCTTGGAGACGCCTATATAACTATTAGTGGCAGACCCCTCTCCATTAAACCCATGGCTTCAAAACACAACATTACAGTCATGCGTGGTATGTTGTGGTTGCTCATATATAAAATATATAAATATTGGCGGGAATTCGCTACCTAAAATGATACCCCTCCCCATCACTGACTCAAAGAGATCTAAATGTTCAATAATTGGAATGTCATATCTGCAGATTTAGTTGAAAAGACTGTCCTGATAGTTCAATATTCCAGCCGCTAAGCATATTTAAAAGGAAAATCTTTGTTTTTTACAGCATAAGTAGACAATTTGCCTCCTTAAATAGATACATTTTTGGACTGGAATTTCCACCTATATAAGGTATTTCCAGCTATTAGAACGCTGGTAATTTTCACACAAAAAAAATATAAAGATTGTGATAACGGTTGGAGAATTCCAACATACAGCTGATGTGGAAATCCAAGGTAACCACCCCCTTTGGGAAGTCACCAGCCACGCCACTGAAACCCCGTTAATTTCTATAGTGGGCAGACATTACATAATAAATAATAATAAAAATGAAAAAAGTGCTAAAATTACTTTTCCAATGCTTCTCGGTCGTCGCTTTTAAATTGTTGGACCAGCAATTTAGCCCTCTCTCGGCACCGTTGTGCGCTAATGCCGTCTAGCATATGTTCCGCAACATCTGCCAGTTCTTCGGCTGCCGATATGGATTACTTGCTACAACCTCTGCCATAAGCTCTGCGTCCGAATTTAGAGAAAAGCGCAAAGTTCTTTTTCTTCTCAGTCATCTATAGGTGTACATGAAAATAGAACAAGACTTGTGAAACTCGATAGATAAACCAGAATAAAAGCATGAAACAGTTATATCAAAACCATAGCATACATTTAATATAATTTATAAATTTAACTTCACATATATGCATCTGCATGCGTATTCGATGTGTACACTTTTAAATTAAGAACTAAAGTGGGGATTGTGGGATAAGAATATATTTTAATTCGATCACTCAGTCAGCATTCACCATCGATTACGAATAATTATATCCATCGAGATCATGCATACAATACATGTCATGAACAGTTTGCTCTTCCGTAGTTTCCAATCGGTTAGAAGCCGCTTCAAGAATTTGAACATGACAATTAACCCAAATGATACCTTTATGAATAAAATGTTCAGATGAAAGACCACATGGAAAGTGTGGCTAAATGCTCCACCGGGGTTTTTATATATTGCAGGTAGTTATGGTTAATAAATCGTCAGTGAAAATTAACAGTCGAGTACTCACCTTCTACCCGTCTGTGTGTTTACCAATACCGGTGAAATTAGCGACCGCTTAATTTGCTGTGTTGAAAATTGTCAATTACCCGTGACGAAGTTCACAAATCTACCCGTACCCGTTCCCGTCGGACGGGTATCGTAAACTCGCTAATGACGAAGTAACCTCATATATTGAGTCAATATTATTGACTAACTATCCATATATATTGACAAGAGCAATGAGCTGAATATGCTGTAGACCAAGTCTTCTCGGTCCACAACAACTTGGGATATCGGTTGAGTTGATGCTGTTTGGACCGAGTCTGTCTGTCCAAAACAGCATCAACTCAAATGATATCCCAAGCTACTGTGGACAGAGAAGACTTGGACTACTTATAACGGCAACGTAACTGCATATATTGACTAACATACCACATATTTTGTCAAATTAACTGAATATATTGACAAATTATAATTAAGTAGCTGCGAATATTGTTAAAGTAATTGCACATATTGACAAAATACCTGCATATAAAGAAAAAGTAGTTTCAATTATTGACTAACTAACCTCATATATTGACTAAGTAGCTGCATATATTAACAAATTAGCGGCATATAATGGCAAACGAGCTACATATATTAACTAACTAACCGCATATATTTACAAATTAGCTGCATATATTGACTAACTGACCACAAATATTGACAAATTAGCTGCATATATTGACTAAATAACGACATATATTGACTAAGTAGCTTCATATAACGACTAACTAACCACTATCTTGATAAAGTAGCTGCATATATTGTCAAATCAATTGCACATTTTAACAAAGTAGATGCAACCACATACATCGACTAAGTAGTTGCATACAATGACTAACTAACCACATGTTATTGCAAAGTAGCTGCATATATTGACAAATTAGCTGCATATGTTGACTAACTAACAACATATATTGACAAATGAGCTACATATATGACTAACTAACCACATATATTGACAAATTAGCTTCATATGTTGACCATCTAACCACAAGTATTGACAAATTAGCTGCATATATTGACTAACTAACACATATATTTACTAAATGGCTGCATATGATGACTAACTAACCACATTTATTGATACAGTTGCTGCATATATTGTCAAAGCAATTGCACATTGTGACTAAGTAGATGCATATATTGGCTATCTAACCACATACATTGACAAATTAGCTGTATACATTGATTAGCTAACAACATATATTGACTAAGTAGCTGCATATAATGACTAACTAACCACATATATTGATAAAGCAGCTGCACATACTGTCAAAGCAATTTCACATTTTAACAAAGTAGATGCATATATTGACTAACTAACCACATATATTGACTAAGTAGCTGCATATAATGACTAACAAACCACATATAATTGCAAAGTAGCTGCATATATTGACAAATGAGCTGCATATATTTATAAATTAGCTACATATAATGGAATTTGGGCTACATATATTGACTAACTAACCACATATAGTGACAAATTAGCTGCATATGTTGACAAACTAACAACAAATATTGACCAATTAGCTGCATACATTGGTGGTGACATCAGTAAAATATCGCCTTGATAGCCCTTGGGAAACGCGTTATATCTCAGGCTGTCTAGTACACATTGGCCTGCAATCTTGCGTATTATAAGTTGTGCCTCAGCACATGGTAATAATTTGGGCGCAATCGGACATTGGGTGAATATATTTTTAAACGCACCGAAATCGTGACTGATAAAGACACGGATACACACATAGACAAATACTTGGCTCTTTTGTGTAGATAGATTGCGCAAATAAACATATCTATTAGAAATGAGCAGATCAATAACAACTAGCATTTTATTATTATTTTGAAGGGAGTCTGATCCAGACCGCAAATAATTAAGGAATATAACAATGATTGATGATTGCCGACTGTTTTTATCGATTATTATCTGTGTAAATCAGGAGAGTGTGACTATTTATGATTTTTTGGGCTGGAAAATTATATTTAAATGCATCAATTACTAACAAGCTAAATACGTCATTTCTGTTGGAAATCGCAATATCAAATATACTCTGTGGGTAGCCCTTGAGAGAGTAGGATTCAGATTTGTTCAAATGCTGCCATCCAGTCAAATATAGGAGAGCAAGAGGTGTAACTCGCCTTCTCTAAACTAATCCTCTCTGAAACCCAATGTGACCATACCTGGTTTAGGGAACATTGAGTGACTGTGATTTATGTCTGATAAAGGTATTCAACGGTCAGAACGAGGAGATCGAGTGCTCCGTACTATTTCATTAACAAATTCACCGAAAGTTGTAAAAGCTTATTCAAATTATTCACCGCAGCGATTACTCTGACATTTGGTTGAACCATCTTTGGTTGACCGATTGATATGATGATTTGGTCCACTTTGGACAGTTGGTCGAAAACGGATGGTGATATGATCGAAACGAACACATTGTCCATTCCAAAACATAATTGAAAGTACCTTATCAGTTCAAGCCGTTTGAACGGTTCAGTATTGATATGTCACATGCTTAGACCGTGTGGTATTGGACGTAAGAGAGTTCAATGCTTCGATCTGCGTGAATAGATTCTCATTTATTATTATCCCATAACTAACACTATTTGTGATTGGGCAAAAGCCGCCACGTGATAATCCGGGAAAAAGTCATATTGGACTCCCGAATGTCATATTGGACTCCCAAGTGTGCAATATGACTTTTCTTTATCGGGACTCTGTGACGTCACGAATTAACTCTATTACGAAATGAATCGGTGAAATTGTGATGCGCGCGCAACACTGATGGATTTAGCAGACGTTTCACTTCCGCATTTAGTTTTTTTCACTTCCGTGTTTACTGTTCCAAATCATGCTATCTGATGCTCAAAATACAGGCTTATTTAGAGAATTAAGTGCCGACAAATACCAAAAATTACCACAATAGTATTATTCCCAAAATTTAGATAAACATACAGATGGATAATACAAATGTCATTATACAATATTGTGTACAGTGTGAGTCGTTCTTGTACTCGTCCAGGTTGTGGTGACACTCCGTGTCTCGTCCAATATGAGTTTTCACCACAACCTGGACTCGTACAAGAATAACACATACTGTACACACCATTGTATAATAACTTTATATTATCAAAATGGCTATGCATCGATCGGAATGGCACATTGAGATGTGTCTCATCTCGAAATATGCTTGAAATCGGTCTCGATTTCTGCCAATGTCAGGGATCAAACCCGCGACAACTTTTTCTAGCCCAGACAGCGATGTTGATATCCGCGACCTTTCCGCCTCGGCTATGTAGAATCAATTGAAAATACTCTACAACAACCATTTGAACCGTTCAATATCTATATGCAAGATTTATGGAGGCACTACTACCTCACTGTGAGTGTTCATTGCTTCAATGTAATATAGCAACCTGTATTATATTTAAAGACGTTGCCGACGACAATATACTTAAAGAAAAACTAAACGTTAGACACGATTTTGTAACAAATTGAAATCTCCACAATATATGCACCGGGCCGCTTTACTATAATGACCATAAGTGCTTATTGATTTAATTCCAATGGCAAATATGTACTGGCCGGCTATTTTGAAAATCCAAGATGGACGTCAGGGAGCAATATTGTGCTGGTTGTTAAGTGAAAATGTTACAATTGCATCCACACTCATTCAGCGAGGCATGTTCCATTGATATTTATAATTTATGGACGTCCATGGGATACTTATAATCGATGGAAAACTAGTCTAGTTGAATATAAATGTTTTGGTGGCCATTTCGGACGTCGTAAAAAAAGGAATCATGTATTTTCAAACTTTCTTTTTTAAACTTTCGAAAATATAGAGATTTCCTAGTCCCCTCGAAAATAAACTGTTATATTCAGCCAATCAGAATGCGAAACATTCACATATAAATTAAATTACACTTACTAATACTATCGGTCACTGGATTTGTTATATTGTTATACTTGGAAATTGATATATCCCAACTGTCGTAATGTTTGATAGGTCAATCGTATAATTTACATGCATATTAATTATAATGTTATCCGTAGTTCCGAATGCATTTCTTAAATGTGTATGTAATAATATAATTTTAAAGCCATCATATTGGTGGTACAAAAACATGTTTGTCAATACTGACAGCCAAACACCCCGGCATAGCGTCATGAAATCTCTTACACACCCACCCACACATAAAACATTTATATCCTGAGTTGGTCGTGGGTAGGATTAAGTGTCACAATCCGCCTCCTTGTGACCAAACATAGTTACTGGAGTTTACCTACGCCATAACACAGAGGATGGAGTTCAGAATTAGTTTTAGAGAAGGTTATATGATGTGCAGATCAATGTTTAATGACTTTAACCCTTTACCCAACAGAATGGCCCTGTGCCAATGCATTCTCTTATATATGCGAGTCGACCATAGGTCGCCTCGCATATATAAGAGAATGCATTGGCTTAACACATTAAAAATTATAAAATTGTTAAAGAATGTAAGAATAAATGGTAAAAAGTGTTAAAAAAAGATTTGTTTTAGGCCAATGCATTCTCTTATATATGCGAGGCGACCTATGGTCGCCTCGCATATATAAGAGAATGCATTGGCTTAACACATTAAAAATTATAAAATTGTTAAAGAATGTAAGAATAAATGGTAAAAAGTGTTAAAAAAAGATTTGTTTTAGGCCAATGCATTCTCTTATATATGCGAGGCGACCTATGGTCGACTCGCATATATAAGAGAATGCATTGGCACAGGGCATAACTGTAACTATCACAATGTGGTCAAGGAGCCGGTTCCAATGATATCCATATTTGTATGGTTTTATTGAGACAGACTGAAGATATTTTAGGCTGTTGAAGCTTTATTTGGCCGGTTTTGGCCGGTTTGTTGGGTAAAGGGTTAATAACTAGCATAGTTCGACCAATATTACTCTGGCGCACATTTAACTCTCCCCACAATACGCTGTGTTAATACTTGTAGATAGTTCAAGAACGTTTAATATTGTGGCACCTATCACAAACAATGACAAATATTTCCTTCGTTGGCGTGGCGATATCGTACAAAGGCTGAACAGCGTACTCCTTGTGACTCTTGAACCATATCCCAATTGATTGTCCTGGTTGTTCATCTTTAAAGAATCAATGTAGTCTCCATCGTTTTGTTTGTTGCTGACTATTATCTGACATATCTACTGTATTATCTGACATATTTACTGTATGGGTGTCATGGACCAACGTGTGTATCCCATCCGCCATTTCAAAGATTATTCCCAGGACACGATGAGCTACATGTGCATTATCAAGAGTGTGAAGCGTAAACATTGCTACACCTGAACCATTATCCAACTTTTTTCCGAGTGTGCATAGTTTTTCGATTAATTTATTAGGTTCTATTTATTTAATGGATACACATGTAAAATATTGATAACCATTTGTGTCCCATGCGCCGTTGATTGGATTGTTCCAGGTACATGCGTGTGCTTAAACAGGATTCAAATAAATGAAGAATGTGTGTATGTATGAATACCAATATGTGTCTATTTAAATAACTGTCGCGATTTTCTTAGGTGATGTATACACATATTCGGCTATCGATCTTACCGGCGAACGCGTTAACCGGCGAGTGTTACTGCATGCATAGCGTTTATACATGTACATCGCCGGCGAAGATACACATATATCCATGTGTCTCCTTTACTTGTTAAAAGTTTTCCTTTTAGTTCTGAACGGCAACACATGTAAACATCTAACCGCTTCCTGCTAGAGGTATGGTTGGGCAGTATAGTGAAGTGAAAACATTTAGAAATGGAAATGTCGAAATTATTAATATCCAACTCAAACTTTCAGGTATTGCTATTGGTAATTTTAAAGATATTTGAACAACATTGTTAAAGGTTTGTTTGAGTTCATAGACAAGCTGTGAAGTGAGTGTCGCACCAAAAGCATGGTCATTGTCAGTTTTGAGATCTTTTCGTCTCATACATCTACAAATTGGTGTCTAATTATTCGAATTGGATTTTATATTATATATATATATTATATATATATATATATATATATATATATATATATATATATATATATATAGAGAGAGAGAGAGAGAGAGAGAGAGAGAGAGAGATGTACGATTCTGTTAGCCGACCGCGTACCGCGATCGCGCCACGCGATCGCGATCGTAAATCGCGATCAGATCGTATATACACACCGACATCATAAATATGTCATTGTGGTCATCGCACCAGTTGTAATTAAAATAACACCCCACAGAGCCCAGACTTTTCAGAACGAGGTCAGCACTAGTCCCGACATTAGCCTTGACCTTGACCTCGCTCATATATGCTCATATAGGCATGTTTCTGGACCTCGACAGATCCGTCTGAAATTTAATATGTAGGCAAACTTTGATCCCGGGAACAATACGGGTGGGTCAAATTTCACGTGCGATCGCGTCCTTGACCTTGACCTCTCCCATATATGCTCACTAAGAAATCCCTAAATAGCCCGATCGAAGTCGGGCACATCAGCTAGTTTCATATAAATTGTCATTTTACTTACCTACTTTTCGAGGTGCCAGGAGACACTACAGAGATATCCCTCCACATTAGTTGATGCATATTTATAGAGAGTGTGACCGCTGGAAGCGGAAAACCACCCCACGCAGTTGAAACTTGGGAAAAGTAGGTCATCACGGACTTCAATACTTGTATGTACAAATCGGACATTATCGCTATTATATACCGTTTTATGGCCCCAGGACACTCCACACGCATAACCCACGAACATGATAGGTATGTCATTGTGGTCACCACATGAGTCCTAATTACAATTTAACCACACGCAGTCGGAATTCTAGAGCACGAGGTCAGCACCGGTCCCGACATATTCGTCGTGATTTCATATAAATTGTTATTTTTACCTAAATTCGAGGCGCCAGGACACTCTACAGAGATATCCCTCCACATTAGTTGATGCATATGTGTAGACAGTGTGACCGCTGGTAGTGAAAAACCACCCCACGCAGTTGGAATTTGGTAAAAGTATGTCATCACGGACTTCAATACTTGTATGTACAAACCGAACATTATCGCTATTATGGCCCGTTTTAGGGCTCCAGGACACTCCACACGCATAACCCACGAACATGATAGGTATGACATTGTGGTCACCGCGT
This sequence comes from Siphonodentalium dalli, assembly GCA_032622095.1. Lineage (NCBI taxonomy): Eukaryota > Metazoa > Mollusca > Scaphopoda > Gadilida > Siphonodentaliidae > Siphonodentalium > Siphonodentalium dalli. Next base: position 102,989,474 of record CP136068.1, read on the forward strand.
GAGTCCAAATTACAATTTAACCCCACGCAGTCGGATTTCTAGAGCACGAGGTCAGCACGGGTCCCGACATATTCGTCGTTATTTCATATAAATTGTCATGTTTACCTAAATTCGAGGCGCCAGGACACTCTACAGAGATATCCCTCCACATTAGTTGATGCACATGTGTAGAGAGTGTGACCGCTGGTAGTGGAAAAACACCCCACGCAGTTGGAATTTGGTAAAAGTAGGTCATCACGGACTTCAATACTTCTATGTACAAACGAACATTATCGCTATTATGGCCCGTTTGTAGGGCTCAGGACACTCCACACGCATAACCCACGAACATAACAGGTATGTCATTGTGGTCAACACATCGACCCAAATTACAATTTAACCGCACGCAGTCGGATTTCTAGAGCACGAGGTCAGCACCGGTCCCGACATATTCGTCGTGATTTCATATAAATTGTCATTTTTACCTAAATTCGAGGCACCAGGACACTCTACAGAGATATCCCTCCACATTAGTTGATGCATATGTGTAGACAGTGTGACCGCTGGTAGTGGAAAACCACCCCACGCAGTTGGAATTTGGTAAAAGTATGTCATCACGGACTTCAATACTTGTATGTACAAACCGAACATTATCGCTATTATGGCCCGTTTTAGGGCTCCAGGACACTCCACACGCATAACATACGAACAGGATAGGTATGACATTGTGGTCACCGCGTGAGTCCTAATTACAATTTAACCCCACGCAGTCGGATTTCTAGAGCACGAGGTCAGCACGGGTCCCGACATATTCGTCGTGATTTCATATAAATTGTTATTTTTACCTAAATTCGAGGCGCCAGGACACTCTACAGAGATATCCCTCCACATTAGTTGATGCACATGTGTAGAGATGGTGACCGCTGGTAGCGGAAAACCACCCCACGCAGTTGAAACTTGGGAAAAGTAGGTCATCACGGACTTCAATACTTGTATGTACAAACCGGACATTATCGCTATTATGGACCGTTTTAGGGCTCCAGGACACTCCATACGCATAACCCACGAACATGATAGGTATGTCATTGTGGTCACACCCATGAGTCCTAATTACAATTTAACCCCACGCAGTCGGATTTCTAGAGCACGAGGTCAGCACCGGTCCCGACATATTCGTCGTGATTTCATATAAATTGTTATTTTTACCTAAATTTGAGGCGCCAGGACACTCTACAGAGATATCCCTCCACATTAGTTGATGCATATGTGTAGACAGTGTGACCGCTGGTAGTGAAAAACCACCCCACGCAGTTGGAATTTGGTAAAAGTATGTCATCACGGACTTCAATACTTGTATGTACAAACCGAACATTATCGCTATTATGGCCCGTTTTAGGGCTCCAGGACACTCCACACGCATAACCCACGAACATGATAGGTATGACATTGTGGTCACCGCGTGAGTCCAAATTACAATTTAACCCCACGCAGTCGGATTTCTAGAGCACGAGGTCAGCACGGGTCCCGACATATTCGTCGTTATTTCATATAAATTGTCATGTTTACCTAAATTCGAGGCACCAGGACACTCTACAGAGATATCCCTCCACATTAGTTGATGCACATGTGTAGAGAGTGTGACCGCTGGTAGTGGAAAAACACCCCACGCAGTTGGAATTTGGTAAAAGTAGGTCATCACGGACTTCAATACTTCTATGTACAAACCGAACATTATCGCTATTATGGCCCGTTTGTAGGGCTCAGGACACTCCACACGCATAACCCACGAACATAACAGGTATGTCATTGTGGTCAACACATCGACCCAAATTACAATTTAACCGCACGCAGTCGGATTTCTAGAGCACGAGGTCAGCACCGGTCCCGACATATTCGTCGTGATTTCATATAAATTGTCATTTTTACCTAAATTCGAGGCACCAGGACACTCTACAGAGATATCCTTCCACAATAGTTGATGCATATGTGTAGGCAGTGTGACCGCTGGTAGTGGAAAACCACCCCACGCAGTTGGAATTTGGTAAAAGTAGGTCATCACGGACTGCAATACTTGTATGTACAAACCGGATATTATCGCTATTATCGACCGTTTTAGGGCTCCAGGACACTCCACACGCATAACCCACGAACATGTTAGGTATGTCATTGTGGTTACCACGTGAGTCCTAATAACAATTTAACCCCAAGCAGTCGGATTTATAGAGCACGAGGTCAGCACCGGTCCCGTCATGTTTACCTAAATTCGAGGCGCCAGGACACTCTACAGATATATCCCTCCACATTATTTGATGTATATGTGTAGAGAGTGTGACCGCTGGTAGTGGAAAACCAACCCACGCAGTTGGAATTTGGTAAAAGCAGGTCATCACGGACTTCAATACTTGTATGTACAAACCGGACATTATCGCTATTATGGACCATTTTATGGCTCCAGGACACTTCACACGCATAACCAACGAAGATGATAGGTATGTCATTGTGGTCACCACATGAGTCCTAATTACAATTTAACCCCACGCATTCGGATTTCTAGAGCACGAGGTCAGCACGGGTCCCGACATATTCGTCGTGATTTCATATAATTTGTCATTTTTACCTAAATTCGAGGCGCCAGGACACTCTATAGAGATATCCATCCACATTAGTTGATGCATATGTGTAGACAGAGTGACGGCTGGTAGTGGAAAACCACCCCACGCAGTTGGAATTTGGTAAAAGTAGGTCATCGCGGACTTCAATACTTCTATGTACAAACCGAACATTATCGCTATTATGGCCCGTTTTTAGGGCTCCAGGACACTCCACACGCATAACCCACGAACATGATAGGTATGTCATTGTGGTCAACACATGAGTCCTAATTACAATTTAACCCCACGAAGTCGGATTTCTAGAGCACGAGGTCAGCACCGGTCCCGACATATTCGTCGTGATTTCATATAAATTGTCATTTTAATCTAAATTCGAGACGCCAGGACACTCTACAGAGATATCCCTCCACATTAGTTGATGCATATTTGTAGACAGTGTGACCGCTGGTAGTGGAAAACCACCCCACGCAGTTGGAATTTGGTAAAAGTAGGTCATCACGGACTTCAATACTTCTATGTACAAACCGAACATTATCGCTATTATGGCCCGTTTTAGGGCTCCAGGACACTCCACATGCATAACCCACGAACATAAAAGGTATGTCATTGTGGTCAACACATCAACCCTAATTACAATTTAACCCCACGCAGTCGGATTTCTAGAGCACGAGGTCAACACGTACTGGTCCCGACATATTCGTCGTGATTTCATATAAATTGTCATTTCTACCTAATTTTGAGGTGCCAGGACACTATACAGAGATATCCCTCCACAATAGTTGATGCATATTTGTAGAGAGTGTGACCGCTAGTAGTGGAAAACCACCCCACGCAGTTGAAATTTGGGAAAAGTAGGTCATCACGGACTTCAATACTTCTATGTACAAATCGAACATTATCGCTATTATGGCCCGTTTTTAGGGACCCAGGACACTCCACACGCATAACCCACGAACATAACAGGTATGTCATTGTGGTCAACACATCAACCCTAACTACAATTTAACCCCACGCAGCCGGATTTCTAGAGCACGAGGTCAGCACGGGTCCCGACATATTCGTCGTGATTTCATATAAATTGTCATTTTTTACCTAAATTCGAGGCGCCAGGACACTCTACAGAGATATCCCTCCTGTGACCGCTGGTAGTGAAAAACCACAAGACGCAGTTGGAATTTGGTAAAAGTAGGTCATCACGGCCTTCAATACGTGTATGTACAAACCTGACATTATCGCTATTATGGACCGTTTTAGGGCTCCAGGACGCTCCACGCGCATAACCCCCGAGCATGATAGGTATGTCTTTGTGGTCACCACATGAGGCATAATTATAATTTAAACCCATGCAGTCGGATTTCTAGAGCACGAGGTCAGCACCGGTCCCGACATATTCGTCGTGATTTCATATAAATTGTCATTTTAACCTAATTTCGAGGTGCCAGGACACTCTACAGAGATATCCCTCCACATTAGTTGATGCATATTTGTGGAGAGTGTGACCGCTGGTAGTGGAAAACCACCCCAAGGAGTTGAAATTTGGGAAAAGTAGGTCATCACGGACTTCAATGCTTGTATGTACAAACCGGACATTATCGCTATTATGGCCCGTTTTTAGGGCTCCAGGACACTCCACACGCATAACACACGAACATAACAGGTATGTCATTGTGGTCAACACATCAGCCCTAACTATCTCAGGACACTCTACGGAGATATCCCTCCACAATAATTGATACATATGTGTAGAGAGTGTGACCGAGGTCAGCACGGGTCAGCACGGGTCCCGACATATTCGTCGTGATTTCATATAAATTGTCATTTTAACCTAATTTCGAGGTGCCAGGACACTCTACAGAGATATCCCTCCACAATAGTTGATGCATATGTGTAGAGTGTGTGACCGCTGGTAGTGGAAAACCACCCCATGCAGTCGGAATGAGCACGTGGTCAGCACGGTTTGTACATACAAGCATTGAAGTCCGTGATGACCTACTTTTCCCAAATTACAACTGCGTGATGTGGTTTTCCACTACCAGCGGTCACACTCTCTACAAATATGCATCAACTAATGTGGAGGGATATCTCTGTAGAGTGTCATGGCACCTCGAAATTAGGTTAAAATGACAATTATATGAAATCACGACGAATATGTCGGGACCCGTGCTGACCTCGTGCTCTATAAATCCGACTGCGTGGGGTTAAATTGTAATTAGGGCTGATGTGTTGACCACAATGACATACCGGTTATGTTCGTGGGTTATGCGTGTGGAGTGTCCTGGAGCCCTAAAAACGGGCCATAATAGCGATAATGTCCGGTTTGTACATATAAGTATTGAAGTCCGTGATGACCTATTTTTCCCAAAATTCCAACTGCGCGGGGTGGTTTTCCACAACCAGCGGTCACACTCTCTACACATATGTATCAATTATTGTGGAGGGATATCTCCGTAGAGTGTCCTGAGACCTCGAAATTAGGTTAAAATGACAATTTAAATGAAATCACGGCGAATATGTCGGGACCCGTGCTGACCTCGTGCTTTAGAAATCCGACTGCGTGGGGTTAAATTGTAATTAGGGCTGATGGGTTGACCACAATGACATACCGGTTTTGTTCGTGGGTTATGCGTGTGGAGTGTCCTGGGGTCAATACTATGAACAATTTTATACCTGTAAATACAATTTGTATTTATTAATTTGTAATTACAAATTTGTGTTAACTATCACAGTGGTTTCATAGTACAGGGAAAATTTAGCCGTATTATTGTAATACCTTAGACTGGGCGAGAGGTGAAACCCCTAAAAGGCAGCTGTAAAACTAAAGCTGTAAAAACTAACTCCCCACTCTGCTCCCATGCACCTGTTATCGGTGTTATCTGAATACCAGTTCAAATTAGACGGACATGTATATAGAGCTAAAATAACTGACAACAATTTATATGGGGAAGTTACAATGCGTGCTATCATATTGTGATTAGTGAGAACGCCGGTACTATGAAACGATGAGCTAACAAAATCTCGCAAATTTCACAAAGATCTACTGTTGATTATTGTAGATTGATTACGGACAAACCTTTGCCTGTGAGTGATTAACAGTATATTGAATCACGGTGGGCCAAAGTTACAAAAGAAATAACCAATCGTAAGTTGAGAGGTGAACGCTTATCAGAGCTATCCAATCGGTTCACCGATTGCTAAGTTGATGACCACTTGTCTGCGCAAGTTAACAATTAAACGGTTCGTTTGTAGTGTGTGTATGTAAGTACAAGTCAGTGTAATAACGAGTACTACAAACAATTTGGTATCATTGTTTTTACTAATTACAAATTTACAACCATTCAGTTTGTGAAAATAAAATATTTATTTTAATTTTTCTACGCTAATAACAAAACTTAGTCAATATGACTAACATATGTTAGTCAAGCGTTTTTCCTCAGGATGACTGACTTAGTTCGGCCAACATGACTGAGGCATAACATTAATCAAAATTATTAGGGTGATGTTAGTCATAACGACTAAGAAATGGGGACTTTTCTTAGTCAATTGGAAGGCGTAAATTAAAGTTGCTGAATTATGTGCAAATAATTCCAATAATTGACCAAAGTTACTCAAAATGTTTGTGACTAACACTAAGTTAGTCATATTTAGTCAATATGTCCAATCCAAGGGGCGGGGGTGCACAACTTACTGTTACAGCTTGAAAATCAGAAGCCAACCGGGGTAAACAATTACATTTCACAGAAATAGAAGTTTATAATTGAGGGGTGGGGATACAGTTGGTGCATCGAATAGAGCATCTTGCCACGTCACTGCATTTATTCTCTAGTCATTTATGAAAACTGTGCTTGCATCTTCGTATTCGTGTCCTTTACCGTGACCAAATGCATTCGCGTCGACGATTGAAACTCAAAGGATAATCCGCCCATGAACATGAGTATCATTTACCTCGCAATGCATTCTTGAGCGAAAAACCATACTCACATTGGGAACACGCGTCATTTTTATCCATTCTTGGATATATCATTGATTATGGTAAGTACATGTTACATGTTACATGCTAATGTTGGCTATAATCCGCAAGTATCACTCACTATTTGTATTAATCACTAACTTTTGTCAGAGATGTTGTGACTCATACGATTTGGCAGCTACTCGCCCCTTCCTATTCTGAACAGCTGTAATGTGCCAGGCATCGTGTTCCCAAGACCACTATCGCCATGTCCCTGTTTATGAGATTTCCATTGATAACACATTTTCATAAGGGGGGCTACATCCCTGAGAATCAGATGGTTATATGCTTTGGTTTAAGGATGTGAAAATCGACAATTTATGTTTGACACCCTATATAGACATTCTAGACAAGTTCTTAACGTTGTAACTTTCAATAAATTGGGTAATTTCAGTAGTTACAAGGAACACATACTGCTACATCACATCCAAGCTGACACCCCATAAGGTTTGACAATTTCTAAATATAGGCCATTTCAATCCAAAATTTTGACCAAAGGAGGTAAATATGCAAATGTTGGTCTAAACCAAAACATACCCCCTAATAATTTGTTGGAAAAAACAAAATAACAGAACAAGTTCAACCTATTGTTGTTGTAAAATTTCCAATTCATGTTGTTTCAGGTATCAAATTTCCAGCTGTTGAACGTGTTGATAAAATGTTTGGAGCGAGAAACATAACCCAACCCCCTTGTCGCGACGTCCCTGTGGGTTGTACTTGAAATTTCTATCTGACAAAATATTTTCACGAGGGGGTGAATCGACCCCTTGTCGCCTCGTCCCTGCGTATCATAGATATATATATATATATTATCCGGGTTAAGGATGCGAAAACTGAAAAATTATGTTTCATAGTACTCGAACAATCTTTGTGATTGGAGATATTTGTAAATACAAAGAACACGTACTATTTGTGATTTATGTTTGTAATCGTAGGTTCATAGTATTGGCGGAATGATAAATTGTTATTTCTTACAAACAATTGTAGATTCTTACAAAGAAAAAGTTTCATAGTATTGACCCCTGGAGCCCTAAAAACGGGCAATAATAGCGATAATGTTCGGTTTGTACATACAAGTATTGAAGTCTGTGATGACCTACTTTTACCAAATTCCAACTGCGTGGGGTGGTTTTCCACTACCAGCAGTCACACTCTCTACACATATGCATCAACTATTGTGGACCGATATCTCCGTAGAGTGTCCTGGCATCTCGAAATTAGGTAGAAATGACAATTTATTTGAAATCACGACGAATATGTCGGGACCCGTGCTGACCTCGTGCTCTAGAAATCCGGCTGCGTGAGGTTAAATTTTATTTAGGGCTGATGTGTTGACCACAATGACATACCTATCATGTTCGTGGGTTATGCGTGTGTAGTGTCCTGAAGCCCTAAAAACGGGCCATGATAGCGATTGTTATCCTTCATCCCATTTCCCTCTCTTCTGATTGGCTGAGAGTGCGTCACATGGCGGGCGATAAATCACCATATTACCCTCGAGGGTAACATTGTCTCAGTTATTGACCGCTCAGCTGTTACCAGTAAACATAGAACTACGAAGAACCCACCGCGCAGAGATTCTCTGACAGCTCTCTGATAATTTCGAAAAACACTGTTTTTATAAACCCCACTGTTTCATAACAACCGCGACCTGTGATGTTTGCTAATTTGCATAATTGTGTGTTTTTTATTTGCAATTAAAGCACGCTATGTATAATGGTGTTATCATAGACACATATCTATTATAAGGTGTAATATTCATATTGGACCTTTTTATATCAATAATAAAGACCGTGGGACAAATAGATAAACCTTATTATGTAGTTGGTATGTTGCTGACAATTGCACATACGATGTACATACGTTACAACTACGTTTATGTACTATAGATCAAATGGCCACTCTTTGCTGTTTATCAATTGATTATTTCTTTTCTTCAATACATTCATCAGACTTCAGAGAATACCCGTATGTTGCGTAACGATCTGTGACAGATGTCAATTTCTTTTTTCACTACTACAACGTGTTAGTTCCACATTTTAGCATTCTGGAAATTAACATGTCTGTCGGCGTCTTCACGCTCATTTGAAACGAAACCGAACATTTCGCTGCATGGCTACTCAACTTCGAAATTGCTTTACTCCTCTTTCCGTGAACCGATTTCCACAATGCAACCAGCAAACTGGCCGGAGAATATCTGCGCAAATGACGGGTCTGTTAATTAATCCAGATTATGAATGTTTTATTTTCTAAATAGCGATGATTCCAACATAGAATTAACTTTTCGAACTGGATTAAATAATATATGCGCGCATTTATGCCTGCTATTAAGGAGGTTCGTGTGTACTCCATTGTCAGATAACAAAACAGTTATCACCCTTGTTTTCGTGAGACACGGGGATTTGTCGCCGCTCTCGACCTGGAATGTCACACTCGGGCCTGACGGCCCTCGGGTGACATTCCAGGTATCGAGCGGGCGACAAATCCCCGTGTCTCACTCAATCGCGGGCGATAACTGTATATAATGTCCGGTTTGTACATACAAGCATTGAAGTACGTGATGACCTACTTTTCCCAAATTTCAACTGCGTGGAGTGGTTTTCCACTACCAGCGGTCACACTCTCTACATATATGCATCAACTAATGTGGAGGGGTATCGCTATAGAGTGTCCTGGCACCTCGAAATTAGGTTAAAATGACAATTTATATGAAATCACGACGAATATGTCAAGACCCGTGCTGACTTCGTGGTCTAAAAAAATCCGGCCTCGTGGGGTTAAATTGTAATTAGGGCTGATGTTTTGACCACAATGACATACCGGTTATGTTCGTGGGTTATGCGTGTGGAGTGTCCTGGAGCCCTAAAAACCGTCCATAATAGCGATAATGTTCGGATTGTACATAGAAGTATTGAAGTCCGTGATGACCTACTTTTCCCAAATTCCAACTGCTTGGGGTGGTTTTCCACTACCAGCGGTCACACTCTCTACAAATATGCATCAACTAATGTGGAGGGATATCGCTGTAGAGTTTCCTACATCTTGAAATTATGTTAAAATGACAATTTATATGAAATCACGACGAATATGCCGGACCCGTGCTGACCTCGTGCTCTAGAAATCCGGCTGCGTTGGGTTAAATTGTAATTAGGGCCCATGTGTTGACCACAATGACATACCGGTTATGTTCGTGGGTTATGCGTGTGGGGTGTCCTGGGGCCCTAAAAACGGGCCATAATAGCCATACTGTTCGGGTTGTACATAGAAGTATTGAAGTCCGTGATCACCTACTTTTATCAAATTCCAACTGCGTGGGGTGGTTTTCCACTACCAGCGGTCACACTCTCTACACATATGTATCAACTATTGTGGAGGGATATCTCTGTAGAGTGTCCTGGCACCTCGAAATTATGTAGAAATGACAATTTATATGAAATCACGACGAATATGTCGGGACTCGTGCTCTAGAAATCCGGCTGCGTGGGGTTAAATTGTAATTAGGGTTGATGTGTTGACCACAATGACATACCTATCATGTTCGTGGGTTATGCGTGTGGGGTGTCCTGGAGCCCTAAAAACGGGGCATAATAGCGATACTGTCCGGTTTGTACATACAAGCATTGAAGTACGTGATGACCTACTTTTCCCAAATGTCAACTGCGTGAGGTGGATTTCCACTACCAGCGGTCACACACTCTACAAATATGTATCAACTAATGTGGAGGGGTATCGCTATTGAGTGTCCTGGCACCTCGAAATTAGGTTAAAATGACAATTTATATGAAATCACGACGAATATGTCGGGACCCGTGCTGACTTCGTGCTCTAAAATTCCGACTGCGGGGGTTAAATTGTAATTAGGGCTGATGTGTTGATCATAATGACATACCGGTTATGTTCGTGGGTTATGCGTGTGGAGTGTCCTGGAGCCCTAAAAACGGGCCATAATAGCGATAATGTTCGGTTTGTACATAGAAGTATTGAAGTCCGTGATGACCTACTTTTACCAAATTCTAACTGTGTGGGGTGGATTTCCACTACCAGCGGTCACACTATCTACACATATGCATCAACTAATGTGGAGTGATATCTCTGTAGAGTGTCCTGGCGCCTCGAATTTAGGTAAAAATGACAATTTATATGAAATCACGACGAATATGTCGGGACCCGTGCCGATCTCGTGCTCTAGAAATCCGGCTGCGTGGGGTTAAATTGTAATTAGGGTTGATGTGTTGACCACAATGACATACCTATCATGTTCGTGGGTTATGCGTGTGGGGTGTCCTGGAGCCCTAAAAACGGGGCATAATAGCGATACTGTCCGGTTTGTACATACAAGCATTGAAGTACGTGATGACCTACTTTTCCCAAATGTCAACTGCGTGAGGTGGATTTCCACTACCAGCGGTCACACACTCTACAAATATGCATCAACTAATGTGGAGGGGTATCGCTATAGAGTGTCATGGCACCTCGAAATTAGGTTAAAATGACAATTTATATGAAATCACGACGAATATGTCGGGACCCGTGCTGACTTCGTGCTCTAAAATTCCGACTGCGGGGGTTAAATTGTAATTAGGGCTGATGTGTTGATCATAATGACATACCGGTTATGTTCGTGGGTTATGCGTGTGGAGTGTCCTGGAGCCCTAAAAACGGGCCATAATAGCGATAATGTTCGGTTTGTACATAGAAGTATTGAAGTCCGTGATGACCTACTTTTACCAAATTCTAACTGTGTGGGGTGGATTTCCACTACCAGCGGTCACACTATCTACACATATGCATCAACTAATGTGGAGGGATATCTCTGTAGAGTGTCCTGGCGCCTCGAATTTAGGTAAAAATGACAATTTATATGAAATCACGACGAATATGTCGGGACCCGTGCTGATCTCGTGCTCTAGAAATCCGGCTGCGTGGGGTTAAATTGTAATTAGGGCTGATGTATTGACCACAATGACATACCGGTTATTTTCGTGGGTTATGCGTGTGGAGTGTCCTGGAGCCCTAAAAACGGGCCATAATAGCGATAATGTTCGGTTTGTACATAGAAGTATTGAAGTCCGTGATGACCTACTCTTACCAAATTCTAACTGTGTGGGGTGGATTTCCACTACCAGCGGTCACACACTCTACAAATATGCATCAACTAATGTGGAGGGGTATCGCTATAGAGTGTCCTGGCACCTCGAAATTAGGTTAAAATGACAATTTATATGAAATCACGACGAATATGTCGGGATCCGTGCTGACTTCGTGCTCTAAAATTCCGACTGCGGGGGTTAAATTGTAATTAGGGCTGATGTGTTGATCATAATGACATACCGGTTATGTTCGTGGGTTATGCGTGTGGAGTGTCCTGGAGCCCTAAAAACGGGCCATAATAGCGATAATGTTCGGTTTGTACATAGAAGTATTGAAGTCCGTGATGACCTACTTTTACCAAATTCTAACTGTGTGGGGTGGATTTCCACTACCAGCGGTCACACTATCTACACATATGCATCAACTAATGTGGAGGGATATCTCTGTAGAGTGTCCTGGCGCCTCGAATTTAGGTAAAAATGACAATTTATATGAAATCACAACGAATATGTCGGGACCCGTGCTGATCTCGTGCTCTAGAAATCCGGCTGCGTGGGGTTAAATTGTAATTAGGGCTGATGTATTGACCACAATGACATACCGGTTATTTTCGTGGGTTATGCGCGTGGAGTGTCCTGGAGCCCTAAAAACGGGCCATAATAGCGATACTGTTCGGTTTGTACATAAAAGTATTGAAGTCCGTGATGACCTACTTTTACCAAATTCCAACTGCGTGGGGTGGTTTTCCACTGCCAGCGGTCACACTGTCTACACATGTGCATCAACTAATGTGGAGGGATATCTCTGTTGAGTCTCCTAGCACCTCGAAAAGTAGCTAAGTAAAATGACAATTTATATGAAACTAGCTGATGTGCCCGACTTCGTCCGGGCTATTTAAGGATTTATTAGTGATCGCCTCCGTCTGGACTAACTGTTGTTCGATCGGTAGCAAAGTAGGCCTACATATCAAATTTGAGTCGAATCGGTCGAGATTCAGAAACATGCCTATATGAGCGTACATGGTCAAGGTCAAGGACATTGTCGTACGTTAAATTGGACTTGTCCATATTGTTCCCGGGATCAAATTGGGTCCAGAAACATGCCTATATGAGCGTATATGAGCGAGGTAACGTTCAATGACACGGCCGCGCGTGAAATTGGACCCGTCCATAATGTCCCCGGGATTAAAGTAGTCCTACATACCAACTTTGAGCCGATCGGTAAATATCAAGAAACATGTATGTATGACCGATGTCAAGGTCAATGTCAAGGACGCAATCGCACGTGAAATTGGACCTGCCCATATTGTCCCCGGGATCAAAGTAGGCCTATATACCAAGTTTGAGTCGGATCGATCGAGGTTCAGTAACATGCCTATATGAGCGAATATGAGCGAGTTCAAGGTCAAGGTCAATGAGACGTTCCCAGGTGCAATTGGACCAGTCCAACTTGTTCCCGGGATCAAAGTAGGCATATATACCAAATTTGAGTGGGATCGGTCAAGGTCCAGAAACATGCCTACATGAGCATATATGAGAGAGGTCAAGGTCAAGGACGCGATCGCACGTGAAATTTGACCCACCCGTATTGTTCCCGGGATCAAAGTATGCCTACATATTAAATTTTAGTCGGATCAGTCGAGGTCCAGAAACATGCCTATATGAGCATATATGAGCGAGGTCAAGGTCAAGGCTAATGTCGGGACTAGTGCTGACCTCGTTCTGAAAAGTCTGGGCTCTGTGGGGTGTTATTTTAATTACCACTGGTGCGCTGACCACAATGACATATGTATGATGTCGGTGGGTATATACGATCTGATCGCGATTTACGATCGCGATCGCGATCGCGGTACGCGGTTGGCTAACAGAATCGTACATCTCTATATATATAAGTTTCAACATCGCGAATCAATTGTGACATATTTTACGTTTGCATATTATACAATAAAATATGTTTTTCATTTTACTTGGGCGTTCACCATGTCCATGTATACAGGGCCGTGGCGATGGGGGTGTTTCATCCCAACTTTAATACAAATATTCAAAAGCTGGCAATTTCATACCTGACACGACATTTGTTGGAAATTTGATATCAACAATATTTTGAAATTGTTCTCGTAGTTCGTTTTTTAGTGGTGATTTTTTTAGACTAACATTTGGTTATTATTTTGCCAAATTATTGGACTGAAATGGCCATCAGTTGGAAATGATCCATCATCAGTTAGTATTTATACTAATAGCTTACAACCAAGGTGTGTGACCACCGACGGACATCTGATTAGAGACAATCAAACTGGCACACTGACCCATATATACACAGATGAAACACGGGCTGGTCTATCAGCGATTGCACAATAATATTGTTCGAGTTAATTGTTGAAAGGAAATCACACATGACGGCATGACCCCAGATAAACATCTAACTTAACCGCAGAGCGAAGTAGAACCCTACGACAATCAGGTGCTTGTACTAAATCATTTTATCAACAAGTTGAAAACCGTATAGCTGAGTATCCGGATAGCCGTAATTCTAAAGCGAATACGATCTTCGTCGGGTAATGTATAAACACCCCCTTAGTGTTTTCATCAATTTCACATCCATCGGTAAGCAACTTTCACGCTGATTGTCCTAAACTGTATCTAACGACGGGCGCCTCCGAGAACACCACAGCCATAAACATCCACACTCCGATCGCGACTTTTGTCGGCTCTTGTCAGTTGGGCGGCTGGCCCCAGGCACCCAAAGCATTGCATTTGCAAACGGTACGGATAGCGAAAATTGTATGCTTGCCGAACACATTTGACAGTTTTTGTTATGTGTGTCGCAACACGTGTTTCATTGATATTACATTAAGTGTATCCCAATGACATGTCCCACGGATATTGAACAATCATGATATGTCCCATAATGTACACAAATGACGCAAAGATAAAACTACTAACCATTTATATGACTGTGATACATGTGCATTGCGTGTACAAATTCTTCAATTTATGTTTACATTACTCCACTGGGTAACAACAGCAGCACCAGTTGATATATTTCAAACAAAGTTACAGGTGGTACACGATAATCACCGTGACCCCAACCGTACCTACAAGTTATACTGCAAATCTACACCTGCCTATGATCCGTTTGTTCCGACCCGTATATTACGTTCTGACCTAATATCAATCTGACGTAGGTTGCTACGAGTGAAACGACAAATAGTACACCCTCATTCGTTATATTATGTATGTGTTCATTAAGTGTAATGTTGGTCTATGCAAAGAATCTCACGCCCCATATGTATAACGAGTTACACGTATTATGTTATATCTCGATTACTAGCAAATTTCGTTCAGCTGTATTAATTGAACAGTCGATAATAAGAATTTCGAGCTAATCTGATCTAATTGATATTTATGGGGTTCGCATGTTAAACACATTCTGATAGTTGTTCGTAATCGCGATTAAATTAGCGAGCCTTTGATAGAGAAATGATCGTAATCAGAATACAATAGTATTATTAAGCGCGACGTGCCTTTAAAGGTACGAGCGGCGTTCGTTGCAGAAATATTCACATGATTTCAAATCGCCATCAACAGAAGGATTATTAAAAAATATATATTTTTGTTCACATGCCAAACATAATCAGCGCGTAAATAGTATATTGTCGTCAAGAAGTACGATGCTGTACGTAAATAAAGAGCTTGCTCGTGTTACAGAAGTTGTGCGTCTGTTTACATAACACAGCGCAATTCTATTGGTTAGTCACACATACATGGTATAAACGCTCTTTATTATTTCCATATCAGGAAAACAGTAACAAATAACGCTCTTTATGTTTACCATATCCGGATCTAAACAAAAGCTAGGTTATGTAACGTTTTTTGCTTTTGTTTACATAACAAAGGAAAAACATTTGACAATAACATACTGTTTATGCCATATTTCTGTGAATATTTTAACAGCATACCACCACCCCCGCCAACGCCGCCCGTATCTTTAATACCACCCTCCGATACAATTGGGTCCGGTGATTATATACGACAGTTTGCTTCAAATACCACAACTCAACTAAGAAAACTAATTGGGTTGAGCAGAATCGTTCATGTCCACACGAAGGCCCAAGATAAGTTTGACACATGGAATAGGACAAGGAACATCGTTAGGGGTCTCTATTGGGTGTACACATTAGACTAGAGTTTCCGGTTGGAATCCGCGCTTCATTGAATTTAAATGTCCCAAATGATAGTACAAAACTGGTTGGGAGAAACTTATCAGACCCCGGTGACGTGGCGACATGGGTTGGGTTGCGTGTGTCTCACCCTCAACATGTTATAAATTACACACCAAAAATAGGTAATTATTTTTCTGACAGTTTTATTTACAAACCAGTATTTAGTGTTAAATTTGTTGGTTTTCACAGAACAAAACTGTCATGTTGCCCTTCTTCTAGTCAATATTTTGGACCCCATATTGTCATCAGTTGGAAAAATCCAATATTGGTGGTGGTCAAGTTGGAAACTTCCGATAGTTGGAAAGCTTGAGGATCCGGTTGGACAATTACAATCATGTGCCTCAAGGTGTACAAATGGAACTTCCCGATATTGGAAATCAGGGTCTGATTCTAGCAATATGTCGGATAAAGTGGTCACAATTTCACAAATCTTGTATAATATTCTAATTATTTTCTATATTTCAATTTGTGTGCTATTACTCGTTATTACAAACCTATTTCTATCTTTCGGTTGATTACGTTACGTCAGTCTGTGCGGTAATTGAACCCAAACCCACTAGGACTATCTCGAATATGACGTCACGCATGGAAATCCAATCGGTACTACAATACTGATTCATCCTCGTATTGTGTTGAGTAACTATCATGCAAAAACATACACACTAATTTAATACTGCGGAGAGAGATATGATTATGTACATATCGATATAATATGTGATAAGTATGTGAAATGGGGGTATCGGTGGCCCAATCGGTAAGGGGCTCTGATCCAGACCATTTCGCACTCCAGCGCTGACGATATCGGTTCAATTCCCGGTGGAATCATCGCTGACTTTGTATCCCATATCGCTATCTGGGGAAGTTGCCAGTTACTCGCCGATGGTCGGTGGTTTCGCTGGGCACAATGGGTCATTCTTCCAGCCAATGAAATCACTGCTATATTTACCTTAGTGCATGGACTATCCCTCCATCCGATAAAACCCAATAAATAAATAAATAAATTATGTGGATTGGTAAGAAAACAGGCCTATGCATGTGGTAAATAAATTGACCATTACTTTCCAACAAATTATTCATTGCAAAGTGGGGATAAACCCCCGATATATATTTGTGGGTGGACCTGACTAAACTATCCCGACACAACGTTCGAAGATGACTCAACATCATATTTTGGACGTCGCACTCGTACGACGACACCGGAATACGCGCCAAATTTCATACGACAGAATAACCTTTCGGCCGAGTCTGTACAGCGTTTCAAATGAGACAATTGCCTTACACCGTGCATCAATACGACGACTTCATTTGAAAACAAATGGCATTGACCGGAGTTTCAATGTGATCTTACCTATGTGCGCGTCACCTGCCATCAATCCGAAGACTTTTTCCAATAAATAAGCGCCAGTTTGATGTCAGCTTGAGTCGATCCGGTGTCCGCTCTTTACAATTTCAAGCCGTGTCACTATGCGCGCATGCGCAGATATTCTTCAAGCGGATACAACTGCGCAGCTTCCAGTCGGGTATTTGTAATCAGTCACCAGGTTGAGCAGATATTATACAGATTCGGATTGATACTATACGGACATAAACTTTATGTTAGCAGATGTTATAAACATCCGAATTCATACCATACGGACATATACTTTATGTTAGCATATATTCTGATTCGGGTTCATACCATACGCACATAAACTTTGTGTTAGCATATATTATTCAGATTCGGATTCACACCATACAGACATACACTTCATGTTAGCATATTCTATACATATTCGGATTCATAGCATACGGGCATACATTTTATGTTAGCAGATATTATACAGATTCGGATTTATACCATACGGACGTACACTTTAGATTCAATTGACATGTTGTGTGTGATATTACTGAGCATTGCAGCGTCTGCTATCGGGTTTCAGGACATACGCGGCATACGAAACGTCGTTTGTGACGGCCGCAAAGCGACGCCGTTTTACGACAATTCAATCCTTGGTATAATCACAGTGAAATCACTTGAGACATGCGTTTTCGCTTGCCTGGAAGACAGATGGTGCTCGTCGTCAAACTTTAACATTGGAAGCGGTGTGTGTACCTTGCTCAGTGACTCCTACATCGGTCGACCATGCAACTGGTTCCCGTCTCAACCAAACCACGTCGTATCTTACCTGGTAAGTACCAACTTATATCATGAGACAAAACTGGAATATATGTAAAGAAATATGACAGAGCGGTTGCCTTGAATAGTCCGAAATGTCTGACTGACAACACTCTGAATGTGTTTAGTACAGGATAATCTCAAAGATCATGTACGAGAAATGCAATGCAGACAGTTTATGGGCAAGGGGTTGACTCAGTCTCAGTTGTAAATTTCATACCTGACACAACAGTAGTTGGACATTTCACACCAAAAATATGTTGAAAGTGTTCTTGTAGTCTGATTTCCAACAAATTATTAGGATTATTTGTTGATTTTATACCAATATAGTGATATATTTTCCTGCCGTTGGTCAAACTCTTGGACTGAAATGAAATGGCCATCAGTTGGAAATTGTCCAACCTTAGGGGCTGTCAGGTCGGAAATTTCCAACACTTGGAGAGTTTGGTGACAGTCTAGATGCTAGGATTATGCATGCAGTTTTCTGGTTCAGATTTCAAATTTTTCTCCCACTGGTTATGAGGGGTCCTAGTCCTTCCTCGGTGGCCAGTCAAAAATTGCTAATTAATTATTTTTTTTAATCGAGGCCTGAAGTTACATCTCTAGAAGTTAGGATTTTGCTGTTTTCAGGTTCAAATTAAAAAAAATTCTCCCACTGGGCGGAGGGCTCATGGTTCCTCCCCGATGGCCAGTCAAAATCTGCTAATCATTTAAAAAGCATTCGACGCCTGAATATTCCTGGAGTTGGACCTCTAGATGGTAGGATTTTTGAAGTTTTCATGTTTCGATTTCAAAATGTTCTCACATTGCGGCCCAGGGGTCCTAGTTTCTCTCCCGTCCGTGGTCTGTCAGTTGAAAACTGATAATCTGTTTTTGTTGGAAATTGACGCCTGAATTTGCCTGGAGTTAGATCTCTAGATGCATGATTTAGCAGTTTTCAGTTTCAGATTTCAATTGTTCTCACACTGAGGCCCAGGGATCCTGGTACCTCTCCGGTGGCCAGTTAAGAACTGTTAATCGATGAATTGGTATGGAGTTAGACGTCTAGATGCAAGGATATTCCAGTTTTTATGTTAAGATTTCACATTGTCCTCGTCTCTCATTCGTTGTTAATCAAAATCTAATACTCATTAAAATAAATTAAAATCAATGTGACATGACATTTCTGAAATTTCAAGCCAATGGAGTAGCAATTGGTATTACACGAACTTGGTAATTTAGCTTGGTCCAAGGCCTAAGGGGGGCATTGGGAACTCCAAGGTGGACCCCCAAACAAAGACCCTCTAGCCACGTCCCTGTGGGTGGAGGGATAATCACGTGGTTTGGAGGTTTGTGAGTACCACGCATTAAAAATGGCAGGGACACAAACTGTTAAGAGCATATGCTAGTTTATTTTAAAAACAAGTTGATAAATTATATGTTCCGAAATACTCAGTGGTTTTCTATAACATTTTGACTAGGTTGCCAATCGGAGGTTCGTGGAATGAATTACAACATCAGAATCAATGCATTGGTTTGCACTGAAAATTGAACTGGACATGTTTTTGTGTGTTTTAACGGGCATCGATGTTTTAAATGTAACTACGGTCATAATCTGGAGTCCAATATTAAATAAACGTAACACTGATTCTTTGAGTAATATGTGAATATGTGTCACACGACACCAATATTCAAAGTCCTCATTTGTCCCAACAACCACCGACATATTCACAAACACTAAATATTATTTACTCGTTGGTTTGTGGTTACTTCACATGTTCATATGGAACATATGCATATTCACGTATGTTCATATTGGACTTATCTGATTCTGAAATACTCTCATATTGAAAATATACCCGTTATTTCGGTGAAAAACAAGGGTCGCAGTGAAAATACGTTAGCACGGTAAATCGGCTTATAGCACATCTCTATATTTTTCGTGCGTATATTTTCAATATTCACCAGTATTCACGCCTTTATTTGGAGCGATGAAATATGCTCGTATGTTTGTGATCTTATTGAGAACTTATACTTGGCTGGTCAATCATTGCATGGCTGTCGTTTCATACCTATCCAATGATTGGCGGGACAATAATAACTTATCAATTAATCAGATCACATATATACGAGCACATCTCTAAGCGCCAAAGAAAGATGTGAATATGAAAAATATATCAATTAGCAACGAAACTAAGAGCCAAGGAAATGCAACGGACCGACATATGATTCAAAATTTTTCAGAGGGTGTGTGTATGTGTATCAGGGCATGGGTGGTGGGGCTAAAATTTCACAAGTAAACTTTATTGATATTGAACCGGGAATGCTGAACATATTAAGCACGAACATATTTGAAACTGTTGAAATCAGATGTATTTGCAATATTGAAAAGAATATTTTCAGTTTTCAGTTTAAGTAATGTGATACATTGCATTAGAGCTTCAATTGGGCCTATAGTCATAATTCATCTGTGTCTTGTTCCGGTGATCCATATAGGTCGAAAGAGAACGAAAATATAACTCTATGGAGTCCATGCTATCTGTAAAGATATAGAGCAGTGATAGGGAGTGATATTAGCAATTCTCAAGTATCCACGCAGACGCTCTTTATGTTTTACAACATCAAAACATCAAGAAACGCTCTTTACTGCTGCGTACCAATGAAATCCCCTCACACAACAGGTACTTTGACTGCCATCAAATATGTCATGGAACGCAGCAATTCTAAGTAGCAACATGTGTGCCAAAACCTATTTGTAAATTTTGCAAAAAACATTTGGCAATGAAATGCGTTGGAACTAAACTTGTTTTAATTCAAAGTTGGCTGCTATCAGGGCAGTTGAAAAATTACAATTTGATAATAGTCCAGGAGATCGGGAGGTAGTGTTGCTCATATTGACGGACAAGCTGCGACCATGTTATTTTTAATGTTTTAGGTATGGTAATGAGAAAAATCATGATAGCAAGAACAAATTTGTAGCCTTCTTTGTTTTTTTTCGATTTTTCGGGCATTTTTCGACATTTTAAGCCCAAAATTTTCAATTTTTTTTCAATGTGTAAAGATTTCATTTTAGCATGATTTTGGTGATTAAGTTGAATAGTAATTGTGTTAATAATGTTAAATAACTAATTGTGCTGAAAAAATTGAAGAATTTAAATGTTTTTTTTTCAATATTTTACCATTTTTTTTACTTTTTTACGCAAAATCGTCCAAATTGCAACCATTTCATCTTAGTATGATTTTAAGGTTAAAATTCACCATAATTATTTTAATATTGTTAAATAATTTACAACTTGGCTTCTACAATGTTTTTAAATGGATTTAAGAAGGTTTCTACTTGTTTTCTAAGTTGAGGGGGGGGGTCTAATTCAAATCTAATTAAACATTGTACTGTTCAAAATTAGATAAATTCCTTAAGGCGTATGGTAGATATACGTAACTAGTTCCAAAACGTATACATATGCCTTTCTACCCTGTGCGTTATGCACGCGAGTCGGATTTTACAAATTAAATTATGATGAAAAACCCTGAATTTTGGGTGTGGTCACATTTGTGGTCATAATATTCCGATTAGAGAGTGGATGGACATGGGGCATTCGACACTGTGCAGTATATATGTATATATTTACACACTAAGTGTTGTCATCACTAAATCCAGCATTCTGATTGGTCGGCGCCCACGTGGCTAGTTGCAGTTATTTCTCGGTGAATGCGTAACGCCTCATAACTCCAAGCTAATAACACCATCGATACGTCATTAGGTTTGGAAAGACGAATGCGTAATGCTTTGGGCGCATTTTGACTCGCGCAGGATTGACTTAATACATCATCGGGTTTCAACATGAAGAGAAATTGTTCCTATTAACTTTTGCCAAGGGTGCTATTGTGTATTTTGGGCTGATCTTGTCACGATACACTTTTCGATTTAAATATATTTACAAAAGCGGCTTTTTCGCTAAATGTATATAAATATAAGGATTAACTGTCATGTGGACTATTTCTATGGAGATGTAACGGTGAGGTAAGTGGACATAACTTGTATGTAAAACCCTTCGGGTTTTACACAAGTTATGTCCACTTACCTCACCGTTACATCTCCATAAAAACAGTCCACATGACAGTTAATCCTTATATAACAAGCATGACATGAGACATTAGTATCTTTCTACTAAACTGTGCTTCCAGAGTTATCAGGAATCGAGTATCGGTGTTATTTCTTACCCCCCAAAAAATGGTCAATTTTAAAACGTAGTATGTGGGTCAAATGACCACTGGGAGATAATAGGATGTCCAATGACTTCTATATTTCTATCGTATCACAGTAAAGCTTTTTTGTAAATTTGGCGCAGTTTACACGATCAAAGTTCGATTTTCTTTACAATTATATGTTACAAGCAACTAATTATATAGAGTTACGCTTCTTGAAACTCGAGTCAGCATAACTAAACAATCTGGCTGCTGATTGGTTGATTATCATTGAGGGAAATATCCCTAATCGGGAACAGAAAATCATAGCCTTCATAAATATAGCGATTGTGTATGTTTAGATGTCCAGGAAGAGTCTGGTGGTATCCAGAAGTTACGCAAGTGGTCTGGATATGTTTATGCTGCTGATTTTTGTGCAGTAAATGGGGTAGTTGTGGAAATGCAAGATTATCGTTTGAAAAAAATACCGAAAATGGCGCGTTTGTTGTCACATACTGGTGCAGCGGATGGCGTGCTAAGGGAAAATTGACCACTTGAAGTTCAAATAGGCTTAACCAATAGCCGGCGGGACTTTTAGTTAACACTGTCGCCTATGGAAAATAATTAGGTGTTTGTAACCTATAGATACCAAGCTTCGGTACATTAATTATTATTTATATATTACTATATTTAAATCAGATTTATGCATACAGTCGACGTCGAAACAAAAACATGAATGTACCGATTATTCGTGACATTCAAGTTAAATGTTCAATAATTGAAAATTATACTGTGACTGGTTCATTCAACATGAAGTTAATCAAGGTGTATCTTTATTAATAACAGTATACAGTGCTATCAAAATCAGAAGAAACATGTGACCCTGGGTACTTATCTCCCAGTGCTGTGGCAAAACCAAAATTGACAATGCATTCTTAAACCCAAACCTGTGGCGGTTTTTCATCCAATGCACCGAAGCTTCGTGCCATGTACCGAAGGTTCGTGACGTGTCAGAACTACAGGAATATACCACCATATGACATCACATGGTACCGGTAACAAACGTTGAATGGTCACCAGAAACCCGGATATTAATAATTTCAGATCACAATTAACATCGCATTATATATTAACCCATCGAGTAATATGTCATGACACACTATATTACACCTACTATATAACTGCTCCCTCCCTGACACAGGGCTACATATAAGAAGTTTATCGATGTCTACTTAATGAGAGTATACAGTTCCGTCAAAATCTGGCGAAAATGTGACCTCGCATCGTTAACCCCAATCTGTGGCGATTTTTCATTCAATTTACCGAAGCTTCGTGACACGTACCGTCAAATGGCATCAATCGTTGAATGGTCACCATAAACTTTGATATCAGTCATTTCAGATTGTAATTATCATGGAATTATATATTAACCCATGGTGTAATTATGTCAAAATGACACACTATATTACATCCACCCTATATAACTGCTTCCTCCCTGACACAGTGCTACATACAAGAAGTTTATAATTGTCTACTTAAAGGTACGGTTGGCCTTGGCGGTGGGTATCCTGTGAAAATATTTCCACCCGTCAAAAACCGCCACAAACAGAAAGAACAACAAAATGTAGACAGACTTTGTCCGTATACAAATAAGAATTATCGCATAAACAGTATGTTATTGTCATATCTTTGACCATTGTTATGTAAACAAAGGCATAAAAAGTAACTTTTTCTTGTGTTTGTTTATATTATGATGGTAAACATAAAGAGCGTTCTGTGTTGGTGAATTCCTGATATGGAACGAATAACGAGCGTTTATGCCATTTGTGTGTGATTAGCCAGCAGCATAGTGCTGTCTTCTGTAACACAATCAGACTCTTGCTTAGGTAAAATATAGTAAATCTTTATGATAACATGCTGTTTACGCGATGGTCATGGTATATATGAACGAAACTGTATGCGTTTTAATGTTTTTCTGTTTACGGTGATTGGAACAGATATGAATATATTCGACAACTAAGGCCTCACGTGCCTTTAATGAGAGCATATAGTTCTGTCGAAATCTGGCGAAAAATGTGACCTTGCATCATTAACCCCAAATCTGTGGCGGTTTTTCATCCTATGTACCGAATCTTCGTGACATGTACCGAAGCTTGGTGACGTGTCAGAATTTCTAAAATATACCCCATCGGGACATCAAATGGTATCAAACGTTGAATGGTCACCAGAAATCTCGATATTAGTCATTTCAGACCATAATAACATAGCATTATATATTAACCCATCGAGAAATATGTCAAAATGACACACTATATTACACCACCCCTATATAACTGCGTCCTCCCTGACACAGGCAGCATATAAAAAGTTTATCCATGTCTACTTAATGAGAGTATATAGTTCTGTCAAAATCGGGCGAACAATTTGGTCTATAAATCCCGTAGTGTGACACATTTAATATAGACCAAAACAATAAACACCTTTCAACTCAAATATAGTTACATTTTAATTGCAAAAATGGTCCAAACATGAAAAGTTAATTTTTGCCGATATTTAAGTCAACTTTATGAGAGAAAAGTCCAATATTTTTGGTGATGTCAGTGGTGATAATAGTAACAATTAACCATGGCACATCAGACATGTTAGTATTCAATGTATAGAATGCAGAATAGCCAATTTTGTACATCATCCACAACTTGTAATCGATTGCAGGACACGCTGGGGCAATATCTATCATTTTCCATATTTTGGCAGCCATTTTGAGCCAAAGTAAGATTTTGGTTCCAGTGAGTTGGAATATTCATAGGTATAATCATATGCATCACTTTCATTACAAAGTTCTGTTCATTTCTTGTTAAAATATGACTATAATCCCAATTGTGATTTTGTTGTGAAATTTTATACTGCGTTCTGTAAATTCGAAATTTTGAGGGAACGGAAGGGGCTAAGAACCCAAAAAGTGCATATTTAATTGCCCCAATGATCAGTTACACAAAAAACAAATAAAGTCGCATTACTCAACCAGTTCCAAACAGCATGAATCGATCTAGAAGATATTTGTAAAAAAAAGGTCATATTTTCAACTTCCGGCAGCCATTTTGGTGGCCATCTTGGATGGTGAGTTTCAATTTTGCCCCAAAAAAGTGACATTATGTCTTAGCTTCACGAAAATATATACATTTGTATACATTTTACAAGAATTTCACCGCTATAATTTGCATAAAACTGACTTAGGGTCTGGTCTGAAAAACGGCGGCCATGATGGACGCCATTTTGTCTGGAGTCTATACGGCCACTTTTTTTTCTTGTTAACATTGCTTAAAAGTTGAAGGACATAATAAGGAACAAAATGAGTTGGGAGAAGTTAAGTCCCAGGGGTTGCAAGGGTACCCATATTAGCTCCCGGACTACTAGTAGTACTATGACGTCGCCGGAAAATTCTTTCATTTTCGGTCGTCGGGTAGGTCAATAAAAACACGTTTTTCGCCAATTAAGCTACAAATTCACCACTGCTTTCATGGATTTTCGTAATCTACATATATTGTACTACAAAATTAGACCGGATAGCACTTGTCCGTCAAAATGAGCAACATTTGTTATTTCTTGGGGTCGATCTCCTGGACTATAAGCAGAACCACGACAGATATTAATAAGATGAGAATTAGAAACATGTTCAATACTTACCTTCACAGTTCACAATGGCTTTATGCGTGTATTATATCATGCGAAGTGACCAAAGAGACTCTCCATCCAACATATCTGGCACACAATGCGATTATTGAAATTACCAGAAAATGGAGTCATATCAGTTATTTAGTTTTATGGCGCGGGCCACGGAGAAAACACATGTTAAAGAGCGTAAACATGAAACGTCGTGAGTTGGCTTATTTGTGCCATTGTCCGCACACAAATTGCTTAGAATTACCTCATTATGAGTCGATAATTTGACTGAAATGCACTCCTTTTCAGTACATTATCGATTCAAATTGAGGCGATTCTCAGCAGATTATCTACCTAAAACATGTTCTATTATAAGCAGATAATGTGCGGATATTTGGGAGAACAAGTTATTCTATCTCAGTGTACACTTAGGCCGGATTCGTCATCTCAGGTTTAAACCTGGTCTACGTAAACCTCTAGGTTTAAACCGCCGTGAGTCAACAAAATCCGAGGTTTAAACCTGAGACCGCAGGTCTAAGTGACGCATTCGTCATCTCTGGTTTAAACCTGGTCCAGCCAGACCAGTGGTTTAGCAGTAGTGTCTCTGTATTGTCGAGATAAATAATCCCACGTTCCCAAAGCGAACCGCCTCGTTTTATTGATTTCGAAAATCAATAATTACGTCAGCGAGCATATTTTGATTGGAAATATATAAGCGAGAAGCATTAACACCTATACAGCGTGTGTGGATAAGTTTTTGTCAATTTCGTTAATTTGTTTGCGTTTTATAAGCGTAAACCGGCAACTAAACCATCTAATTCGATGGTCCAGCTAAACCAGCTTTACCGAGGCTAAACTTGAGATGACGAATCCGTCTTTTCTTCGTCGCGGTTTAGAATTGTCAAACAATCAGTCAAAGGGTGGAGCTGTAAATAATCTCGAGTGAGGGCGTGTCTAAGTGACGACTGCTGACTGGACCAGGTGTTATCATGTCACAGTTGATTCATTCGCACGCGAGCTTTGCTCAGATATGGACATCTTCCTTCAATATGATTTTTCCAACTATCTTTTGTTTTTATTGGCTTGTGGCAATCACAATCTACGAATTCATTTGAAGGGTTCAACGTTTTAATTTTGACACCGAGACGATGCTACTGCATGACCAGATATGCTATACACATAGTTTGCCATCCTAAACTTATATTGCTATATGTGTCAAATTTGATAACTTATTTTGATGTAGATCATGCCACAAAGCTCTACTCTGGCTACGCACATAACTGTCCATAATATTCCACAGTTCAAAATCTGGGAACTTTTTGATTTTCTGCATGACGGGAAATTTATGACATTGAAAAAAAGCAACGCATGTAATATATTTCTTTATTAAAAGCTGTCCTTCTTCGTGCTTGCCCACTTCCAACAGTTCAGATGCCGCTTCTGGTGTGCAATCATAAGCAAATTGCCTTTACTTGACAGACTTTTGGTTCAGGGTTGATTCGATTTTTGGAGCCTTTATTCTGCGTCAGAGGGCAGGCCCATTTGTGCGACAGGGGCCTGCGACACCTTTGGGCACATTATGATCATTTGAGCATTTTAATTTAAAACAAAAAATTATTTATATTTAAAACAAACAAATATTAATTTAAATTCAAAATTTTATTTCTTGTTAGATTCAACTCCTTACTCAATTTAACAACACAATTTGTTCATTTTTTTAAAAATAATTTTTTTATTATTTTTAAATCAATTTTTTTTTAACCTAACGCCGTTATACCATCCGAGTCACAACACCTAATTTGGTTGAAATCGGTCCAGGGGTATGGTAGAACAGTTACGAACAGACAAACGGACATAGAGGTAGACAGGTGCTATACCCTTTAATATATACATATATACATGTAAATACACCAATTTTTTTTTTTGCGGGTAAAGCATCTTGCAAAAAAATCAATCACAAACAAAGTGATGAACAGCGCGTGAAACTCGTGTTGAGAGATATGGCCTTTGTCAGATTGATTTAAACCCAGAATATTATCAGATCAATGGCCCATGAGCGATACTTGGATGAATAAATCCATTGAGCGTGCACGCGTTCGTGATAATTTATGACGTGTCAATAACTATTGTATCGGCCTGTCTTTTGGTCCGATTGGTAAGAGTGTAGTTTGACTGCATGCTCATATCACCGAATCGAGTTGACAGTTAGCTGGCAACTGAACGTCAAAAACGCCTACTTAGACCAGGTTTGGCTGGACCGCCAATATAGGTTTAAACCAGGTTTAAACTCGGAGGTTTAAACCGGAGATGATGAATCCGGCCATTGTGTTGAATCAACCTGCTCTCCCGAAAACCCGCACCTTATCTGCATATAATATAACTTTAGGTTGTTAATCTGTCTAGAATGGCTTCATTTTGAGTCGATAATGTGCTGAAAATGAGAGCCCTTTTGTCACATTATTGACTCACAATGAGGCGATTCTAAGCAGATTATGTGCGGACAATGACACAAATAAGCCAACTCACAACTTTTCAGATGTACGCTCTTTAACATGCGTTTTCACTGTGGCCCATGCAATAAAACGAAATAACGGATATGAGGCCTATTTCAAAATCAAATAATAATAGTATGTAGCTATTTCATATTATAGGTCGATTATGTGGGTGTTAGCTGATATGTTGCAAAGTAATTTATCATGGTTAGAACTGTTTACTCGAAATAGCGTCAAAGACTCGTGGACATTTCTCTTACAAATTATCTCCGTGCCTGATACATGTATAACATATACGTGTATGGAATATATTGCTTAAATAGTGCCATATTCTGTTTAAATCGTTTTAAAATACGTTCATATTGAACCCTTGGACTTCCAAGAAGATCCTTATTGAGCTTAGTATCCACAGGAGAACATGTTGGCTTGCTAACACAGATATAAATACGTCAATAACTGCATCGGTATAGATGTGGTTTGTATCAAATGCATCCATTCATATCACAACGTGGAATTTAGTAGACATTCCACTATACACTATGTACACCATTTGTTTCCCACAGGCGTCGGGGAGACCATACAGTGCATATCCAGTACACACATATGCAGACAATTCCGTAAGTATAATTTTTATGTTACCGGCCATATTATGAGTCACATATTGCTTGTTGTTATACGTGTAAATTAGTCACAACAATGCAATATCACTAACTTACATGAACATAACGGATTTTCGAATGAATGAATGAATGAATTTATTGCAAAGCCACAACTTATGTGGAACAAGCTAATTATATATACGCTATATACATAATGATCACCAGACAGAGTGGGTGCATTCGCATACAAATATATACGGTATAAACGTGCATACATTCAAATATATATCTGGCAACCAAAAACATAAGATGCTATATATGTACATGTATAATACTGATTGGAAACTACATTTGCAACAAACACGGAACAGTGATGAAGAGCATACAGGTCCGGTGAAAAGCGATGAAGGGTATACAGGGACGGTGAACGGTTATGAAGATAGTCGAGGCACCACAGAATATCGGACCACATTTTTTTCTTTTTAAGATTGTGGCCATACCATGATCAAAAATAATTATGCGGGTGATGAAAGGAGACCATTTGACTGAATCGAAAAATAATTTCACGACACGTCTCAATTCTTGCCGTCGTGACGTCATGGATTTATCGAATCTGGCGACAAATGCATAATGGTTTGATAGAACCATCGAACACCAGGTTTGCACTTTTTTTGAACTTGGTATGTGTTCTACATTGAATATACAATGGTGTGGTGTTATTTACCATGCAAAATTACCCGATGGGTACCATTGGAAAAGTCAAAATAAATTTTATTCTGCGTCATGCTAGGGGTCGGCAACATCTGGTTTCTCAAATAGGAATAGCTCAGCCTCAAGAAAAATGTCGTCCCACCACTTCGGTGACCAGGGAGCACCCCGCCTCGCGTGGTGCCTTGACTAATAGTATACAGGGACGTGCACAGTTATTAAGAGTATAGGGCCAGGCCATGGCATGTGATTACCGATGTACATGGAGGTGAAAAAAACGAAGAGTGTTTGAATGCTGCATGGTCATGATTATACATACCATTGGCTGTATATTATTAGTTACCCCGTGTCTTTTAACGTAGTACGGGTTGTTACCTACCCGAAGCCAACCGTATCCAATGAGGCCGAAGGCCGAATGGAATACGGCTGGCGGGGGGTAGGTTAAAACCCGTACTACGTGAAGAGACATGGGGTGATGATTTTATCTATTGACCTTAACAGTAGATTCCTTATAGAAATGAATAGGGAAATTTGAACCTAATATTTCAGTATTTGATCAGTTTGAACTACATAAAGAATAAACTTAATTCATGTACTGTTTGATATAATTACCATAATAACATATTTCACCATAAATAACTGAACACAAATTTAATTGTCACAGGTATTAACAAATACTGGTATCACACTCTTGACTCGTATTGAAACTGAAACATAATGTGGTCAACATCGAACCCCACGATAGTTCTGGGAACCACACAGAAATGTTCCGTATCGTGTAGCTGCCTCGATTCCGGAAAACATTATGTGTGGTTCCCAGAAATATCATGGGGTTCAATGTTGACCACACAATACGGGTTTATCATGTGTAGCTATCGACCAATCAAATTGAAGATAGCACACTAATCAATAGATAAGTATACGTTTGGTTGGTTGTTTTAGATTGTGTACTTATGTTTCAGCTGCATATCCACATTCAGTTGTATGCATATTATCACTTGTTGGAGACATATTTTCTTCAAGTTACACTGGAATTGTTTTCGTTTTGAAATTCTGTGTGGCACATTTGACACAACATTTGAAGAATCGTCAATAAATAGCGAGTAATTCGGTGAACGGTGTAACGGGTAATTTGGTGAACATCGTCACGGTCACTTGCGTACTTTCAATGCAGCTCATAAAGCCATAGCGATTTGGAACGGGTATATTTGTCCCATTGACCGGTAACATTTCACTACGATTTTCTCCCTTATAGGTTCATGAATGACATGAAATTCAAGTCAGCTATGCGTTAACCTATTTATTGCAAGATTTCATGGGCAAACATCATTGATAAAGTTATCATTTTAAGCCAGGTTTTATGTTTAAACTTTCGAGGCGGCTTCTAGCACTTAGATGTATACGTAAGGCCGATCTGTTCACTAAAACGTTGTTCACTGCATTAGTTACAGGTTGTGGTTAATAGAGTGAGTAGGTGGTGCTGTAGACGCAGTCTCGGCCCATTGCAGGGACGTGGCTATAGATTGGTCTCCGCGTTAGGAGGGCTGTCCACCTTCTAAATATACCCCCTTGAACCATATTATATCAAATTCCCAAGTTTGCGCGTAATTCCATTTGCATGCAAACCACCCGTCGGCGTTTGATATTTCCAAACTGGTCGCCTGGATGGTAGCATATTCTAAATTATTCAGTAGTCTGTTTGTCACTAGCCGGGGTGGCATAATCCATTGTGTCAAACAGTACAAGAAAATGTGTAGATCTAAGCCTGAACAATCCTAATATCCTAATATATATATAACGCCATGCAAATTACCTAGATTTAAAAAAAATTAATTATCAGTTTCTGACTAGCCACTTGGGAGGAACCGGGACACACCGAATCGACCATGGTTCGGCCCGGTATGAGAAATATTTGAAATATGAACATGACATTTGCTATATCCTAGACTGCCATCAAGATTTCCATTTGTTGGATATTTTGAGACCTGACACCCCCCCTCCAACAGTTTCTGATTTCTGTCCAAATGTTTTACCAAAAATAGGAAAATATGCAAATGTTGGTATAAAATCTACAAATTCTCCATTAATAAATGTTTGGAAAATTAAACTACGGGAACAATTTCAACCTATTGTTGGTGTGAAATTTCCAATAAATGTGTCAGATATATCAAATTTCAAACTGTTGAATATTTTACCAAAGTTGGGCGGGGGGTGAGACACCCCTATTATCACGTCCCTGTCCCAACATATGTACAATGACATCAATATATCGTGGATTTATCATGCATGTATTTGAATTCGACCGTTTAGTTACATTATCGTATGTAGGTGGGGACTGCTTTCTCATTTTAATATGTAGATATCTACCATCTGAACGGACATGGCGCATTTGAACCACAATACTGGTATATATTGTAGTGGGGATAATATATGTCGAAATATCTATACATACTCTACACAATCTAAGCATAATCAGAACGAGTTTCAGCTGTTTTCTGTGTTTCTCACAGCTGTGAAGTAAACGCTCTTTATTCAATCCGTATAATAAAACACACTACATTTTAACACATGTTATCGTTACCAAGTTTAACTTTTCAACCTACCTCTTGGTTTAGATCCCAAAAAAAATCCATATTCTTGTGATAAATATTCCCTTACCCCGACCCTTCGAATGCTTGTAGAAAGGTAGTTAAAGGTACGTGAGGCCTTAATTGTCGAAAATATTCATATTTGTTCCAAACACCGTAAACAGAAAAACATTAAAACGCATACAGTTTCGTTCATATATATCATGACCATCGCGTAAACAGCATGTTACCATAAAGACCTACTATATTTTACCTAAGCAATAGCCTGATTGTGTTACAGAAGACAGCACAATGCTACTGGCTAATCACACACAAATGGCATAAACGCTCTTTATTAGTTCCATATCAGGAATTCACCCACAAAGAACGTTCTTTATGTTTACCATCACAATATAAACAAACACCAAAAAAGTTACTTTTTATGCTTTTGTTTACATAACAATAGTCAAATGTATGACAATAACGTACTGTTTATGCGATATTTCTTATTTGTATACGGACAAAGTCTGTCTACATTTTGGGGTTATTTCTGTTTGTGGCGGTTTTTGACGGGTGGAAATATTTTTACAGGATACCCACCGCCAAGGCCAACCGTACCTTTAAGCTATCTATCGACCTACTTCGATACCGGGAAAAATTCAAAAGCTAATACTATTATTTGTATTTTGGAGCGCAAACCGCCATGTGGCTTTAATATGACTAAATATTCCTCAAATAAAATAGGGGACACATTCGGTCTAAAATCTGACTGAAACTACATGTTGGACATTATTAGACCCTAAGGCTAAAACAATACATTTTACACCGAATATTGGTTGGAAAATTTAACTATAACGTAATTGTATATTTGAGCTATGATAATCTATTTTCTAATTCCAATCGATGTATAGTCAACCGCCGACCGGTCTATGACTTGTAGAATCCAATTGTTGAACATGTTACCAAGGTGAGTGATAGAAAATCACCAACAACATCCAACTTCCGCCTCGTCCTTAATGAAAGCAACTGATTATCATGAGACCCATTTCTATTTAATATCAATAAAGAATTCCAACAATCCATAACGGTATAAGTATAACACCGGCCAATAAAGCAAATGCGAATAACAATCTATCTATATTATTATATATGTTTTGTTGCAGTTGGCTCTCCATACATTGCCAGTCGATGTGATGAATTCTACCCGCAAAACAGTTTGCGATTACAAAACGTGTACCGGTACGGGTAGCTACCCGTACGCGTACCCGTATCCGTGCCGGTTTTAAATCGCAACTAGCTAATATGAGAATATACACACGCTAAATTATTAAGATATCACTAGCTCTGTTTTATTAATTTCACAATTCTTTCATAAAAAATACAATTATAACCATAACCAAGTTTTCGTAAAATAAGATTTTTTATGTCATGCCGTGTCAAAATGAACGATTAATGAAAAACTAACTGATGAGTCCAACAACCTATGCTACCAGCCTAACACCATCAGAAATGTGACCATTGTACTCCTCGAAACAACGGACAGCACCTGCATATAACTTTGACTGAACTATTTCGAAATATGTGTGGCCGCTGTATTCTTCACAGTGATACACGGGGTATGGTGATACATTATGAAATTGAAAGCTTAATTCAACGTTTCGGCACAATGCAAATTATTTGACATGTACAATGCATCGAGTGATAGTGATACGATATTGGTGGTCTTTTTTGTTTGTTAAATTATCAATTGTTTTAACAATTCTTGAAACATAGATAGTCAAAATTAAAATATTTTTCCTTCCGATAATGGCCGGTACGGATTTCGAAATAAAATCAGGTTGACCCTGCATGCACGAGCCCTCGAAAATACCTCACTACTATTTTAAGTGTTAGCGCATGGCTCACACCATACGGCTGGACGAACACAACAATATGATTGTCGCGACCTCGAAAACCAATTTGATTACAATTTTGGGATAAAAATCTCAGCATTTGAGATTTGCTCACATTGACTAGTTTTGAAAATGCCACTGTAATTGATTTTAAACATAAGCTAATATCTCAAAAACACGACTAACACCAATGGAGACATAAGAGTCATAGCGTTGGAGGGAACAATTATATGGACACAATAACGCTTCACTTAACAATCCTATGCATTGTCTAATGGGCATAACTAATTGTGGCATGCCTGCCACTATATTTGCTTAGTCCTGATAGTAGGTCAAATATAATAAGCATTAGCATCTCATTTTGGATTTTGGCGGTGGCTTTTTATTTACTCAAACGAATCGGATCGGTTCCAATTATCATCAAGTAGACATGCTGGCCAAAAAATATGTACATCCGTATTTGGTTTAACTCAATGTTTTGGTTATACTTAACAATACTTGTATGACTGTAGCTCTCGATATCATATGCGCAATGCTGATTTTTGCAACTGCTATGGTCAATCGTGTAAACGTAACAGATACGAGCATTTTATATTGTGCAATAGTCGTTGTCTACGCACATATAAAACGAATGTCCATTACATCAGTTGGAGATTGGAAGGGATGCGATTGATCAAGGTCACGTCAACATAATCTATGTCAACATTTCCCCCTTATACGTTTATCATTTGTAGGCGTTTAATATAAATTGGGATATATTGAACATTCTCGGACAGCATGCATGGTCCATTTACAAAACCCGGCTGGCAAATAACTTGAACAACCACAATTGTTCCATATTTTTTAAGTTCCCTTGTCCCATTCAAATACCCAAGCAATATGATGAATATTGAGTGGCCTTTGGTACCATGGATTCATGGAATATGACGCATTGAGACTCTTTGGATTTGTGAAAGGCTACTGGCGTAATATGAGGCCGCAGTCGTGGACTATTTGTACAATGTAGTCAATTACTGACTGCTGAGACACTCACCTGAACGTGAAGACACGGACTGAAGATCACAACAGTTAGTACATGTACATTCCAAAATCATTTAGTCCATAGGATGTCTCCTCCCAACTGGGCAAACATACTCCCAAAGTTCGTAAACTGCCTTTGCACACCCCCTGATATTAGAAGTGATGCATCCAACCCGACACGCTCCTTCCTTTTTTTAATGGTCGACCCTAATCAAACATTTTGATCCCAACTATCGGTGAACCATACACACCAAGACGCCATTTATTAACTGGTCGGACCCATTTTAACAAATATAACAAAGGGACCTTACATACTATATATATATATATATAGTAAATAGGACTGATGGCTCATGAGAAAATGTTTTACATACATGTAGGGTACGATTTGTGTCACTGGCTCCACTCCTATTTTACCTGCTGATCCCATTTGAACAATTCTAAATCCCGGCCACCCAATGACTCATACCAAATATAAGCTGAATAGGCCTGATTGCCCTTGGTTATTAACGGAATTAAAACATTTACTATGGATAAACAAGTTATGTCCCTGGCTCCGCCTTTAATTGACCGCGTGATCCAAAACGAACAAATCTGTATCCCTGTCACCCAAGAACCATCCATACCAAATATAAGCCAAATAGCCCCAACGGTTCTTGAGAATATGATATAAGAATTACTATGGACGGAAAAGGTTACGCCCCAAGCTCTGCCCAGTTTTGACCCGGCGACCCCGATTGAACAAATCAGAATCGCACTCAAACGGGGACCATCCACACTATACAACACTCAATTATGACCTTCTGGTACTTGAGAAGAAGATGTTGACGGATGGACGTCTCACGTGAGCTAAAAAGCATCCACTCTCACCAAATTTCCTATATGTAACTGCGCGACAACAGGCATTTATTGTTCAATGTCATAACTGTCATATTCACATGTATATCTATAAATATAGTCCAGGAACATTAGAGTAAATTAAAGAGATTTTTTTTCAGATTATGTTGGCGAATAAGAACCGATATGAGCATTTTATGCTATAGCAATTTCTCCGAGGGTGTATATTTCAGTGAAATAAAATATAAATATTGGTCGGGGGTGTTAACTATTTACGATTCCTGCCATTTGAAGGATTCGAGAATGAACCATCAATTTCAAAATAAATTTACCCAGTTGCTTATTGTGAATGAACCACTGCAACCTTTTCAAGGTAGCAAACATAACAAAGACTAGCAGCTGATA
Organism: Siphonodentalium dalli; assembly: GCA_032622095.1. Taxonomy (NCBI): domain Eukaryota; kingdom Metazoa; phylum Mollusca; class Scaphopoda; order Gadilida; family Siphonodentaliidae; genus Siphonodentalium; species Siphonodentalium dalli. The sequence goes on from CP136068.1 coordinate 103,025,883, forward strand.
CCAATCATTCAAACATGCAAATTAATCGAGCCAAGGTCCTTTGCTTGTTGAATAGATTGCAACTGTTGAAAATAACACTTTATTGTAAATTATAAGAATTTGAAAAATCATGTTTGTTGTATAAGTGACAATGTATCATGTTGATATTTTAAGTAAAATCTTATCGGTGCCGAAGGCTGTCGTTGGTAGCGCAATAACAATATAGTGGCCGGATTAGAAAGCAGCGTGGTGCTCTGGTTCGGAATCCCACAGTTACTCGCGATAGTTTGTGCATGAAATCGATGTGTGTCATATCGAGTGTGGCTAAACACAAACACAAGTATCGTGGTCGCAAACTTAAGATGTCACAGCAAAAAGGAAAATTGTTCTTTGATTTTGAATATCCGATTTCATTGTTCTTTCTTCTGGTGTCGGTTACCAAGTCCCTCCTCTGTTTGTATGTGAACGTAATTGAGGAAAGTTCAATTATTTCTATCTTGTGACACCTACTGTGTATGTAGGTAGAGAGACTACTCAAGTTTTGATCAATTGTGTGTTCTGATTCCGTGTATAAACTATCCTTTATTATGAGGTTGATCTTTTGGCTGTGTTATAGGGCAGATATAGTTTATACACATATACACTGAAGCTGTGCGCGTCGACGACATTGGCTTCTTTCAAACCTGTGCTGTTAAGTATCGCCAAGTTCGTCCACACTCTTTTTGGAGAGAGAAAGCACTTGCCATACCGGCGCATCAGTAATTAGTTTATGGTTCAATATTACTTTGTGATCACCTTGGTCGCAATGGACGGATGACATTCATCGATATATGAGCGCCACCTTCATTATCTTCGGGATAAATATGTGTCTCTTTTTCTTTGATATAGTCCGTGGGCCAATTCTCCGAAAGCCTCTAGTTTAGAAGTTGAATGCACCCCCTCCAACAAAGGTTTTTATATATCAAATTAAAGGTCATTATATGACACATCCGATTTTGCTTGATGCCCGCTTCAGGATGCGCCCCAAAATGGATTTTTTCAAGGAAGACAACTCCTACACCTTAATAAAATAAAAAAAATTCATCGAGTACAAGTGTCAGCATATAAAAATATGACTGGTTATAAAGTGAACAAGACATCGTTTATAAACATTAAGCAACATGAGATACAACACTGGACCAATGTATAAGCTAGTTCGAAAAAATTGCGATAAATATTTTGAAATTGCGAAAAATTACTTGAATTTGGAAAAATAGTGTCACATATAATTGGCTGTAACTTGTGAAACACATGGGATATTCACGCCCAACATATCTCAAAAATTGCCCCAATGAGCTAGCAAAACAATTTGGATGATGGACTGATAATTATATTTCTGTGAAATTGCGTTGTTGGCATAAACTTAATCCCACCCCCTAAAATATAATTTTCTCAGAAAAATGAATTGCATAGTTTACACTTAGAATGCCGCATGCAAAGAAGGCTTTAGGAGCATAAAATGAAACAGTGTAGAGATTGATGAAGGGGAATTATAAAAAAAACCTTGTCCGAACATGTTCAAAGATGAAAATTTGGGGAAAAATGGCGACAAATGGTATTTTTTACTAATGTCTCAAAATTTTACAACATTGTGATTAAATTTTGATAGGGGTATGGAAACGACACACGAGGATACTGGTCCAGAAAATTTAAATTCAATAAACTTCACATGATCACTTTTTTTGTCAACTATTTCATAGTTTTACAATTTTTTATTTCAATGTTTGTTCAAAGCCGATTCTATATATATGGTTAGCAAAGGCTGATGAGTGGACTTACGTTTTACCGGGAGGTATTTACTTATTTTGTGGCGCATTTTGTGACATTAGACACAAGTGACGATATATACAGCATCGGACACTTCATGTTTAATAATTGTTTTAAGGTGGCATCCAAAACGGCCACCAACATCGAAGATTTTCAAACTTACCGACACAAATTAAACTGGGTTCGTCATATGGGGATAATGGAATTGTTCATTAAGAATGCATTCACTGGTGCTCCTCAACAAACTAATGAACTCTAATATCTTGGACCAACTCATTTATTGTGATGAATAATTGATTGACGAAAATGCCCAATAACTCTGCGCATCCTCAGGGTAGCCAGTTAAGTCAAAATTGGCACTACTTCGGTTATTCCACGCAGATATCCTCACATTTCATATACCAGTACATCCTGACATGTCGGCGGCCAAATAACAATTCGCATGAATCATTGTAGCCTATTGCAAATCTCAGTAGTTCTATAATTGCATTTGGATAGGGATGAACTGCCATCAATGCATTTATGACATGTAGGGCTTCCGGGCCCCCCACACAGCGACCATGCGTTGGCCGTCAAGGAAAACCAAACCCATAGAATCCCATGCACCCATATATCTCATGCGCGGTGACGATACTTTCTTTACCGGTACTTCTGTTGCGGGGTCATTTTAGCCAGACCTATTTTCAAACTTGAGGGAGACAAGCAGAACTCCCATTGCTTGATTATATATTAGCACTGGGAGACGGACCGGGCCACCCGGTGCGATCCGATACACTGCATGACAAAAGGTTCAGTGCTTCAGTATTTTAGGAAAAATATTTGACTCTGTTTAGCTGTTGTTTCTGCCCAGCTTGTGGTTATATATTCTGGGTCAACTGAAATCACTTGGGACCCGATGGGCATGAAAGAGACAACGAGACTGGACTGGCTGATCATGATTACGCCTGAATCTTGCTTCATCAGTGATTCATTATATATTTGTTTTTATGCATATGCATCTGGGTGCTGACTATTCCAGCTCTGCGTCCAGGGGATAGCATTATATACATGACACTCAAACGGGCATATAGGTAAAGGGACATACTTTAGGGACACCTCATGTCACAATGCCTAGAGTTGTTATCATATAACCATACACATGTATCCTGTGCACTATATATATGGCTACGGTTATATATGCCTGACAACATAGGACTACATATGGAGCCAAAATTGCATAGGGTTATAAAGACATGGCATTCCAGAATGGGTTGAGTTATTGTGCCAAGTAATTGCCTTATAGTTTGCAAGAAAAAAGTGTTGCTTAAGAAGTCTGCAGTTTTGTTATTGTTCTCGAATAACAACAAGAGAAAAATTATCGTAATTCGTCGATTTGAATACATGTCGGCTTGTCACATAAAGCACATACACATTTTTGACAGGATGTAAGTAGGTCACCATCGACATTAGTAGATTGTTAAAGTTGTTGCATAATATGATACATTGCAATACCTTTTTCCTGTGACCCGAGAATACAATCGTGGTATTCAAGCAAGCTAGGCTTCACACATCATGTGTCCATGACACAGTTCCAGACAATGCCTAATATTTATCAGATGGTGATAACAAAGACTCCTTGACATGCATTGTTTTCGCGAATGGTCGAGTGCAGAATCTACATGTATTTCAAAAACACTGAATTATATGTTTGCTATGGGGTCGAATGTCACGTGATATGGTCCCTGAATGGCGACATTCACGTAGAGTTAGTTCCTGATCTCGTGCTAGTATGTTACCACGAGGAAGCGGATACAGGTTTACTGTTACATGCAGCCAATGCAGCCAATGCAGCACACCTCAGTCAGAAGCTAGTTATTATTTTTATTCCACTGATGTACATGTCGAAATACTAGAATGTTATGTTTCTCAATGAAGAGGAGCTAGGATAATTCTTCATACTGAATCCAAAAATAGGTGATGTGTCATTTCCGTGAACGACATAGCGGACAGTATTGTCCAATGGGGTGTGTGAAATCTTGCCTCTAATTCACGCGTTGACAGGCTACGACATTCACAAATACCTATACAATGAATCCGTTTAATTTAATAGTCAAACGCAGTAAAATGGGATGCGACTTTAAATTTGCATCAATTTGTGTAATCTATTAATATTGACGATGACACTATATATCCTACCAAGAGTTTGCATGTGGGCTATATTATGGTGGGCCATAATGTCGTCTATTCGACAAATTAACGCACACGTTCTTATGTTGTATAACCGAACACTGGAACACATCTTCTACCTCCAGCAGCCACATACTCCTCAAAAAATCACACCAACATCTTCGTGCGAACTATATCATTGAACGGCACATCATACTAACTCCCAAGCCTCGTGTACCATGTCATAACAGCCATGACTGGTCGCTCTTTGATTGGGTCCTACACACCAGACGGATTATACTTCCGCCCGATCGACTCTGACAACTGAGCTTTGGCTGCAAAAAGATTCACGTGAATCTGACACATGATCTTGTTTCAGTGCAGACTAACCATGTAACAATGTATGTGAGAATGTCTACAATAACCGAAATAGTATAGTAGCATGTCTTGAAAACTGTTTGGCAACACAATATTATATACTACGTCAACGATATTCCCAATAGAACGTGTTTGAATATACTTTCATTTGCAGACGACACAACTCTCCATATTTCTGGAAATGACCACCGCCAAATTGAAAAACAAGTTAATTCAGAATTAAAAAAAGTTCACAATTGGTGTTGTAGCAATAAATTGGTTATTAATATAACAAAAAGTAAGTACATGTTACTACACCCAACTAATAATGACTTTAAATGGCATATTCTTAAAATAAAACTGAATAACGAGCCACTAACACGAATTGGAAACGTTAGACCGGAACAGTTTCTTTAATATAAAATATTTCCCCTGAACACATCAGAGATATGCAACTTGAAATTGGAGGCTGGTAATTTGGGCATACAATTTCAATTTTCTTCAGAAACATTATGTAAATTGATATTACTTATCTAAACTGATCCAAAAGGCACATATTAGTGATGATTATTTTAATCTTTCTATACACTGACTTGTATCAAGTAATCCCCCAATAAATGAGTATCAATAATCCTTAAGACGCAACTTACTCATTAGCTTAAATTAGTAGGGTTCTAAGGTCTGTTTATGGTTACCAGTGAACTCATGATTAACAATTCCATTGTCCCAAGATAACGAACTCAGTCACGTTTGTGAAGGAACATGTGAGAAGCTTCGATTTTGTTGGCCGATTTGGATTCCATCCTAAACTTATTGTCAAATATGGAGCGTATGTAATGCCGTATCTATTGTCAGTTGTGGTCACTGTCCCTACATGCGCGGCACAAATACCGTTCTGTATAACGTAAATCTCACTCATAAGCCATTGTAGCCATATGTGTTCAGTTGAAATACATATGTTTATAATCTTTCCATAACAATTCAAGTAAAAATTGAAAAATATACGAAATAGTTGCCAGAAAGGTGATCGTATGAGATGTTATGAACTAACTGATTACAGACCATTGTTCTCGTGTGTTTATACCATAGCCTATCAAAATTTAATCAAAATGTTGTAAATTTTACAGAAATGTTAATATTAGATCACGTTCAGATACCGTTGTTTATTATTCCGTTCATCACTCTGTACACTGTCTCAGTTAATGCTTCTAAAACCAACTTGACATGCAGAATTGTAGAAGTGTAGACTGCATAATTCTTCTGCAAAAGTTATATTTTAGGGGGTGGGGTTAAGTTTACGAACATATCACATTTTCACAGCAATACTCTTGGCATTCCATTATTAAAATCGTGTTGTTATGTCATTGGGACAATTTATTAGCCATGTTGCGGATCAATAGCCCATGCTGTTCACAAGTTATAGTCATTTATATGTGACAATGCTTTTCAAAATCCAAGTAATTTTTCGCGATTTCAAAATATTTATCGCAATTGATTTTTTAACTAGCTCATAAATTGGTCTAGTTTTGTATCTCGCGTCATTTTATGATAATTTATTATTAATATAAACTATATCTTGTGCAGATTATAACCGCAATATTTTGTTTATGCTCTGACACAAGAAAATGTTCAATTTTATTTTAGGGGTAAGAGTTGTCTTCCCTGAAAAATCTATTTTGGGACACTCTCTGAAACGGGCAGCAAGCAAAATCTGATGCGCTGTATGATGACCTTTAATTTGATAAATAGAAACCTTTGTTGGAGGGGGGTTCAGCCGACTCGGAAAATATCTTGTTTGGCCCACGCACTAATAAATATGGTTGTCTGTACGTTCAGTACTGTGTGGGTATCTATTGATCCATACCCCATGTGGCCCCCGGGTAGAATTGGGCTTCCGCCCTACTGCAACGGGTAAAACTCTCCTAATGTGGCATCCAGTGAGATGTGGTGTACTAGTCCTGGAGGTATTAGGGCGGTAGTATCAGGTGAGACATCGATCTGCGGATACGGCTTAGCCCATGGTCTTCTTTGGTCATATATCTCTTCAAGATGGTTGAGTTGACCCGGCTCAATCAATCGGCTAGTCACTCCTCTCCACTGTGTTTCAGATTCAATTTGTGTTATATGTTGTATTGCTCGTCTGATGTTTGAAGTATTGTTATTTGTTTTGTCACGTATGATGTTTGTGTTCTCTCATGTCTCTTTTGTTGGTCCTGCTGATTCTTGAGTGCTGAATTCTGTATTGTTCACGCCTGTCTCATTGTGGAGAGGTACCGGGAGGCTGCTATATTCAGTGGCTAAACTGGTTACCGCTTCAGCTATGTACCAGTACGAAGGGTAGTCCACGACGGTTGCTGGGCAAGTTGTCGGTTATCTGCTTTACGTATGGCAACTCAAACCAAAAAACAACTATTGCTCGTAGGAATGATGATTCAGCAAGTTCTAATGATGATGCGTTACAAAGACGACTTACAATACATATATGGCAATATTCTGAATTTTGGTGGGAGGGTTAGTTCTTTGGAGATCCTGGTTACAAATGTTGGACCAAATATGTTATCTTTTATATTACTGTGTGCCGACAAGATCAGAGTAGTTATTAAAACTAAACAAAGGTGCAAAGACGTTTACTGAATGTAACGTAAGTCGTTGAAGATACATTATGAAAAATAAAATTGTAAATTATTTTGTTCATCTGCTATTCAACTGGGACCGTTTTCTGCTTGAACATTCAGGTTTATATAAACACATATATATTCTTAACATCATGCAATACCAGATATGTGAACAATACAACAAGGAAGAGTGTATTCCATGAACATTAAATACTTTGTGCCTTAATGTTTGTGGAATCGCGTGTATACCAATAATGTCTCAAAACTCAAAACACTCACCTCTGATGTTCGGGTACTTTTAATAGTGTTTATGATGTCATGACGCATCCATCAGCAAACAAAGAACTCTTCAGTGGTATTTATTTCCTTACTTTGGCTCCTGTTGGCCTAATGTTCCTGGACTAATAAATAATTATTGATAATTTGGTTTGAAACTAGATAGTTACTACTCACCGTTCTGCGCATTGAACAGGTTGTCACAACAAGTAGATTTAAATTATATTATAACAGCTACGCGTTGTTTTGTTAACACCGGAGACTCATTGACATTGGAATCTCATATGATGAAAACAGAGGTCCCCAGAACAAAAATTGACCCCACCCCAATAGTACTTAATCCTATACAAAGGTATCCAACTTGACCCGGCCTAATTTGTTATCATTTTCACAAAGTCCACAATCAGGTTCAATTTTTTTTTTTTTACATAAATGCCTCATATATAGGTAGAAAGATATATTATTACTCTTCAATTTGATGTATCCCGTGTAAACATTGGTTAAGACAAACTCCGCTTGTGAGCACAGGTCTGACGTAAACCGGCTGTAAAATTTCACTCGTTCGAGATGGTGTCCGCTAAACTGGATAAAATAGTCCGGTTTTAACACCGACTCTCGCTTCAAAACACGCTCAACGGTAAGTAGAATATATATATTATACACCAATAGAAACGGAATTGCTTACCGACCCATCCAAACCAAGCATGCCACACCACAGCATCGTATCTCGTATTTATTAAAAAAATCAGTTTCATAAACCCGAAAGCAAATTGAAATTTTCCAAAACCGGCCATTTTGTAAAATATTGTAAGCAAGCCGAAATGACGTAACACTAATTAGTCATGGGCCAAATATATAACGAAGAAGTGTATATACGCTCTAAATATTTATTAAGTTATATTCTTGTCCATATATGTATGTTTTCAAATCGGAATTCGTGTTAATTCAGTTTTTGTGTATTTATTTAATTTGTATAACTATATATTGTGTAACATAAGAACTATAAATAGTATTCATAGCAGACTCGCACAACATGGCTGGTTTTGGAAACTTTCAATTTGCTTCCGGGTTTACGAAACTGAATTTTTCAATAAATACGAGAGATACGATGCCGAGATGTGGCGTGATTGGTTTGTGTGGGCTAGTAAACAATTCCGTTTCTAATGATGTATAATATATATATTCTACTAACCGCTGATTGTGTTTTTGAAGCGCAAGTCGGTGTAAAAGTCGCACTCTTTGACCCAGTTTAGCGGACAACATCTCGCACGAGTGAAATGTTACAGCCGGTTTGCGTCAGACCTGTGCTCATAAGCGGAGTTTTTCTTAACACATTTTTACACGGGATACATCAAATGGAAGAGTAATACTATATCTTTCTACCTATATATGACGCATTTATGTAACAACAATTATATTTAGGTATTTTGAACCTGATTGTGGACTTTGTGAAAATGATAACAAATTAGGCCGCGCCAAGTTGGATACCTTTCTATAGGATTAAGTACTATTGGGGTGGGGTCAATTTTTGTTCTGGGGACCTGTGGATGAAAACTGCTGGCTGGAGGATGTGACAAATGATTTGGTTGTGCAACGAGTAAAATCCAAGATGGCTGCCGGCGGCCAAGTTTTTTTTATCGAAATTGTTCAAATTAGATAGCTCCAATCTAGAGATTGCCACAAAGATTTCTGTGAAGTTTGGGATAAATCAGATGAAAAATGTTGAATGCAAGATGTAGGGCTTGCCGAAGATGTTAGTTATGCAAAGTGCAAAATTAATGATGTCTGTCGGCAGCCATGTTTTTGTTCAACAATCGTTCAAATTCGATAACGTCCATCTAAACATGAACCTAAACATGACTGTAAATTGTAAAAAGATTTCTCTGATAAATGTTGGCTGCAAGTTGTGCCGACGAATTGAAATTTGAAGTTCAACATTGCTGGTGGTGGCCATATTTTAAAACTAATTTCCCGGAAAATATGTATTGCTCCCATCAAGAGGTCACCACGACGACCCACATCAAGTTTGTTGATGATCAGATGACGGATCATGTGGCATGTAGGTGCAAGTTGAGCTAAAAGGCGGATGGGTTGGGAATGTTAAAAATAAGCAGGAAAGTATTCCAGGTTTGTTGGGGTGTCAAAACAGCCAAAAACATTTTTTACACCCGCTTGTATTTTTATTTAAAATACTGTGTGAATTCCACTTTCCTATTTTAAGTTATGAATGTCATTCGCATGGTAATATATTTCAGAGTTTTATATCTAAGCTACGGTCATTGAGAAATGGAATATTCTTAGTCATATGTTCATGATAATTTTTTGCCTTATTCGGCTTGTGATACTATTTCGTTTACTATTGTTCTTGTTAGCTGATCAATGAAGAAATTGATACCTTATGCTATGATAATTATTTTGAATAATGCGGTATGAATCATTGTCGCGAACTTCTGGGATTCTCACCATAAAACGATCATAAATATGTGAATGAAGTGAATATTACATATTTCTATTCCATCATTCTTTGAACAGAAAACTCAAAATTTATCAATTTGGTAACATTGGAAACGGTTTCTATTCTATTTCTATTGTATCCACCACTCAATATTGTAATACAGCAAAAAGTTCACTAATAAGACAATTTGGAAAGTATTTGTGTTAATGGTTGCTATGAAAACTAGATTATATTCCATACATACCACCTTTTCTGTTATGTTGTGAATGAACAACTCACATCATGCCGTTTTTTAAAATTAATTCCGAACAAAATTTGGTAAAGTATTTGAAAATATAATCATTTTCAATCAAAAATGTCCATTTTGCAGCATTCACGATTACAGTTGCCATGGTAACAACATATTTTTATCAGGAAAATTACAAAAATTACAAAGCCAACGTAACAAATATAATAATATAACAATATCGCTTTATATGTATGGTATATGGCTAACTAGATGTTTTGTTCATAAGATCAAACTTAACAATCTCTGATTTATCTTTAACGTATTATGCAGGCCGTTTTTCCACATACACCATAAACACGTAGTACTTTAATTATATTTTTGTGAAGAAATAAATATTGTTTAAACCAAACATGTAGTACTTAAAATGTGATTATATAAACTGTTCTTTTTTTTTTCTTTTTTTTTCTTTTTTTTTATTTAGCAGAAAGAATGACAAAGGAAGAAAGACAAGAATTCACACACATTCATTCTCTCAATCCAAGGCTTGGAAGAGTGAGACTCTACCATGCACTGGCCTACTTTCTTACATATGATTCTAAAATATTTAAAGACACACAGTGTGTTTGGATAATTTTATCAAAGAGTGTTCAGGTTAAAAGTAAATTTTAGGCTACGCTATAATTTATTTTTCTCCAGAAAATGGGCTTTATTTTGCTACAACCATGCTGATAACAACATTTTTTCTTCTTTTTTTTCTTCTTCAGAATATTTTGTTACATGTAGTATTTAATGTTTGTATAATCAAAGTTCCAAACACTATGTGCAGTTTTTAATATTTTAACATTCTGAATTTACCAAAAACAATATAAATAGACAATTTAACATAATTATTGCAACTGTATTGTAAATATTGTAGTTGTTGTAATTATTGGTTCGACAGCACTCAGGGAAAATACACAACGCTCTCTTGATGTTTCAGACTGTTGCTGAAAAAAAAAAGATTAAAAAAATTGTGGAATTGTTAAGCAAACCGGTATATCTATTGACGTTCTCGGGGAATATGATTGGAAAGTAAAATGATCGGTGTACTGAAATTGTACAGATATTGTATAAGTGTCTGCCGCTCGGGTACCGGGTAATTGATTTATTTTGTGTGTTGTCCAGTCACTGGTAAGCTCGGGGTGTACTTTGTGTCTGAAAAATCTGTTATTTAATTACATTATTATTTTATTTTTAAGGTATTTCGAAGTGTCTGCCATTGGTTATCGAATTCATAGTTCATGTTACATTTTGCGTTGTATCTCTCGCATTCATACCTAAATTGAAGATCAAAAAGGAACGGTCGAAGTGATAGTTGTGTGGGCGTGAATTTTGTTCTATATATATATTGTTTCAGCACTAGTAGGAACAGATTACTTTTTGAATTTTTGTATTCATGATCTATGCCAATAATGATATTCTTTTTTGTTAGATCAATTGGGAAATTGGTTGTTTCTTGCCCATGTTTCAATTTCTGTCATAAAGGTTTGGACGTGGGGACAGTTCCAGAAAATGTGAGAAATGGTTTCCTGGATTGCAAAAATCGTCGACTCGAAGGCTAGCCACCTTCAGAAATTTATTGGTACTAATAATTCGTGTGTTTATTCTAAATTGGAGCCACTGTAATTTCGTGTCCGTTGTCGTTTTAAAGGGCATGCTCAAATATTCTTCCCAATTTTATATTTTCTCGCCAAATTTGGATTCCCATTTTTGACATGCATTCGGCATGGTTTTCTCATTTGATAGAATGTTATAAAATAATTGACAGCCTTTTACACAACGGAGTATCGGAATGAGATTGTTTGGTATACATGGGTAGGGTATACGGATTAAGGGTTGGTTAAGAGAACTTGCCAATGACATAATCTGACGCTTTATGTTGTTGATAGTTATGAAATCAACGCGGATGTTGAAAGTTGCATAAAGTGTGCATGGGGTATGGAATGTATTATCTGATTGGAATAGATCATTTATAAAATATATTCCGGCATCTCTCCACGATTTAAAGTTAATCGACGAACCTCCGATTTTTATTTTCGGATTATTCCATACAGTTGAGGCCATAATAGTATTGATTGAATTATTTAATCGCATAAATTTACACCATGCTGAGAAAACATCTCTCCAGAATGGATTTGCGAACTTGTCTGTTTGTTTTACAATATAATTTGGGTGATAAGTAAGAAAGAGTGGATCTTTTAAGAAAGAATTGCCATTGCATAGTGAGGCCCATTTCGATTGTTTGCAAACCAAGCGTCTAATCCAGCTAATTTTCATGGCGCTATCAAAGTTTTCAACATAATCATTTTCAAACCTCCGTACATATTATCGCGTTTGGAATTCCAGATGAAATTATATAGAATAGTATTTATGGTCTTCACAAATGCTGTATCTGGGCTTGGGAGGGTTATAAATAGGTGTGTCAATTTTAGTAAGATAAGGGATTTGACAACTGTTATTCTACCTAACGGGGTCAGGAGTCTGTGTTTCCAAATTTGTGTGATCTTTTCTATATCTTCGAGTTTATAATTGTAGTTTATATTCATGTTTGTTAAATTAGTGTCGAAATATATCCCTAGAAAATTAAAAGTGTTTACAGTAGACAGGTTTAATTCCTTAAGAACTTGTCTTATTTTAGTATGTGACCCTATCCCTATCCATGATGCTTGACACTTTTCAGGATTTATGCGCAGACCCGATACCCGAGCAAATTCGTCCAGTGTTAAGTACGATTCGCGTAGACTATTTTCAGAACCATCAAGAATGAGCGTCGTGTCGTCCGCATATATTGTTATTTTGTACTCTGAACCACCGAGGAATATCCCTTTAATTGTATTGTTTTGGCGTATCATCAGCGCCAAAACTTCAACACAGGGGACAAAGATATACGGTGATATTGGGTCACACTGGCGGCAGCCTCTACCTAGAATGAAGCTCTGAGATATATGACCATTAATCAGAATATATGAGCTGGCATTCTCATACAAAATTGATAGTCATTTCTTTTCAGAATCTCCGAAATTAAAAAGGTGAAGACATTTTCTTATAAATGACCATGAAACAGTGTCAAATGCTTTTTCAAAATCGATAAGAAGCAGTAGGCCAGATTTATTTTCTTGTTTTGTCCTGTGAATTATGTCGTATATTAGTCGGGTGTTGTCACCTATATATCTACCCGATAAAAACCCGGTTTGATCAAGATTGATTATCGATGGGAGTACACGTTTTAGTCTGTCCGCTATACATGACGAGGCTAGTTTGTAAGATGTATTCAAAAGGGTAATAAGACGCCAGTTTTTTAACATCTGCCTATTTCTGTCCTTTTTATGGATCATTATTATAATTCCTTGCTTTTGTGTGATTGACAGTTCTCCCGTTTCATTTAGCGACTCTGTTAAAAGGGGGCCAAAGTCAGACCAAAAGGATTTATAAAATTCACATGTGTATCCTGAAGGCCCTGGGCTTTTATTATTTTTGGTTTTCCTCAGGGCGTCTGTTAATTATTGTAGGGTTAATGGCCCTTCAATACTTGTTGCTTGCATAGTGCTTAGTTTGGGACATTACCCATTGTTAAGGACGGAATGTATGTCACGATCATCCATAGACCAGTCTAGTTAATAACTAGACCAAGGTTTCCTTACAGTCAACTCTCAGTCTAGAGACACCGGTACCAAATTTCATTTCCGCGAGAACGGGGACTTCCCATCTGGCGATAGCTCATTAATATTCATGTTTCCAAATATAGCACTTTGAATGTTTACTTTCAAATCGGCAACAATCATTGGAGTTATTTGATGCGGCAAACTTTTGCCGTAACCGGTAGGAAGAATGGCTAACACATCTTTTCTTGTTATCAACAAACTCCTCAGAATAAGCTCCTGTTCTTGTTTCAGCGAATCAATACAAAGTTTCGTTAAAACGTTCTTAATTGCAATTTCGAGCATTTCTATTTCGCTAAAGTCTTCCATTGTTTTAGCGTAGCCTCGCTTTCATCTAGAATTTCCGCTTTGGTAATACTTATTTTTAGAACTATTGGGCGGGGCTTGTATGAATACTTACTATTGAGTGAAGAATTTGAATAGGTAATGGGATTTGCAGGCAGTTCTTGGCTGGTCGAGCAACGCATTGCCTGGTGCGTATTGGTTGGATTTCTCCCGTTTGAAATAATTTATGCCATCAATGTCCCAAGACCTAATTTGAAAGTAAAGAAAATTAGGTCTGGTTTTAATAAGACTGTCCATAGACCTATTAGAGTATACATTCATGTAAAAGTTTCTTGCTTCTTCCATGATATCGGCTTGTTTTGTGATAGCACTACCATCTGCGGATGTCAAACAAGTAAGAGTTTTGGAAATATAATTACGTTTTTCTAGATTAAGAAAGTATTTTGTTGGTTTTTCACCATCCTCTATCCATTTTGCGTGAGATCTAACCATGGATCCGCGGATTGTTTATTTTCGCATTTTTTCGATTTCAACTTCTACTTTTTCTAAGTCATTCATTTTTTGTTGTTTTTCTTCGGATGTATGCGATGGTTTCTCTAGGTCTGAAATAATGTTCGCTTTTTGGATGTTAGATTTTTCTCAATTTTCGTTCGTTCTCGTTTGCGGTTTGCTGAAACGCGTATAGTGGCGCCTCTGATATCAAGCAGCACTGCGTCGAGGAATAGACGTTTGCCAATGGAGCATTTTGTTTTACTTTCATTTACAGTCTCATAAGAGGAGTGTGAGTATCTTATTTTATTTTCAGTTATAATTCCTTTTACTAAATCAACATATTCTCTACAGTACAGAAGAGAATTATTAAATTTCCAGAAACCCGGACCTGACTTGATATTACTGAGTTTTAATTGGAGTGAAATAATAGAATGGTCTGATTTGTACCCAGGTAAAATTGCCATTCCTTCCATTAGGTTAAGGAGTTCCTCAGAAATTAAAAAGTAATCTAGCCTCGCCATTTTAATTGGGGATTTCCTTCTCCACGTGTAACGTCTTTCCTGTTTGTTAAATAGTCTCCATGCATCAACTAGCGCAAGACTGCCTGCAAGGTCACCAACTGCATTTTTGGCATTGGGATTATTTGTATGCTTGTAGTTATAAGTGTCTAGGTCTTGATTCTGAACAAGGTTCCAGTCTCCGCACATGATTATTTGCGTGTTCCCAATCTGGGTAATTATTGTTTTCAAGTTTGCGTAAAAGGCTGGATTATCTTCATTTGGTCCATACAAGTTCACCAAACTTAAACGTATATTTTCTATAGTTATGTCCAGTATAATAAAATTCCCATTAGTATCTCTATGTTTTTCGTGAATAATATATTCGAAGTTGTTTCTAAATAAAATAGCTACACCCCTAGCCTGTGAAGTGTATGATGCCATTATCGCTTTAAATCCCCATTCTGCTTCAATGCATCTTTC
Source organism: Siphonodentalium dalli (assembly GCA_032622095.1). Lineage (NCBI taxonomy): Eukaryota > Metazoa > Mollusca > Scaphopoda > Gadilida > Siphonodentaliidae > Siphonodentalium > Siphonodentalium dalli. The sequence continues at coordinate 103,041,200 of CP136068.1, forward strand.
CATGTGTTTTGTGAAGTGGGTGTCTTGCAAACAATATATCGATCCACCAAGGTTACGAATGTGATTAAAGACGTCGCGGCTTTTCTCGGTTTGGTTAAGTCCACGGCAGTTCAGAGACAACACTTTAATATTACTCATCGATAGGATATGCGGACGCCCTAGCTGCCGAACAAGAAGAATATACTGATACATTACTCATTATATGTTGAAGAAGTATAGGAAATTTGGTTTCAAAGCAAGTGGTATACATACTGCATTCGTCAACATTCACACCGGAGAAGACAGGAACAGAAAATACAGTGAAAGAAAAGATGAACAAAAAGTACAACAAAGATACATGCATTCCGGCTGACGGTTGCCTCGCCGGGCAGCACCAACCACCCAACAGCGGCTGGTATTGTAAACATTTGTCACATTGCAATGTCCATATATATGTGTCGGTTATCATTGCTTATCAGTTAGTGTGACATACTTTGAATGTAGGAAGTAAATGAAAAAAAAACTTATATTATATTATAGTCAGGTTCTAATATCTCACACGCTTAAAATAATAATTCTGCGTCAAGGTATCGTTGCGAGATTAATCTACTTGTCGGGAGGTATTTGTGAAATTACATTTTACAAACAATTTTGCAAATTGTAGCAAAATGGAATCAGCGAATATATAAGTAATTGTAAAATATAAGTATAAAGTGCAATGTATTGGTGAGATGTTCATGAGCTTATATATATACATGTTATACAATTATATATTATATATATATATATATATTGCGCATATGGGTGTAACGACAAAATAAATCATAACACAAATTATTGATAATTTGAATATTTTAGACAATTTGAATATTGTCTGAATGTAAATGGCTAACGAACATAGAAGTTAATTTTTAAAAAGGGGGTGCAGTGTCACAGTCACCCCTGCTAAAATATCAAATATATAATATATTTTGGGACTGTGTAAATCGATCGATATTCCGCGCATTCCGATGTAGATTGGCAGGTGTTAAGCATGCTATTAGTTGTCAGTTGATTGGCCTATCTAGGTCGGAGCTGATTGGAGAGTCGACAAAGACTTGGCCTATATTTCTACATGCGAGTGTTTTCCAGTTTGCTTCTAACTTCGTGTATTTGTGGTAACAATTTTTCTATCTCAATGTTTAAATTTATTTACAATTCAGTCGAATGTGATGTGCTTACAGTTCTTTGGATATGTCGGATTAATATTCCTTTTGAAAGATTGTAAAGGATTAACAAAAACGTGTAAATCAATTTCTAAGATATCAAATTGGGAGACAGGATTACCTTCGTATGTGCTTCCATCTGTTCAACGTGATTTCATATGTGGGAGGTAAGCTGAATATAATGTAAAAGTATTTTAAGTCACCATCTCCTGGGCGTGCCGACATCAGGTGTGTTATGGTTTCAACGATCAACATGTGACAATGAAAGGCGAGCAATAAAACAAAAAAAACAAGCACACATAGATTACATGTTAGGGACTTATCGTGTCCTCAGTCAATTGCAAACTTTCATTTGGATCAGACACCAATTAGGGTGTTGAGTTCTTCTTCCGTTCGGAATTTCTCAATGTTTCCATTTGTGAGTTTAGAATACAGTTTGCCATTAGTTAGCCATGAGTTTTGAACAAGATTGCCTTATATAAACTGTTGGTGTCAAATGTAGACATTATCCATCTTAAATCAAGTGTGTGATGTATCATATTGAATGCGATGCTGTCGCAGTAATTGTTGTAAGGGCTGTATTATAGGGATTGCTTTCAGGAATAACGCACGAGGTTTGGCGGAATATCAATGAATACAAAATAAACCAAAATATTGAATTTTTCCCCAATGACATTGACCTTAGCGATTGACCTTGACCTTATATGCCTGTTTCGTTTGGGTATTAAATGCAACGCACCATGGTTGTGGAACTGGTATTTAATACTGTTTCAACCTGCGAAGAATAAAGAGAAACAATTAGCAAACCTTGAATAAATAATTACCATGCATATATAACCAACAACACAATTAATCCACCTCACATGCAAATAAACAGCCATCCATCCAAAGAGAACAATATTATCACACGCAATGACTACATCTCGCACGCAAATGACTAATGACAGCTACCCATACGAATGCGTCAACACATGTCACACTCATATGGCTAACCAAGTGAACACCTCGTACGCAAATGACTAGAGTACCCTTACATATTCGACCACACAACCAATCATATTAAGCAAGCCCATATTTGCAATATCACTGAAGCAGACGTACATGTATATACACAGAGGTGCAGAAATGGAAGTGCTAACAAACCGCAACTGAAGATGCACCAACCATAATACCGCGAAGCAATGAAAACATTAAAAAGTGAAATGCAGCGTATGCATATTGTAGGAATACAAGAAGAAGCAAATGCTACTTTTCAACAGTTAATGTGTGTGTGTGCATGTCTATCAAACACTGACATATGTATATATTCTGCATGGTCGACTGGCATACATTTGTTGTGACGAATGACACTAATAAATGCACTCATACAATGACGGGCTTTAATGACTGAGCCGATCCAGGTGTAGAATTATACTTCGTAGAGTGAATTAGTAGTATAAAATATGCAGAAAGCTCTAGGCGGGAATCGTTTCTGGTAGAATGAATCGAGTTCGCTTAGCGGAGAGAAAACATGGTCCTTCTAAACAGAACATCCAGCAACGCGATAATAAGTAAGCTTAAGCACCATCGCTGACGATCACGCAGTTCATGTTTCTTCCGCTGGCATGTGGGAATATTATCGGACACTTAGCTACCCATACTATGTAAGATACATGCAATCGAATATTCCCATAAAAACTGTTTCTCTCACTTCTTAATAAAAATGGATCAAAATATGAAATTTGTCCAATAACCTTGACCCCAGCAATTTACATTGACACTACATGTCACAGTCGCCTAGTCCGTTTCATGCATTGTTGATGGCACTATGCGTTAACATCATCTAAATAGTATTATTGAGTTGGCTAAAAAATACAACACAAAACTGTTCTGTGCGTTTCTAGATCTGTCGAAAGCGTTTGATAGTGTTTGGCAAAATGGACTTTGGATGAAGCTATTTAACATTGGAATTAAGTGTCGAATTCTGAATGTTATAATCAACATGTACAGTGATATCAAATCTTGTGTTTTCTCTGATAATGCGTTTTCTACCCCTTTTCCTTGCGAAACAGGTGTACGACAGGGAGAAAATCTATCCCCTGTTCTCTTCTCGTTGTATACCAATGACCTCGAAGCCTACTTGCAAACAAGTACTGAAAATGGATTATATATCTCAGACTTAAACATAAATCTAAGTTTTGGATTTATCAGGTTATTTTGTCTCTTGTACGCAGACGATACGGTCCTCATATCGCTGATGGCATCCAATTTACAACATATTCATCTTATTGTAATCATTGGAAACTTTCTATTAATAACAGTAAAAGTAACGTAGTAATATTTGGCGATGATAAAGACGCAGATCCACAGTTATATGACTTTATTCTTAATAATAGACCAATTGCAGTAGCCGATGAATATAAATATCTCGGAATTGTATTCTCTCGCGATGGTTCATTCTCAACCGAGAACAAAATGCGTTGTGACCAAGCAAAAACGTTCAATGTTCGGACTATTTTGTAAAATGAGGAAATTGAACCTTTCAATTTCATGTGTCTTGGAACTTTACGAGAAAACAGTTGTTCATATTTTGTTATATGGTTCTGAAGTATGGGGTGTGGGAAATATTGCTATTATAAATACTACTGAATTATGGTTTCTGAAGTTCATACAAAATTTGAAGACCACAACACCATCAGTAATGGTCTACGGTGAAACTGGATTGTTCCCCATAGAGACACGAATCAAGCAACGAATTATAAATTTTTGGTCCAAACTGATGATGGGTAAACAAACAAAGTGTTATGCTTTATTGTAGCCTATATAGTAGTAAAAGCCGTACAATTAATCAAAGGCGTGGGCGCATGGACTGGATAACCAGGGTGAAAAATAGTTTTAATGATTTAGGAATGGGATCAATTTTCTTCTCACAATATGTCAACCTGAACTGGTTAAACAGCACAGTAAAGCAGAGAACGCGTGATATTTATCTTCAGGAATGGTATGGCGCATTCAGTTCTTCTAAGTTTCGTTTTTATCGATTAATTAAAGAGCATCACACACAAGAACACTATCTTACATACTTGAAAAAGCGAGAAGTCGTAGCTTTAATACGTTTCAGAACACGAAATCATAGGTTACCGGTTGAAGTCGGAGATTGGAAGGGAATAGACATAGACAAAAGGCAATGTAATTTATGTAACATATCTGTTGGAGATGAATATCATTTCTTATTGACTTCCCAAAAATTATCACAGATACGTCAAAAGTTCATAGCTAGATATTACTACACAAACCCGACCTTGGAAAAAATGCGACACTTATGTCCATCCAGAACAAGTCAGTAGTGCGAAATATCTGTAGATTTTTGATAGAGGCGAAAGATTTCTTATATATAGAATGATAGGATTACTTTGTACTTGCATATACATCCCATAAATGTCATTTATACGTATATCTCCACGCATATGCCCCTCTCACCACCCCCCCCCAAGTTTACAGAGCAGCATGGCTAGTGGGCCACTGAGTCAGGTTGACCCACTGGCGGCGAACCAACCATGCTCTTCATATGGTTAGTTTCGCAGTAGCTCCTCCTGCACCCCCTTAAATCGGGAGTATAGTAGGTATATACGGAGCGCAAAATCACACTGATCTGGGTGTAACCCAGAATACCCGACACTCCTGGTCCGAAAGTATCGATATGCATGTTAACTATATGCTATTTAACTCGAATATCTACATTCCTTTCATGGATGTGTGGACCAGTCGTCGGTGGCGGATGAGTTCCGGGACTCCACATGTACTGGATAATTGTCCATGCATGGGTAGGTCCGGGATATCGACCGACGCCAACGCCATGTTTCGCACATCTGTGGGGAATGCTAGTAATCAGCGCTATATACATAAATTATACATATTAATCCATATTATTTAATATATTCTATTCATTTATAGCTATTATACCGTTTATACTCGAAGTCGAGAGATATTTTGTCCACAAGGACCGACGCATGCAATTGTTTATATTTGGACCGACCCCCACCTGTATTATGTTGTTCTATAAGTGCATATACATGTCATAATTATCCTTCAAAGTTCGTTGTAATGATTGTAATGATTCAATGATTATTTAGTTAAATGTGAACCAGGGGTCGGTCTGTCTATATATGTACTTTCTTTATGTCATATAATGTATGATTTATAAGAAATAAACTATTGATTGATCATTTTTTGAACACAAGGTTCATTGATTCCCAACAGTGGGCTTTAAAAAAATTTCTCCAAATATTTGATGTCGTTGCCATGGAAACCTGATTTTATCCCGACACATGTCTTCTCACATGGGCACCCCCTCCAAACAGTTTTCCTTGTCCACGATTGTCAGGAAAGTATAATGGAATATTTTGACCGCCGAATCTATCTCAGGGGCCGCATTGCTTATACCGTCCCAATGTATTTTACATCATTTAACATGCTGTTAGTTTTAAGAAAACTGGCGTGTTTATAAGTTAATATTTTTCGCTGAAAAGCGGTGACTGGTATGGTTGAAAGATGTTGTTGAATAGACACCCAAGTGGTCAGACAATTTCAATTGCAGGAACAAGTAGATCGATGTAGTGGTAACTATAGCTGGAATTTTTATCACATTTACGAAGCTATAGGCATCGGATATTAACTTTATTGAGATACTGTCGAGGGAGTTAGAAATATTATCGCCTGCGAGTACTACATTTCAGATATGTCAAGTGCTCTTGAAATTATGGCTACAAAATTGCTCCGACTTGTTTGACACTCGAAGAATCATATACGACTTGACAGCAATTAACTCAAACCAAATAATCGAAACATGTGTAAAATAATTCTTTATAAACAACATTGTCAACACACATGACAAATATTCCACCCGTGTGCGTCTCCGTCTTTTCGGACAGGTGATCAATAATTAGGGACTTACAGATGCTCGGAGGAGTTTGCTGAATCAAGATGATTCTCAATAAAGCAGAGAACTTCGAATTCGTTGATCGAATATTGACCAATAATTTTTACTAATTGACGCCGGATACTTCTTACATTATAATGAAAGATAGCGGTGGATTGTGGTTTTAGTTGAATGAAGGGGCACCTGGTTGGCATATATGTCTCCCGACAATAAAAGCAGAAAGATGACAAGAGCACCATAGTCAGAAATGGTAACGCTCTCAACATCATATTATTATACATATATAACATATATTGCAGCTTTAATGTAGTGATTGTGAAAAATATGTATATAGGTAACGGCTAATTAGTTGAGTATATGTGATATTGTTGGGCGATTAAAGCAGGACAACAATTGGCATCGATTCGAAGAGAAAAACCACCCTAAACCATCATTGCCTTGGTACCCCGCGTGGTACTCGTATGTTGCCATAAAATAGTGATAATGGAATAATTGATGGTTGGCGAACTTGATAATAAACATGAATTAAATCCAACACGTGGACAACACGAACAAGGAGAACACTGTGCACAATTAAACTCTGATGAATGTGTTGCCTTCCATTGAGTACATGGATTTTTAGGTTGGTTTGGCATTTTATGTGTGGAACTTTTGCGTCTCACCCAAAAAATCAGAACAATTACCTGCATTCATTTTTAATGGAACGACAAATATACAAAACACATTTCCTAATGGTTTAGATTAACTTTTCTGCAATTTTATACGAATAATCGCCTATTTCAGAGCGAATGTTTCAAGCGGCAGCCAATTTTGGGTGGATGGGTCAACGGCCGCACAATTAGAATACGAGGCAGAATGGACGGAGAAAGGTAGGTTAAGTTACGACCTTGTCTGAATCATGGTATTACGTTCCATATGTTACACCACGGTCCTACATGAGCGATATGTTCCTGAATGTTCGCGACCAACACGATCAGACGCACCGGGCTGTCTTGATTACTTCAAATCAACCCGGAGTATCGTGTCTTGTCAGTCGCGAAGAAGTTAGTACTCGACAAATACATTAGTTATTTTAACTACAGTACAAATAATAATCTTGGAGGTAACCATATAGGTCTGGTAAGTTGTATAATAAGTGTTCGAAATAATAACACCTGTTAGCCTTATGGAGTGTGTAATTCCACGAGCTCTCGGTTTTACAATATTCGTCGGGTGGCCATGAGTTGTTATCTTATCTACCACCCGACGAAGGTAGTAAAACCTAAAGATCGTGGAAATATACAATTCATAGGTAAAAAGGGCGTTATTATTTAAAACACTTATTATATAATTGACCACACCTATACATTTGATATGTAAAACATGTGTTATTATTGCATACACGTATTATCCAGTATTTATAGTTTGATTTGAATAGTTCGAACATCATAGATGGAAATACGATTGTTGTACTTGCAAAATATCAATATTCCCAACACGTGCATCTGACTTGGCATTGTTACTCAAGTTGCAATAGTTGGATTCGAATGTAGTCAAAGGTGTATGTGTCAGTTTGAGGGACATTATATCCATACACCAGTATGTTACTTGGGTTTAACATAGTAATGTTTTCTTCCGTCGAAACGTCTAGCATTGCCCACATTCTACACTGAGTTGTTGAGTAAAAACAAAACATGATGACATATAATTATACGAGGTGATTTCAGAGTAGTCAAAATGTTCGAGATGCACAATTAACTAATCAGCTATCAGAATGCTCAGTCAGTGAAAGCCAAGCAGGTCACCGAGATAATTTTCAATGCAAAAATATTGAAAACAAATTATTGCTGAAATATTGGAAATGGGTGGCGACGCATATTCAGATATGTCGTTGATGTGGGTAGAATAACATTAGATATTTGCATACATATAGAGGTGTTGCTTTTTGATTGATAAATATTTTGTTTAGAATCGCCGGCGTATTTCATCCAGTATTAAATTTTGCCCAAATAGTTGGTGATGTGCATCTATATATAGAATACATACATCGTACCCGAGTGTACCAAATTTTCACAATGAGTGTATTTGTGGTTTTAACCACGAGCCTTTAAATTTGGCGAGTGGTGAAATTTTGGTACACTCGGCTACTGTGGGTGTATTTTATTTATGCCATAATTATAATTGTTAATATGTTCTGCAAATTCAACTACTTCGTTATTTACTTGTAATGTATACACTGTGATGTAAATTTGTTTCATGAGTGGGTTGGTCGTTTCAGTTTTGTGTTTATCATCGCCGGAAACAATAATGGAGAAGATTACGCTCTAAAAGTTGATGTACAGATCGATCAGAATATAATCAGATTTACGAGTCGCATTGGTGCGAAGTGGACCGACAGCCTGTTCACAGAATCGTCTCTGCCATTCACTGTTGGAAATAATTTTACTGCTGAAGCGCGTGCTGACGCCAATATGATGCAGGTAAGAAGGTGATATACATCGTGACGAGTCGAAATTAAATAAAGAGTTACTTCACCAACACCATCATGTACATCTAACACGCAGACGTAGTCAGTGCCATGTCACAATGTACAATATAGTCACCTTTCCGAATCAGGCAAGACCGTGCCCCCCTCGTCGAATTTATAGGATCACAAATATCTCGAGGCTGAACTATTCCCATTTGAGAATCCGGATGTTGCGACCACTAACAGGAAGCAAACTAGCATTATTTTGACTTTCCCCATGTTACCCCCCGACAATTGTTCATTCTAGATGACACAATACCATTTCTTATTCAATGTTGAAAAGATAGTAAACTCACATAAAAGGGCAAATCTGCGCTACCGTTTGACCAATGGTCACAATATCGTATTAACATTTCATTGTCCGACGTCACATCGGCAAGCATTGAGCCGCGTCCCAAAACAAATTCATCGATTCAGTCAAATGGTCTCCTTTCAACGTCCACATAATTATTTGTGCACACGATATGGCCACAAATTTGGTATCATTTGAAACTAGAGCCAATGTCCCAAATGTTTCAACAAGAAAGATGGTAGGTAACATAGTACTCGAACGGCGTCCGAAAACCAAAATCACTCCCACAATTAAGCTTGTTTGACCTGAACGTTGATAAAACATGTAGCGACCGTACGATTAGTATATATCAACTGAAAGCATATTGCAGGTGTGTATGATCCACGTAAAACGCCAAATACAAGATATTTACAGAGATTACATGCATGTGTGTATCCACCCTAAAATTAAGTCCCAAATATTATTAACACAAATGATTATACCGGAAACAGTGTTTGTCTCCATTAGTATTCAATTTGATTGGCCAACAAGAAATATGATAACGAATCGTGTGAGATGAAAGAGGAAATGAATGGTGCCTCATGATATGTGAATTAATCGGTATTCGTGGAAAATGACCGTACATAAATTCATTAGCCATTATCTTCAAACAGATTTATAACGAAGACAATTAATATTTACTACGAACAGCGTGATTGTGATTCCTAAGTCTCAAATTATTGGCGAATATCTTGCGTGTTCTGTTCCGTATTCCCGACGATCTGACTGTCTTACACATGCCCGTTCATTAGTAATATATTGGATTGAAATGAATTGTCGATCCTTGACAATACACCTTAAAGTGAAAGCAGACTACGTCATCTTAGCACTCTGATATATTGACCAATTGATTAATATGTGCTTTTCTAGTAGACTGAATATTTTGATGCAAACGTTGTCAATTACCCAACACAAGATTTAAAAGTCGTGTCTTAATACGCCCCTTTGCAAATTAAATAGCTGTCATCGTTCTACTATCAACGAACATTGACTAGTAGGTACCAAACCCCAATTCGAATTTGACCTGTATTGTGACGTAATAAACTAACATACAACATATGAGTCCAATAGTATAAAGAAAAATATCATCTAGAAAGCAAAATGCAAAATTTCTAAGACGAAAAGGCCCACAATTCCGGAAAAAAATCATCGAACAAAACCCTAATTCCAAGTTTACGTTGTGATAAAATAATCCCTAACTCAAGTTATCATTCGGAAACCAAAATGTTGACGGACGGACAATTTTATTATTGAATAATACGGACCTTTTTTCAAACGGGCGTATACAAATATCAACATATTTTAACTTTTCAAGTGTATTGGAATCAACATATCATCGTGCATATAGGTTCATATTTGATATAAATATTCACATATGTTCACATTGGACCGATTTTATTCTGAACTGAGCCCACAGTGGACTCAGACCCGGTATCCGTGTATGGTGCATGCAACAGCGAAAACACATAAAGGGCATACATCTCGTACATGTAATTATATATAGGTTCATATAGAGCGTAATTCAGATTCAAATAATGCAGAAATGGGCTTCTTTCCGATTATTTAACATGTTCAATATGAGCTAATTTTCATGACAACAGGCCAGGGACTGCGGAGTGTCTCGTCCACAACTTTGGTCAATATTTTCAATAGTTGGAAATTTGTTGCCTGACATAACAGTAGTTAGAAATTTCACACCAACAACTGTTACAGGTTGAAAGTGTTCTCGTAATTTTGGTTTTCCAACGATTTACAGGGGAATTCGTTGTTTTTATACCAACAATGATATATTTGGAGTTTGGATTAAATATTGGACTGAAATGGCCATCAGTTGGAAATTTTCCAACACTTGGAGAGATTGGTGCCAGTCTAGATGCTACGATTTTGCAGTTTTCAGTTTCAGATTTCAAAATGTTTCCCACTGGTTATGTGTGGGTGGGGGGGTCCTGATCCCTCCTCGGTACATGGCCAGTCGAAAACTGCTAATCAATTAAAAAAAATCGAGGCCTGTATATGCCTGGAGTTACACCTCTAGATGCTAGGATTTTGCAGTTTTAAGGTGCGGATTTCAACATTTTTGTCCATTGGGCTGAGGCTGGTTCAACCAAGATGGCCAGTTTAAAAACTGGTAATCAAGTAGAATAAATCGACGTTTGAATTTGCATGGAGATAGATCTCTCGATGCTAGGATTTTTGCAGTTTTCAGTTTCAGATTTCAATTGTTCTCACATTGCGACCTAAGAGTCATAGTCCCTCTCACATGGCCAGTTAAAAACGTCTATTAAATCATTTTTAATTTGACGCCTGAATTCTCCTGGTTACTAGGATTTTGGAAATTAACAATCGATGCGTGAATTTGCCTGGAGTTAGACTTTTAGATGCAAGGATTTTGCGGTTTTCATGGTCAGATTTCAAAATGTTCTCCAACTCGGCCCAGTGAGGGCTCTTCCCTCCTCGATAGTCAGTCAAATAGTACTAATATTCATTAAAATAAACTGCAATCAAGGCTGTGAGATGCCTGTTCGGAAACTTCAAGCCAAGGCGTGTGGCTGCAATTGGTACTACACGAACTTGGGGCGTTTATCCTGGTCCAATGGTGTGCAGATGGAAATTGCAAGGTATGCAGCACCTGCAACAGGCTGAATTACTTTCTACAAGAGTACGTCTTAATTTACATTTAAGACCTCTTCAATACGAACAAAAATATGCTTCTTTCGCCGTGGCATGTAACGTTGAGGATTATCATGACTATGATAGGTCTTAAGTTTTAGACTTCCATTTTTTACAGAGCACATGAAGCCGATATATCAATATTTCGTGTATCGGTCAACCTACCCGATTCCTCCGGAACGAGCGATGTACGTTTAACACTTGTCTGGATAAACAATGTTTTCCGCCGGTCCCTTGACGTTTGCGCTTTTGGGATATATTATATGCTTCTCATTAGGGTTTTGTGTAGTTAATTGAATAGTAGCAGCAGACTCACACATAACTCTACAATACGCCATGTGGCTTGCATATCACTACATTATACAAGGTTGGCTTAGTAAGAAATCAAAATATGAACGCTACGTATTTATCGATTACACTGTGAATGTGACATGTCTGATACGCTGACATATTCACATGCGATGCGTGTTTTCCAGTTCATTTAACATCGGGACACAAACACGAGGGATAGCTTACGTCCATTTTTTTTGCGGACGGGAAAGTAACTATTTATAGCTTTAATATATAAGTTTAGATACCAAAACTCTCAAACTTCTGGTCCTTCAAAAACTATCGACTATCTCAAACACACACACAGGCTGCATGAACAGTGAACCGATATAACATATTTCTGCACTCACTGACCGACTATTTGGTGCCACAAATGTGAAGCAAGCGCTGATTGGAAGAAAGAATAGGTTCGGAGATACAACCCTGGAGGTTGCCCCCATACTGACACAGAATCTCTGATCAGAATATGTTGTTTCTTTTCAGTTCTATGTAGATGGAATCTTGCTGCTGAACACAACACATCAACTGGTACCATTCACCAAGGCTAACATATTTCGTATTTACCATGACGGGAATCCACTAATCTATGACATCACGTTCTTGTAAACGGATCCATCAACTAACACCAGGGCATCGGACCGTTCATAACATTGGAACTCGATGAATAAATATGTTAGACATATACCCTCGCGGTGCCCCTGGTGTGCTCCATGGAAGCTCTGTCGCTACATTATTCCAAAACACATAACGTCACAATGAGCGGTATATAATTCATGTGCATATAGTTGAATGGAAGAATCGCATGACTAATATCAGTTACCACTGTTTGATAAAGAGGATTGTGTTCTGTAGTGAAATTTTGGGAAACTGGTAATGGTGCGTTTTGTGTTGACATCTGTATAAACTGTGGCGACTTCGGCATTTGAGCATGTACTATTGTGATTTATAAAATAAAGTAGTAAAATTGTCGCAGACGTTGTGCGTACCTACTCCATTAAGATACCAGGCTGTGTTTGTTGTTGGGTTAGTTTTCGTCCGATAACATCATGTGTACAGAACTGACGAGATATTTGTGGCATGGATAATGGTATTTCATAATATGTTACCATGCGCTTTAATACTTAGTCCTCCTCCCTAAAATCACGACCCTACCATTGAATCCGGACATAAGCATAACCTACACTGCCAAAAATATTTTCTCAATTCAGGACAAAAAAACACTTGAAATGAGAAATTATCGGTCAAGAAATTAAATGGTGGGAAAATTTCTTTTCTGGAGGTTTCGCGGTTTATTTCGCTGATCATCTCATTATCGCGAACGTATACCCTCTCTCGCATTCGATGATTCAAGATGACTTCCAGCTCCTCCCGCTACATGTTATGTATCTCATACCGTTCCGGTCAATTATGTTGCGAGATGTACTGCGAGCGGATTGGCCAGTCCATATATGACGCTTTGACCTTCATACCCCTATGATCATAACTGCGATTTCAACTCAGACGTGTTAGACCCCTCGTCAAAAATCAGAGAAATTATATCATTCTATAGTCTCCGAAATGTCATTAAATCACCAACCAGAGTTACTTCGACCACATCCACTATACTAGGTACCATCATAGTGAATGACTATGTTACATGTCAATCTGAATCGATCGACTTTGGAAGAGCCATATCAGATCACTGTGCGGTCATCGTGTACCTAAACTATAACTCGGACAGTAATGTCCCCTCATTTCGGCTAGTCAGGAATTATGCCAGAGGCAATTTTGATGAAGCTGCAAAAGACACAACCGTCCCCCTGTCCAGAGTATTAATAGGACATAAAGTTGAACATTTGTTCACTTCAGAATTGGGAACCATAATCCACAAAAGAGACAGACTGTGTACAATTGCAATGAAGTATAAAAGGATCATGATTTTGCAAATTTCACAAAAGTGCGAAATACGGTCAATAATACACTGTGAAAAAAATATGTATTCCTACAGCACATTGTGCTATCAAATCTTTGAAGGACGGTACGTAATTATATTATACATCAAATTGTTGTAATTTTACATCAAGCGTGCAATCAAATCTGGTAGAATTCCCGCCTTGGAATTTAATATTATCGTGATTCAAACTTTACGACGTGAAAATTCAATAGTATATTTATCGGCGACAATATTATATACGGCAATCACTCCATACAGTAGGACTGAATCTTACCCTGCTGATATTTATTATATACTATTTATCCGGCATTCATTGTCTGTTATACGTATAGTACGAATTAGCGTGAGTACAAAATTAATAGTGTAACTCTATCGGGATTTAGTTACTCCATTTTGTATTTCACGATTCGTATTTGATCGTAATATTTGGCATAAATTGTTGTTTTTGGGAACCTATTACCTATTCGATTGTGGACAGTTGTAAAGACGGTTTGAGTTCGGTTCCTTTGATAATCGGACAAGTTTAAATTCTTCGAAAATCGACTTAATCATTGACAATTTTCACTAAGAGATTCATCAATTTCACGCAAACATGGCATGATCCAGGGTCTCACTTCATTCGGACGTCAGTGCTTTGTTGACTGACAGTTGTGACTTAGTATAAAAACAGTAGCGTATATCCTGACACATGAGGATACAGGTACAATTAACACGAGCTTCGATGTCAACCAATAGTGACAATAACAACAACAACAACAACTCAACGAGCAGCTATTTCTATTAAATGAAAATGCAGTTGACAGTGTTCAGAATCTAATTCAACAAGTGATTGTTTCAAAGCACATCATCCCACATCCATGTACATTTACAAGAGAGGATATACATGTACTGTGTGCACCAGTGTAATTCACAAGAGATTCATGGCATGATCCATGGTCTCACTTCATTCAGACGTCAGTGCTGTGTTGACTTTTGTGACTTAGTATCAAAACACTGGCACATTTACGGACACTGGGGATACAGGTACAATTAACACAGGCTTCGCTGTCAACCAATAGTGACAATAATAGCAACAACAACAACTCAACGAGCAGCTATTTCTATTATAATGTTGAAAATGCAGTTGACAGTGTTCAGTATCTGATTCAAGTAATTGTTTCAAAGCACATCATCCCACATGCATGTAAACTTACAAGAGAGGCTGTACATGTAGTGCACTACTGTGTGCACCAGTGTACCGGTAATTCACAAGAACTTCAAAGTCCATAAACAATGAACTGACGTCACGCAACTTTACAATTACTCAGACCAATTCATACTGTATTCATCAATTTTTATTGAAACGTGTGGTTATGAGACATTGTCATTCGCCATGTTATTGTCAAGTTACGGTATTACGACAAATTACCTGGAGGAAATGTACACTATTAGTTGGATGTTCTTATAATATCATCTTAATAGCTGACTCCCTGATATTTCATGGAAAATGTTCGACTACAGGAGAACATTGTCGTCAAGTCATTGTGCACAGTTATTATGCTGTTGTCTTGATGGTTTCAATCCCGACTACATGTAGCTGTTAATTGATACCGGTATATATACAGTACCAGTCAAAAGAAGTGGTATAATAGTACGGTATATATTAAGCCGTTTAAGCACGCTATTTTCGCACTCAATATCGCAATAATATTGCAAGTGGAAACGCTTATAAGCATGTCGCCTGTGATATTATTGCAATATTTTGCACTAAATATCTCAATATTTTGCGCGTAATATTGCGACATCTTGCGCTCAAAATTCTGACATTTTAAATAAAATTTGTGCTTCTTCTATATTGTTTATTGTATAAATAGAGACAATGATTTAGATATGTTTATAATTATAGTTGTATATGCTATATGTACACTATATGCACAGTATTTATCTAATATTATACAAATATAACACTATCGGGTCTGTATGAAATTTAGCGCGCTTAGTATCGCAATATTTTGCATTGCATATTGCAATAATCACACGTTTTTCTAAATTGAGCTCCCTCAATATCACAAAGAAGGCGCGCCTAAAAATACCACTTCTTCTGACTGGTACAGTATTGTCATGATGTACGGATTCACCTGTTAAAACAAAAACTGTGTTTACAAGTGACTGGACAATTTCATGCCTTATACATGTACATGTATACATGTTACCAAAGGGTATGCCATTAAGATATTTCACTTTTATATGTACATAAATTTGAGTTCTAACTGTGTAGCTTTCTTTTTTATGGCTTAAAAGCGCATGCCGATTCATGTTCTAGAATGGTCGAAATTAGTAATACTCATAACAGAATAGTGATGGGTTGGCTTATTTTTATTTACAGCCATATCTATACAGTAGTTAGTGAAAGGGTTTCAAAGCGAACACATTACGCGTGCGCAGCCTTTTCCAGAATAAATTCCATGAGGCAGATAACAAGCTTGATCCTCTGCAAACAGCAAAGTTTCATAATTATCGTAAACTATGATCATAACTTAAGAACTACCGGTAAGATATATTTTTTAGTCATTCATAAAACTAGTTTCGACCATTCAAAAACATATGAATCGTAATGCCTATCGGGAAATCATATAGTCACCATGGCAACATGGCTAATTATATAGTAAATTAGCAAACAAAAGAGCAAAACATTGGTGTTGACCCATGAAAAATACCATTGGTCTGACATTTATTAGTTACGGTCTTGATATTAATTAAAGGGTGCTGAACCGTATGTTAAACGGTCAAATGTTGGCACCGATGTTGCGTAATTCAGGTCAACATCCTATGATTTTACGGAGTGGATAGTTTATCATTTTGAAGGAAGTTCCGTAATTTTACAGAAGGTGTCAATTAAAATTTTACGGAAGTTCCGTTAATTTAGGTTAATATCCTGTGATTTTACGGAGTGGGAAGTTTATCATTTTGAAGGAAGTTCCGTATTTTACAGCAAATGTGATGGCAGCAAAGTTACCAGCACATTGTGCCGTAAAATTACGGATATTTTTTAACAGTGTATGAAAAAATACGCCAGAGCCCGTTACGAACAAACACTTTAAAAATCTGTTCGGGAAAACCAATCATCAAAATACTTTTGGCACAGCATAAAGGAAATTATGTAAATCAAGCAGATAAACCCCATACTCCCTCTTATCGATGACATTGGCAACTTAGTGTTTGACCTCGACGAGTCGTCACGCAGTCTACCAATATCCAATCATATATGCAGCAACAGAGTAACATACATTGAATTCACAATCGAACATATAATTTCTGCCACTAGAATATTGAAACCTAATTTGTCATCTGGCCACGATGGAATTACAGGTTAAAATGATCCAAATCTGGTATCTTCCCCCGTTATGCATAAAAAAGTAAATGATAGAAAACCCCATAATATGTATGTCCAATCATATCCTTGTTATGTCTACATGCGTATATTCGGTCTATATTTAGTTGCTATGGTTAGAGATATAGGGGTTACACGTCTGCCGATGGTATGGGACCTCTCGTTTGAGGGATATCCTCTTTCGGTAACCAGAAACAGACTACAACCGTTTTAGTCACGTGGAGAAATAAACAAATTATCGTCAAATTCGTCTTGTTCCGAGAAATTAAATTATGCCTTGTTATCGACAGTTGTTTGAATTAGGAACTGTAAAGCTAATTGCATTGCGAAGACGAAGCTAATATAATGAAATGATGGATGAGTGTTTATTGATCTGAAAATGAGACAAATTTCACCAGTTCATCAGTGTTAACTCGTCACCACTGCCACGGGTCACTCGTGGGATCGTATTTGCACCGAGGAACTGACCACGGATCGCCTCGGCATCAGGAATCAGTGATGATGTATGTTTTATAGATATACATAGTTGATAGTTATATTTTTACAATGATTAATATAATTTAGCAGGTAGACCAGTGTCGATTTAAAAAATATGTTGCGGCGCCTAAATGCTTATGCACAGGTTACTGGAGGAAGTACTATAATACAATATACTCTATACCAGTGTCACGTTTGTCGGTATTTTGGTATCCCACGGGAGACTGTGTGTTTAGGGTCTCAAAAGTTTTGTTCGAATGCTATTTACAAACGTGTGGAACAGTAAGCGTTGTTTGCAGAACATTTATCTACGTATGTTGCATATGTACAAAGACATGGCATAATATATTCAAAATAGCATAAATTTGGTATAATTCTGGCACAAGTATGAAAAATACTACAATTTGCCCCAACATTTGATCATTTTGTCCGAAAAGTGCTAGGAATCTTAAACATGCAAAACGTTATGGGCTGCAGCCGCATGCCAACTGGCCCAAACGGCTATTAAACCACATGATAATTATATATATACACTGAACAAAAATTGGGTCGATATGACTAACTTAGGTTTAGTAACAATCATTTGGAGACAAATTGACTAACCCACACCTTTCAGCGGATCACCGTGACTAACTCTGGTCTTAGTATTAGTGACTAAGTTACACGAAGAATAACTCTAATGCATCACTGCCTTAAATGATGCTTAATAGTCATTGATTTCAATGTTCATTACATCAACATTCTATTAGATCTAGAATTGAAAGAATGTGATGGGAAGATATAGTGGAATATATCATAACTTCGCTCCCACACCAATGGCTACATTATTGGGATACAAGGTTTTTATTTCATAGACATCACCGACATCTAGCGCCTCATACAAATAATCATCCGCAATCACTCGAGGAGAAAAACCACACGCTACTCAGAACAGTTAACTATTGTCTATATCTGGTTGTCTGCCTTAGTTATTTTGGCTAAACAAAGTTAATCATCCAGGGACAAACTTTTGACTATCATAAGTTAGTCATATTGAATAAATTATTTTCTTCTGTGAATGGTACACTCTACCATTATTTTTACTATGAATTATACCAGATGCTACAGTAGGGAGGTATTTGCACACCAGCTATATTACAGCATTGTCATTTATAGATACACACCGCGTTTGTGCAGAAATTTCCAACGTTAGATATTATGCTGTCTAATTGGTGCATGTTTCATGTAACAAAATAATAATATTAATCATATTAAGCCTGCTATCCGACTACTGACTTGGAGCCCCAGTAGCTAAGTCAGTAAAACGCATTGCTCGTTAATCCGTCATACGTTTGTCATCACTGTCGATCCGGGAACTCGTCCTTGCATTTACGCGGGGCGAGAAGCTTGGATTGTATATGAGTGTGTTAACTACTGGCCTGGATCTGTAGTTTGTACATGCATGCAGTGTGCTGTCTTTCCTCCACTAAAACTGACAGCGTCTGGATACTAGTTATGTCCAGCATTAATGGTGACGGTTGCTGAAAAATTCAACATATATATATATATATATATATATATATATATATATATATATATATATATATACCCCAACTCCTAGCAACTAACCACCCGACAAATGATTATATGAGATTGGCTTTTTCTAGGACACGAAATCAGTGCAAATCACATATACTTCTCTGCATATGACTACATTATATGCGTTCAAATATAAAACCCAACAACCTGATTCTACATATATACATATAACCTCTGTAACTATACAGTGTATACATATGCAGAAAATGAATGTATAACATAATATATATCACACAGTTGTAAGTATTTGTTTGTTTATATCGAATATAACATGGCCTGAACGTGGGTTTATTCAAATGCCTGGTTAAGTGATACATGTTTTCCGGTATATATGCAGAGAATGCACAAATACTATCCTAATTTGATAACACATTTTGTTGCTGCTTTCCACCAAATTCATAAATATTTATCCTCATGCTGTACGATGATTAAAATAAGGTAGTTTTTTAAGTAGAGGCCAAATTGGTGCCGATCGAGTCAGGAATGGGTACCTAAGTTGAAAAAAACAATAACTGCAATTTATTTGCGCCTGCCATTGACCCATATGGAGCCTAATAATATCATACCGTTTCTTGCAGACGTTAGTTCCGATATTTATCACCAACAACGAGCAGTATATATAAGCGCCTATGATATATTTGTGGACGTATTTTCTGCATAATATTATGTAGCCTTAAATGTAAGACTTGAGGCAGCTTCAGCCTCGCCGCCACGTATTCATTATCACCTGTATCGACTGACAAGTGTCGCGTTTCACAGACCCAGCGGGAAGAGGACTTTTGTTGGATTTTTGTCACAGACCAGAATTGGAGAGGGTTCCACGAAATTAGCCTTTGGTTTATCAAACAAAGTGCTATTGAAATCAACTTTCTATAGGTCGTAGTGCCTATCGAAATTCCCCAGGTCGACCTGGATAAAGGCTTCGTCTGGAATAGACTAGAAGATTAAACCTTGAAAATTGCGAAACACAATGGCAATTCAAATCTCGACAAGGATGTAGCTTTTTCGTTTTTTTAAAATAAACTGGATAATATTGACCAATTTTACACACTAATTTGTTCATCGTTCCAACGTCAAAACCATGACTAACAACTCACGAAATCTCGCATCGTAGAAGAATATTGCACTGCATGGTCATTCATGTATGTACGTTCAATGTCATAGCTTCAAATTAAAACATTAATGTAAAACGGACTTGGTGGAAAGCTAATCTTGGAGGTCATGTTATACATGAAATTTAGCACATCTAAAAATAAACATCGCCATTAGCCACCGAAAGAAAAAACACGCGGGTGCAGGGTTCGCGCTGCCTATTGCCAATTTAGCAAATTGCTATACAAAAATGAAATGGCTCCAAAAAAATCCCGATTGGCTACAAAAAGTGCCACCTAGCTTTTTGGCATTTGACAATAATTGGTACCCATCGGGCATATAATAAAGCTTGCTGTCAATCGGTCGGAAACAAAACACACATCGATATTCCGTCGCGACATAGCTAATTGGGTCCTAATTGAATAGATTCGCGGCTTATGTCAGATCGACTTATTTTATCGCGGGGGTGAAAGGGTTTCGAATTTCTACTCGGTAATAACACTAAGTACGGCTATTGACTCCAATTTGACAAACATTAGTCAAACAAAGGGCTTCCTGAAGTCTACATCGTTAGGAAGTTGTGTTAGATAAATTATCATAAATATCTCTTTCGTAACTCAGCTTTCACAAACTGTGACATACAGCAAATATGAGTCGTAAGTGCAAGTTAGATTTAAGACACGCAACACCCTTCTAAAATGATAAAAAGTTACTGATTTCTTCGGACATTCAGACATTACCGATACAATAAATATATACATATAATAGGTAATTGCTTGTTTGTTTGTTTTTTTGAATACTAAATTCAAAAGTGGCACCAAAAAATACTGGTCGGACAAAAATGGCAACAGAAAGTATAAAGTGGCTCTAAAAATAATGCAATTGGCAACAGTGTTGGCACCTGGGAATGTTGGGCCAGCGCGAACCCTGCCCGGGTGGCTTTACCAGCCGGATATTGGGATGAAGTATACACTTCTTTATATAGTGAAGGCCGTCGCTGATCTATTACTCTCTATGTATAAACACATGTATGATGGACGCAAAAACTGACCATATCGTACTTTTCCAGTATGTCGGATTTCAAATTGGAGATATAATCCGCTCAATAACCTGTAATGAATGTTAACGTACACAAATAAGAGGGAAAATCGACAATGTTCCCACTGATAGACACACAACAACACCATGCGAAAATGGTTCCGGAATCACGATCAGTATATTAACACAGAATCCCTGCAGTACTGCGAATGCGCATAGCAGCGAGATCTAATGGACATGAGTTACAGGGCGACCGATTTCAATCAAATAACTATTTTATTATTCTGTTTCAGTCGATGCGATGTATTGTTGTAGATATTTTCCGAAAGCGCGCCAATTTACCATACAATATTTCTCATATTGACCGTTAGAAGTATTTAAAATGTTGTCGCTTGACTTTAAACTCAAACCCACTGGGGAACAGAAGCGACCATTGTGCAACACAAGAAGTTTACTTTACAGAAATGGGCGGCGTTGGCGGTGGGTATGCTGTTAAAATATTTACCTCCGTCAAAAACCGCCATAAACAGAAATAATAGTAAAATATAGACATACTTAGTTCTTATACCATTCAGAAATATGGCATAAACAGTATGTTATTGTCATATGTTTTTCCTTTATTAATGTTTTTCCTTTATTATGTAAACAAAAGCAAAGAACGTTACAGAACCTGGCTTTTGTTTAGATCCGGTCAAATGTTTTTCCTTTGTTATGTAAACAAAAGCAAAAAACGTCACAGAACCTGGCTTTTGTTTAAATCCGGATATGGTATACGTAAAGAGCGTTATCTGTTACTGTTTTCCTGATATGGAAATAATAAAGAGCGTTTATATAATTTGTGTGTGATTAATCAATAGAATTGCGCAGTGTAATGTAAACAGAAGCAAAACTTATGTAACACGAGCAGGCTCTTGTTTACGTACACCATCGTACGTCTTGACGAAAATATACTATTTACGCGCTGATTATGTTTGGCATATGAATAAAAACTCAATATTCCTTCTGTTTATGGCGATTTGAACAAATATGAATATTTCTGCAACGAACGCCGCCCGTGCCTTTAAGGCATGGTTAGTAGCTGAGATATCAATGGTAACATAATTCTCGGTATTGATCAGAGTCAGTTTTAAAAATGCGGGGCTACATTATAAAATTATGAGTGATATATATGAGGCATATATATATGGAGAACTCATATTATATCGGATATAAGCATGGTGACCATTATACGAATCAGAACCGGCTCTTTGTTTCAAGTATCTGTAATGTTCACAAACATGTTCATTGGCGTGCGATTACCATTACTGTCTCGTATTGGATAATGTGATTGCTTGTCAAAGCAAAACTGCACAATGAAAACATATTATTTCACGAACGTTACGTGTCCGATGCATCAAGTATCAATTTGAGTGTCCTCTTTCCACAAGAAATGTATTCGACACCATGCATAATTGCATACTCTGTCACCATGTCAATGATCGATTTAATATCATATACAAAATGCGTATATATAGCCATCACAATACTCTCTCTTTCTTGATCAGAAATCAAAAAGGAAAACACCCATATATGGAACAATTAGTTATTGTTGCCAAGGTCAACTTATACTTTTTTCTGAATTGGTACATAAAAGTGCTGCCAATTATAGTATCTCACAAAATACCTTTGATTTGACCTTGAAATGTTCATCTGAATAATTGGCTCCCTAGCTTCGTGGAATATTGTCGCAGATTTCCACCAAACTTATGTGTTGCTTAAAGATACACACTATTTACGTCGATAGAGTGAGGTGGGGTTGGATGAGGGCCCACCAACATTGACACAAACACTTATCTGGATTTCGTGCGAACTTATCTAACGACATATGCTCGATATAAGAGACATAATGGTGTAGTTTATATTTAAAGAGGCGCAATTCGTTCGTGACAGGGGAGTAGGGGAAGGAGCCCCACAATTAATGAAATGTTGGTTTAAATTTCCCAAATTGGTGGGGTCTAAGTCAGAAATGCGATGCCCATTGCCTGCCGAGAATAATATGCAGATCATATGACAACTATAATTGGATATATTTGGAATAATAAGATGTTGACAAGCTGTTGAGTCAGTTTATATACAAAACACAAAATCAATTTGCATTACTCAACCAGTTCCAAACAGCATGAATTGATCTAGAAGATATTTGTGAACAAATGTCATATTTTCAACTTCCGGCGGCCATTCTGGCGGCCATCTTGGATGGTGAGTTTCAATTTTGGCCCAAAACGTGTAATTATGTCTTGGCTTCACGAAAATATATACATTTGTGTACTTTTAATTGATTTTCCCGCTATAATTTGTATAAAACTGACTTAGGGTCTGGTCTGAAAAAACGGCGGCCATGATGGACGCCATCTTGTCTGGAGTCTAAACGGCCACTTTTTTTCTTGTTAGCATTGCTTAAAAGTTGAAGGACATAATAAGGAACAAAATGAGAGGGGTGAAGTTAAGTCCCAGGGGGGTGCAAGGGTACCCCATTAGCTCCCGGACTAATTATGATGATCATGCTTTCGAGGTCTTGGAAATATGTCTGCACATGGTTGATTAGCTCAAGACGTGGTGTGTGGTAAGCGCTACATTTTAAAGGAAGTATTTTTCGTCTTCTATAGCGCCATGGGAACAAAATATAGATAATCGATGTTCCAATGTCGTCGGCGGTTGTTTGTGGTGTTCTTTTTAATAGCCAACTTATGATTAATTATTCGCAGTCTAGTAGAATTATTCTATTTTCTATTGATGTTGTGTGTGATATAATTATTTATTACATGATCCTACCATTATTCCATTCAATAAACCCATTCTATAAATTGTGATATTAAACGTTCGTTTAATAACAGGAAATAGTGCCAGGTGACCTTTGACTTCCGGTGTGTCGTCTGTTACATTGCGCACTCTATGTCTCAAAATACTATGGCTTCCATTATTTTTCCGACAAAACTCTTAACGAATGAAGAGTTTGAAAAGTTATTTCATTAAATGTACGCCATTAAATGCGCGAAAGAGTCTTTATTTATCTGGGACTATATCTTTACGTGGACAAACAACGCATAGTTACGTGGGACGTCATCGCTGATCTTATAGAAGCCGTCGCGTCCTATTTGTCGATTTAAGTATATTTTGTCGAGGTTTTGGATCATGCAATAAATATAATCTACAACTCGTCCCTAGTTTATAGCGGAATTTACAAAACTCGTCCGGTAAATTAGGTCTCGACCTCGCCAAAGGCTCGGTCCAGACCTAATTTACTGGACTCGTTTTATAAATTCCGCTATAAACTGGGGACTCGTTGTAGATCCTCTATATGTTTTATCCAGTCCGATTCAGGTGTAGGTGTCAGGGCGCCATAAAGGTTAGATATATGGCCCAATCTTTGACGTTGACAAATAATTCAACCAAATTCGTATGTATATTAAAATTGTGTTATCTGATAAAAATAGATGTTAAACAAATATAGGTTCATTGTTAATGCGAGCAAGGCCAGGCAACCGTGCATGTACATGTAACATATAAATTTGCATACACGATTATGTGCTGGTTGCTTGCATACAGCTTATCATTAAAAATAATATGCTGATTCGTGCATATATTGATCACACATTGTGCAGCACGCTTAATGCAGGAACTCATACCAGCTCATATTACCTTCCAATGTAAAGGTCATCAGAGAAGCAAAAACCGATATAATATAACAATAAATTAGACTATTTGTGTCATTGTACCCCATTCACAGGTGGATTTCAAATATTACTTCTGAATCCAATCTTTGAGGATAACAGTTAGTTCGTCTGTAAAATAATTCTGGCAAAGATACAAGGTTTTGTCATGTTTTTTTTTTATCAAAAATAATCAGATATTCAAAACCATTCATTTTTAAGTTGTAAGAAGATTCCAAGTGTTCTATATGCATACGTATTGAAATATATGCACATGGGACAAGTAGACCAGGACATTTTTGAAAATTCCATCTTATATTGTTCTAAGTGACACATAAAACAGTTTAGCCCTGAAGTTGACAGAAATCCAAAATGCTACAAAAGACTCTCAATACTACGGCAGCGTAGAACCGCCACCTCCTCTTTTGTTACTAACTTGTTTAAACAAGTTAGTAACAAAAGAGGAGGTGACGGTTCTACGCTGCCGTACAATACCCAGTGTTGTTCTACATTGTTCCAAGTGCACATATTTCCACATCACATTCATATTATGTTATATAAAAGAAAAGCGTCACTATATCATCATATGGCGTGGTTTGAGTAAAAGGGTACGCATTTCACTACATGTTATAATATCTGCGTTTCCCATATTCCTGAAATGAATAATAAACTGACCCACCGTCCAAATCTGTAATAAATTTCCTTTTTACCATTTTATTTTCGCTGGATCAACAATCGTATTGTGCTGTCATGATCAAATACGGGAATAGCTGAGAATGAGTATCGGAGAGGTGTTTTGTATTTCAAAATGCGAGCACGTGGTTCTCCGACATTGGCATACTGCAGAGGAAATGATGGTGGCAAATGCATTAAAGATACAGATGGCCTTCGCGATGGGTATTGCTGTTAAAATAGCCACATAATTATGGTAAAACGGATATACACAGAAAGAATATTAAAACATGGACACATTTTGTTCTTATACCAATAATAGATGTCGCATCAATAGCCTGTTATTCTCAAGATCGTCGCATTGTTAGTAAACGAAAGCCATGTTATGATAGTATATTTACATACTAAGTGTGATTATCACTAAATCCAGCATTTCGATTGGTCGGCGCCCACGTGACTAGTTGCAGTTATTTCTCGGTGAACGCGCAACAGCTCATAACTGCAACCTCATCATTACATCGAGACGTCATCGATACCGGAAAGAAAAGCGCGTAATATTTTGGGCGCATTCGGACTCGCGCAGGATTGACTTAAATTAAATCACCAGGTTTCAATATAAAGAAATTGTTCTTGCTAACTTTTGCCAAGGGTGCTATGGGTTATTTTGGGCTGGTTTTGTCATGATACACTTTTCGATTTAAATACATTTACGAAAGTGGCTTTTTCGCTAAATGTATATAAATATAAGGATTAACTGTCATGTGGACTGTTTTTATGGAGATGTAACCGTGAGGTAAGTGGTCATAACTTGTATGTAAAACCCTTCGATTTTTTACACAAGTTATGACCACTTACCTCACGGTTACATCTCCATAAAAACAGTCCACATGACAGTTCATCCTTATATACAGTACGCAAAGAGTGTGCAGTACTAAGCATGCTTGGTGTTATTCATCGTTCATCGTGTATATTTCGGTCTGATGGCGCTATAGAAGACGCAAAATACTTCCTTTAAAATGGAGCGCTTACCACACAACACGTCTTATACCACACACCACGTCTTATACCACACACCACGTATTATACCACACACCACGTCTTATAACACACACCACGTCTTATACCACAGACCACGTCTTGACCTAATCAACCATGTGCAGACATATTTCCAAGACTTCGAAAGCATGACCCTAATTGAATAGCTTGTCAAAATCTTATCCAATTAATTTCCAAATATATGCAATTATAGGTGTCATGTGATCTGCATATTATTCTCGGAAGGCAATGGGCATCGCATTTCTAACTTAGTCCCCGCCAATTTGGGAAATTTAAACAAACATGTTATTATTATTCCCTACTCCCCAGTCATGACCCGAATGGTGTCTCTTTAAATTTAAACAACACCGTTATGTTTCTAATATCACGGAAACGTCGTTATATAAGTTCGCAGGGAAAAATGTTTGTATCAATGTTGGTGCCCTCTCACCGACCTCACCCTATCGACGCCAATGTTGTGTATCTGTATGAAACTCTTATAATTATATTTGGTGGAAATACATGTAGGCGCACAAATTCCACAAAGCTAGGGTGTCAATTATACACATGAATCTTTCAAGGTCAAACCAACGGTATTTTGTGTGAGATGTTGTAATTGGCAGCATTTTAGGTACTAATTCAGAATAAGTATAATTTGACCGTGGCAACTTTAACTAATTGTTCCATATCTGGGTGCTTTCGCTATTTGATTTCTGATCAATTTAGAGAGAGTTTTATGATTATTATATATACGTTCTTCGCATATGATATTAAATCGACCTTTGGCATCGTGACACAGTATGCAAGCATACATGGTGTAGAATCGATTTATTGTGGCAAGAAACCACTGAAATTGATACTTAGCTCCTGAGACAGCTAACGTTCACGAATTAACTGTTTTTCATTGTGCAGTTTCGCTTAGACAAGCAATCACATTTATCCAACACGACACGGTCACTGTAATCGCACGCCAATGAACATGTTACATTACAGCTACTTGAAACAAAGGGCAGGCCTGATTCGCATAATGACCACCATGCTTCTATCTTATATTATATGCATTCTCCATATATATGCCTCATACATCGCAAGCTTGTATTACACACTTAAGATTGTCTTTTATTTTAGGTAGAAACACATGTTGATTGGACTTCTAAGTGTGCATGGCATTCATAGATAATCAGTCTCACGATCACATAATTGATTCTAGTGTTCTAGTCATCATAATTATAAACCTTTGGAAGTGGCAACCAAACAAAACTCTTCCGAGCATATGTATACATATTAGCTTTCCACTAAATCCGTTATACATTAATGTTTTAATTGGATTCTATAACATTGGAACGTACATACATGAATGCCCATGCAGTGCAATATTCGACAACAATGTGACAGTTTGTTAGTTGTTAGTCCTGGTTCAGACGTTAGAACGATGAACCAATTAGTGCGTAAACGTGGTCAATATTAGCCAGTTTATTTGCAAAAGACGTAAAGGTGCATCATTCTCGAAATTGTAATTGCCATTGTGTTCTGAAAATTCCAAGGCTTAATGTTCTAGTTTATTCCAGACAAAGCAATTATTCAAGTAGACCTTGGGCGCTTCGATAGGCACTAATATATTTTCTATTGAAAATTACTTTCAATAGAACTTTGTTTGATAAACCAAACGCTACTCTTGGACCCTCTCCAATCATGGTCTCTGGCGGAAATCCAACGACAACAAAATGGCACCAGTCTCATGAGTGATATACAACATCCCAAAACAACAGGTTTGTCTAAGGATAGTAAACGCCCTTTGTGCCTGTCGTGTTGAGTACTTCATTCAACGTTTTACAATTAAACGTCAAAAGTCCTCTTCCTGCTGGATCGGTGAAAAGCGACACTTGTCAATCGATGCAGGTGATTATGGATATGTGGCGACGAGGCTGAAGCTGCCTCTAGTCTTATCTTTATGGCTACCATACAGAAACAGACAATACGTTTACGGACTCTTCTCAGGCGCGCATATATACTGCATGTTGTTGGTGATAAATATCAGAACTAAAGTCTGCAAGAAACAGGATGATATATTTAGACTACAGGTAGATCAATGGCAGGCACAAATATATTTCAATTATTTTGTTCAACTTATGTTCCCCTCCTTTTCCCCCATTCCTGACTCGAACGGCACCAATTTGGCGTCTAGTTAAAACTACCTCATTATAAGCACTGTATAGCATGAAGATTATTATTTATAAATTTGTCTGAAATCAGTGACAGAAATGGTCGGTATTTGTGGTGCTTGTCAGTACAGACCTACATACATACAGTTTGCTGTGACACAGACCACAATGAAACACAATGTTAGACCTAAATACTTTCATAAATTTACACATCCAGCCATTTATTTTATAATAACACAGAATTATACCGGACGACGTAAAGATATGACGTCATGAAGTACTGTTGAGAGTGGCACAACATATTGAGTGCGAAGATAAAATCTATATTTTGACGAAAAAGTTGATGAAAATACAATAAGATATATTATCCAGAATCAGAGACCGAGTTGAACACAGGACAGGCTTTCAATCACCGGTTCTATGTATGGTCTGTTGAGAGGTTTAACTATAGTTTGTGGTATTCATGCAGGTCTGTTTAACTGGTCATTTTTTTCCGAGATGTATGTGGTGTCTATGAGATAAGAACCTTGTATCCCGATAATGTAGCCTTTGGTGTGGGAGCGAAGTTATGATATATGCCACTCTATCTTCCCATCACATTATTTCAATTTTAGATCTAATAGAATTATAATGCAGTGAACATTGGACAGTTATCAATGACTATTAAGCATCATTTAAGGCAGGGATGCATTATAGTTATTCTTCGTGTAACTTAGTCACTAATACTAAGACCATAGTTAGTCACGGTGATCCGTTGAAAGGTGTGGGTTAGTCAACGTGACTCCAAATTAATGTTACTAACCCTAAGTTAGTAATATTGACCGGATTTTTTCTCTCAGTGCATATAGATAATTACCATATGGTTTAATAGCCGTATGGGCCAGCGGGTCTGGGGCTGCCGACAATAAAGTTTTGCAAGTTTAAGATCATATTGGCCCGATTTTTTGCTCAGCCGTATGGGCCAGAGGGCCGGGGACTGCCGCCCATAACTTTTTGCAAGTTTAAGATTTCTGGCACTTTTCTGACAAAATGGTCAAATATTGGGGCAAATTGTAGTAATTTTCATATTTGTGCCCGAATTATACCAAATTGATGCTATTTTGAATGTATTATGCTATATCGTTGTGCATATGCAACACACATAGAGCAATGTTCTGCAAACAACATTTACTGTGCTACACGTTTGTAAATAACATTCGGAGAAACATGTTCAGCCCCTTAAACACACAGGCTCCCGAGGGATACTAAAATACCAATAAAAGTTACACTGGTATAGTCTATATTGGTATTCTAGTACTTCATCCAGTAACCTGTGCATAAGCATTTAGGCGCCGCAACATATTTTTTAATCGGTACTGTTCTACATCAGACAAGATGGAACCCACGTCGCGAATTGTATACCACTATTACCAGCATACGGCATAATGATATCCAACCATTAAACCCATTTTCACATTTCACATACCTGCTAAATTACATTAATCATTGTTAAAATAACTATAAAATATGTATATCTATAAAACATACCTCATCACTGATTCCTGATGCCGAGGCTTTTCGTGGTCAGTTCCGCGGTGCAAATACGATCCCTCGAGTGACCCGTGGCAGTGGTGATGAGTGAACACTGGTGAACTTGTGTATTTTGTCTTGTCGATCGCAATGCATAATTTAATTTCTGGGAACATGACAAAATTGAAGATTAAATTTTCATTTCTCCACGTAACTAAAACAGCTGTAGCCTGTTTCCGGTTAAGGAACGAGGGGATCTCCAGAACGAGAGGTCACATACCATAGGCCATAGCAACCACACTAGACTGAATGTTCGCCTGTAGACAAAACATGGATATGATTGGACATATATATTATGGGGGTTGTCCAACATTTACTTGTTATGCATACCGGGGAAAGATATCCAGGGGAAGATGACGTGTTACTCCGGTACATGTAAATATGAGACTTATCAGGTAAAGTATAGCTCTGGGGAGCATGACATTGTCTACATACCTGCCCTTAATGCTCAGTAGTGGGCAGTACAGCGATATATATATATATATATATATATATATATATATATATATATATATATATATATTCATGTCATGGTTATATAGGTGGGGTAACGTGTATACGGTAACATAGACAGTGGGTCTCCGTGGCGGTATGCATGTATGTACGGTATATACGCCTACATAATTTATGCACCTTGAAATATAGGGCGGTGGTTTTTGCAGCTGGATTTATTGTTTTTCGTGTGGATAGGGATAACATTTTCCTGCTTCCACTGTGTTGGAAAAACGCAGAACTCGAGAGATTTCTTTAAAAGAGCTTTAAGGGGGTTGCGATAGCTGGGCTTGTGATTTTGATAATTTTAACTGTAATTCCATCAAGGCCAGATCTCATATTAGGTTTCAATGTTCTAATGGCAGAAATTATATCTTCGATAGTGAATTCAATGGTCTGTTACTGTGTTGCTACATTTATGAGTGAATACTGGTAGACTACAGAGCGACTCGCTGAGGTCTGATTTAGAGATGAACACACCAATGGGCATGAATGCGTTGGTGTTGTCGTCATATAATAAGTTGACAGTGTCATGATAATAGGGGGATAGCGTATATGTGCTTGGTATGCATAATTTCCTGTATGCAGTGCCAAAATTATGTTGATTATGGGTGTTCGCGAACAGATTTTAAAAGTGTTTTTCATGTTATTGGCCGTATTTTTCAGATCATCGTTCGCAATTCTGAAGTGAACAAATATTTATCTTTAGGTCCTATTAATACTCTGGGCTGGGAGTCGGTGTTGTCCATAATATCAAGTAACATTGAGGTAAAAATGTCAGCCACTGAATCAATGTAGGGCGCTGTTGATATCGTGTAACCACTCTGGGTCAATCTGGGTCATGAATGCGACTGTACGCTTACACCTTATTTATACCATAATGTTTTGGCGTGATTGTATTGTTATTATTACAACATGGGTATATATTGTGTGGGAATGTTATTGAGAATATATATACATATGAATGCAAATTTATGAAATCGACAACTCCCCAATAGCTATCGGAAATATCTTAATGAAATTAACATCGGAATTAGTATTTCCTTTGGTATATGATATAGTAAGCAGTCGTTGAGCTAGATAAGGAGTATTTCCATGCGAGGTGAAAATAAAACGGATTGTCAATTCACCATGATAAATGCCCAACTGCCACCTGACCATAAATAGCGATGTTATAGTCAATCTCAAATTGTATATGATAAGCAAATAACAGTCAGAGCAAACGCAAAAATTAACCTATGCATTTATCTCTTAACATTTATTATAGCGACATATAGATTGTACGTATGTCGTTGGTCGGTTGCAAGCAGGTGACATGACGTCGAGTGTATATCCATGTTTCCCATATTACATGGACGAAACTCTCAGTGGACTGGCATAATATCGTTCAGATGGGCGCTTTTGCGTTTCATTCATGTCTCAACTGGTTTTGATTAAATATATGTGTGAACGTTTAAATACGAACTATAATTTATTTCAGAAAGGGGGTCGTAACCCGGAACCAATTATGGGTGGATGGGTCAGCGGCCGGATAATTAGAATCCGAGGCAGAATGAACGGAGATCGGTAGGTTTAGTTTCATCGGTTATATGACATTACATTATAACACCCCAATCAGTTCTTGACGAACATGAGTTATCCTATGCGGTTTGGTGACCGACCTTCGTGTCAAGCCGTTTACTTTGCTTGGATACGTGTACTCAACTCCTCAAACTTTTGCATGGAATAATTGGCAGTGCATATATGTGTATTCCAATCATCTTTGATTATATTTGCATATGTCAATAGTCCAACAAGTACGTCCATATACTTGTGCCTTATGCACGAGGGGGTGTTCCACCGAACCCATTCTATTAATGTGTTGTACGATTAAGGCAATTGGTCTCAAGTTATCAACGCATCCTATCATATAGACTGAAAGTCTGTATTGGTACATCGTAGTGTAGAAAATGGTTGAAGTTACTCGGTTAAACAAAGTAAAACTCATACTCTTGGGGTGTTCCACCAAACTGTGAAATGTACTGTTAGGCTTTGCATATGTTGGGAGAGTTTTATATTCCAACAATTGCGTCCACAAGCTTGCGACATACACGCAACAAGGCGTTATTCCACCAAGCAGTGTATGCTATTTTTTAAGGATATTCTTCCGTGTATCAAAATGTCCTGGGATAATACAATTTGGCTGATAAAGAGACAGCCTTGTTGGTGTATAAACGTTGTGTAATATATGTTTTGTTACAAATCCGGCTTTACAATTGTAACATAGCTAGTGAAGGAACACATTGTTGCCCTTTATCGATGCATCCGGGAATCAGTGTGTTGTACTGATAGTGCTTGGTATCTCATAGATTTAAGCAGATATGTCATTTGTTTTCAAAGAAAAATACAAGCAATAGCATTTAAATGGCTGAAATGTCATTCTTTATGGTTACTTTTACCCTTATATATATATTGTTTTTCATTCAATTTTTCAATGTGATCTGATGAATTTGTTTCGCAGTAAACGTCGGACGCACCAGCCAAAACCCTCCGCGAATATGTCTTACTGTGGGAATTCAGAGGACGAGTGGTGTCGTTGTAGTGGTGAGAAGACATTAGCTCAGGGTAATGCGAATAACTCTTACTACAACGAAGTGTTGTATCATTATAACTATTAACGGATTTATCTGTATGTGTGTCCTTATAGTAAAGTTTGCCTACCTCTCTATTTGGCGGAGCCAACCAAAGCCTGTTCCACATGTTTTAGCCTAGCTGCCTTTTTTCTTGGCGGGTAAAGTCGGCAGAGCCAACCAACACCATATCAAGATAATAATTTCCGGGGATCACTTTTGATGGGGCCCATAAGTTTATTTTACGTACCTATTCCCATGTATGTATAATCCCGTTTGAAAGAATTCTTCATAGACATTGGAGCTAGAATGCAGCTCCTTCGCATCCGAGCTTACTTCATTTGCCCGCAATAAGATTCCATCTAATCCCGATATTTCCATGGCGTCGCATCGATTCTATACTGTTCTATATCCATTTTTGTGGGGAAACTCGATTTGAAAATTTGACCTCGTGGTTTTCGCATATATGACTGCTATATTTTCACATTGTCTTGTTTTCATTTAATCCTTGGAAATGAAATACTATTATGATTTAATTATCTTGCTTTACATGTCAATATTATTCCTGTAACACTTTGTTGAACAATTGTGCTTTTTTCGTGAGTGCTAAAGTGGTTTATAGGTTTTTAAATAATTCCAAAGTACAAAGCTAGCACAGTATGTCATTTTCTGTGCTATCAAAGTTTAACCAACTCATTAAGGTAGAATTAAGATGTTCACGTATAATAGTATGAAAGCACTAGTTCCATTCAGGCATATTGACGACCATTATTTCCATACATTGACTACCATTTTGTTCGAGATAGAACATTTTAACACAGAAATGCATGCATTCACGTGGTATACATTAAATCAATTCATTGGTCCACATTATATATACAACAATACAGCACTGACATAAACACTAATTCGGGAGATAGAACATATTTCCATAGCCTCTCATTCATATCTGGCATATGATATACGCAATACCTTATGTTTGTTCGGACATACTATACCGCACCTAATCGAAAATGGCTGTCCCAGAAGTGTTCGGGTATAATGAATGCAAAGAAGTTGAACCCGAGGATACACCAGATAATATCGATTCATTTCATTACTGCGATTTTCAGTTGAATTCATGACAATGACATTCGAGTGTTTTTATTGAATTCACATGACTATGTCGAGATGACATTGACAATGCATACGATAAATCTGATGTGGCATGCCATGATTTAGATGCCACCGATGACTTTGATATATGGGATGACTTTGATACCCGCGATTACTTCGATACCGAGATGACCCCGACGGTGCAAAATATAAAGACGTCACTAATAGTTTTGAATCAGATTGATTTTCTTTGAATTTGTCTGGTTTGGTATTAGACGATCGTTATTTTCCTCCGGGAACAACACTAGCCTGGTCATCCGTGTAACGAGGACTCGGATGAGTAACGACGGACGCGCCTCTCGCCTGTTTTCATAGCCTCTGGTTCCTCCCTCAAGAAAAACGGTGACTAAATAGCTTTAAAATATATATACCTATAGTGTTTTGACAATGTTAGACTTAATATGTGGGTGCTAAAATTGTGCCAACTTGTCCACATTTAAGGTATATATGACAGTGGTACGATAATTGTGAGATCGCATGCAAATTGACCCAAATATAGTATTATCACGGCCAAATTTTAACACATCGTCACGTCAGGGCACTCCCAGGAATCCGGTCATTGACATATCAGCAATTTGTAACAAGGACGCGTTGTTAAGTTTCATGAATCACAGTTATTAAGAGCGAACGCGAATATTCAGACAAAGAATTTATTGTGAAACATGAATGTTCTGGTTATATAAGGAATCACATGTTTGTGTGTCTACCATTCTTTGACGCATTGTTAACACCCGGCTTTACAGCAACCAGTAGAATCGTGGCTATTACTCTGTTGCTGTGTGTATACAACTATAAGGGTGTATGACAGAAACTCTCGAGGCAGGCACGTGGTTTTTGCAAAAAATATTATTCGCACTGGAGCGGTCAGTGGGATAATATAACTCAAGCTTGTGTGGATTTCTTATGCCAATTACACGTGTATGGAAATCACTAACACGTGTTATGACTGAATATTTTCCAACCGTCAATGTTTAGACTCAAATAGCCATGAGTTTAAAATGTCCAAAGCATATGGCAGGATTCGTCATCTCCATGTTAAACCTGGTCTACTCATAGCTCTAGTTTTAAACCACAGTTTGACATATATAGATCCGTGGTTTAAACATAGTACCACAGTACTAAGTGGCCCATTCGTCATATCTGGTTTAAACATGGTTGAGCCAGACCAAACATTTAGCAGTAGTGTCTCTGTGGCGTCGAGATAATTAAACGTATACAATATTGCCTATGCTGCAAATATTGTCTTTTATGCGCCGCGTTTCAATCCATGGCTAAAATTCATAATTATACAACGAGCATATTTTTATTGGAAAATTATAAGGGAGCAGCACTCATATTCGAAAAGTGTATGGGGATAAATTTGTTTTCTCCATTGCCATATTGGTTTGCGTTTTATAGCCATAAACCGGCAACCAAAATATAATTCGACGGTCCAGATTTAGGGAAGCTTGACCTTATGACGAATCCGTCTGTTCTGGACCCCGGTTTACATGGGTGGAGTTGCAAATAATATTGATTAACGGCGTATCTATAATGTGCGAGTGGCTGCTTGTTATTATCATGTCCCAATTGATTTATTCTCACACCAGCGTGCGTGTGCTTGTTCGCGATAATTGATGTCGTGACAATAATTACTCTAGCGGCCTGCTTGTGGTCAGCATGGTGGCTGGGTAGTTTGATTTCATGTTGATCGGCTAGCCACTGGACCACCACAAATGCCCCCTTAGACCCGGTTTGGCTGGACCTCAGCCTGTAAGATTTGTGTAAGATTAGCTAAGTTATACATTATTATAACCAGTGGGAAATATAGAAAAACAATCCAAGGGGTCGTAAATGAAACACTATGTGTGTTTATTAAAAGGTGGATGTCATTCGAAAATTAGAAACCACAATTTCTAATAATATCAAACTTAATATCTTGAGTTTTAGATGAAATGGACAATATATCAAACTAAAAATATTGAGTTTTATCTAGAAAGTAACGTGTTTAATAATAAAATAGCGAGATGATAATTTGAATGTTGAATTTTAGTTTGGCAAATTAAATACATAGTTATACCATCCATAGAATAAAACTCTAATTTCCATGATCGATGAGTTCCGTTTGCACCCCATGGAGTCGGATTGGTGCAACTTAAATTGAAAAAATTTAACATTAATTACTGGTTTGAACATAACAATCAGAAACAAATATTAAGATGCTTTGTGTGTAACCGAACCAACGTGAACGGAGGATACCAGTATAAAGGCTCATCGAGATGCGTTTAAGACTACCATTGTATTCCGGACAGGATTATTTCTCTACCAAACGATCGCTAACCTAAACGAGCTTCAAGAGTAAAACCACTTTCGAAATGTGTTTAACATGCGAATGCCATAATAGAACTCCGTTGGATCAGATTGGATCGAATTTGTTATTATCGGCTGGTTGATATACGCCGCTAAACGACGTTTGATATTAGTCGATATAGAATATAATGTTCGTTATAAATCTGGGGGGTTACGTTTAAACATAACTTATTTGCCAATCTCCATCATTCAGTCAAGAGGAATAAAGGAATAACTTGACATGTATCGAAAACATATTTAATGTTTCAATCCACTTGGGCTTTATTACGTATTGTTATATTGGGCCTACTTGCCCTCATCAATCGAAAAAAGTAATAAGTAAACGTCCTCACGTTATTACTTTTTTCGATTCATGAGGGCAAGTAGGCCTAATATGATCATCTGGCCCAACAAGTTTTCACTTTGTCAGTTCTTGTTAAGCATTGGTGGTGTCACAACATGAGATTTAGGCTATGCAAGGTCACACTATATGGCTCGTTTAAACGTGCCACGGTATTACACTGTATGTATATATTGCCTTGCCAATTTCTTCCATAATCGTTATAGGTTTGGGTTTATCATCGCTGGAAGCAACGTTGCAGTAGACTATGCGCTAAACGTTAATGTGATGATTGATCAGAATAAAATCGAATTTCGCGGTCGTGTGGATACAACATGGAAGAATATTCTAACCACAAATTCATCGCTGCCATTCTCCGTTGGAACGAATTTCACTGCTGAAGCCAGAGCAGACGCCAATATGATGCAGGTAAGACGGTGACGAAGCTTTTGCCATGTCACAGTGCACACTAGAGTTACTCCCACTACACCAGCATGATGGAGATCTTTCGGATTCAATGGTAATGGGGACTCTTCGGTTTAAATGGACATAATGCACTCGCAGTACATGTAGGTATATGTGAAAAATAAAAACAGTTTGTAAATCCATAACCAAGAAGATCGTGGAAATATAGATAGACATCATTCTTATTTTTAATATTGATAACTCTCCAATGAAGATACTTCGCACGTTTGTTGTTTGTTTGTTTAGTTAGGGTTTAACGTAATTGTATCTGTTAGGCCATATCAGTAAGTCTTCATGTAAGAATACACTAACCCTAACTCTAACCCCAACCCTAGCCCTGACCCTACCCCTAACATATATGGAGAATGGAGGTGGTGTGTTGTTTCCTGTATTCTTGCATGAATGATATACCCCATATGACGACTGAGATAAACAGAAACAATATTTAGCGAAGCAACTGCGAGTAGATGTAACTGAGAATAAGACTAAAAAGTAACAAAATATATACAAACAAAAACACCCAAAATCAGAACGAGAGTTCTTGATTTGGGGTCAGTACAATTAAGAAGCTGACCATTGTGCAAACACATAATTATACAAGACATGAATATGGAAACAGATAGAAAAAAATCATTGGAGGGGATCAACCAGCGAGTGAACATAGAATACAATTAACTACTGTATTTTCTCAAAGAAATGACAACAATGTAAAAACTTTATGACATGTAGTCAGCAAAGATTGATTCGTTGCCATTCACATTCGGCTGATTAACCTATTGGTGCTGGTAATATGTCGCATACATCATACATAGGTGCTATATATTGTCGCCATAAATATGCATTGTTACACTGACTACATGCGTCCCTAATCCAAACGGACAAAAGGAGGATTAACTGTAAAAAACAAAATAATAGTTACCTTTTGCGGTATTTGCATTGAGATCATGTTACAAAGTGCTTAAAACAAACTCAATGAAAAATTTAGAGAACATCGCTTTCTTCCGACTCACATTTTAACCACGGCTGTTTGATGAAAGTTTGATTATGACAGAAATATGGGATTACCGTATTGTGAAACTAAAGATTACATATTACTTTCGACATAACACTGCTGACTGCGCTACATTTAAATATATTTTTTGTTTTGTATTCCCATTATGTTGTCTGTAATTCGGCACACGTAACGAATAACCCAAGTTAGATGATGTTGTATGACTAGATAGTTAACATCCCATAATTAAAAACCCACTTGCCAAATGTTTGCCAAATGAAAATATTTTTTTCCAAATGAAAATATTTTTTGCCATTGGCAAATTTGGCAAGCGGCAGCGCAAACCCTGTGATCAACGCACGCCGAACAATGTTTAATGACAGTGCGTAGCTGCACCGACCATTCGAAAACACGCACATTTGTACCATGCTTCCTCAATGATACAACCACGCATCTTACAGTTTTATGTTACAATCCTTACAAAGAAATCAACACAATAAGATATAAGCGGTGATATATACTTTGAGCATATTGCTCAATCGCATATGTGTGCATGTGGATTTCCTGCCTAAATACACAACACTTCTATAGTCGTGAACGAGGAATGCTGTCCTACTCTTATGTTGCGCAATTTGGTACCATATATCAGTTATAACGGTTATTTTCGGCGATCCTATATATATATTACAGTGGTGTGAATAAAGCTTGGAGCACCCTGGA
The DNA here is from genome assembly GCA_032622095.1 of Siphonodentalium dalli. NCBI lineage: Eukaryota > Metazoa > Mollusca > Scaphopoda > Gadilida > Siphonodentaliidae > Siphonodentalium > Siphonodentalium dalli. The sequence goes on from CP136068.1 coordinate 103,080,854, forward strand.
GCAGATGCGGGAGTAATCTAAAAGAGAGATTAAAATAGACACTGGATCCTGATTTTGCCCTGTGTTTGTTTAGCCTAAAACATACAGTGCACCTGATCTTTTCCAGTTCATTTAAGGCTGGAACACAAAAATTACGACTAGCTTATGTGCATATTTATTTTTATAGTAAGTTTTGATCCGAAAACACGCCGACTGTTGGCCTTCCAAAACTATTGACTATCTCAAACACTGATGAACAATGAACCGAAATAATATAATTTTGAACACACTTATCGATTGTTTCCGGCGACGTAGATAATTGGCGCGGTGATGAACAGAACGTTTAAATTCAGAGTTACAACAGTGGATCTCCCACCCATACTGACAAATAATCTTTGACCAGGATCTGTTGTTTATTTTCAGTTCTATGCCGATGGGATATTGCTGCTCAACACAACACACCGACTCATACCATTCACCAAGGCTAACCTCTTTGATATATACACTGCTGGGAATCCGCTAATCTATGACATCACATTCCTGTAAATGGACGGCTGTTTCATTAGCAAAGAAGATGTGCTCAATCAACTGATATCATGATATCAGACCATTCATAACATTTGGAACAATGATGAATAAATAAGCTAGCCATGTACCCTTGCGGTGCCCTTGGTATGTTCCATGGAAGCTTGCAAACTCCGTCGCTACATTATTCCAATCACTTTGCAGAAAGCGGTATATCATCCATGATTGTGGATATACTATGGATGGTTGAATGACAGAATTGCATGACTGATCTGTGACTACAGCTGCTGGATAAATAGGTTTATGTTCTGTGGATTTTTGGAAAAAAAAACCGATAAGTGTGCGTTTTGTGTTGACATCGGTATAAACTGTGGCGACTTCGGCACTTGAGCATGTACTTGTGTGATTTATAAAATAAAGTAGTAAAATTGGCGTATACGTTGTGATGGTACGCACTATACCCTACTTCATTAAGATACCAGCCTGGGTTTGTTCGTTTTCATCCGATAACAACATGTGTACAGAACAGACGATATGTGTATGGCATGGAGAATGGTACTTCATAATATGTTACCATGTACCTTAATACTTAGTCCGCCTCAATAAAATTACCACCCTACCAATTGAATCATGACATAAGCATAAGCTATAATTTAGTCATGCGAATCATGCCTCGAGCATCCTGATCAAACTCAAATGCTTTGCCCGCTTCCGCGAATCTCGCGCCGTATTGCTGTAGACCATACAATCACAAAAATGTAAACAAGCCTCAACATATTGTTATTCTCTATGACCATACAATACATGTACATGGTCATTGTTAGCACTCATTCCTCAAATATCCCATTATCTTTTTCTGCACTGGCATGCTTTTCCAGCGCCTTATTTTGAGTCCATAACGAACTGCAACATTAGACGCATAATGATTTACATGTATCGCCCGATCCGCATAACATTGTCAGGTATAAATGCATGTACTTAACGACGGTAATTTTTTGCTCAACTTTACTTTGAGCTATTGCCATGGCATCGAATCAGGTCTATAAGGTCGTAACTCCATTTTGGCGGGAAATGAGTATTTGATATCATTCGAATCGTGAGAAAAAATCCAATCCGACGGGCAAACTGTTTTTGCATTGGAGGGCAAATATTCTCACAAACCAGTGACACAAATGTCGTATCTCCAGCGATCTTCACAATTATTCGTGCTATAAGGTCGTATGTCCAACAGCAGCCAATCGGATACTTCAGGTTGTCCACGTGACTTTTGTTTTGTGTTTGTAAATTCTCAGATGTGTGCTATATGGTCGTATCTCCATGTCAGTCACGTGGTCATTTGGTGATTAAAATTGTGTGATTGTGCCACAAATTTATGTATAATGATGCACATGAGTGAATATTCATAATGTAGAATAGGCACTTTTTAGTTCATAGACACATGCGATTGCCACCATATTTAGCTTAATCTGCATGTATTAGCACAACTTCCGTATAGCACGGAAACCAATCGTCGTTGGCGTATCAAAAGGTTGTATCTCCAAACAAGTTATTGCTTTTTAAAAGAAAACGAGGGAGTAAACAGAAAAAAAATGTGTGGTTCAATGGACAGCTACATGTGTGTAATGTCAGTTTTCATTTGGATAAATACAACAATACGTCATGCTTTGTCAACAGGAGAAATGTTGTCTGAAAACTTCAACCGTCATCATTTCTCGGAAAGTTGAAAATGTGGGTTACAACCTTATAGCACTGATGCGACGAATTGGGTTATCCTGTATGTGCTTGCGTGTGTGCGTCCATCGCCAATTTACTTTGGCTCAACCTGTAGGCCGCATCCCTCGTCCGATCATAACGAAACTTCATATGGATCATCGAAATTAGATAAAAAACATGGCCGCCAGCAGCCATTTTGAATTTCAAATTCAAATCGATCGGCACACCATGTAACCCGCATTTGTTGGAAAAAATGTTTTGAAAATGTATAGGCATGATTATGATCACCTCTAGATGGTAGCTGTCGAATTTTCATTTATATAGAATAGAGCCGTCGGCGGCCATCATGTATTTTAAACTTTGTATTACTAAGTCATTTTGGCACATCCTACAGACCACATAACTCGTTCTATCATAGCCAAATGGCTCTTCGTGCTGACCTATAGATGGGAGCCATTGATTTTTTCCCAATATTCGTTGAAAATAATGGCTGCCAGCAGCCCTTTTGGATTTTACTCGTCGTATGACAAAATCTTTTGGGCAAGTTTTGGCGCACCCTACATACCACATCCTTCATCCGATTGTCACGAAACTTCATATGGACCTTCTGGATGAGCCATCAATTTTACTCAAAAACATACTCTTTGTATGAATAAATCCTTTGACATACAATACATGCCATACCCGTCACTTCATCGTCACCAAACTGCATATGATTCTTCGGGGTAACCTCTAGATATGAGCTGTCTTTGTTAATTTCTCCGAAAGTTATTAGAAAACATGGATGCCAGCAGCCATCTTGCATTTCACATCTGAATCCGTCAGCACAGCCTGTAGCTCACATTTATTGGAGAAAAGTTTGAAAAGAAAATAATTTCATATACACTATACATTCCCTTTGCTGAAACTTTTGATCTTCTTTCTTCGTTATCATTATATTGACTGCTCAGCAAGTTGAGCTACAGTGTCATTGGCACTTTCATTTACCATTTATAGATACTTATTTGTGCACCGTACGCCCATTGACCCCACAATTACGTTATATACAACCCAATAATGGACTTACTATGGGCATAGTATCGGAAGGGCGATAACCCAATTTAGAACGCACTTTCAACGAAATGACGGGAGAGCTCGGAAACAATTTATAAGTCAAATCCACCTATTGGGTGGGTGAGCTTGGGAGAGGGTTGGTGTCATTCTTTAAAATCGCTTCTTTGAAAAAAAGAACGCTCATTAAAACGCTGTTTAATTAAAACAGTCTGTTCTGAATATTTTATCCGTTATTTCGTTCGCTAATATAAGTATCATGCTGTGCTTGTCTGTTCAGTATTACGATTTATATAACGTCATTGTGGGCTCGATGGGCATGATAACTATACGGCACATACTTAAGTATATACAGATGGTAAATGATATCCGCAATTAAGTATCTACATCTGATAACGCTGTGCAGAAAATAACACGAATGAACCAACTCACGACTTGCCAGGTGTTCGCTCTTTAAAATGTGTTTTCAGTTTGACCCGCGCCATAAAACTGAATAACGGATAAAAGTCCACTATGAGCTAATTTCAGAATCAAATAATCCAATATGAACCTATGTTAATATTATAGGTCGATTATAAACATATTGGCGCAAGGATCTGTTGAAAAAAAAATATGCACTGTCAACCAGCCGGGTGGATAACAAGTGCATACACAATGTTGATTTTTGTTGTTTTTCGTATTTTGGAACCCATCTACCCATCCGTGTAATTTTTATCCATCAACCTTTTGACACGCATCTCTTGCCATCGCCAAATTCGGTCCATTAATTCCATCCAGATTATGTATTAACTTTCTGTAACTATTCCCATTTAATACAAAATATTTATTCAGTTGCATTGCCACTACTTTCTGAACTCATGAATGACGCAGAATCCGAAAAGGGAGGCTATATATTATATAATAGTTATGTTCTGCCCACCAGCCAACCAGTTGTTTTATATTAACAAACAAAATAAGACACTTGACAAGATTTACAAGTACTCTAATAGCTGCTATGAAACAAAATGGCTACTCGTTCGTGTTCTTTTGATCTTATTAACAATTTTGATCAACCTAATTAATTATATAAATACATGTATATATTCAACACTCTTTTTCTGGCATATTCTTACAATAGCACCGATTGCTGAAAGTTACTGATTAAAATTTCGAGAAAATGGGTTACCTTTGGGGCACCATTGCTTTTGCGTGCTCAGTTTAAAGGGTTCGTGTCCACACTCATCACCACAAAGCAGTGCAATATCAAACGTTACCATTTCTTCGCGTGAATCTGTAAATATCCACTAGCCGTCTGGCTGTGCTATTGCAACATCACACCCTTGTCATTATAGTTGTACCAGTCTGCATATACACTGTATGCACTGAGATATGCAGATGTATGCAGATACATGCATATCAAAGACAAAGTTTTCAACGTTGACGTGTAGTGAAACGGAATGACTTTGCGTGTTACAGGAAATTGTTTATCTATTCTACCATAATCCAGTCTTTATTGAAATTTGATAAATCTGTAATAATTGACATTCTTCATAAATCTTAAATAACCATGTCGACAGCTCAGAAGTGCTAGGTCACAATAACATCCCGATACCATTCATTCATACCAACAAGATAGCAAGCATCATAGCGACATGTTTGCAAGCATAATAGCTGATAGTTAATGGAGAAATAACCAGAAAATAACCATATATTGTGCACATAACTCGATGAAAGATAATATAAATTATTATTACATATCGTCGGTGGGCTTCCAAAACCTCGTATAGGTCGGTTTTGGCGCGAAACCTTTTTTTGCATATTTGGAATCAGCGTATCAAATTACACAAACCATTAGGGTATGGCCACTCTAGCCAATCAAAATATGTAATTCTTCCAAGTTTAGTTGGACGGACAATTTCTATTGGTCATTTTTCTAATTCCAAAAGGTCGTACCCGCCACGCGTTACACACTATGACTAAACAGCTGCAAGTTCGTTGCGCGCGAAAATCGATAACACTCCTAGTATAACTTTGCTCAACAAATCTGTACAAATTATCAGTGTTAAATGTGATAAAGGTGGTTTCAAAGGAATGCCACAGCAGACACTCTTCTTCTTTAATTCATTATAGGTATGTATTTGTCAATATTATTATTTTTATTGAATGGGATTTTTTCCGAAATAATTCCCAAGACTTTTGACACATTTTGTCTCGCTATAACAGGTTTCTTTGCATACTTCCGGAACATCCCAATCGTTTGGCCCTTATGCATCCTTTCAAACCAGAGTATAATCTATTAAAATGCTAATTTTGAGAAATATTGTTTGGTGAATAGAATGGCGCGAACAAGGTTTCATAAAAAAAATAACCCCATACGATGTTTTGGAACTAAAGTTGTATGCTTACAACTGTAAATTCCTATGTAATAACTGTATTTGTATTCAGTATGACCCTACCATTGGACTATTTATTTTTAAAAGTTGCTAATTTACTGGCGTCGAAGCACTCCTTTACTTTGTTTCCTGCATGGTCACGCTATTATAACATTTCTTTGCGCCACCATATATAGCTCTCTCTGGGTCTCTCTGAGTTCTGTCTAACTATGGACCCATCGACTCATCCATCCATCTATTTGTCCATCCATCCATGCACCCATCTATCCGTCCTGTCAATCCATCCGATTCATCCATCTATCCATCCACCCGTCCACCTGTTTATCTATTTCTGTGTGTGCGTGTATCCGTCCTCTATAACTGTTGATATGTAATGATCATGTCTGTCAGCCCGATCAGCTCTGTCTGACTGTATTTGTAACTATGTAATGGCTCCTGGGCACGCACCTGACGTGTTAATGGTACTCAATCCTATTTGATGGTCACCGCATAAACCTATTCCAACAACAACAACAACAACAACATCATTTTCAGAAATTCCGCTTCAGTTATCAGAATCGATTAATTGCCCAAAAATAATGCTAACCACTGTCAACTATAGTATAAATTTACTCGAAACGTGTTATTTATCAACATGTTGTTCGACGAAATTTCGACATTGTATTAACAGATAGCCCCTTCATTTTAGAGTTATCCAACTTCATCGGTAATTTGGTCCGAGACCGTCGGCTCATCGTCTGTTTACTGGGCCACTATAATTCTCGATACTATATTTAAAAAATCGATATCGAATGACTCTGAGCTTTGATATGTGGGTTCCTCGACTCAAATACAAGTAAGTAGTAATTGAGGGGCGCTTAATCGGATTATGCATCTTTAATTTATCCTTGTATATATGTTTATATTTCTGTCTGTATCCATGTCTGCGTTCTGGCAATGTGTCCATCCATTGATCACTTGTAGACCCCTGTTCAAACAGCCCTGCTAATGTACTATAATGGTGGGTCCTGATGAATTGCTATGATGCTGGTGGGGCAAACTGATGATGTTAAGAACATGTACGGTTGTTGTTTCAAAGTTGTTTGGCTAATCTGGAGGTGTACAAGAAATATAGTGGCTATATAATGAAACCCCAAACACCGGTATTCTTAAAATATCTCAAAAAGGGTTGCGCTGGTGCTTGCTTTGCAGAAACGTCAATTTCGATCACTGCCGGTTTGTATCAAACAACACACCCGTTGTACACATAATGGCTTTCATCGATTTGTTCAAGTTTGCCTAACACCACACTACAAGTTTAGAAAAAAGTAGGGTACTTTACAACATAGCAAATTAGCAGGAGCACTTTACCAGGGGTGGTATAACTCCCATTTCATAACCCAACTGGATAACATAAGTTGATTTCCCACGTGTTTTATCGTTACAGGATGTCGTCAAAGTGGTTCAGATTTGATCTAATTGATCTTATCATAGCACGAGAACGAGGTCAGTTTGCACAACAGGCCAGGAAATTTCAGTTCATCGAGGCGACATTCTACTGCTTGTTCCCAAAAACTACACCCCGATACATCGTGGTAGAAGAGAGACCAGACGGGCATTTTACGACTCAAGAATTTGTTTTCCATCCCCATTGCAAGAATGGCTGTTAACTTATCACGTGGTAAAAAGCTCATGCAATTAGCGCTAAAGTCAGCCCAGAAAGCTGAACAGAAATCGTCGAAGCTTCACTGTGGTAATATACAGGCCGATAGTGATGATACCCAGTCAAAAGTTAAAATCATCACAATATATCGAGAACAGTGTCTCCCTTTGGTTGATTCCACACAACGCCCGCCTGGTGGTGAGACATTGCCCCACCATTGGCACTTAGACACTGAGGTTGGAAAATCAGGGCCCGATGAACCTTCTGTCGCACCACAGTTGGCAGACAACGGACTTTCTGAGGCTTCTACCCCAACGGTCGCCGCGAATATTACCATAAGTCCTGAATCGTCACTGCTTCTTGGAAATTTTGCTTCATACCCACATGATTTGGAAGCATTGCCCAATCCATCTTTCTTCGACTCTGATGATTCGCTTATCCCAGTGTACGATGAGAATGTTACGGTAAATACTAGTTTGCAACATTCACATTTGAAGACGGCATCTAAGTATAAAATCGATAAGGGGAGAGTGGTTAAAGTGTTGGGGGTTTGCAGTGATGAATATGAAACGTTTGAATCCGAAGAAATCGACATGGATGACACCGATAAAGACCCAGACTGGGCGCCCCCTCAAAAGAAAACAAAATTCGTAATCGGTGAAGACTCTCGCTTGAGGGAAGTGGTCGAATCTCGCGATGAAGACGGTGTTGTTGAGACGTCGGACGAACTTCCCGCTGCCGAAAAACAAAAGGAAAAGAAAAAACGCAGTAAGATACCAAAACCCAATTCCTGGGAGAAATATAAACAAAAAAGTCTACGCATGATTGGTAAGAGCTATCTTGGAGCCCGGAAATTAACGGACGGTGGATGGAAAATTGTTACTGGCAGATCCGAACGGCAACTTTGTCCTCGCGGGTGCACAAGTATCTGTGAAAAAATAAACCAGTGCCATGAGTTCAGTGAGGTGGACCGTGAAACTCTATTCGATGCGTTTTGGAATAGGATGGATTGGACACAGAAAAGGGCATACGTTTCAGGTCTTTTATTCAAATGCGCCTGCTTGGAATCAAAGGGAGAAAGTAGAAAGAAATATTCTTACGTTTATTACTTGAGGAAATCCGACAGTTCAGAGCTCCGTACTGTGTGCCGATCAATGTTTCTCTCCACGTTTGCCTTCGGAGAGAAAATGGTATATGGCTGGGAATCAAAATTCCCGGAAGGATTCCCTTTACGTGAAGTCGGATCTCCAAGTCGCCCAGAGGTGCGCCGGACAGCATTCGACAATGTCACTGATTTCTTGAACACCCTCCCCAAACTTGAGTCGCATTACTGTCGATCTACGACCAGCAAACATTATTTAGAGCCTACATTCCGTTCCATATCAGAATTATATCGCGAATACGTTCGATGGGTTAAATAAAAACAATGCGAAAGGCAATTGACCACCTTGACATTGGAATATTTAAACCACGAAAAGATCAATGTGATCTGTGCTGTTCCTATCAAGTTGGTAATGTGAATCAAGATGAGTATGATATTCACATTCAACGCAAAAATGAAGCCCGCGAAGAGAAGGCTAGTGACAAGGAACGAGACATACAAGATGACAGTTTACGCGTCCTAACGGTTGATATGGAGGCTGCCCTTCTCTCTCCGTGTTTAAAGGCCAGTTCTCTTTATTACAAAATGAAACTTACATGCCACAACTACACTGTCTATGATCTCAATTCACGGAAAGCAGTGTGTTATTTCTGGCACGAAGGCGAAGCGAATTTAAATGCAGACACATACGCATCGTGTATTGTCGATTACATTGTTAATCTGCCGGACAGCGTCACATACATTATCGTATTCTCGGACGGATGTACGAACCAAAACCGGAACGTCACGCTATCAAATTCGTTCGTGAATTTTCAAAGGAAAAAAACATAATCGTAGAACAAAAAATTCTGGAAAAAGGACACACACAGATGGAAGTGGACTCAGTGTACAGCACAATTGAACGCGGTAAGCGCAACAAACCCATATACGTACCATATAATTATGTAGATATCATGCGAAAAGCGAGGGCAGATCAATCATATGAAGTGAAATACTTATCGCACACCTTTTTCAAACAATACAGTGCGCTAAACTACTATAAGTCTATTTGCCCCGGGTCTACAGTTGGCGATCCGGTAGTCGTTGATATAAGGTGCCTCAAGTATGCGCCTGATGGTAAGATCCAGTATAAGTTGAAATACTCTGATCAATATAAGGATATTCCCCAGCGGAAATTGCGTACATCAGACGTTTGCACCGATAACGTTCCACAATTACACCATACTACAATACCCATATCGAGTCAGAAGTACAAGCACATACAAGAACTCAAAGCCGTGATTCCGAAAGACTTCCATTCCTTCTACGATAACTTAAGGCATCAGTGAAGCTTCATACATGTAGTTGCATTATTTGTTCAGACTGTTTGTTTCTGATGCGACTTCCTTGTTGATTGTCTGACGCGATATCCTATAGAAACCGCTGCTTAACCGCAGCTAACTGACCGTTCATAACATAACTAAAGGGACAGACTTATATGTGTTTTGTGTTTTTTTTATAATTTGCTGCATGCTGTCAGCACATATATGAATGTGAGCTATTCATGACTTCCAATGTATAGGTCGGTTTCGTGACTCGTTTTGGACGAATTATTCTCTGATACTAGGGTACACGTGCCTCTCTCTCGTTTTATAATAGCATTAAGATCATACCCCACATGATGCAAATGTAATCGCTATAGAACCGGCAGCCATGACTATAATCTACATCCGTTTTGTTCACTACTATACCGTTATGTTAACGGCGATTATGTTCTTTGTGAGTGGAGTGTTTCATTCTTGATTAAACATTGTTCTTATTGAATGTGTCAAGACTCCTTCCTGTCACTCTGGCTGCAAACTGCAAAATGTCATGGAAATTAGCTCTTAATATTCTGAAAAACCTATGTCCAATGAGACATGGCTTTTGCGAAATATTAAATTCTTCCGCCGTCTCACACTTACGGTCTATATAATCGTTGGAGGGCAATGGGATAAATGTAGTACCACGTTTACGTTTAAATTTTAGTTAAACTTCGCCGACCAATCACATACCAGCAAGAAATATAAAACTGCAAGCACATTATAGTATTATGTCCTGCGTTGCATGGACTAACTGTCGAAATGACACTTCGACCATGCAACGCGTGCAGGACACAATCTTCTTAATGTGCTTGCAATTCTGCATTCAGGAAGATATATGCATCCTTTAAAATTCTGTTAACACTCACCATATTTTGCGGGTTGTTTACCAACAGCCAAAAATACCAACACAACCCCCTCCTTACAATCAAAATTTCATTATTTGTATTGTATAAGGAGGATATCAAGGTATGTTTTGCTGTTATACAGTTGTTCATATCGCAACGCCAGATGTTAATAATGTTCACTAAAATTATCATGTTGCTTCAGCAACGCCCCTCAAAGTGCACTCACTCATCCGAAATTAAGGTTGAATGCCTGTTTAAAGTTTCCAATTTTCAAATTCTAGCAAATGAACAGTGCGAAATTCGGTGTTCTTCTGATGGCAAGACATCCTTCTTTGCCAAACTCATCTCCGCAACTATTTCCAAAATGTCGTATGGGCCAATTTAATATGTAAAGTTAGAAAATTGGTTCCAAAATGTCGAATATATTTTTCAAGCCAAATATCTTCTCTATTTCAATAAATGAGTAACCACATTCCATGTTGTAGTATCGAAATGGCGTTAGTCCATTAATTCAGCCAAACAAGTCGGCTAGATTACGTTTATTCTTGAAGAAAATAAGTTTTTTGTCTCTCCTGTAAAATTTGGAAATTGGTCTATACGAGGTTTTGGAAGCCCACCGACGATATGCAACTGTTTCCGTTCACAGAAAGACACATACCACCTTTCAAAATTAGTTTTGAGTGAATTTTACCAATGTTATCACTTATCGGGGTGTGCGAAAACTACTTTATGAGCTTCTGTTCGAGTCCCACTGTGGACACGCCACATTTCAAGTTAGGTCAGTGTTACGGGTCAACAGGAAATCAAACTAACGCGTGTCGAAAACGCCGACCCCCGAAAGAAACTGAAAAATTTGCCCAGATACACGGATCGGGTTACAATCCACTTTCTTTGATCACGAATCCACGTTTGTCGGGGTTAGAACCCGCTTCGTTAACGCTGGGAGTACTATGGCGGGGTAATGCACTGAATAATCTACTGACTGGACCACCCTAGTCACGTCCATGCATGTACCTCCCATGTAGCCACTCCCCTGTTCGATACTATTGAGATTGTACGGTAACGGCTGAAATTGTCAAATCCATGTCAATTGCTGAGTATCCACTGAAACTTAGAATGAATGGTCTCAAGTTTAAATAAAACGGGGTGTTTTAAAGTTGGAACTCGAGTTTCGCCAAAACACTAGCTGTGTTTTCCTAATTATAATTAAACGTTTGAACTGAAATGGTCATCAGTTGGATATGATAATAGGGGATATCAGGTGGGGAGTTTCCGACAGCTGGACAGAATGAGGTACCAATTAGAAAATTACAATTCATTGGGAGAGGGGGTGACAGGTGGTGCTTTAATATCTATGTAATTTCGCGGATTTGGGAAATTCCAACAAGTTATTAGAAGATTGTAACCTACGATCGGCGTGATTGAAGTTATTGGAAATTATTTTTCGCACAATCTTATGGTCACATTCCTAATTTTTCGTTTTGTCTTAAAATAATTTTGAGAGTTTTTGCCGTTATTTCTGTTTTTTTTCTTCTGTATTTTGTTTTTGTATTTATTTAGGTTTTTTAAGTACTATTTACAATTTATTCCCAAATGGTGACCTAGTGGTTTTCTGATTAACTCCGACCTAAATTCGTATTTCAGAAAGACAGATCCGAAGATCCCGGCATCAAATGCGCATTAAGGCCCATTGCACAAAAAATACTATCATTCCCTATTTATCCTGGTCGAGCACTAATCGTGCGTATAAATAAGCACACGAAAGCTGAAGCAGGGCTAATCCATCTAACGGAAGTATGCTATCAAACATTGCGAGAATATTATAAATAAAACTCCACATGAAAGCCAACTAAACGCACGCATGATTCGCAATTAAATCAATAATCGGTATCGTTACTGCGAAACCAGAAATCGTTTTGATTTTTCAAAACATCCCAGACCATGGGGGTACTAGGTCTCAGTTGCAGACTATTACCTCTAACACACAGACATGTAGATTATCTAAATTTTGTCCTGTTCAGACATTTGAATCTTCCCTCTACGTACACGTCATAGCAATATAAAACTTCGCCTATTGGTTTATACTGACGCATACGCTTCAAACAAGTTACCTGTGTTTCGTGACAAAAACTCGTAAGTTACCACATAGTACAACATATGAACAGACAAAACACATGCTTGAATGACACGAAGAAGGCAAACCTTAGTTTACATAACCTCGGTTTTTAAAAGATGAAAATACGGACCAATTCGAACAATAATCGGTTCGAAACTAGGTAACATTTCGCGATCACCGTTGGGTATGTTCTAGACTGTAGTTTACGAGAAGCCTGGTCCAGACCAGAGGCAACAATCGGCCGCATAGGTCGATTATGAACATATTTGCGCGTGGATATATTAGTTAATTGCATACGTAATTTTACTCATTGGTACAGGTGTGGATGTCGATGCTTAATTCAGAGTTATTTCCTATTTACCGCACCCTCGCTACTGTTTGTTTGTTTTTTGATTCTTATTACAATATCGATTCTTATTACAATATCGATTCTTATTACAATATCGACGGTTCAGCGGAAATTAATAACCTCTCCCATAATTATACATCATATCTGCAGGACTATTTCAATCACGTGATTGATCATATGCATACTACGGCGGAAACTCGTCGGTTGAACTTCAAACCTTATTGTCGTATTGTATTACTATTTATCTACCATTTCATATGAATTTCCCTGATAACATCGGCGATAACGAATTGGCGATAAAACATCTCTATCGTTACTGCAGTTGCGATACTAAGCGCTCGTGACATCGTTGACTGGTTCAAAATCATGAATGAACTGACGTCACATCAATGGCGTGAACAATCAAAACGTATATTCTTGCGTACTACATGTATAAACATATAGTTCCTATGTTTTAACATTATCTGATTGCTTGCCATCATGGGTATTATGGTATAACATATCACACAGTGACTAACGTGTATCTGCTCAGTGCGTGGCCACTGTGGTGTGTACATCCAAGCATATATTAGCCCATGTGTTACCCATGGTGTTACTATAATAGAGTGATTGTTCGCATTGTCCAATGCACTCGAAGAGATCTAGAGATCTTATTCACCTTGCAGTTTTAGTTAGAGGTTAAGATTGGTTGGTTTTGGCCCATATAAATAGAGCAATTAATGATGTCCGACCACCTGCAAAGTATAATAGGGTTAGAGCCCACCAGCTTTAATATGGGGCATTGGGGGCCGCTGGAGGTATCCCTTTAAAGTTGGATGTTTCTATGCATACGTGTAGGTGATGAGAGTGCCACGTTGGTGCACTGGACATAAGAACGGGGCCCGTGTTATTTATGGTTGGGTGGTGTTAACCCGAGGGAACGGTGACCCGATCGTTTATGTTCGTTGTTTAGTAGATTATTGTCGGCGAAGGGAGTATCAGCAGGTTATCAACTTAAATGCTGATCAGCAGATTTCCCGATTTCAGTTTAACTCAAATATTACGACGATGGCCGGTTGTAGGTTGTGTAAATGACACGTAATATAAGTGTTACATGACAATACAGGAAGTGAACACATTTTGACCGCCGGACATGCCGTTCAGCAGTACGGCGGCTGCAGTTCTGCAGATTATCGCGAAAGCAGTTTAACTCAATTGTAACGACGTTAGCAGAGTTTAGATTGTGCGAATGACTTGTTATCAATGGGCCATAACCACACACAGGGATAAAACACCATTTGACCGACCTCCACACCAGTTTAGCAGTTCAAAATCCCGTTCAGCAGTTCATATTGAGCAGTTCAGCAGATTCCCCGAACGCAGTTTAACCGATTTTTAACGAGGACAGTCAGGTATATGTTGTGCAAATGGCTTGTTATCGATGGTCAATAAGGAAATACAGGAAAAAACACGATTTGGCCGACCTTCACCCCAGTTCAGCAGTTCAAAATGCCGTTCAGCACTTTATCTGGAGCAGTTCAGCAGAATCTCCAAAACTCACTTTAACTGATTTTTTAACGAAGATATTCGGGTGTAGGTGATGCAAATGACTTTTTATCGATGGTCAATAAGGAAATACAGGAATAGAACACGATTTGGCCGACCTAAAACACAGTTCAGCAGTTCAAAATCCCGTTCAGTCGTTCATATCGAAAGTTCAGCAGAATCTCCAAAAACTCAGTTTAACCGATTCTTAACGAATATAGACTGGAATATGTTGTGCAAATGATTTTTTGTCGATGGCCAATAAGGAAATACAGCAATAAAACACGATATGGCTGACCTAAATCCCAGTTCAGCAGTTCAAATTCCCGTTCAGCAGTTCATATCGAGCAGTTCAGCAGAATCTCCAAAACTCAGTTTAACCGAATTTAACGAATATAGACTGCAATATGTTGTGCAAATGACTTTTTTGTCGATGGCCAATAAGGAAATACAGCAAAAAAACACGAATTGGCCGACCTACACCCCAGTTCAGCAGTTCAAAATCCCGTTCAGCAGTTTATATCGAGCAGTTCAGCAGAATCCCCGAAATTCAGTTTAACCGATTCATAACGAATATAGACTGGAATATGTTGTGCAAATGATTTTTTATCGATGGTCAATAAGGCAATACAGCAATAAAACACGATTTGGCCGACCTACACCCCAGTTCAGCAATTCAAAATCCCGTTCAGCACTTTAGCTGGAGCAGTTCAGCATAATCTCCAAAACTTAGTTTAACTGATTTTAAACGAAGATATTCGAGTGTAGGTGATGCAAATGACTTTTTATCTATGGTCAATAAGGAAGTACAGGAATAGAACACGAGTCGGCCGACCTACATCCCAGTTCAGCAGTTCAAAATCCCGCCCAGCACTTATCTGGAGCAGTTCAGAAGAATCTCCAAAACTCAGTTTGACCGATTTTTAACGAATACAGACTGGTATATGTTGTGTAAATGACTTTTTATCGATGGTCAACAAGGAAGTACAGGAAAAAACACGATTTGGCTGACCTACACCCTGTTCAGCAGTTCAAAATCCCGTTCAGCCGTTCATATCGGGCAGTTCAGCAGAATCTCCATAACTCAGTTTAACCGGTTTTTAACGAATATAGACTGGAATATGTTGTGCAAATGACTTCTTATCGATGGTCAATAAGGAAGTACAGGAATAAAACACGATTTGGCTGACCTACACCCTGTTCAGCAGTTCAAAATCCCGTTCAGCCGTTCATATCGGGCAGTTCAGCAGAATCCCCATAACTCAGTTTAACCGGTTTGTAACGAATATAGACTGGAATATGTTGTGCAAATGACTTCTTATCGATGGTCAATAAGGAAGTACAGGAATAAAACACGATTTGGCTGACCTACACCCTGTTCAGCAGTTCAAAATCCCGTTCAGCCGTTCGTATCGGGCAGTTCAGCAGAATCTCCATAACTCAGTTTAACCGGTTTTTAACGAATATAGACTGGAATATGTTGTGTAAATGACTTCTTATCGATGGTCATTATGGAAGTACAGGAATAAAACACGATTTGGCCGACCTACACCCCGGTTCAGCAGTTCAAAATCCCGTTCAGTACTTTATCTGGAGCAGTTCAGCTGAATCTCCAAAATTCAGTTTAACTGATCTTTACGAAGATATTCGTGTGTAGGTGATGCAAATTACTTTTTATCAATGGTCAATAATGTAATACATCAATAAAACACTTTGGCTGACCTACACCATATATGGCAGGGAATGTGAGCAGAATAAAACAGGGTCACCATTTTCGTTTCACGTAGAGGCCCTTGAAACAAGTGGAAACAAGTGGAAACAGACATCCCGCCCAGTGAAATTTTCATTGCAGTCCGTTTCAGAGTCAGTTTAGAAATCATCCTTTTCAACTTTCAGACCATGCTTGGTATTCCGTGCATTTGATGTTCACTCACAGTATACAAAATGGTGGATTTGTTTGTTTAAATTGTTTTTTATTTATCTGAGATCATGGAAACAGACGAAACAGAGGAAACAAACCATTCCCGAACAATATTAAGACTCGGGAGCAATTTTATTTCGAGTTGATTCAGTGGAAACATCACGAAACAAATTGGGACAGTGGTTACACTATATATTTTTATTTAATTTAATATTTTGATTTGTTTCTGA
This sequence comes from Siphonodentalium dalli, assembly GCA_032622095.1. Lineage (NCBI taxonomy): Eukaryota > Metazoa > Mollusca > Scaphopoda > Gadilida > Siphonodentaliidae > Siphonodentalium > Siphonodentalium dalli. Next base: position 103,097,565 of record CP136068.1, read on the forward strand.
TACGATGGAAACAGATGAAATAGAGGAAACAAACCATTCCCGAACAATATTAAGACTTGGGAGCAATTTTATTTCAAGTTGATTCAGTGGAAACATCACGCAACAAACTGGGACAGTGGTAACACTATATATTTTTATTTAATTTATTTTTTTGTTTTTTTTCTGATACGATGGAAACAGATGAAACAGAGGAAACAAACCATTCCCGAACAATATTAAGACTCGGGAGCAATTTTATTTCAAGTTGATTCAGTGGAAACATCACGAAACAAACTGGGACAGTGGTAACACTATATATTTTTATTTAATTTATTTTTTTGTTTTTTTCTTCTGATACGATGGAAACAGATGAAACAGAGGAAACAAACCATTCCCGAACAATATTAAGACTCGGGAGCAATTTTATTTCGAGTTGATTCTTTGGAAACATCACGAAACAAATTGGGACAGTGGTTACACTATATATTTTTATTTAATTTAAATTGTTTTTTTCTGATACGATGGAAACAGATGAAACAGAGGAAACACACCATTCCCGAACAATACTAAGACTCGGGAGCAATTTTATTTCAAGTTGATTCAGTGGAAACATCACGAAACAAACTGGGACAGTGGTAACACTATATATTATTATTTAATTTATTTATTTTTTTGTTTTTTTTCCTGATACGATGGAACAGATGAAACAGAGGAAACAAACCATTCCCGAACAATAATAAGACTCGGGAGTAATTTTATTTCGAGTTGATTTATTGGAAACATCACGAAACAAATTGGGACAGTGGTTACACTATATATTTTTATTTAATTTAATTTTTTGTTTTTTTTCCTGATACGATGGAAACAGATGAAACAGAGGAAACAAACCATTCCCGAACAATATTAAAACTCGGGAATTATTTTATTTCAAGTTGGTTCAGTGGAAACATCACGAAACAAGCTGGGACAGTGGTAACACTATATATTTTAATTTTAATTTTTTTTCTTCTTTTTTTTTCTTCTGATCCGATGGAAACAGATGAAACAGAGGAAACAAACCATTCCCGAACAATATTAAGACTCGGGAGCAATTTTATTTCGAGTTGATTCTTTGGAAACATCACGAAACAAATTGGGACAGTGGTTACACTATATATTTTTATTTAATTTAAATTGTTTTTTTCTGATACGATGGAAACAGATGAAACAGAGGAAACAAACCATTCCCGAACAATACTAAGACTCGGGAGCAATTTTATTTCAAGTTGATTCAGTGGAAACATCATGAAACAAGCTGGGACAGTGGTAACACTATATATTTTTATTTAATTTTTTTTCTTTTTTTTTTCTGATACGATGGAAACAGAGGAAACAGAGGAAACAAACCATTCCCGAACAATATTAAGACTCGGGAGCAATTTTATTTCAAGTTGATTCAGTGGAAACATCACGAAACAAGCTGGGACAGTGGTAACACTGTATATTTTTATTTAATTTTCTTTTTACTTTTTTTTCCTGATACGATGGAAACAGAGGAAACAGAGGAAACAAACCATTCCCGAACAATATTAAGACTCGGGAGCAATTTTATTTCAAGTTGATTCAGTGGAAACATCACGAAACAAGCTGGGACAGTGGTAACACTGTATATTTTTATTTAATTTTCTTTTTACTTTTTTTTCCTGATACGATGGAAACAGAGGAAACAGAGGAAACAAACCATTCCCGAACAATATTAAGACTCGGGAGCAATTTTATTTCAAGTTGATTCAGTGGAAATATCACGAAACAAGCTGGGACAGTGGTAACACTATATATTTTTATTTTATTTTTTTTTCTTCTGATACGATGGAAACAGAGGAAACAGAGGAAACAAACCATTCCCAAACAATATTAAGACTCGGGAACAATTTTATTTCAAGTTGATTCAGTGGAAACATCACGAAACAAGTTGGGACAGTGGTAACACTATATATTTTTATTTAATTTTTTTTTTCTATTTTTTTTCTGACACGATGGAAACAGATGAAACAGAGGAAACAAACCATTCCCGAACAATATTAAGAGTCGGGAGCAATTTTATTTCGAGTTGATTTATTGGAAACATCACGAAACAAATTGGGACAGTAGTAACACTATATATTTTTATTTAATTTATTTTTTTGTTTTTGTTTTTCTGATACGATGGAAACAGAGGAAACAAACCATTCCCGAACATTATTAAGACTCGGGAGCAATTTTATTTCAAGTTGATTCAGTGGAAACATCACGAAACAAACAGGGACAGTGGTAACATTATATATTTTTATTTAATTTATTTTTTTGTTTTTTTTTCTTCTGAAACGATGGAAACAGAGGAAACAAACCATTCCCGAACAATATTAAGACTCGGAAGTAATTTTATTTCAAGTTGATTCCGTGGAAACATCACAAAACAAACTAGGACAGCTGGTTACAAGTTATATATTTTTAATTAATTAATTATTTTCTGAAACGATGGAAACGCTGGAAACAAACCATTCCCTATTAAAAATATTGAGACTCAGGAGCAATTTTATTTCAAGTTGATTCAATGGAAACATCACGAAACAAACTGGGACAATGGTTACACTGTGCATGCCAGCAACATGATACAAACACCCTCACTATGACTATTGCACATTGGCACACCAAAAAGTGGCAGTGACACAACTGTCCGAAGTGTGTACTTTACTTTCTGCTAAGGTAAACAGCAAAAAATATTGTGCTGCGAGACCTTGCCACAAGATGAATTCCCAATTACATCTCGTCCTTGTTTGTCAGAATTTATTCAGAAACATGATTTGTTCAGGTCATTAAATCATTGAAACATGCTACATCGTCAGGTGGAGGTAATATTCTCAGGGCATATCTCATCAATGAAAAATATATTCATTAAAATTTATTTGTACAAATTGTGGTCCCGGAACGAGGTTACAGTGGTATTAGTGAAGAAGCCATGTGATGTAGGTCTCTGTTCAATGAAACATGCTATAATTATGGCAAGCTTTAAAATAAGACGAGAATCAGCGAATCAATTCTCATAATGATTCTCTCGAAAATCTTCAGTGTTTTATGACTTAATTTTTTTTAAATGCATTTATTCAAATTCAATGAAGCATGCTACGTACATGACTATTATAATTCAGTTATTGTGGTGGATTGACGGTAACATGGTGTAACATTGACGGCTTGGAGTTTAGGTTCAACTGAGTCGCAAAGCGACGAGGTTGAACATACGCTCCAAGCCGTCAATGTCACACCATGTTACCGTCAATCCACCACAATAACGTATATGTTCTGCGCACAGTCCTGGTCATTCTTAGAAATTTAACATTTAGTCCGAAGAATGATCACCAGAAAATGTCAAAATCTCCTATCGCTCTCGCCATAACGTTGTTCAACGTAAATGATGTCATGAAAAAAAGCAGGCCAGCGAGAGACGATGAAACGGTTGTCTTGGTTTCCCTTATGTTGACTGCTCGAGGCGTAAACATGGGATATGTTGCACGGCTCCCTGACCAATCAACGACGCGGTTTCTTACTGGAGGCGGAACATATGAAATTTAATTGGACAGATAATCGTTAATACATGTAATTTTAGTGGCCATTAAGGTCTTATTTTTTCTCAGTATTTCTTCTAGTCAATATTGAAGTCAATAAGCATATACCAGCAGTCCCGTACATGGCTACATACAAAAACATAAAACATTTGCATGTCAGCAGTACTGGTATAGAATTATCTATCATTGCGCCCACAATTTATTTGGCCATGTCCTGGGACAGATCTTAAAATACGACAGGCAGCATCTCAGGCCAATCGGTAGAAGACGACCTGTGATATACAACACATGCCAAAGGTTATCAAGGCGCTATTTTTACTGATACAATGTGTAGAATTATTATAAGACAAATATTGTTTCAATTGCATCCGTACCAAAGCTAAATTCCACCATTTGCCGGCTTTCTTTATATCGTTATCAGTGTCAGATGATGATATTGTTCTGCATAAGTTTGTCACCCGCAATTTTGTACCAGCTCAGTCGACTCTAAAGGGGCATGTCATAACCAATACAGAGCATTCCATATACTAGTATGCTTAGTTCAGATATGTATGAAAAAAATTGGTACATATATGTTCACATGACCAGGGGAATATCATGGGATAGGCACCTCTGACCTCAGATCACCACTTAAAGGGGGACTAATAAATTGCATGATCAATAAAGAGCAATTGGCAGTGACGCGTTAGATTAGATTTCAAATTTTCCTTTAATATTAATAATAATAACCAGGTTTTATATTATTAACCAATTACTTGCTCTAACACGCTTGGTATAATATTACCCCAGTCATTTGTACAAACCAACCAATGAACTGGCTGGCTGCAGCCATTGCAGGCACTGCTCTAGTTGGATCAGAACATGCTCTGATACTCATCAGCATGACAAGCTGACTGGTACTCTTTTAATGAATGAGTGATGCGAAGCTGACACAGTACGGGCGACTTTTCTCAAGGGTCACAATTTTGCGCGGGTTTTGAAATAGCGAGCAAGCCGACAATTGCATGTCGCTCAAAGCCGCCAAGCCATTGCTAAAAGGGAGAAAACTTAACAAAAGCTCTTGGGCTTGTTGTTTAATCCCTTTTCCAATCCATCAATCATTTATCCTATTCTATTTTTATTGTCAACACTTTGTCAAATGTATATATGTTATTATGATTGGAATAAATATGTTTACACTAAGTGGAGACTCAATGACCAGCAACAGCCTGCGAACCTATATCAATGTGTTTACAGCGTATACAAGTTTGATGCGCTAACCAACGGAGCTCTTTGTTAGTAAATAGTATGGTTATAAATACCGAAGCTGTGTAAATAAAAATATATATGGTACTTCGCTTCACTCCTCTCTTTCATTTTGGCTAATGTATACGTAATACATGTACACAGAACGACACAATGTGTAAATGGGTTTTTAGCTACTTCGTCTCAGGTGGAGCTATAGTCATCACTCCTCGTCCGTCGTCCGCCCGTCCGTCCGTCAAGAATCATCTTCTCCGCCAAAACTGTAAGACGGGACGGGTTCATATTTGGTGTGGATGTTCACATTCAGATTTGTTCAAATGAGGTCATAAGGTCAATTAGTTGAGAAAGCAGGGCCACAACTCTTTCCCTCCATAGTAATTCTTTTAAACATCTTCTCAAATACCATCAGGCCAAATGGGTTCATATTTGGTATGAAGGATCCTTGGTTGACTGGGGTTCAGATTTGTTCAAATGAGGTCACTGGGTCAAATGTGGGTGGGGCCAGGGACATAACTAAAAAAACAAAAACAAATCAGATTAAACTCTTTAACCAAAACAGAAAAGAAATGATATATTAAAAAATAAAAGAATATTTAAAAAAACTGGAATTGATTTTTTTATTAAAATATTAAAAAAAAAATTAAAAAAAATTGTATTTAACTCCATGGTCAATTATATATATATATATTGTTTAACATTTTTTGAAAATTGAAAAACTAATGCCATTACATTTCTGAAGGATGTGCCCCCTGGCCCTTCACTCAAGTGCACTGCTTCTGCCACCCTGGCCTGGTCCCAAAAATAAAATTTACTCAAATTCTTGACAGAATCATTAATAAGAAGCATTTACTTTGGCTGTAACTGTATGTGCTGAGTATGCATACACAATCATGTCAAATGAAATCTTGACATTTTTATAAACATTCCTTGCAGATCTGCTAGAAGTCATTAATTCCCAATCTATCATGTATTGTTCAAATCAGGACAAATAATAGCATGTCTGTCATTTGCAGAATGAGGTCCCCAGAGGGCGAATTTAGTGATACTATCCCGCACAGCGGCCTAGCATCACCAAATTCACCCTCTTGAGACCTCAATCTGCTTAGGCCTCATCTTCTGGGAAGTATCTATTGTATCAACGTTGTTAGTTACATTTCCCTTCTAGGAAGTTTCCATATCCCCTAATTTGCAGAAGATAAATTCATAATTGAGGTGCCCAAAGGGTGAACACCACCGACTTCAACTGGGTTTTATTGATTGATTGATTGGGGTTTTATGTCGCTTTAGCCACTAAGGCCATATCACGACATTGCCAGTTTTAATAGTGGAGGAAATCCGCACACTTATGGCTAATCTAACAGTGATTTCAATGGCTGATAAATTCGTCGACCATGTGCGGCAAACCACCGGCCATCGGCAAGTAACTGTCAACTTTCCCAGATAACGATTTCGAGTTACAAAGTCCACGATGGAAACATGTGGATTTGAACCCTTATCGACAGCGCTGGAAGGCGAAACGGCTTGGAGTTGTAGCCCTAACCGATTGAGCCACCGAGGCCCCGACTTCAACTGGGGAACTTCAATCTTATCCTAGGTCTGCCATAGCAGGTGAGGGCCTTAGCATAATGAGGTCCCCAGAGGGTGAATTTAGTGATGCTAGCCCACTGTGCGGGATAGCGTCACTAAATTCACACTCTGAGGACCTCATTCTGCAAATGACAGACACACTATTCCACTATTTCAAGGCTTGATTGTATAATACATTGTGTTGCTTTAGGCCAGGCATGCACAATGTAGGAACATACATGCTTTTAGTGATGCTATCCCACACAGTGGGCTAGCATCACCAAATTCACCATCTGAAGACCTCCTTCTGCTTAGGCCTCATCTTCTGGGAAGTATCTATAGTAGCAAATTTACATTGTTGTTAGTTAAATTTCCCTTCTAGGAAGTTTCCATATGCCCTAATTTGCAGAAGATAAAATTCATAATTGAGGTGCCCAATGGGTGAACACCACTGACTTCAACTGGGAACTTCAATCTTATCCTAGGTCTGCCATAGCAGTTGAGGGCCTTAGCAGAATGAGGTCCACAGAGTGTGAATTTAGTGATGCTAGCCCACTGTGCGGGATAGCGTCACTAAATTCACCCTCTGAGGACCTCATTCTGCAAATGACAGACACACTATTACACTATTTCAAGGCTTGATTGTATAATACATTGTGTTGCTTGAGACCAGGTATGCACAATGTAGGAACAGACATGCTTTTAGTGATGCTATCCCACACAGTGGGCTAGCATCACAAAATTCACCATCTGAAGACCTCATTCTGCTTAGGCCTCATCTTCTGGGAAGTATCTATAGTAGCAAATTTACATTGTTGTTAGTTAAATTTCCCTTCTAGGAAGTTTCCATATCCCCTAATTTGCAGAAGATAAAATTCATAATTGAGGTGCCCAATGGGTGAACATCACCAACTTCAACTGGGGAACTTCAATCTTATTCTAGGTTCTTAAAACGTCTTCTCAAGAGAGGTTGGACTATTTAGCTTACATATAGTATGGAGGAATCAGGAGGATCCTTTAGTGACTGAGATTCTGATTTGTTAAAATGAGGTCAACCTGTCAATAAATGGCGGGCTATGGGGAGTTAACACTTTGTGTCTAATAAAATCATTGAAATACCAAATTCATTAAAACATCTACCTTGGAACCACCTGACTGATTAGTCTGACATACATGTATTGTGTTTTGGGTCCATGGATAATTTGGCTTCAAACATGTCTAAATGGTTTTAGAAAAAGGCGCTTGTGAGATTGGAAATTTCCAACAATTGAGAAAGTTTGAGGTGTCGGTTGTGAAATTCCAACCTAAGACCTGGGAGTCTGGAGCCCGGTCAGGAGGGGACTTGTTGAGCTGGAGGAGGGGGTGATCAGTAGTGTACAGTTGGTAATTTCAAGGTGGATTTTCACCAATCTACATACTTGAAGTCTCTCTAGCCACATATCCTGTTTAAATCTACTTCTTTTAAAGTGATTATGAAAAGTGCTGACTGTTGTGGTCTCAGGCGACCCCACAGTCATTGACTGTCTTTTTTGAGTGATGTCGCGGAAGGATAAAACGACAAGCGCCTCGAGTTATATCCTTCCGCGACTGCACGAGTGCCATATCGACAAACCCATTTACACACTGTGTCGTTCTGTGTTTATTACACGCTTGTGTCCTAGAATCCGTGCATTAAAAATACAGGATTAGGTTTACTTAGGCTCATACAGGGCGTGTTTGTCATGTGTGATTATTCTTTTATTGAAATAGTTCCAGTTTGGTTTAAACAATATTTTATTTGAACTTAACAGAACAGAATTACAAACAATAAATACATGACATATAATTTTGGTGTAAACAATATTTATTTCAAAAAATCAAACATATAACATAGACACAATATACATGTAGAAATATATAGATTTATGAAGAGGATTGGACAACAAGCAAAATGCTTTTTTAAAGTCCTCTCCTCGTGGAATAAATGTTACCTCAAGTGACAAAAAATATCACTTGGGGTAAAGCAGACGGGATATATAGTTTTGATTGATTGGAATATTATTTAGGATTGAGATATGGTATAACATTGTAATACGGAAGTTAAGGGTGAGAAAGGGAATGAAATAGAATGAGAGAGAGAGAGAGACAGAGGGAGAGTGTGAAAGAGAGAGAGAGAGAGAGAGGTTTGACACAACATACATTCGATACAAGAAAACACAAAAAACATCCGTTCAGTGTTCAAAAATGGATTGGGCAACGAGCTTGGGGACTTTTGTTAAGTCCTAACCTCAGAAAATAAATGTTATTCCAATAGATACCATTGGGGTATAGCAGACGGTTTAATTCCGTATGGTCCGAATAATAACGTTTAGATGAAGGGATAGGAAAGAGAAAGGGAGGGCAGGTAGCGGTTGGAAAGGGATAGGTGAACTTACCATTAACAGCAGGATAAGATATGTCATAGAGAAATAAGAGAGGATTGTATCATGTTAAAATTGATCCCCATTTATTGTCACAAGCCAATGAAGAATCTGAATTCAAAACAAATTTGATCACGCTACGACCCAATTGGAGGGAATTTGAAAACTGCGGGTTATCAGAATTATTTACATTCCATTAATGAGCTGTTTAGTTAATGTATTTAATAAATATTTAATAAGTGACGAAGTGTGTATGTACCATAACTAATTATTCAATTATAGAGGGCGAAGTGCCATGGCTAAAAAAAAGTATCAGTTTCATGGTTGAGGCGAACGTTATGTACGTCATTTTACGTCAACGCGATGCGTATGGAAAGTATGTTCCATACAGATTCATTAATATTGAACAGCAATAACACTGTACATCTAGGAATAATCATGTAATAAAAATATATATGGTACTTCGCTTCACTCCCCTCTTTCATTTTGGCTAATGTATGGTATACAATACCAGCTAACTTGACAAACTGTCTTCCTTCCTGCACTCTTTCCCTCTTCCCTCTTCTGGAACCAGGGGGTGGGGAGAACATTATTGTTCCGACACATATGCTAGGGGTGGTGGGTGTCAAAATAAGCCCAAAGCAATTTTTTCCATGACACCTTTTATTAGCTCAACTTACTTTGTAAGTTTGAGCTATTGCCATGGGTTGTCGTCCGTGTGTCTGTGTGTCCGTCAACAATTTCCTTTGGCGCGGGTTACAGGTCGTACCTTTGGTCTGATCTTTATGAAATTTGTCATGAATGTTGACATTGACATGTAGATGGGAACGAGTCATTTTGGGGTCATTCGGCCAAAAAACATGCCAGCGGCCATCTTGGATTTCAAAATTAAATCCATTGGCGCGGTCTACAGGTAGTACTGTTCGTCTGATCATCATGAAATTTGTCATGGATGTTAATATTGACATGTAGATGGGAACGACTCAATTTGGGGTCATTCTGTCAAAAAACATGGCCGCCAACAGCCATTTTGGATTTTACTCTTCGCATGACTAAATCCTTTGGCGCGGGCTGCAGGTCGTAGCTTTGGTCTGATCTTCATGAAATTTGTCATGGATGTTAACAATGACACGTTGATGGGAACGAGTCATTTTGGGGTCATTCGGCCAAAAAACATGGCCGCTGGTGGCCATCTTTGATTTCAAAATTGAATCCATTGGCGCGGTCTACCGGTCGTACTGTTCGTCTGTCATCATGAAATTTGTTATGGATGTTAGTATTTACATGTAGATCGGAACGAGTGATTTTGGGATCGTTCGGCCAAAAAACATGGCCGCCAGCAGCCATCTTGGATTTTACTCTTTGCATGACTAAATCCTTTGGCGGTGGCTACAGGTCGTAGCTATGGTCGGAACTTCATGAAATTTGCCATGGATGTTAAGAATGACACGCAGATGGGAACGAGTCATTTTGGGGTCGTTCGGCCAAAAAAGATAGCCGCCAGCAGCCATCTTGGATTTTACTCTTTGCATGACTAAATCCTGTGGCGCGGGCTACAGGTCGTAGCTTTGGTCGGATCTTCATAAAATTTGTCATGGATGTTAACAATGACATGTAGACGGGAACGAGTCATTTTGGGGTCATTTGGCCAAAAAACATGGCCGCTGGCGGCCATCTTGGATTTTAACATTCAATTCATTGGCGCGGGCTACAGGTCGTACTGTTCGTCTGATCATCATTAAAACTTGTCATGGGTGTTAATATTGACATGTAGATGGGAAACGAGTGATTTTGGGGTCGTTCGGTCAAAAAACATGGCCGCCAGCAGCGATCTTGGATTTTACTCTTTGCATGACTAAATCCTTTGGCGCGGGCTACAGGTCGTAGCTTTAGTCGGATCTTCATGAAATTTGTCATGGATGTTAACAATGACATGTAGACGGGACGAGTCCTTTTGAGGTTATTCAGCCAAAAAACATGGCCGCTGGAGGCCATCTTGGATTTCAAAATTAAATCCATTGGTGCGGGCTACAGGTCGTACTATTCGACTGATAATCATGAATTTTGTCATGGATGTTAATATTGAAATGTAGATGGGTACGAGTCATTTTGGGGTCGTTCGTCCAAAAAACATGGCCGCCAGCAGGCATCTTGGATTTTACTCTTTACATGACTAAATCCTTTGGCGCGGGCTGCAGGTCGTAGCTTGAGTCGGAGCTTCATAAAATTTGTCATGGATGTTAACAATGACATGTAGATGGGAACGAGTCATTTTGAGGTCGTTCAGCCAAAAAACATGGCCACCAGCAGCCATCTTGGATTTTACTCTTTGCATGACGAAATCCTTTGGCACAGCTACATGTAGGTTAGACATATCAATTAGCACCTTTCCTATTCCTCCATGTACTGTCAACCATTAAATTATTCCCTTACCTAAGTTGAGCTGCAGTGTCATTGACACTTTCATTGGATTTTTACTAGTTTGTACTGCTTTGTAACACTAAGAAATTAATGAAAGTCAATGACACTGTAGCTCAACTTGGAAAGGGAATAATTAAATGTATTACAGTCAATGGAGCGATTAGGAATGTGGAAAGTTGAATGTCTAATACGACCTGTAGCCCGTGCTAAAGGATGTAGTCATACAAAGAGTAAAATCCAAGATGGCTGCTGGCGGCCATGTTTTTTGGCCGAATGACCCCAAAATGACTCGTTCCCAATTACATGTCATTATTAACATTCATGACAAATTTTACGATGATCAGACTAAATTAAGGTACGACATGTAGCCCGTGCTAAAGGATTTAGTCATACAAAGAGTAAAATAAAATCATTCTGGTCTAAATGTTGATGTCAACAGCTATGACAAATTTCATAATGATCCGACCAAAGGTACGACCTGCAGCCTGTATTGTTGATGCCTTACGCACACACGGACGACAAAGCCATGGCAATAGCTCAAACTTTACAAAGTAAAGTTGAGCTAATAATAAGGAACTGCAGCAACACTAAACATGCCAGGGCCATGGATGTTTGTTGTGCCTCTTTAGGACAAGGGAAAGTATTCTTAATGCAGCTGAATTGCCCATGCAGTATGTCTATGTTTTATGTTTGATTTTTTAAAATAAATATTGTTTACACCAAATAAGGATAACTTTAAAGAAATAAATTTAATGCAAAATCTGGTCAAACGTGAACATTAAACACTGATGTATACACTGATGTATAAAGAAAAAACATGTAACATACCTAGACTTGTGAGTGGATAACACAATTATCTCATATGTGACAAAAGAGATAGAAAATGGTAATAATTCACAATCTCATGATTCAATTGGAATCAATTGTAACATTAACTTTCTTTGATTTCCCATTTGTGCTTCTGGGTGCTCTAGTGCATTGCTATACGTGCGATAAACATTTTTTAGTAATATCTAATGAGTCTGGGTGGCACATAGCATATAATAATTTAACCTAACTGACATAATACAATCACCTATCTGGTGTAAACAATATCACCTATCTGGTGTAAAACAAAATCTCCTATCTGATATAGAGAAATATCGCCTACCTGGTGTATAGACATACTATCTTGATAAATTTCCATAACAAAGTAACAAAACTAGAAAGGTCTCTAAAAAGGACTACCACACACATTTTGGCACTAAAACAGTGACTATTAATTATGATTAACCGTGCATGCTGTGTCAGTGACCGGTTACCCACTCAGACATAGCTGGTATTTTTTCGTATCTCACATGTTATCCCCATCTGCTAAATTGACCATATATGGTATTTATTCCAGTAACTTTCTTATTCCAAGGAAAAGACTTAATAAAAGCCTTGTTTGGATCATGCTACTAACTGTCCACTGTTTTGGACTTATATAATTTTGTTGCATATTATTCTGGTTTATTTTCTCATAATTGAAAACAAATTACACAGAGGGTGGGTGGTCAGGTGAAAAAAGACCCCCCCCTACAGGAACATTCTGCGCATGTAAAGTGATGATTTCTTTTGTCTGACATTTCTCCTTTTTTAATATTTCACAGTAATATCGAGAACAAAGAGACTTATTTAATAATAAGATTAGGCAGCTTTTTTGCACCAATCGGGATACCTTATTGGACATCTCTTTCACTCTTGTGTGTCATAATGTACATATACAATACATTATATCTTGAAAATCATTCACAATTAACATAACATCCCCCATCCAGTCCCTGTATTCATTTCAACTGCACCTCTCTTGTACATAAGCACTGTACCTCATGATATACATTGATAAAATGTTATCTGAACATATTACCATAAAGGGCCGTGCCTTGATAAGTTGCACTTTTGCAGGGTCCTGTTTTCACATTGTTGTTATTATGAAATTTGATATCAAATAAACTCTATTGAATCTTTAAAATAACAGAACAATTAAAGATATATATCTTTAAAAGTTCGGATTTCACTTTGATGTACAGGTCCCCAATTGAACCCACCCTGGGGACCTGTGCTTGAATGTATTACTGTGAAAAACACTGCATTGTATCAGTATTCACACCTCCAATGTGAATATGTCTTGTTTTTTCACTAATAATTGTTACACAAACATAACAGATTTACTGGGCCTCATCTTCGCTTTTTTTCTCAAACAATGATCAGTGTGTAAACTGACAATTAATCCTTTTCTGCAATATAACCTCATTAACACCTTTGAGGGTAGCAGCCCATCTGGCCTTAGAAACTGAGCACAAGCTGACAAGTTAATAACATGCTGTGAATCAGTGTTACAAGTTGGTGCCTTTCATTTGAGCAGAATTTGATTCAAAAGTTCATCGTACTGGCAGTTAAAGTAAGATTTAAATATAGGCTGTTAATTTTATTTCAAAATCAAACATATAGCACAATACACATATATCTACACAACGATTAAGAAATTGCTATTTTCTTTCAATAGACTATCATCAGTAGATGTTATGAAACAAATGGAATTATTCCAAATGATCTTTCTATTTAATTCTCTATATTCTCTCTCAGGCTGACCTGCATTAAATATTTGTTTGTTTTAACGAAGGCTAAGCTCCCTTAATCACGCGCTTACCTCAAGTAATGTTTCCATCGTATCAGAAACAAAAAAATTAAAAAAATTAAATAAAAATATATAGTGTTACCACTGTCCCAGCTTGTTTCATGATGTTTCCACTGAATCAACTTGAAATAAAATTGTTCCCGAGTCTTAATATTGTTCGCGAATGGTTTGTTTCCTCTGTTTCATCTGTTTCCATCGTATGAGAAAAAAAACAAAAAAATTAATTAAATAAAAATATATAGTGTAACCACTGTCTCAGCTTGTTTCATGATGTTTCCACTGAATCAACTTGAAATAAAATTGTTCCCGAGTCTTAATATTGTTCGCGAATGGTTTGTTTCCTCTGTTTCATCTGTTTCCATCGTATGAGAAAAAAAACAAAAAAATTAATTAAATAAAAATATATAGTGTAACCACTGTCCCAGCTTGTTTCATGATGTTTCCACTGAATCAACTTGAAATAAAATTGTTCCCGAGTCTTAATATTGCTCGCGAATGGTTTGTTTCCTCTGTTTCATCTGTTTCCATCGTATCAGAAAAAAGAAAAAAAACACTGTCCCAGCTTGTTTCGTGATGTTTCCACTGAATCAACTTGAAATAAAATTGTTCCCGAGTCTTAACCTCTTCGCTGCTAAATGACGTTATGACGTCGTGTGCTGGGCTGTTGACGTTATTGCCATTTTCCAATGGGAAAATATAGCGGGAATGTCTCAAGAACCATAAAACTAACTCAGCTGAAAGGCTATTATCGTTCACAATCGTGGAACATCATACACTGTTTGAAACGTCGAGATACAGTTATTCCGATGCACTAATCTCCGAGTTCCAGTTTTGTATAATGGCCTACTGCTGGTGTGCTGAAGAAGGTCCGTAGTACCTACGGACCATATAGCACACGGCGTGCACTTTTATGTCCGTAATAGTTACGGACATCATAGCAGCGAAGAGGTTAATATTGTTCGGGAATGGTTTGTTTCCTCTGTTTCATCTGTTTCCATCGTATCAGAAAAAAAACAAAAATATAAATTAAATAAAAATATATAATGTTACCACTGTCCCAGCTTGTTTCGTGATGTTTCCACTGAATCAACTTGAAATAAAATTGTTCCCGAGTCTTAATATTGTTCGGGAATGGTCTGTTTCCTCTGTTTCATCTGTTTCCATCGTATCAGAAAAAAAAACAAAAAATTAAATTAAATAAAAATATATAGTGTAACCACTGTCCCAATTTGTTTCGTGATGTTTCCAATGAATCAACTTGAAATAAAATTGCTCCCGAGTCTTAATATTGTTCGGGAATGGTTTGTTTCCTCTGTTTCCATCGTATCAGAAAAAAAAACAAAAAAATAAATTAAATAAAAATATATAGTGTAACCACTGTCCCAGCTTGTTTCGTGATGTTTCCACTGAATCAACTTGAAATAAAATTGTTCCCGAGTCTTAATATTGTTCGGGAATGGTTTGTTTCCTCTGTTTCATCTGTTTCCATCGTATCAGAAAAAAAACAAAAAATTAAATTAAATAAAAATATATAGTGTAACCACTGTCCCAGCTTGTTTCGTGATGTTTCCACTGAATCAACTTGAAATAAAATTGTTCCCGAGTCTTAATATTGTTCGGGAATGGTTTGTTTCCTCTGTTTCATCTGTTTCCATCGTATCAGAAAAAAAACAAAAAAATAAATTAAATAAAAATATATAGTGTAACCACTGTCCCAGCTTGTTTCGTGATGTTTCCACTGAATCAACTTGAAATAAAATTGCTCCCGAGTCTTAGTATTGTTCGGGAATGGTTTGTTTCCTCTGTTTCATCTGTTTCCATCGTATCAGAATTTTTTTTTTTTAAATTAAATAAAAATATATAGTGTAACCACTGTCCCAATTTGTTTCGTGATGTTTCCAAAGAATCAACTCGAAATAAAATTGCTCCCGAGTCTTAATATTGTTCGGGAATGGTTTGTTTCCTCTGTTTCATCTGTTTCCATCGTATCAGAAGAAAAAAACAAAAAAATAAATTAAATAAAAATATATAGTGTTACCACTGTCCCAGTTTGTTTCGTGATGTTTCCACTGAATCAACTTGAAATAAAATTGCTCCCGAGTCTTAATATTGTTCGGGAATGGTTTGTTTCCTCTGTTTCCATCGTATCAGAAAAAAAAACAAAAAAATAAATTAAATAAAAATATATAGTGTTACCACTGTCCCAGCTTGTTTCGTGATGTTTCCACTGAATCAACTTGAAATAAAATTGTTCCCGAGTCTTAGTATTGTTCGCGAATGGTTTGTTTCCTCTGTTTCATCTGTTTCCATCGTATGAGAAAGAAAAAAAAATTAAAATAAAATATATAGTGTAACCACTGTCCCAGCTTGTTTCATGATGTTTCCACTGAATCAACTTGAAATAAAATTGTTCCCGAGTCTTATTATTGTTCGGGAATGGTTTGTTTCCTCTGTTTCATCTGTTTCCATCGTATCAGAAAAAAAACAAAAAAATAAATTAAATAAAAATATATAGTGTAACCACTGTCCCAGTTTGTTTCGTGGAATTCCACTGAATCAACTTGAAATAAAATTGTTCCCGAGTCTTAATATTGTTTGCGAATGGTTTGTTTCCTCTGTTTCATCTGTTTCCATCGTATCAGAAAAAAAAACAAAAAAATAAATTAAATAAAAATATATAGTGTTACCACTGTCCCAATTTGTTTCGTGATGTTTCCAATGAATCAACTTGAAATAAAATTGCTCCCGAGTCTTAATATTGTTCGGGAATGGTTTGTTTCCTCTGTTTCCATCGTATCAGAAAAAAAAACAACAAAATAAATTAAATAAAAATATATAGTGTTACCACTGTCCCAGCTTGTTTCGTGATGTTTCCACTGAATCAACTTGAAATAAAATTGTTCCCGAGTCTTAGTATTGTTCGCGAATGGTTTGTTTCCTCTGTTTCATCTGTTTCCATCGTATCAGAAAAAAAACAAAAAAATAAATTAAATAAAAATATATAGTGTAACCACTGTCCCAGTTTGTTTCGTGGAGTTTCCACTGAATCAACTTGAAATAAAATTGTTCCCGAGTCTTAATATTGTTCGCGAATGGTTTGTTTCCTCTGTTTCATCTGTTTCCATCGTATCAGAAAAAACAACAAAAAAATAAATTAAATAAAAATATATAGTGTTACCACTGTCCCAGCTTGTTTCGTGATGTTTCCACTGAATCAACTTGAAATAAAATTGTTCTCGAGTCTTAATATTGTTCGGGAATGGTTTGTTTCCTCTGTTTCCATCGTATCAGAAAAAAAAAAGAAAAAAAAATTAAATAAAAATATATAGTGTTACCACTGTCCCAGCTTGTTTCATGATGTTTCCACTGAATCAACTTGAAATAAAATTGTTCCCGAGTCTTAATATTGTTCGCGAATGGTTTGTTTCCTCTGTTTCATCTGTTTCCATCGTATGAGAAAAAAAAATTAAATAAAAATATATAGTGTAACCACTGTCCCAGCTTGTTTCATGATGTTTCCACTGAATCAACTTGAAATAAAATTGTTCCCGAGTCTTAATATTGTTCGGGAATGGTTTGTTTCCTCTGTTTCATCTGTTTCCATCGTATCAGGAAAAAAACAAAAATATAAATTAAATAAAAATATATAGTGTTACCACTGTCCCAGCTTGTTTCGTGATGTTTCCACTTAATCAACTTGAAATAAAATTGTTCCCGAGTCTTAATATTGTTCGGGAATGGTTTGTTTCCTCTGTTTCATCTGTTTCCATCGTATCAGAAAAAAACCAAAAAAATAAATTAAATAAATATATATAGTGTAACCACTGTCCCAGCTTGTTTCATGATGTTTCCACTGAATCAACTTGAAATAAAATTGTTCCCGAGTCTTAATATTATTCGGGAATGGTTTGTTTCCTCTGTTTCATCTGTTTCCATCGTATCAGGAAAAAAACAAAAATATAAATTAAATAAAAATATATAGTGTTACCACTGTCCCAGCTTGTTTCGTGATGTTTCCACTGAATCAACTTGAAATAAAATTGTTCCCGAGTCTTAATATTGTTCGGGAATGGTTTGTTTCCTCTGTTTCATCTGTTTCCATCGTATCAGAAAAAAAAAACAAAAAAATAAATTAAATAAATATATATAGTGTAACCACTGTCCCAGCTTGTTTCATGATGTTTCCACCGAATCAACTTGAAATAAAATTGTTCCCGAGTCTTAATATTGTTCGGGAATGGTTTGTTTCCTCTGTTTCCATCGTATCAGAAAAAAAAACAAAAAAATAAATTAAATAAAAATATATAGTGTTACCACTGTCCCAACTTGTTTCATGATGTTTTCACTGAATCAACTTGAAATAAAATTGTTCCCGAGTCTTAATATTGTTCGCGAATGGTTTGTTTCCTCTGTTTCATCTGTTTCCATCGTATGAGAAGAAAAAAAAAATATATAGTGTAACCACTGTCCCAGTTTGTTTCGTGGTGTTTCCACTGAATCAACTTGAAATACAATTGTTCCCGAGTCTTAATATTGTTCGGGAATGGTTTGTTTCCTCTGTTTCATCTGTTTCCATCGTATCAGAAAAAAAAAAAGAAAAAAAAATAAATAAAAATATATAGTGTTACCACTGTCCCAACTTGTTTCATGATGTTTTCACTGAATCAACTTGAAATACAATTGTTCCCGAGTCTTAATATTGTTCGCGAATGGTTTGTTTCCTCTGTTTCATCTGTTTCCATCGTATGAGAAGAATAAAAAAATATATAGTGTTACCACTGTCCCAGCTTGTTTCATGATGTTTCCACTGAATCAACTTGAAATAAAATTGTTCCCGAGTCTTAATATTGTTCGCGAATGGTTTGTTTCCTCTGTTTCATCTGTTTCCATCGTATGAGAAAAAAAAAATTAAATAAAAATATATAGTGTAACCACTGTCCCAGCTTGTTTCATGATGTTTCCACTGAATCAACTTGAAATAAAATTGTTCCCGAGTCTTAATATTGTTCGGGAATGGTTTGTTTCCTCTGTTTCATCTGTTTCCATCGTATCAGGAAAAAAACAAAAATATAAATTAAATAAAAAAATATAGTGTTACCACTGTCCCAGCTTGTTTCGTGATGTTTCCACTGAATCAACTTGAAATAAAATTGTTCCCGAGTCTTAATATTGTTCGGGAATGGTTTGTTTCCTCTGTTTCATCTGTTTCCATCGTATCAGGAAAAAAACTAAAATATAAATTAAATAAAAATATATAGTGTTACCACTGTCCCAGCTTGTTTCGTGATGGTTCCACTGAATCAACTTGAAATAAAATTGCTCCCGAGCCTTAATATTGTTCGGGAATGGTTTGTTTCCTCTGTTTCCATCGTATCAGAAAAAAAAACAAAAAAATATATTAAATAAAAATATATAGTGTAATACTGTCCCAGCTTGTTTCGTGATGTTTCCACTGAATCAACTTGAAATAAAATTGTTCCCGAGTCTTAATATTGTTCGGGAATGGTTTGTTTCCTCTGTTTCCATCGTATCAGAAAAAAAGAAATTAAAAAAAAAAAAAAAACTATATAGTGTAACCACTGTCCCAGCTTGTTTCATGATGTTTCCACTGAATCAACTTGAAATAAAATTGTTCCCGAGTCTTAATATTGTTCGGGAATGGTTTGTTTCCTCTGTTTCATCTGTTTCCGTCGTATCAGAAAAAAAGAAAACAAAATTTAAATAAAAATATATAGTGTAACCACGGTCCCAGTTTGTTTCGTGATGTTTCCACTGAATCAACTTGAAATAAAATTGTTCCCGATTCTTAATATTGTTCGGGAATGGATTGTTTCCTCTGTTTCATCTGTTTCCATCGTATCAGAAGAAATTTTTTTTAAATAAAAATATATAGTGTAACCACTGTCCCAGCTTGTTTCGTGATGTTTCCACTGAATCAACTTGAAATAAAATTGCTCCCGAGTCTTAATATTGTTCGGGAATGGTTTGTTTCCTCTGTTTCATCTGTTTCCATCGTATCAGAAAGAAAAAAAATTAAATAAAAATATATAGTGTTACCACGGTCCCAGTTTGTTTCGTGATGTTTCCACTGAATCAACTTGAAATAAAATTGCTCCCGATTCTTAATATCGTCTCAGAAGAACCTAAGAAAAAACATTTAAGAACCATATAGTCACGGGATGTCTGTTTCCACTTGTTTCAACTTGTTTCAAGGGCCTCTACGTGAAACGAAAATGATGACCCTGTTTTATTCTGCTCACATTCCTTGCCATATCTAACCTACACCCCAGTGTAGCAGTTAAAAATCCCGTTCAGCAGTTCATAGCGAGCAGTTCAGCAATATCCGGTTGCAACAGTCTTCATTGAAGAGATGCTTGGTGAGTTAATTATTTCATTTACACCTTCATATTTGATAATGTCAACTCTATTGAACTGTATTAAAGGGCACGGTAGTTCTGTACGGCAATTTCTATAAATTCCCGACAATAGCAACGATGTAATATGGATAATATATATAACACAATTAATTTGAGTCTAATGTGTCTTCTGCGTACGTTTATGTTAATAGGTGATCTTAAAATCAATTCTTAAGAATTTAAGCCACGCATTAAGTCAGGAATTTCCATTTACGAATATGTTTTCCATCCAATTAGGTTTACTTTAGTTTTTCATCAATATTTGAAATAAAACGATTTAATAACAATTGTACCAGTAAATAAACGGGGGTATTTAGCCACGTCCAGTGATCCTCTTGTTTTCAATCTCTCTACGTAGCCTAAGTACATGCACATTACCGATATTTGTTGCAATCCCTCAACTGATAGATCAAGGAATCATTAAACTGCATTTGAGAAAAATGAAATTGTCACCGCTCTCTAAATTGAAGCAAAGTGGTCTCCAGTCTGTATACCGACGCGTTCTCTATCGCTACGTCTGTTTGTTAACGTTTGATTTTATATAAGAATTCATTCATCTGACCAACGATTGTGAGTTACATTTGCTCCTTCACAGTTAACCATAAAAATGAAAGTATATCAGAGCATCCACCAAACAAACCAAAAGCTGGCTTCTATTACATGTTTGAATTGAGAGAAGAAAAAACTTGGAAATGCGACGGTTATAACTGGCGGCACTACGACAGAGGCACTATGCCGAAAAAAAACACCAACCATACCAACAGATTACTATCGTCTACTTATTCCAGAGGGCACCACCGATGCCTTTTGCATACAAACCTACCGCCTTATTAGCCGGTCGCCGGATTTAATTCTAGTTCATTACGCCGGCGATGAGACAGATGAGGTATATGTGCCTCATGGAAATGATAGAAATGGACACAGACACTTTGTGAGGACAAAGCCATATGTGATGAAAGAGATTAAACAAACTCTCAAAAAAAGAAACGCCTGCTAATGTACCTAAACGTCGGATAGCAACAAACCCCGACAAAGATTGTGTACAAGCCATCGACAGGCCAAATAATCTAAAACAACTCCAGAGCATCAAACAGAACGTTGTCAAATCTAACAGACCGAGTAACGATACCATCTACAATCTAATAGAGCTGGCTCATCATCTTGGCGGATTCGTCAGACAAATATACATTTACCCAGATCTGATGCGTGTTGCGGCTGTTGCTTAAATTGTGAAGGAGTTTGACATGTTGCTTCAGATCGAACCAACCGGCGACATCGTGATGTCATACGACATAACATTTAAGTTGGGTGATTTTTATGTAAGTACTTTAATGTTCAGACATCATTTTTTTTAAATGGTAGATAAAAAGTAGCCCTGTAATACCTGTGGCCTTTTTGATACATGAAAAAAAATTCTAGGAACTACACACTAGATTTTTGAATAGTTTAACCAAAATTAATCCACGTCTAAAAACAAAAACATTTCCAATAATCGTAGACAATGAAACCGGAATAACCAATGCAATTGCCAAATTATCAGCCATTGTTCTGTTGGAATCATATAAAGCAAGATGTTAGAAATTGGTGTAGAGATAAAAAGTTGCAATCCGATGATGCAACCGTGTATATAGCCGATGTGTCTGCCCTGATGCAATTCGACAGCAGGGAACAATTTGGCAAATCTTACGAGACCCTTTCAAGTAAATGGGCTTCAGCCTTTCTAAATTACTTTGACAAGTTTCTCAGTCATAAGATAATTGAAAGTGCAAGTAGATTGGTACTCGAACATTGGAATCTTTACAGCCCCTTTTCTGGGGTAACCACTAACATAGCGGAATCCATCAACGCCGTTAAGAAACACGTAAACAACTGGACTGAATGCCTGTCTTTTCCATATACAATTATATTATTATAATGTATTGCGCAGGGGGGTTTGTGGAATTGGAAATTATACATTGAAACCGGAGTATGTGAGTGCCTCGCGCCAGCCAGATGACATTGTAGACCATATTAAGAACGCAAACTCTTCGCCCGATTCGACATTCGCACCGAAGCAGGAGGCAAGTAAAAGAGAGTCACATTTGTCGCTTGCATAAACAATTATTCAAAATGATAAAATCACACTTGTAAAAGGCATGGGT
The DNA here is from genome assembly GCA_032622095.1 of Siphonodentalium dalli. Classification (NCBI taxonomy): domain Eukaryota; kingdom Metazoa; phylum Mollusca; class Scaphopoda; order Gadilida; family Siphonodentaliidae; genus Siphonodentalium; species Siphonodentalium dalli. The sequence continues at coordinate 103,119,972 of CP136068.1, forward strand.
TGCTTCGTTGTCATTGGCGCTGAAAATAAGCCTAATGCAGTTACTTTGTTTCCCAAAGAAACTTGTCAATGCCCATCCACTTCAACTTTCTACCACATAATAGCTGCACGTCTTATGGTAGTTATGGAACCAGAGTCTGGTAAAACCAATAAGTTTAATTTGACCCAATTGGCAAAAAAAGTCAAGGAAAAAAGCCGATATAAGATCTGGTCGAAAGAGACCGAGAACAAATGACTATCGTCCAGGCGAAACGTAAGTTATCACCGCGCCCGATTCCAAGATTAGTATGTCAGAAATCACAGCAAGCACTTCCGAGGTAAGCAAGTTGGGAAGTAAGTACAGACACACAATTTGAAACACAAGTAGCGACCAAGGTCATTGGTGGAAATATCACTATTTCTTCTGACTCTAAATCATTTAATGACCCAGGTATGTGGATAGAAGAATTAAAATTGAAAACTGCTGACCTTGATGTTATTCAAGATAATCAAACAGCAATCGCATGACTGCAACTCTCTCAATAATAAGAACCCAATTCAAGTCAATAGGGGTTACATGACACAGAGAGAACTTCGCACTTTAATGAGAAAGAGAATAGGTGGATCGTAGATCGCGGTTTCAACCCATATCAACCACACACAGGCCAAATTCACTACACTGGGCACATTCCTTGGGTCATGTTCGTCTGGACAGGAGATTGTATACATTTTCGACATTCTTCATGGGAATTGTATTAGTATATCAACAAAAATACAATCGTCTCAAGTATATGGAAATCAAAGGACCAATTTAAGTGTCATTTCAGTTGGGTGTCAACAGCAAGCTAACACATCCGATTGTGGTCTCTTCGCAATTGCAAATCTGGTTGAATACTGCATTGGCACTTTGTCCATGGAATGTCCTAAATATTATGATGTAAACAAAATGAGAAACCACCTAATCACATGCTTCAGAAATAATGAGTTCACAGCTTTCCCAAAACTTAGTAGATCTAATAAGCCCACATTGCCTTCGTTGATCAGTCCGATCCGACTTCACTATTTGTGCCACATGCCCGACTTTGTTGACAACATGGCCGGGTGTGCATCATGTAAGTTGTGGTTTCATTTCCACTGCATTGATATCAAAGACTTGTCCCTCATGCAACCACAAAAACGAAAATGACCAATAAAATATTCCACTGCAACAATATGTGTATTCAGGGTTCCAGGCTAATTTTTGTAAACCCTTTTTGCTTTTTATTTTCAATGTAGCATAAAATATCTTATGTAGGCGTCGCTTTTATGACCAATCGTTTTATATCTTTTTCGATGATTTTGACGAAAATGATTGCTAGTGACAACAACATGATTTGCAACAAGTTTATCATGATAAAGCTTAATTGTGCAAAATTATATTTCATATAAATAAATATAGTTTAATTAAAAATTATTGTTCAAATAATTATATATTTTATGTGGGAGGAAATATATATTGTTTAAACTTAATAAATATAGATTATATGGGTATGTACGGAATCCTGAATACATCGTTCGACTAAAGTTTGTAATGTTCAGTCGCCAATCAAATATATGTGAATTGAAATTCTCATGAATTTCTCTATAATTTGGACCACACACACCCATCTATCAATTTAATAAATTCTGCAGCTGTCCAATTCAATAGACCTTATTATACAGCAGACGTATAATATACGTCTTCCGCTATATACGCCGTATACAGACTCTCGGGGCTCACCTCGGTGGGTTCTGTCTACCTAGTTGGTAAGTCTCTACACTGCGTCGATAGCGGCTGCCGTGACATATTTGCCGATTCTTGTGGTTTATTTCTTCAATTTCTATTGTTTATTTTAAAGTTGAGGGAAACCTAGTTTATCATAAAACTTACGTCAGTCACAGTTGGTTGCAAATCATTCAATCAAACATCTCACTAGATTTTTAGAATATATTTTGAACGCAATAGCTGTTTGACCATTCATAATTGCACGATTATGTCCCTCCAGATATTAGTTATTAATGTAAATAGAAACATTGTACATAGTTATTGTATATACCATACATATATAGAAAGGATTATAATGTATTCATCATTCTTTGTCGTGATACATTATACCATGCACTTATACATGTATATGCACATCAATACCGTGCAAATATTTAGCAGTTTTAGGCATTCAGCCATTTGAACATGTTCCAAAGAGACTTTGTTCTTATTTTAATTCTTAATTACTATCCAATAATGAGATTTCGAATATTAAAACAATTGTTATGTAAACATTACTGTTACAGTGGAAATACGGATCAAATTCCAATTAGTTCATTGTAATAAAACCTTGACTGTAATCATTGGAAATGGTAAAAGCATATGACATTTGTTTGGAAATCATATTCACAGGAAAATATTTGAACGGGATTTTGCTGAACTGGGGTGGACATATATCAAATGGTTTTCTCTCCATGTTTCTGGTTATGGCCCGTCGACTACAAGTCAGCTGCATCACCTACACACGAATTTCTTCGTTAATAATCGGCTAAACTGAGTTTTGGAGTTTCTGCTGAACTGCTCCAGAAAAATTGCTGAACCGGATTTTTGAACTGCTGAACAGGAAGGAGTAAAGGTCGTTAAAATCGTGTTTTCTTCCTGTATTTCCTTATGGACCATCGATAAAAAGTCATTTGCACAACATATTCCAGTCTACATTCGTTAAAAATCGGTTAAACTGAGTTTTGGAGAATATGCTGAACTGTTCCCGATAGTGCTGAACGGGATTTTGAACTGCTAAACTGGGGTGGACGTCCACCAATGGGTTTTGTATCCATGTATCCCTTTATGACCCATCGATTACATGTTATTTGCTTCACCTTCACCCGAATATCTTTGTTACAAATCAGTTAAAATGAGATTTGGAGATTCTGCTGAACTGATCCAGATAAAGTGATGAACGGGATTTTGAACTGCTCAACTGGGGTTTATGTCGGCCAAAAATGTGTTTTCTGTCTGTATTTTCTTATGGACCATCGATACAAAGTTATCTGCACGACATATTCCAGTTATATTCGTTAAAAATCTGTTAAACTGAGTTTGGGATAATCCGTTGAACTGTTTACGATAAAGTGCTGAACAGGATTTTGAACTACGGAACTGGGTGGACGTCGGCAAAATTGTCTCTCCATGTATCTGGTTATGGCCCATCGATTACAAGTCAATTGCATCACATACACCCGAATATCTTCGTTAAAAATCATTTAAACTGAGTTTTGGAGATTATGCTGGACTGATCCAGATAAAGTGCTGAACGGTATTTTTAACTGATGAACTGGGGTGAAAGTCGGTCAGATCGTGTTTTCTTCCTGTATTTCCTTTTAGTGGAGTAGATTAAGTCCAATTTTCAAGGCAATTGTTCAATTTGTGATTAAAGAATGAAAATTTGCACATATGTACATATGCATATTCACATACTAATCCATATTATATATGGAGCCACGCTGAAATTTCATTTTAACCCATCTTTTAATGGGTTTTCTGACTTTAAAGAGGGTTTCATGATTATATAATTTATTAAATGTCACAATTAATCTTATCATGAACTATAAGATTTTGAAATTAATATCCATTGGTGAGGTGTATATGTATACCTGGATTGACTCTATGGTAATGAGTGGGTGTATATATAGAATATACGCATAGTGTTTCTGAATAACAAATTTAATCCACGAGTAGGATTGGCGATTTACAGCACGAGCTTCAGCTAGTGGTGTAAATCGCCAATCCCACGAGTGTATTAAGTTTGTTATTCAGAAACACTATGCGTATATTTAGTTTACGCCACGTTCATATAATGCGATGGATAAACACTTTTCCGTTCAAAATGTATGGAGAAAGTTTAATCCACTCTGCGAATTTTAATCAACAGTAGGCACGTTTAATCAACAGGTGTTGAATAAATGTAAAATTTAAACAGATCGCTTTATTTATATAGTAAGATAGGCGATCGTGGTATAAATGTATATCATAAGTGGGTATATGGTCATGTGTGTGAAGAAAGTATATACAGGGAGTGGATGTATGGTCAATGGTGGGGTGCTGCGCGTTGTATTGCTATATCTAGAAGGTATGTATGGTCAATGATGAGGTGTCGATGTATACCTTGAGTGATTCTATAATCGGCATTGGTGGGGTGTGTATGTACATTGTATATATTTATTGGCTATATGGCCATGGGTGTGGCCAATATGTATACAGGGTGTGATTGTATGGCCAATGTTGAGGTGAATTGGTAAACAAGGAGTGAGGGTATGACCACGAATGTTGTGTACGGGTATACATCGAGCGGCTGAGTTGTCTTGAGTGGGGAGTATATTCAAGCCTGGATTGTGTGAATGGGCATGTGTGCGGGGCATTGGTATATATATACAATGGTTGTATGACCATTGGTCAGGAGTAAATGCATACCCGGACTTACTCTATGGTTATGGTTGCAGTGTATATGTATATATTGAGTGGATATATGGCCATAAATGTGGTAACTATATATACAGGGAGCTATTGTATTACCAAGGGCGAGGCCAATAGGTACACAAGAAGTGACTGTACGATCACGCATGTGGTGAAAATGTATACAGAAGTGAAGATATGGTCATGGGTGAAGTATAGGAGTATACCTGGTGTACCTGAATGGTGACACGTGGCTGTATGGTCATGTGTGTGGTTTACGGGTAAACCCAAGTGTGGTTGTATGGTCCCGGTGAGGTCTATGAGGTATAAAGGGGGTGGCTACATAGTCATTTGTGGTATTTATGTATATATAACATGAGTGTATGGTCATGGTGAGTTGTACAGTTGGACATTTGGTGGCTATCACTTTCCATGATAACTCCAGTATATGTTAATCGATTGGGAAGTAATGTCATAGAGTTCTTCATCTTGGTGGCCTCTTATATGCACAATGGGGGAAACATTTTTCATGATATTAGTCAATCAATCTTGATGCCAATGGCCCATAATTTGATGTTATTAAGCAGTTTTTCATCAATCTTGTTTGTCTTTCTAAAAGGCATACAGAAGAGCAGAGAATAACGTCCGGGAGGGATATATTTGAAAATAACAATTTATCTACTAAATTTTTCGGATATTTTGCAAGCCAGCTTGGGTTTTTTTTTTTTTTAAACACATTAGTGTGACGCATTTAAGACGTATCAAAACAATAAAACACCAAAGATAGTTCCATTTTACTTGGTGCAAAATGGTGCAAACATGAACAATTATTTTTTGGCGATTTTGAGAGAAAATTCCAATAATTTTGGTAATATAATATTAACACTTATCCAAAATGCATCATAAATGTTAGCATTCAATGTATATATTACAGAACAGCCAATTGTATTCGCCATCCACGACTTATAAGCGATTGCATGGTACTTGGTGACAATATTTACCATTTTCAATATTTTGGCTGCTATTTTGACAGCCATTTTTAGTCAAAGTGACAATTTTGGTCCCATTGAGTTAAAATATTCATGAGAAATGGTATGGCTCAATTACTTTGCAGAGTTATGCTCATTTCTTGTTGAAATATGACTAGAATCCAAATGGTGATTGTTGGTGAAATTTCATACAGCGTTCTGTAAAATGGAATTATTGAGGGATCGGAAGGGGCTTGGGTCTCATAAATGGCATATTTCATTGCCCCAGTGATAATTTAACACAAAGAATACAAAATAAAGTCACATTTCCAAACCAGTTCCATACAGATGAAACTGGTCTAGAAGATGTTAGTGAAAAAACGTCAAATTTTCCACTTACGGCTGCCATTATCATGGTCATCTACAACGGGGAGTTCAAATTTCGTCCTAAAAAGTGACATTATATCTCAGAGAGATATACTTACTGTATATGCCTAATTTTTAATCGCAGATTCCATGGTAAGATTAATTGTGATATTTAATAAATCATGTAATCACGAAACGCTCTTTAAATTCTGAAAACCCCTTAACAAAGGGGTAACAGTGAAATTTCAGCGTGACCCATATCTAATATCAATTGGTATGTGAATATGTACATATGTGCAAAGTTTCATGCTTTAGTCACGAAGTGAACAATTCTTTTAATAATCTACTCCACTATTAAGTTCCATTGATAACAAGTCATTTGCACATTGTATACCTGACTATTCTCGTTAAAAATCGGTTAAACTGAGTAGTTGGGGAACTGCTCGATATGAACTGCTGAACGGGAGTTTGAACTGCTGAAGTGGGGTGGAGGTTGGCCAAATGGTTATAAATCCATGTACCTGGTTATGGCCCATCGACTACAGGTCATTTGCATCACATACACCCGAATACCTTCGTTAACAATCAGTTAAACTGAGTTTTGGAGATTCTGCTGAACTGCTCCCGATAAAGTGCTGAACGGCATTTTGAACTGCTGAACTGAGGTGAAGGTCGGCCAAATCGCGTTTTCTTCCTGTATTTCCTTATTTACCATCGATTAAAAGTCATTTGCACAACATATGCCCGACTATCCTCATTAAACATCGGTTAAACTGCGTTCGGGGAATCTGCTGAACTGCTCGATATGAACTGCTGAACGGGATTTTGAACTGCTAAACTGGGGTGGAGGTCGGTCAAATGGTTTTCCCTCCCTGTATATGGTTATGGCCCATTGATAACAAGTCGTTTGCACAACCTAAACTCTGCTAACGTCGTTACAATTGAGTTAAACTGCATTCGCGTTAATCTGCTGAAATGCGGCCGCCGTACTGCTGAACGGGATTTTGAACCGATGAACGGGCATGGCAGGCGGTCAAAATGTGTCCCCTTCCTGTATTATATATGACTTTATTTCCTCCGTAAACGAAGATATAGTGTATAAAATCACATACACATTAGTACATAATTAACATAATTATACATTAAACATATTCATTGGCATAATGTGCGTGAACAAACAATATATCGAAAATTATTTGAGTATAATTCGCGACGAATACCAGCTATATACAATTGATTGTGGTTGAATAATACAAGTATGCGTCTACATGTTCATTATACATAGCAATTACACATATGATGTACAGTCATAGATATATGGATATACAGTCGTATGTCACGCGTCCGTATATATCATTTTAATACAGAACTATGGAGGTACAGGCATAAATGATGATATGCTATCAACATATGCTTTTCATAGAGAAGCTGATTTCCAAACGAAAAAATCGATCAATTCATTATCTATTTCGCGTATACAATGGTCAAGTTCAGCTATTCCGGATAATAGAACTCGCGTTTTGGATTCCGCATTCAAACTATCATATTGCATGTATACGTCTACATGAAATTCGTTTAATAGGTCAAATTCAAATATATTACGGTTATCACATATTGAGACACACTCGATTAATGCATGTCTGACCAGATCATTGTATTTCCTGTCACACAATAGGCACGATTGTTCGTCCGTTTCAAGAATGGAAATAAGACGTGCTACAAGGAGATAAGAATCTTTATGCTTGGGATATATGTAACAGTTTTCTCATAGCCTAGACATGCATAATTTAGGCGAGTGTCATCGCCTTTGCTACATTCCCATTCATCTCTATTTATATTTAACCATGAGGTCTTCGTTATATTTTTCCATGATAATTTGTTGGGAAAGTTCACATTTAATAAGTATTTCTCGAAATATTCGGTCATTCCATATTTGTCCAATGTACAAATAATATCAACCATGAAATTAGATTGTGAAGCTTTATGAAACATTAGGTACTGGTATAATCGTGTAATAAATACATCTTTGGCGGTTTTGTTCGACGAAAGATTGCACATTGAACCAATGAATGACAGTTTACGTTTTTCTATTAATGATACCATTGACCACATACCGACTAATCCTTGAGCTATAACTGTTTTTGTGCGATTATGAAGACCGTGATAATATTTTAGACAGAAACGGTGCGTTCTCCCGAGACGGCCGCATAGAGTGTTATTCACACACCATAAAAGTTTAGATCCGTATAAACCTTTTGGAATGACCACCGAATAATAAATCAACGAACAACTCTTTGGTGTAATGCCACCGGGGTATATTCCTGCGTTGGTTAACATCATGAATGTACTTCGGGTTTTATCACATATCCGATCAATGAAGACAGAATTAAAATCGTATTTATCGAGTGGAATACCAAGGTAACTTCTGTACATTCTTGTAGAATAGTTATCCCTAAGTTCCAGACGCGATGTTGACGAGAGAACTCTGACTTTTTTTCGTTAAATACTATTACCGAGCATTTATTGGAATTATACTTATATCGCCACTTTTTGCTGTATTCAAAACACATATCAATAAGAGCTGATAATCCGACACTATTGAGTGATAATAAAACCATGTCATCAGCATTTGTTGGGCATGTGCAATTTACTCCAATCATTTGTAGGCCATATGGGGAATTTGCGAGAGTACATATCAACTCGTCAACATAGACCATGTAGTAAAATGGGGAAAGAATACTTCCCTGACGAGCCCCTTGACGAACGTCAAACCACCTAGATAAGGAATTGCTATAACGAATAGAACATGTAACATTTGTCAACAATTCATTAATGAGACAAAACAAATTTCCTTTAAAACCGCGTTTATCTAATTTATATAACAATCCGTTAATCCAGACGGTATCGAAAGCCTCCCAGACATCTAAAAATAAGCTGTATAATTTTTGTTTACTAGCGGACACATAGTCAATACATTCCTTCATTGCGTAAGATGTCATGGTTGCGCTTACACCTTTTTGAAAGCCATGTTGAAGCGGCTGCACTTGTATTAAATTGGGTGCATAAGATTCCAATCGAGTTTGTATAAGTTTTTCAAGTAACTTGTATAAAACAGGCATCAACGTTATAGCCCTATAGCTATCAAAATCTGTCCTGGGTTTTTATGCCACCTTTAAATAATGTAACCATTATACCGCGTTTCATTTGACTCGGGATCTTCTGTGTATTAATTATATTAGTTAAAAGTTTAGAAATCGCCAACGTCAATGTGTTACTTCCGTATAATAAATGTGCATTGGATATCCCGTCCCATCCAGCCGCTTTCCCCGTACTTAGACCCCGATATATTTGATTCAGTTCATCAGTTGATACAGGAAATATTATGCGATTGTCAATATCACTGCTTTGTTTACTGGCGATTGCACGTGCAATAAATTCATTAACACAATGGAAGTGATTGAAATCAAAGTCTGATTGGTAAACTGCAGTTAAACTGCATTCGCGTTAATCTGCTGAAATGCTGCCGCCGTACTGCTGAACGGGATTTTGAACCGATGAACGGGCATGGAAGGCGGTCAAAATGTGTCCCCTCCCTGTATTGGCATGTAACACTTATATCACGTGTCATTTACACAACCTACAACCGGCTATCGTCGTTATATTTGAGTTAAACTGAAATCGGGAAATCTGCTGATCAGCATTTTAGGTTTTAGTTGCAGTCGGCGAAGGCAATTTGAGAATAAACCATCTGTGGATATTTGGTGGGAATATAGAATACCCTTGCTCTCAAAGTATTACGCGTATTCTCATAAATTGTATATCCAAATGGCATCACAAAGCACGATTCTTACACATGGAATATAAGTAGTGGCTCACCTTGTCAGATCGGAGCGATTATCATTTTGTTTATCGCGATTAATCCGTCCCACCAATAAAGAAGTATTTATTTATTTACAACTGCGTATACTTCAGACGTTACAGCATGAAACATGAACACCATAAACACATTAGTTCGAAAAATTAGACGACAATTATGTTTTACATAGAGATGTATCAATCAATCATTCTAGTTTATCATATCTTCACGAAGATACAGATGGTTTAAAGATATGTCCAGGTGCTCCTCTGTTCTGGTGCTATATATTGGCTAATCATTGCCAGTTAAAAAGAATTGATGTTATGCACGTAAAGCAACTACATGTGCCCGGCACAGCGAGATTTTCAGTTGTTAATGTTAGGCGATGAGTCTGATCTAAAAAATGAAATAAATCCTCTGTATCTGGCAGATATACCCTTGTCAGATGTCAATATTGGATCCTGAGAAGTCATGTGCTACGGTCCTACGTACTGCGTTTTCCTTTATCTCAGAAGTAACCATATTTCACTGCACACTGTGACCACTATTTTTGAACAGGCCTGCTCTAAATTTCCATATATCTTGGCAATTGTAACATTTTTTGTGGAAACTATATTGAATGGGACAGACTCAATCGTGTTATAATATATACATGAGCCATTCCAATATGCAATCCTCTGACGATTCAAGGTCCCTCAGTTTGAATGAATATATGTATCTTTTAAATAGATTGATATAAATATACTTTTAATGCTTTCTTCTATGCATCTGTGTTGCTAGATCATTATATGAATGCCCTTATTTCCATCCCCATATAAATATGACAGTTGAGAAGATATAATTGTTCAAGTGACTTAATTAGGTCACCATTTGTCGAGATTGTGAAATTGGAATGCCAAAAACTCCTTAGAACGACATGGAGATGGCATGGCAGATGACTATATATAACTTTGTTGGATATCGGCGAATTGAACAATCTTATAAATGCTAGTGAATCTCCTCTCGGCATTCATGACCCAAACGACCCCAAATGTGATTTAATTCATCATATCATTAGAGAAGAACGTGCATGCATTTGGTAGAATCAGTGCTAAGTATATTTGTATCAAGTTTATATAAATAAAAAGTGGTCCTACTTCAATGATGTGCTGAAATGTAATTGTAATTGTAATTGAATTACATTTCAAAGTAATTGTAATTGTAATTAATTACATTGTGAAATAGATGTAATGGGAATTGTAATTGTAATTGAAAAATGTTGAAGTAATTGTAATTGTAATTAATTACATTCACAAGTAATTGCCCCAAGCCTGGTATCAACTGTGGTACAACTCCCCTCATGCATGGCTTGAACCGCGCCACTTTTGTCATATTTAAACCACGTCTATTAGACCCATGCATTCATTATATAATGGAGATGATTATATATAAGTTGGGTGGTAATCGGCAACTAAACAAATTTTCATCATAAATATTACCCCCCCCCCATCTCTGACCCAAAACGGCACCAAGTTCGCGTCTTTAAATCACACGTTTATATTCCTCGTATCACGGAGAAAAATAATATATCAATTAGGTCGAAATCTGTGCTAAAAATAGCCCCTTCCCTGACACCAACAACGTCACTTTAGAAAAATTTAACCCGCACCATTATCTTACTTGTAAAAAGTTACCCCTGTTTGAACGCCTTGGTGCCATCTCGATTGTACCCTTAACGTTATATATAGAACACAGACAGATATTCGCAAATATTTGATTCATTGTATCGTTTGAGAAGAACGTGTATGAGTTTGATGGTAATTGGCACTAAACATATTTTTTGTAAGTTTTTGGTGACCCTCCCGTCCCTATTTCGGACTCAAGCGGCGCCACTTTTGACATCATTAAGCCACACACTTGGACTCATTATATAGATGAATATATATAACATTTATGAAAATTGGCGAGTATACAAATTCGTATCAAATTTAGGGCCACCATTGCATATCTCTCACACAAAAGGCACCAATTTGGCGCATTTAAACCACACGATTAGATTATTCGTATCACGGAGAAGAATATGTAGCAATCAGGTGGAAATCGGCGCTAAACATACTGTTTATCAATGTGTGTGTCCCTCTCACCTCTAGGCACCCCTGATATCATGGAGATTATTATTTGTAAGTTTGGTGCCATTCCGTGACTAAACAATTTGTTTTATCAAATTTAGTGCCCACCCCACCCCACCCCATCTCTAATCAAAGCAGCACCAATATGACGTCTTTAAAATCACACGGTTAGATTCCTCATATCATGGATAAGAATGTGTATCAATTTGGTGGAAATTGGCGCTAAAAATATTGTGTATCAATGTTGGTTCTCCTCTCCCGTTCAGTGCACCCTGGCTCGAATGACGACACTTTTGACAGCTTTAAGCCACGCAATTAGACTCCTCATACCATGCGAATGAATTTGTATACGTTTCGTGGCAATCGGCGACTAAACCAATTCTTGTCAGTTTTAGTAACCATATATAGCTATATATATATATATATATATATATGTGTGTGTGTGTGTGTGTGTGTGTGATGTATGTATATATATATATATGTATATATTTATAAATATACAGAGCTATGTACATGCACAAATGACCAGATTGAAGACACTTCTAACATCGATCGTCACACACTACATAATACTATAATTATGTGCGGCAGGGGCATCCATGTGCTCAGTGAATAGATAAATCAAATTGAAGATGTTTGAACTTCGACATCAATCAAATCCGCTTTCTGTCAATGTGACATAATTGCCAGTGCATGTAACTTAAATTGCAGGGCGCCACACATGCGTTGCACGTTTTATGGTGGATTGTTTGAACTGGAAGCGTTATTATTCTGAAGTCGCCAGGATGAGATATAAATTAAATTTGTATTGTCAATTTGACTTCTGGGTCGATGAATCTTTGATTCGTTGCTGCAATACAACTAGTTATACGTAACTTAGAATACATAGTCAATTCCGGGGAAAAAAAACAAAGAAGCCATTAAGCGGCATTTGGTGTAACCCTCTTATGAGTAATTAAATATTAAACAGGGTTACGTTACATCTTTATACAATGAAGCTGCAAGCTGATCCATCTAATAGAAAAGCATTGGGACGCTGTCAGTATAGATACTCACCTTGTTAAGTTGTCCTGCTATATTTGGTATGATACCCGTGGGCAAAGTGATGCTTTGTCGCGGTCTTTGGCTAATCAGAGGAAGTCGATGAAAAATAAGAGTCTGCATGAAACATTAAGGAATTGATTATGGTCGCTTTGTCACAACCAACGCCAATATTCTAACACATTTAAATTAAATATATGTTTTTGAGTGGTTGACACGTGGCTTCCTTCGATTTGAAGCACCTTGCTCTATCCATGTCTCCACCAGAATCGTTTTTGTTTTGGACCACCAGAAACTCGGGATAGGTAAGCAACACTGTGTGAGCTCGATTCTCTGTTAATTAATACACTTCAATTTCAACGGCTCGGCCATTTCCACTTTCGCGTGGTAATAACTCCCCCCACAAATATACATCATGGCTACATTACACGTCACTGGTAACAAGGCGGTGACCTTGATTCACTAATTATATAGCGCAGTTTGGGTGAATGCAAACTACGAGAACAATTTCAACCTAATTTTGGTGTGAATTTTCCAATTAATGTTGTATTAGGTTTGACTACGGTTTGCATAACCACCCCTGTCGACACGTCTCTGCTTGGCATCCCATGCTAAGAGCGCGGTCTTGCATTCACTGAAGACGAGAAATCATCGATACACTAAATTATGTTGGGTGGCACCCGGGGAGAAGTCAGTGGGGGGCTACATCCCCACCCCTATCGGGAGGGATAGCCACCCCGTCGGTGAGATCTGCAATGGTCAACCCGATAGCTAAAGCCCGGCCCCTGTCGGCGAATCGTATAGCCCCTGCGTCGGGATATCCTGGCGCCACCCCTGTTTGAAATCATATAGAAATTTTAAAGGAGAGGACCACATAGGGAGCAGAAATCAGGGGGAAATGAGCTCGCATAACCACCAAACTACACTAAAGACATCCCAATAAACCCAAATTAGATGCAGTCGTATAAAGTATATATATATATACGGCATCGTTCTGTTGGCCTCTCTATATCATATAAACACATTTTCTAAAAACCCTTAAACCAACTCAACGTGCGATTTCCCTGCGCTCCTGTTGCGCAAATTCTAGTATAAAAGTGCATCTATTTCAGACAAAGTTCAAACAGTAAATATGACCAGACAAGACATATTAACCGCTAATCTCAGTATCAATCTAACGACACCAGTCGAACATGATTACCTTTCAAAGCAATAACACCGGGTACCCGGTTACGGCACACACACCATGAATAAATACACGATCAAAAGAACACCGGTTTTTGTGTACGGTTATATCTGGCATATAACCATGGTTATATAAACGGGCAACGAGCATCTGACCGCATGTGTTTAATTGATTACTTTATAAATAACCTACGACGGACACGTCCGATTCGTATCTCTGAATGTTGAAACAGGAAACACCAACGTAAGAAAACAGACATCAGATAAAAGCGTGCTAGGTCAGCAAAGAAATAATTTTGTTTTGGCATATCATCAACAAGTAATTAAAATAACTGTCGCCTCCACCGAGATATTGGTCCAACTAAAATTGGCGACCATGATTGTCGCCGATGTTGGAATGTACACAATGGTGCATACTTTTTGTATCAACGTAGTTGGTACAGGGTTAGTTGTCTATCTTATATGCATTCCAGTGGTGTGTAAACTGGTTACCATCTTCGGTCGGGGTCATTTATGGAAGAGAATGAATGACCTGTACGGGTGGCTCGATTGTATCCCCCGCTCTCGGCCGGTCAGTCCCTTCCAACCGCATGTGCTAACCAATACTTCACCCTTGGTTAAGTGGTGCTACGGTATGCAGTATGCACCAGATAACGAGTCACCTTAAGAATAATTCACCCTTGGTTAAGTGGTCCTTTGGTTTGCACGAAATAATAAGTCGACCGAACACTAAATCACCATTGGTTGAGTGGTCATTCGATGTGCATTCTCAATGTCCATACATCACTCGTAATTAAATTCACGCAGTACTATATTTCGCTCAGTTTTTAATTTGCGCACCTAGCTGCGCGAATTCAAAACTGACAACAATATTTTCCAAAACGTTTTTTTATCTGATGACAGTTTCAGTTCTAATTCGTTCCTGAAGATACATGTGTATATTAAACACAATACAGACGGATTCACACCGTCCATGCAAAACATGACTTCAACATCAACGCGTTGTGAATATGTGTGTTTATATGCTACAAATAATTATTATCAGTGATATTCAATTAAAATAGTTATAGACATAATTGGAATGAACTCAAAAGACGTGGTGTTTGTTTTTGTATTGGGAAAGTTCCACAGATGTCAATCTCACATAATCTGAAAACAGTTTCAGTATTTCCAATTGGCGTTTGATGCATGCACACCAACGAGCGTTACCATAGCAACATATATATAATATTTACTCTACTGTAACAATAAGTTAAACATCCTAGTACTGATTCCAATGACTTGTAATGTTAATGTTTCCCCCAAAGATAGCGTTGGCTTTTAGTGGGACATCACATATGCCTGAAACTATGTGGCTAGATTCATAATTTATCAGGAATAACTGCCGGGAACATGAAATATTTGTGAGGTATATATGGTGTATGTCGGTTCATATTGATTGGGAGAAGTAGCATGTATATTATTCATACTTTACGTGCCATCAGTGATACAGGGTCCTAAGTCCATTTTTCAATTTTCCGAGAAACTCGGGTTTGAAGTTTTGGTTGCTCTGTTTTCATATTTGCATTGTACTGACCTCTTTGTAATTATGCGAATATTATCCATGACATCGCAATACACCTAGAGGTGACATTTCACAGTCTAATATGCTGTCACATTTCGCGTGGTTCGCTGTACAACATAAGAAATATGATAGTAACCACGCGTTCATAGTGCATGTATATTTCAAAACAAACGTCCATTTGTTATGTTCACACACACTTGAAAATGTGTATTCAAATATCCAACAATTTTCAATATATAGCTTCCCACATGAAGTCATGTCCGCATATCCCCACCATACACACGCCCCGTTACGAACTTCCAGTATTTGTAGTTTCTTCCCATTCCAAAGGGCTGAGAGCTAGTTTGGTAGCAGTATAATGAAATGGCACTGTTCAATACCTCGTCTTGAAGAAACATTTTATGTCGGAAATAAATCTCAAATCTCAAATAAATTATCAACTTGAAATGACATAAAATATAAGTGTCTGGAACGTGTACGATTGAAAACCCCATTAAAGATACACAATCCGATTAAACGACTGTAAATTACAATTTCTTTGGCTTCGGGAGTAGAAAATATTTGATTCGAGTAGAGGAACCCATTCATCAAAGCTCCGAGTGATCAGATATCGATATTTGAAATGTGTTATATTTCAGCCCCTCGTAATATTTGGCGGCCTGGCAAAAATGGCGGTTTCTTCCCCAACTATTACAGACATACGCGGAAGCCGTTATTAGCTCGCAACGGCGTCAGCGCATGTATGTAATAGTTCAGGAAGAAGTCACCGACATTTTTTTCCGGGCCGCCAAATATCGCGAGGTGGTAAAATATAACACATTACACAAGTCGATAACTGATCACTCTGAGGTTTAACAGGTGGGTTCCTCGACTCGAATCAAATATTTTGTTTACCCCCGAATCCAAAAGAAATAGTGAATTAGGGACATTTAATCGGATTGTGTAGGAAGCTGAGAAAAACCACAACATTCAAGTCGGATCTACATTATGAAAATCGAATCTCCATGACCACTATAGATTATATGAACAATGTGTGCAGTTATGGTATCATAATAATTGATACCAGTTTCTGGTGGAATACTGAATCAGTCATACCTTGTATGTGGTATATACTGAAAAAAGTAGGGCTAAAACGTTATTTTGGTTCTGAAATTATTGAATAGAACAAAAATATTTGTTGAGTAGAAATGTGGTTATCTATTAACAATCTTTTAATGATAAATTGCTAAGAGTTGTGCCTAGCCCAAGCAGAACAAGACTATATATTGGTTATCACAAAAATAGTTGACAACGATTCTGTTCAGCAATTATTTGTTATTTTGAATCAAATAACCAAACTCTTGGGCAGAAAGTAGCACATTATATAAAACAATCAGGTTGCGTCATAAACGTGAACGGTTGAATACAAAACCGAATCGTAGTACTGACAACGACGCGTTTTAAAACAATGTCATACTGAAAATAAACAAAATAAATGTCCCAACTGGACTATAAACAATATCTCAAACTTACACATATAGTGTATACCATACTTGTATTTAAATTCGCACAGTATTCCTACACCTTTAATTCGCGCAACCTGATGCACGAACTTAAAATTGACAAAAAATATTTTCGAAAATATCTTGTTTCCAACTGCATTCCGTTGTGATTCTTAATTATTCCAGACTTTAAGTAGACACGAAGACCATCGCAATTTAAGCGCGCATATGATATAGAGAATCTAGAGAGTCTGGAATGAAAATTCGATGGTTCTTTCTAGACATGTACTAGCTATTCAAACGAAAACTGCCACAAGAGTGATTCGGGCGGGGGGGATGATAACACCGGGAAGGTCGAAAGGGCCGTAGGGCCTTTCCTTTTTGTCTTTATTCAGAATAACATAAAAAACAAAACAAAATAGCATTTTGACGTTGATTTCTTTTTTCGGTATTCTTTTGCTATTGGAAGTGATGGATAAAATGAGTAGTGAATTCGTCCCGAATCTACCCAGACTTTTCCGGGTGAGGGTTCATGCTCGTCTCGCTTGACGATCTCTCAGCAGGAAGTTGGTTGTTACGTCCTTCCTGCTTTTTATGACATCCTTTCTGTTCTGTTACGCTCTATCTCTAGGCTTTCCGGTGCCGGCTTCTCTATGTACTTCGGTGTCGCAGGGACGGAGGTGGTTGTTTCCGTCCCTGGTGGAGACTGGCTGGGTGATGTTGCCATTTCCACATCGAAGACAGCGGCGGGGTCGCCCCCCGTGTGACGTCGGCGTTCCTGGATCCGCTGGCAGCAGCATCACCGACGGCTGGGACCAAGTGGGAAAGAGCTAGTCGTCTCTCAGCTTTCTGTGTCCACTTGGCCATTCTTTCGGCGTCCCTGCGACGGCGTGCTGGATTCGTTTTTCACTTCTTTTTCTTCTCCACCAGGGACCGTTTCGATACGGAATCTATATCAGTCTGAATGCCATTCGTAAGTGGGTTTCCGATGATTTGTGTGTCATCTGCGAACATTTGACACATACATGACGTCGTGAGTGGAAAATCAGTAATGTATACAAGCAAAGTCAGGTCGGAGCACACACCACTGCGCTGCTTGTCACATTTAGCCAATCGGATTGAACATTATTTGCATTTACACGCTGCTTTCTATCCTTAAGGAATCTATCCACCCACATGAGTATTTTTTCTGTCGATGCCATATGACTGCCATTGTGTTTAGGAGTATCTGATGTGACACAGTGTCAAAGGTTTGCTTTACTCATAATTATGGAAAGCAACAAATTGTGGTAACATCGTCGGTGTTGAAATACGTGTAAGAAATGTATACATCTGCCAGGCTAAAGGTGCACGAAAGTACGCCCCTTATCAACACTGCACAGAGTGACACCATAACAAAACATCTTGAATTACTTATGCCAACACAACCCTCAGCCAAGTGTTGATTTTTTCTGAAGTCAGCTGCCCAGTATTGGGTTGTGGTTTTACGTCTTTCGAGTTCATTCCAATGATGTCTATAACTATTTTAATTGAATATCACTGATCTTACTTATTCGTAACACACATATTCACAACGCATTGATATTGCAGTCATGTTTTACATGGAGGGTGTGAATCCGTCTGTATTGTGTTTAATATACACATGCATCTTCATGAATTTAAATACGATTAAGGTATGGACATTGAAAATGCACACCGTACGACCACTTAACCAACGGTGATTTAGTGTTCAGTTGACTCGTTATCTCGTGCACACCACATGACCACTTAACCAAGGGTGAATTAGTTATCATTTTACTCGTTATCGCTTGTGCAACGTAATACCCCTTAACAACCAAGGGTGAATTAGTGTCCAATTGACTCGTTATCTCGTGTACACGATTCACGTACATGTGCAATACATTCAGAACCACTCTATTCTCTGAAGAGTGTATAGTGTGCATTCTTAAAAAGTTGCAAATACTTGCAGTAACTGTTGTCTGATTCTCGAAACACCAAAAGACACATATGGCGTTATTACATGCCACATTCACGATTGAGCGCATATTATTCTGTGAAATGTCCCATCTTGGTGTATTTCGATGTCATGGATAATATTAGCATAGTTTACAAAGAGGTCAGGACAATGCAAATATGAAAACCGAGCAACCAAATCTTCAAACCCGAATTTATCGGGAAATTGAAAAATGGACTTAGGACCTTGTATATAGCACTGCGACGATATTGCCAATTTATTCATTCTTAGCTGCCCGACGAATGGTTAGAACAGATTCCGTAGTACCGAATGTCTGGTTGACAATATGAAATTCAATTGTCAGGGCTTTCGCGATTGTTGTCACCACAGCATCGCATTAACTACTCTCAACCAAAATATGTCTACTTTTTAATTCATGTCTCACATTGGGTAACATTTTACAACATATAATGCTGAAATTGATGCAGATAATTATATAGACGGGGAATATCACATATTCAGGGGTATATCAGTCGCCATGACAACAGTTATATTCGCCAAAAACAACACGAAATGAGAGGTATGATGATTAACAGTCAGTTCATATATAATACAGTGCATACACATGTCTATTGAATTCAATGATACAAAATCTTTTGACTGGAGTCACTATTTATCGACTTTCTGATGTGAACAGAACACATTTTGGCAGCCATTTGAAAACGGTTGCCATGGAGACGGGAGAACCATTTGACGATGTCTACCCAAATTCTTTTGGAAGCCATTGACCCAAGGTACATGTACGTAACATATATAGAGTCTGCTCTAGAGCAAGAAAATCCTACGGGGCCATAGGCTGGGGCCAGTATTATTATTATAATTCAATATTTTTCACTGAAAGAGGTGACTGTGGTACAGTTAAAATATATTGTTGCATTAACGCCCAAATGATCTGAAACTCCTAGATTTAAAACGTCGCTGTCCATGACATGAAGTGACTTAGGAACAAGTAGCTCGGTGTAGTGGTAACTACAAGTGTATCGTTTATCACATTTGCGAAGCTATAGACGTCGGATATTAACTTTATTGGCGGTGCTGTTGATGGAAGTATAAATATAATCGCCTGCGAGTACTACATTTTCAGATAGGTGCATCAGAAATTATGGCTAAAAACAGCTCCGACCTGTATGCCACTCGAAGAATAATATTCGACTTGTCAGAAATTAACTCAAACCAGAATATCGAAATATGGGTAACAACTGTCTGTTTTAACAACATGGTCAACAAACATGACAAATATTCCACCCCATTTGCATGTCGGTCTTTTCGGATAGGTGAATAATAACCAGGGACTTATAGATTTGTGGAGTAGCCTGTTGGATCAAGACGATGCTCAGTAAAACAGAGAACGTCCAATTCGTTGATCAGATTCTGGATACTGCTTACATTATAATGAAAGATAGATGTGAAATGTGTGGTTTTAGTTGAATGAAGTGGTACCCTTTGGGTCTATATGTCTCCCGACAACAAAAGCAGAAACAGGATAAAATAATTATAAATTTGATATTAATTAACCAAAGGCTGCTGCTGGTTTACAAATTACTGTCAATGTGGATAGTGAAATATGAGAGTTTTCTTCTCGACTCAAAGATACCAATCGCAACCCTTTTGTGGTTCACGTAGCACGTCATAATTTAGTCTGCGATTGAAGCAAGTGTAGGACAATTGGCACGGTTTCGATGAGAACAAAATACCTTCAACCATCACTGGCACCCCAAGCTTTGACGATGAAATGTGTGGGGCGTATTGCCTCGTAAAATTAAGTATTAATGGAATCATCGATAATTGGTGAACTTGATAAAAACATTAAATAATAGCAAACATAAGAACAGCATCCACAGAGAAAACAATGTGCACATGTACATGTAAATAGCGTTCAATTTATTGTGTTCCATTGAGTACATGGTTGAAAGTTTGTGTGACATTTTTATGTGTGGAACTTTCGCGTTTCACCCAACACTTCAGACAAATCACAAGCACCCGCATTCAATTTAACGCAGCGAAATCAACAACCTTTTCATTTCACCCAAACCTTGGGTGTTTATTTCACACCACTTTCTGGGATAACCTGTGTGTCGACTGAGAACCTGCGTGCCAATTGAGGAGAACACGCGGGGGATTTGTGTAAATGTTAGCCCAAACGACATTTCGAAGTAACGACTACTTTGTTGTTTATTTCGAGGAATAATACCGCATCATATGAATTCAGCCCAAATATATTGACAGGTGTCAAGGGTCTAACTCTATACTGAGCAATAAAAAACTAATATAATAAATACCGAGTATATTTAATTTAACGCCAATGGGTCGTTTATGTGCGTTTAAGAGTGTATTTATGCCTAAAGCAAAGTGAAATAACGATCTTAAAATGAATTGGCCGGTATATTTTATTAGTTATCAGGGTTACCAGGGTCGTAGTTGCATAAATTACAATATATATAATTTTTATGCTAAGATAATTGCGTGGTTATATGTTGTAGCTTGATCGGTATCGATCGGTATTGAGGTTAACACAAATCCCATATATGGAAATTCCAAATATGGAAAGTGACTTGCGCATGCGCAAAACAGATACAATGGTCTTCCTAAAAACGAAGCAATGGACGATGGTTAACAACAAACACCGACCCAGTTAAATAACGACATTAGATGGCGGTGTATTGCGTCTTTAAGAGTGTGTTGATGTCTAAATCATGTGATTAACTAATTAAAAATTAATTCGACTAAATATTTCGATAATTATCAGGTCCGCAGTTCGATCATGAAAATCTTTCTGATTTTTATGTTAAGATTATTGCTCGGTATTTCACACATTTTCTCCGAGTCGAGCCGGGGCTGGAGTACACTTTTTAGTGACCATAAATCTATAGTTTCCGTTTTAGTACTTTTAGCGAAGAAATATTGTTAACTGTTTGCACGTTTATTCTCACGTAAACCGTGTTTATATCAGTTTTATCCTATTTGTTGTTGTGTATTGCATTACTTTGATCAAGTCTGCGCTTGTGTTATTCTCACAAAAGGTAATGGGTGTTTACATTTCACAATTCCGATTGTGGTGTACAGTACCTGAGCCGACTCTCATTTCGCATTACTTTCGTTTTTATCGAAATATAACCGTTTTCTATGGAGATTCCCATGTAAATTTGTTCAACCAAAAAAATTCATAGTTTTGTCAATTTCAAGCTAGTTTAATACTTTATAGCATGGTCAGGGCATAATCTGGCCTATCGAGTAGACGTTCCTTCAGTGTGCACAACAAATATTTGGTCCCAACGAAGCAGGCTAAAAAAAATCCTGAAATTTGTCAATTTTACTTTGAGTGTGAATAAAATATTCATTTAAACTTACAAAAATTGGTTGAAATATGCTCAACAACATTCAGTTGAATGGTGACATTATTTATAGTCACCGACTAACTTCCACGATGAATCAAATTTGTTTTTATTGGTGACAATTATGTCGCGAGTCATAAAATATGGTAGACGTTCCTTCAGTGTGCACAACAAATATTTGGTCCCAACAAAGCAGGCTAAAATCCTGAAATTTGTCAATTTTACTTTGAGTGTGAATAAAATATTCATTTAAACTTCAAAAATTGGTTGAAATATGCTCAACAACATTCAGTTGAATGGTGACATTATTTATAGTCACCGACTAACTTCCACGATGAATCAAATTTGTTTTTATTGGTCTCAATTATGTCGCGAGTCATAAAAATGTAAATTTTCTGACGAAAAAAAATTCATTGTTTTGCCAATTTCAAGCTAGTATTAAGCATGGTCAGGGCATTACATAATTATAATGATTAAGATTGCTAAAGAACTGGAATAATGAAATGGGAAACTTCTACTGACATCTGGTAAGGATTGAGGAGCGGATGCTAGAGGCCCCCACCCCACCCCACCCCCATGGAATACGGAATACCACTTAACACAGAAGTTGGAATACGGAATACCAGTTAACAGCCATATGGAATACATAAAAATATATGAAAACTTCATTTTTTGGAAGGTCGGCGTACGAATACCGGTATTTTTGGAATACCGAATACCTCCTAACAGAGGGGCCGGAATACGGCGTACCTCATAACAGGGCATGGAATACGGCGTACGAAAAAGGGGGTGGGGCCTCATGCTATGGAGCCTCCCAGTATATTGTCTGCTCCACATCTCAATAGAATTCAACAACATTCAGTTGAATGGTGACATTATTTATAGTCACCGACTAACTTCCACGATGAATCAAATTTGTTTTTATTGGTCTCAATTATGTCGCGAGTCATAAAAATGTAAATTTTCTGACGAAAAAAAATTCATTGTTTCGCCAATTTCAAGCTAGTATTAAGCATGGTCAGGGCATTACATAATTATAATGATTAAGATTGCTAAAGAACTGGAATAATGAAATGGGAAACTTCTACTGACATCTGGTAAGGATTGAGGAGCGGATGCTAGAGGCCCCCACCCCACCCCACCCCCATGGAATACGGAATACCACTTAACACAGAAGTTGGAATACGGAATACCAGTTAACAGCCATATGGAATACATACAAATATATGAAAACTTCATTTTTTGGAAGGTCGGCGTACGAATACCGGTATTTTTGGAATACCGAATACCTCCTAACAGAGTGGCCGGAATACGGCGTACCTCATAACAGGGCATGGAATACGGCGTACGAAAAAGGTGGTGGGGGCCTCATGCTATGGAGCCTCCCAGTATATTGTCTGCTCCACATCTCAATAGAATTCAACAACATTCAGTTGAATGGTGACATTATTTATAGTCACCGACTAACTTCCACGATGAATCAAATTTGTTTTTATTGGTGACAATTATGTCGCGAGTCATAACAATGTAAATTTTCTGAAGAAAAAAAAATCATTGGTTTGCCAATTTCAAGCTAGTTTATAGCGAACATGGGAACCACGGTACAATTTATGCCATTTAGGCACACTTCAGAGTGAAATCTGGGCTTATATTTCGGCGAGAATCCAAATCTAGATTCTCGCAAATTACCCTGGATTCTCGTGAAAAAGTATATATGGATTCTCGCAAAATCAGATGAAATATATGCCCTGGAAATATAGCAAATCGTTTAATGCTTTAGAATTTTGTTTTCGGAGATTTATATATATGTTTAAAGACATGTTATGGACTTTTTCGAGAGCGAGAAATTGATAAGTTAGTGCTCAGGCACTATTCCAAAGACCGAAAAATGTCGTTAAACTAGAGATCCAAATACCCCCTAAGGGCCCCTCTATCTTGAGATATTAAAGACCGAAAAATGTCGTTAAACTATAAAGACCGAAAAATGTCGTTAAACTAGAGATCCAAATACCCCCTATATCTTGAGATATTATAAAGACCGAAAAATGTCATTAAACTATTAATTGTTATTGCTGTAGAGTCACACTGTTTATTAGGGTTTATCGTTATTCTAGCCGCTAGGCCACACACGACGTTGTCAATTTTACAGGTGGAGGAAAGACCACGCAGAGGCTCAATTTCACCGGGAAGTGTAGAAACCACCGACCCCCGGGAAGCAATTGACAAACTTGCCCAGATACACGATTCCGGTCACCCTCCCTATGGTGGGGTTCGAACCAGCTTCATCCGCGCTGGACGGCCTGTGATGACGTATTTTACCTGGCACTCTACCGACTGGACCACCGGGGGCCCCCATTAAACTGTTAAAGACCGAAAATGTCGTTAAAATGCAAAGACCGAAAAATGTCGTTAAACTAGAGATCAAAACATCCCCACCCCTATTTTTAGCTCAACTTTACTTTGTAAAGTTTGAGCTATTGCCATGGCTTTGTCGTCCGTGTGTATGTGTGTACGTAAGGCGTCAACAAGCAGGCTACAGGTCGTACCTTTGGTCGGATCATTATGAAATTTGTCATAGCTGTTGACATCTATGGGAGGCCAAATTCACATTTAATAATCAATTGCGCTTAAGCGCAATCAATTGCGCTTAAGCGCAATTAATTACGCTTAAGCGCAAATAATTACGCGTAAGCGCAATCATTGCGCTTAAGCGCAATCAATTACGCTTAAGCGCAATCAATTGCGCTTAAGCACAATTAATTGCGCTTAAGCGCAATTCATGGTTATATGTAACAAAACACCCCTGGTGAATAAATAGGTTTCTCCATAACTTAGCATTAATTCCTATTGACATGTCACTTCTTGGTTTCATTGGTTTGGATGGGTAGGGAGCTAGCCCAACTTCTTTATCAAAATGGCTGACTCGCAATAGTATCACCTTCTGTTTTAGTTGGAGCGATTCGTGATAGCATTATATTATCTTCGGTATATATTAGTTGGGGCTACTTGCAATAGCATTACTTTCTGTATTAGTCGGGGCGACATTGATTTTCTTCAATTTTCGAGTATACAGGCACACCATATGAGGGAAGCAAGCCCTCGGTGACACCACATTCACACTATATGATCATGGAAATACTATAGATTTGTGCAAGAGCTGCTGATTTAATAAGAAAAACTAGAGCTTCAGGACTGAGACACCAAAGCTCCAGTAATTACACACCATTTTTTGGACAGGGATGCTGATAATATGAAAATAGGGTTTTTTCCCCCTGATTTAAGTCAATAAGTAAACCATACAGTAATGCTTTAATTAATCGACTCCTTAACCACAGCAGAATTATGGATAACTTTTCAGGATTTAGTCGGAAATATGGCTTGTTGCCATTCATCGGAAAGCTCTCGAGAGCTTTTCGATGAATGGCAACAAGCCATATTTCCAACTAAATCCTGAAAAGTTACCCATAATTCTGCTGTGGTTAAGAAGTCGATTAAATAGAGCATTACTGTATGAGGTAAGAAAGCCCTCATGCAGTGACAACGCATGCATGTATAGGATATTACCATAGTAAAGGCTAAAATCTGTGCAAAAATACATTAAAAACATCATACAAAACATTACTAGAGTTCCGGGAAGGCGACATCAATTCTTTGGATAGAGCGATGCTGATAATATGTAATTAGGGGATTCTCCTTGTTGAACACATACTCACAGTTTGACTGTTGAGTACAGGTCAAAATTAGCCCAATGCTCATCTTGTGTTGCTAGGTGATACACCAGGTCATGCTAATAGTTTATGGGTAGGTTAGATAGTAGTCACAATTGCGCTTAAGCGCAATTGATTGCGCTTAAGCGCAATTGATTGCGCTTAAGTGCAATTAATTGCGCTTAAGCGTAAATGCCCTATTTGCACTTAAGCACAATATGTGGTATTAGCGCTTAAGCGCAATTCATTATTAAATGTGAATTTGGCCTCCCATAGACATCAACATTTAGACTAGAATAATTAATTTTGGGATCATTCGGGAAAAAAAACATGGCCGCCAGTGGCCATCTTGGATTTCAAAATTCAATCCATTAGCACGGGCTGCAGGTCGTACTGTTTGTCTGATCATCATGAAATTTGTCAAAAATGTTAATAATGACATGTAGATGGGAACGAGTCATTTTCGGGTCATTCGGCCAAAAAACATGGCCGCCAGCAGCTATTTTGGATTTTACTCTTTGTATGACTAAATCTTTAGCACGGGCTACGGGTCGTACCTTTAGTCTGATCATCATAAAATTTGTCATGGCTGTTGAAATTGGAATTTAGATGGGAACGAGTCATTTTGGGGACATTCTGACAAAAAACATGGCCGCCAGTGGCCATCTTGGATTTCAAAATTTAATCCATTAGCACGGTCCACAGGTCGTACTGTTCGTCTGATCATCATGAAACTTGTCATGGATGATAATATTGACATTTAGATGGGAACGAGTAATTTTGGGGTTATTCGGCCAAAAAACATGGCCGCCGGCAGCCATCTTGGATTTTACTCTTTGTATGACTAAATTCTTTAGAACGGGCTACAGGTCGTACTTTCAGTCTGCTCATCATAAAATTTGTCAAGAATGTTAATAATGACATGTAGATGGGAACGAGTCATTTTGGGATCATTTGACCCAAAAACATGGCAGCCATCTTGGATTTTACTCTTTGTATGACTAAATTCTTTATCACAGGCTACAGGTCGTACTTTTAGTCTGATCATCATAAAATTTGTCAAGAAAGTTAATAATGACATGTAGATGGGAACGAGTCATTATTGGGTCATTCGGCCAAAAAACATGGCCGCCAGCAGCCATCTTGGATTTTATTCTGTGTATGACTAAATCCTTTAGCACGGGCTACAGGTCGTACCTTTAGTCTGATCATCATTAAATTTTTCATGGCTGTTGAAATTGGAATGTAGATGAGAATGAGTCATTTTGGGGACATTCCGACAAAAAAAACATGGCTGCCAGCGGCCATCTTGGATTTCCAAATTCAATTCTAAATCTTTCCATTCATTGCTCATCACACAAATTTAACTTCTTCTCAAAGTTGAGCTACAGTGTCATTGACACTTTCATTTGAGACATTAAAGAACGAAATATCTCGTTACACCATTAATCATCATTAATACATAATTTGTGTTTATGAAAGTCTGGTACAGAGCAGTTTGTTTCCAGTACATATTCATTGGAACGTAAACAATTATTCTCTGACAGAAATCATTTTAATATTGCCTTTCGTAACTGGTTTCCGCGACTCACATATCTCTCACTGCTTAATACTTATAATTAAAACAAATGTTCTGTGTTTTGTGTCACTTCTTAATAGCATTCTGTATTCTGCTATTGAAAAGAAAAACAGTTGTAGTATACCTTAAAGGTATGAAGGCCTTTGGTGGGTATCATGTGAACATATTTCCACCTGTCAAAAACCGCTACAAACGAAATAATATTCAAATATAGACAGACTTTGTTAATATACAAATGAGAAATATCTCATAAACATTATGTTATAGTCGTAAATTTACCGACTGTTATCAGGTCAGGCACATCCTGAATTCCACTATTATAGCGATATTCCACTATTATAGTGGTATTTGACCATTACTGTTTTGTTAATTTGATAAAAGAGGGATAATCCAAAATCATATTTCCCACAAATATTATTCAAAATCAGATCGCACTAACTCGATACCATGCATATAGTTTGTCCATGATAATTATTAATCGTGACGGCACACGACAAGCAACTCAATTAGCATGTAATTCGTTTAAATATTGTTATGAAGGAGCGATTGAGTCATCCTGCTATTGTCATTTAGAACGGGATATATTAGTAACTAGCAGGGTTACCCGGCGTTGCCCAGGTCAATGTATGCTGTGGATATTTTTTGGGAATAGAGAATGCTCTTGCTTAAAGTGTTATACGTTTTCTCATAAATTGTATATTCAAATAGCATCACAAAACATTATTATTACAGTCATGGAATATAAGTAGTGGCTCACCTTGTCAATTGTCATTCTGTTTATCACGATTAATCCGTTCCACCAATAATGAAGTATTTATTTATTTACAACTGCGTATACATTAGACGTTATACTATGATACATGAACACCATAAACACATTAGTTCGATAAAAGATGATAATTGGGTTTTACATATTGAGATGTATCAATCAATCTAGTGGGTTGGACTAAGATCTCGAGGACACCTGGCTATCATATCTCCATGAAGATACAGATGTTTCAAAGAAATTTCCAGGTGCTCCTCTGTTCATGGTGCTATATATTGGCTAAATATTCTTAGTTTAAACGAAATGTTGCTGCGCACATATATCAGCTACATGTGACAGGCACAGAGCGAGATTTTGAGTTGTTTATGTCAGTCGATGAGTCTGTTCTAAAACCCTTGTCATGTGTCAGTATTGGTAGGATCCTGAAAAGTCTTGTGCTACTAACTGCATTTTCTTGTATATCGAATATCAAAGCTGGCGCAAAAGATTGCACAACGAATTTTGTCGGAAGACTGTTCATTCGCTGCGATATTGATATGAGTGACATTTGGCTGTGCACTGGTATGCGCCGTCTTCTATTCCCGACGCAAATAAAGGAAACATGAATATGTTATAGTCAAATATCACTATAATAGTGGCATTTGGCTATAGTAGTGGAATTCAGGATGTGCCTGACCTGGTTATGTAAACAAAGCATAAAAAGTTACTTTCCTGGTGTTTCTTTATATTATGATGGTAAACATAAAGAGCGTTCTTTGTTGCTCAATTCCTTATTTGGAAATAATAAAGAGCGTTTATACCATTTGTGTGTGATTAGCCAGTAGCATTATGCTGCCTTCTATAACACAATCACTCTTGTTTAGGTAAAATTTAGTAGGTCTTTATGTAAGCATGATGTTTAAGGGATAGTGATCGAATATTTGAACCAAAATGTATGCGTTTTAATATTTATCTGTTTACGGTGTTTGGAACAAATATTTTCGACAACTAAACCCTCTCGTCCCTTTAATATAATTAATATAACATCCCTCATCCAATAATCTCCAAATTGCATATCTAATCTACACGTCACACCGCCCCTCATCATTTGCCAATTGTACACCCTTTTTTGCTGCTTCTGCTGCAACTGCTCAATTTCTTTAAAAATTATTGAAAAAATGGCCCTCCGGCCTGCGACATTTACCTCTGATTTTTTTTTTCGATCATCGGTCCACACCAAAATTGAGCACACGTCCCTATATTATATACCTATTTAAACCGAGTACACGGTGGTGTAATAGAACAACCATTAATTTAACCGTAACCATAGCATATTTCCACGTATACGTGTACGTTTTCACGACAAATCCCCGCTGATCTGTTATTAATGAACCAAACAATTAAATGTCAACACACTTTGGCCCGCCAATGCTACAGTGTATAAACGTAACGGGGCAAATATGCATATTATATTGACAGCTAACGAGAACATTCATCACCAACAATCTGCTCACCCCTTTCAGTCCATACGATAGAAACTAAACGATTTGTTACTTCTAATTACCCGTACTTAATTACACTACTTGCGTGTTAATAAAGTACGACCCCCCCCCCCCCAATCACAACTAAAGTTGAAACATGGGATTTAGAACATTAATATTCACTCTTACGCAGTTCCACATTCAAGGTGTGTCTTGTGTAATCGTATGTCAGTTGTAACGTTGTGAAACCGCAACCGAACTGAATTATTCTATTGCTAAATAGTTCATGGGTGACCTGATGCATGCATCTTAGTTTTCTTGTAATGAACTATCTCTGCAATTCGAATACTCGCCTATTGCAGAGTGAGGGTTTCGAGTCGCAGCCAATTCTGGGTGTATAGGTCAACGGTCGCACTGTTAGAATACGCGGCAGAATGAACGGAGAACGGTAAGTTAGATTCCGACCTGGATTAATGCTCCCTATGCTACATCGCGGTGCTATGGCAGCAATTTAATCGTGAACGAGTGGTATTACCGCGATTTACATTTTTCCTTATACTGCATTGCTTTGTAAATGCATGACATTCTTATGTCTAATCTTCGGGCGCTCACTGAAATCGAAAAAATGGGCGACATTAGTTGCACGCAAATTTTTTTTAACAACAAAATGTCACGTTATGATGCTCGCCAAAAGTGACAAAAGCGACAAAACATGCGATATTATGTCGCTTTTGATGCACAACTAATGTCGCATGTCTTGTTACTCTCGGTAAGCATCATTAGGAAGTCACCCGAATAGTATTCCATTGACCGTACATTCTATAGTGGCTTCTATGGCCTTTTCTATGGCATCGCCTTTTGTCGTAGCTTATATCGAGGGCTGAGTTAATTATACCCAAAACAATACCGGTATTTCAATTAATAAATTGTTTACGGTTTACCGAACAAGTTGCTCACTGACCGACACTCGCGATTGCATTATCAATTAAAAAACTTAATAAAATTCATATACATGTAAACATCGCATGAATAATGCGGTCTAACCGCGAACACGACGTGGTACCACAGTCGGCCGCGATAAAATGGTGGTCAAACTCATTAAGGGGTCGATTAATTACAGAACAGCTGTACATGTGTACATGGACCGATAAATCGGAAAGGATAACCACCAAGTAGTTTGAGAGTTATCGTAAAGATGTTAGAGATTTATCGCAAAGGTTTGTGAGTTATTGCAAAGGTGTTTGTGATTTATCGCAGATTTGTTTTGCGATTTATCTCAAAAGTTTGCTCTCCTATCCCACATGCATGATGGCTGTGAAAGACCGATCGGTCTAGTTTAGCCAAACCTTGCTATTATAGATTGATGGGTAGTTCACCAAGAACTGTTTAAGATGTCTGCTTTTTAAAGTTTATATAAATCAAGCCCATTAGTGCCAATGCATAAAAATATATATGCGATAAATCACAAACCTTTGCGATAAATCTCAAATATCTTTGTGAAAAACCGATGTCTATTTTAGCCCGACCATGCTCATTTATATAGCTTAGTGGCTTACCCAGACCTGTTGAAGATGTCTGATTTATTTTTATACAGTTCAATCCCATTAGTGCCAACGCATAAAAATATCTGCGATAAATCACAAACCATTGTGATTAATCACAAACCATTGTGACAAATCAACAAGTAGATTGCGATTAATTGCAAGGTAGTTTGCGATTTATCACCACTATGTTTGTGATCTATCGCAAAGCTGTTATGCAATGTATGGTAAAGTAGTTTGCGATTTATTGAGCTATTATATATCGATTGGTGGTTTACCCAGACATGTTGAAGATGTCTGATTTATGTTTATATGGTTCAAGCCCATTAGTGCCAAAGCATAAACATATATCTGCGATAAACCACAAACCATTGCGATTAATCGATAAATCGAAAACCTTTGCACTAAATCACATATATTTATCGCAAAGTAGTTTGCGATTCTCAAAGGTTTGCGAGTAGTTAGTATCTGACCTGACGTGAGGGTGTACCCCATTACGTAATTACGTATGTTTGTTTATTACGCTGTCTATAATGCGTTCCATTGTAAATATATGCGTTTCATTGCGAATATTGACATGCGTATTTGTATGTGTCCTCTATAAACATGTCTTGTGTTACAATAGATCAAAGAACTACTTACATCCCCCCTTGTTTTAGACTTGTTCCATCACAGATGATGAAACCTGTTCCATATAGAGGTACTAAACCCCGTCATGCAATGAAACCGGTTCCATCTAGAGGTACTAAACCGGTTTATTTTATGTGCCCAGTCAAACAATGACAAGCGCCACATATCTTTATGAATCTATTGTATATCGTAAATATACAACTGAGATATCCACAAAGGCATTGCGTTCATATTTAAAGAATTGTGCAATAAGTCATACAATGAAACCTGTTCAAGGATCAACTAATTGTGTCAGCCTCTATAGACCTATTGAATACCGTAAATCCACAAATGATAGCTCCACAAAGGCATTGCGTTCATATTTAAAGAATTATTCCAACCCTATACGCCATGCACCTAGAGGTACTAAACCGGTTTATTTGTAGATGTCCGTCAAACAATGACTAGCGCCCCCTATATTTGCGGATACCATTCTATTACTAACAGTTTTATTTGTGGTAGTGTGGCGGGAGCCACCGAGCCAAGCGCCACCTAGCTGTTTCATTCTACAGCCATCTAGAGGTACTAACACGGCTTATTGTAGGTGCCAACTCCAATAATGACAAGCGCCACCTATGTTTGTGGTACCATAAAAGAGACCCATTGGGCACATGCATGTATACAATGCTAACTGTTTGCGATAGTATCAAATATTTAAAGAGTTATTCTTCCTAACTTACAGGCCAACACCTACCAATGACATTTCGGGATACAATCTACGTTGTATACCCCCTTGTGATACAAATGTTGGGGTCAAACAAATGTTAATTTTGTTCAAATGCATCACGAAAAGGCACGTTAAAGCGCTACGCTGTTCCTGTCATACCGGTTTTTTTGCGTGAATCGAAAGATTTAGGGCATTGGAAACATAGATGGCTTCCGAAACCGTTTACTGAGATTTATATCTAACCTAAAAATAGCACACATGCAGTGTTCATTTGCAACGGGGAGCTGGTAATCAGCCCAATATCGTTGAAGATAAAAACAAATTCACAAATGTTTTTGGGGTATGTTTTATCTATTCATAGGCATTCTAATTGCAAAATATCTGGTGTCCATGTAACATATTAGTATCTTAAACGCACCGACACACATACTTTCCTATTCGAGGGAGCTTTAGTTATTTTTCATATCCATTTTAAGAGACATTTGATCGGTTTTGCACTCTTAGTTCAGGCAGTTGCAATTTGTTTAAGTATTATATCTTTCTTTTAGGCAGGAGTTGTGTCACATTCACATGGGGGACCATCCATCAAAGCGCCACCTAGCTTTTTTTTACTGCGGGTAGCCATTCTACAGTCTCATTGTGGGCACATGCATATATAAAATGGCGATATATATAGTATCAATTATTTAAAAAGTTATGCTTTCTAACTCATCGGCCAATGGGTAGCCATTCTACATTGTCACTGTATGCACATGTATGCATACAATGGCGATAGTATCACATATTTAAAGAGTTGTGCTTCCTAGCTTACCGTCCAATGGGTAGCCATTAGACAGTCTCATTATGTGCACATGCATGTGTACAACGGCGATAGTATCAATTATTTAAAGAGTTTTTCTTCCTAACTTACCGGACAATGCCTACCAATGGATTTGCGGGATACAATATACAGTGTTTGTCCCCTTGTGATACGAATGTGGTGGCCAAACAATGCCTTGCATTGCATCACGAAAGGGCACTTTAAATAGATACATTGTCCTGGAATACCGATTTTAGCGATTGTGTACAAAGCCACCGACAAGCCAAGGAATCTCAAACAACTCGAGAACATCAAACAGAACCTTGTCAAATCAAACAGACTGAGTAACGACACAATCTAAAATATAATAGAGCTGGCTCATCATCTTGGCGGATTCGTCAGACAAATAGACATTTACCCAGATCTGATGCGTGTTGTGGCTGTTGCTGAAATCGTGAAGGAGTTTGACATGTTGCTTCAGATCTAACCAACCAGCGACATCGTGATGTCATACGACACAACATTTAAATTGGGTGATGTTTATGTAAGTACTATAATGTTCAGACATCATCTTATTTTAAATGGCAGATCAAAAGTAGCCCCTGTAATATGTGTGGCCTTTTTGATACATGAAAGAAAATTCGAGGATGTACACACTAGATTATTGAATAGACTAACCAAAATTAATCCACGTCTAAACACAACAACATTTCCAATAATCGTAGACAATGAAACCGGAATAACCAATGTAATTGCCAAATTATCAGCCATTGTTCTGTTGGAATCATATAAAGCAAGATGTTAGAAATTGGTGTGGAGATAAAAAGGTGCAATCCGATGATGCAACCGTATATATTGCCAATGTATCTGCCCTGACGCAATCCGACAGCAGGGAACAATTTGACAAAACCTTTCTTAATTACTTTTACAAGTTTCTCAAACATAAGATAATTGAAAGTGCAAGTAGATTGGTACTCGAGCATTGGAATCTTTTACAGCCCCTTTTTCGGGGTGACCACTAACATAGCGGAATCCCTCAACGCCGTTTGAAATACGTAAATAACTGGACTGAAATACCTGTTGATTCGTTTGCGCTGAGTCCTTTCCATATACAACTTTATTATTATAATGAACTGCTCAGGGGGCTTAGTGGAATTGGAAATTATACATTGAAACCGGAGTTTGTCAGTGCCTCGCGTCATCCAGATGATATTGTATACCATATTAAGAACGCAAACTCTTCGCCCGATTCGACATTCGCACCGAAGCCAGAGGTAAGTAAAAGAGTCAGTTGTCGCTTGCAAAAACAATTTTTCAAAATGATAAAATCACACTTGTAAATGGCATGAGTTGCTTCGTTGTCATTGGCGCTGAAAATAAGCCTTATGCAGTTACTTTGTTTCCCAAAGATACTTGTCAATGCCCATCCACTTCAACTTTCTACCACATAATATCTGCATGTCTTATGGCAGGTATGGAACTAGAGTCTGGTAAAAACAATAAGCTTAATTTGACCCAATTGGAAAAAAAAGTCAAGGAAAAAAGCCGGTATAAAATCTGGTCGAAAGAGACTGAGAACAAATGACTATCATCCGGGCGAAACATAATTTATCGCCGCGCCCGATTCCAATATTATTATGTCAAAAATCACAGCAAGCAAAGTCAGTGGGGAAGTAAGTACAGACAAACAATTTGAAACACAAGTAGCGACCAAGGTCATTGGTGGAAATATCACTATTTGTTCTGACTGAATCATTTAATGAACCAGGTATGTGGATAGAAGAATTAAATTTGAAAAGCTTGACCTTGATGTTATTCAAGATAATCAGTGGCTAAACAGCAATCACATGACTGCAACTCTCTCAATAATAGGAACCCAATTCAATTCAATAGGGGGGTTACAGGACACAGAGAGAACTTCGCACGTAAATGAGAATGAGAATAGGTGGATCGTTGAACGCGGTTTCAACCCATGTCAACCACCCGCAGGCCAAATTCACTACACTTGGAATAGTCACTGGGTCATGTCCTGTAAACCTTCTGGACAGGAAATTGTATACATCTTCGACAGTCTCCATGGGAATTGTATTAGTAGATCAACAAAAATACAATTGTCTCAAGTATATGGGAACGAAACGACCAATTTAAGTATCATTTCAGTTGGGTGTCAACAGCAAGCTAACACATCCGATTGTGGTCTCTTCGCAATTGCAAATCTGGTTGAATACTGCATCGGCACTTTGTCCGTGGAATGTCCTAAATATTATGATGTAAAAATATGAGAAACCACCAAATCACATTCTTCAGAAATAATGAGTTCACATCTTTCCCAAAATATAGTAGATCTAATAAGCTAACATTGCCTTCGTTGAGCAGACTGATCGGTCTTAACTGTTTGTGCCACATGCCCGACTTTGTTGACAACATGGCCGGTGTGCGTCATGTAAGTTGTGGTTTCATTCCCACTGCATTGATATCAAACATGATATTTGGACTTGTCCCTCATGCAACCAAAAACACGAAAATGACGAATAAAACATTCCACTGCAACAATATGTGTATTCAGGGTTGCAGGCTAATTTTTTTAAACCCTTTTTGCTTTTTATTTTCAATGTAGCATAAAATATCATATGTAGGCGTCGCTTTTATGACCAATCATTTTATATCTTTTTCGATAATTTTGACGAAAATAACAATTGCTACTAACAACATGATTTGCAACAAGTTTATCATGGTTAATAGTCCATGAGCCAGGTCCGAGAATGGTACCATTTTGGTGTGCAAATTCCATCAACATTTTTCTCAAAGCTCATAATCTGAAGTTTATCTGAGTGCTGGGGTGCACTGTGGCAGTGTAGCTTTGTTTGCAAAATTTGTGTTTCCATGGCAACAGAGGGTGTTTTTGGCCAGTATAAAAAATATGCCTGTAATGGTCTACAACTAGAAAGTTTAAAGCAAGAACTCTATCTTTGCATTGATATGGGATGAAACCCTTGGTGGACTTTCTTTTGGCATGGGCGATTTCATCGTTAGAGGTCAAGGTCATACACATACGTCAAGGTCATTTACCAAAATATTAGCTTTTTTCATATCGGGTCATACATTTTCTACCCATAGGTTTTATATATTTGTTCTGAATACGTAATCTTTGCTCCTAAATAAGCTGTAGCGTATATGCTGCACGGAGAACTGCGTTATTGTTGAAACTGACATGTCAGTCATGAGATATAGAGGCTTTTAAAATTGGTGACCATTTTCCAAAATTGGTCAAAATCGGTTATTTCCCATATATCATGCTTCTGTGTGCAGTCCAGACCTCAGTTTATGGAAATGTAAAAATTGCTAAAATTATGGTAACAGCATGAAACTTCCAACATATGTTCCTTAGATATAGACCCTCAGATATAGACCCCATGAAGATATGGCCCTGCTTAGCAACGGTTGCTAGGCAACTATCCAAACGTATTAAATGCTTATATAAGGATGTATTACAGTATTTCATTCAACTTTAGTTGTTGTTAATTGCATATTTGAGGTCTATGTGTGACATAGGATGAATTACAAAGACTTTGTTTCCTATCATAATGTCCATAACAACCGTTGCTATGCAACTACCCAGATAGTAAAATATATATTTGGCACTCTTCTCGATGGCATTTTGGGAAGATTTGATGGTATATTAGTCTGAAATACATTTTACATATGCTAACACAGCACATGATATATGTTATATAGGGACGGATAGTTTCTACGGTTGGAAGGTGTCATTGCGACCGTTTTTAAGAGACCAACCCATATTATTTTTAAATTTCAAAAGCATCGATGATCATAACGCAAGTTGTGGCTGATGAACAAAATTGACTATGGTGTCTTATATACATTGAATACTAATAGTTCTGATGCACCTTGATTAGTTGCTACTATTTTAACCACTGACATAATAGAATTATTGTTTTTTTCTATCACATATTTGGCATCAAAATCGGCAATAATTCACTTTTCAGGTCTGGACCATTTTTTCAAGTAAAATGTAACTATAGTTGGTATCAAAGGTGTTTATGGTTTTGTTCTGTCATAAATGTGTCACATTGATGTG
Organism: Siphonodentalium dalli; assembly: GCA_032622095.1. NCBI lineage: Eukaryota > Metazoa > Mollusca > Scaphopoda > Gadilida > Siphonodentaliidae > Siphonodentalium > Siphonodentalium dalli. Next base: position 103,157,605 of record CP136068.1, read on the forward strand.
TTTTGTAGACAAAATAAATCAAGATGGCTTACAAAATGGAAACCAGATTTGGTAAAAAAAAGAGTTGATTTTCCACATATATCCTAACATTATTCTCTGCTGTTCCGAAAGTGTAGCAAATAGTGACTATGTTGGTTTTTAACCATGTTACTTTATCATCATACAACTACAATTAATGTGCTTTTCTGGTTGCCCCAGTACCTTCTGAGATATGATAAATTCATTTTAAAAGATGCAGTGTGGAATTTTGCCAAAAACGTCTCATATTTTGAATGGAAATGCACAGAAACGGAACTGAGCGGGACCATATTATTTGGCTACTGTCGCACATTAGCATAAACAACGATTGACTTAATACATGTTGTATGTCGAAATGGTAGCCATTGAGTAACTGTTGTGATGTGAGGTGAATAGTTATACAATGAGTGGCCATATGGTAATGGGTAGGGTCCACAGTGAGATGCATGGGAATATAAGGAGTGGTGGATATGCATACTTATACATGGAGTGGATCTATGGGCATTGATGTGGTGTATGTTTAAAACAAGAGTAGTTACACAGTTATCTGTGATGGGGATTGCTTTCATGACTAAGGCACTAGGGGTAGCGGATTATGAGACAATTAACAAAACAAATGACCAAAATATCACATTTTACCAATGACCTTGACATTTGCAATTGACCTTGATCTTATATGTCTTAGTAGCCCAGTCAGTTTGATGGAACAATAATGAGTTAGCTATGAATTAACATAATTTCTTCAAACAAAGGTTCCTTGATTCTCAACTGCGGCCTTTTCAACATTTTCTTCAAATATATGGTGCTGTTATCATAGAAACCTGAATTTACAACGACATTGGACCCCACCCCACCTGGGCACGCCCTCCAAAAAGTTTTCCCTATAACTAAGTAACATATATTTGTATAAATTTCATGCTTTATTCAACAAATTCACAATTCAACCCTTGAAGGCCCCAATAAGTAAATAACTCTACAATATACACACAAGCACGATGTCTTGGGGAAATAACAAATTTTGACCCATTTTGGAAAATGGCCACAAAGTTTAGAGGCCTATACCTCATGACTGCCTTGTCAGTTGCAACAATAGCACAGTTATCCGAGTAGCCTACATGTACGTGCTATAGATTAATTCCGATAAAGATAACGTATTCAAAACTGATATATAAACTCAGTGGGTAGAAAATGTATGACCCGATATGAACAAAGCTAATATTTTGGTCAATGACCGTGACCTTTGTATATGACGTTGACATCTAGTGGTGAAATCTGCAGTGTCAAATGAAAGCCCAACAAGGGTAGCACCCAATATCAATGCCAAGATAGAGTTACTGCATTAATTAAACTTTCTTGGTATAGACCGTTATATGCATATTTTTTATACTGGCCAAAAACACCATCCGTTTCCATGGAAACACACATTTTCAACACTAAGCTACATTGCCCCAGTGTGCCCCAGCACTGACATAAACTTCCGATTATGAGCTTTGAGAAAACTTTTGGTAGAATTTGCCCACCAAATTGGTACCATTTTCCATTTTTTTGGGCAGCCTGGCTCATGGACTAATCGCACATAAAGGTCATCACTAACAAATTGTTTGTGAATTATGCGGGAAGCGTTGTTCAACAAGGTCAAATTTGGCGTTACACGCTAAAAAAAAATATAAAAATAACGCACACACAGAACCGCGAGAATAATTTCAAAGAGTGTGAGAAAAGATTCATTCGGAATTTCAATTAGTCGAAATATGAATGTGCATCTAAACACCAGTCCGTACAGTTGCAACCCATGCAAGGCAATTTTTGCACAATGGACGTCCCAGTCAGATGCGACACATGAGAGAAGCGGCATGTGACAGCCTCGTGTGAAGGCACACATATGATGTGTGCGGTTCTGAATATAGACACAACAAAAGCCTGATAGACCACATTAAAGCCAAACATAACTGTGGTCTTGATTTTGTCTGCATGTGGCAAATGTTATACTTACATGTCGGGTTTTTCAAGAGAGGAGAGAGACCGGAGACATGCACGTTAATACTATGAAAACGTGTCCTAGCAATCATCGTTGTTATTTATTTGTGTTTGTTTTATTAAACATTTTATTTTGTTACTGATTTAAGACATTGAAGAGATACATGTTTGCACATCATGCTCTGGCAATATATATAGTGAGGTAATATCATATGGGACATTTTATAAGTCCACAAGAAAGGTCCGCTGTAAACCTTACCGCTTGTATCTTTCAAACGGGTGTAGCCCGCATTTCGAACAAGATAAACGTTACCATCTTAAAAAGATATGTTCGACGATAACTTCGTTAATGCATCGATATATAATAATGATAGTAACATGGATCCAAACAGGTGTAATTGTTTCTAGCTAGACCGGTTCACATGGGTGGATACTCTAACCACTGGGCTACCGAACTGCTAATATAATGTAATCATAAGTTGTCAATACACGATATATTATAAAACCATTGGTTATCACACATTTAGCAATTAAAGTTATGTACCTATAACCTGAATTGTGCGTGAGTACTCTCTGCTATAAAAATGACAGCAACATTGCGTGATATGACCACGCATGTACCGCGTCCCTGCAATGTACATGAAAACCATTCGATACTTCCTGTGATATAAAGGGACTTCCGGTGATGCATCAAATTCATTCAAGAAGGACTAACTTGCCAATAACTTTACTACTAATTAATGATCAACACTTTAGCTAGTAGTGCATAACTACCTTGATAAATAAACATAACTCTTGCTAACATTTGCAATGAAATGAAGTTTCAGGAACTAACAACTCGTGTCACAGCCGAAATATGTCTGGAACACGTACCAGGTGCTGCTACTCACCACCCAGTGCGTGCACACTGTTCACACGCTAACATACGTGGCTCATTCGAACTTCCAAAAATTTGATCTACGTAATTTGGGATTAGGTATAAAATAGGTTCATAAATAGACTAAATATTGATATACCGGCTTCATCATAATTATTCTCTGAAAAAAATACTTGCCATGGCCACAGCAGTTTCAAATTTTTCGCATAGAAGTCAAACAAACGTTTCTTATTTCTACCATATCAGGAACACTGAACGCTCTCGTGCAGATTTGTTTTTGTTTGGGACCCAAACACCTTGTTCAAAGTTGTATTCTTCATGACTTCAATGTGCCTTTCTGAACACAGGATGCTCGTATAAAGGTAGCTCAGGTATTTATCGACCTATTTCGATACCATTAGTTGCATTTAAGAGCGAACCGTCATGTGATTTTAATAAGTTATTAAAAACTGCATTGTCGGCGAACACGATGCAAAAACAACAAAGAATACTGAAATAAATATTCATTACTAGCAATCGACATTATGGGCCACAAGTGATCGAAGCCGCGAGGGATACCGTAACAAGATGAAAACTGTGCATTTTATATCATATCTGGTTGAGTTATTTAAAACTGCATTGTCATTCTAGCTGGTTTATGTACGAGCAGACTTGGAAGTATGTCTGAATATAGATCCGAGCACATTATCACCTATTTGCTAGATATGGCAAGAAACGTGGTCAAAAAATTAGATGTATCCATTTTTTCCCCTGCTGCAATCGCTACAAGAAATCAGATTAGAAAAATAGTTTACAGCCGAAGATTGAATCTAATATGTTTTACAAGTCTAAGTCAAAAAATGAATTAAAAACCCTCCAGAGCACTGCCTGTTAAAACTCTAAGTAAAAAACTGAATTCAAACCCCTCCAGAGCACTGCTGCAGCCGCTACAGCGCTGCATTGAAAAAAAATGGGTCGCAATATTTGTAAAACATGCTTCATTTATATCTCTTAAAACTCTAAGTCCAAAAATGGATTCAAAACACTCCAGAGCACTGCTGCAGCCGCTACAGCGCTGCATTGAAAAAGAAATGGGTCGCAATATTTGTAAAACATGCTTCATTTATATCTCTTAAAACTCTAAGTCCAAAAATGGATTCAAAACACTCCAGAGCACTGCTGCAGCCGCTACAGCGCTGCATTGGAAAAAAATGGGTCGCAATATTTGTAAAACATGCTTCATTTATATCTCTTAAAACTCTAAGTCCAAAAATGGATAAACTTCAGATTATGAGCTTTGAGAAAACTTTTGGTAGAATTTGCCCACCAAATTGGTACCATTTTCCATTTTTGGGGAGCCAAGGTCATATACAAAGGTCAAGGTCATTGACCAATATATTAGATTTTTTTCATATCGGGTCATACATTTTCTACCCACTGAGTTTATGTATCAGCTTTGAATACGTTATCTTTACTCGGAATTAATATGAATCATATAGGCTACTCGGAGAACTGAACTATTGTTGCAACTGACAAGCCAGTCATTAGATATAGGCCTCTAAACTGTGTGGCCATTTTCCAAAATGGGTCAAAAGCAGTTATTTCCCCAAGATCGTGCTTTTCTGTATATTATAGAGTTATTTACTTATCTGGGGTCCTTTAAGGGTTGAATTGTGAATTTGTTGACTAAAGCATGAGATTTATACAAATATATGTTGCTTAGTTATAGGGAAAACTTGTTGGAGGGCGTGCCCAGGTGGGGTGGGGTCCAATGTCGTTATAAACTCAGGTTTCCATGACAACGGCACCATATATTTGAAGAAACATTTGAAAAGGCCGCTGTTGAGAATCAACAAACCTTTTGTTTGAAGAAATTATGTTAACTCATAGCTAACTCATTATTTTTCCATCAAACTGACTGGACGACTAAGACATATAAGGTCAAGGTCAAATACAAAGGTCAAGGTCATTGGAAAAATATGATATTTTGGTCATTTGTTTTGTTAATTGTCTCATAATCCGCTACCCCTATGCCTAGTGCCTTAGTCATGAAAGCCATCCCCATCATACTACACACAAATAGCGCCCAATCACCATGTTCAATTTGGTATATGGCACATTTTAATCAGATTTTAATTTGCATTTTAAGTAATACCTTGTTGTGGTTGTGATCTGCATTTTGGGTTAAGACACCCGTATACAAAATTTGGTCCCGATTGCATAAAAAAGGTTTTAGTTTTCGCATTATGTGTAAAGTGTGAACGGATAATCAGAAGACGACGGGCGGACGAACGAACGACGAGTGGTCAATATGTGTACCATAATATGGTATGGGTGCACATAAAAACATGGTCACAATCAGCCATCTTGGATTTTACTCTTTGTACGACTAAATCATTTTGGTACACCCTACTGACGACACCATATTTGTCCGATCGTCACTAAATTCACAAGGATCTTCGGGATGACCACAAGCTTGGAGTTATCTAGTTTTTTCCGAATTTCCTTTTATAAACATGCAACTGGCAGCCATTTTGGATTTTACTCTTTGATTGACTAAATCCTCAGCACACCCTACAGTCCAATTCCCTCATCCGATCATCACCAAACTGCATATTTATTTTGATGTTGAGCTACCAGATGGGAGCTATCAAATATTTTGAATTTCATTGGAAAAGTGGCCGCCAGCGGTCGTATTGGAATTTACTTTATATATAAATATATCTTCAAGTTGATATCTAGTACTTAGACATTTCACTTTCCACATTCCATTGACTTTAACACATGAAATTATCCCCTCTCAAAGTTGAGCTGCAGTGTCGTTTTGACACTTTCATTAATTTTGTTTCCAATATTTGATGCCGTTGGAATGGAAACCTTATTTTATCACGACACGTGACACCCCCCCCCCCCACCAGGGCACCCCTCCAAAAAGTTTTCCCTATCACTAAGCATTATATATTTGAACTGTCATGCTTTAGTCATGAAAGCCACAATCCCACTATAAGTATCTAACTCTATAATATGTACTAGTCCAGGCTTCTTGTGATGTGTGGAAGCCTAGACATAAGAAATATCTTAGTAAGGTAGCAGAAACACATAACTAATGAACTCAATATAAAGAGCGTTTATATTCAACTCGATTGGAACCCAGTAGCTGTTAGTGCTTTATATATCATGTATAAGTATATAAATGTATATTATTCAACTTGGGCGAAATTAACTTAATTTTTATTGTTATGGATGGGACAACACCAATACAATTTGGGAAATGTATAACTTATCTATAAATGCGTGTACCTTTAATTCAGGTAAGATATATATGGTAAACTCAGTACCCAATATACCGAAGGACGTGGGGATTCTGAAAGTAACTATACAGCAGGGTGCAACGTTTACCATTAGCTTATGTCGGCTTCTGGTGGGCAAGACATTGTTCCTCTTGTCGTGGACTCAACTGTTATTACTCACATATGTGGGTCATACACATATACACCCCACTCCTGACCATACATGTACATACATGTAGTATACACATCACCAATGGCCACAACACCCTTATATATATATAGTTATATACCAATGCCCCATACGCTCTGTCATTCATACACTCCAGGCTTGAATATACACCTCACCCATGACAATCATACACCACATTTATATATCATACCGGTATACACCACACTCATAAACATGTTGGAGTCACTCCCAAGTATATATATACATACTCCAGTAATGGCCACACAGCCCTTCTAGTCCTTCAGCCAATAGCCAAAAAATGGGCCCGCCGGTACCAAACTGGCGGGCAAATTCTAACTGCACGTTTTAAGTAGTTTAATATCTCATCTATCCAGTTAGGTACGATAGCAATGTCAACTCGGTAGTTTTCTATCGGAAAATCGCCTTTAAAGTGACATACCATTCACGAAAAATGCATTTGTTTTCGCCAGTGGGGGAGGTTTGTGTTTCTTTGTGTCCGCGGAGAAAGCTGACACTAATGTCGTATCTAAAGGGTCCCAGTTATGGTAAATACGCCCAGATTTCAAATGAAATAATTTTACTGTCATTCTAGCGGCGTTTAGTCGAAATATAAGCACTTAAGCATGGGTGACACATCGTAATTCCTGATATACACATGCGTTTGTCAGCAATGAAACGCACGTTAAGCACAACAGACACGTGCACTGTCAAAGTATAATATACATGTTTTTCGATATTCTGATTGGAAGAAAATTAGAAATGATCAGAAGTTATCGCGGTTTGTGGCTCCAACGTGACACACGCAGATTACGTTCTTCTTGGAATAGAGTTATCGGTCTTGGCGAACGGAGTCCGTTAAGCAATATTTTAGGTGAAAAAACTGCTGTCGATGTCAAACTGGCGAGCAAATTCTTAACCTTAAATGCATTAACAGTCTTGCTATCCGGAAATGTAGAATAGCAATGTCAATTCGGTAGTTTATTATCTAAAATCGGCATTAGTTAAGCAAATATGCATGCATGGGTGTGACAACTTTTTCGGAAGTATGTATTTATCGCCCACGTGAAACCAAACGGATATACATTCGATTAATGTCAGACACAGTTTATCGTATTAAATGCATTCAAACTATCGCTGTGTCTGATGGCAATGAGAATATTTTCAATTAAATATCACACACGCATATACATCATGTTTCTTCCAATCGTATATCGCTGACGAGTGAAACTATAAAGCAGGCTTATCAACGGTACCAGTACCGGTCCTATAACCGTCGGTACTTGGACAATTTTACGGTACCGGTACTCACTGACGAGTACCGCCGGTGCACACTACTAGGCGGTACTCTGATTACTAGACTGTTTACGTGTGAAAATACAGCGTTAACAAAACCACATTTGGACCTTTGTTGGTTATTGCTAAATATATGTTCTTGTAAGTCGCAATATACTCGCATAGTAGCACATCCGAGTTGCAACTTGCCCCGACCAAACGGTGTCACAACGAGTATACTTATTTCGTCACGAAGTTGGATAATTTAAATGACACACATCGTCTACGTATATCATCGGGTGCCACAATGGGTCACCTCTCAAAGTATTCAGTAAGCAACGCTTATATGAAGTATGGAAACATATACACATAATACACCTAATGTAAACTAAACGTAAAATACATTTACAAACGACCAATCACTCGCTAAGCAACACGCCATGGTGTATGCGGCCCTGACTGACATCACGCGCAGAGGGAAACAATGTTGAGGGGAAATCCAATACATATTTATATTCTTCAAAGACATCAAACTACCAATCGCCAACTGAAAAAGCACTTGTCTTCGTTTGAAATGATTGTTTTGTGGTGTTGATATTTTATGTTGAACTAATGTAAATGGTTGGTCAATGCAGACAGATTCAGGTATACATCATTGCGTTATGTTTTATTTAAATAGGATGGCATAGCCGCAATTTGTTTTGTCAGTGAACCGGTGTTTGTGAACAGACGCTGTTTATTATTAATCATATTCGATCGCTGTGGAAGCTTTTGCAACCGGCGTGTTCGTTGGGTCTGCGACTAACATACCAAAGAAGAAAGCTTTGTGACCGACCCGCCAACCAACTCGAAACTTCGCTACATATAATTCATACATAATTACGATTATGACCGTGGCAGCTACAGAGTCAATAATCAATATTATATCGAAGTCACTATATGATGTCATATCTTTGACAACCATTCACTAATGATCATGAAACAAACGTGTTTTCTCAATTATATTAGTCCCACACGTAAATATCACGACAACCCTAATTGCATTCTGTTATTTTTGCAATTTATCATTTTCAAAATGGATCAGGTAGCTTGGTTCAGTATATATGCAATATCATAAACATTGAGTACTCTTTTCAAGCAGATTTGATGTCCAGTCTGGGAATCGTCCCTGCTTCGCTGAGGTTATATTGTATCAGACAATAAAGTATTTTATTCCTCATTCCTGTTGCGTCATGTCGTTATGGGACGCTCGACTAGAAACACATCATAAGAGTAACCATTCCCACATGGCGCTTGGCATATATACGCATCTTGCCGACTGAGACAACTTCCCTCTTTGGTCATTAATATTTGATATAGTGATCATCAATTGGAATTGTGGTCGCTTGCACTCATATGGACAAGTGGCAAAATGATGTTCCATTTCGTTGGAAGATAACTCCGATATTAGAGAACCATCCCTTTAAATGGACTCAAACGTTTTCGAAATGGGTCCATGTGTAATATACATGTAACATGCTTTTTAAAAGTTTCTAAAACAACTGCCATTACCAGGCGCGTGTAAATCATATCAATTTTGTTCTTATTGTCATTATTAATAACTCTCCAATGTCGAGATATCGCATTTCAAAACTAGTGTTATGTACACATTACTTTTACAGTGGCATTATCGATCAAAGTCGAATTAAGCAAATAAAACATCAAAGTAAAATCAGAACTTGACGGCAAACACTGGGCAAGGTCAACGATTGTCAAATATTCTGAGAAATCACACTTAGATTAAACTATTTGATTTTACTATGTGATTGGCGATGTTTTTGACAAGTTTTGATTACATAACATTTGTTTCAACACACGAATTGTTTTTATTGGTGAGCTATCAATTATTAATATTACCACATAGTGTGTCTATTCTCCATGTTCTTCCCGGTGGTGGTGTTTTACAGACTTTTATAATTTTTTCACATTACCCACCGTGGGTGTCTTGATTTCATTCAATTGTTTATCTATGTTCCAATTGAAACCACTTGCATTTGTTCATATATAGGAATGACGTTTCCTGTTATCAATTTGGTTATAAAATAAATTACATTTATGGCGACTTCATCGTCAACGCCCCACTCGGTCGCCATATCTTTTAGAGTATTCCACGTCATCTTAATTCATGTCACGCAGATTAATTCTACGTATTAAATGTATCGTCGACTACTTGGCTTTCATATCTGATCTTACTAAAAACAAAGCGATCAGTTGGTTTAAACATATTTTATTAACAAAAGCTAGAGGGGTAAAGACACAAGTTTATAAACAATTTAAGCCTTCAGATAGCAATGCTTCGTTGTGAGATAGAAACTTACAATCATTATTTAAACGTCAAGGACACGTTCGAACGACCAATTGCCGACTGCAATGTACGTGGTGTTATCTTCGTGAGTTCGTGTGAAATGATTCGTTTGAAGCGTTTGTTCTATATGTAAGTAAATGATTGGTCAATCGATTGGCGAAATTAGTTTTTTCAATATTTCAATATATTTTAGAGTATTCCACGTCATCTTAATTCAAGTCACGCAGATTAATTATACGTATGAAATGTATTGTCGACTACTTGGCTTTCATAGCTGATCTTACTAAAAACAAAGCGATCACTTGGTTTAAACATATTTTATTATCAAAAGCTAGAGGGCTAAAGACACAAGTTTAAAAACAACTTAAGCGACCAGTTAGCAATGCTTAGTTGTGCACATGTTGCTCCTAAACAGATGTATAAGTACAATTTTAATTTAGTTATCAAAATTAAACAAGTCGTCGTATCAGGTAGCTCATATATGAAGTTGCACTCACGCGCTTTGCTTCTGCGTGAAAATCGTTTAACGAATCGATATATTAGCATCACGATGGCTTACCCTACTATATTATGGTGGACTAGAACACCACAATGCACATGGTCATATAATATATGCATACACTTGTGCATTGATTGTACCATGTTGACTAGAATAAAAAGCACAGGTCTACTTGTATTTCCATGAATCCAAATATATTCAAATTCAATTTACGAGTGATATGCAAATGGATCATTTTGTTGTAAATTTGCACGTGAAGCGTGTAATTCAAACTAAAAGAAAGTGGTAAGCCCCGGTTAGGTCAATATGTATAGGTTCATTGTAATTATATATGATCACATGGAAGCCGCCAGTGACTCACAACTTCACAAAGAGTGTGTGGGCCATTCATACACGCACACCGTTTTATACACTGTGTGATGCTATATTCAACATCACTATATATACTAGAGTCTGGGGCACACTGATACACATCGTTCTATGACATATACATATTCTTTCCCAAGAAGGAGGCAATAAATAATATAATGTCCACTCGCACATGCAGTGCTGTTTCTGTTTTGGGCCCGGTGTTTGTAAACGAAATGTCAAAAAAGCTCCCATGTATTATATAACTTATATATAAAGCCTATACTACACAAACGTTGTGTGTTAAAATCTGCCAACATTATTAGCATTGTCTGCAGAATAGCCGGGATAAAGTTAATAATTGTCATCTACATACAGACCAGCTGGAACTGCCACTGTTGCATTGATCCGATTGTAACAGGACACCAATAATAACGCAGAAGCACTGATAATCACCAATGTGACCAATTACGTTGATCGTGAAGTCGTTCAACGGCCTTCCATGGTTTTAACGTCTCCGCATCGCGTGCTGCTCTTGTAACGTCAACTGAATCATCTATGAAAGGATACATCAACAGATAATTACATACAATATTTATACGGGGTTTATACAAGTAAAACTACCGACTTGAAATTGCTATCAACCCTAGTTGTACTACATATTAAGTACCCTTACTGGCTATAGGTCAAAATTTTCCCACAGATTTGGTACCGGCGAGGTAGTTGGCTGAATGACTATTCTATATATATATCATTGCCCCATACGTTCGGCCATTCATACACCCCAGGCTTCAATATCCACCTCACCCATGACAATCATGCACCACATTTATGACCACACAGTCACCCATTGTATACCTATTCACCTCACCACTGGCCAAAGGTCACTCCCTGTTTACCTAGTCGCCACACCATTGGCCATATGCATGTAGCCACTCAAGATAGACAAATATATACACCACACTCATAACCAAGTTGGAGTCACTCCCAAGTATATATATACATACCCCACTTATGACCATACAGCCCTTCTATACATACCAATACCCCGCACACTCGGCCATTCATATACTCCAGGCTTCAATATACACTTCACCCATGACAATCATACACCATATTTATGACCACACAGTCACCCTGTGTATACCTATTCACTTCACCATTGGCCAAAGGTCACTCCCTGTATACCGAGTTGCCACACCCTTGGCCATATAGCCACACACCCATAACCATAGTCACTGCAAGTATATATATACACCCCGTCAATGACCATACATCCCTTCTATACTCGGCCATCCATACACTCCATGCATGAATATACACCTCACACATGACAATCAGACACCAAATTGACTACCATGCAGTCACTCCTTGTATTCCTATTCACTCCATCATTGGCCAAGTGTCCCTCCCTGCATACCTAGTCGCCACATACATGGCCATATAGCCACTCACGGTATATATACCGTGTATACACCACACCCATAACCATAGAGTCACTCCAAATATACACCCCGCCAATGATCATACAGCCCTTCCATATATACAAATACCCCACACACCCGGCCATTCATACACTCCATGCTTGAATATATACACATCACCCATGACAATCAGACACCTAATGTATTTCCATACAGTCACTCCGTGTATAGATATTCACTGCACAATTTGGCCATATGGTCACTCCCTGTATTAATGTACCGATTAAGGTCATATTTGCCACACCCATGGCGATACAGCCCTTCGGTATATACTTATTCCCTGCACACACGGTCATTCGTGCACTCCAGACTGGCATATGCACCTCACCCATGGCAATACAGCCCCCAATGTACACATGTTCATCTCTGACATGACCATACAGTCACTCCATATGCACATGAACAACACAGATAACTGTGTAGCTACTCTTGTTTTAAACATACACCACACCAATGACCACATATCCACTCCATGTATATGTATACATATCCACCTCGCCCATTGACCACTCCTTATTGCCCCATGCATCTCACTGTGGACCCTACCCATTACCATATAGCCACTAATTGTATACAAATTCACCTCACATCACAACCGTCACTCCCTGGCCACCATTTCGACATACCCCAATGTATTAAGTCAATCGTTGTTTATGCTAATGTACGACAGTAGCCAAATAATATGGTCCCGCTCAGTTCCGTTTCTGCGCATTTCCATTCAAAATATGAGTCGTTTTTGACAAAATTCCACACTGCATCTTTTAATATGAATTTATCATATCTCAGAAGGTACTGGAACAGCCAGAATAGCACATTAATTGTAGTTGTAAGCTGATTAAGCAACATTCTTAAAAACCAACAGAGTCACCATTTGCTACACATTCGGAACAGCAGAGAATAATGTTCTGATATATGTGGAAAATCAACTTGTTTTTACCAAATCTGTTTCCATTTTGTAAGACATCTTGAGTTATTTTGTATACAAAACACATCAGTGTTACACATTTATGACAGAAAAAAACCAAAAGCTCCTTTGATACCAACTATAGTTACATTTTACTTGAAAAAATGGTCCAGACCTGTACAGTGAATTTTTGCCGATTTGGTGCCAAATCTTTACATTTTACTTGAAAAAAATGGTCCATACCTGAAAAGTCAATTTTTGCCGATTTTGGTGCCAAATCTGTGATAGAAAAATCCAATAATTTTATTATGTCAGTGGTTAAAATAGTAGCAACTAATCAAGGTGCATCAGAAATGTTAGTACTCAATGTATATAAGACAACATAGTCAATTTTGTTCATCAGCCACAACTTGCGTTATGATCATCGATGCTTTTGAAATTTAAAAATAATATGGGTTGGTCTCTTAAAACGATCGCAATGACACCTTCCAACCGTAGAAACTATCCATCCCTATGCAACATACCCTATGTGATGTGTTAGCATATGTAAAATGTATTTCAGACTAATCTACTATCAATTCTTCCCAAAATGCCATCGAGAAGAGTGCCAGATATACATTTTACTGTCTGGGTAGTTACATAGCAATGGTTGTTATGGACATTATTATATACATATACCTCAAATATGCAATTCACAACAACTAAAGTTGAATGAAATACTGTAATACATCCTTATATGAACATTAAATACTTTTGGGTAGTTGCTTAGCAACCGTTTCTAAGCAGGGCCATATCTTGATGGGGTCTATATCTGAAAATGAAAAGATTATGTCTGAGGAACATATGTTGGAAGTTTCATGCTTTTACCATAATTTCTGCCATTCTTACATTTCCATGCACTGAGGCCAGGACTGCACACAGAAGCATGATATATTGGGAAATAACTTATTTTGACCCATTTTGGAAAATGGTCACCAAGTACGCTACAGCTTATTTATGAGCAAAGATAACGTACATGTATTCAGAACAAATATATAAAATATGTGGGTAGAAAATGTATGACCCGATATGAAAAAAGCTAATATTTTGGTGAATGACCTTGACCTTTGTGTATGACCTTGACATCTAGCGATGAAATCCCCCGTGCCAAAAGAAAGTCCATCAAGGGTTTCACCCCATATCATTACAAAGATAGAGTTGCTGCTTTCAACTTTCTAGTTGTAGACCATTATAGGCATATGTTTTTATACTGGCCAAAAACACCCTCTGTTGCCATGGAAACACAACGTTTGCGCACTAAGCTACACTGCCACAGTGCGCCCCATCACTCAGATAAACTTCAGATTATAAGCTTTGAGGAAAATGTTGATAGAATTTGCCCACCAACATGGTACCATTCTCGGCCATGGCTCATGGACTAGTTACGGCCCATCGATTACATGTTAATTGCTTCACCTACGCCCGAATATCTTTGATACCAAGTCATAAATTCATTTCCATTATAAATACTATGTTGTTTGCATCGTTCATAGAGCACACAAGTGTAATATTCACTAATCCATTGCTAAAATGTAATCATTGTTGCATATATTCTGAATATAAAAGCAGATGGTCCCATTAATGGACGCATTTAGTGTACAATACCCATTTAATACGAGCGTTCATCCACACAACCAGCATTGTCAACTTGTATTACTTATGTATGTTTTTGTATATGTTCGCAATGCACGTTACCATCCAAATAATGATGATTGCAAGTATTATTATTTATTTGTTTGCTTAATGCTGTGAAATAGCACAGGAAATTCTGACTAGTTTTTGGTGTCAATCGGACCGTGCATGTTTAATTGTTCATAGATTAGCTTAGAACAAGTATGTATCAGCGTGCCTATGGAGAACTACACTCCGGGGTAAATTAGAAGGCAGTCTAGCCAGTTGGCCGGAACGATGCGAGCCCAATTAAGAAGTATACCTACTGCAGACGATGCGATGTGCACTTGCGCGGAGATAGAGATTTAAAGTTATAATTGGAGATTTGTTGTCACCATACATGTACATGTGCTTCTTATCGATAACGTTATACCAACCGTAATAAACGCAATATAGACATGCGTAAAAAAGTTCACTACTGGTAACAACAGTGTGCGAGCAACACACGATCCAATTGACCTTGAAAAGTTATTCTGCCATTTTAAAACACCGAATGAACATACAAGCAGTGACTCTAATTTATCAGCCTTAATAGAAAGTATGTATGACCTCAACAGTTACGACATTGACCTAAATTCGCCGATTTCAGTACACGAGAATCTAGATGTTGTTAAATCTCTGAAAATTAATAAAGCTGCTGGTGTTGTGTTGATCAGGTATGTAACCGTTATATTAAGTCCACAATAGATATTCTTCTACCTTTTTATTCTCGATTTTTCAATTTAGTACTAGATTCAGGTCTATTTCCAAATGTTTGGGGAACGGGTATGATAATGCCTCTTTACAAGAATAAAGGATGTAGAAACGACCCAAATTCTTACAGAGGCATCACTTTGCTGAGTTGTATTGGCAAACTATTCACCGGTGTTTTGAATCGACGCCTTGGAATTTATGTTGAGAGGAATAAATTGCTTAATGACAACCAGGCGGGGTTCAGAAAGGGTCGTTCAACAATAGACAACATTTTCGTTTTGTACAGCTTGACTGAGATTTATTTACGTGGAGGGAGGAAATTATATTGTACTTTTGTTGATTTCAAGAAAGCATTTGATACAGTTTGGCGAGAGGGTTTGTGGGTCAAGCTTCTGAGAACGGGAATCAACGGAAAGATATTCAATATAATCCGAAGCACACTCTAAAAACTCCAGGTACTCTGGAGTACCAAATTTGGTACTCCGGCTGTCCGACTCGGAGTACCAAAATTGTGGTACTCCAGAGTACCAAATGAGGTTTTGGTACTCCAGAGTACCAAACCTGAATGGTACTCCGGAGTACCACAACACTTTTGGTACTTCGTATTTGGTACTCTGGAGTGCCAAATTAGGTACTCCATAGACCCTCATGGAGTACCCAAATGTTGGTACTCCAGAGTACCAAAATATATTTGGTACTCCAGACTGCCAACCTGTTTTTGGCACTCCAGAATACCAAAATATATTTGGTACTCCAGACTACCAACCTAATGTTGGTATTACACGAGTCGCATCCAATAATCCAGCCTGATATTCTACTGACGACAAGATTCACCAGAGTGTGACTGTTGCCATCGGTGGGATCACGAACATGAATACGTAACGTGACTAGAGAGTAGATATAGAGAGTTATTAGAAGGGCTGGTGCCAAATCATCCCTGGACTATTTCCTCGGATAGTGGCTAGGAAAACAGAAGTGTACCACGCATGAGGTGATCTAATAGAGCTATGCACTCAAAATACTATTAGCATCCAACTGATACAGCATTTTTATTCATGTACAACATTCCACTCAAGGCAGATAACTATCAGCTCTGCATTATACATGTTTTTAGATCTGGACAATTCATACCCATGTTGCTATCATATGAGAAAAAGAAGAAACTAGTTAAATCATTTATTAAATTCAACAGTTAATGTGATAACATGGAATGTATATATATACACACTGATCAAAGAAATTTACATGTACCAACGGAGTCACTACATTGATTTACACATGTAAATCATTACACGGATTCGTAAAGTCAGAATCGTCAATTTTAAGGTCAAATGTAATTTTGTAAACAAAATTTAAATCGTTATTATGGAATGAAATAAGAATTTTTTTCTGCCAACTAATATATATCTATCTATCCATAAGATTTCCACTACAGCCCTCGAAATTAAAGGCACCTTTGACCTTAAAATGGTCGATTCTGTCTTTACGAATCCATGTATCAACAGTATATCCTTTTAAATGATAACCCTATTTCATTATCATGTTGTGAAATCTAATGACTCCGTTTGTTAGTGCACTAACGCCATCTAGTTTCATGACATGCTTTTCCAGAAATATCATTGTATTCTTGACCTTCCGTGCATATTGTATCCCAAACACGAAGCATGTACCTTTATTAACGGATTAACGTACTTGCACGAAGTAGGTCGACATCAGTAGAGATATTGCCAGCGTCATGTCACAAATCTCCATTTCGTCCATCACAATGGCTATCTTGTCACATGAGAAGAGGTGCCCACAAACACATCCTTTTAGCACCAGTGCCGGTGTTGGTCCAAGTGGAACCTGTGAATGAGATTGAATATGAGTTAATAAAATTTGTTTAAATTACCTCTGTTCTGACAATATCTGGTAAAGAAGCACTGTCTGACTATTGACTAAGAATGCAATTGGGTGAAATTTTGTCAAAAAACGCTTGACATACAAACAAAATAATTGTTTGAACTCGGACACTAGCAATAAGCCAGTACCCGGTTCGGAACCATATGGTTAATTCTATTCAGCCATATAAATGCCACACTTCCCTCACAAAGGAGAGGAGCCATAAACACATTACGTTATGTAACTGAGTGGTACCCGAAGGAAAAAGATTCCCTTTTACTGGTGCAGGAATTTGAAATTCCAGAATCGTAACATTGACGAGCGCTGAATTAAAACAAACGCGCCGATTTATACTGACACAACAGTTATATCATAATGAGATCGCACCATTGAAGCAAATAGCGAATACATGATTAATTATCGGCTCGGACAGAAGCAGGGGTATCAAATCTCGCAAAATCAAAGCTTCAGACGACATCATGCCGCGCATGTGCGAATTGCTCATTAACTGAGACCGTATTGGGAGTAGTGACATGACCACAGGTGGGCAATTCCACGGTTTCGGATGTACTCTTCGGACAACATATTTGGCTGAATCTTTTACGCTGGGGCGAATATCTGTACCTACTAGTATTTTATTCTAAAATGTTGAATTATGCTCAATCTTTTAGAAATAATAATATTCAGTTTTTGTGCATAATACTGTATTTCTATAATGTTTGTGGGTGCCTTCAATGGTCGGTGTCGGACGTACTCATACTCGTACCCTACCCTCACTATCGGGTGTATTTTATAGGAAAATATCAAAATACCAAAATCACTCTACTGATAAGGGTTAATAACAGATTGAACTTAATTTATCAATAGAATAATTACATGTATATATTTTGAAACCGAATTATTTTGTACGAATCATAATTAGTGATCTTTTTTGATAATCTCACTCTTTTATTGCTTGATACCGTACTTGTAAAATAGTCCTTCTATAAATTTGCCCAGACTAGGAAATAGACCGATTTATCTATTTTAACTCGAACGATCTAATTTACATCGGTTTGTGGATCTCCAAGACATATTGTCTGAGTGTCGAACACACTCCTCTGGTCGCCGAGTCTGAAAACAGTGAAATCATAGTAAAATTAAAAACTGCCCGAAATTGGCGAAAAGAAATACTGATATAAGACAAAACTTTAAATGAATCAACTAATTCCTCCAAACCGCAGTCATTGAGCCAATTACACACATCCGCCAAAGTCCATTTGTCCACAAGGACCGCCATTGATGGTATTATTTTTCGTCCGGATGATTTGAAAACAAAGAAAGAAGTGCGAATGGCGCTGCGATCGCAGGAACCGTAACTCTAGATAACAGCGCTTTGAAACTTTCCAACCTGTAATCGATACGATTGCGAGTCGTATTATGCTAACTGCACAGCTATGTTGGTATTACAGACCTCTGTGGGATCCTGGGATACCAGCGCAGCGTCAGTTTGGTGCTCTGGACTACCAAAGACCGCCGTAGGCACTCCAGAATACCTATACGGCCTCTGATTTTTCTGAGTGCATGTATCGTGTTACTAAATCATGCGTTCTTAGTAATGCTCGTATGACTGACTATTTTGTCTGTTGTACAGGGGTTAAACAAGGTGGACCCGTCACCCCTATTATTTTCTATATATCTAAATGATCTTGAAGACTTTTTGGAAAGTTGTGCTTTAGACGGATTGAACTATCTTAATGATCGTATTTTTAGCGAACTGCAGACTTATCTGAAATTATGGTGCATCTTATATGCCGATGACACCGTCTTGTTTGCGGATAATCCGCACGATATGCAACGCATCCTCGATGCGTTCTCAGACTACTCTGATTCATGGGAGCTCAAGGTAAACACTCAAAAAACCAAGATAATGATTTTCAGTAACAACAAATTTAGATCCTCTCCAACATTCACACTATCTAATGATAAACTGGAAATAGTTGAGCGCTTCCCTTATTTGGGCATTGTGTTATTTGATAATGGCCGATTTTGCCAAGCAATCAAGTCGATAAAAATTAAAT
Organism: Siphonodentalium dalli; assembly: GCA_032622095.1. Classification (NCBI taxonomy): domain Eukaryota; kingdom Metazoa; phylum Mollusca; class Scaphopoda; order Gadilida; family Siphonodentaliidae; genus Siphonodentalium; species Siphonodentalium dalli. The sequence goes on from CP136068.1 coordinate 103,177,131, forward strand.
CGACAAAAGCTATGTACGGACTTCTGTCCAAGGTGAGAAATCTCCAAATTCCTGTAGATTTGGCGCTAAAACTATTTGACTACCTTATACAACCTATTTTATTGTATGGGTGCGAAATATGGGGCTTAAAAAAATAGACGTGCTATTGAAGCCGTTCACCTAAAATTTTGCAAGCTTTTGACAAACATGAAGATGAGCACACCAAATTAGATCGTATATGGTGAACTGGGAAGATGGCCCTTGCGTATCGAAATTGAAAAGAGAATGATCGCATACTGGGGTCGTTTACGGAAGAAAGAGACATGCTTGCCACTTACTCTCTACAAGCTAATATTAGCTATTAAAGATGGAGGCAAAGATATACGATATATAAATACCATGAATGATATTTTTGTCCGCGCAGATTGCGAGGTTAGCTGGAAAACACAGTCACCAATTACAAATGGTATGCTTCAAGCTATACATGGTAAACTACTGAACCAATTTTTATGTCAATGGAATAATGACATATCGAAATCCTCCCGTGGAGAATTCTATCGTATGTTGAAGGAATCCCCATCACTTAATCGTTATTATATTGAACTTCAATATCCCTTCAATGTTATTATTCCTATACAGCGAATGCGTACAACGAATCACAGGTTGGGTGTGGAAACTATGAAATGGTCTAGATCTACATGTAAGACCAAATCAAAAGGGAAGTCACCAGATAGCTCATGTAAACTATGCGGTGCCACCATGTGCGATGAATTTCATTTTGTAATGGTCTGTCCATAATTAAATGAGCTTAGAGCTAAATACTTCGATAAATGGCAATTGACTAGCCCATCGAGAGACACTTTCTACAATTTAATGAACTCTGACGACATGATAAAGCTCCGCAAACTGTCGACTTTCATCAAAATTGGATTGAACAAAATTCGATAACGGTTCCAACTGTTTGTTTTGTTTTGTTTGTTTTGTTTTGTTTTGTTTTGTTTTGTTTTTCTCCCAAATAACTCACGCAGATATTGATATATACAACAAAATTTAATAGAACGAAACCTAATTGCATTTTTGTAAATGTTGAATAATTTGCTTTCAAATTTCTATTAAAATGCATTTAATAGTCTCATATTCTTACAAGCGAAAGTTAACAGTCCTTTTTTATGTTGTAATTGTTAAGGAAGTACAGATAGTTTCACGCATATATATATAATTGTATGTGTGTATGTATGCATAATTGTTGTTATATATTGGGTGTGATGATTGTTTTTCAGTATTTACTGTTTGCATGTGTATTTTCAAATATTTGGACCGGAGCGTTCTCATTTGTACATAGTGTATTATATGTTTTCTCATGTACCAAATTACCAATTGGCTGGGAATAAAGCATTACTTACTTACTAAACAGAGATATTGCAGTTTCGTTTCGCCATGCTGTCAAACTGGATTTTCAATTAACTTGAACGATTCCCATGTAACAGTGGCAACCATGGTTCTTATTCGAACCGCTCGTTTACATCAATTCAGTATGGAGTTTAGCATTGTTCATGGCGACTAGCAGCCGTGAATGTGATTTGCGTAGATATGCAAAAATACATATAATAAACTATAATGCTTTCTCTGGAGCTGCCTATACTTGCGCCCATAACACATTTGGCATGTTTTGTGGTATCTTGCCAACAACAGTTTGAACCACGGGTGCTGGCCCCTCGTATGACAGATCGATAACAAAATCTGGATATCAAATTTCAGTTCATCCATCGCTGAAATATTTGTATGGACAGAATATCTCTGTTATCTCCAGTTGATCTATTACACTAATGATGGTCTTAGTAATACCGTACGAGTTGTTTGACATATTTATAGAACAATATAGACATCGCTGATATGAATGGTGTGAAGAAGATTGGTTGCCGATGATGCTATATATTATATACCAATGGGCTAAATTACTAGTTTGACTAGAATGATTTGTGTATGCCATTGCACTTCAGCGGCAAAAACCATAAAAATCAATTACAAATACCGACACTATTAAATAAAAGACACGTGAGTCTTTGATTGAACGTGTGTAAATGTGAAGATGCCATCAGCGACTGATCTACAGTCTTCGGGAACATATCATAATGCCTATTGCGTTGAGAATGAGAAAGCTTGTTTTCCCAGTAAGGCATTTTAATAATCCATGTTTCCACATTCACATTTTTCAGTGTAATTGTTTCTCAATTGAACCATGCGCTCGACTGTGTGGCCGGACATGGTTTATAAATATGCACCAGGATCTTTCGGAAATGTTTTGAACTTCGAAGAAGGTTTCCAGAAATATGTTCGCACATAACTGTCTCTGTGAAAACGACCGCTATTCGAAATTAAATCAAGAATTCTGCTCGACCGATAAGGAACGGCTGGTAGACCTGTGGGCAAAAAATGAGTGCCTGTATAATAATCGCAACAAGAGGGCGGCAGCTGTGGAAAGGTATATTACACCAATTTACGGCTATTGCTCGTGACATCAGTATATTATTAATATATTTATTTAGTTTATTAATACTAAATATTAGTCTTTAGAAATACATATTAACTGGCTAGATAGGCTGACTACACCAGTTGGCTATATTCTACAGTGACCATAGCATGCATATATGACCGGAGTGAAAATCCGACTCGTGTGCGCTGGCCCCCCGATTTTATCGGGATCGATTTATCCGGCAGCCATATTTAACCGGGCACAATTGGGATCGTGTGCGCCGACACTTAGCCGGCCCGTTAATACGAGTCTCAACTGTCTGGACATCGACGCAATCATGTCTGGTGTTGTGCGCGCCCTGTGACGTCCTGATGTGCGTCGTGACGTCATGGCGTCTTTATCGCTTTCCAGAAAGGAATCTTTCAATATTATTCTTTTATGAAAGATTTATCACCAAAATAAAACCAGATAACAAATTAACAATGCAATTTAAGTATATACATGTACGTGGATTTAATTTACCATTGGTGCAACCGTTTCATATTAGCGCATGTGCATTATTTACAGTATGTACTTCCGGTATGACGTAACATATTCGCGGAAGGCCAAATAAACAGACAAATAAACAGACAAATAAACAGAGCTCCGGACAGAAAACTTTACTTGCGTCCAGCATAGACTGGCGCAAGTAAATAAAAAACCAGATTTAACAAAACACACTTCGTTTTCGGGAACAGGAACCTGGCCGGTACAAACACCAACGCTGTATTCATCGATATACATACGGAATCCCATGACTTTTTTATTCACGAAACGACGACGGACTCACAGACATACATAGTGATTATAATATTAATGCGATATGTTTTGGGCACAATAACTACTTTGAGCAAGTTTCGTCTCTTTTCCCATAACATTTCCACAAACGGAGTGTTCCACGCCACATTAACCTGGGCCGCCGGGTCACCCTCCTAGTTTCTTGAAAAAAAAATGAATAACATTTTTGCAGTAATGTTTACATAACAATGGTTTGAACATAAGATTCCTCGTCGATGTAGTTATCGATAATAACAATTAAGAACATATTCTATCTATTTGCCATGTCCTTTTAGTAATGTCTTTGATTTATTGTTCACATCTACTCACTTCGCGCACAAAAGTTCCTTGGTTCTGAATTGTTGAGCGCAGTTTCTGAATTAATTAATTATTCTCTGGACAAGGGTATAGAGAAGCTAGTTCTTCATTTGCCGATTTGGCTAACTAACTTGCCACGTATTAACAAAAAGAGTAGACTTTGAAGTTTTCCTTTCGACAGAAGTTTGAAAATGCAACATTGCAACGAAAGTTGTTTGTTATTCTATACCTTTGCGCTTGAAGGATTATAATAATGCATGCAAGCAGACCAGATTGAGTGTATTTGTTTGTGCTATGGTATCGCACTACATGTACATTCAAATTGGCACCAATACTACACATTTTAATTACAATAGATTTGTTTATATTATACTTTATTTTTCCTCTTGCATCAAAATATCTTTTTCGAGTTATTGTTCTCCACTCTTACTGTGTTCATATTTATTACCGTGTTGTAGTTCATAAACGTGTAATTCTTGATGGGTGTTACTAGTTTTTGCAACGTGCTACCAGCTTAGTAACCCTTCACACCGACTGGTGACATGGAGTTTTTGTTTTCGATAAATCATAAGATATTGGTCAACATAGTTGATGGATAAGCAAGTTATTCATACAGAGTACTCTTGAATATTTAGCGACGTTATGAATACTAATAACCCTGGATGTGGCTATATATAGCATTAGAAACATGCCAGGCTATTACCACGTGAACATACAAACTATAGCGTACATATTTGAAGTCAACGAGTAATCATACTAGATAGAACATTCAACACACACACACACACACACACACACACTGGAAACATCAGCACCGAGGTTTCGTATACAACCCTGATGTATATGCTATCAAAGCACACATACAACGGCAGCATTTCAACAAAGCCAATAATCAGTGGTACAATGTGAACTTACATAATGTGCATATCACCTATACGGCACCAACCGATGACATTTACCAATAAAGACCCGACAGTTTCATGTCAGCTTGAGTCGATCCGGGGTCCGCCGTTTACAATTCAAGGCGTGTCCTTATTGGCGCATGCGCATATATTTTCCAAGCGGGATACAATTGCTCAGCAGTTTCCAGTCACGTATTTATACTCAGTCACCAGGTTGAGCATATCTTATACAGATTCGGATTCATACCATACGGACATAAACTTTATGTTAGCAGATATCATAAATTTTCTGATTCATACCATATTGACATACACTTTATATTAGCAGATATAATACAAATTCAGATTCATACCATCGGACATACAATTGACGTTAGCAGATATTATACAGATTCAGATTCATTTCATACGGACATACATTTTAAATTAAATTGCCATGCTGTGTGTGATGTTACTGAGCATTGTGGCGTCTGCTATCGGGTTTCGGGACATACGCGGCATACGAAACGTCATTTGTGACGACCGCAAAGCGACGCCGTTTTACGACAATTCAATCAGTGGTATCATCACAGTGAAGTCTCTTCAGACATGCGTATTCACCTGCCTAAACGACAGATGGTGCTCGTCGTCAAACTTTGACATTGGAAGCGGTGTGTGTACCTTGCTCAGGGACTCCTACATCGGTCGACCATGTGACTGGTTCCCGTCTCAACCAAACCATACCGTATCGTACCTGGTAAGTACCTAGTCATATCACGAGACAAAACTGTAATAGATGGATAATAACTTTGACAGAGCGGTTGACTTGAATAGTCCGAAAGTCAGACTGACAACATATAATACTCTGAATACAAGATACAATATACTGTAGAATATCCTGTATAGGACAAAAATGAAAAATTTAAAGGCTGATAACTTTGGTCTTTTCATAATTAAATACATGTCGTGGATATCAAGCTTGTGACCGGCGTTTTATCGGGCTACAACATATCATTGTGCAAATAGATTCTTATTGGACCTAAATAATCACATACATGTAGGTTTATATTTGACTGATATGATTCTGGACTTATACCCGTTATTCATTGTTATGGCACGGGCCACAGTAAAAACACAATATCAAAAGCGTACACCTGGTAAGTCGATCAAACAGAGCGTAATTTCGAATCAAATAATGCCGATATGGTTTTATATATGATTTGAAAATAATTTCAACACGAGCTTATTTTTCGGAGAATAGGCTGATTACCATGAACATGTTTCTTTAACCCTTTACCCAACAAAACGACGAAAAACGCCCAAATAAAGCTTCAACAGCCTAAACTATCTTCGGTCTGTCTCAATAACACCATACAAATATGGATATCATTGGAACCGGTTCATTGACCACATTGTGATACAGTTATGCCCTGTGCCAATGCATTCTCTTATATATGCGAGTCTACCATAGGTCGCCTCGCATATATAAGAGAATGCATTGGCCTAAAAAACACTTTTTACCATTTTTTCTTACATTCTTTAACAATTTTATAATTTTTTCTTACATTTTTTAACAATTTTTATAATATTTTTCTACATTCTTTGACAATTTTATCATTTTTAATATGTTAAGCCAATGCATTCTCTTATATATGCGAGGCGACCTATGGTCGACTCGCATATATAAGAGAATGCATTAGCACAGGGCCGTTCTGTTGGGTAAAGGTTTAAAAACAATATGTATGTGTGGGTGCACTAGCTCTCAGCCTGCCAAATGGTGTGGAAATGGTATCAATTCGTTCTCAGACATACACCTGTTCATAACATATAGATATCGATGCATATAATTTTCACCATTGGACATGGATGACCATTATTTTTCTTCAGTTGTAAAGCGATTAATTCTCCTCTAGATGACCTATCTGTCTCGAACGATACAATATGTTCTACCGGGGTATGTGTCATTACTCTACTGTAGTAACATGTTATCCACCCGAAGTACGAAGTCACATTCAAATTATTTTTTGTAGTTCCGCAAACCAGATTACAATCTGTCAGACAAATTTATTGGTATGGAATACTATTAGGACCACTTCCTATACTGGTGCTTTCGACGCGAAAGCGCCAAACATTCACCATTAGGAGCGTCAGAAGCGCCATTATCGCATGTCTCGGTACCAAAACATGCGATAATTAGCGCCATTAGCGCATATTTTGGCGCGCGCCGAAAGCGACACAAGCGGCGAAATGTGCGACTAATGGTGTATGTTTTGGCGCTCGTTTTGCTTTCAGCGCGCGCCGAAAGCGCAAATGTGTACCATTAGCACATGTTTCCATTAATTTATCAAATTTATTAGCATGGAGCTCAATATGGCACTTTTTGTTACTAAATCGGCCCCGTAGTCAGAGCAATGGCAATCATCTCTCTATCAACGTCCCTGTGAGGGTATCAACCCTCACTTTTTTTGGTTTTCCTACGCGAGATTCAAGCCATGTTCAGAGGGCACGCGGGGTTCACACCCCTCTGTTAACTGGTCCAGGAGAATTTAACCAGTATGATTCATCAAGAAGTCCGATATATACGTTGCTTTTATAGCACCAAATTACACACGTTTTGAAAAATTTCCAGCCGAAATGACACACGGGGGGGGGGGGGGTGTAAAAAGAATGTGTTTTATTGCTAAATCGGCTCTTTAGTCAGAACCATGATAGTCATCCGGGAAATCTATTCACAATCGTGCGGTGCCACTCCAGGTGCGTCTATAGAGCAGATGCGTGTCCCCATAGCCCCTTCCAATTCTTCGAAAATTAGGCTCAAGCCACGTTTGGAGCTCAACACAATAATATATTCTCGTAGAAATAGATTCATATTGGACCTAGCAATTCACATAGGTTCACACTGGACATATTTGGTTCTGAAATAAGTCAATAGTGGACTTATACCCGTCATTCTGTTGAACCGCGCCGGCCGCAGAGAACACATTATAAAGAGCGTAGATCGTTGCCTGTTCTCGTGAAAATACGCACAGTATGGCTTATTTTGCATGTTAGGCCCATAGTGTATTTGAGAACAACTACGCTCTATATTGGTGTAAACGCGGCGTTGAAACTAGTTTAAGCACGTGAATAAGCTCCAAATGGGCTTAATTAAAAAAAGTCCAATGTGAACCTTCGGTAATATTTAGGTTCTGTAATGAACATATTGGCACGAGGATATGTTGATCTGGCAAGTCGTGAGTTGGTTTATTCGTGTTATTGTCCAGTATGTTCTCGTAAAAAATAAGCCCAATACGGGCTTATTTCATATTGAAATAGTCCCATATAGAGCTATTTTAATAACCAGGTTTAAGCCAATATAGAGCGTATTTGAGTTTTCAAAGAATCAAAAAAACCTCGAACAAATAGGTTCACATTGGACCTAAATGTTCAGATAGGTTCATATTGGACTTATCTGATTCTGAAATAAGCCCATAGTGGACTTATATGGAGTTTAGACTCATGTAATATATAGAGCGTATTTGAGAATTCAAATGATGCCAATGTGAGCTTATTTTCAGCAAGTATATAATAAGTGCGTGTTGTGCTTATTTTCAGGAGAACACATTGTAGAGCGTTTATTTTGTAAGTTATGCAGAAAAATGTAGATTAAATAGTTTGAACGCCGCTGTTTACTTGTTGTTGAGAACAAATACGCGGGCTCTATATATGGGCCCAAATCGCGACATTCCAAATAAGCCCGTATTGTGCTTATTAACAGTTTGTAGCATTACACTATAGCGCCCACAGTCGGAAATTTAGCCATTATGTTACTGGCTGCGTTGTCTGCAAATACGACTTACGCCCAATTATGTTGTGTATAATGGGGTGCCGGTATAACTTTGGTTAACACTGAAGAGCCCCTGGTCGGCTATTGACTAATTCACACCACAGGTGGTCACCAATATAGTATTTGCCTCTCAGAATCATAACCATTTTGAGCCTCCCTGCACGACTTAAGTCTAATTTTCGAAACTAATTCACACCACAGGTGGTCACCAATATAGTATTTGCCTCTCAGAATCATAACCATTTTGAGACTCCCTGCACGACTTAAGTCTAATTTTCGAAACATTAGAAGGGGCTATATAGCCATGTCCTTGCTTTATATTCAAACACCACATGATTATGACATGGTTCCCACAACCACGGTTCTGGCAATGGAGAATATTTAGCATTAATCTTAAAAATGTATTTAAAAAGTGCTATATTGACGACTTCATCCCAATTTTGAAAAAAATAGGTATGGGCTATATGGCCAAGTCGCTGCTTTATAGATGCCCATATGGTGGCACTTCACGGGTGACAAGGCTAGGAAGCAGTTATACCAATTAAAAGTTATATTGTGACCCCCCATGCACGGCTGAACACAGAGCAGATTAAGCAACTACAAATGCCATTTTGAGCAGTCTGTACTCATGAAAATAAGCACAATACGGGCTAATTTTATAGTTGCGCGAAATAGTATCATACTGCAGCCTGTTCCTGCGGAAATAATCACGTTATGAACTTAAAATACGACTTGTTTAGGTCCAATATGAACCTATTTTCATAACAATATATTATTGTGCCGGGCGCCATGCACGGCTTCAGCCTAATTTTCGAAAAATTGTATGTGGCTATGTGGCCACGCCCCTGCTCAATAGACGCACATGGATTGGCACCGCACGATTGTGAAAAGGATCCCCGGATGACTGTCATGGTTCTGACTACAGAGTCGATTTAGTAACAACAAAACGTTATTTTGACCACCCCCCCACGTCATTTCAGCTGGAAAATAATCAAATTTTGTGTAATTTGGTGCTATTAAAGCAGCGTATCGGACCTTGTTGAATCCTACAGGGTTAAATATGGCATACGAATCTTCTGGACCAATAACATAGGGTATGAATCCCGCGTGCCCTCTGAACATGGCCTGAATCCCGCGCACGAAAACCAAAAGAGGGGTGATACCCTCACACTGGAGGGATGGTTATCATTGCTCTGACTACGTGGCCGATTTAGTAACAGAAATTGCCATGTTGAGCTCTATGCTAAACTTGATAAATTAAATGGAAACATGCGCGCCGAAATGTGCGCCATTAGCGCTTGTGTCGGTTTCGGAGCACGCCAAAACATGCAATGTGCATATTATCGCATGTTACGGCGCGCCGAAACATGCGATAATGGCGCACATTTCGACGCGCTCCAAAAGCGCCAAAAACATGCGATACTGGCGCACATTTGATTACCTAAATATCACCGTACATGTATATACGTTTAGAAAATAAAACAATGTGTTTAAGGAATAAACACTTAATGTTAACGTTGCATTTACGTTCTGAACATAATGATGTGTTTATTACATAAACGCCACGTTTGTGTGATTACACGGGTTGACTGTTTAGAATATAAACACATTATAGTAACATGGAAATTAGGTTAGGAACATAATAATGTGTTTAGTTGATGTGTCGATGCAGGCATCCGTTGTAAATTGCCCACATTAATGGGGTGGCCGGATAGAAATTTCCCACGGTCGGATAGCTTAAAAGTATAGCATGCAGTTGGTCTCATCTCCCGCCCCTCCCCACTCCCGCCTAACCCACACGGATACATTATTGACACTTCTCTCTAAATGCGTTTTAAATAATTATACGTTTGTTCAACCCGGCTTTCGTCACAATATTATGTTATAGATATGAGTTCCATGTGATCTTCATATATTCACTGCAACAACTATCGCATGCTTGTGTGTTTTTTTTCGATAGTCCATGAAGTTCGGATGCGACTTTATGGCCACACATGGGCAGCAGACGAAGCAATGATCAAATTCAGGAAACTCCGTGAAATACATATAAATGGTCAAGATTCAAATACGATGATTTCATTTCAATAAACAACTTCTATATGCATAGGGTGGTGATGTATGGCTCTTCAGATCGCAGGAAGGGGATGGGGCGAATGCAAATACAAAATAAAGAGCGTTCATGTTATTAAGTGAGGGCCGACGCTGAAATGGGTTGTCACTTTAGATATAGCTCGCAGCAACTATCCCGCAATATATGATAACATGTAGCACGTTGGGATATCAGTGTGTCTTGAATAGGAGCATCATAGCAGGACACTCTTCACACCAATTAAATATTATATAGAACAAATTGATAAACCCGTGCGTTATTGCTGGATACCTATTTCAGAAGCGTGTACACCTGGTTTCAATTTGATTAGTGAAGCCGATGGCTCATCGCGTGTACATGTGTAAGCGATAATCGTTTTAATCCAATGCTGGCTATCGCTGTGTTGAGATACGCATACGTTAATAGCTTATGGATTTCTGAGTCATGACGGGAGATAACGCTAGAAGCTGGGCGCCTTATAAGGGTATTGTGGAAACACTGGTTAACTGGAAACACACAGGTGATGAAATACAACCAATATGATCCCACTAGCGTTATGAAAACTAATTTACCGTAAAAAGAAATGACCCCATACCATATTAGGTAGAAGTGCAGGGGCAGACGTAAAAGACGCCATACCATATTAGGTATAAATGCAGGGGCAGATGTAAAAGACGCCGTACCATATTAGGTAGACGTGCGGTGCGGATAGAACTACACATTACACATATAGGGTCTATACAACATTAGGAAGTGCGGGGCGAACACACCTACACGTGTAAGGAAATGACACCCTGCCATATTAGGCATGCCCACTATTTTTGAAAGCGATTGTATTTTGACCCCAAACGCACTGATATTCATCATATGGCTCGCTCACAAGTGACCAACAACGGGACAACAAAGTCTGATACGGGCGAAACCAACACAGTGTAGAGGACACTTACATGCCTATGGTGAACTTCTGATTAAACCACTATGATAAAGTTTCATTCAGCACATTCCAACATCGTAAATCAGTAAGATGGCAATGTATATATAAATATTATCAGAATAATCCATAGTCCAAAGAAGGGACAGTAATATTAACAACCGTATCATTTGTAATGCTCTATTTTTTATCAAGCTTTCGGCCCTATCTGGACCTTCCTCAGGACAATATCAAATGTTAAAACACAATCACATGTTGTACGATTGGCATACTTTCACAAAATGAGTCAGTGGATCAACCAACGTCCGTTAAACCGCGCCGTGACGTTGTGGGTCCATGGTAACGTTGCCGCGGTTGTCACGGCGCGGTTTAACGGACGTTGGTTGATCCACTGACTCGTTTTGTGAAAGTATGACAATCGTACAACATGTGATTGTGTTTTAACATTTGATATTGTCCTGAGGAAGGTCCAGATAGGGCCGAAAGCTTGATCAAAATAGAGCATTACAAATGATACGGTTACATATAAATAGGTTGCACACTTCGGTGTAGGTTGTACCCAAGAGTAACAACCTGGGTCTGGCTTCTTAACCCTCGCTCCGATCGGGTGTCAATCCAGGTTGTTCCTCTTCGCGACTTGAGTTCCAACTTGTTCTAACTAAATGTTTTTCGAGATAATAAATTTTTAAAGTTTGGATATCTGGAGCGAGCTCAAAAGAAGGATTATAAGGGTCGGCCTATTTCCAAAATGTACAGAAATGTATATCCTTTCACCCAAGTCACTCCATATTGCTGACACAATAACGCTTCTTCCTTTACATCAAATAATATGAATGTGATTCGGATGCGCACTTGGAACAATGTAGAACGAAACTGGACCTTGCACCCTAAATATAGTTGAATAAGAAGTTATCCAACAGTCAATCAACCGTTGTATGCCCACATCACATATCTACGTTGTGTGAAAAGTTGCATGACAATTTTGTATGATACACTTTTACACAACGTTGCATATATAATTACTACCAACGGTTATATGTTAATTATACAACGTGTTGGATGAAATTTCACACAGCACTCAATCAACGTTAATTGCCCACAGCACCTATCTACGTTTATTGAACTGTTGGTGTTGGGTAGAGTTGGATGACATTTGTTGATTGGAAAGTTTACCCAACGTTGATTGGAAAGTAAAATGGGGCAAGACGTCGTGGATAGCTTTGCCGGTATAGTATACCTTGGTTATAATTATTCTTTGTACGATACACTGATTATGTAGGCTGTATGTGTTGAGTGTATGAGTGTACTACTTTAGTCACATTAGTGCCGTCAGCAGTTGTGTAAATGTGTAAACTTCAAAATTTGGCAAATATAAATAACTATACACTCAATACATAATCAGTGTATCGTACAAAGAATAATCATAACAAAGGTATACTATACCGGCAAAGCTATCCACGACGTCTTGCCCCATTTTCCAGTCGCTCAGGAGTTTTTTCACGCAGTCGTATATCTAGTTTTGAAATATTTGGAGCCAAAAACTCGCATGCTCGCCCGCACCGGAAACGCGCTGCTATTGGATGACCTGGTCGCGTGACGGTTTTATCCAATGTGGTATGTAAGTACCACAGAAGACAGTTCACGCAATCAGTTGTGTACATCGTACTCAACTGTTGGATAATAAGTACACAACAAATTCGCACCCAACGAGTTGTATACAACGTTCACCCAACTAGATTTAGGGTGTGGGAGACTTTTGTAGCATATTGGATATTTGAGATACCTTCAGTGCTAAACTGTTCTATGTCTCACTTAGAACAATATAACAACCCGGAAATTATAAAAATATTCTGGTCGACATGTCCTATATGCATATATTTTAAAACATATTCAAATTGAACACTTGGAATCTTTTTACAACCTAAAACTGACTTGTTTTAATTATCTGTATTTGGATAAAAACACGACAAACCCTTGTATCTTCACCATACTGATGTTACGAATGAAATGTCTTCCTCAAGTATTGGATTCAGAAGTAATATTCGAAATCCGCCAGTGAATGGGGTAATATAACACAAATACAGACTTACTTATAATTATATCGTGTTTTGTTTCTCCCGATGAACGCCTATACATTCGAAAATATAATATGAGCTGGTATGAGTTCATTCTTTAAGCGCGCCAAACATGGTGCGATAAATATATGCATGAATCAGCATATTATTATTATTAACGATAAGCTGTGTGCATGCAACCGACACATACTCGTATATGCACATGTATATGTTGATTGCAGGGTTGCCTGACCTTTCCTACATTAAAGATTAACCTATTTTTCAAAATATGTTTTAGCAGATAAGACAATTTTATTATACATAAGAATTTGCTTGAATAATTGGGCCTTATTCGGCAACATTAAAGATTGGGCCATTATGTCGAACCTTTATGGCGCCCTGACATGTACACATACCCCTGGATAGGACTGGATAAACGATATATACATTATCACACACAACATCAATAGAAAAAAGCACAATTTTACTAGACTGTGAATAAGTAATCATAAATTGGTTATTTAAAAAAGAACGCCACAAAAAACCACCGACGGAATTGTACATAGACTATGAATATTCTGTCCCGATAGCACCATGAAAGACGAAAATAACTTTCCTGTCGAATTCAGCGGTTGCCGCACACCACGTATTGAGCATATCAACCATATGCAGATACATTTCCAAGACCTCGAAATCATGACCTTAATTGAACAACTTGTATAAAACTTATCCAACAATATTCAAAATATACGCAGTTATATCTGTGATATGATTCGCATATTATTCTCGGCACGCAATGAGCATCGCATACCTGACTTTTATACACCTCCAATTTGGGAACTTCAAACCAAAATTTTGTATTAATGTTGTTGCTCCTTCCCATCCTCCCTAGTCATGACCCGATTGGTGCCTCTTTAAATTTAATTCACGCTAACATCGTTATATAAGTTCGCAGGCAATCCACGATAAAAACTTTTTTTTTTTAAATAAATTTTGGTGCTCCTCACTCAACCCCGTCCCTGACTCCGGTCGTGCCACCTTGGCAACTTCCCTGACATGGATGGCACCACATTTGTATCTCTAAACAGCACCATTAGATTCATCTATTACATATATAATTTGTTGAGGAAGTGCTTTCTGTTGTTCCAATATAATCGTCGATCCGTTCTGAATCAAAATATTACCTTGGCAACAATAACTTGTTGTTCCATATCCGGTGCTTTTTCTTTTTGATTTCTGATCAATTTAGAGAGAGTTTTATGACTACTATATATTCCGTCTTTTATATCTCCTAGTAAATAGATTATTGGCAGTGTGGCACAGTATGCAGCATCCATTTATTACAGCAAGAAAACACTGAAATGGATACTTAACTCCTGACACATGTAACATGAATTGATTTATTTCATCGTGCAGTTTCGCGTTGACAAGCAATGCGATTATGCAATACGACACGGTCATGGCAATCGCACGCGAATGAACATGTGTATGAACATTACAGCTACTTGAAATAAAGGGCCGGCTTTGATTCGTATGATGTCCACGATGCTCCCATCTGATATTATATGAGCTATCCCTATAGATGCCTCATACACCGCAATCATGTATTTCACACTTACAATAAACTGCGAATAATTATTATAGGTAGAACCACATATTGATTGGACTTCTAATTGTGCATGGCATTCATGGATACTCTGTCTCATTATCACATTAGTTATTCAAGTGTGTACTAGTCATCATAATTATAAACCTTTGGAAATGGCAACATACTAGACTCTACTACCGAGCATGTATATATATATTTCGATAAGAAATGAGAATTTGTTCACGCAAATATGAAGCAATGAACACTCATACTGAGTCCGTGCCTCCATAACTCTGACATATTATATATACGCCAGTACCAGTAATCGTATGGTCACAGATGCAATTTCGGAGGAAGTGCATTGACATGTTTCCAGTATGGCAGATCAAGAATTTCGAAGGTAGTGGGTTCGAACCCATGTTCAGACTGATACGCTTCCTAACTCTCCGTGAAAGGGCTTCCTTTTAAGGATGTCCCCGTAGCCGAGGTGGTTAGGTCGTGGATAAGATCATCACAGTCTGGGCTAGACGGGGTTGGCGCGGGTTCGAACCCCGGCATGGATGAAAATCGGGACCGGTTTTCAAGCTTGATTTGGTTTGAGGAACATCTCAATGTACCATTCCTATCGACACATGGCCATTTCGATAAGAAATGAGAAATTGTTCACGCAAATATGAAGCAATGAACACTCATACTGAGTCCGTGCCTCCATAACTCTGACATATTATATATACGCCAGTACCAGTAATCGTATGGTCACAGATGCAATTTCGGAGGAAGTGCATTGACATGTTTCCAGAATGGCAGATCAAGAATTTCTAAGAGAGTGGGTTCGAACCCATGTTCAGACTGATACGCTTCCTAACTCTCGGTGAAAGGGCTTCCTTTTAAGGATATCCCCGTAGCCGATGTGGTTAGGTCGTGGATTAGATAATCACAATCTGGGCTAGACGAGGTTGGCGCGGGTTCGAACCCCGGCATGGATGAAAATTGGGACCGGTTTTCAAGCTTGATTTGACTCTGACATATATATATATATATATATATATATATATATATATATATATATGTGTGTGTGTGTGTGTGTGTGTGTGGTTACCCGGCGTTGGCCAGGTTAAGGTGATGCGAAACGCACTGGTGTGGACATTTTGAGGCAACTTGACAGTGCGCTCCTAAGTACTTTTTTATTTTATATCTTCGCGTTCCGTTCTTTGTGTATTATATGTTACTAATCATTACCTTTATTCACAGCCAAAATTCAAGTCCTGGATCAAAATGACTCAACCAAAACAACCTAAACGTGGAAAAACTAACCGCCCAGAGCGGCAAAAAGACCAGGCTTATTTAGACCATTCAAATCTAGTAAAGTTGCTATACAAAATTCTACAACTTTGGCACCATATTAATTTTTTACAGGACCGTTTGGAGAAGAAGGTCCTTCCGAAAGGCTTTTCGGCCATCGTTGAGTCAGGGCGAAAGAAGACATTCCGACCAGTGCTCCCCTGTGAGGATGTCTTCAATTCGCTTAAAGCGGACGCTTTTCAGTGGGGTTTAAACTCCATGAAAACTTTGGTCAATTATTATCGGAAAACGGAATCAGAAATTGAAGTCAAGGTTCTTTCGGCTCTTTCTTCTAAAACCCTTGACTTCGACCGAGCACGTGACACGGCATTAAAATGGGGACTGAAGAATTTTGGCACCAAATTAACTAATGAGACAAAATCAAAGTTCTTGAGCATCTGTGGTAATCTTCAGTCCTCGATAGGTACACGAGTTGGCGTCCAAACTCATACAAACAAACGTGGTCGGTCACCCTCCCCTCCCCCACTAATCGCTCGCCAGCTTCAATTTCAGGATAGTCCAGCCAGGGATCAGACAACGTCGTCGTCTGTGAGATCCACACCAAAACGCGTCAAAGCCACACCACAGCCACAGAGACCTGCACCAAAACCACGGACGTCACGCATATCCACTCCACCAAATACATCACTTCAAAATTCACCAGCCAAGAAAACAACACCACCAAAGCACATCTGTTTCAGCCCTCCTTCGCCTGTTGGTTACATTGCTTCGATGACATCGCCAGCGATTTCAACATCATCACCATCGTATGCCGAGGTATTATCAACATCACCTAATTAAGGTATCCAAATTTTATAAATTTCGTCAACCTGGCCCTAATAAGGATTGGTCCTTCCCTAAACAGATAAAAAACCCTGTTGTTATTTTAGGCTCTTCTAATGTGTCCCGGATCGATGTCGATCCTCCCAAAAATGTTTGTATTGCTTCTTACCCAGGTGGCAATTTAGGTCATTTCTGCAACATGGCCCACAAACTGAAATCGAAGCCAGAAAAGACACCTCGACACGTCATCATCAACATTGGCATCAACAACCGAGAGGACTGGAAGACAGACAACGACAAAGGCAAAACAGCAGGCACCACAGCTAAAAGCAGGGTAACTAACATGGTTAGTAATTTCCGAAAAGTTTTTCCTAATGCGACACTTCATTTTCAGGAAATAAATATCTCATTCAGTTTAGATTCTAGGGACCAGGATGTTCTGCGTGCCATTAACAGCCAAGCTCGTCAGACACAGAACCTCAAGGTCATACAGGCAATACCCCCCCGCGACTTTCACGTGGAGAATGACAACATCCACTGGACATCACAGACGGCGGCGAAAATCTACCAAGGCTGGACCAACATCTTTAAAGGTCATTTAAACTAATTCCTCAGAAGGGCATCAGCCATGCGGAAAGAGTCGGTCTCGGCACCGAGATAGTCAATCTTGTACCCGACCTTTCCCTGAGCGCTGGTGAGAAATCAATACTTAGGTATGGTCTAACCTTGGTTCCTACCCCACCCGATCTCAAAGAAACACCACATGTTGTTGAGACGGAGGATGGAACATTGGTTTTACCAGACTCTATGTATGCCATGGAAATGAACGGCGGTCCAGCAAGCATGCAATTTAGGGAAGTAACAGCTATGGCTGATTTCTTTCGCAATTCGACAGGTTTAAAAGATCAATTTAAAGAACCTTCGATATGGACCCCCTCTGATCGCCAGATTGACCACTCCATTCCCGAGGTCGCTGGCTTAGTCAAAACCGACATCACAAATTTACCAAAATTTCACAACGAGGATAACCTCACTAAAGTTGAAAGAACTGCACTAAAAACTCTTCGCAGCAATAAAAACATTGTAATCAAACCTTGTGACAAAGGCAGCTCGCTCGTCATCATGGCTAAAGAAAATTACATTCTAGAAGCGACACGCCAATTAAGCAACACTAAATATTACAAACCATTGGATGAGCCAATTTGGAAATCCAATGTTTTAAAATTCAATCTCATTCTCAAAAGCTTGCTGGACCAGGACGTTTTAAAGAAAAAACATGTTCAGTATCTAATTGCAAAACCTGAATCCAATAATAGGACATTTTATTTGCTACCTAAAATACACAAACCTTTGAGCTGTTGGACTAATCCATACACACCACCCGGTCGCCCCATCATCAGCGACGTGGCTTCGGAGTCGTACCACATTTCGGAGTTTATTGATTTCTATTTGAAACCAATTGCTACCCGCCATCCGAGCTATCTAAAAGACACGGAGGACTTCCTCATTAAATTGTCGAAAATTGAAGTTCCATCTTCTGCTTACCTAATCTATGTATACAAATATTGGAATCGATGCCGGATTAAAGTCAATTAAGAATGCATTTGATTTCCACCATGATCCTCATAGACCTGGAGATGAACTACTTCAATTATTAGAACTTTCTCTTAAAGGGAATGACTTTGAATTTAATGGACGATATTATTTACAGGTCTCCGGCTGCAGTATGGGCAAGAAGTTTAGTCCTAATTTTGCCTCAATTTTTGTTGCAGAGTGGGAGAAAGGCGCCTTAGCCAAATCTGATAAACAACCATTAGCCTATTACAGATTACGGGACGACATATTTATCATTTGGACTCATGGTCTGGATGAGTTTAGGGTGTTCTTGGACATCTTGAACAGTCATGACGAATCAATCAAACTCAAAGAATCAATATCGCAAACCAGCATTGATTTCCTTGATTTAACAATATTTAAGGGCCCACAATTTACATCATGCAACATTTTAGATACAAAACTTTTTACGAAACCAACGGACTCTCACCAGCTTCTTCATCGTAAATCTTTCCATCCGCCAAAACTGTTCAATGGATTGATTAAATCTCAAATCATTCGATACCACCGGAACTGCACGAACAGAAGCGACCTAAATCAAGCTTGTTCAGTGCTGTTCCAGGCTTTACGACCGCGCGGCTACTCTAGTAGATTACTGCGCCAAGTAAAGTCCGAAACTCTCAGAGAATTGGAATCGTTACGCCATGACCCAACATCGACTGAGCCAACAAGGATACGGCACAATCGACCGGTGTTGGGTAATGGTTCAGCCTCATTTTGTCACAAAAAACGATGTTACATCAATACAATAGGATATATCAATACTAGTAACACTTTCACCAGCGAACAAACACGCATATCGTATCAAATGCATAGCGAACTTAATTGTGATTCTAAAAATGTAATTTACTTAATCACATGCAAAAGATGCCGTATACAATATGTTGGACAAACAAAAACCTCTCTCAAAGTTAGAATGTCTAACCATCTTTCCAGTGTTCGCAAAAAAACTCGACATGCAAATTTCCGATCATTTCAACTCATCTAATCATGACATTAAATCCCATTTCAGCTTTCAGCCAATAGAACAGACACCAATTCTAGCCGACGAAGACCAAACCGATTCAATACGCCTAGAACGCGAAAATCATTGGATGGGCGTACTTAAAACATATCTTCCGTTCGGACTTAACATTGACTACAAAGGTGTTTCTCGAAATTTCTTGTGCTTTCCTCTGATCTACAATCGTAGAAATGTTGAAATCGCAAACATTTTCAGAAAAAACTTTGCATTATTAAACACTAAATTGACCGAGCCTCTCGACAAACGGGTTATTATTGCCTACAAGAAAAATCCCAGTTTGAGAGATATGCTCGTTCGATCTAGACTCAGACCTTGATTAACACGCAGTTCAATTAGCTTTTTAGCAATTTCAACATCATTATCCTTTGTTTGTGCTCAACACAATATTTTATGTCAATTTCCGACACAACCTAACAAAATTTAGCTAGTTCCATTGAAATAATTACATAAGAAATCGGATAACCGACCTGTGCCAGCGCCCTCCACACTTTCCAAATATATATTACGCCTGTGCCAGGGATATGATTTGTTTCTATTTACTTAACACATATGTATTACTGTCTAATTGCGCGCTGTCACTAGGATTTGGATTAGGGGCTTCCGGTAGCCATTACACAACCCATTAAGAACGCGCGATCTTGAGGAAACATGAGCCTCGTGTCGGCGCCAAACATTTTGTAAGCATTGTTTCACTGTGTGCTTTACACACGAACATAGCTGTTGACACGTCTCTCGAAACCCTGAAGCACAATGTGAGCTTATCTCACACGGGTATATAAGATCCTCGGAAAAACCTAAACATTCGAACCTAGCTTGCTTCCTGAAGAAGGTAATTCTACCGAAACGTTGAGGCAACTTGACAGTGCGCTCCTAAGTACTTTTTTATTTTATATCTTCGCGTTCCGTTCTTTGTGTATTATATGTTACTAATCATTACCTTTATTCACAGCCAAAATTCAAGTCCTGGATCAAAATGACTCAACCAAAACAACCTAAACGTGGAAAAACTAACCGCCCAGAGCGGCAAAAGACCAGGCTTATTTAGACCATTCAAATCTAGTAAAGTTGCTATACAAAATTCTACAACTTTGGCACCATATTAATTTTTTACAGGACCGTTTGGAGAAGAAGGTCCTTCCGAAAGGCTTTTCGGCCATCGTTGAGTCAGGGCGAAAGAAGACATTCCGACCAGTGCTCCCCTGTGAGGATGTCTTCAATTCGCTTAAAGCGGACGCTTTTCAGTGGGGTTTAAACTCCATGAAAACTTTGGTCAATTATTATCGGAAAACGGAATCAGAAATTGAAGTCAAGGTTCTTTCGGCTCTTTCTTCTAAAACCCTTGACTTCGACCGAGCACGTGACACGGCATTAAAATGGGGACTGAAAAATTTTGGCACCAAATTAACTAATGAGACAAAATCAAAGTTCTTGAGCATCTGTGGTAATCTTCAGTCCTCGATAGGTACACGAGTTGGCGTCCAAACTCATACAAACAAACGTGGTCGGTCACCCTCCCCTCCCCCACTAATCGCTCGCCAGCTTCAATTTCAGGATAGTCCAGCCAGGGATCAGACAACGTCGTCGTCTGTGAGATCCACACCAAAACGCGTCAAAGCCACACCACAGCCACAGAGACCTGCACCAAAACCACGGACGTCACGCATATCCACTCCACCAAATACATCACTTCAAAATTCACCAGCCAAGAAAACAACACCACCAAAGCACATCTGTTTCAGCCCTCCTTCGCCTGTTGGTTACATTGCTTCGATGACATCGCCAGCGATTTCAACATCATCACCATCGTATGCCGAGGTATTATCAACATCACCTAAGGTATCCAAATTTTATAAATTTCGTCAACCTGACCCTAAGAAGGATTGGTCCTTCCCTAAACAGATAAAAAACCCTGTTGTTATTTTAGGCTCTTCTAATGTGTCCCGGATCGATGTCGATCCTCCCAAAAATGTTTGTATTGCTTCTTACCCAGGTGGCAATTTAGGTCATTTCTGCAACATGGCCCACAAACTGAAATCGAAGCCAGAAAAGACACCTCGACACGTCATCATCAACATTGGCATCAACAACCGAGAGGACTGGAAGACAGACAACGACAAAGGCAAAACAGCAGGCACCACAGCTAAAAGCAGGGTAACTAACATGGTTAGTAATTTCCGAAAAGTTTTTCCTAATGCGACACTTCATTTTCAGGAAATAAATATCTCATTCAGTTTAGATTCTAGGGACCAGGATGTTCTGCGTGCCATTAACAGCCAAGCTCGTCAGACACAGAACCTCAAGGTCATACAGGCAATACCCCCCCGCGACTTTCACGTGGAGAATTACAACATCCACTGGACATCACAGACGGCGGCGAAAATCTACCAAGGCTGGACCAACATCTTTAAAGGTCATTTAAACTAATTCCTCAGAAGGGCATCAGCCATGCGGAAAGAGTCGGTCTCGGCACCGAGATAGTCAATCTTGTACCCGACCTTTCCCTGAGCGCTGGTGAGAAATCAATACTTAGGTATGGTCTAACCTTTGTTCCTACCCCACCCGATCTCAACGAAACACCACATGTTGTTGAAACGGAGGATGGAACATTGGTTTTACCAGACTCTATGTATGCCATGGAAATGAACGGCGGTCCAGCAAGCATGCAATATAGGGAAGTAACAGCTATGGCTGATTTCTTTCGCAATTCGACAGGTTTAAAAGATCAATTTAAAGAACCTTCGATGTGGACCCCCTCTGATCGCCAGATTGACCACTCCATTCCCGAGGTCGCTGGCTTAGTCAAAACCGACATCACAAATTTACCAAAATTTCACAACGAGGATAACCTCACTAAAGTTGAAAGAACTGCACTAAAAACTCTTCGCAGCAATAAAAACATTGTAATCAAACCTTGTGACAAAGGCAGCTCGCTCGTCATCATGTCTAAAGAAAATTACATTCTAGAAGCGACGCGCCAATTAAGCAACACTAAATATTACAAACCATTGGATGAGCCAATTTGGAAATCCAATGTTTTAAAATTCAATCTCATTCTCAAAAGCTTGCTGGACCAGGACGTTTTAAAGAAAAAACATGTTCAGTATCTAATTGCAAAACCTGAATCCAATAATAGGACATTTTATTTGCTACCTAAAATACACAAACCTTTGAGCTGTTGGACTAATCCATACACACCACCCGGTCGCCCCATCATCAGCGACGTGGCTTCGGAGTAGTACCACATTTCGGAGTTAATTGATTTCTATTTGCTACCCGCCATCCGAGCTATCTAAAAGACACGGAGGACTTCCTCATTAAATTGTCGAAAATTGAAGTTCCATCTTCTGCTTACCTAATTAGTCTCGACGTGGAATCTATGAATACAAATATTGGAATCGATGCCGGATTAAAGTCAATTAAGAATGCATTTGATTTCCACCATGATCCTCATAGACCTGGAGATGAACTACTTCAATTATTAGAACTTTCTCTTAAAGGGAATGACTTTGAATTTAATGGACGATATTATTTACAGGTCTCCGGCTGCAGTATGGGCAAGAAGTTTAGTCCTAATTTTGCCTCAATTTTTGTTGCAGAGTGGGAGAAAGGCGCCTTAGCCAAATCTGATAAACAACCATTAGCCTATTACAGATTCTTGGACGACATATTTATCATTTGGACTCATGGTCTGGATGAGTTTAGGGTGTTCTTGGACATCTTGAACAGTCATGACGAATCAATCAAACTCAAAGAATCAATATCGCAAACCAGCATTGATATTTAACAATATTTAAGGGCCCACAATTTACATCATGCAACATTTTAGATACAAAACTTTTTACGAAACCAACGGACTCTCACCAGCTTCTTCATCGTAAATCTTTCCATCCGCCAAAACTGTTCAATGGATTGATTAAATCTCAAATCATTCGATACCACCGGAACTGCACGAACAGAAGCGACCTAAATCAAGCTTGTTCAGTGCTGTTCCAGGCTTTACGACCGCGCGGCTACTCTAGTAGATTACTGCGCCAAGTAAAGTCCGAAACTCTCAGAGAATTGGAATCGTTACGCCATGACCCAACATCGACTGAGCCAACAAGGATACGGCACAATCGACCGGTGTTGGGTAATGGTTCAGCCTCATTTTGTCACAAAAAACGATGTTACATCAATACAATAGGATATATCAATACTAGTAACACTTTCACCAGCGAACAAACACGCATATCGTATCAAATGCATAGCGAACTTAATTGTGATTCTAAAAATGTAATTTACTTAATCACATGCAAAAGATGCCGTATACAATATGTTGGACAAACAAAAACCTCTCTCAAAGTTAGAATGTCTAATCATCTTTCCAGTGTTCGCAAAAAACTCGACATGCAAATTTCCGATCATTTCAACTCATCTAATCATGACATTAAATCCCATTTCAGCTTTCAGCCAATAGAACAGACACCAATTCTAGCCGACGAAGACCAAACCGATTCAATACGCCTAGAACGCGAAAATCATTGGATGGGCGTACTTAAAACATATCTTCCGTTCGGACTTAACATTGACTACAAAGGTGTTTCTCGAAATTTCTTGTGCTTTCCTCTGATCTACAATCGTAGAAATGTTGAAATCGCAAACATTTTCAGAAAAAACTTTGCATTATTAAACACTAAATTGACCGAGCCTCTCGACAAACGGGTTATTATTGCCTACAAGAAAAATCCCAGTTTGAGAGATATGCTCGTTCGATCTAGACTCAGACCTTGATTAACACGCAGTTCAATTAGCTTTTTAGCAATTTCAACATCATTATCCTTTGTTTGTGCTCAACACAATATTTTATGTCAATTTCCGACACAACCTAACAAAATTTAGCTAGTTCCATAGAAATAATTACATAAGAAATCGGATAACCGACCTGTGCCAGCGCCCTCCACACTTTCCAAATATATATATATATATATATATATATGTGTGTGTGTGTGTGTGTGTGTGGTTACCCGGCGTTGCCCAGGTTAAGGTGATGCGAAACGCACTGGTGTGGACATTTAGTGGGGATAGATAATACTTCTCAAAGTGTTACACGTAATCTCATAAATAGTATATCCTAATGGCATCACAACACTAATTGTTACATGGCTTATAAGTAGTGGCTCACCTTTCCGGAGAGATGACGTGATTAATTCGTCCCACTAATAAAGACGTATTTATTTATTTACAATAGTACGGCTTGAGACATTATCATTTAAAATCCTGCAGTCGACGTTGTTGGAATTTACCTTTATTGTAATCAAAACATGAACACCATAAACACATTTATTTGCAAACATAAAAGACGACATTTGGTTTTACATAGAGATGTACAAATCAATCTAGTGGGTTACACTCAAATTTTGAAATGACCAGCTGCTCATCTGTTCGTGGTGCTATAGTGACTAATTGTTCTCAGTTTAATAGAAATTTTGCTATATATCAGACGGTTCAATGTCCCTCATTTTGCAAGAATATATGTATCTGCAAAATAGTATGATAACTATACTTTTAATGTTTTCTGTTATGCATCTGTGTTTGCTATCTCACTTTATGAATGGCCTGTTACCGTTTGTATATTTGTTCAAGGGACGTCATTGGGTCATTAATTTTGTCGAGGTTGTGTAATGTGAACGCCAAAAACTCCTTAGAACGAACTATGGAGATGCATATATATTACTGTAGCGGATATCGGCGACTAACACCTTCTTATCTTAGTGCCCCTCCTCCCTTCATCCCTGACTCAAAGGGCACCAAATGTGGTATCTTTAACCCACATGATTTGATTTATTGTATCATTGGTGAAGAACGTGTTTGAATTTGGTGGAAATTAGTGATAAACATAATTGTATCAAATTTGGTGCCCCAGATTTGGTGACTCAAACAGTGCCACTTTTGTCATATTTAAACCACATCCGTTATATTCCTGATCGCATGGATGTAACTATGCATCAGTTAGGTGATAATCGGCAAATAAACAAACTCTTACCAAATTTTAATGTCCCCGTCCCTCACCCTAACGGCACATTTGGCGTCTTTAAATCACACGATTAGATTTCTCGTATCGCGAAGAAGAATATGTATCCGCGCTAACAATTTGTTCTGTCAATCGTGGTGCCCATCTCCGACTACGTGCAACCTGACTCGAACGGCACCATATCATGAATATGATTATGTATACATTTGGTGTAAATCTGCGACAAAACATATTTCATCATATTTGATGCCCCTCTCCATGATATACCATTGACACCAACACACACAGTCAGACATTTGCAAATATAGGCACCAAATGTGGCGTTTACAACACACACGATTTGATTCTTTGTATCGTTGGAGAAGAACGGTTGCTAATTTTGTGGAAATTGCGCTAAACATATTTATTATTAACACAAAATTGGGCAGAACTTGGTACGACGAGGTAGTGGACGGAATTAAACACAATGTAAAAACCATTTCAAAACAATCAGAACTTAATTATCCCGAATAACATACATTCATAACTTTACATCAATACGTCTAATACATATAAACTACCAACCCAGCCAGTAACTGATACTCGTATAATTACACAGTCCAATCTACTCGTCCCATGTAAAAGCAAGGACGATATCCCGGATGGACAGCGGTAACCAACTCATGACGGATTAACTGGCGACGAGTTTTACTGACTTAGCTACCGGGGCCCAGGACGGTAGTCACATAGTAGGCTTAATATTATTAAGATGTATATTTTGTTATATGACACACTCACCAATTAGTTAGCATAATATCGAACGTGGGAAAGTTCTGCTCAAACGCGGTGTATATTTATAAAATGACAAAACTTAAATAGCTGCTGTGCAAATACCCCTCTGCTATATCTTCTGGTATAATGCATAGCAAAACAATAAGTACATGCAACGTGTAGATTGCACTGTAAACAATATGTTATTCAATATGACTAACTAATGATTGTCAAAAGTGTGTCCTCAGGATGACTAACTTAGCTTAATCAAAATGACTAAGACAGACAATCAGATATAGACAATAGTTAACTGTTCTGAGTATAGTACGGGTTTTCTCCTTGATTGATTGCAGAGGATTATTGTTAACGAGGCGCTAGCCGAGTGAAGATAATCCTTGCATCTCACAAGAGGAGAAAACCCGTATGCTTCCCAGAAGAGTTAACTGCTGTGTTTGTTATATTTTCGATGTCAGTTTGTTACGGCCCAGACCACAATAAAACACACGGTTAGATATAAATACGTTCTTAAATTTAAAACATCGCCAGCCATTTATTTTAAAATAACGTACATTGATACCGAATGACGCAAACAGTATGACACCACGACGTACTGCTGAGAGTGGGATAACATCTTGAGAGCGAGAATACGATTTATATTTTGACTGAAATGTTTATGAAAATAAATTATCCAGAAGCAGACTGAGTTGAAAGCAGGACAGGCTTTCCATCACATATTCCAATACTGGTATGCTGAGCGGTGTAACAATACTTTTATGGTATTTCTGTATGTCTGTTTAACTAGCTCATTCCTCCCGATATATCTGTAGTGTCTATGCAACAAGAACATGTTATCTAAATAATGTATTGACCTCGGTGTGGGAGCGGAACTGATATATGCTATTATATCATCCCATCACATTCTTTCAAGTCTAGATCTAATAGAATTGCGATGCAATGAACATTGAACATTTAGTAATGCACATTAAGCACCATTTAAGGCAGTGTTGTAATGCTAGTTATTCTTCGTGTAACTTAGTCACAATCACTAAGACCAGAGTTAGTCATTGTGATCCGCTGAAATGCATGGGTTAGTCAAAGTGACTCCAAATGTTCGTTACTAACATTTATTTAGTCCTATATTGACCCGACTTATGTTCAGTGTATATAGATAATTATATCACGATCGCATATCTTACTATATAATAAAGCCATCTGTTTAAACATTTAATCAACACATGTTGATTAAACGTGCCTACTGTTGATTAAACTTCGCAGAGTGGATTAAACTTTCTCCATACAATTTCAACGGAAAAGTGTTTATCCATTGCTTTGTAAAGATCGTGGCATAAACAAAATATACGCATAGTGTTTCTGAATAACAAATTTAATCCACTCGTGTGATCGGCGATTTACACCACTCGCTGAAGCTCGTGGTGTAAATCGCCAATCCCACTCGTGGATTAAATTTGTTATTCAGAAACACTATGCGTATATTCTATATTTATCATATGGTTGAATAGCCGTATGGACCAGTGGGCCTCGGGCTGCAGACCGGCACGTTTTGTAAATTTAAGATTTATGGCACTTTTCGGACAAAGTGGGCAAATTGTAGTATTATTCTTATTTGTTCCTGAATTATACCAAATTTAGGCTATATTGAATGCATTGTCCTATATTTATGTGCATATGCAACAAACATAGATCAATATTCTGCAAACAACACTTACTGATTTACACGTTTGCAAATATAATTCGGACAAAAATGGTTGAGCCCCCTAATCACACAATCTCCTGAGGGAAATAATAAAATCACAATATAGACTACACCAGTGACACTGGTATAGTCTATATTTATATTTTAGTATTTTCCCCAGAATCAGGTGCATTAGCATTTAGGCGTCTCAACATATTTATAAACCCACATTGTTCTATGTAGTATAGTAACAAGTATACACCCAACAAAATGAACGGCAGAACCAATGTGTACGGTGTCGTGACATTACATAATTAGGGTTCGATTTGTTCCAAGTGCGTGGATTCATATTTGTTTAACTGATGGAACAAACTGGTACTGGCCCAAGTGGCTTTTTGTCAACAAAGTATAGACGACAAAAACGGAACCGCTGTTATTCGTTAAGTAACCAGATAGAACAAGTTGTAACGAACACATGGAATAAATATGACATAATGGAACTGAAATCATCCTACTTTCAGGCACAACGGACAAACAGGAATCGTCTTTTTCTTCGCATAGTATTAATAGACCGTATCTGGAGTAATCGCATCGGATAAGGCTTGAAAGTTCGATCCCAATGAGTATAGAACGGACGTTTCGTACCAACATGTCACATGGAACAAGTTGGAACTCACGTCGCGTCTTGGTGAACAGCCTATACTGATGTGTGTACCCATTACAAATACATCCATCATGGTCCCAACTCGAAATATAGCAGATATTCCAACTATGCCTATGTACACCATTTATTTTCCACAGGCGTCTGGGAGACCGTACAGTCCATATCCAGTATACACATATACAGGCAATAATTCCGTAAGTATAATTAAGTTATCGGCCAAGTTCTCAGCAGAATATTTGGTACTGTTATACGCGTAGTCAGTTATACCAATGTGTATCATCAACTTACATGTTCAGGAATTCTGACCGAACTGAGTGGTAACTTCATTTGCAACAACCACGGAACAATGTTGAGTATACATGGACGGTGGAAATTGATGACGGGTATACATGTTCGGTGGAAATGACGAAGATACCTATGCACCACATGATGTGGGATGTCCCCTGGTAACCGAATGAATGCAAACACATTTTTATTGAGGCTTGTTGTCATTTTATGTTTAAACTGTATCTTACGATGAATTTCTGAAGCAGCGCGAATATTTGTCATTGCAAGTTGTAATGTGTTCAGTTCGCCTGGCAATAACATCGTTGTTGACTTTGTGTGATACATTATTAAGATATCATGCAAGGACCAGCAACTCTAAAAGACAAAACCCCAGTTGATGTGCACAATGTGTAATCGTATAACGTGGTCGTGCAACGCTCGTAGATACTTTTTGGGCGCTTCGTGCTTGTAATGTCCATCATAATATATTCTACTACTCCAAATCTTCTTGATCCATATATTATGTAACAAGGTATAGGTGGGATTCGGCACATATGTGACCCGCCATATCAAATCCTGTCGTAAGTCGGGATTTTTTTTACCCTGTGCCAATGCATTCTCTTATATAGGTCGCCTCGCATATATAAGAGAATGCATTGGCCTAACAATTTTTTATCATTTTGTTTAAATAAATGTTTCTTACAATTTTTAGGACATAAAATAAAAAAAACATCTATTACCCTGCAGTGATCCCCACACATATATAGAAGCATATAGAAGAGTGTCGTCTGCTCATGTTTGTCTGGGACTCTGTATGGGTGAAATTATAAAATTGTTAAAGAATACAAGAAAAAATTATTTAAATTGTAAAAAATTGTTAGGCCAATGCATTCTCTTATATATGCGAGGCGACCCATGGTCGACTCGCATATATAAGAGAATGCATTGGAACAGGGTAAAAAAATCCCGACTTACGACTGGATTTGATATGGCGGGTCACAGATATGGATGAGGATATTTTCTCGTATGATCACATACTCTAACATGCCAACGGAGAGGCCAAGTGGGAGCCATACCGCATGGCGCCAATTGTACCTGTGTTACGTGTGTAATAACCAGCTGCATATTGATAAGAACACAGTCAAACTGTACACCGCAAGACATCGAAGACTTCACTGCTTATTCGCACATTTATTTTTTATTAACTGTTGATAATTAACTTGATTATAGCCATCTGCACCTGTCTGACTCAGAAAGTATTTCCATTCAAATTCAGTCACTTCAAAAGTGTTACAGTTGATACAATTATACATACATTGATATTGATTACCTAATCTACGGTTATACATCAATCCATCTCATGGTTGGTAGGAATTATGACAGCTGTTGTACAAGTTGCTCTAAGTTACTACTTTTCCGCATAGCAGCATACCTCACTCTTGGTTGCAAGGAATGATGGCATATATGTGGACAAGTCTCTTACGGTTGCTACATAATTAGCACATTAAGATGTAGTTTACTTCCCAATATATGCGTACTTTTATATTGACTGGTACAAATCCTTGTTGGTACTATACATTAGTTCCAATATAGGTTGACTGCATATGTTAGATACCAGCTACACAAGTAAGTTATATCTGTTATATAAATATGTTACCACCCTATTTTGTAAAACCTGCTAGAGTTTCGTCCAGAATATATTTGCCCATTTGTTTTGCCAAAATGCTATACATGAGAATACAACTCGGTCGTTGGCTGGAATCAGGAAGAAAAGCAAGCTATTTTTTTACATTATTTGTCTAGTCAAATATTTTGGTCAATACAGTCCTGAGTAAGTTTATTGGTATTTTCGGTGATTGGAAGACACTCGTGGAATGTTGAGGACAATGTACCTTCACCATATGGGATGTTTATTTAGTCAATAATCCTAACATCAACACTAAATTCGCGTGGCTCGACGTGCTATATCAATATCAGTCGCTATAATCGACAGCCAATCATTCGCTATCTAACCCTGTGCGTATTATTGGTTGTTTTATATATTTTTGTTCTGCATTTTTCTCGGAACAAAAGAAACAATAAAAACGTTTGAAATATTAGTTTAGATTAACCTCTGGTAGTGCAAGATACCGACAATAGTAGCTTCTATGAACCCACAGGCGATTTCCCCGCAATCGCGAGGAAAGTCAAGAATTCTAGGCTAAATTTACAGAGCTTACGTTTATTTGATATTTTTTTTTGCTCTAAATTTATTCCCCACCGCCGTAGCAGCTTATTTTGACAATTTGGCCATCATAAGAACAGAGTTTCACAGAAAACATCTACTTATATGTTTTTGTAACTTTGTTTTTTAATTTTATCAAATTCGGAGTATTTAGCCATTTTTGTTTCATGTCAAGCTAATTGATACTCGTGGTGTGTTCATCACATCTTTTTATTTAATGATAGCAAAAAAACACATTCGCTTGATTTTATAATTTTCGTAAAATTAAAAAAACAAATTATTTTGGGGGTATGGTTAATGTTTAATGCCAGGTTGCTTTATTTTTGCTCCTTTGGCAGCGGTTGTGACCTCTACATATATTCTGTTAATATGCAAAGTTTGCAAAGCTATACAATTGTTGATCCAAACAAATTGTCCAATTCACGTAACATAGAATTGCTTAATAAATTTGAAAAGGTATGAAAAAATAGAGACAAATTATCAGATTGTTCTCAAATATGTGGAAACGGACAAAGATACAGAACCATTTGTTGTTTGATCGCGCTTGCATACACTTGCAGAAATCAATAACACCAAATACATTGGCAGTACTCCATTATATGCATAAGAATGGAGGAAAATGTTATATAGAAGCTCAGAGTGGTCTCCATTGATTTGTATTAACTTTGGAAACCTTTTACAACGACAGATTAGTGTTATCGTGACCGGCAGTTGACGCCAGTTATTTTGATACATAGAAATTAAAAATGCGAAGGGGTTGCAACGAAACTAAATTTTCAGGTTTTGATTACGGACTAACACTGAATAAAGACAGTTGTTTTAAATTTTGTATGAAGTTTGATAATTAGAACAAAGATTATTGAAAAAACACTACCGCATTTAACTCACTAATATTTACACACGTACAAGCATTGGCTTCGCGAAACGTTTGTTTCAAATTGCGTGATGTGGCGTTAGGCACAGGCCCATACTTTGAAGCAACGTGCAACGTACACCAGCATATCGTTACACATATGGTGTTTATTGCTTTCTTAATCGACCAGTTGAGTATAAATAAAAGGAAATTATTTTACTTTTACATTAAACATTGGACACAATTTATTGCCCCTATCGATAGCGATTACAAATTTTGAAATATAGCATGGGAACAAAGCACAAGTTGTTTCAACTTATCTGGACCCTGTCCCGAATACAACAATTGACAATAAATTGTTATAATGTGACACTATTGCGATAACAGAAACGTATGTGCATGATGAGAAAGATTGTGTTTCCGTTTTGTTCAGCGCGCATGTAAGGTCTATTTAGTCAAAGCGAAAATTAAAGGGCCTATTTGTTTATGTGTGACATGTTAAGAAGTTTGTGATTAATATATGCTGTGGCTATATGATTCAAAACTCGAATATGAAGTTAATACTAATTGATGTACATGTATATATACATGTATTAGAACATTTGGAGACTGGTCCTATGTAAGCCGTGGCGTATACGCTGGAGGAAATTTCCGATGAACATAAATATTGATGATGGATCTGAGCGGATGGTTGATGCGGCGGTCCGAGGAGGACGTGTTACGCACCACTAATAATAC
The DNA here is from genome assembly GCA_032622095.1 of Siphonodentalium dalli. NCBI lineage: Eukaryota > Metazoa > Mollusca > Scaphopoda > Gadilida > Siphonodentaliidae > Siphonodentalium > Siphonodentalium dalli. The sequence goes on from CP136068.1 coordinate 103,210,047, forward strand.
TGTATTTACAATATAAATAATATACATGTTTGCCGTAGGAGTATTCGGCTAACGCTTAATACTATGGTGTCATATGATTGATCAATCGACCCATGCAAAATCCACTTTTCACGACTCATCGTTCCGCGCTATTAATTTCAAAAGCAATATCAACAATGCGTACGCATGTTATTACCGCAGGCCGTACCGACAAACATCCCAGTTTCGCAAGGCTGGTGTGGCCTATCTTATTTAACACAATGCTAACCAAAGAACGGGGATACACACTGGAAACAGTTCTCTGTGATAAATTTTGACCCTTTCGGTGAGTAAAGGCATTCCTCAGCATAATGTGCCCAGAACCAATTGTGTGTCGCTAACCTGTGTAACTTCATCTGTAGGCCTATATCCGTACATTCTCATAATGTGTATTATCGTGTTGTTTTTTCCTCAACAATGAAACTGCCCTATTTTCTCACTTATTTCAGATTAACCCTACGAAAATCCCATGCTAACAACCAAGCCCAAGCGCAAATCCATAATTTGTTAAACACAGCTACCCGTTAATAGCCGAAGCCCCCCCCCCCCCTCATGGCAATCACCACCCAAAATCATCATGTATATATTTGTATATATCCCAATGTCTCCATCATGTTTTCTATTTTCTATGCATTGATAATGTTTGATTACTCATTTACTTCATTCATGTTTCCAGTCATCCAGAATGTGAGAACAGTCAAGTCCATTTGTGAGGTGCCACTAGTTGTATTGCTCATTGAGTCGGAGTCCATTTGCTTCCCTATCTTGGTTTCGAACCACCGTCTGAAATGACATGTGACTTGAGTCAATATAGGGCAGCAAAATTTATCTTCGACTCAGCAAAACGACCGTTAGCAACTAAAACTGTACAAAACAGCAGCCTTCGCCTCGGAAAACGCTTTACTCCACCAAACGCAAGGTCGATTTTTCTCATTACATTCTTTCTATTATAATTATCAGGCGATATCCATATAAACCCGGGTCCTCTGTCACAGACTAACGCTGAGAATTCGATCTCGCTTTTTCGCTATAACGTAAGGAGTATCCTAAATAAACTTGAAAAAATTGCAGATCTTATAAACGAATTTGACATTCTATGTTTCACTGAAACACATCTTGACCCATCTTACCCTTCTAGCCAACTAGAAATCGATGGATATTGTACCCCCATTCGCAAAGACCGTTATTCAAAGGGTGGCGGAATATGCGTAATGTTCGCCGACCACTTAATATTTAATCGTAAACCTGAATTGGATTATCGTACAGATCTGATCAATTTTGTACCCAAAATTATTGGGGACTCCTGTAATCCTCAATTTCTGACGCTCTTGATATTTCCGAATATGTAGTCATCACAGGGGATATTAACTCGAATTTCATGGATAATTCATCGAAGCTAAAACAGATAACGGATGGTTTCAGCATGAACAATGCTATAAAAGTCCCCCACTAGAGTGACCAGCACCTCAAGTACATTGCTTGAACCAATTTTGACCTCAAGCTCACTCCGTTTAATAGACTCCGATGTCCTAAATCTCGGAGTTTCGGACCATCTAGGTGTATATGCCACAATATCATTTCAAAATACTACCGCAGCGTCATTTCCTAGACAAGTATGGAACTACAGAAAAGGTAATTTTTCTCGTGCAAATAATCTACTCGCCCAGCATGTCGACTGGGATGACCTCATAAAAAGTGCACCTGATGTGAACACAGCTGCCAATAACTTTCAACTAGAATTCCTGTCCATAATGGCGAAAACAATTCCACAATCATGCGTTACAGTAAGAACACCTACACAATTTGGTTCAATTCGGACATCCGGTTTGAGATACGAAAACGCGACAGAGTAAGGAAAAAAGCCATGAAGGCAAATAACCCTGAAGTCTGGAGAAAATATAAAAACATAAGGAGCAAAGTCTTATTCGAAGAAGCACGCGAACATCAAATTTGAAGAAAATATTGAAGATCGAATAAGAGAAGCATCTAACCCACGAGACTTTTGGAGAATAATACATTATCTTCTAAACAAGAAACGAGCAAAAAACACCCCCACACTATACAGTTCTTCCGGCACTATAACTGCCAACAGTAAGACATATGCAATTGATGATGTCGACAAAGCAAAAATTCTAAACGAAAGCTTTATTGCAAATTCTACCATTAATGATACCAATCATAACTTGCCTCATTTTCCGAAGCGCACCGCAAACACCATGCCAGATGGAATTAGTGTTAGAATGCTCAAGGAAACAGCAAAATCAATAGCTCACCACTCGTCCTTCTATTCAGGAAATCTATCAACTCACAGAAATTCACAGAGTCCTGGAAAGCAGCAAACGTGATCCCGATTTTCAAAAAAGATGATCCCGCGGAGGCCAAAAATTACCGACCAATTTCCCTTCTACCATGTGTGGCTAAAGTTTTTGAGAAAGTGGTATTGAAACAGATTAGTAATTTTTTCATTGAAAATGAACTTTTATACTTCCATCAGTCAGGATTTCTCACAGGTCATAGTACAACATACCAACTATTAGACCAATATCACAACCTGTGCCAATCCCTTGACAAAGGACTACTTACATGTTCTATATTCTGTGATATTTCCAAAGCCTTTGAGAGGGTTTGGCACAGGGGACTGATACACAAATTAAATGCTTATGGATTAGAAGGAAATATTTTAAATTGGATAGAAAACTACCTAGAAAATCGGACGCAGAGGGTCCTAATCAATGACACATTTTCAAAATATGAGGTCATCCCAGCGGGAGTTCCACAAGGGTCTATCCTGGGGCCATTTTTGTTCTTAGTCTATATAAATGATTTAGCCGACGGTATTGAATCAATAATAGTCCATGAGATAAAACTGTGAAAATGCATAAATAAAATTTTGGCTGCTCCCCAAGGGGGGCAAAGGTTTTATTGCTTAATATGATAGTAAGATATGTTCTGATCAAAATCTCACTTGTTGGCCCTTGATTTAGGTGTCCGTTTTCAAAAAAAATATTAGCGATTGTGTCACCTTGCTTAGGTTAGGGATGTTCATAAAATTTTCAAATCTGGTCTAATTTGGTCTCAATTTTGAGCCGTAAACCATTTTAATATTCGTCAAATATTTTTTTAGTTATGGACATTTCTGTACCAAAAAATGGTCGTTTTTCAGATTTCGGAGCCCTCATTTTCTGCGTATTTTAAAAATAAGCTAAAAAGCAGATTTTAGGATAAATTATTTGTTAAAATACATAATAATTTTGTGTTTTTTTCACTAATTAAGTTGTTAACCTACTGGTTAGAGCACATAAATCAAATTTTTCATCCATTTATGGTAAAGAATGAGAAAAAATATGCCGATGAAATGTGCGTTCCATAACATGGTCATATTTGGCTTTGTGACATGGGGTCGCGAGACGAAATGCCATTTTTGAGGTCTTGTAACTCAGTAAATTTATCTCCATACATCTTGATGTTTTCACAACATATTTAATATGTAAGTCTAACTATATTGTAAAGAAATTTTGGTTATTGCATGTAAACTATTTTTGTTATGGGCTATGGCTTATTGAAATCCTCTTATTTTCGAAAATGTTATTTTTTGGGAATTTTTCTTGATTTTTTGTTTATAATAAATAAACAGGTGGGGATTAATTGGTAAAACTAGTTGAACTTTCAGCTGAAAACATTTTTTAATTCAAATGAATCCATTTTGTCGATTATACTAAGGTATGTTTATGGATTTCACCCCTTTTTGTTGTCAACGGAGCACAACTTTGGCAGTCAGTTTAGGGGTAGGCCAAATCACACAGTATACATATTGGAGACAAAGGGCTGGGGGAATGTGCACAAAGCAAGTGGCTATATCACCAGTGGTGATGTGGATATGTATACCTGGAGTGACACTATGGTCATTGTTGTGGTATTTATGTATATCTTGAATGTCTATTTGGCCATGGGTGTGTATAAAAGGTATATAGGGTGGTGACCGTATGGCCAATGGTGAGGTGAATGGGTATACAGGGATTGACTTATGTTCATGAACATGGTGAATATGTATACAGGGAGTGATTATATGGTTATGGGTCGTGTGTAGGATCATACCCTGTGTTCATGTATTGTAAATCGTGGCTGTATGGTCATTTGTGGTGTGTACGGGTATAACCAATTATGGCTATATGGTCATGGGTCAGGTGTACGTGTATACGGTGGGTGACTATATTGTCATTTGTGTGGTGATTATGTATATATGGAGTTACTGTGTGGTAATGGTGGCTATCGCTTTCCTCCATTGTACATAAAGACCATCAAGATGGAGAACTATGACATTACCTCTCTATTGATTAACATATCCTTGAGATATTTTGGAAAGCGATAGACACCCAAGGTTTCACATGTACAACCCACATATTACCTCACAGAAACACAACAAAAATGACAATATAGTCACCCACTTTATACACGTACACCTGACCCATGACCATACAGCCATACTTGGTTATACCGTACACACAACAAATGACCATACAGTCACGAGTCACCATGCATGCACACCAGGCATACTCCTATATCTGACATATGACCATATCGTCACTCTATGTATACATATTCACTACATTCAGGATCATAAAGTCACTCCTTGTATACATATTCACCTCACCATTGACCATACTGTCACCACCTGTATACATATTCGGCACCTCCATAGTCATATAACCACTCGATAAATACATATACAGCCCACCCTTGACCATAGATTCAATCCAGGTATACATATACACATCGCCAATGGCCATTCAGAACTTCCCAAATACCAGCACCCACGACCACTCATACCGTCCATGCATATACACCTCACACAATTCAGCAACTCACTGTATACTCATGTACGCCATCCATCATCACACAGATACTGCCAACACACCCACCAATGAAAATCCATCCACGACATATATAACAATATAACCAATGTCAGAAATGGTAACGCGCTCAAGATCATATATTATAAACCCAAGAATGTATGTAGAATATAAAATATATTGTTTTTGCGAATGGCCAACTCAGATTTCCGTTAAAATAACCATAACAACCAGCACCTAATTAACGAACCGGCGGCCGACTCGACCGTCTCCGACCACAACCCCCAGTGGGCTGCAGAAATTTCTTTTATTTGTAATTGATATTTTATCACAAACCAAAAATCTAAATTAATCAACGTTGATTAACGACAATAAACGAAATTGAAATTCCCCAACTACACCTTTTACCGGACTCTGCCTCCAGCTCGCAGTTTGACTTTTAATCATCCCAAAAATTCCCATTCTATAAATAAAACTAATAAAACACCCATTGATAATGTAAGCGCCCACGAGAAAAGAGAATCACGCCACCAGTTATACGCGGCGCGCGTAAATATTCATCCCACCCTTTACCAGAATGTCAGGCCCTATACATGTATATACCCACGCACATAGCCAATGACCATCCAGCTTACTCCATGTATATACACTTCAAACATGCCCGCACAGTCATTCCCTGCACACATAAACACCTATATATTACCCATAACCATTAAATCGCTCCCGATTTATCCACACACTCCGTGACCATACAGACAGCACATGTCTACATATACACCCCACCTGTCATAATCCCACCCATGACCTTACAGTCACTCTATGTATATACATGAACAATACACTGGTGGCCATATAGCTTCTCTAGTTATGTCCATACACCATATCAATGGACATACAGCCACATCGGGTACACCCACACTGGGTGCATACAACCATACACCATACAGTCACTCCATGCATACCGTTTCACCTCACACATGATTACGATCACTCCTTGAATACCTACACATCTTACCATGGACACCCCAATCATAACCATATAATCACTCCTTGTATGCCTATTCACCTCGCCAATGATCAAACAGTAACTCCCCGGCTGTCATATTGGCATCCACCCTGTACCCAGTTGATCAATTTGTATCATAATGGGCCAGAATAGCCACATATTATGTTTTATGTCAGTTCCGTCGCAAAGTTCTGCCCATTTCCTTTCAATAATATGGCCAGAATCACAAAAGAGGTTCTCGGAAAAATTCCATACTGCATCTTTAAAATGAATTTGCTACCTTTTTCGGATAACGCAGAGATTAATGTTCGGGATATATGTAAAAGAAATGAATTTTATTACCAAATTTGGTTGCCATCTTGAGAAAATGGTTTATAAATGCCGTGTGTGACACAATTATGATAGACCAAAACAATAATCACTTTTCATATCAAAGATAGTTACATTTCACTTGAACAAATGATCCAGACCTGAAAACCGAATTTTTGCCGATATTGTTTGTCAAGTTTGTGAGAGAAAACTCCAATATTTCTGGTAATGTCAGTGGTGACAATAGTAACAATAAACCATGGTGCATCAGACATGTTAGTATTCAATTATAGAAGACAGAATAGCCAATTGTATACATCAACCACAACTTGTAAGCCATTTGGCGTATTTTGACGGTCTTTTTGGCAGCCATTTTGACCCAAAGTAACAATTTTGGTTCCAATGAGTTGGAATATTCATAGGTAATGATATGCCTCACTTACATTACAAATTTCTGTTCATTTCTTGTAGAAATATGACTAGAATCCTGATTGTGATTTTTTGTGAAATTTAATACCGCATTCTGTAAAATCGAATTGTTGAGTGGTCGGACGGGGCTCGGAGGCCAGTAATTGCATAAATAAAGTCTCATTTCTCAACCATTTCCAAACAAAATAAACTGATCTAGAAGATGTAAGTGAAAAAGTGTCATATTTTCAACTTTCGGTGGCCATTTTGGATTGGGAGTTTCAATTTTACCCTATCGAAGTGTGATTTTGTCCTAGTTCACGAAAATATATACATTAGTATACATTTTACTAGAGTTTCCAGCTATAATTTGCATCAAACTGACTTAGGGTCTGGTCTGAAAAACGGCGGCCATCATGGCCGCCATCTTGTCTTGAGTCTATATGGCCACTTTTTGTTCATGTTAACATTAAAAGTTGAAGGACATAATAAAGAACAAAATGGGTGGGGTAAAGTTAAGTCCCATTGGGGTGCAACGGTACCGCCATTAGATCCCAGACTGTCATATTAAGGTGCAATAAAGCACAAAAAGCCAACAACTCCCGTCATATAAAATCATAAAACGCTCTTTATTTACAGCATTTGACTCCCAAAGTGCCATTTTAATGTCTTAAATGTTTGTTTATGTGTTTAAAATGTTTCATGAAACTCAATTGGCGACAAAAACCGTTTTGATTGACACACAGTCTTTTCCTATCTATGATTTCCTATTTTTGGCGGGAATATTGGCGGCCATCTTGGATTACGCCCCCTAGCGGCCAAACGGACACTTTTTGTCAAGGCCAACAAGTCAAATTTTGTTCCTGGTGCTATAAGCTTTCCATAGACACCAAAAAATCTCCCCCCCCCCTGGGGTGCAACGAAAGTCAATTTTCCATTTTCTATCTCATGGACTATAACGAGAATGTATGCCGACGATACTTGCCTCACGAACAGTCACTTTGATCTTAATATACTTGACCATACTATGAACAGCGATTTAGACAAAATTACAGCGTGGTCCCTAAACTGATTGGTCAATTTCAACCCAACTAAAACAGTTGGCATGTCCCTTTCATTGGTTGCGCCCTCAACAGTGAAACCAAACCTCAATTTCGTAGGAAATTCAATCAACTTCGTGGACAAGCATAATACACTTAGGTCTGGAACTCCAATCAAATCTCAAATGGAACGCACACATTGAAGGGTCTGTCAAAAGAATTACCTCACGTCTGTCTCAACTCCGACGGATTAAATATCAACTAAACCGGAAAACCATTGAAATTATTTACAAAACATATATTTTACCCTTATTTGATTATTCAGACGCCGTCTGGGACAATGTCTCAAATTATATGTTAGAGAAGCTTGACTGGCTTCATGTCGACGCTGGACGGATAGTCAGTCGTATCACCCGTTCTGCTTCGGACAGCACGGTATTACAGGAGGTCGGATGGCCATCACTCAATAAACGACGTCAACTACAGGCACTCTATAAAATAATCAATAATCTAGCCCCCTCTGATCTAGCCAATACACTTCCCCCCAGATCACACGAGGTTGCAGATTATAATTGGAGACGCCCCGGTAAATTTTACTCATACTATTGCAATACTGAACACTTCAAACAGTCTTTTTTTCCAGCGATGGTGTTAGAATGGAATAAGTTTCCCAAAGTAATCACCGATGCTGATCAATCTTCTACCTTTAAAACCAACTTGTATCATATAGATCCCACAATCAGCCCCCTCTACATTTCTATGCTGGACGCAGAAAATACAACATTTTTCATTGTCGAATACGTAATTTTTGCAGTGAACTCCGATGTGATATGTTCAATAATTATATCGCTGACAGCCCCGCATGATCATGTGGAAATCGATCTGAAGACGCCTATCACTATTTCTTCATGTGCCCATTGTACCAACGTGAGCGCTCAGTTCTCTTTGAGAAACTAGCCCGCGAAAATCTCAAAGTAAGCCATATTTCAGAACTCATGTGTGGAATACCTTATCTCTCGTCCCAACAAAATATGAAACTTTTTCCATCACACAGCAATATATTGTAGCGACTGAGCGTTTTGACCCCTAATTATTATATTTATCTTATTTGCGAATCTATACTTGCTGCCGGATTTTCAACTTTTACCTCACCAATGGACAAACCTCCCATTCAAACATCTCATTCTGATTTATCATCTGTATTGCCTTCCAGAGCACAACAATAACAAAATAGAGAACGAATCAAGTGTACCATTATATTTTATAACCAACTTAAAAGTACTAAGAATAGATAATATATTGGCACTTGTCAATCATTCCAAAATTAATAAAGTAGTGACATTCTACAAATACAAATTTTCTCACAGATAAGAAGCAACCTCATGTTGGATCATCTCTGGAAGGCGCTACACACTATATCTCCCATAACTTCTCACCATGTAAATAAGTTTGTACCGTCATCTTGATCACATGTGTGTTACAATATTGTATTAGGAGAGGGGCTTCATAAGTTGCAAAAACTTGTGCCCCAATCCCTTTTGTATATTTTGCAAATAAAATATGTTTCAAGTCTTCAATCCAAAGTGCATAAACACCCTCAATTATGTTACCAGCGAGGTAATATAATTAAGAGTATGTATACACTCTGGTTTAGTCGCTTGCGCACGTTATTTCTTATTAGCTTCATGTGAATTCAGTGCCATTTACTATCATTTTCAGTATCTACCCAAGCTTATCCGAATGTATAAGTTCACGATTGATTATTTTAATAAAATCGCACAATTTCCGTATGTCTGTTGAATTGTTCTGGTTAAGTATTTCACTCATCGAATCAATAACGTTTACTAATTCCGGATACGTCTTACATTATAACGAAAGATAGAAGTGGACTGAGTGGTTTCAGTTGAATGAAGAGAATACCAGTTGGGTCTCTATGTGTCCCGACAATAAAAGCAGAAAGAGGATACAATAATTATAAATTTGATGTTAATTATCCAAAAGCTGTTGCTGGTTTACAAATTACTGTCAATGTGGAAAGTGAAAAATGAGAGTGTTCTTCTCGACTCAAAGATACAAATCGCAGCCCTTCAGTGGTTCAGGTATCACGACATAATTTAGTCGGCGATTGAAGCAGGCATATAGAGTTCATGCGCCTAGCAGGCTGCAGAATGTTTCTCCTCTCAAGATTTTCGCTATATTCTCAAATTATGGATGTTACCTAAGCTGAAATTCTGGTTGAACCTTTCTGTTTAATGGTTGTTGTCGTATCTGGCACAACATTATGCTGAACGTTTCTACCATTGTGTGGAATTTTGGACTTTTACAAATTTTCTGGATTATTCGAGACTTTCAATCTGCGCCCAGTCCCGAACCCATCAGACCACGCAGCGAAGTCCGCTGTCTTCACAGTGTTACTTTCCCGCCCAATACAAGGATATACCAATCGTGCAGATCAGCTGATGCAATTTCTCGAAAGTCTGCGAGACGCCACATTGAATTCTCATCACATGGACATGTTAATTACTTACTCTCCCAATACGTTGCGACAACGGAGTGCATATCACTTCCAACCACTCAGACTGAACGTTTTTGGCTCGTACTGTCTCCCTATGGGTACAGCCAATTAGTTCTACTCAATGGACGAATACCGACCAGAGAAAACGTCGTCGATTCAAACGCAGACGCGGATCGAGAGAGGGCCGTCGGAAAAGGCGCTTCATATCCGTCATCACTAGAAACAGTCTTTGTGATGAGCGTTCTGATTATAAATTCCGCTCATCCATTTCGGAAAATTGGATTAACCTGCATCAACATCAAAATGAAAATTGTCTTTCCATGGCTTACTTCAATGCTTGTTCGGTTAGGAATAAGACGGCGAAAATTTATAACTTCGTGGTTGACGGTAAATTCGACCTGATATTCATAACGGAATCTTGGCTAAGTTAATCTGGAGATGAACTGATAATGCAGGAAATGATTCCTCCGGGTTATAAGCTGTTCAGCTCGAAAGACCGGACGCGGCGGAGGCATTGTGTTAATTTTCTCGGAGACCCTCGTAGTCAAATCCACCACCATCTCGAAATTCAAATCCTTTGAACTCTGTGAATTCGTGTCAGATTATCCGGTCGTTCTGTAACTCTCCTATGTCTGTACCGACCACCACCACATACAATAAATACACTAAACAAATCGATGTTCTTAACTGAGTTCACAAAAATCTTGGATAGTTACGTTGGATATCAAAGACAATTGTTTATTCTCGGCGACTTCAATTTCTATTTTGATTCGACAACTGACAGTGACGTTAACGCCATAAAAATTTGAATGGATGATTCGGGCATGAAACAACTTGTATCCGTACCTACGCACAGACAAAACCATATTTTGGACTGGATGATTGTTCGCAAAACCTACCCTCAACCCACATACCTCACGGTGCAGGACATCGATTTATCTGACCGCTTCTTGGTAACTCTCAAACCAGACATTGTGTGTCCCATATCACTTAAACGAACCACTACCTCTCGAGATTTGAAGTCCATCGACAGTGTTAAATTTTCCGGTGATCTAGTTTCTAGTTTCTACACCCATCCAAGGAAATCCCCTCTTCAGTGGTTCATTAATCTACGTACTTTGCTGGATGGTCATGCGCCTTTAGTCACACGCAAAATTCGATGTCGTCCATCTATCCCGTGGTTCAATGATGAAATAAAGAGTGCCAAAGCTGATAAGCGGCATGCTGGGAGGAAATGGCGAAAATCCGGTCTAACAGTTGATCGTCAAATATATGTTGAAAAGAACAATCGTATGAATCAAATGACTAGATCTGCCCGTTCGGAATATTATAACTCTAAAATCCCGAATGCTAAATATCAACAAAAGTGCGTTTTCCAAAACCTTTCATCTGCAATATGGAGTCCCTCATGGATATGTCCTGGGCCTGTCTTGTACTTAATCTGCACCAAACCACTTGGTGAGATCATCAGGAGACAAAGTGTCTCTGTGCATATGTATTCTGATGATAATCAGCTTTACATTTCTGGTGATAACCCCTATTTTCTTCTCACTGTAATGGAAAACTGCATCGGTTCTGTGAAATCGTGGATGTTGGCTAATAAACTAAAATTAAATAGTGACAAAACTGAAGTAATGTGGGTGTCTAAGCCGTCATACAAAAGGTGGGCATAGATGTTATGACTATTGATGGTAACCAAATTTATTTCTCAGATAGCGCGAAGAACCTTGGTGTATTTTTGGATAGATCACTCTCTATGACATCACATATTAGCCAGATATGCAAGGCAATATACATTGAACTTCGAAAACTGGGTCAAATGAGGAATTACATAAACACTAACTCAGCTAAAAAATAAAAATACTGCTGCAAGGATAGTTCTGTGTCGTAAAAGAACTGACGACATAGATGAAATGTTGCAAGAATTACATTGGCTACCTGTGACAGATAGGATTATTTATAAACTTGTTACATATGCATATTAAGCAACCCATGGCTCAAAAGCTCTTCCAGCATACTTTGAACAGTGATATCATTGTTCCGTATGTCCCACACCGATCACTTCGTTCAGAGGACAAACTTCTTTTGACACCATCTGGTGCTAATTTGATCACGGTTGGTTAACCGATCTTTCAAAGTAACATGCGCAAATGCATGGAATCCTCTGCCATTGAACATAAAAGAGTCACCATCTCTTGACGACTTTAAAAGGTTATTGAAAACTTACTTGTTTGCGCGGCGTTTCAGAAAATGACTTTGATATTGTGTATATTTATATTTCATGTTTATGTTTATGTCAAGCGCTTAGGGCCCGATTATCGTGGATAAGCGCTATACAAATATTATTATTATTTTTTTTATTATTATATAGGCCCAACAATCGGCCCGGGTTCGAAGAGAACAACCACATTCAATCATCACTCATTGGTATCCCACGTTCGGACGATGAACGAGGGTGGGGTGTCCGGTGTTGATAATTTATTAATTGATGAAAAACATGAAATGAAAGCAAACAGAATGGACAACGAAAGCAATGTGCACTGGTACATGTAAACGGTGTTGAGTACATGGATGGAAGCTGATCTGACATTTTATGTGTGGAACTTTCGCGCCTCACCAAAACAAATATTCAAGCATCCGTATCCAATGGAACGCAAACGTATCAACAGCCATTTCCTAATGAACTAGTTTCTTCAATTTTCTACGAATAATCGCCTATTTCAGCATGAGGCTTACGAGCCGCGGCCAATTCTGGGTGGATGTATCAACGGCCGCACTGTGAGAATACGAGGCAGAATGAACGGAGAACGGTAAGTTAAATTCTGACCTGGAATCATACTCCTTATGTTACATCACGTTGCTATGGCGGCGATTTGGTCCTGCAGTTTTGTCACTAACACAATCAGATGCAACGGACTGACTTGATTACCTGATTGATTGTTTATTGCAAAGTCGTCAATTAAGGCGAAACATGCTATAACATATATACAATATTTACAATAAAACATCCCTGAACGCGATATATTGCCAGTCGCGAAACAGTACGTACTCTGTGAATATATTAATCATTCTAACTCCAGTATCAATCGTTTAACTTGAATAGTAGGAACACCATTTACAAAATGACTTGAAGATCAATTGTGGTTATTGTATTTTGACCGGCAGAGTAAGCAAAGAATGTGTGTGAAACCCAAAGGAATTTACACGAACTTTGTTTCATTATACTGCCGGTGAAAACCAATGATCTCAATCAATCTTCGAGTCAGTTATTATAATGATATACCAGTACATTTTAATAGAACATCAATTACATTAAGAATTTTTCAATTTGTACTAAAATAATTGTAAGCAACATATTATTCCATGCGCTGGTATGACTCGTGGACCCCCAACTACTTAACTTCCTCGGTATTTTCATGTGTATCCTAATATGCACTGTTCAGGAAAAATTATGTTAACAGCAACTATTTTGGGTCCTACTGTACCTACTGAGTCAAAGTTTAGCCTTACTCGGTTACCATTGTTTTCTTCGAAAATAAGCAGAGGCAATTCAATTGTTTATTTTTTGATTGGTATTAACTATTCATCATATATGTCAACACGCATTACATATTGACCGCGTCTGTTAAGTAGTTTTCATGGTCCATGGTGCGGAGTTTTCAATAACACTTATGAGCCAATTTCGTCATCATATTATGTGGCAAAATATATTGCGAAATATATTTGACCCAACCAAGTTATTGCGGTCGATGGTTGGTTAAGGGTTGTGTCAGATAATAATACATGGTTTTGGTACATTTAAGACGAACTATGCGGGTATCTAACATCCATAAAACATATCACAACACTACAATGCAAATTATGCCGAAGAAAGATCATCAGAAAATATCAAAATCTCCTATCGTTCTCGCCATAACGTTGTTCAACGTCAATGACGTCATGAAAAAAGCAGGCCAGCGAAAGACGATGAAACGGATGTCTTGGTTTCCCTTATGTTGACGGCTCGAGACGTACATGTAAGCATGTTATATGTTGCGCGGCTCTCTGACCAATAAACGATGTGGTTTCTTACTGGAGGCGGAATATGTATATGTTGTGATGTAATATCTTCCATGAGTGGGTTTTTTCGTTTCAGGTTTGTGTTTCTTATTCACGGAAATGAACATGGAGAAGATTACGCACTAAAAGTTTCAGTAGAGATCGATCACAATAGAGTCATTTTTCACTGTCGCCTGGGTGCAATGTGGTCTGTAATCCTAGCCACAAGTTCGCCGCTGCCGTTCGTTGTTGGTAAGAATTTCACTGCTGAATGCCGAGCCGACGCCAACATGATGCAGGTAAGACGGTGATGTACTTGGTTACATGTCATAACGTGATACAGAGTTACCCTCTCACCCCGCCCAAAAAAACAACATCATGTTGCAGGAAGACGGTGACGTTAATAGTGACATGTCACAATTCAAAATATAGTCGCTCCCGACGCCAACGTCATACATGTAAGACGATGACTTAGCTAGTGATGTCACATTAACTCACTAAACATAGTTGCCCCCATCGACGCCAACATGATGCATGTAAGACGATCACGAAGACAGCGCCATGTCAACTTGCATATTAGTCGGATTCCTTATGTCATTTTGCATTTTTGGTTTGTTAAAAGCGATCTGAAAACGGATTATGTATGCGTAATTAGTAGGTGTGTTTTCAGGATTGACTTGTTTCAAATCTTGAATTCTGGCGGGTCGGCCTAAATTGGGGTCAACATAATTTAGAGAGCGTTTCGTATTTACAGAAAACGATAGATGTTGCCATCAAGCGTATGGTGATCGGTGCGATTTGAAGGTTATCAGAACTACTAGCTATGACCGTTACGTGTATTTTTGAAAATTTTGATGTGATAAGTTCATTCTTGCTAGCTACAGTTGCGATCAAAATTTAACACTGGACCCTATGGAGATTCTAGTATTTTGGATAAATGGCGTCATTTGCATATGATGATGTGCTCGTACTGGTACTCCTACTAAAAATACTAAGTATGAACCACAGACGTAGTTTAAAAAAGATTGGATGTGATCAGATGATTCTTGCTGGCCACAGTTCCGATCAAAATTTAACACTGAACCCTATGGAGAATGTTGTGATATGCTCAAACGTTGATTGTAATATCACTTACTGGCGATCGTGTGCAAACTATATATAAAGATTAACACTCGTGTTTGACCCATTTTAACTATCCGTTATTTATTAGATGCAATATATGATACAGTTATTCCTCAAGATACAGTAATTGGCAAAAGTAAGTGTCGAATGGTTTTGTAATTTCGATAATATGCAGTCTGTTGAGTCAAACGAAAATATCCCCAACAAGACTGAAGTTTCACGATGTAATTACATATTAAATTATTGTTTTATTTGATACTTGTCTGTCTTGTCCACTGACCAGTTTTTGAAGCCACATCGTTGATTATAACGGGATGTATAGGTCACAAACACACAGGTATAGTTGTTAGTTGTTCACAATCATTAACACCATTGTTGTCATCGGAGTCTATCCCACACACACTGTGAGGTTCTGTGTTTTCGCAGGATTTGTGCTACTGACAAGTGGACATTTTGGTGCCGCTGAGATCTTTACTATAGCAGTATAGGCTTTGCTTTCACACTTATCATGCCAGTTACATTTGGCGAACTTCAGTACAGCGACTGAAACCGAACATTCGCCATCAATATTCTAACTACAATTAATCTTCACACTTCATGTATAGCTGTGACAATCAAGTAAATTCGAATTTCCACTAAAGTAAATCTTAATGAGTAAAATAGATATAAACTATAATTGCATTTTCCTGCAAATTCCGAGTAGGTGCTTATTAACCGTTACTGAGGAGCTATCGGGTGGCAAAGTCTTCCGATCGTATAATGATCAGTGGCCTATGCAGAACATGCATGCACAATTTTAGCCATACATGTGCCCAACTTTGAACAAAACCAGCACAATGGCATTAGACACTGACTAATATTAAATTAAGGCAAAAATACCAATGAATGATTAGTTGACCATTGTGGTATTTGATTAGCAACCGTTGCTAATCTTAAATAAGACATTTGGTTCACTCTGATGGTCAGGTATATATCAAATTTCACATTTGAGTATTAACTGCATCGGAAACGCGAACACTGGTGTTGAATTATACAATATAAGCTATAAGTGCAATTTCCAGTCAATTCCCGGTAGTTGGCTAGGCTAAGTTTCTCGATCTTATAATTATCAATGGCTCATGTGGCACCGACCTGTACAGTTTCATATATGTGTCACCATTTGAACCAATATCATCCGACTATAGACACTACGGGGAAATATCACGACCCAGAGTGTTGGTCGCCAGGGGAATTCACGGTTCAAAGCCCAAGTATATTCTTGGGGGAGAACGATCCATTCAGCCTAAGTCGATGGTTTATTCACAACAGATGGAGTCATGATACATTATGAAGGATGATGGAAGGTTCCCCTCAACTATGTTCTTCGACACTGGTATGCAGAAACCAACATGCACGACTTCATTCTCTTCGCGATCTTGTCGCACCATTATCATGTCAGCATAAGATATATTGAACCCTCTCCTCACAATATAATCAATAGCGACAATTGTCCTTCCAGTAAAAGCACGTATACTTGTCGCAAAATGAGAAAATTATAGTAAACTTTATGGTGAAATTGACAACAAGTGTCATTATTATTCTATCCCATTAATCGTGAGTCATATGCAAGTCTGTTTAAGCTTTGTCCATACACTGTGTCACTTGCATCTTGATGTGTTGTACTATATATAAGACCAAGCATATAATGTACATATCTGTCTTCTTGTAAATAAATTTTCTCTTCGAAAGTGTCCTAAGATGTCTTGCCTATATATACTAACAATTTATTTCATTCTTGTGACTAAGGATTTGAGGGAGTGATTTGTTATGTTGACTAACATGTTAATTGAATATGCGAAACATGTACCCCGGGGGTGTATTGAGTGGATGGAGAAAGTTTCTTTTTTGTCATCAGATCAACATAATTTCAACTCCCAATTTGGATAAACCCGACCAGGATTTATAGAACAACAACTAATCTATGCCCAGCAATGTTTAGCAATACATATGGACATGATAGCATTGTTTAAAAATTCGAAACCATACCACCCTATTCACATGCATGGCTAAACATATTATTCGCATAGATGAGTTGTTGCAGTTGTTACATTGATGTTGGTCGGGTTTCTCCAAATTTAATACTAAAACAGAATGCACCATAGCTTGGCATTGAAATATAAGCAATTCTACGTGACAGAACAAATTTAACAAACAGTGACTGCCACTTACTTATATATGACTTGCAGATTTGTTACCACTCATATCCGTATTATGCGGTACTTCGTCCTGGCAATAAACATTAATTTTGTCAATTGATAAAAAAACACCATCAATCAATTTAAAACGACATCCTGAAACTTTAGTCTTGATAAACATTACATTTGTAGAATAGTGGAAATTATCACTGAAGCACGTGGTTTTAACGTATATGATTGATGTGAACCACATTGTTTTTTTTATCAATTACTGTATCTGGAGGCCTCACTATATTGCAAGTTAAATTTGTAAAATCACATATAGTTACAGTAGATTAAATGTAAGAGCCATGCATATATGATAGCCATTAATTTCCATCACTGTGAACATTTGAGTAAATTGTCAAACTCTCTATATGGTTCAACGTTAAATTTTGATCGCAACTGTAGTACTGAACCCACGGAGACTTATCTGACGATACCAATATTCTCAAAAATACATTTCAGAGTCATACTTGATATATGTGCATAATTTCAACTCGCACAATTCATGATAAGGCTAATCGTGTTAGTTAATATTTGTTATAACCTGGAAACGCTCTTTAAATTCTTAAAACCGCCCAAACAATTTGTTTCCACTAACACTAAGACTGAAATCAGGTAGACTCTGAAAGTAGACCGCCATATTTGATATTTTTGTTAATTTCAACTCGCACAGTCCACCAAAAGGTTAGTTATGAGGATTAATATTTGTATAATAAGTAAACGCTCTTTAAATTCTTAAAACAGTTCAAAAACACTTTTTCCAATAAAATTTCAACTCGACACAGGTAGACTCTGAAAGTAGTCTGATAAATAAACGTTTCGCATGTCGTGTTTGACAATCCGAAATTGCGCGACGGTTTTTTTTTACCAAAGGAATCTGACTTGTGAAATCAGCTAGGGTGGGGTAGGGTTAGCTTTTCTGCGATATCTTTACCAAAAATTGATGTATCGGAATTTTGTTTGTGAAATATGATCAAGATATTCTTGTATATTGTTCATGTTTGTCTATATGTAAGTAGCTATTTTCGGTTTTTATAACTAATTTTGGGGTGGGCCACCCTACCGCACATTTTATTTTGTCAAAATCGGTTCATAAATACCAAAACGGATATGGTTGCCACTTTGGCCACCTACTGTGGCAACCGTATGGGCTAGAGGGGTGCTGTTTTCGGTTTTTATATCTAATTTTGGGGTGGGCCACCCTACCGAACATTTTATTTGGTCAAAATCGGTTCATAAATACCGAAACGGCTATGGTTGCCACTTTGGCCACCTACTGTGGCAACCGTATGGGCTAGAGGGTGCGGTTTTTGGTTTTTATATCTAATTTTGGGGTGGGCCACCCTACCGCACATTTTATTTGTTCAAAATCGGTTAATAAATACCAAAACGGCTATGATTGCCACTTTGGCCACCTACTGTGGCAACCGTATGGGCTAGAGGGGTGCTGTTTTAGGTTTTTATATCTAATTTTGTGGTGGGCCACCCTACCGCAACTTTTATTTGGTCAAAATCGGTTCATAAATACCAAAACGGCTATGGTTGCCACTTTGGCCATCTACTGTGGCAACCGTATGGGATAGAGGGATGCGGTTTTTGGTTTTTATATCTAATTTTGGGTTTGGCCACCCTAACGCACCGTTTATTTGGTCAAAATCGGTTCATAAATAACAAAACGGCTATGGTTTCCACTTTGGCCATCTACTGTGGCAACCGTATGGGATAGAGGGATGCGGTTTTTGGTTTTTATATCTAATTTTGGGTTGGGCCACCCTAACGCACCGTTTATTTGGTCAAAATCGGTTCATAAATACCGAAACGGCTATGGTTGCCACTTTGGCCACCTACTGTGGCAACCGTATGGGTTAGAGGGTGCGGTTTTCGGTTTTTATATCTAATTTTGGGGTGGGCCACCCTACCGCACATTTTATTTGGTCAAAATCGGTTCAAAAATACCAAAACGGCTATGGTTGCCACTTTGGCCACCTACTGTGGCAACCGTATGGGCTAGAGGGTGCTGTTTTCGGTTTTTATATCTAATTTTGGGGTGGGCCACCCTACCGCACCGTTTATTTGGTCAAAATCGGTTCATAAACACCGAAACGGCTATGGTTGCCACTTTGGCCACCTACTGTGGCAACCGTATGGGCTAGAGGGATGCGGTTTTCGGTTTTTATATCTAATTTTGGGGTGGGCCACCCTACCGCACATTTTATTTGGTCAAAATCGGTTCATAAATACCAAAACGGCTATGGTTGCCACTTTGGCCACCTACTGTGGCAACCGTATGGTCTAGAGGGATGCTATTTTCGGTTTTTATATCTAATTTTGGGGTGGGCCACCCTGCCGCAACTTTTATTTGGTCAAAATCGGTTTATAAATACCAAAACGGCTATGGTTGCCACTTTGGCCACCTACTGTGGCAACCGTATGGGCTAGAGGGGTGCGGTTTTTGGTTTTTATATCTAATTTTGGGGTGGGCCACCCTACCGCACATTCTATTTGGTCAAAATCGGTTCATAAATACCAAAACGGCTATGGTTGCCACTTTGGCCACCTACTGTGGCAACCGTATGGGCTAGAGGGGTGCTATTTTCGGTTTTTATAACTAAGTTTGGGGTGGGCCACCCTACCGCACATTCTATTTGGTCAAAATCGGTTCATAAATACCAAAACGGCTATGGTTGCCACTTTGGCCACCTACTGTGGCAACCGTATGGGCTAGAGGGGTGCTATTTTCGGTTTTTATAACTAAGTTTGGGGTGGGCCACCATACCGCACATTTTATTTAGTCAAAATCGGTTCATACATACCAAAACGGCTATGGTTGCCACTTTGGCCACCTACTGTGGCAACCGTATGGGCTAGAGGGGTGCTGTTTTGGGTTTTTATATCTAATTTTGGGGTGAGCCACCCTACCGAACATTTTATTTGGTCAAAATCGGTTCATAAATACCGAAACGGCTATGGTTGCCACTTTGGCCACCTACTGTGGCAACCGTATGGGCTAAAGGGGTGCGGTTTTTGGTTTGTATAACTAATTTTGGGGTGGGCCACCCTACCGAACATTTTATTTGGTCAAAATCGGTTCATAAATACCGAAACGGCTATGGTTGCCACTTTGGTCACCTACTGTGGCAACCGTATGGGCTAGAGGGGTGCGGTTTTCGGTTTTTATATCTAATTTTGGGGTGGGCCACCCTACCGCACATTTTATTTGGTCAAAATCGGTTCATAAATACCAAAACCGCTATGGTTGCCACTTTGGCCACCTACTGTGGCAACCGTATGGGCTAGAGGGTGCTGTTTTCGGTTTTTATATATAATTTTGGGGTGGGCCACCCTACCGCACATTTTATTTGGTCAAAATCGGTTCATAAATACCAAAACGGCTATGGTTGCCACTTTGGCCACCTACTGTGGCAACCGTATGAGCTAGAGGGTGCTGTTTTCGGTTTTTATATCTAATTTTGGGGTGGGCCACCCTGCCGCAACTTTTATTTGGTCAAAATCGGTTTATAAATACCAAAACGGCTATGGTTGCCACTTTGGCCACCTACTGTGGCAACCGTATGGGCTAGAGGGGTGCGGTTTTTAGTTTTTATATCTAATTTTGGGGTGGGCCACCCTACCGAACATTCTATTTGGTCAAAATCGGTTCATAAATACCGAAACCGCTATGGTTGCCACTTTGGCCACCTACTGTGACAACCGTATGGGCTAAAGGGGTGCGGTTTTTGGTTTTTATAACTAATTTTGGGGTGGGCCACCCTACCGCACATTCTATTTGGTCAAATTCGGTTCATAAATACCGAAACGGCTATGGTTGCCACTTTGGCCACCTACTGTGGCAACCGTATGGGCTAAAGGGGTGCGGTTTTTGGTTTTTATAACTAATTTTGGGGTGGGCCACCCTACCGAACATTTTATTTGGTCAAAATCGGTTCATAAATACCGAAACGGCTATGGTTGCCATTTTGGCCACCTACTGTGGCAACGGTATGGGCTAAAGGGGTGCGGTTTTTGGTTTTTATAACTAATTTTGGAGTGGGCCACCCTACCGAACATTTTATTTGGTCAAAATCGGTTCATAAATACCGAAACGGCTATGGTTGCCACTTTGGCCACCTAGAGGGGTACGGTTTTCGGTTTTTATATCTAATTTTGGGGTGGGCCACCCTACCGCTCATTTTATTTGGTCAAAATCGGTTCATAAATACCAAAACCGCTATGGTTGCCACTTTGGCCACCTACTGTGGCAACCGTATGGGCTAGAGGGTGCTGTTTTCGGTTTTTATATATAATTTTGGGGTGGGCCACCCTACCGCACATTTTATTTGGTCAAAATCGGTTCATAAATACCAAAACGGCTATGGTTGCCACTTTGGCCACCTACTGTGGCAACCGTATGGGCTAGAGGGTGCTGTTTTCGGTTTTTATATCTAATTTTGGGGTGGGCCACGCTACCGAACATTTTATTTGGTCAAAATCGGTTCATAAATACCGAAACGGCTATGGTTGCCACTTTGGCCACCTACTGTGGCAACCGTATGGGCTAGAGGGGTGCGGTTTTCGGTTTTTATATCTAATATTTTGGGGTGGGCCACCCTACCGCACATTTTATTTGGTCAAAATCGGTTCATAAATACCAAAACGGCTATGGTTGCCACTTTGGCCACCTACTGTGGCAACCGTATGGGCTAGAGGGATGCGGTTTTCGGTTGTTATATCTAATTTTGGGGTGGGCCACCCTACCGCACATTTTATTTGGTCAAAATCGGTTCATAAATACCAAAACGGCTATGGTTGCCACTTTGGCCACCTACTGTGGCAACCGTATGGTCTAGAGGGGTGCTATTTTCGGTTTTTATATCTAATTTTGGGGTGGGCCACCCTACCGAACATTTTATTTGGTAAAAATCGGTTCATAAATACCGAAACGGCTATGGTTGCCACTTTGGCCACCTACTGTGGCAACCGTATGGGCTAGAGGGGTGCGGTTTTTGGTTTTTATATCTAATTTTGGGGTGGGCCACCCTGCCGCAACTTTTATTTGGTCAAAATCGGTTTATAAATACCAAAACGGCTATGGTTGCCACTTTGGCCACCTACTGTGGCAACCGTATGGGCTAGAGGGGTGCGGTTTTTAGTTTTTATATCTAATTTTGGGGTGGGCCACCCTACCGCACATTCTATTTGGTCAAAATCGGTTCATAAATACCGAAACCGCTATGGTTGCCACTTTGGCCACCTACTGTGGCAACCGTATGGGCTAAAGGGGTGCGGTTTTTGGTTTTTATAACTAATTTTGGGGTGGGCCACCCTACCGCACATTTTATTTGGTCAAAATCGGTTCATAAATACCGAAACGGCTATGGTTGCCACTTTGGCCACCTACTGTGGCAACCGTATGGGCTAGAGGGATGCGGTTTTTGGTTTTTATATCTAATTTTGGGGTGGGCCACCCTACCGCACATTCTATTTGGTCAAAATCGGTTCATAAATACCGAAACGGCTATGGTTGCCACTTTGGCCACCTACTGTGGCAACCGTATGGGCTAAAGGGGTGCGGTTTTTGGTTTTTATAACTAATTTTGGGGTGGGCCACCCTACCGAACATTTTATTTGGTCAAAATCGGTTCATAAATACCGAAACGGCTATGGTTGCCATTTTGGCCACCTACTGTGGCAACCGTATGGGCTAAAGGGGTGCGGTTTTTGGTTTTTATAACTAATTTTGGGGTGGGCCACCCTACCGAACATTTTATTTGGTCAAAATCGGTTCATAAATACCGAAACGGCTATGGTTGCCACTTTGGCCACCTACTGTGGCAACCGTATGGGATAGAGGGGTACGGTTTTCGGTTTTTATATCTAATTTTGGGGTGGGCCACCCTACCGCACATTTTATTTGGTCAAAATCGGTTCATAAATACCAAAACCGCTATGGTTGCCACTTTGGCCACCTACTGTGGCAACCGTATGGGCTAGAGGGTGCTGTTTTCGGTTTTTATATATAATTTTGGGGTGGGCCACCCTACCGCACATTTTATTTGGTCAAAATCGGTTCATAAATACCAAAACGGCTATGGTTGCCACTTTGGCCACCTACTGTGGCAACCGTATGGGCTAGAGGGTGCGGTTTTTGGTTTTTATATCTAATTTTGGGGTGGGCCACCCTACCGCACATTTTATTTGTTCAAAATCGGTTAATAAATACCAAAACGGCTATGATTGCCACTTTGGCCATCTACTGTGGCAACCGTATGGGATAGAGGGATGCGGTTTTTGGTTTTTATATCTAATTTTGGGTTGGGCCACCCTAACGCACCGTTTATTTGGTCAAAATCGGTTCATAAATACCGAAACGGCTATGGTTGCCACTTTGGCCACCTACTGTGGCAACCGTATGGGTTAGAGGGTGCGGTTTTCGGTTTTTATATCTAATTTTGGGGTGGGCCACCCTACCGCACATTTTATTTGGTCAAAATCGGTTCAAAAATACCAAAACGGCTATGGTTGCCACTTTGGCCACCTACTGTGGCAACCGTATGGGCTAGAGGGTGCTGTTTTCGGTTTTTATATCTAATTTTGGGGTGGGCCACCCTACCGCACCGTTTATTTGGTCAAAATCGGTTCATAAACACCGAAACGGCTATGGTTGCCACTTTGGCCACCTACTGTGGCAACCGTATGGGCTAGAGGGATGCGGTTTTCGGTTTTTATATCTAATTTTGGGGTGGGCCACCCTACCGCACATTTTATTTGGTCAAAATCGGTTCATAAATACCAAAACGGCTATGGTTGCCACTTTGGCCACCTACTGTGGCAACCGTATGGTCTAGAGGGGTGCTATTTTCGGTTTTTATATCTAATTTTGGGGTGGGCCACCCTGCCGCAACTTTTATTTGGTCAAAATCGGTTTATAAATACCAAAACGGCTATGGTTGCCACTTTGGCCACCTACTGTGGCAACCGTATGGGCTAGAGGGGTGCGGTTTTTGGTTTTTATATCTAATTTTGGGGTGGGCCACCCTACCGCACATTCTATTTGGTCAAAATCGGTTCATAAATACCAAAACGGCTATGGTTGCCACTTTGGCCACCTACTGTGGCAACCGTATGGGCTAGAGGGGTGCTATTTTCGGTTTTTATAACTAAGTTTGGGGTGGGCCACCCTACCGCACATTCTATTTGGTCAAAATCGGTTCATAAATACCAAAACGGCTATGGTTGCCACTTTGGCCACCTACTGTGGCAACCGTATGGGCTAGAGGGGTGCTATTTTCGGTTTTTATAACTAAGTTTGGGGTGGGCCACCATACCGCACATTTTATTTAGTCAAAATCGGTTCATACATACCAAAACGGCTATGGTTGCCACTTTGGCCACCTACTGTGACAACCGTATGGGCTAGAGGGGTGCTGTTTTGGGTTTTTATATCTAATTTTGGGGTGAGCCACCCTACCGAACATTTTATTTGGTCAAAATCGGTTCATAAATACCGAAACGGCTATGGTTGCCACTTTGGCCACCTACTGTGGCAACCGTATGGGCTAAAGGGGTGCGGTTTTTGGTTTGTATAACTAATTTTGGGGTGGGCCACCCTACCGAGCATTTTATTTGGTCAAAATCGGTTCATAAATACCGAAACGGCTATGGTTGCCACTTTGGTCACCTACTGTGGCAACCGTATGGGCTAGAGGGGTGCGGTTTTCGGTTTTTATATCTAATTTTGGGGTGGGCCACCCTACCGCACATTTTATTTGGTCAAAATCGGTTCATAAATACCAAAACCGCTATGGTTGCCACTTTGGCCACCTACTGTGGCAACCGTATGGGCTAGAGGGGTGCGGTTTTTGGTTTTTATATCTAATTTTGGGGTGGGCCACCCTACCGCACATTCTATTTGGTCAAAATCGGTTCATAAATACCGAAACCGCTATGGTTGCCACTTTGGCCACCTACTGTGGCAACCGTATGGGCTAGAGGGTGCTGTTTTCGGTTTTTATATATAATTTTGGGGTGGGCCACCCTACCGCACATTTTATTTGGTCAAAATCGGTTCATAAATACCAAAACGGCTATGGTTGCCACTTTGGCCACCTACTGTGGCAACCGTATGGGCTAGAGGGTGCGGTTTTTGGTTTTTATATCTAATTTTGGGGTGGGCCACCCTACCGCACATTTTATTTGTTCAAAATCGGTTAATAAATACCAAAACGGCTATGATTGCCACTTTGGCCATCTACTGTGGCAACCGTATGGGATAGAGGGATGCGGTTTTTGGTTTTTATATCTAATTTTGGGTTGGGCCACCCTAACGCACCGTTTATTTGGTCAAAATCGGTTCATAAATACCGAAACGGCTATGGTTGCCACTTTGGCCACCTACTGTGGCAACCGTATGGGTTAGAGGGTGCGGTTTTCGGTTTTTATATCTAATTTTGGGGTGGGCCACCCTACCGCACATTTTATTTGGTCAAAATCGGTTCAAAAATACCAAAACGGCTATGGTTGCCACTTTGGCCACCTACTGTGGCAACCGTATGGGCTAGAGGGTGCTGTTTTCGGTTTTTATATCTAATTTTGGGGTGGGCCACCCTACCGCACCGTTTATTTGGTCAAAATCGGTTCATAAACACCGAAACGGCTATGGTTGCCACTTTGACCACCTACTGTGGCAACCGTATGGGCTAGAGGGATGCGGTTTTCGGTTTTTATATCTAATTTTGGGGTGGGCCACCCTACCGCACATTTTATTTGGTCAAAATCGGTTCATAAATACCAAAACGGCTATGGTTGCCACTTTGGCCACCTACTGTGGCAACCGTATGGTCTAGAGGGGTGCTATTTTCGGTTTTTATATCTAATTTTGGGGTGGGCCACCCTGCCGCAACTTTTATTTGGTCAAAATCGGTTTATAAATACCAAAACGGCTATGGTTGCCACTTTGGCCACCTACTGTGGCAACCGTATGGGCTAGAGGGGTGCGGTTTTTGGTTTTTATATCTAATTTTGGGGTGGGCCACCCTACCGCACATTATATTTGGTCAAAATCGGTTCATAAATACCAAAACGGCTATGGTTGCCACTTTGGCCACCTACTGTGGCAACCGTATGGGCTAGAGGGGTGCTATTTTCGGTTTTTATAACTAAGTTTGGGGTGGGCCACCCTACCGCACATTATATTTGGTCAAAATCGGTTCATAAATACCAAAACGGCTATGGTTGCCACTTTGGCCACCTACTGTGGCAACCGTATGGGCTAGAGGGGTGCTATTTTCGGTTTTTATAACTAAGTTTGGGGTGGGCCACCATACCGCACATTTTATTTAGTCAAAATCGGTTCATACATACCAAAACGGCTATGGTTGCCACTTTGGCCACCTACTGTGACAACCGTATGGGCTAGAGGGGTGCTGTTTTGGGTTTTTATATCTAATTTTGGGGTGAGCCACCCTACCGAACATTTTATTTGGTCAAAATCGGTTCATAAATACCGAAACGGCTATGGTTGCCACTTTGGCCACCTACTGTGGCAACCGTATGGGCTAAAGGGGTGCGGTTTTTGGTTTGTATAACTAATTTTGGGGTGGGCCACCCTACCGAACATTTTATTTGGTCAAAATCGGTTCATAAATACCGAAACGGCTATGGTTGCCACTTTGGTCACCTACTGTGGCAACCGTATGGGCTAGAGGGGTGCGGTTTTTCGGTTTTTATATCTAATTTTGGGGTGGGCCACCCTACCGCACATTTTATTTGGTCAAAATCGGTTCATAAATACCAAAACCGCTATGGTTGCCACTTTGGCCACCTACTGTGGCAACCGTATGGGCTAAAGGGGTGCGGTTTTTGGTTTTTATAACTAATTTTGGGGTGGGCCACCCTACCGAACATTTTATTTGGTCAAAATCGGTTCATAAATACCGAAACGGCTATGGTTGCCACTTTGGCCACCTACTGTGGCAACCGTATGGGCTAGAGGGGTACGGTTTTCGGTTTTTATATCTAATTTTGGGGTGGGCCACCCTACCGCACATTTTATTTGGTCAAAATCGGTTCATAAATACCAAAACCGCTATGGTTGCCACTTTGGCCACCTACTGTGGCAACCGTATGGGCTAGAGGGTGCTGTTTTCGGTTTTTATATATAATTTTGGGGTGGGCCACCCTACCGCACATTTTATTTGGTCAAAATCGGTTCATAAATACCAAAACGGCTATGGTTGCCACTTTGGCCACCTACTGTGGCAACCGTATGGGCTAGAGGGTGCGGTTTTTGGTTTTTATATCTAATTTTGGGGTGGGCCACCCTACCGCACATTTTATTTGTTCAAAATCGGTTAATAAATACCAAAACGGCTATGATTGCCACTTTGGCCACCTACTGTGGCAACCGTATGGGCTAGAGGGGTGCTGTTTTAGGTTTTTATATCTAATTTTGTGGTGGGCCACCCTACCGCAACTTTTATTTGGTCAAAATCGGTTCATAAATACCAAAACGGCTATGGTTGCCACTTTGGCCATCTACTGTGGCAACCGTATGGGATAGAGGGATGCGGTTTTTGGTTTTTATATCTAATTTTGGGTTTGGCCACCCTAACGCACCGTTTATTTGGTCAAAATCGGTTCATAAATACCAAAACGGCTATGGTTTCCACTTTGGGCATCTACTGTGGCAACCGTATGGGATAGAGGGATGCGGTTTTTGGTTTTTATATCTAATTTTGGGTTGGGCCACCCTAACGCACCGTTTATTTGGTCAAAATCGGTTCATAAATACCGAAACGGCTATGGTTGCCACTTTGGCCACCTACTGTGGCAACCGTATGGGTTAGAGGGTGCGGTTTTCGGTTTTTATATCTAATTTTGGGGTGGGCCACCCTACCGCACATTTTATTTGGTCAAAATCGGTTCAAAAATACCAAAACGGCTATGGTTGCCACTTTGGCCACCTACTGTGGCAACCGTATGGGCTAGAGGGTGCTGTTTTCGGTTTTTATATCTAATTTTGGGGTGGGCCACCCTACCGCACCGTTTATTTGGTCAAAATCGGTTCATAAACACCGAAACGGCTATGGTTGCCACTTTGGCCACCTACTGTGGCAACCGTATGGGCTAGAGGGATGCGGTTTTCGGTTTTTATATCTAATGTTGGGGTGGGCCACCCTACCGCACATTTTATTTGGTCAAAATCGGTTCATAAATACCAAAACGGCTATGGTTGCCACTTTGGCCACCTACTGTGGCAACCGTATGGTCTAGAGGGGTGCTATTTTCGGTTTTTATATCTAATTTTGGGGTGGGCCACCCTGCCGCAACTTTTATTTGGTCAAAATCGGTTTATAAATACCAAAACGGCTATGGTTGCCACTTTGGCCACCTACTGTGGCAACCGTATGGGCTAGAGGGGTGCGGTTTTTGGTTTTTATATCTAATTTTGGGGTGGGCCACCCTACCGCACATTCTATTTAGTCAAAATCGGTTCATAAATACCAAAACGGCTATGGTTGCCACTTTGGCCACCTACTGTGGCAACCGTATGGGCTAGAGGGGTGCTATTTTCGGTTTTTATAACTAAGTTTGGGGTGGGCCACCCTACCACACATTCTATTTGGTCAAAATCGGTTCATAAATACCAAAACGGCTATGGTTGCCACTTTGGCCACTTACTGTGGCAACCGTATGGGCTAGAGGGGTGCTATTTTCGGTTTTTATAACTAAGTTTGGGGTGGGCCACCATACCGCACATTTTATTTAGTCAAAATCGGTTCATACATACCAAAACGGCTATGGTTGCCACTTTGGCCACCTACTGTGGCAACCGTATGGGCTAGAGGGGTGCTGTTTTGGGTTTTTATATCTAATTTTGGGGTGAGCCACCCTACCGAACATTTTATTTGGTCAAAATCGGTTCATAAATACCGAAACGGCTATGGTTGCCACTTTGGCCACCTACTGTGGCAACCGTATGGGCTAAAGGGGTGCGGTTTTTGGTTTGTATAACTAATTTTGGGGTGGGCCACCCTACCGAACATTTTATTTGGTCAAAATCGGTTCATAAATACCGAAACGGCTATGGTTGCCACTTTGGTCACCTACTGTGGCAACCGTATGGGCTAGAGGGGTGCGGTTTTCGGTTTTTATATCTAATTTTGGGGTGGGCCACCCTACCGCACATTTTATTTGGTCAAAATCGGTTCATAAATACCAAAACCGCTGTGGTTGCCACTTTGGCCACCTACTGTGGCAACCGTATGGGCTAGAGGGTGCTGTTTTCGGTTTTTATATATAATTTTGGGGTGGGCCACCCTACCGCACATTTTATTTGGTCAAAATCGGTTCATAAATACCAAAACGGCTATGGTTGCCACTTTGGCCACCTACTGTGGCAACCGTATGGGCTAGAGGGTGCTGTTTTCGGTTTTTATATCTAATTTTGGGGTGGGCCACCCTACCGCACCGTTTATTTGGTCAAAATCGGTTTATAAATACCAAAACGGCTATGGTTGCCACTTTGGCCACCTACTGTGGCAACCGTATGGGCTAGAGGGATGCGGTTTTCGGTTGTTATATCTAATTTTGGGGTGGGCCACCCTACCGCACATTTTATTTGGTCAAAATCGGTTCATAAATACCAAAACGGCTATGGTTGCCACTTTGGCCACCTACTGTGGCAACCGTATGGTCTAAAAGGGTGCTATTTTCGGTTTTTATATCTAATTTTGGGGTGGGCCACCCTACCGAACATTTTATTTGGTAAAAATCGGTTCATAAATACCGAAACGGCTATGGTTGCCACTTTGGCCACCTACTGTGGCAACCGTATGGGCTAGAGGGGTGCGGTTTTTGGTTTTTATATCTAATTTTGGGGTGGGCCACCCTGCCGCAACTTTTATTTGGTCAAAATCGGTTTATAAATACCAAAACGGCTATGGTTGCCACTTTGGCCACCTACTGTGGCAACCGTATGGGCTAGAGGGGTGCGGTTTTTAGTTTTTATATCTAATTTTGGGGTGGGCCACCCTACCGCACATTCTATTTGGTCAAAATCAGTTCATAAATACCGAAACCGCTATGGTTGCCACTTTGGCCACCTACTGTGGCAACCGTATGGGCTAAAGGGGTGCGGTTTTTGGTTTTTATAACTAATTTTGGGGTGGGCCACCCTACCGCACATTTTATTTGGTCAAAATCGGTTCATAAATACCGAAACAGCTATGGTTGCCACTTTGGCCACCTACTGTGGCAACCGTATGGGCTAGAGGGGTGCGGTTTTTGGTTTTTATATCTAATTTTGGGGTGGGCCACCCTACCGCACATTCTATTTGGTCAAAATCGGTTCATAAATACCGAAACGGCTATGGTTGCCACTTTGGCCACCTACTGTGGCAACCGTATGGGCTAAAGGGGTGCGGTTTTTGGTTTTTATAACTAATTTTGGGGTGGGCCACCCTACCGAACATTTTATTTGGTCAAAATCGGTTCATAAATACCGAAACGGCTATGGTTGCCATTTTGGCCACCTACTGTGGCAACCGTATGGGCTAAAGGGGTGCGGTTTTTGGTTTTTATAACTAATTTTGGGGTGGGCCACCCTACCGAACATTTTATTTGGTCAAAATCGGTTCATAAATACCGAAACGGCTATGGTTGCCACTTTGGCCACCTACTGTGGCAACCGTATGGGCTAGAGGGGTACGGTTTTCGGTTTTTATATCTAATTTTGGGGTGGGCCACCCTACCGCACATTTTATTTGGTCAAAATCGGTTCATAAATACCAAAACCGCTATGGTTGCCACTTTGGCCACCTACTGTGGCAACCGTATGGGCTAGAGGGTGCTGTTTTCGGTTTTTATATATAATTTTGGGGTGGGCCACCCTACCGCACATTTTATTTGGTCAAAATCGGTTCATAAATACCAAAACGGCTATGGTTGCCACTTTGGCCACCTACTGTGGCAACCGTATGGGCTAGAGGGTGCTGTTTTCGGTTTTTATATATAATTTTGGGGTGGGCCACCCTACCGCACATTTTATTTGGTCAAAATCGGTTCATAAATACCAAAACGGCTTTGGTTGCCACTTTGGCCACCTACTGTGGCAACCGTATGGGCTAGAGGGGTGCTGTTTTCGGTTTTTATATCTAATTTTGGGGTGGGCCACCCTACCGAACTTTTTATTTGCTCAAAATCGGTTCATAAATACCGAAACGGCTATGTTGCCACTTTGGCCACCTACTGTGGCAACCGTATGGGCTAAAGGGGTGCGGTTTTTGGTTTTTATAACTAATTTTGGGGTGGGCCACCCTACCGAACATTTTATTTGGTCAAAATCGGTTCATAAATACCGAAACGGCTATGGTTGCCACTTTGGCCACCTACTGTGGCAACCGTATGGGTTAGAGGGTGCGGTTTTCGGTTTTTATATCTAATTTTGGGGTGGGCCACCCTACCGCACATTTTATTTGGTCAAAATCGGTTCAAAAATACCAAAACGGCTATGGTTGCCACTTTGGCCACCTACTGTGGCAACCGTATGGGCTAGAGGGTGCTGTTTTCGGTTTGTTATATCTAATTTTGGGGTGGGGCCACCCTACCGCACCGTTTATTTGGTCAAAATCGGTTCATAAACACCGAAACGGCTATGGTTGCCACTTTGGCCACCTACTGTGGCAACCGTATGGGCTAGAGGGATGCGGTTTTCGGTTTTTATATCTAATTTTGGGGTGGGCCACCCTACCGCACATTTTATTTGGTCAAAATCGGTCCATAAATACCAAAACGGCTATGGTTGCCACTTTGGCCACCTACTGTGGCAACCGTATGGTCTAGAGGGGTGCTATTTACGGTTTTTATATCTAATTTTGGGGTGGGCCACCCTGCCGCAACTTTTATTTGGTCAAAATCGGTTTATAAATACCAAAACGGCTATGGTTGCCACTTTGGCCACCTACTGTGGCAACCGTATGGGCTAGAGGGGTGCGGTTTTTGGTTTTTATATCTAATTTTGGGGTGGGCCACCCTACCGCACATTCTATTTAGTCAAAATCGGTTCATAAATACCAAAACGGCTATGGTTGCCACTTTGGCCACCTACTGTGGTAACCGTATGGGCTAGAGGGGTGCTATTTTCGGTTTTTATAACTAAGTTTGGGGTGGGCCACCCTACCGCACATTCTATTTGGTCAAAATCGGTTCATAAATACCAAAACGGCTATGGTTGCCACTTTGGCCACCTACTGTGGCAACCGTATGGGCTAGAGGGGTGCTATTTTCGGTTTTTATAACTAAGTTTGGGGTGGGCCACCATACCGCACATTTTATTTACTCAAAATCGGTTCATACATACCAAAACGGCTATGGTTGCCACTTTGGCCACCTACTGTGGCAACCGTATGGGCTAGAGGGGTGCTGTTTTGGGTTTTTATATCTAATTTTGGGGTGAGCCACCCTACCGAACATTTTATTTGGTCAAAATCGGTTCATAAATACCGAAACGGCTATGGTTGCCACTTTGGCCACCTACTGTGGCAACCGTATGGGCTAAAGGGGTGCGGTTTTTGGTTTGTATAACTAATTTTGGGGTGGGCCACCCTACCGAACATTTTATTTGGTCAAAATCGGTTCATAAATACCGAAACGGCTATGGTTGCCACTTTGGTCACCTACTGTGGCAACCGTATGGGCTAGAGGGGTGCGGTTTTCGGTTTTTATATCTAATTTTGGGGTGGGCCACCCTACCGCACATTTTATTTGGTCAAAATCGGTTCATAAATACCAAAACCGCTATGGTTGCCACTTTGGCCACCTACTGTGGCAACCGTATGGGCTAGAGGGTGCTGTTTTCGGTTTTTATATATAATTTTGGGGTGGGCCACCCTACCGCACATTTTATTTGGTCAAAATCGGTTCATAAATACCAAAACGGCTATGGTTGCCACTTTGGCCACCTACTGTGGCAACCGTATGGGCTAGAGGGTGCTGTTTTCGGTTTTTATATCTAATTTTGGGGTGGGCCACCCTACCGCACCGTTTATTTGGTCAAAATCGGTTTATAAATACCAAAACGGCTATGGTTGCCACTTTGGCCACCTACTGTGGCAACCGTATGGGCTAGAGGGATGCGGTTTTCGGTTGTTATATCTAATTTTGGGGTGGGCCACCCTACCGCACATTTTATTTGGTCAAAATCGGTTCATAAATACCAAAACGGCTATGGTTGCCACTTTGGCCACCTACTGTGGCAACCGTATGGTCTAAAAGGGTGCTATTTTCGGTTTTTATATCTAATTTTGGGGTGGGCCACCCTACCGAACATTTTATTTGGTAAAAATCGGTTCATAAATACCGAAACGGCTATGGTTGCCACTTTGGCCACCTACTGTGGCAACCGTATGGGCTAGAGGGGTGCGGTTTTTGGTTTTTATATCTAATTTTGGGGTGGGCCACCCTGCCGCAACTTTTATTTGGTCAAAATCGGTTTATAAATACCAAAACGGCTATGGTTGCCACTTTGGCCACCTACTGTGGCAACCGTATGGGCTAGAGGGGTGCGGTTTTTAGTTTTTATATCTAATTTTGGGGTGGGCCACCCTACCGCACATTCTATTTGGTCAAAATCGGTTCATAAATACCGAAACCGCTATGGTTGCCACTTTGGCCACCTACTGTGGCAACCGTATGGGCTAAAGGGGTGCGGTTTTTGGTTTTTATAACTAATTTTGGGGTGGGCCACCCTACCGCACATTTTATTTGGTCAAAATCGGTTCATAAATACCGAAACGGCTATGGTTGCCACTTTGGCCACCTACTGTGGCAACCGTATGGGCTAGAGGGGTGCGGTTTTTGGTTTTTATATCTAATTTTGGGGTGGGCCACCCTATCGCACATTCTATTTGGTCAAAATCGGTTCATAAATACCGAAACGGCTATGGTTGCCACTTTGGCCACCTACTGTGGCAACCGTATGGGCTAAAGGGGTACGGTTTTTGGTTTTTATAACTAATTTTGGGGTGGGCCACCCTACCGAACATTTTATTTGGTCAAAATCGGTTCATAAATACCGAAACGGCTATGGTTGCCATTTTGGCCACCTACTGTGGCAACCGTATGGGCTAAAGGGGTGCGGTTTTTGGTTTTTATAACTAATTTTGGGGTGGGCCACCCTACCGAACATTTTATTTGGTCAAAATCGGTTCATAAATACCGAAACGGCTATGGTTGCCACTTTGGCCACCTACTGTGGCAACCGTATGGGCTAGAGGGGTACGGTTTTCGGTTTTTATATCTAATTTTGGGGTGGGCCACCCTACCGCACATTTTATTTGGTCAAAATCGGTTCATAAATACCAAAACCGCTATGGTTGCCACTTTGGCCACCTACTGTGGCAACCGTATGGGCTAGAGGGTGCTGTTTTCGGTTTTTATATATAATTTTGGGGTGGGCCACCCTACCGCACATTTTATTTGGTCAAAATCGGTTCATAAATACCAAAACGGCTATGGTTGCCACTTTGGCCACCTACTGTGGCAACCGTATGGGCTAGAGGGTGCTGTTTTCGGTTTTTATATCTAATTTTGGGGTGAGCCACCCTACCGCACATTTTATTTGGTCAAAATCGGTTCATAAATACCAAAACGGCTATGGTTGCCACTTTGGCCACCTACTGTGGCAACCGTATGGGCTAGAGGGGTGCTGTTTTCGGTTTTTATATCTAATTTTGGGGTGGGCCACCCTACCGAACTTTTTATTTGCTCAAAATCGGTTCATAAATACCGAAACGGCTATGTTGCCACTTTGGCCACCTACTGTGGCAACCGTATGGGCTAGAGGGGTGCGGTTTTTGGTTTTTATATCTAATTTTGGGGTGGGCCACGCTACCGAACATTTTATTTGGTCAAAATCGGTTCATAAATACCGAAACGGCTATGGTTGCCACTTTGGCCACCTACTGTGGCAACCGTATGGGCTAGAGGGGTGCGGTTTTCGGTTTTTATATCTAATATTTTGGGGTGGGCCACCCTACCGCACATTTTATTTGGTCAAAATCGGTTCATAAATACCAAAACGGCTATGGTTGCCACTTTGGCCACCTACTGTGGCAACCGTATGGGCTAGAGGGATGCTGTTTTCGGTTTTTATATCTAATTTTGGGGTGGGCCACCCTACCGCACCGTTTATTTGGTCAAAATCGGTTCATAAATACCGAAACGGCTATGGTTGCCACTTTGGCCACCTACTGTGGCAACCGTATGGGATAGAGGGATGCGGTTGTCGGTTTTTATATCTAATTTTGGGATGGGCCACCCTACCGCACATTTTATTTGGTCAAAATCGGTTCATAAATACCAAAACGGCTATGGTTGCCACTTTGGCCACCTACTGTGGCAACCGTATGGTCTATAGGGGTGCTATTTTCGGTTTTTATATCTAATTTTGGGGTGGGCCACCCTACCGAACATTTTATTTGGTAAAAATCGGTTCATAAATACCGAAACGGCTATGGTTGCCACTTTGGCCACCTACTGTGGCAGCCGTATGGGCTAGAGGGGTGCGGTTTTTGGTTTTTATATCTAATTTTGGGGTGGGCCACCCTGCCGCAACTTTTATTTGGTCAAAATCGGTTTATAAATACCAAAACGGCTATGGTTGCCACTTTGGCCACCTACTGTGGCAACCGTATGGGCTAGAGGGATGCGGTTTTTGGTTTTTATATATAATTTTGGGGTGGGCCACCCTACCGAACATTTTATTTGGTCAAAATCGGTTCATAAATACCGAAACGGCTATGGTTGCCACTTTGGCCACCTACTGTGGCAACCGTATGGGCTAGAGGGGTGCGGTTTTCGGTTTTTATATCTAATTTTGGGGTGGGCCACCCTACCGCACATTTTATTTGGTCAAAATCGGTTCATAAATACCAAAACGGCTATGGTTGCCACTTTGGCCACCTACTGTGGCAACCGTATGGGCTAGAGGGGTGCTGTTTTCGGTTTTTATATCTAATTTTGGGGTGGGCCACCCTACCGCACCGTTTATTTGGTCAAAATCGGTTCATAAATACCAAAACGGCTATGGTTTCCACTTTGGCCACCTACTGTGGCAACCGTATGGTCTAGATGGGTGCTGTTTTCGGTTTTTATATCTAATTTTGGGGTGGGCCACCCTACCGAACATTTTATTTGGTAAAAATCGGTTCATAAATACCGAAACGGCTATGGTTGCCACTTTGGCCACCTACTGTGGCAACCGTATGGGATAGAGGGGTGCGGTTTTTGGTTTTTATATCTAATTTTGGGGTGGGCCACCCTGCCGCAACTTTTATTTGGTCAAAATCGGTTTATAAATACCAAAACGGCTATGGTTGCTACTTTGGCCACCTACAGTGGCAACCGTATGGGCTAGAGGGATGCGGTTTTTGGTTTTTATATCTAATTTTGGGTTGGGCCACCCTACCGCACATTTTATTTGGTCAAAATCGGTTCATAAATACCAAAACGGCTATGGTTGCCACTTTGGCCACCTACTGTGGCAACCGTATGGGCTAGAGGGGTGCTATTTTTCGGTTTTTATAACTTATTTTGGGGTGGGCCACCCTACCGCACATTTTATTTGGTCAAAATCGGTTCATAAATACCAAAACGGCTATGGTTGCCACTTTGGCCACCTACTGTGGCAACCGTATGGGCTAGAGGGGTGCTGTTTTCGGTTTGTATATCTAATTTTGGGGTGGGCCACCCTACCGATCATTTTATTTTGTCAAAATCGATTCATAAATACCGAAACGGCTATGGTTGCCACTTTGGCCACCCACTGTGGCAACCGTATGGGCTAGAGGGGTGCGGTTTTTGGTTTTTATATCTAATTTTGGGGTGGGCCACCCTACCGAACATTTTATTTGGTCAAAATCGGTTCATAAATACCGCAACGGCTATGGTTGCCACTTTGGCCACCTACCGTGGCAACCGTATGGGCTAGAGGGGTGCGGTTTTCGGTTTTTATATCTAATTTTGGGGTGGGCCACCCTACCGCACATTTTATTTGGTCAAAATCGGTTCATAAATACCAAAACGGCTATGGTTGCCACTTTGGCCACCTACTGTGGCAACCGTATGGGCTAGAGGGGTGCTGTTTTCGGTTTTTATATCTAATTTTGGGGTGGGCCACCCTACCGAACATTTTATTTGGTAAAAATCGGTTCATAAATACCGAAACGGCTATGGTTGCCACTTTGGCCACCTACTGTGGCAACCGTATGGGCTAGAGGGGTGCGGTTTTTGGTTTTTATATCTAATTTTGGGGTGGGCCACCTTGCCGCAACTTTTATTTGGTCAAAATCGGTTTATAAATACCAAAACGGATATGGTTGCCACTTTGGCCACCTACAGTGGCAACCGTATGGACTAGAGGGGTGCGGTTTTTTGTTTTTATATCTAATTTTGGGGTGGGCCACCCTACCGCACCGTTTATTTGGTCAATATATAATGTTTCCGAATAAGGAATAAGGAACTGGGAATAAGTAGCCGATGTCACCGTAGTCGTTCTCGATATATCGAATAATCAAAATGCGTTCGGTTTCGATCGGTATTCAAAACGATATCGAATATATTATCGAAAAACCGTGCCAGTCGATATTCATGTATATAGTGATACCCAAGGAGGCAGTCGCAGTCCTTCGTCACATCGCCGCAAACATAAGGCGATGGTGCACATACGACATGTAGTTTTTATTAGTAAATTCCCAAGTGTACACAATTAATTTCATCACATAATATAACATACAGCCCCCATCCCCAAATACAGATTTGTTACTTACAGAGTCGAATAAAATTCGCTAAATGTTAATTAGAATACCTTGTTTGATTCAGACAGAGTCTATAAGTTCAATGGCGTGACATTTCGAAGACATAGTTATGTGTAAATGGTCGAAAGGAACATGTCATTACTGTACGATTCCTGTACATCGCAACTGGTGACTATCATCGTACACAACTAAGCGTATAGAGACTGACGAGTGGGGTGTCCAAATAAATAGTCTCTACTTTCAGCTTGTGAATACACCCGAGCCAAGGTCATGTCAATATATTTTGCACGCATAACGGCCTTTCGGTGACAATATAGTGGGATTTCCGACATATGCTGTATACGTGTTAAAATGACATCTGAAGAGTTAATTTTTGCGAGAAATTTATTTCCTGAAGTGATCAAAGGCCGTTTGTATCTATAAAAAAAAATCCTTCGCTCAAATGGAGCCCGCTTGCGATCGACAAATGTGTATGTACAATTTTGTTTACAGCTGTGGACCATCCATCCGGGTCTGAAAACGTGTTTGTATGGTGTTATTTTTATCCGTCTGTGGTATTTATGTTCTAAAAATAGAATGTTTCGTCTTGGCGAAAGCGACTTCCGATTATATATTTGTGCGGTTTATCCACTGTGGCATTGTGACGCATTGGTACTGCATGCGTTGCTATGGTCTCGGCTAGTTATATGTTTCCTAGAAAAGTTAACAATTCGTCGTAGCGATGTCATCTGATATCAATCTGTATCGAAATAGCTGTGGTCAATGACCGCAACGGATTCGCGTGTATTGAAGTCAGTTTACCCGCCAAATGTTGTATAGTGAAATAAAACTACTGGGGTCGTATTCACCAGCTGGGTTTATATATAGTCCAGGTAGTTTATACGAGGCGACGCTCAATGCGAACCTCTCGGTGGACATCAATTGGAAGACATCGCCGCGCGGTATACGATGATTATTCAATCAAGGTGATTGGGGAACAACCATTGATTAGCCACATGTTACGTACATAGAACATGCTGCGCATAGCAGAGTAACAGTACACGTTTGGCTCAATTCAATCGTGAGTAACCGATGGAAGGGATGGGGTACACATCCGATGAACGCAACACTTTTTGAGCATATTGTGCATTGAAACATCAAAATCCTTGAAAACAAAGAGACCGAAAGCGCCAGAAAGCAATTTTTTGGAAATGGTAGGAAATAGACAGCGTTTTTTTTACTAAGGAAATCGTTGTTTTTTTTACCAACAATTGCATATTCTCATACTTTTGGTCAAAATGATTGTCTGAGAAGGCCATCAGTTGGAAATTTACCGACCATATTGGGTGTCAGGTTGGAAATTTCCTAAACTTGGCAAGCTTGTGTCTTTATTCCTCCACCATGGCCAGTCAAAAACTGCTAATTATTCGAAATTTTTCAACCGTAGTAGGGGGTGTCAGGCTGGAAATTTACAACGCTTGTAAATTAAGCTTGAGGCCAGTCTAGATGCTAGGATTTTGCGATATTCATGCGCCGATTTCAAAATGTTCTCACACCGAACCTTGACTGTCCGGTGTATCTTGATCATCCCTCCCTATTGCCGTTTTTATAAATTCTCATATTGGACAGAGCCGTGGTTCGCCCCGTAGATTATCTTGATACCCCACGGCTAGTGACCACATGGTGCAAATGAATTATGCAAACTTGTTTTGTCTGGTAGAAGGGGTGGTGCAGTTGAGATTATCAAGGTGGGTATGCGCCCCCACACACGAGACCCTCTAGCCACGTCAATGATTTTTCTAGTCGGTTGGACCTATCCCTTATAATTAACTGAGCTGTTGTCTTGGTTTTTCCTCTTCTTCACGTTGTGCCATTTCGAAAATCTCAATTATGTCAACAAAACTAATTCTGCAGATATATATACACACCGGCCTGTCTGAGTCTCTTTAAACTTATACGCATAATGCATACCGCTAATACAGGCGGATTGTGGCCGGTTATTGCTCGAGATATAGTCATAATACATTGACAAATACAACTGGAAAATATGATAGATTGGGTCAATCACATCATCGATGTCGTGTGTCGTTAACGCTATACCGAAGACACCTTGTGCGTTCAGCCGCTACCAAATAAACTACCTGGTTTATAAAATAAACCCACGTGGTGAATACGGCCCCTGCTGTCCGTGTCTGGTGGTACAGTAAACGACACTTAGAAATGAGCATGACTCTTTAAACGCTTCAGATCCACAGACCCCTGAGGAAAATACCAAATATACCAATACACACTAAACGATAGACGTGGCTCGAATGTCCCATTGCCCAAAACACACCAATGTTGCCGTATGTGTTTGGTCGCCGATATCCACTAACCCTATACATGTATATATAGTCTTCTCCTTGATATGCGGAATCTAATCGTGTGGTTTAAAGACGCTACATTGGCGACGTTTGGGTCAGGGATGGGGAGGAGTAGGGGACTAACATAAATAGGAATGTATTATAGTCGCCGATATCAACCAACGATATTATAATTATTAATTGGATATCACATTGTTGCCTTAAGCGACCTATTATCGACCTCGGCTGATAACCCACTAAACTCGGCTGATATCCTACTAAACTCGACTGATATCCAACTAAACTCGGCTGATAACCCACCATAATCGGATGATATCAGTTGTGACATCACCGAGCGAAGCGCTGTGTTTACATCCAACGTAACAGCCATTCGGATATGCAGTCATGGTGCTAGGCCAATATAACGACAATGATGGGAGAGAGACCATTTGTAAGTTATAAAACTTGTGTCTCAATCCCGTTGCGATATTATTATGCAATAAAATATGTTTACACTAACGACAATTTCATAATGGACTTGAATTAATGGCGTCTCATGGTGTGCTTCGTGTTATTTCGCACAGGTATTTACTCCGTAATTTAAATGGAAATCGTGAATCTGTACTCGGACATATAACGTGTGTGGTCATAAACAAATTTACAACTCTTCAACATAGTATTTAAGATGTAAATTTAGTTATTTCGTTTATATTATTTATGTCCATTCATGTTATGTTACACAGATGAACTGAAATTGGAATGGATATAGATGGTATTATAATAATACTGTTGATTATATTCCTTGTATCATGTAAATAATTAAAGGTTATTACTTGGTTTGTTGGATATCGGCCGAGACATATCAGCCCTCGATAACTTCATATCAGCATTCGACCTTCGGTCTCAGGCTGATATGAAGTTACCTCGGGCTGATATCTCGGCCGATATCCAACTAACCAAGTAATAACCTTTAATTATTTACATGATACGAGGAATATAGTGATGTGTTTTTTCACCAACATTATATATTCATCATATAGACATGGAATCTAATGGTGTGGACTTAAAGGCGGTGTCGTAGGGGACAATGATTGGGGGCAGGAGGGCACCAGCGTATCGGATAGAACATTTTATGGCCATTTATTACCAACATTCGATATACGTGTAGGCATCTAATGGTGTGGTTTAATGTTGGCACAATTGTGCCAGGGCCATGTACCTGCGTCATAATTTCCTCTAAATTTCAACATAAGTTTTTTCAATATTTTCAAAGATATAAAAAACTATAATTATATTGGACCAATGAGCTCTTCCAATAACCCATTGCGGATAAGTCAAAAACAAGAACTTGAACAGTTTCGCTTTACAAAGACTTTTTCGTTCAAGTTATGAACATTTTGATGGAACTACAGTATACGTCACTTGGACACTTACATATCTTCTCAACTGTCAGATGTATATGGCGAAGGGCATCAACACATTCACAGTGAGCTACCAAACAGATGCACAACTCATGTAATATGTGCTAGTTGATGAAATGGTGATAGATCCCAATGACTGACCGACCGTGACAGAAGTCAAACCCTGATTCAATGGGAAATATTACTTCAGAGTTGTTCTGGTTTTTTTGTACCCCATGACAATGGCACACATGCATGTTAGAGTAGTTAGGATCTATTATTGAAAACATTTAACCCTGTTCCCACAGGTTATGTGAGTTTGCAGGTTGTGTTAACACATGACACCTTTCCCATAATGCACTACAACTGACACGTACACGTTGATAAGAATCACAAATAGTAGCTAATAGTAGTCGTATTTGGTTCAGATGGTCAAAACACTTTTCGCAGAATTGACGACTTCGAGTCTGCTTGTGAGAAAATTGTGATATTCAAACTTCTTGCCACTCACAGTAATTTTATATGCATATGTGTGCCATGATCATTTTGTACCGTACACATTGTGCGTAATTATTTTGTTATCATGTCATATTCAGTGGTTGGCTCGAATAGTGCATGTACAACTCGCGTGCCCATAAGTGGCTCCTCGAAGTCCCATGCAGCAGTAATCGTAACTATATACGGCGACGGTAAAACGACAGTTGATAGAAAGAACACAACTTATAGTGATGCAGAACCCCATTTCTCTCAAGTATAAGTTATATGTCCATTCGCACACAAGTACGCCAAACACGTTCTGGTCTCACGAAATAGAACAGCAGTTTGCACATGAGTTTCGCGAACTTTCAGTTTATTCGGTATATTCTGACACCAATATGAACGCTCTTTATAACAGTTGAACATTGGAACTTTCACTGGGGTCCAATCTAATTATTTTCGGGTATAGAACTCCAATCGCAGATATCTGATTGTGCCGAATCGGACCGGGTATATTTAAACATAAAACTAGATTTGTATGTATAGTCTGTTAATTACGGTAATCTGAGTATGACTGACATTCCTGGTTTCGTTGTCTCGATTTCAACTTTTAACACGATGGTCCGAGTCTGAGGAAATCAACAATAATAACAACTGCATACGTGATAAAACGGGATCATTTGTTATTCGTTAGAACTTATCGCAGTAATGAACTATTTTCAATCTTCTGCGGAATTTCGCGTAGTTCCATTGATAATACACGCGCCAATAATTGTTTACCTTTTTTTAACAGAAGTATCTACAGTGAGATAACAATATCTAAGCAACGTTTGGAAAGTGTTATCCATGCCCAGGTCCTGGCGAAAGGGAGCGCATCGTATGTCATTTAAAATTACGGTTATTTCATGGGGAAACATATAACAAAAACACTTGTCCCCACACCCGGTTGTAACTATATAGCAATCTGATTGACAACAACGTCACGTTTAAATCACGCACCATGTATGTCCTCCGCAACTCTTGACAGTGGGGTATAAGAGCACGTGAAACATCGGGGTTATATGAATGACCCTTGAACTAGCAGTTTCACCAATCGTGACGTTGTTCTAGCACGATGAGCTTGATGTCACCTAACACAGGATCGATAGGTCTGATACTGAGTTATTCTTATTGGTGCTGATTGGTGTGAATTTATCTGATAACCTATGAAAAGCACACCACATGGTAGCTATTGATGTGGGACAAAAATCGTTATCTCCGCCAGCATCGTGGGATGCATGGATATTTAATACCCGGATGTCTCTTTTTGTAACCCCTTGGCTCCGCCTTGGGGTTCAAAATCGAGAACCAGGTATTAAATATCCATATACCCCCGATATTGCAGAAGATAACTAATATTACCACTGTACGTTGCTCATATGTAATATGGCAATGTAATTTCATTCCCCACTAGCTGGTGTATAGCCAACATTGCTCGAGAATATTTAACTGTGGCTTTTGTCCCATTAATTCGGAAAATTATCCCCTATATTTGGAAATTTCAGCTGACATATTTAGATATAATAATGCATATTCGTAAATAACACGCACAATAAGAACGCGACTGCACCTCGGCATGTCACTTC
The DNA here is from genome assembly GCA_032622095.1 of Siphonodentalium dalli. Taxonomy (NCBI): domain Eukaryota; kingdom Metazoa; phylum Mollusca; class Scaphopoda; order Gadilida; family Siphonodentaliidae; genus Siphonodentalium; species Siphonodentalium dalli. Next base: position 103,254,208 of record CP136068.1, read on the forward strand.
TAGGTGAGGTTTTGATGCGTCCGAACCTGAACGAAAATTGTCCGAACCTGAACGAAATTTGTCCAAACCCGAACGAAAATTGTGTCTGAACCTAAACAAAATCATCGGGAATATTGCGAATCTGAACCTGAACATTTTTTAATTTTCAAAGGTCGTTTTTCGGAGTTAGACATTAAAAATATTGCCGGTTTTGCATTCCGAAGGTGTGTGGTAACATAATCTACCCACAACAATACATAAATTTGCGGATCCATGAGCCCAGGGACAACAAATTACGAAAAAGCGAACATTTCGCCGCCTCGGTAAAATTTCGAAAAATTGACACGCAAAAAAAATACAATTCACATGCCTGTCATGCGAAATGCATGTTACGTCGGTGTTGGGCATACAAATTCCTACATAACTGTTTAAAGGTGTATCACCGAAATATGCCGTTAATTGATGCTTGGAGACAATATATACACGTACCGTTTATCTTGTTTACTGGGCGCCGCCATCTTGAAATGTACTAACCTAAACGGGTATCCGACAGCGATTTACGTAGACTATGATTTTCTGTTCCCGCTTAGGGATATTTCCCTCAATGATAATCAACCAATCAGCAGTCAGATTTTTTTTATGCTGACTCGAGTTTCCCTACACAAATTCAAGAAACGTAACTCTATATAATTAGTTGCCTGTAACCATATATCACATCTGCAGAATAGAGTTAACGTTGTTTCGTGAGGCGGTGCAAAGTAAGATCATGAAATTACGAATTGAGTAGATGTGTGATTAATGGTGCAGAAATTTGCGCGTCCATTAAATTTTAGACCAGTCAGTATCTTTAAATGACATAAACTATGTAGTATATCCGAACATTAATAGACCATGCCAACCAACATCATTAATAATTTACCAATTTGGTTATTGATACAAAATATATAAAAAAGAACAAATAAAACCCAAATATTATGAATTTTAGGAATATCAGACACTTCTCCTTTCCAACTGAAACTAAGAGCGCATATATTTAGCGAAAACATGATTCGCCACGAAAGAAGTGTCACGGATCCTCATGTAACTGTCTATTCCCCAAACGGGACGTGACTCGCCCCTATCTATGTCCAAGTCATCCAAGTGGGACAGGTATGACAGCCGGAGAATATTGCCCTGTAGTGGTTTGACAAACACGACAGTCACACTTCAAGGTGCCCTGTGTTTTTTGTCTTTGAGAAATGATCTACACCTCCCAGTTGTGAAATATATTTCCTTCGTTAGGTGCTCATTGTTGAACACCCCCTTCCTACTTTGCACGTTTTAACGATTTGTTCTGACTTTGTAAAATCGTTTTCGCACTCTAAGGTAGAAAACGTCACCAGTATCGTGCGAATCTTTTTTTGTTTCGACCCAGCTGTCGCACGCCCTCCTCTATCATCAGTGTTGCGTTGCTCTCCCCCAGCTGTCGCACCCCCCTCTAGCATCAGTGTTGCGTGGCTCTCCCCCAGCTGTCACACCCTTCCTCTAGCATCAGTGTTGCGTGGCTCTCCCCCAGCTGTCGCACCCCCTCCTCTAGCATCAGTGTTGCGTGGCTCTCCCCCAGCTGTCGCACCCCCTCCTCTAGCATAAGTGTTGCGTGGCTCTCCCCCAGCTGTCACACCCCCTCCTCTAGCATCAGTGTTGCGTGTCTCTCCCCCAGCTGTCGCACCCTCTCCTCTAGCATCAGTGTTGCGTGTCTCTCCCCAGCTGTCGCACCCTCTCCTCTAGCATCAGTGCTGCGTGGCTCTCCCCCAGCTGTCGCACCCCCTCCTCTAGCATAAGTGTTGCGTGGCTCTCCCCCAGCTGTCACACCCCCTCCTCTAGCATCAGTGTTGCGTGTCTCTCCCCCAGCTGTCGCACCCTCTCCTCTAGCATCAGTGTTGCGTGTCTCTCCCCAGCTGTCGCACCCTCTCCTCTAGCATCAGTGCTGCGTGGCTCTCCCCAGCTGTCACACCCCTCCTCTAGCATCAGTGTTGCGTGGCTCTCCCCCAGCTGTCGCACCCCCTTATCTAGTATCAGTGTTGCGTGGCTCTCCCCCAGCTATCGCACCCCTCCTCTAGCATCAGTGTTGCATGGCCCTCCCCCAGCTGTCGCACCCCTCCTCTAGCATCAGTGTTGCATGGCTCTCCCCCAGCTGTCGCACCCCCTTCTCTGGTATCAGTGTTGCGTGTCTCTCCCCCAGCTGTCGCACCCTCTCCTCTAGCATCAGTGTTGCGTGGCTCTCCCCCAGCTGTCACACCCCTCCTCTAGCATCAGTGTGGCGCGGCTCTCCTAATCGGTGCGATCTTGCTACAATCCCCATGTCTGATGCAATATCCAGGATGATTTTATCCGTATCCTCTCCATCTGTCTCATCGATCCCGGAAATTCTGAGGGACTCACGAATTGTGTATTATTTAAGGTCCCTGATTTCGTTCCTTAAACTTGAGATCAGCTCTCCCTGTTCGTGTGGTCTCCTCCAGGAACTTTAACCGTTCTGACAAATCAGTCGTAGCCCCATCAACGGCATCCATGATGTTTGCTTTCATGACGCCATCGAAGACTGATTTTAAAGTGGTGATTACTCGCGCGTTTTGCAGTGCAATCAATATGCCTTCTACATTTGCACGGGCATAACGGGTCTCATCACGGAGGAGAGTGTCCATATGCATATACATTTGGCCGATTTGTTATGCCTGGGATTCCATCGGTCGCTGACTCATCGTAGTCCCACCAACCCTGGTCATAGTGCTGTTCAGGTATGGATAGCCGATTATGGAGTCGGGGTTAATCAGGAATGATACCTCTCTAGCCTTTGCCGTATCCAAGAGACTGTCATCCGAGCTCCGGTTCCTCTTAGTCGGTGTATCTGGCAACATAATGTCTCGTTAATGCAGATAAATCACCACTCATTGTTGTATCAACCGAAGAAGCTGAGCCATTGTTATTATTTCCAGTTGTCGAAAAACGTACTCTATTAGACGATTGGTCAACAATGCGATTGCACGCTTGGACACTCAGTCGCCAATTAGGTCAGTTGACGTGTGGCTCTCTTTCGCCACAACAGGTCAAAGGTCAAATAATTTTTTTGTATCTTAATAAAGGACATTTATGCTTAAATGAACAAATTATTGACACAATCACAATTGGCTGGATCTTGAAAATATATCAGTGTTGAGTTGGACGTTTGTGCATATTATGGAGTCTTGGTTGAGATTGCATTCATAAAATCAAATATTTGCCATGGGAATGGTCGTACAACGAATCTCAACGATTGTTTACAAAACTCGATGTATTTCAATAGAAATGTCAACAAAGCACCTGCCAATCAGAAGTGTAAACCTCGAAACATGTTCCTATCGTATCCGAAGAATCACACCGCTGTGTGCCTCAGAAATTGAGTTTAAAAAAGTATAAACGCCGCAGCTAAAATATTTACCTTCCACACATTTTACCGGAAGTTGAATATCCCTTTTTATTCTTATCTATATCATGAATATATTGTGGGGTGTCACGGCATGCGTACATTGGATTCCCCATATATTCCGCTCTAAGCGTAATCGAGTTGGGATAAAATATCTCAACATGGCAACCAGTAATCACACGATATGGATGGAATGAATTTTCACCGTGCACAATTGTGGACAAAATAACCCGAGTATCGGAAACTAGTCACAGAGATGTCCTTTTTAATATAAACCACTCGCCAACTCACACAAATATTCACTGCTACATGATTATCTATTCGCATTAGAGTAATTTCCCTTTACCTGGTCGAAAGTTTTCGGCTTCACGAATATCAAACGGAGATCTATATTACTCGATTTTGTCTGCTGTGGTAATTTACGGGAAATCGCAAAAACTATTAAATGTCATGTGTCCATAGTATTGGATACGTTCTCCGCGACATAACACACGGGTATTATGAATCTATAGTACAGGGCCCTGGGAACTTGTATATGTTCTGACACATTCTGACTGGGTTCTTGAAGGAACATTGCAGAAACAAGGCAGGAAATATATTTCTTTGTTAATACTTGTTCCTCAATAATCTACTTCACATTATGGTGTGGCCACAACTCTTGATTACATGCTGTTTTGTGAGCCGATATCACAATAAACATTGAATTAATTACCCGGGAGAAATTCCACGATCTTACGCAATGCAAAGCAAAATCGCCCACAAACAACTTAAATCTTGCAATTTCGAGTTGGAACTACATTATTAGCGGATCTGGCTCATTCGAGGTATAAGATAGATTGACATTACGTAACACGACACACTCTGTTCCTTGGTCAACTGGGATAAGTAATGCGCACAATTTTGTCTTCTCTATCAAACATGTACAGCAGATATGCAGCGCAGTTATTTGATGGTAAAGGTGAGAAAGATTGACTATGACTCGTACAAAGAGCTTACAAATATATGACTCCAGATATCTGGACCGATATCAACCAAGTTGTGTCTGGAGCTCGGGATACCCCCGTGGTAAATCATGGCATGAATCTCTTCTCCGGCTAACGCCCGTATGGATCATATGTTCTACCAGTACAAAACCTTGGAACTTTTTGAAGTTTTGACACGGAATCTTGTAAAGTCGAAAACAATAACGCGGGGAATACATTTCTTATATATTATCTGTTCCTTAATAATGTATATCACTGTATGTAAAGGTCACAACTCGAAATGTCACGACAGGAAATTTGGAAGCGATTTTGCTTTGCGTCGCTTACAATTATGGCGTTTCTCCTGGGTAATTACTTCGATGTTTATTGCAATGTCGGCTCACACAAGTCAGAGAAATGCATGCAATTTTGAGTTAGGACATTCACATACAGTGAACTAAAATATTAGGTAACAGATACCAACTAAGAAAAATATTCCCCGCGTTATTTTTAGACTTTATACGGTTCCCTGGTGGAATATGATCTCTACGGGCGTTAGCCAGAGTAGAGATTCATGACGTGATCTACACCGGTGGATGTTATAACGGCGTTAGTTTGTTTAAATAAATTTTGATGCAAACAATTTTTTTAAATGTTATTGTTAAATTGAGCAAATAGTTCAATCTAAAAGAAAAATAAATTGTACGAAAGTTGTCCATACACACACATAAGTACGCAAAAAACACGTTCTGATCTCACGAAATTGAACAGCAGTTTGTACACGAGTTCTGCGAGCTTTCAGGGTATTCGGACGGCGTTTCCGAACAATAGGACGATGCAATCACTGGAACGTCCCGCAGTGAGTTTCCATCAACATATTCTGATTCCTGTGGCCGAGCATCGGAGTATTCTTCACAATCAAAGATCGAGTGATACGGTGGCGGCGGCTCGTCAATGTATGTATCAACTTCAGGAGAATAATCATGTCCCCATATATTATGCGCTGTTTCCGGTAGAGGTGGGTTTCTATCTGCTTCTTGAAAAGTATTGCCTCCCATTGTCCCTATCATCTCTATCATTTCTCGTGAGTCGAAACTACTTACTGCACTGACGGAAGTATATTCGGACTGTGAGTTTGATGAATCTGATAGATTTCCCATAATGTCACCAGCCACCAGACTCATACGTGTACCATCCACGCTTTTTGGGAGTTCCAGATACCTTTGGTTTAATGTAGATCGATTGAGGCCAGTTGTAGGCACATGGTGTCGGTCTTCAATGACCAGTTCTATATCCGGTCTACCAGTATGATGGAAGCACACACCCGATCCCCTCTTCAAGTAAGTCCTGACTCCACCAGGTTCAATACATTCATCACCGCATTCTTCAACGCTCTCAGCCATATTTTGGAGGTATCTACTTTTCGCCGGTAACGACGAATTATAGTAATTGTGATGTCCACCCAGACCTTCATCATTCTGGGCATTACGCACATTGGAGTCAGTGTTATGCCGTTCTGTTTGCATTGTTGGCCCCAACTCTCCTTCCATCCGGACATCGCGAATATGCCCTTCTTCCAATGGGCTTGGTTGTCGCCGATCTTTTTCACTTTCCGACCAGACATCATTCTGTTCTTTCAGCATCTCAGCCCGAAACACAAATTTTGCTGTCGATTCAGTGGCCAATGTCCCAATATCCGAAAGATATCTTGAAAGATAAATAAGATGAGACGAATCTTAATGAACATCAGCATCTCGCGTTTAACTTCTACTTAACCCTTTACCCAACAGAAGGGCCCTGTGCCAATGCATTCTCTTATATATGCGAGTCGACCATATGTCGCCTCGCATATATAAGAGAATGCATTGGCTTAACACATTACAAATTATAAAATTGTTAAAGAATGTAAGAATTTTTTTTTTTAGGCCAATGCATTCTCTCATATAAGAGAATGCATTGACACAGGGCATAACTCTAACTATCACAATGTGGTCAAGGAGCCGGTTCCAATGATATCCATATCTGTATGGTTCTATAGGGGTACACTAAGTCCGGCCATTTATGGGACCATCTCCTTTTATACTCAACAGAACATATGCAACAAATTGATGAATTTGAGTCATTGATAAGTGCAAAATACACCCATGTGCTCTATGAACATGCAAACAACATGGTAATTATAATGAAAATGAATAAATGGCTGGAGTCATAAAATCATCATCAATATTAACATGTTGTTTGCATCGTACACAGAGCACACAAGTGTGTTCTGCACTAATGCATGGCTCAAATTCATTCAGTTGTTGCATATATAATGTTGAGTATATAAACTGAGATGGCTGAATAAATGGCCAGATTTAGTGTCCAGTCCCCCACTCCCCCTTCCACTTATGCGTAGACATGACCTATCCCATAATTAATAGACAACATATGTTATATGACGGATTATTTCGTCTGTTGATCTTGAACACATTGTTGATAGCAATTGCTAGTTATCACTATATATTTATTGCTATTTATTGAGCTACCAGTTTATTAGTCTGCTGTGGACCTCTGCGTTCTCCCAAATTTAACAAAATATCGGGGCGTGAATTGTAGCCTTATGTGAATACGGTGTCGATATGCGGGAGAGGCGAAAGCGAAAATGGCAGGCCGTTGAGATTACAAAACCCCGTGTTGTACATGTATATACCAAGAGTGTCTTGCATTGTTACTATATATAGTAGTTACACATACTTGCCACGTTGGGGTCATCAAGATATGTTAGTATAGAACTGAGTCACAATGTATTGTTTGTACGTGTTCTTATGCCATTACTTAAACAACTTAAACACCAAAGTGAGATATATCATGGTCACGTGATATTGTGAATCACACCCTGGTAACTATAAGTACATCGACTCATCACGATGTGGACTAATAGTAATCCTTTATTTACTAAATACTCGCTGATGAGTAGTCATTAGTAAATGTTTGGATAATAGCCACAATTAAGTACGCACCTCAGAATAGCAATATCATAGTAACACACGCTACTATGATATTGCTATAGAAATGCACATGGCGGGGAGAACTTGGAGAAGTCAGCTGATTCAATGGCGCCAAAACTACATTTATCACATAATTTGCCCATAAAAGCAGTTTCATAATTATCGATAAGAGACACGTTTAATATTAGCGCGTGCAATGACGTCACATCGTTCTTCAAATGACTTGCGATCGCTGCGGTTTTTATCGTTGTTTTCGATGGATATTTCGCATTGCTTCGCGTTTATTTGATCATGTGATAAAAAGTATCTCACACTCGTCCTATTTTATACGTAATTTATCAACCTCGTCCACTAAATTCTATTTGAGCCTCGGTAAACCTCGGCTCAAATCGAATTTAGTGAACTCGGTTGATAAATTCCGTATAAAATAGAAACTCATGTGAGATCCTCTATGTATAATTTATACCGGCGAAACTTGTAAAATAGTCGGGAACATAGAAGACGAGACAACTATATTGTCTTTCTGCTCCGATCAACACATCACTGGTATCTGGTGAATGGTACAAAAATGTTGATTTCCGTTCTGTTAAACCACGACAGACGTGCACAAGCAGTCCCAATGACACCAGCGATACGCTTGGTTGGTTTAAATCAAATAAAAGCTCTGCTTGCACAGCGTTGATCGGTCATTCGGCTAGCAGAATTTTGGATAATTCCTCTTCGCTACGGTTTGACCGTGTACGTGTAGGCGTCGTGATCACGTGAGTCAGACGATTTGCGTTGGCCATGGCAACATACGTTACAAGTAACACGTACGTCTAATCCTGGCTATTAATAGGCCATTTGTTGAACATCCTATCTGAACAATTCCCACCAATGAGCAGGAGTAAGTATATACTTGTATTATCCGTCGTCTGAATTTATTTCCAGAACACACCCCGAAATATATTTATTGATTACATGCATCAACCATTATAATGTACAGTTCTATAACGGATGGCTAGAATCAATTTGGTACAGGTGGTCCAGGAATGATAAATTGACGATTATCTCACCGAATTCTCAGACCACCACAGCCGGAAATTGAAAATGTGTGCACTAAATAATTGGTGTTGTACTGACTGGACATCATACAGGAACAACGATTCAGGACATGTTATATACATGTTATGAACTCAATATCGTGCCATTTGACTTAACATAAATTATGTCGATTTCGCCAACATAAAACACATGCGAATGTGTGAGGCAGAGATGAGAAACAGCGACGATTGCATTTCTACAAAAATGCAGAATGGCTTTAAAGGCACGGGTGGTGTTCGTTGCAGAAATATTCACATTTGTTCAAATCGCCATCAACAGAAGGAATATTTAAATATATAATATGCCAAACATAATCAGCGCGTAAATAGTATATTGTCGTCAAGACATATGATGGAGTACGTAAACAAGAAACTTCTCGTGTTGCAGAAGTTTTGCTTCTCTTTACATAACACAGCGCAATTCTATTTGTTAATCACACACAAATGATATAAACGCTCTTTATTATTTCCATATCAGGAAAACAGTAACAAAAAACGCTCTTTATGTTTACCATATCCGGATCTAAACAATAGCCAGGTTCTGTAACGATTTTTGCTTTTGTTTGCATCACAAAGGAAAAACATTTGACAATAACATACTGTTTATGCCATATTTCTGATTGGTTTGAGAACAAAATCTGTCAATATTTTACTATTCTTTCTGTTTGTGGCGGTTTTTGACGGAGGTGAATATTTTAACAGAATACCCACAGCCAACGCCACCCGTATCTTTAAATCATACTCAAGGGTTGCTGGAAATACAACGAGAAGCAGTGGTTAGATAAACTAAATGTAGTAGTATAATAAAGTGGCATGTTAGCGATACAAAATACAGTAATGCCCTAAATAATCAACTCCTTAACCACAGCAGATCTATGGGTAATTTTTCAGGATTTAGTCGGAAATATGGCTTGTTGTCATTCACCGGAAAGCGCTCAGTGAGAGCTTTCCGATGAATGGCAACAAGTCATATTTCCGACTAAATCCTGAAAAATTACCCATAAATCTGATGTGGTTAAGGAGTCGATTATTTAGGGCATTACTGTAGTAGTATAATAAAGTGGCATGTCGGCGATACAAATTGTTTTAGTTGGAGCATGACCATCTGGTTAGAAGGAACTAAATAAGTAGAATTACGTCCCTTTCGTTTTTACAGGGTATCTCGAATACGAGTTTAAAAAGTTCTGGCGCGCGATTGGCGTATAATATGTCAAATAATTTTACAAATTCAAGAAATATAATACCCATAGCATGTAAAAACGTGGGCGTTTCCTAGTCTGAAATGCGTTCGTGTCCAAACAATGGCGGGATATGGAGGCTGTGTATTGGCTTTTGTCAGACTGTCAAATTCTGTGCAAAAAGTGGGGTAGTGTGGAAAACATATGCTGGTTTTCGAAAAAGGCGTGGCTCGAAAGGTACTCCTATGTGCGAACAGATGCCGAAAGGGTTGGTCTTTACGAACGCATGCATCGTGCACTTCGGAACTCGAAAATTTAGCGTGGGCGTGGTCAAACGTTAACACTGTGGTCTATGGAAAACATTTAGTTCCTTCTAACCTAAAGCAGAAAAATCGAATTTTTCGTATTTCGGCCTATGATGGACAAACGTGGTGAAAAATCACATAATTGTGATCTGATTTGCGAAGCATACATAGTTAGACATTACATTACACCAGAATTTGGATTTTATTGCCATTTTTCAGGAAGTGGGGAATATTTGCACCTAATAACCGTTGTGAGATTTTCACTTATTTATCGTTATTCTGTATCTGGTGTGCCACTTTAAGAGAGAAATCACCTCACATCGATATCTTTATCTATTTGTGGACATCTGACCATCAGCATAAACTTGACGTCTCGAGTATTTGTAACCATGCAGCTGCCAACTTGTCGACCGTGTAGAAATTCCTATCTTTTCTGGTGCAGGGGGGTGAGGTGTAAAAATATAACTATTTATTCAGAAACCCGGACAATTTTGGTCAACTAAGCATATCATCTGAAACATGATTTGCACGTATTGTCTGTGCCGCTATATACATGCGCGTCATGCCCATTAAAGGCATATTCTGTTAGTTTAATTACCAAAGTTTACAAAAAAATCCACATATTTTGAGAATTTCCCCAAATATGGCAAATCTCGGCATGACATGACCCCGAGGCACCCATCATTTTTTATGTTGAACTGCAGACGGTACTGATCAATTCCCAACTATTAGTTCTTTTATTTAGGAAGGGACGTTCCCATCATTGGCAACGACATGGACACATTTCCACAAAAATTTCCCCAGTAGATGAACCATCTTCAGATACAGTGGGGTTAAAATAACCATGATTGCTGGGGAACGAGAACAAAGAAATGTGTAAAATCAGCTTTATTTAGCATATATATGACACAGCTTCACGCAGAGGAAGTAGGGATTACATAGGGTCATGTTTGCACATCTCTTAAGGTTAGAAGGAACTAAATAAGTAGAATTACGTCCCTTTCGTTTTTACAGGGTATCTCGAATACGAGTTTAAAAAGTTCTGGCGCGCGATTGGCGTATAATATGTCAAATAATTTTACAAATTCAAGAAATATAATACCCATAGCATGTAAAAACGTGGGCGTTTCCTAGTCTGAAATGCGTTCGTGTCCAAACAATGGCGGGATATGGAGGCTGTGTATTGGCTTTTGTCAGACTGTCAAATTCTGTGCAAAAAGTGGGGTAGTGTGGAAAACATATGCTGGTTTTCGAAAAAGGCGTGGCCCGAAAGGTACTCCTATGTGCGAACAGATGCCGAAAGGGTTGGTCTTTACGAACGCATGCATCGTGCACTTCGGAACTCGAAAATTTAGCGTGGGCGTGGTCAAACGTTAACACTGTGGTCTATGGAAAACATTTAGTTCCTTCTAACCTAAAGCAGAAAAATCGAATTTTTCGTATTTCGGCCTATGATGGACAAACGTGGTGAAAAATCACATAATTGTGATCTGATTTGCGAAGCATACATAGTTAGACATTACATTACACCAGAATTTGGATTTTATTGCCATTTTTCAGGAAGTGGGGAATATTTGCACCTAATAACCGTTGTGAGATTTTCACTTATTTATCGTTATTCTGTATCTGGTGTGCCACTTTAAGAGAGAAATCACCTCACATCGATATCTTTATCTATTTGTGGACATCTGACCATCAGCATAAACTTGACGTCTCGAGTATTTTTAACCATGCAGCTGCCAACTTGTCGACCGTGTAGAAATTCCTATCTTTTCTGGTGCAGGGGGGTGAGGTGTAAAAATATAACTATTTATTCAGAAACCCGGACAATTTTGGTCAACTAAGCATATCATCTGAAACATGATTTGCACGTATTGTCTGTGCCGCTATATACATGCGCGTCATGCCCATTAAAGGCATATTCTGTTAGATTAATTACCAAATTTTACAAAAAAATCCACATATTTTGAGAATTTCCCCAAATATGGCAAATCTCGGCATGACATGACCCCGAGGCACCCATCATTTTTTATGTTGAACTGCAGACGGTACTGATCAATTCCCAACTATTAGTTCTTTTATTTAGGAAGGGACGTTCCCATCATTGGCAACGACATGGACACATTTCCACAAAAATTTCCCCAGTAGATGAACCATCTTCAGATACAGTGGGGTTAAAATAACCATGATTGCTGGGGAACGAGAACAAAGAAATGTGTAAAATCAGCTTTATTTAGCATATATATGACACAGCTTCACGCAGAGGAAGTAGGGATTACATAGGGTCATGTTTGCACATCTCTTAAGGTTAGAAGGAACTAAATAAGTAGAATTACGTCCCTTTCGTTTTTACAGGGTATCTCGAATACGAGTTTAAAAAATTCTGGCGCGCGATTGGCGTATAATATGTCAAATAATTTTACAAATTCAAGAAATATAATACCCATAGCATGTAAAAACGTGGGCGTTTCCTAGTCTGAAATGCGTTCGTGTCCAAACAATGGCGGGATATGGAGGCTGTGTATTGGCTTTTGTCAGACTGTCAAATTCTGTGCAAAAAGTGGGGTAGTGTGGAAAACATATGCTGGTTTTCGAAAAAGGCGTGGCTCGAAAGGTACTCCTATGTGCGAACAGATGCCGAAAGGGTTGGTCTTTACGAACGCATGCATCGTGCACGTCGGAACTCGAAAATTTAGCGTGGGCGTGGTCAAACGTTAACACTGTGGCCTATGGAAAACATTTAGTTCCTTCTAACCATCTGGAAGCAACGGCGATGAATCTTTAACAATGGCCGAACATATTTTGAGATTCTAATAAATGTATATTCTCCCAAAGATTACATCATCCTCACTGTCAGATTGAATTTAAAGGGCCGTAACATGATTTTTGTCTTAACAATTTAGAAAATAAAATTTTGAACACACGCGGAGGTCGAATAACGTTAAATAACCATCGAGATTAAACTTTCCATAACTGGAGCTTCCTGAAATTTTGCGAAAACCCTGTGCCAATTCATTATCTTATATATGCGAGTCTCACATGCGGAGCCTCGCATATATAATATAATACATTGGCCTATCCATAATTACCTTCACGTTGTAGGCCATTGTATTTGTCTTATATATACGAGGCTCCCTATTGGCACATGATCTTTAATTATTTACCAGCGCAGCTCCAACCAGTGTATGTTGCAAATAGAAAATAAATATATTTTGTATGTATGCGTATAGTGTAGATGAAGGTGATATGCGGTGCACAATGTAAAGGAATGTGTTATGTATGTATAGTGAAGAGGAGGGTGTATACTGTATACAGTAAGTCGAAAATCACCAATATCATCACCAGTTCTGATAACTCGGTGGGTATTCCTCTAAGCGAAAACCACCGCTGGTCGGAACTTACATTTATACCATAATTGCATGGCTATGCTACTGTGTGTATAACACCTGTTTTGTAAATTTCATCTTTACACCTACTGTGTGTATAACGATTCCTACTATTGGTATAAATTTCTACTGTTGTGTAAATGTTTCAACGGCACTTTATGTGTTAAAAGTTTATACCCATAGTAGAACGACCCGTCATTTGACCTCTGGTGACCTCGCTGTCGAAATTTAGCCCAATTTTTCGTCACGCCCGCTTCGCGAAGTAAATACACAATTTTTCCCCGACTCAAAACACTCTGAAATGCGATAAGTGGTCTAAACACAGAGATATATACTATCCAATTCCATTTACTGGGTTTACTTGTCAAAAAATGACACATTAAAGTTAGTTTAAAGATGTTTTATGCTAGGTGCATGCACCGACAACGTACACGTTTTATACAGGTCAGCGATAGCTGTTGAAAATGTAAAAAAAACAAACGCACGTGTTCGTCTGCCTTTCCATGTTTGAAGCGAACAACGGCTTACATTTTGACAACAACGTATAGATTGTTAATGGTATCTGCAATGTGGGAAATCTGAATGTGTGTTCACATCAGCTGACTGATGGCCAAGATAGTGGCGGATCACCGAATTTCCTAGAAATATGTATTACTACGCGTGACCCACATTCATGATAGCTTAACATATTTGGGTCACTCGGTGCACATACATGTTAACAGTCACAGAGTCACCAACAGAGTGGCAATACATTTACGAAGCGACCGAAGAATAATAATTATGGTATAAACAAAATACACCCATAGTAGCCGAGAATAAAAATATTTCACCACTCGTGGAATTGTGGTTTTAACCACTCGCCAAAGGCTCGTGGTTAAAACCACAATACCACTCGTGGTGAAAATTTGTTATTCTCGGCTACTATGGGTGTATTCTATATGTAACTGAAATAAAACTTGACTGATTCAGAGTAGAACTCCTACAGTGTGTGTATATGCTTACTTGGTTCTGTTGAATCCGCGCATTGGATAAGCATAATCGGAACCATAATCAGAGATGGAACGTTCTTCACACATGTCTGGCGTCTGCAAGATATAATATGAGACCATTCACATAATAAACTAGAATGCACTCAGAGAGATGCCAACGTGCGCAAAAATGTAATAAAAAATAATTAAAAAAATAATTTCACTGTATTTTAATTAATTAATTTAATTTAATTTAATTTAATGATAGCAAAAAAAGACAATTACAATCTTCAATAATTTTATTTAGGGGATACCAGTGTGGTGTTTTGTGATTTCGGAAAGGTACATGGCGAATATACTCCGCCGTCGCCCATTAACTAAATTTGCCACAGTATATTCGCCATGTACCTTTCCGAAATCACAAAACACCACACTGTTATCCCCATTCTAATGCTCTTCGAACTTAAAAATGTTATTTAGACAAACAAATGGCTCGTAATTATCAACGAAATGTGCGGCCATAGAAAACACTCAGCCAATTCACGACTTTTTATTTTAAATTTAATGCGCTAGATAAAATATAGTCCCCCAATTACCATCGCTCTTATCGTTAAAATACTGATAAACATGAAAAATTGTCACCTCAAATAGAAATAAATATGCACAACAATTAGTTTTTGCATGTACCTGATGTTTACCACTTACAAATTGCGGTTTTGATTTTACCGCGATCTTTAAGTTGAATTGAAACAATGGGAAATTGTTTACTCAATGCGATGTATTTCACGCCGTGTCTGTCGCGGTTTCATGTCAAGAAATTTGGTCAAATGATATCGAGACACTGACATTGGTGGGATATAACGTTGTGGTGTTTTGTATTTTCTGAAAGTACATGTATACAGGGCGAATGTACTGACTGTCAATTTTCGACAAAAGCCACATCGCTGGTTTGTTTATATAGTAACGAGCTAGTAACGGAAGTCAGTGCCAAGGGCGTCAACTCTATAATATACTCCGTAACGTCGCCGGCATGTACTACGTAAGGGTGACGTCATGGAGTGAAATCGGTAGGGTGACACCAACCTACGAATCTGACTGATCGCCATACTGTTGCGCGAGCGCACGTAACTACCACTGATACGAATTACGAATATGGTACTACGTCACTATGATTTGTGTTTCTTCTATCAGTTGTCGTTTTGCCATATCCGTATTTACGATTAAGGTTTCCAGAAGTTAAACTACCCCTTACTGATCTGTTAACAACATAATAATTAAGAACAACGGTAATTATGGTACACATAACCACATCAGACTAGATTGTTGTCAATTTTGCGAAAAGGTATTGTGGACCGTCCAAAAAAATTACGACTTTTATTATAATAATATTGTTAGTTATTCATAATTCTTATCAGTAGTAGTTCATTCTTCGAAAGGTTTCCAATATCCGTAATTTATACCCGTTAACCGTTTCATGACGGGATCTGCGATGGTGCAACATTAAAGTTAATGTGACAGTGAATTATCTATTATATATTTTGGAAGATCTGTGTGTATGTGTGTCTGTGTGTCTGTGTGTTCGCGATGAACTCGAAAACGGCCGACCCGATTTCGATGAAACTTGGTATGTGGGGTATTTTCGGCGGGGGGTGACATAGGCCTATTGATTTTCAGATCCGAGGTCAACTTTTCACGTGCCGAGGTCAAATCTGTTTTTACGCTGTGTTACGGACTTTCATTTGAGTTCGGTGCTTACAAATCGGTTCGAAACAGCGCGAATAATAAAATGCCTGTCATAATAATGACACTGTGAGAATCTTTCGTGTTTCCTCTTTCCAACGATATATAATGCGTATGTATCCGTTTTAGTTATCTGCCTCAATTATCAAGAAGATGTGGTACTATCTGCCATCGGGATAAAAACAATGCGTAACTTCTATGACGTCGTTAGAGGTCATAACGTTAGATCACGTTAACGCTTAACCGGCCGATGCATTTGACTGTTTCAGACGTCTTGGCGATATCTCGGGCACCGATGGTAATTTATCTTTACGTTGAAACTTGATAATTAATGAGCGTGTGTATATGAGGCGCGTTTATATACTTGAGTGGAAATCAAATCGGGTTAAACTGGCGGATTTGTACGGACGAAATTTGATGCATAGGGTATCTCGGTATCCGCTGGGCCGATTTCCCGGTATCCGCTGGGCCGATTTCCACCATTTTTTGGGGTGTTGGTGTTTGACCCCACCTGACCTTGACCTTCAAAATGGTCAATTCATGGTCAAAGCCCGGACGAAGTCGGGTCACCTTCTAGTCTATTATATATTTTTGGAAGATCTGTTTGTGTGGCTGTGTGTCTGTGTGTCTGTGTGTTCGCGATGAACTCGAAAACGGCCAAGCCGATTTCGATGAAACTTGGTATGTGGGGGTATTTTCGGCCGGCGGGTGGCATGGGCCTTTTAATTTCTCCGCGCGACGTGACCTTGAAATCGGGTCATTTCAAGGTCAAACGCCCGAATATCACGGGATTTCGATGAAACTTGGTATGTGGGGTACTTTCTTATGGCGAGTCTCAAAAGCATATTCATTTGCCCGTGCGACGTGACCTTGAAATTGGGTAACTTCAAGGTCAAATCGCCAATTTTGATGGGATTTCGACGACATTTGATACGTGTGGTTACTTTTGTCCACTGATTGTTTTGGACGGGTCCAATCGTGATCCCGACCAGACCTTTACCTTCAAAATGATCAATTCAAGGTCAAATCTGGTAAAACCGGATGGATTTCGACGGGCACGTTTGTCGGGTACTTTTGTCCGGGCAGTGTTTTTGGACTGGTCAAATCGTGACCCCACTTGACCTTGACCTTCAAAATGGACAATTCAATGTCAAACCCCGGACGAAGTCGGGTCACCTTCTAGTCTATTATATAGTTTGGAAGATCTGTCTGTATATCTGTCTGTGTGTTCGCGATGAACTCGAAACCGGCCGACCCGATTTCGATGAAACTTCGTATGTGAGGGTACTATCGGTCGGGAAGTGGCATAGGCATATTCATTTTCAGATCCGAGGTCAACTTTTCACGTGCCGAGGTCAAATCTGTTTTTACGCCGTTTTGCGCTAATATATTTCTGTTCGGTGCTCACAAATCGATTCGATATAGCGCGAATAATAAATTGCCAGTCATATAATTTGCACGGTTAGAAGCTGTGGCGCTTCCTCTTTCCTCTTTATACCTTAATTATCGGGAAGAACGCAGGACCATGCTTCGCTCATCGAAAAACATTCCGTAAATATATTACGCCGTCAACAGATCGTGACGTGTTCGCGTTTAACTCTTAACCGGCCGATGTCGCGTTAACTCATCACCGGCCGAGGTATCCGCAAATGACATTGGGCAATTTATATATCTCGGAAACGTTGGAGCTATCGACTTGAAATTTGGTATGTGAATTTATCTTGCCCCGGATACGAATTTTATCGGGTCGCCGACCACGTGCGACGCCAGCTTCGCGCATGCGCAGACCAGATCTCGGAAACGGGTTGAGCTATCGACTTGAAATTTGGTTTTTGAATATCCCGGACGAAGTCGGGTCACCTTCTAGTCTATTATATATTTTGGAAGATCTGTCTGTCTGTGTGTGTGTGTGTTCGCGATGAACTCGAAAACGGCCGACCCGATTTCGATGAAACTTCGTATGTGAGGGTACTATCGGTCGGGAAGTGGCATAGGCATATTAATTTTCAGATCCGAGGTCAACTTTTCACGTGCCGAGGTCAAATCTGTTTTTACGCTGCGTTACGGGACTTTCATTTGAGTTCGGTGCTTACAAATCGATTCGAAACAGCGCGAATAATAAAATGCCAGTCATAATACTGACACTGTGATACTCTTTCGTGTTTCCTCTTTCCAACGATATATAATGCGTACGTATCCGTTTTAGTTATCTGCCTCAATTATCAAGAAGAAGTGGTACTATCTTCCATCAGGTTAAAAACAATGCGTAACTTCTATGCCGTCGTTAGAGGTCATAACGTTAGATCACGTTAACGCTTAACTGGCCGATGCATTTGACTGTTTCAGACGTCTTGGCGATATCTCGGGCACCGATGGTAATTTATCTTTACGTTGCAACTTGATAATTAATGAGCGTGTGTATATGAGACGCGTTTATATACTTGAGTGGAAATCAAATCGGGTTAAACTGGCGGATTTTTACGGACGAAATTTGATGCATAGGGTATCTCGGTATCCGCTTGGCCGATTTCCCGGTATCCGCTGGGCCGATTTCCACCATTTTTGTGGTGTTGGTGTTTGACCCCACCTGACCTTGACCTTCAAAATGGTCAATTCAAGGTCAAAGCCGGGTCACCTTCTAGTCTTATATATAACCAATAGGGAGCCCCGCATAAATAAGAGAAAGCGCTGGCTTACAATGTCAAGTTAAATAGTGTTAGGTCAATGTTTTCTCTTATATATGAGAGGCTCACTATGGCGATAATGCAGTGGCATGTGGTTTTCGCAAACTGTCAGCTCCAGTCATGGAAGTGTTAAGGTTAGTCACCCACGTGTATATACACGTAGATTGTTCGAGATTAGTAGCACGCCATGGGGGAAACCATTGCAATTATCATGAAACCGCCATGGCCGACCAATATGGAAGTTGCATTTATATCACAGGGTACAGTTTCGTAGGAATTTCTTATATAAGTTTAATCGACGAATACATCTAAACTCAGTTCTTCGTGGTTACAAACAAATATATGATATCATACGGAAATATTGATACATTACCACAAAGAAATCTGGTTGCATTTAAATTTGTCTTGGTTTATTTTCTAAATATTATGGGATTTGTGTCCATGATAATTGTTATGTAGACTACACATGTATGAGATAGTTTATGGAAAACAAATTTAAAGTACGATTCTCTCAGTACTTCGGGCTTCATACAATTTCCTGTTGTTTTTCTTGTGGTTAAAAGAAACTGCCGGTCAGTTATTATACGAACCATATACCTACACATTCTGAGTATGTTGACGTATCGTCGTCGACTATATGTCCACTTTCATCTTTCTCGTGCATGATTATATCAGCACCTTCGTGCAATCCCGTCCGACGATTCCGTCCATCGGCAGCGATTGCAACGTTTTTGGCTATAGCTACGTAGCCTGACGTCCTGAGTATATCAAGAAACTCCTTGAAAGGTTCTGAACTATCTTGGGAACGCTGCACAGTATCAAGCAACCTTCTCATCTTCCGAGTATTGCCATCCTCAGCCTGCATGTTTAACAAAATACAACCATAGTTACCCACAGCGTTCAATCATTTGGTGTGATTTTTGTTTAACAAAATACAATGCTGGTACACACAACGTCGCATGTTAAATTTAATGTCTAGACCATTCGTCGCACATTTGATGGTACATTACACATATTTGTGATAACCTAAAACACAATGTTTCCAGTTATTTGTGTTATATATTGTTTGTTAACACTATACAATATATATTACATACTTCACCTCACTCAGAAATTACGGCTTCTGATTGGTCGACAGCCGTGTACTATTATATGGTATAGTGTTATGCTAAATTTATCACAATACTATACAAAACTAGCATGCAAAAAGCCAACAGAGGCAACAATCTCGAATGTACATTTGTACATTAGTATGTACAATATCAAATTATGCAGCAGTGTTCGGCAGGGCGGAAGCTAGAATGTTCATGATAGCTTAGACTTGTCAGTCTTAATCCCAAGACTCAGACCAGTTAACATGTGAATGTTGCTTTTAGGAGAATGGCAGAGTTCCATCTTTGAATATAGAGCACACATCCAGTAAAACAACTCGCACATAAAACAGAACGCATTGGCCTAACAATATTTACATTTACCTGTATGTGCAGGTGTCTCCAGTTATCGTAACTGTGATTGCGCTCACGGAACGGAAAATGTCATAGTGTAGGTAGTTAGCGACAAAAAATGCTCGGATCGATACAAGTAGGATAAAAGCGCCATTTTATAGTATCTTGTAGGACAGCATCTCTAGTCTAGGAATTTTCTCAAGAACCAACTTTTTGACCGACGTAGACTGACGTAGAACCGAAAAGTCAAGATGGCGTCCAAAATGGCCGCCGGTTTGACGGTTGTACACATTTTAGTTGTACTTCTCGATTTGATATGGTAAACATAACGAATTCCCACACATTATTTAAGAATGGTGTTTATAGAATAACAATCGCGAATTTTAGTTGAAAAATGACCACAATAATTGAAGATGGATGCCAAAATGGCGGCCAAAACATGAGATTTGCTTTCCTTATTTTTTTTAATTAAATACGTAATATTTTTTTAGATAATATAAGAGAAGATATCAACAATGTGTTCATTATTCGATGGAATAACTTATGTGGAAGAGTTGTGCACATTAAAGGCAATAAAGTATTGTTCGTTCTGGTAGAAATGTGAGGTAGAATATGTGCTATATAAAATGAATTACATTATTCTCCGACTGGGTTTCATTCTGTAAATGTTTAATAACCAACATGAATGACACCGATGGCATCAATTCTATTTGTGACACTACTATATGGTTGGATCAATTGAATACAAATTTGAAAGTAGAGATGTTGACAGATAAAGCATCAATTTAGTAGTTTATTTACCACGAAATTAGGAAACACTAAGTGACAGACCCCATAGTCATCAAACTCATTTTGGTTCTCAAAAAACAAGAACGTATGGAATGTATTCTGCAAGATATCTTCGTCATCAGGCCTCGTATTCAAGTTGCCAATACTTAAATTCAGTGTGTTTATGTCCAATTATACACAAAATGATTGAAGCATATACTAGAAAGTATATTTGAGGTCGGAATAAGAAATAATATTATTTCCTTGTAACATTTTGTGTCCTCAATTATTCCAGCAATAGAACATGAAACAATCATGCGAATAGCCCAGCTTCAATAATATATACATTAGTGCAATGTATTGCATATACATGCATATGTATAATTTTGTGTGTTATATTGTTGCTTGGAAAAACTCCAGGGGCCATGAGGTGGGAAGATGGGATCAGTAAATTTGAAAATGCACTTTGTTTTAATAAATTTAATTGAACAATTCACTACTCACAACCACATCTGCACATCTCCGTACATGGAAGTTTGCTTTTTGAATATTCGCACCAGTCACACTGATTCACCAGAATCGATTATATCATCCTTCCGGTTTCGTCTCTATCAAATTAAGTTCCGACTCTTTCACGATTTGTTAACAAATATTCGAAGTTTTGATAGGCTGTTTATATACGGAATGTCAATACATAAAGTATTCTCCAATAACAATCGACAGCTTAGGTATGTGTACGTGCTTATTGGTAATAATAATGCAAAATCGGTTGCTTGTGGTGCACATTTAGAGACGTGCATTTGTGTGTATTTCCCACGAGAATTAAGCAGCGGTTTGATGCTCAGATTTTCAGCCTTATCACATATAAATTGGGCTGGAACTTGTCAGGTTTTATGATCGAACATTAGGTTAATATAGTGTCCTGGTATTCGACCATACAATGAAACATGTTCCAGCCCAACTAAAAGTGTCAAGTCCGATAAACTTTTCATCAAATTACTGTTTAATTTACATACAAACGCATCATGTCTCTAAGTTTGCACACAAATAGCTGATTTCTCATTATTATCATCAATAAGCACGAGCAGAGACCTAATCTACGGATATTTGTTTAGAAAATAGTTCTGTTTTGACATTTAGTGTATAAATGGCTGTCAAAACTTTGAACATATTTGTTTTAAATCGCGAAAGAGTCGGGACTTAGCTCAATATTAACAGAACCGGAAAGGCGATAGAATCGATTCTTGTGAAACAGTTTTCCCCCAGTGAGTCAGGTGCACCTATTATGGGGCTTACAGTCCATATACCAGCCTGATATATACTAGAAGCGCGATTTTCGTTGGTGGTAACTGTCCATGTGCACGGCATTTGCTGAACATTTCATGTCTATCTTCATTAACTGAGGTCAGGTTCGCAGATTTGTCATGAACAATCACGACGAAATGCTAAATACACTCAAATAGTGGTGATGGAACATCAAGTACCACAAAAGGATTCCTCGTAATTGACATCAAGCATTCTGTGAGCTCTGGGTGAGCTTTCCGAGCATCCCAAAATGTGCGCTTAACCTTACCAATGAAAAAGGAAGTTGATTCACATCCTGATATCGCATGGAAATGATGGTATATTGGAAGCACAGTTAAATTTCCTGAGCCCATTCGAATTGTACGTATCAACTATTTTGCAGATAACATGGGATTTAGACTTGCCGAAAGACGCAGTATCAAATGTTTGGATTGGGGTAGCATAGCATGCAGATGTCACAACATAATCACGATAATATCCGTGTCAACAGTACGAACAATAATCAGTAATGAGTTTGTAGCATGTGAGATATATGTCCGACTAATCTACTGTCAGCTTCTTCATATGTACATCCAAAGAGAATAGGTTCCACATTAGGACCGTGTTATCATCCTCCGATACGACGATGGTTTTCCCTGTTAGGGTTTCCAATTTCAAGAGACATTCATTGATCAATGCAAACAATTCTTGCTTGTTGTTTCTTAGAAAGTCATTCCAATTCGCTGGAATTTTTGTGGTAAGCCCCCACCTATCATCGAATGCCACAACCATGTTTCTCTCGCGTTCCTGTTTAGATACTGCCCTCTGGTTACTACCTGTCAAAAACCAAGTCAATTCTTCTACAATCTGCGATCTGCATCATAATATATGGAATAAACGTTGTGCTGATATACATTGAGTAGGTAAACCCGACTTCGGGTGGCAGTAAGTGTATCAGAGCACCCGTCGAACACCTTACACTCGACCTTTGGATTTGGCTCTGCAGTGTCTATGTAGTTTGAATCGGATGGGACCTTCATCAAGTTCATGCAGTTTAGTAAGTCACATTTATTACCGTCCCTCCTTTCGCTCGCTTTCGATATAGATGGGGGAACCGCTGTTTTTCGTGTGAGAAGAACATATATTTCATATGCTACAAACCGATTATACATCGATTATTGTTCGCACTGTTGACACATATATTATTGTGATCATGTTGGGACATCTGCAATCTATGCTTCTTCAATGCAAATATTTGAAACTGTTTGTCTTTCGACAAGTCTGAATCCCATGTTACATACAACATAGTTGATATGTGCAATTCAATGAGCTCAAAAAATTAACTCTACTTCCAATATTCCATCCAATATCAGGCTACGACTCAACTTCCCCTTCTTTGCTAAGGGTAAGCGCAATTTTGGGATGCTCGGAAAGCTTACCCAGAGCTTACAGAATATTTGATGCCAATTACGGCGAATTCTTGTGTGGTACATGATGTTTCATCACCACTATTTGAGTGTGTTTAGCGTTTATGACAAATCTATGAACCTGACCTCAGTTAATGAAGCTAGACATGAAATGTTCAGCACTTGAACATTTACCACCAACCAGGAACATGCTCTTGTAACATAAAAATCGTGATATATATCATGCTGGTATCTGGACTGTAAGCCTCATAGTAGATGCAAAATTTCCAGCACCTGACTTCTTTGGATGAAAATTGATTGACGGTTGATTCGTTCCTGTGTGGATGACAACCAAGAAGGGCTAGGGAGTCCACGGAGTTGATTAAATGTGTTTGCAAATCGGTTTGTTCCAGGTGCAAATGTTCAAGAAGCAAACGTCTCTGTACGAAGTTGTGCAGATGTGGTTGTGAGAAGTGAATTGTTCAATTCAGTTTATTACAACAAAGTGCATTTTCAAATTTACTGAAACACCTTCCCACCACATGCGTCCCTGGAGTATATCCCAGCAACAATAGTATACACAAAATTATACATATACATGCAATTGCACTAATGTACATATTATTATTTCTGGGCTATATTCAAAGGGTGCCTGTCATTCCCGCTTGCGTTCGCATGATTGTTTCATGTTCTGTTGCTGGAATAATTCAGGACTCCAATTGTTGCAAGGAAACAATATTATTTCTTATTCCTACCTCAGATATACTTTCGAGTATACACTTCAATCATTTTGTGTATACTTGGAAATAGACACTGAATTTAAGTATTGGTAATTTGAATACGAGGCCCGATTATGAAGATATGTTGCTGACTACCTTCCATATGTTCCTGTTTTGAGAACCAAATTGAGTTTGACGACTATTGGTTTTGTCATCTGTTGTTTCCTAATTTCGTGGTAAATCCACTACTAAATTGATTTTTTATTTGTAGATATCTCGATATTCAAATTTGTGTTCAATCGTCCAACCATATAGTAGTGTCGCAAATATAATTGAAGTCATCAGAGCCATTCATGGTTCGTTTCTAAGCATTTACAGAATAAAACCCTGCCTGAGAATAATTTCATTCATTTTACATAGCACATATACTACCTCACATTTGTACCACAGCAAACTATGCTACTTCACCTTTAGAGTGCATGACTCTTCCAAAGAGGTTATTCCATCGAATAATCAACACATTGTTGATATCTTCTTTTATATTATCTCGAAAATTGTAAAGTATTTAAACAAAAATAAGGAAAAAAACAAACATTTTCATGTTTTGGCCGCCATTTTGGCATCCATCTTCAATAATTGTGGCCATTTTTCAACTAAAAGTGGGGGCTTTTATTCTGTAACCACCATTCTTAGATAATATGGTGGAATTCGTTTTGTTTAACATATCAAATTGAGAAGCAAAACTATTAGGTGTACCACCGTCAAACCGGTGGCCATCTTGGACGCCATCTTGAGTGTTCGGCTCTACGTAGGTCAAAAAGTTTGTTCTTGAGAAAATTTCTAGACTAGAGATGCTTTCCTACAAGATATTAAAAAATTGCACTTTTATCCGACTTGTATCGATCAAAACGCTAACTACCTACACTATAACTACATGTAGAGAGTACAATGTCGTTATTTTCATATATATTCTGATATATTTACCTATTTCTTGCGACATTACATCGGCAATTCTCATTGATGACGTTGCCATTTAAGCAACGTTTTATGTTAAAATCATCGATGTGACTTCCAGCACGTATAATTAGCCAGGCTGTTCTCGTTAAAATAAGCACAATACGGGCCTATTTTATATGTGCGCGAACTAAGCCCATAGTAGTATTATTAGAAAACTAAACTCTGGTTATTAAAACAGCTGTATATGGGACTATTTCAATATGAACTAAGCTCGTATTGTTCTTATTTTCACAACAACAGGCTGGAAAATAGCACGAATAAACCAACTCACGACTTACTAGATGTACACTTTCACAATGTGTTACAACTGAGCCCCACGCCGTTCAACGGATTAGTGGTTAAAAGTACACTATGGGCTTATTTCAGAAAAAAATAAGTCCAATATGGACCTATTTGCACGAGGATATGTTACATTAACTAACTGCGGAAGGCCAATCTTTTCACAAACCACTAAGTGCATCCCAGTAATGACATGTTATTGCTAGGAGAGAGTAAGAGGGCGAGCAAGATAGATAAAGAGAGGGAGCAGATTTGCCAGTTGGTTTCTTTCCTAAACAATGGCAATGTCACTTGGAAATACGGAGGGGGGTTGGTGGTTTCTAACCCTAATGTGTTACAACTATTCCACCATTCGTATTACCATTTATCCAGCTTCATGTCAATACTAATATGACACGACAGTGATCATGAGAGCATAGAATGCACCTTTGTACCGATTGTTTACTTTTCGAGTATGTCACCGGAGACCGCAAATTCGGTGGGGGATGTTTGGGAACACCGCTTCGGAATTGCTATCTACTATGAGTGTCTTGATGACAATATATGTTCTAGAATCGTTTTAAATAAGTGAAATTTACACCAGCAAGTACAGTTTAATAGTTTACGGGTGTGGTGTTTTGCTTTTCTGTAGATAGAATGTGAACTTCCGGTTAACAGCCAATAAAATGAATTACACTGTCTCTATATCCTATCGCAATGTTCCACTTGGCTCTCCATACATTACCAGTCAATGTGCAGAATCCTACACATAAAACAGTTTGAGACATACTGATAGCTATCCATAGACGAACCCGTACCCTTATCGGATTTATATAGCAAATCGCTAGTAACGTTTAACAATTTAAACCGCACATTGAGTCAGATTAAGTTAACAGAATATAAATCAACAATCTGACAATATTCTCACCTTTGTTTGCTATTTCGCTACTTAACCGGGTGCAGGTAACACAATCATTTTCAGGCATGTGGCTTATAAACATATTTGCAGAGTTGCATTAACACAAACTAATTCAAATTGTTCACTCACATGGTTTTCACAAACAGTGTTCCTAATTAGCAGTAGAGTTGTTAATCTTATCTCAAAGCATAACAAATGTTTCACATATCATTGAAAGTTTAATTAGAATTATGTACATCCGTGCATGTGCCAAATTTATTGTATTTCATTGTTGTTGTTGTTGGAAAATATACTATATACCATCTGCTTGTTCGTGTAATGTCCTCCAATCCCCTGTTTCAATCAACAATATGCCACATAAGTCTTCGCTCCGAATAATAGTGACTAATACATACCGTATTAAATAATTGGATGTCAGAAATAGTATCGAATATTATTTGTGAACTGTGCTTAAGGTATTCGGCCACGACCGTAGGCAGGACACAAACCTTGATATCTCGCATCTCCTCGTCCGACAAGAGAAGAGACTCGTGCAGTTTGTCTTCGATGCTCTCGTACACCACATTCGTTACGAGGAACGGTCGGTATCTCCGCAGCGCGTCAGTCTGTAGTCGATCCATCACTGAACCATTAATAGCAAGTTAATGTGCCATGAGTGTGCCATTGCAACCAGCCAAGAACGTATAATTGTACGTGTAACCTACATTCAGCATTGGGCTAGCAACAATTAAGCCGATGAACTTGTTATCTGAACATTTCCCACACATGAATATAATCCTTCTGTACTTGTACTATATCTGTCATCTACTTGATCAATATATTGTCTAAACATTACCCAAACGAATAATAGACCATTCCAATGCATAACTTTATAACCATGTTGGAAAATCCATTTTGTAAAAGAAAGGGTCAACAGTCCGTGCGGAGTTGGGGAATCAATCCAACACTAAAATAACATACATCCATGTGACACAGGGACGCATGTGCCATATATCAATTTAATTGTTCTCTGTTATTTCTGGCAATCCTCAATAAACTTGTCACACCTGTTGATTGATGCGAGCAGAACACCGGTACATGTGCACATGTTCGAAATCCTATAACTACCAAAGTACAAGGAAGTTTACAAAGCGAGTATCACAAACAAACCGTCCTCTGGTTGGAGGTGACGAGGGTTGCAGAATGGTGATACATGACAACTCACGTTCAAATCATAATCGACTCGCATGGCTACGTACATCGTTATCATTTCATCGTATTCTCCTTTAGTTTCACTTTGTATATCCGTAAACACTTATATGTTTGACTTCCTATGTTATATGTATCACATATTTAGGTCAAATAAACGCATACCCACAAAGCGCATGTTTCGGGTTTCAATAAACTGTGTTCGCGCTACACAATGGTATTTTTATATCACATGCACTACGCTCAAGCAGACATTGTAGTAGACCCTCCAAATTCAATTCAATGTAATTATGTTTTAACCCGTTTCACTCGAACAAACATAAATGATTTATAGAATAACAACTATACGAATTTCATATCAACTAAGCTTTAATCTAGAACGACAGGTCAGCGTAAACAGCTTCAGTGTGCATATCATGCAGCATACGATAAATACGTATTAATATAGTCAATGACTCTAATGCATGTACAATACACATGATTATATAGCATGAATATCACGTGATTATCACAAAGGGCCATGTGATAACAAAGACAGGTTGACTACCCTTAATAATGAATGAACAAATAAATATAGAACAGGCAGCCGAAACATGTTGGTCTACACTTTGGAATTGCATCTATTGCTTCAAGCCCTTGATTTGGACGGACAAGCGCAACGCCACAGAATAGAGAAGCTACCGCGCAACAGAATGGAGATCATATATCATGGGAATATATGATTTCCTGCTAAACTGGAGCTGAAAATAATTAGACATATGGGTTTACAAAAAGTTCCATGAAAAGAAATTTGAAGGTCGAATTGCACCTCAAGTATGGGAGGTCGGGAGCAAAATAAACATGCTTCTTTGTCTGAATTCGGAGCCCACACAAAGGCTGTGACCTTGTACCATCCATATTAAGCCGTTTCCGAAATATAGGTCCTTTATCGGACTGGCCGAGAGCCTTCAATTAATGATTATTTCGATGTAAAATAAGTTTATGTAGGTCGTACGTATGACCTAAACCAAACTTAAAAAGAAAGTCACGAACCCACTACTCGTCGTCGAGTTATATATCAGAGAACATTGGCAACGGGGAAATATCGCAGACTGGTAAGATCTTTTTGTTCACGTTTTATGTGGTCCCACCCCTAGCGCAGTCTAAGGTATACATACACACAACACTCTTAACAGAACCACGCTGGTCATCGGGTAGTAAACCTGCTTGGGGCGTCAGTAAACCGCTCATCGGGCTATAACAGTTGGAGTTGTCCATGCCAGTGCTAGTCTAATTTGTTAAAAGTGTTCAATTTCAAAGTTATAGCAACCAATGGAAGACGAATATGATATAGGCAATACCTATTTATTCTTTGACAGTAGTTCAGAAAGAATTCAGATATCAGTTCTCGAGGGAGAAAAACACAATCTTAGTCGAGCGCATTCGGAATATCCGGGTTAATTTAAGGTTTGATTCAGCAAAACATTCACTGCAGATTCCCGCGATTTTTTTAGACATAAAGCTATCTATATGGGACACATATCCATTGACGTGTTTTTATACTAAAAGCCCCAAATCCCAATCAAGTAACTCGAATAAAGAGTGTTTTCAAAAAGTGTCATGCATATACTTCGACAAAGTACAACGGAATGCGGGCAGGAGTAAATCGCGACGCGGGAATAAATCGTGCCTACATTGCGGTTTACTCCGGCACCATGGAGTGTCGCTTTCAATTGTCAATATTTTTCTACTTAAATACAGGTAAATTCCAATGTGAATGTAGTTTTAAGTTCCTAAACTATCTATATCAATGGAGCGTTGATAACATTGACCTAATTGATCAGCACGCACTCAGCTTGGAGCAGAAAACACACACCATTGAAACATGGAAGCTTATTTTCACAATGCATCGAACATTTCGTCACTTTATGGAGCTCTTTTCATCGAACTGTTGACACTTGGTTGAAGCTAAGTTCATCAAGCACCTCGTGGATCCGGAGTTGTTTCCGAAAAAAAAACAATTAATACAAAAAAATTTCCCATCAAAACAAACCTACATGTAGTCTTCATTCGTGTCCGCAATTCGGTTTACTTAGGGAATAACGATGTGGTGTTTTGTTATTTCGGAGGTACAGGGCGAATACACTGACGAATCTAGTTAACCCTTTACCCAACAAAACGGCCAAAAACGCCCAAATAAAGCTTCAGCAGCCTAAAATATCATCGGTCTGTCTCAATAACACCATACAAATATGGATATCATTGGAACCGGTTCATTGACCACATTGTGATGGTTACAGTTATGCCCTGTGCCAATGCATTCTCTTATATATGCGAGTCGACCATAGGTCGCTTCGCATATATAAGAGAATGCATTGGCCTAACACTTTTTAACACCTTTAACCATTTTTTCTTACATTCTTTAACAATTTTATAATTTTTTTTTACATTTTTTATAATATTGTTTTACATTCTTTGACAATTTTATCATTTTTAATATGTGTTAAGCCAATGCATTCTCTTATATATGCGAGGCGACCTATGGTCGACTCGCATATATAAGAGAATGCATTGGCACAGGGCCATTCTGTTGGGTAAAGGGTTAATGGGTGACGGCGGAGCAGGTATTTGACACAGTATACTCGCCCTTATACCTTTCCGAAATCACAAAACACCCCATTCTAATTATCTTCGAACTTTAAAACGTTACTTTGACACACAGTTGCCTTGTAATTGTCAACGAAATGTGCAACACTCAGCCAATTCAAGACTTTTTTTCAATTGAATGTAGCCGTAGCTTTTGTCGAAGTTTGACAGTCAGTACATTTTCTCTGTATACATGTACTTTCAGAAATCACAAACGCCACATCGTTGTCCCCTAAATATCATTGCCTCGATATCATTTGACAAAATTTCTTGACATAAAACCGTGACGGGAACATGTCTCTATTCCGAAGGTTCGCTATTCCGAAGGTTCACTATTCCGAAGGTTCACTACTCCGAAGGTTCGCTATTCCGAAGGTTCACTACTCCGAAGGTTCGCTATTCCGAAGGTTCTATTCCGAAGGTTCGCTATTCCAAAGATTTTATTTAAAGGTTAATTCTATATTCAAGTATTGAGAGGGTTCTTTATCACGGACACTCTTTTTTATGAAGGAAATAACTTAAAACATTGAAACAATAAATGTTATTTTTTCGCGAGTTTCCTTGAGATTTAATGTCATTACTTATGACGTTATTTTCCAATACATATTCACGTCAGGCAGCCCACACAATTCCTCTTTCCGTGCGATTTAATGTCATCGCGTATGGCGTTATATCTCAATAATCTTACAGGCAACAATACGCCAGCTAAAGGCGGGATTAAAACAGCGGGACTATAACTCTTAATGAATACTGCTAAGCAGAATGTCGTTGAATAGACGGGTATGAGTTGAACCTAACTGCAATTGTGAATTTGTATTGAATTGTAAGGCCCACTTTATTTTCGAGTCAATGGCTATTTTTTATAGTGCTTTGATATCAGGATTTAAACACAATCTGTGCCATAAATATGATTAAAACACTATATATAGTTCATCACCATTCCAAACGTCTAAATCAGAAGATGCCCGTAGAGAAATAGAAAACATCTTAAATCATAAAAAGATTCCCCCGTTATATGTCATAGCTCTCAGAATGCAACAGAATTCAACCTAATGTATTTTCAATTGAAGGGGAATAACATTATCTTTAAAATATAGAGTTACCCCCCTCCATTGAAAATAATACACTTTACTTTGCGCAACAAAACCAGATGAACCAAAAGCACAAAAACAAGTCGTTAATCCTGCGTTAACTCCACAAAAACAACATGTTCACAGTTTATTGCACCGGATAAGCTGATAATACAGTGTTAGAGAGCTTCATATTTCAAATGGTATATATAGTGGCATATATTTTATATATGTGATCTGGGTGTTCGAAAATTAAGTGGGCCTTGAATGTTGATGTGTTTTTTTTTCAAATACAGATTGCCATGCAGTTCGGAAAAACTATATCTCTTACATGTAGTTTATTTCAGTCATCGTGTTTTTAACTTTCCATAATGAACGATAAACTGATACTCTTTTCTTGCTATTAATAACCGATATCTAGGACAATTTGGGAATTAGAAGTGGATGTATAAATCTACTATATATGAATACTAGCGTAATCGTATTTTTTATTCCTCGTGTGGTTTTTGTGGTGGGGTGCAAATTTTGATTCATTTCTGGTTAAATACGCCCAGAATAGAAAACCTTCGGAATAGCGAACCTTCGGAATAATGAACCTTCGGAATAGGGAACCTTCGGAATAATGAACCTTCGGAATAGCGAACCTTCGGAATAATGAACCTTCGGAATAGAGAACCCTACCCACCGTGACAGATACGGCGTAAAATACACATCTCAATGAGTAATTTGTTTTCCAAATTCCATTGTTTCAATTTAACTTCAAGTTCGCGGTCAAATCAAAACCGCAATTTCCAGGTGATAAACATCTGAAAAAGACATCCAGTACATGCAAAAACCAATTGTTGGGCAAATTTATTTCTATTCGAGGTAGCAATCATCTTTATCAGCATTTTAACAATACGAGTGATGCTAATTGAGGGACTATATTTTATCCAGCCTGTTTTATATAGCAACCAGCCAGGTAACGGAAGTCGTCAGCTGCGTAAGCGTGGTATAGTGGAGAGGAACGGAACAGTGAGCGGAGTTGGATCCATGGGCCAATGACGAGACTACAGTATCAACGTGTCACGCAGGAATATCTAGCATTGGAGCGGTGAACGTATTACGCTTTTTGACAGTTATTGATTATTACCCTCCCGCAATTCTTTGATGTTTTAGGATGTATATTGGCAGCAAGTGAATTAGAATATATATTCAACATATCTGGACGCAGGCATGTCACTAAGTGTGTCCATCGCGTGTCCGCCGTTGCTTTTCCAAATTCACCCTTGAAGCAGACCAAACTGCCAGTTTTGCTAAATAATTTGTACTCCACCCCGACTTTGATAAGAACTTTCCAGATGATGCCTCAAGCTTCCACTTGTTAGAAATTTATAAGTGATACCACCTATGGTCTGGGTAATTCCAACTGATGGTCATTTGGACCCTAATCTGGTAAAAAAAAAGTAGAAAAATAAGCGCCCATCCTTGAAACAGATCGAAACTACATAGTCCGAGAACAGTCATCGCACCCCATAGTGGGTTGAAATTTTTCAAATAATCCTGCTATTACAAAAATTGTCTTCTATCGTATATGGCCCATTGGATGATACTTCTGTTTCAACTTATGTGTGTTTGTAGTGCATGTGTCTTATCTAAGATCCCAATATTGGCATGTCAAACTTATTCAAATGCTGAAATTTTAATGCACAAAAAAATGCAAATCTGATTCAATTACAGGTCACTGCTATTCATCACAGGGTAGTCCAGTAACAATTTAGATTATAATATTAAGTTAGAATCTTAGATGTCGTACCGACTACCGTACATACATTGAAATACCTCTCATTCATTGGGTACCTCGGCAGTTCTGGGTGAGAAGTTTTAGAAATTAGTTATTAATTATTTTGTTCATTGAAATTTAGCTCAGGACGGGTGTAAAGTTTGTTTAATCGTAAACGAAATAGAGACATTCGATTAGGGTGGATACACACATGCATGTAATCTCTGTAATTATCGTGTATTTGGCGTTTTACATGGATTATACAGACCGTGTAATTTGTGTCCGTTGACAACCCAATCATTACGGCTATGTTTGACCACAGTGAGCCAAGCTCTGAACGTGCAGAGAGCAATTGACTGAACGAAGTCGTCAGGCCGCTTAAAATAATTGTTCGCGCGATAACCGAAATATTGGACTTTCTGTTTAAATCATTGTCAGTCTTCTCTTGATTTTTATACAGGTGATGGCCCCAGGAGTTCCTCAACGCATGGACTATGGTCCCCAATATGGGAGGGGGTATTATCAGGATTTCCTTGCGCAGGGGCTATATGATCCCCGACTTGGGGCTATATATATGATCCCGAAAGCTACCAGGCGGGGTGAGCTATTTAAGTAAAACATATTATAGTGTACCTTCTTGCCCAGATTATTCCGACCGATACATTCAACTAAGTCCCTTAGCGATTTGCAGCTTTCGAAACCCCACGCCAAGCAAGCATCATGGTCGAAAATGTTCTATATCAAGCCTGTATACACCAGATGTGTCGCTTCTAGTGTTCGTGCATTAATAAAATGCCAGATATCACACAGACTTAACTAATTTCCACACTCGTAAGAGAAGACATGTTTTGTACTGGCCATAAATGTCCTGATAATAGAGAGTTTGACTTCGCTTATGACTACTCACTTGCCTGGCCTGTTAACAATGAACCGCTCGCGCGCAAGTGATTAATGTTGTCAATTATTGGTATGGCCATGTAAAATACATGTATTTTACATACAGAGATTACATGCATGTGTGTATCCACCCTTACGTGAATTAAAATGGCGTTAATTGATCGGGATAGTATCCCACTTCCCACGATGCATGTATAGACTGTTAGGAAATTATGCAACTGACAAATAAACAGCCGCATTATGATGTCTTGGAACAAGAATAATATAGAACGATTCTGTTTTTTTTATTGCGCAGTAGCTGTAATTATTTTAAAGAACGTGCATGAACCTGAACCGATTTTCACACGTACATATATACAACTCATTACGAAACAGGCATGAACTTATAACTGGGACAGGGAAGGGTCTACTTTGATCAATATTTGGAAATCAACAAGTTCTTCCATTGTTATATCTATTTTGTCGATTTTACTATTCTGTTTACATAACTATCATTTAAAATATGGCTATTAGCTTGTTCTGTGAAATTAAGGCTCAAGAATTATATAAACTCCCATTTTTGGAGGCACATATAACTCGAAAAGTACTTAACGTATGTATCTGGGAAAGGATTTATATTCTGTAATCATAATAGTACAATTTACAAAATAGATATACAGTAATCATGGAAGGACTTCTGAAATGGAGCTCCTTATAAACATCATTGAAAAGCCATAACCTGCGTATTTTACCACATTTTTACAATTGTCTTTTTGTTTTAATATGTTCTTTATATAATTATTCCAACTGACAAACACGGTTTTGAAATTCGTTGGTGTTTGGCACTTTTTTTTCATAAATTCACTGGACTATTATACAGCTCGTCATTTGGGACGTTTCATTGATATTCACAATCTCAATTTTGTTGATGGGCCAGAGCAAACATAACCAATTGATAGTGCAATAAATAAATTAAATAACTAAAACAGAACTTGTAGTAGTGAAGATAATAATATACATGTACTACACAATTGTGAAAATTATAAATGAACATGAGACATATTGATCTAAAGGCGCCATATCGGTATAAAATTCATATTATGTCCTGAATAATTTTAAACATGTTTATGTTGTATTGTTTTTTATTTGTTTGCATTTTGCTGTTATCATGTTTTGTAATAATAAAAGATAAAACAAAAATCTCGTTCTTTTAATTACTCAGATGATAAACATAACAATTCAGATTATTGTGCATTACTTGACTGATCTCCAGGGTTTTAATTTAACTCACTAGTCAAAAGAAACTTGAAAACTATTTTCAATGAGCGTATCAGCACAAGTGTCGCTAGAAATCCACACAATCATTAATAATCCTTATTTTGAAAACAAATATAAAAGGGTCATAACCGAGAATGCTATTGATCGTGGCTACCGCTTTTGGGAAACATATTTTTTTTTGGAAAGTCGATATCTAGGCATAAGAACCTCCTAATAAATGGGCTCATGATTAGGATCGAGTTATTTTATTGTACACAAGACGTGAAATTGTGGTTTTATGTTGTTGAATAGGACAGGACACCTTTAAAATTATCAACAATTCATCGTAACAAACAGTTTGTCAAATTTTATTTTCAGTTGCAGTTGCCGCTCCATATATATTCTGAATTGTAGAGGATTTGATGATATATTAACGTTGATCATTGTACATGTAGATACATCGTCCGCTGAGTGCTTTAGTGTTATAATTCCATTTTGACGGGGAACTCAGCAATTAGTATCGGTCGATTCGGCGCGGGATTTCCTGTCCGAAATTACCAGATATCGTCTCTAACACATACCAAATTTTAATTATATGTTATGGAAAAAGCTGTTCCATCTCAATCTCAATCTCCGCTGTGGACCAATGAATTGATGTAGCGTGTACAAAGTGATCAACTACGCATCATTTATATATGTATCGACAAACTTCAATAATATTACATTATGGAAACGGAAATTGACGGAGTATACGTGCCAGTGAAGTGACTGGTTGGAAAGAGTGCTTACTCACGCTCTTTAAAACACTTCTTCAAATATTTCCGTTATTTCGTCAAAAACACTTCTTTAAAACACTTCTTCAAATATTTCCGTTATTTCGTCAAAAACACTTCTTCAAATATATCCGTTATTTAGTTAATAAAAATATTTTCTTATTTTCGGATCACATATCAAAATGAGAGGATATGGTGATCCCCTTTTCATTGACTCACAACCACACCAATACTTGTTTTTGTTATGCCCTAAGTACTGGATTTTTTCTACAAAGTTTTATATATGATTATAGTCTGTACGTGTGCGTGGATATGGATACAAGCATCTATCCTATTATTTATACTGATACCTGTTTTAGGGGGTAGCAGGAAGACAGCCCGATAGGGCTAGGCTACCCCCGACAATATACTGCTTTACCTTATTATGTATTTCTGCCATTGTATAAATCATGTATATTGTAAATAAATTATCCTATCCTATCCTATCCTACCATATCCTCTCATTTTGATATATATGATCCTGCCTTCATTTAGCCACGAGTGACTCCTGAGACGAGGATCACATATTATATGATACCCTATCCTACGGAGGATTACATATTGTTTGATATATACACCCGTGCGCATGGCCTGAATAATATGGTTAAAATAACATAATAAATGGCGTGATGTGGTACTTTTTTATAATTGAACAACTCAAAGCCATTTCAGCATTGACGCGACAGACAGTCTAAAATCTTCAGAAAATCTTCAAACACTTTCCAGTTAACATCAAGCACAATAATGATGTTTACGACAAGAACACTCAGACTGATTAGTTGTTTCGATGCCAAGGGCCCAATAAAACCAACATAGAACATACATAAGCAACATAGCCCTCAGCCGACGACATGTAGGCATGCAGGCCTTAAGATTCAACGAGAATCACCGAATCGATTATCGTAATGATTCTCGCGAAACTTTTCAATTTTCAGGTCTTTATGACTAACTTGATGCAGCATTTTATTCTCGCAAAATTAAATGCATTTTGAGTCCTGACATGTGCATGGAAGTGATGGAAGTGATGGAAGTGCTCACAGAAGAACATTTTATAATTTAATCATAAGCTGTACATCCACCGAATGCAACATAACAATTGGTTGTCACACATTTAGTAATGAAGCTTATTTCTCGATAACCATTTTTTAAATTATTTTTCGTTACAGAACTGACAGCAGCATCGAGTGGCATGGCCACACCCATATACCACGCGTCTACATGATCGATGAAATATATTCATACTTCCTACTATTTAAAAGGGAATTTCGATGTTCATCAGAATTTCATCGATTTGGAATACCCTGACAATAACCGTACTTCTAACCATGAGTACACAAGTACCTAGAGAAATCAACAAGACTCGAGCTAATATTTGCAAAGAAGTGAAATTGAAACTAACAATTTTTCAGCCGAAATATACAAGGATCACGTGCAGCGCACCCGCAATTGTGTGGCAACTTGCCACCAGCCAATAAAACGATGAATCGACGACGGCACTTGATCAATCGATAAATAGAGTGTGTCGGTTTCACCTTTATGGGTAGTTTTCTGCGGACGGTCTGTCTCTCATTTCACTTCTAACTTATATATATGGTGGTTTTCCTTTGAAATGGCGGATTGAATTATAAGAAATAACACTTGTTTCGATTAGGGTTACAAACTGTGCAGTTATGACTGCATAACCTTAATCAAAACAAGAGGTTTTTTTATTAAATAACCACACTCGGTCCCAATCATTTCATTTAAACTGCACGGAATTCCATTACCTCATGTTATATCGAGAACATTGTTGGCAAATGCCAATGGAGCGCGCGCGACAGCTGATCGCTTTGCCCTCACTCCCACTCGTGAGTTGAGTCTCTGGAGTAACGCTGCCATCTCCTTGGCGCTGGCCTTCCCGCCACCCAGAGTCTTGATATAAGCGAATATGGCGGCGCGCTGACGCTCCAGGATCTCTGCTGGCTCCAGTCTCCGGGTGGTCGTAGTCGATAACGTCGTGGTTGTTATTGG
Organism: Siphonodentalium dalli; assembly: GCA_032622095.1. Lineage (NCBI taxonomy): Eukaryota > Metazoa > Mollusca > Scaphopoda > Gadilida > Siphonodentaliidae > Siphonodentalium > Siphonodentalium dalli. Next base: position 103,292,340 of record CP136068.1, read on the forward strand.
TGGTGTTGTCGTTGTCGTTGTGATATAGGCTGCCTGGTACAGCTACATGTATGGGAAATAAAACACATTCGTTTAAAGCAACACATTGAATTATAAAGGAATAGGAATTAATCCTTTCATGACGGGAGCTGCGCTGGCGCAACATTAAAGACCTTGTGCCAATGCATTTTCTCACATATGCGTGTCGACCATAGGTCGCCTCGCATATATAAGAGAATGTATTGGCCTAACAATTTGTTTTTATCAATGTTCATACTTTCTTTAACAATTTTTTAAATTTTTTATCAATTTTTCTTACAATCTTTAAAAAAATTTATAATGTTTTCTGATATTCTTTAACAATATTATCATTTTTATCATTTTGTTCATACATTCTTTAACAATTTTATCATTTTATATAATTTTTTCTTAATTCTGTATCCAATTTTATCTTTTTTTCTCACATTCTTTAATTTTTTTTATCATTTTTTATCTTTATTTCTTACATTTTTCAACAATTTTTTATTAAATTGTTTCATTAAATATGCACCATCAGATACGCCAGAGTGTTATTTATCTGAGATTATTTATTTCCGCTGACAACGACGTATATGTGCATGAAATTCACGTCTCATTTTTTTTTATTTAAGTATGTTTTATGGAGATTTTGGAGCAAGTAATAAACAGAACTTACAAACCTCGTCCAATAAATTAGGTTTGCACCTCGCCAAAGGCTCGGCCCAGACCTAATTTACTGGACTCGTTTTGTAAGTTTCCCAAAAAACTTGGTACTCGTTGTAGTTCCTCTATATACATGTTTTTCACACTTATTTATATTGTCTGCGCATGGGGATGGTAGGAAAATAGTGTTTGAGACATGTCATCTACGGCGATATATATACATATACATTCGCTCATAACTATGTTATGCATATTCCATTCTTTGTATATCGCCAACTAAAATATCAATCAATCCATTAATCAGTACATGTATACACGAGGATTCAGATTTGAGTATTATTGCAGGTTACACAATTTTCAGAGACATATTTTAAATACTGATCCACGGATTTCACGCCAAATATATTTACAATTCGATATCCCTTGAATGTTCTTGATAATTGTTTTAATTTCTACACACATGAGGGTTGGTTCCATTATTACGCATAAAGAGTATCATTATTACACTTTTTCAGTGTAGAGGTATGGCTTATAACGTCGACTATGTTTCAAATTAATAATATAAATTACGCATTATTGTGTTCAAATGTGTCGATCAATAATACTACATTGTATAATGCATATTCCGAATGTATATCAGTTTACGTTCCAACGACGCAAACCGGTAAGCGAAATCGATTTACGTCGAAGTGCGACTGACTTACTCTTCTATCACGGACTTTACGCGTAATGGTACGTTCTCATAGAAAACCCTATGGCGCCAGAATATAAAAGGAAACATGTATATAAAATGCATATTGATCAAAGATAACGACATGAGGAGTAACATTTCGGTAGTTCCACATGTAACGGTGCTACTAACACACTACTTTAAAATACCTTTATGATTGATTATTACCAGATAATTGCATGCTACATGTATTTACAGGCAAATATTGACAGCATCGCTGCTAGTGGAACTACATAGTTTTTACCGCTCGTGTAGTTATCTGTGGTACTGATGCATGTCAAGCCAATGATGTTAGAACATGTTGAACTAGGTAATGTTTACTTCTCATGTTAGCTTTGGTTAATATGCATTTTACATGCATCTTGTCCTTCATATTTAGGCACTACACGGTTTTCTATGAGAAAATACCTGAAAAACATGCCGTGCAAACTTGCCAGCGTATGAACGTACACTAAATCACCCGCTCATATATAGCATCACCAATGACGGTAATAGAGTGTCACAATTGAGAAAGTAACCCGGTTTATTTCATAGAAAACATTATATCTGTTCTAAAATTCACTATGTGGCTGTGAACTGAAATTAGTAAGTTAATATGACAAATATATCTTGTCACAATGTGTACATGATTTTAAAAGAATACGAACTCATTTGACCTCGCGAACTTCGTAAAAGTGTGTGTCTCCCCAATAGACGTAAACAAACATGAAATGTGAGGTTACACCTAATTACACGGTATATTATGTGCGTAATATAACACAACAGTTAGATTATAATACATTGTTATGACCGTTAATATACCACTCTTTCCGATCAATATAGCATTGTGTATTGACATTGTATGATAAAGTCGAATCGACCCCCACCTATTTCACTAGCTGGTCGAGGTGGAAGGAAAGTTGGACTAAATGCATATATGCCCCGTAACGACTTCCCGGGCAACAGACAAGTCTGAGTTTAGTATGCCAATCATTTGCAGATTGAGGTCCCCGGAGGGTGAATTTAGTGACGCTATCCCACATAGACTCAAACTGAAGTTCCCAAATGGTGAATATTGTGATGTTCACACATTGGGAACCTCGATTGTTAAATGTGTTCTATTCCAATTTGGGAATATAGAGAAAGTAAAATAAAAATAGAAATATGATCTGTGTGAAGAAGTTTCTATTGAAATTTGATAGTAAAGAAACTTTCCAGAGAAGATGAGGCCCAAGCAGAATCAAGTCCCCACAGGGTCAAATTAGTGATGCTAGCCAGATATGTGGGATAGCGTCACTAAATTCACCATATTGGGACCTCATTCTTCAAATGACAGGCACACTAAACCCAGGCTTGGCAACAGCTCGTGTCGTTTGACAATTAAAACAAATAATGTTGTCTTGTACCATGTAAACATTGGGGAACGTTCGTTGATAGTCCTAACGAGATAATATGCGAATGCTGATATATATTTTTAGCGAGCAAATGGATACTGCATTGGAATATACATGTATGTTACCCTAATTTGAATCTGAACTATCGTATCATAAATTAGCAACGCATAGCCACAACTAAAGTACTTTCTCTGCAACCCATTGCCTCATTCAATAAACACATCATGTGTTACTCGATACACTCCATCATTAACCGAATTAAGACTATATACTGTTTGATATTCGCATGTGCTGCTTGCATATGCCAAATATATAAGCGGGTGCGTCGGTTGGTAAATTAAAAGTTGATACCACAATTATACTGTACAGCATGTTCACCTATAACTCGTAATTGTGCAGAAAAAAAACATCCCTATGCTGGGAAAGGGTGTTCGTTATGTGCATACTTCGTGTGCATTATTTTGCGGGCTACTGTATTCGCGATTTAAAATATAGTTGTTTTTCTTAACGAGATGCAAAGCCGTGCATAAGCGTACACCATGTATAACTGCCACCTATTCATCACTGTTCCTGTGTATATATTTGTTCAGATGGATTTAATAGCCATGTCATTAATAGCCATTATCATTTTGTTCATACATTCTTAAACAATTTTATAATTTTTTATAATTTTTTCTTAATTCTGTATCAAATTTTATCTTTTTTTCTCACATTCTTTAATTTTGTTATCATTTTTTATCTTTATTTCTTACATTTTTCAACAATTTTTTATTATTTATTTTCTTTTTCTTTCATTTTTTAACAGTTATAGAAAATAATATAAAATTTGTTAGGCCAATGCATTCTGTTATATATGTGAGGCGAACTATGGTCGACTCGCATATATAACAGAATACATTGGCACAGGGTTTTCGAAAAAAAATCACATTAATTAAATTAAGACTCCCCATCAGGTAGCTTGCTATTACCCTTATTCCATCCATTAAACCCGTTCTATATATAACGGTAATTGTAAAACGGGCATAGTGCCGGGTGAATCCAATTAAATGCATTATTTTTTCGCGTGTTTGCTTTCATTATGCTACGGACGAGGAATTGAGAGTCTGTGACTGATATTGATGTAGTATTTTGATGAAAATTTATTTCATTAAATGTGCACCATCAGATACGCCAGAGTGTTATTTATCTGAGATTTATTTATTTCCGCTGACAACAACGTATATATGCATGAAATGCACGTCCCATTTTTTTTTATTTAAGTATGTTCTATGCAGATTTTGGAGCAAGTAATAAATAGAACTTACAAACCTCGTCCAATAAATTAGGTTTGGACCTCGCCAAAGGCTCGGCCCAGACCTAATTTACTGGACTCGTTTTGTAAATTTCGCTATAAACTTGGGACTCGTTGTAGTTCCTCTATATACATGTTTTTCACACTTATTTATATTGTCTGCGCATGGGGATGGTAGGAAAATAGTGTTTGAGACATGTAATCTACGGCGATATATATACATATACATTCGCTCATAACTATGTTATGCATATTCCATTCTTTGTATATCGCCAACTAAAATATCAATCAATCCATTAATCAGTACATGTATACAAGAGGATTCAGATTTGAGTATTATTGCACGTTACACAATTTTCAGAGACATATTTTAAATACTGATCCACGAATTTCAAGCCAAATAGATTTACAATTCGATATCCCCTGATTGTTCTTGATAATTGTTTTTATTTCTACACACATGAGGGTTGGTTCCATTATTACTCATAAAGAGTAACATTCTTTCACTTTTTCAGTGTAGAGGTATGGCTTATAACGTCGACTATGTTTCAAATTAATAATATAAATTACGCATTATTGTGTTCAAATGTGTCGATCAATAATACTACATTGTATAATGCATATTCCGAATGTATATCAGTTTACGTTCCAACGACGCAAACCGGTAAGCGAAATCGATTTACGTCGAAGTGCGACTGACTTACTCTTCTATCACGGACTTTACGCGTAATGGTACGTTCTCATAGAAAACCCTATGGCGCCAGAATATAAAAGGAAACATGTATATAAAATGCATATTGATCAAAGACGCGAGGAGTAACATTTCGGTAGTTCCACATGTAACGTTGCTACTAACACACTACCTTAAAATACCTTTATGATTGATTCTTGTGAGATAATTGCATGCTATTTACAGGTAAATATTGACAGCATCGCTATTAGTGGAACTACATAGTTTTTACCGCTCGTGTAGTTAGCTGTGGTACTGATGCATGTTAAGCCAATGATGTTAGTACATGTTGAACTAGGTAATTTTTACTTCTCATGTTAGCTTTGGTTAATATGCATTTTACATGCATCTTGTCCTTCATATTTAGGCACTACACTTTTTTCTATGAGAACATACCTGAAAAACGTGCCATGCAAACTTGCCAGCGTATGAACGTACCCTAAATCACCCGCTCATATATAGCATCACCAATGACGGTAATAGAGTGTCACAATTGCGAAAGTAACCCGGTTTATTTCATAGAAAACATATCTGTTCTAAGATCCACTCTATGGCTGTGAACTGAAAGTAGTAAGTTAATGTGACAAATATATCTTGTCACAATGTGTACATGATTTTAAAAGAATACGAACTCATTTGACCTCGCGAACTTCGTAAAAGTGTGTGTCTCCCCAATAGACGTAAACAAACATGAAATGTGAGGTTACACCTAATTAAACGGTATATTATGTGCGTAATATAACACAACAGTTAGATTATAATACATTGTTATGACCGTTAATATACCACTCTTTCCGATCAATATAGCATTGTGTAATGACATTGTATGATAAAGTCGAATCGACCCCCACCTATTTCACTAGCTGGTTGAGGTGGAAGGAAACATGGACTAAATGTATATATGCCTCGTAACGACTTCCCGGGCAGCAGACAAGTCTGATTTTAGTATGCCTGTAATTTTCAGATTGAGGTCCCCTGAGGGTGAATTTAGTGACGCTATCCCGCATTCCCGCATAGACTCAGATTGAAGTTCCCAAATGGTGAATATTGTGATGTACACACATTGGGAACCTCGATTGTCAAATGTGTCGTCTGCCAATTTGGGAATATAGAGAAAGTAAACTAATATGATCTGTGTGAAGAAGTTTCTATAGAAATTTGATGGTAAAGAAACTTTCCAGAGAAGATGAGGCCCAAGCAGAATCAGGTCCCCACAGGGTCATTTTGGCAATGCTAGCCAGATGTGTGGGATAGCGTCACTAAATTCACCATATTGGGACCTCATTCTGCAAATGACAGGCACACTAAACCCAGGCTTGGCAGCAGGTCGTGTCGTCTGACAATTAAAAATAATAATGTTGTCTTGTACCATGTAAACATTGGGGAACGTTCGTTGATAGTCCTAACGAGATAATATGCGAATGCTGATATATATTTTTAGCGAGCAAATGGATACTACATTGGAAGATACATGTATGTTACCCTAATTCGAATCTGAACTATCGTATCATAAATTAGCTACGCATAGCCACAACACAGGTATTTGGCCAAAAAAAACAAAAAACTAATAAAAATATATAAAGGTAAGTATCAAGGCTGATAGTGGAAATAGGAGGTCAAAAATCATCCTCACAAAAGCAATTTTTTTTATCAAATTGATCTGGAATTCTAGCATTATGTGCCCAAGTAATCATATTTTTGGTTAAAGTTTAGCATTCCGTCGTACTTTAAACAAGTAAACATAGAAAATCATTCGAAGTTGTCAATGAAATTTATTGTTTTTGGTACCCGAAACGTCCGTCCAATGAAAAATCAAATAATCCAACCCCTAAATCACCGAAATGTCAGTTTTACAGATTTATTTTCGCGGGAGGCCATTTTGGAAAACTAAAAGCGAAAGTAACTTGAACTTTATTAAATTAATTTTAATATCTCTCTTTTAATTGATATCCGGCATTCTTAATGACAAAAATCATGCGGTGGATATATAATACCCACTAGATAAGGAATTAGGTAAAACATTTTTTTTTATCGATGTAAAATTATTTTATTTTGGAGTCATTTACTGCAGCGTTTCTCGAGTTTGTTTCGCACTTTCAAAATGGCCTCCCGCGAAAATAAATCTGTAAAACTGACGGGAAAAAAAGACAAACATCGTTATTAAACTCGATGCATGTTGAGTACCACACCCAAATTAGCTGTCCTTCGTGAAACAACGTCTGTTTGACAATAGGGCTATTTAGTTTGATGACTAGAGTATAGATTTCGGTGATTTAGGGGTAGGATTGTTTGATTTTTTGATTTTTCATTGGACGGACGTTTCGGGTACCAACCAAATATATTTGATTTATCAACTTTAAATGTTTTTCTATGTTCACTAATCTCAAATACGACAGCGAACCAAACTTTTTTGAAAACTATGATTATTTGGTCACATAGTGCTGCAATTACAGATCAATAAAAAATAAAATGTTGCCTTTGTAGGGAAAAATGCTGATCTCTATCAAAAATGAGATAGATACTTTTCCGAGATTTTTATTAAATAAAAAAAATATTGTGCCTAATACCTGTGAGCCACAACTAAAGTACTTTCTCTGCAACCCATTGCCTCATTCAATAAACACATCATGTGTTACTCGATACACTCCATCATTAACCGAATTAAGACTATATACTGTTTGATATTCGCATGTGCTGCTTGCATTTGCCAAATATATAAGCGGGTGCGTCGGTTGGTAAATTAAAAGTTGATACCACAATTATACTGTACAGCATGTTCACCTATAACTCGTAATTGTGCAGAAAAAAAAACATCCCTATGCTGGGAAATGGTGTTCGTTATGTGCATACTTCGTGTGCATTATTTTGCGGGCTACTGTATTCGCGATTTAAAATATAGTTGTTTTTCTTAACGAGATGCAAAGCCGTGCATAAGCGTATATCATGTATAACTGCCACCTATTCATCGTTGTTCCTGTGTCAATATTTGTTCAGATGGATGTAATAGCCATGTCATTGCTGTTGTCGAAATATTAACAAACCGAAGGACTAAACCAGCCACGTTTAAATGGTCCCGCCAATTGGATATGATGTGGTTGGTCCTGTTAAGTTCTATGATGCTGCACGGTGAAGCAAAGCGATGACGATAACCCTTTACCCAACAAACCGGCCAAAAACGCCCAAATAAAGCTTCAACAGCCTAAAATATCTTCGGTCTGTCTCAATAACACCATACACATATGGATATCATTGGAACCGGTTCATTGACCACATTTTGATGGTTACAGTTATGCCCTGTGCCAATGCATTCTCTTATATATGCGAGTCTACCATAGGTCGCCTCGCATATATAAGAGAATGCATTGGCCTAAACAAATTCTTTTTTTAACACTTTTTACCATTTTTTTCTTATAATATTTTCTACATTCTTTGAAAATTTGATCATTTTAAATATGTGTTAAACCAATGCATTCTCTTATATATGCGAGGCGACCTATGGTCGACTCGCATATATAAGAGAATGCATTGGCACGGGGCCGTTCTGTTGGGTAAAGGGTTAAGATACAGTATTGTTATGTTTTCTAAAGTTGTCATTTATACGGTGTTTGGCTGATCTGAGCGGTTTTAGAGACAGTCACGTGTTTATAAGAAACATTCAAGAACAGATATATTCTAAACTGTTTCCGGCCATAATGGTGGCGCTGTTTTTAGCAAAACGACAGAATTAATCATCACAATTATGGCCGGTGTGCAACACACATGCAACACATCCATTATTAACATAATTCACAATAACCACGTTTTTGAATGTTTGATTCAGGTGTTGGATTTTCCTCGATTTGCTTCGATCATCGTAACACCACAACATAACATAAATAAAATAACGAAAATAAAAACAGAATTTGCCATCACCATAATTTACATCACCCGGGCATCACGGAAAACATACATAACTAACGTGTTGAAAGCGATCCAAAAAGCTCATAACTGAACACCGCTTAATTATGTACTGCTTTTATCGAAACTTAGCGAAACATGTTAAAACTTCCTAGTTTGAAAGTCGAAATATTGTCATCAACACCTCTAGTTAACGGGCTTATAGCTCCAGTCTACATATGTTCTGGGAGAGACAAGGTGCAGATGGTGGTTTTATGGTGTAAATTTGGACATTTTATTTTTAATATATGAATGCGTATATATGTGGATATAATACTACATAGGTCCACCGATTTAAACGGACCTGGCTCTTTCGAACTTCCAAATTATGCCTACGTAATTTGGAAGGAGGTCTAACATAGGTTGACAAATGCACGAAATATTGATATATAAACCTGCTTCAAATGATCTGAATAATACTTTCCGTGGTCACAGCCATTTTCCAGCTATTTAAAAATTTACGCACATAAGTGAAAGAAACGCTCTTTATTTGTACCATATCAGGGATATATTTGCACAGAACTCTCTCTGTTCCATGCCGAATAATGGCTGTGTTTGTTTGGGACCCAAACATCGTGTTCATATTTGTAGTTTTTATGACTTCAATGCGTCTTTCATGGGACATATAATGCTCATAGATAGGTAGTTCAAATATGTATCGACCTATTTCGATACAGGCAAACATTACAAAGCGAATATTATTAGGTGTATTTTGGGCACAAACCGCTACGTGCCTTTAAACAATACTGCAGACATATTCAATTCATTACCAAAGTGTGTGGACGTAGCCTAACGTATAAAATGTTTAAATGTATATAGCTAGCATTTGAAATTGAATCGAACAAACGCATATAATCACAATTTTCAGCTTAACTCATAAATGTCCTACTTCAACATGCATAAACATGTACATATATGTATCATACTTCAAGCTTTGGGATAGGGGAGGGGGAATCGGAACTGGGGCGAAAGGTCGCCCATCGAATCGCGGGTGATTGCAGAGCATACAACTTTCGAGACAAACTATTTGTATGATTTACAACGACAAATAAATGGACAACACTGAGAATTTGGCTTACTGCCAAATAAAAATTGTCTAAAAGTTACTTATTGTACTGTAAATATTATATTTGACGAGATGTGATTAATTTGAGAATTAAATATTGTTTACACCAATATACTCACTCGGAGGGCCTGAATGAGAGTGAGAACTGCCTCCTGTTTCCCGTCCAGCGCTGGTGCGGTCAGTACAGTTGTTCCGTTGATGAACTCGTGGGTACTGACTGTCTCATTGGGGGAAATGAGCGACAGTGAACCATTTCCACGAACAACTATAGATCCATAACCAGTGGAGTTACCGTCCGCAGAAACACTGACTCTTATAGTGGAGTTTGTTTGTCTGTGTTGCCCTAATGTCGTAATAATTACGGACACGATGTCGAGTATTGCATTCCGAGTGCGCGAATCAGTAGACTTCATTCTCGTTGTCATGGTTACCGTTGGTCTTTGTGTCGTTGTGGTAACCAATGCTTTGGAGCGCGTTGAGCCATATCTACGAGCTGAATTTACTCTTTCAGCTCTCGCCACCCTCGCCATAAGTCCTCTGATAACGTTACCCATATTTGTCTTAGCTACGAGAGACAAACCTTGACTTCGAGATATTGCAGTATATAGTTTGCGTGCTTGTCTCAACACATTGAGGTTGTTGTGAACAGTCTTTCTTACAGGACTGCGGGTAGTAGTCATCTGCCATGTCACAGGTGGGGGCATGGCTCTGCCCGCTTGTGGAAACACACCCATCGCCGTGTTGGTGTGAAAGATGGGAAACATGACGGGGCCACCTTTGTCATGTTTTATCTCACGACCTTCGATCTCAATCCGATCACGGGTTGTTGGAGAATCACCATTAGATCCTTGAGCCAGGGTTCCTCCGCGACTTGCCATAGCCAACATAGACGCTGCCGCGATTGCTCGAGACATGTCACGCATCTGAGAATTGTGCCTCTCAAGGTTATTAATCGGGCGCGGTTTAGGAAGAGCTATCCTTTGCCGAGTCCGTGCACGATATGCCGGTTGCTTGGTTGTATGCGTCGGTTGCGTCGTAACGACGTGCCGGGTACGAGGATTTCGCGTTGTTTTGTTTCGAAGTTTCTGTGCTGCCCTTTGTCGTTGTGCCATAATTATACGTGCCAGCTGGAGTCGTCTCCTTTGTTGACAGGCGTTTAAACATTTCGGTTGCCCGTATTGGCTGCATCTACATGCATAACAAGGCACCATGGTGGGCATCTGCTGTCCAACCGCGTAGATACGATCGCCTTCTTTACATTCTGTCGAGTGAATACATTATAATAGTTACATGCACCATTACTGACTTGATTATTCTGCTGGCTCAAAACAGAACCTTCTGGAAATGCGTTATACACTCATCTAATAGACGTTCATCAATTGATAATATAACATTTGCAGTTATTAAGTCTTCTTTGGAATCACTGTTCCTCTGGGACCATGCCACACCGCATAGAGAAGACATCATGTACAAGGTCAATAAATCTCGTATCCCCCTTGTAAAACAGGTATTTTCCCGGAACAGTTGCACAACGGATAGTCACTGTTTGATGCCACGGGTATACACATGTCAGATATAAACTGTAATTTGCGATTTCATGTTTCGTATAATTAGTCCTCAAAAAACCTTCGCTAAATAGAGAATACATCATTTACAAGGACAATACATTTCTTATCCCGCTTGTAAAATTGGTATATGCCCGGAAAACAAGTATCGCTATGAATAGCCTTTGTTGAACGCCATGGATAGATATGCCAGATCGAAATTTTGCGAGTTCATGTTTCGAATTAGCATGCAAAATATATCATCGCTATATAGAGAAGACATCAAAAACGAGGACAGAAAATTTCGTACTTTTTTATATAAATTTCGTACCCCCATTATAAAATTGGTATTTTCCCGAAAATGTTTCAGAATGGATAGTCATTGTTGAACGTCCCGTCGATGTGTGGTGTGGTGTGATACTAATGCTTGATATATTGAGCTTCCATGGGCGCTTCATTGTTTCTAAAAACAATTGAAGTTTATTGCTCTGTTTTCTCCAAATCAGATAGTTTTGAAAAGCAATCACGAGTAACAAGTATTTACGGTCCGAACTGTGAAAAGCAGCTATATTCCCATCATTGTAAACAATTAACGTTTATTGTCTTGCTCTGGTTTCATATGACCCGACAAAAGAAAGTCCCGATATTTAGAGGCAAAATGAATTATATATGCCATGAATTTGGGGTACACCACGAATACAAGTTTTATAGAACTGATATAGTTTCCGTAATTTCGCGCTAAAGAGAGGGGAATAAATGCGCTACCCGGCTTGTTTCGGGTGGGTACTTTCTCTGCAGTGGGCAGTGTAATATATACGACTGATTAAGTGGACAGTTGTTGACATTGGTGCACCGATTGTAAGTAATCATGAGAAAATGTATTATTGCCAATTGCGAATTTCTTTGGAGTAAGAAGAAAATATATAGCTGTTGGTTGTATTGATATCCAAACATGATCTGATTCGTGAATGCGACAAACGTTTATATTCGCTCGCGGTGCAATTGCAAGCCGCTCACAAAATTAAACATATATTTCTGTCTCTGAGGAGAACATGTTCGGTATCCACAAAAAGATAACCTCTAGTTATTATATTGATCACACGTATATGATAGACTGCTGTTCCATGTATATAAACCATATAATGCATTCAAGATATAAAAAGATAGGCAACAGTGGTTTGTCACCTTGAGGCGTGTACACGTAGGTTCAAAAGCATGTAATTTACTAATTTATCCATGCGGAATATATGTATGTCATTCGACTTATAAACTGCCAGAACGATATTAGACTACATGCATTTTGGATCTACACTACGTACATCGTGTGCAACAAGCAAAATACTCAACACGATTTTACAGTGAGGACCTTCAGACGGACCCACTCAACGCATAAAGCTTGAATGACGAGCGTTAGTGGGCGTCATGGTGTAATTAACATGCACGGTGGTGGTAGTTTTCTTTCTTCAGACATCTCAATATGCGACCATGAATCACAGCGACGCACCATTACACGGATTACCCCGAACCTTCTATATATGCAACGATAATCGCATTGCATACAGGTATACAATTTCCACATATTGTCATTTGGTAGTCAATAAAACTTTGAACAAGATAAGTGTCAATATTTTGAAAAAATAAAGCGAAAATGCCTATAATGTTCCAAGAAGTTGCCTGTGTCGTTGTTTTTGCGGCGATTTTCAGTGGTTCGCGTTGCTTCATGTTGAGCACTGTATAGTCAGTCTCCATGCTGTCTGTTGATTCACAGTAACCCGCTCCACGCTAGTTCACCAATGATCACCGCGAAATCCTGGTGATCGACAGTGGGGTCTCCACGGTGTTAAGTGCTTTGCTTATCGCACACGCTTTACGTACTGTGCATGAAAACGGTGACGCTATTTCCAATTTCCAATTTCCAACATTAGAAACAAAATCAAAGTTGGGGATGAAAACCCCCAATCCCTGCATCCACGTCTCTATAATATGTACTCACTGTCGGGACATTCCAAGCAGACGAGTTTGCCTCCAGTGCACCTGTGTGGTATACCTTGGTGCCCCGTTACAGTCTCACCGTCACTAACCACGTTCCCGGCAAAAGAACACGTTGTTTTCGGAAAGAAGAACGAGGGCATCATAAATTGTGAATCTACAACGAGGATAAACAAAGAGAGATGTACCCAATCGAGTTTCAGTGAAATACATTACGCAATCGAGTTTCAGTGACAATGCATTACGCAATCGAGTTTCAGTGAATTGTATTACGCAATCGAGTTTCAGTGAAATGCACCACGCAATCGAGTTTCAGTGAAATGCATTACGCAATCGAGTTTCAGTGAAATGCATTACCCAATCGAGTTTCAGTGACAATGCACTACGCAATCGAGTTTCAGTGAAATGCATTACGCAATCGAGTTTCAGTGACAATGCATTACGCAATCGAGTTTCAGTGAATTGTATTACGCAATCGAGTTTCAGTGAAATGCACCACGCAATCGAGTTTCAGTGAAATGCATTACGCAATCGAGTTTCAGTGAAATGCATTACCCAATCGAGTTTCAGTGACAATGCACTACGCAATCGAGTTTCAGTGAAATGCATTACGCAATCGAGTTTCAGTGACAATGCATTACGCAATCGAGTTTCAGTGACAATGCATTACGCAATCGAGTTTCAGTGAATTGCATTACGCAATCAAGTTTCAATGAAAAGCATTACGCAATCGAGTTTCAGTGACAATGCATTACGCAATCAAGTTTCAGTGAAAAGCATTACGCAATCTCAACTCGGCACGAATTAATCACGATAAACACACGGCAATTGTTCTGCCAATGCTGGTCACTGCATGCATAGACATTTAGTACATATGCACGTATAATAATGACGTAGTGTGCTGCCTATTTGCGTTTAATATCATGAGAGTAAACAGGTCGCTGACCCCACATCCGCTCGAAAGATGTGGCTCTGTGGGGTGCTGGCTTCTTTTAAGAACAGAGAAGTCAAATTCTGGTAAAATGTGATTCCATCTTGGCGATGAACCGTGTGTTCTCAATGGTGGACCACACACCGAATATCAAAGAGATTCTTTTGAAGTTTGATGAGGTTCTCATTTAGAAACAAAAACATTCTGATTTGTATGTCGAACAATGGCGCATAACTCCGTCAAAATCATTGGACAAAACAGTATCGATAAACAGTGTTCAAGTTGTCGTCCAGAGAACCCACAAATTAATATCATCGTGTCGTGATTATCAATTTTCAAACTTGACCCGAGTTTTTTTTTCAAGTGTGAACCACATACCAAATATTCATTAAGACATTAAGCTGACTATTGCTCGAGCTTTGATTTGCAAAACCAAAACAAATATTATCTGTAAGTCTCAATACAGGCATAATTCCGTCAGAGATAAATGGACCGGATAGCGAACTTGACATGTGTCTCCTCAAATGTGAACCACATAATTATCAGATATCAAGACATTATGTTGATCATTGATAAAGTTATCACCCTGAAAACCAACAAAGTTGAAAAAGTGAAATAACTCCGGCTGATAATTCCGTAAACCATCATCAGGCCATGATCAAATTAGAACTTGGCCTGTGTCTCAAATGTGATTTACGTACAAAATGTCAAGTAATGTTGTTGAATGTTGCTCATGTTATCATCCGAATAATTCAAACAATTACGATTCAAGACTACTCTCTATAACCATGGAATTTCAGCAAACGGAGTGTTCCGCACCACTTTTATGCGCCTGTTATCCCAAAAACCAGCACATTATCTGCTTATAACATAACTAATTTTGAGTCGATAATGTGCTGAAATGAGAACATTTTAGTCACATTATCGATTCATAATGATGCGATTCTAAGAAGATTATGTGCGGACAATGGCAAAAATAAGCCAACTCACGATTTTTCAGGTGTACGCTCTTTAACAGGTGTTTTCACTTGGCCATAAAACGAAATACCGGATTCGACTCCATTATCTGCTTATTTCAGAATCAAATAATCACATTATGTACCTTTTCGAATTATAATTCATTATGTGCGTATTTGCGCGAGGATATGTTGCCCTGCTAGTATGTGTATAATCCCAATCCTAAAAAGCTAGATACTTTTGAAAACATTTCAAATTCACATACTATCTTCATCACCTACACGCACATATTCATTCGTAACGAAATAAGTTTTAAATGAAGAAATGCAAACATAATTTTGACGCATATGTAATTAAGTTAATGTCTTAAACTTATCACCAAATAGCCTATTGGGTATGCCAACATTGTCCCAAAAACCCATATTCCCGTATAATACTGGTAACAATTTACACCATTTAGCCGTATTTCTTGTGCGCCTTCAAATCTTTTATGGGCCTACACTATGATTCAGCTGCGATTATGATACGGTCCACAATTTGTCATATTTGTCCCAATATGTCACTTACAAATAAGCAGTGTGCTAAAGATAGCCCGTCCTATGTGACGCAATACACCTACAATCAGTATGTTTTATACCAGAACATGATTACCGGCGAGATGCACGAAGCTTGGGTATTATACATCCGCGTGTATACAAGACATATACTCGCAAACTACACACTAGTTGTGCTTGTGTATTTATCCCATGGATAGCCATGTGTGTAATAAACAAGCTTCAAACGTCGGATATCGACTTGAAAACGATGTTGCTTTAAAATGTATTGGATCTTTGTCAGGAGAGCAATGATCAGTTTTAAAGATCTCCAATGCTTTCCTTTCCATATAACGATAGACATTATCAATAGTTTGTTCCGTTTGCACCGGACACACATACTGTATGTTGGATAATGACATTGGGTAATAAAACTGGTGCATGACAAATCTTGCATGTGCATATAATTATACATACATCCTGGTAAACTTAGAAATAGCGTGTGAATTAGACGAAAAGAATAGCGGCGCATGTTCTACACACGGTTGTCTACACACGGAGTCACGTTGTGTGTTTGTGCTTATATTATTAATGAAGACTAATTGTCACTTACACACTGAGAATGTGTTTCGTGACACTTCGGTCGCTATTTATAGTCATTTTGTGCTATATATGTTTTATGCTGATGTAAATGTCGCGACACGTGCATTTAACAGGGCTGACATTTGTGAGTTCAGCTAAATCGCACCCCTTGTTAGCAATGCAACGACACGCTGATCAAGCTATCAAGCACGGAAGCCGCCCTTAATTCAATTGTGTAATCAAACATGATATATCGCAGCCATAGTGGTTCTGCTATAATGTTATGATGCCGACTTAGCTATGATGGTAGTGTGTCAAAATGTATGCTGTTGAGATATTTTTTCTTAAATTGTCATTTTCGATGTCTTTGTTATGTTGAAGATCATAGAAGCTGCGGTTATCTGCATAATGTTCATATCAACACTTGGGGGGTGTTTATACATTACCCGGCGAAGATCGCATTCGCTTTAGCCGGCAGCGATAACAATAGAGTGTTTATACTTCGCCGGATAAGAATTACGGCTATCCGGATACTCAGCTATACGGTTTTCAACTCTTGGATAAAATGATTTAGTACAAGAACCTGATTGTCGTATGGATTCTAATGCGCTCGGCGGTTAAGTTAGATGTTTATCTGGGGTCATGCCGTCATGGGTGATTTCCTTTCAACAATTAACTCGAACAATATTATTGTGCAATCGCTGATAGACCAGCCCGCTTTTCACCTGTGTATATATTGGTCAGTGTGCCAGTTTGATTGTCTCTAATCAGCTGTCAGGTAGGTGGTCACGCACCTTGGTTATAAGCTATTATCATAAATACTAACCGATGATGGTACACGTACTCTGCATGTGCATGGTACATTTGTTGCTCATTCGAGGGAATTAATTCATGTACATGTATGTCCATATATATATATATGGAGGAAATGGGATGGCACGTTTCTATGGATTCAAACTTAATAGACAATTAGTTCAATAATATAAATCTGAGTGTGGGACTGTTCATCTTTGGAATTTATCGACCGACCGTGGTTATGGCCAGGTGTGAGAATTTTTTTTAATCTGAACCCTGAAAATTGCAAAACCCTAGCATCCAGCCTTAAGATTTCCAATTGTTGGACATTTTCCAAATTTGACGCACCTCTAATAAGGTTGGATCATTTCCAACTGATAGTCATTTCAGTCCAACAATTTGGTAAACAAAATAAGCAAATGTTGCCTATAGAAATCACCCATAACAAATTGTTGAAAATAAAACTACGAGAACAATTTCAACTTATTGCTGATGTCAAATGTCCAACTATTGCCGTGTCAGGTATGAAATTTCCAGCTTTTGAATATTTTGATTAAAGTTGGGATGAGACACCCCATCGCCACGGCCCTGTATACATGGACATGGTGAACGCCCGAGTAAAATGAAAAACATATTTTATTGTATAATGTGCAAACGGAAAATGTGTCCCATTTGCTTCGCGATGTTGAAACTTATCTATATAATATAAAATCCAATCCGAATGATTAGACACCAATTTGTAGATGTATGCGACGAAAAGATCTCAAAACTGACAATGGCCATGCTTTTGGTGCGACACTCACTTCACAGGCTGTATATGAATCCAAACAAACCATTAACAATGTTTTTTAAATATCTATAAAATTACCAATAGCAATACCTGCAAGTTTGAGTTAGATATTAATATTTCAGCATTTCCATTTCTAAAAAGTTCCATTTCACTATACTGCCCAACCATATATCTAACAGGAAGCGGCTAGATGTTTACAGGTGTACAGCAATATCATATTGCAGTTCGGTGAGAACTAAAACGAAAACTATTAACAAGTAAAGGAGACACGTGAATATATGCGTATCTTCGCCGGCGATGTGTAAACACTCTGCCCAACCTTCGCCGGCTAACGGGTTCGCCGGGTAACGGCTTCACCGGCTATGTGTAAACGTCACCTTACTTTACTAAATGGATTCGATCACACTGATATAAAAATCCTTTTAAGGAGAGGTGTTCAGGTCAATGAGCAGACGACAGACTGACGAAATGGGTAAATTTGGTTAGTAATATTGACTAAGTTGGACAGGTAGTCATAATGACTACGATATTCTTAGTCATAACGACCAAGACCAGATTATTAGTCAAAATGACTAGGAATCAGTTTTAATGACTAACTTATCACTTATCATAGTCACTGTGGTGGTGGAATTGTCAGTTGGTGAATGGTATAATAATAATGTCATTACTCCTATGCATATTTGTATCCCGAATCATAGACCGAGTTGAAGGTGTGCCATTATTTCAATTGACAGTGTGTGGTATTGGTCTGTTTAGTTGGTTCATTTCAGAAATTTAATTGTGTTGTCAAATAGCGTAGCCTTTTGTGTCAGGGATTTTCTTATATTTATGCCTTCATGTCCTCCCATCACAATCGTTCAATTATTGATCTAAAATTTTTGCGATGCAATTTCACATTTAGCGAATGAATATTAAACATTAGTTAAGACTGTGTTGAAAATATAGTTATTCCTTGTGTAACTTAATCATCGTGACTAAGACCAGGGTAATGAATAGTGACACGCGGGAAGGCATAGGTTAGTCAAAATGACTCCAAATATATGTGATTTGCCTAACTATAAGTTAGTCATATTGACCCGAATTGTTGCTCCGTGTATATACTTTAAAATAAGTTCGTAACTCATGTTGGAATAGATGGAATAGCCGGCTTGGTTATGTTCTGTTTGAAACAAACATAATTAAACAACAGATGACTACTGTTTGACTTTGACATAAACTTTTTCTTTAACAAAAATAAATTCCGTAATTGATACATACAACAATAACTTATAGCTTTCCCGCCGAATAATGAGATGACTTTTAAAAGAAGCAATTAGGCTTATCAAATCATCTCATCCCACCATTTCCACGTTTCGTCTTTGCACTCTTCTCTTCTCGTCGATTGCTTTTGTTAAAACTATGCCTGTATATTTGACGAGAATACATGTTGTTTGCAGTAATCAGATCAAGCGGATCCTGAATTATTCAACTACTGTAGTTTAATTTGACCGTGCCATCTATATCTATATTTGCGAATGTCTGTCTGTCTGTCGGTCTGTCTGTCTGTCTGTCTG
Organism: Siphonodentalium dalli; assembly: GCA_032622095.1. NCBI lineage: Eukaryota > Metazoa > Mollusca > Scaphopoda > Gadilida > Siphonodentaliidae > Siphonodentalium > Siphonodentalium dalli. The sequence goes on from CP136068.1 coordinate 103,311,800, forward strand.
TGTTCTATAGAAATTCACAGGGGGCCATCTAGATGATACCAAAGGGGTCTACTAGGGGTAGCTTTTTACGAGAAAGATAATGGTGCGGGTTAGGATTTTCTAAAGTGACGCCGTTGTTGTCAGGGACAGCAAAGGGGCAGAATTATTTTTTGTCGCCGATTGCCACGAAACTTATATATAATCATCCCCATGATATAAGGAATCTGATGGTGTGGTTTAAATATGTCAAAAGTGGCGCCGTTCGAGTCAGGAATGCACGGAAGGGGAGAGGGGCACAACAATTAATAAACTAAGTTTAGCCCCGAGGGACCATCTAGATGGCACGAAACGGGTCTACTAGGGGTAGCTTTTTACGAGAAAGATAATGGTGCGGGTTAGAATTGTCTAAGTGACGCCGTTGTCATGGGCAGAAAAGGGGGAGGGGAATAAACAATGTTTGTCGCCGATTGCCACGAAACATTCCCATGATATTAGGAATCTAATGTTGTTGTTTAAATATGTCAAAAGTGGCGCCATTCGCGTCAGGGATGCACGGAATGGGAGAAGGGCACCAGAATTGATAAAACTAATTTTAGCGCCGATTTCCACCAAACTGATATATATTCTTCTCCATGATACAAGGACTTAAATTGTGCGATTTAAAGACTCCAAATTACTGTCGTTTGGATGAAAGATTGTGGGAGGGAGACTCAATTTGATAAGAATGGGTTTAGTCGCTACAATATAATCCCCGTGGTATGAGGAGTCTAATTGTGTGGCTTATATCTGCCAAAAGTGGCGTCATTCGATTCAAGAGTGAACTGAAAGGCAGAGGGGCACCAAAATTGATACGCAATAATTTTGGCGCTAATTTCCACGACGGTGATACGCATTCTTATCCATAGTCGAGGAGTCTGATCGTGGGATTTAAAGACGCCATGTTGGTGCTGTTTTGGTGAGAGATGGGTGTGGGTGGGCACTAAATTTGATCAAAATTGATTTAGTCACCGATTAGTACCAAACTTATCAATAATCATCTCCAAAATATCAGGAGTCTAATTGTGTGGTTTAAGGATGCCACAAGTCGGGCCATTCGAGTCAGGATGAATAGAGGGTGATAGGAACACAAAAAAAGATGAACAATATGTTTAACGCCGATTTCCACCAGAAAGACGTGAGACGAGAAATATAATCGTGTGGTTTAGATACGCCAAATTGTTGCCGTTTGGATGAGATCTATGGGGCCCTAAATTTGATACCAATTTGTATACTAGCCAATTTTCACCACTGTTATATATATTTTTATTATATTTCCATAATAAGTCTAAGTCTGTGGTTTAATGATGACAACAGAGGCGCCGGTTCCGTCTGAAATTGGGACGGGATGGTCACCAAAACTGATAACAAAAATATGTTTAGTGCCAATAACCATCAAATTCATACAAGTTCTTCTCAAATGATACGAGGAATCAAATCATGCGTGTTAAAAACGTATAATGAGCTAGCAAAACAGATACATAGAAGAAAGCATTAAACGTATATTTCTTATTTTATTTAACAAATACACATATTCTTGCAACATGAGAGACCTCGAACCGTCAGGGGATTGCATATTAGAATAGATCATGTATATATTATAAAAAATATTAGTCTGTTCCATTCAATATAGTTTCCACACAAAAAAATACAATAAACCACTCAAAATCGCGCTCTGTGTCGGGCACATGTAGCTGATATACGTGCATAACAACGTTTCTTTTAAACTGCGAATATTTCGCCAATAGATAGAGCCAGGAACAGAGGAGCACCTGGATATTTCTTTACGACATCTCTATCTTCATGGAGATATGATAGCCAGGTGTCCTCAAAATCTTAGTCTAACCAACTAGATTGGTTGATACATCTCTATATATGTAAAGCCGAATTGTCATCTTTAAATTGTGTGAACTAATGTGTTTATGATGTTCATGTTTCATGTCATAACGTCTGATGTATACGCAGAAAATAAATAAATACCTCTTTATTGGTGGAACGGATTAATCGCAATAAACAAAATGACAATTGACATGGTGAGCCACTACTTACATTCCATGTGTAAGATTCATGTTTTGTGATGCTATTTGAATACCAATTTATGAGAATACGTGCAACACTTTGAGCAAGAGTAATCTCTATTCCCAACAAATATCTACAGCATGCAGAGGGTTGCACATCACTTTAACCTGGGCAATGCCGGGTAACCCTGCTAGTACGTACTATTTCCCGAGCTGTTTTTTTGTGTGTAAACGTTTGGGTCGCGCGTGCGAGTCCATAGCCAATTTACACTCTTAACAACATTCCAGATAGTATTCGTTTTGCATTATTTTCAAGATTATTTTAATTAATATGGGCACATGCACGGGGTTTGTGAAAACTTGCAGAAATGTATATATGTTTTTGTTTTTGCATCTGGCATTTTTGGGGACCCACCACCCCAAACATGCAACACATATGTTGGTCTCCCAATTGTTTAACATCCACCCCTCCCCAGTTCACTAATTTTGGTGTGAAACCACACAAAGCCCCACTGATATTCCTCATACCACTGGGGAAGTATATCCTTTATTACTTTAGTACAAAAGACAGTTCAACCAATTAACATATGATTTATTTGAAAAAAAATGTACTTTTGGAAATACTGGCTGATATATTTGTCTAGCAGGTATATGCATTAGAGTTTCCATGTCAGTGTTTGGAGAGAGTATGCTGTGTCAACCTAAATGTAAATTCCAATGCATCGATGTAGAGGACAACTACATAATCCCACCAGACGCTGATAGCTGGACATAATGGCATTAGCATATTATTAAGGGATGTGCATCAGCTTTTACAATTTGTTTTAACCACATCCAGTGAGAAATGATTGTCCTGTTATATAAACTAAACATGTGTGTTGGATGTTTGGCTGTAATACCTTTAAATCGATAACATTATCTCAGGACAGTCAATTATATCTTGACTTTCTAGTCACTGCTGATATATGCCGGCCCAAATCATTATGTAGGATACACATAACTTCAACCTATTCAACCAGCGCACAACCTAGCATTATTCCACACCACTGTTTTGTCTACTGTGGCAACTACTATTATAACAATTACAAGCAGGCACTATAGCAGACTTGGATATTTTAAGTGTTGCGGGAGTAAAAACTTTAGTAATCTGTGATTATATATGTACAGATAATTCACTGATTGACTAGATGCACATATCGTAGATATTTCTAGCCACATGTAGTCGCATTAATGTTTGAGATCACTGTTTGTTCTTTATCCGTGCAAACAATGATCTAGGTTTAAATGTGTTAGTTACATCAGGGAAAATATATTTATAACGTTTTACATTTCTCTAAGCTTTTAATGTTTGCATGTCTATTGCAGTTTCTAGTCTCTTGTGTGTATCAGTGGTTGTTTTATAATTTCATGATAAGTTTTATCACGAAAGCTCTAATTTATTTCAAATAGTCTTATATTTTGAAAGTGTTTTTTTATATTTACAAGACTGTTGATGTCTAGTCTCAATGTTGTTTCATAAGTTCGTCACGGAAAACGCTAATTTATTTTCTCAACTATTTTATTTACATGATTGTTGAAGTTTCCACACAGGTATCCAGTCTTTATTATTTATCATTTTTATGAAAATAAATGACTCCAGAGCTCAATAAGTTTTTCTAAAAACGCTAATGCCAAGTTTGTTCCAAATTATGTCGGGAAGGAAGTTGTTCACCTTATACTGTCCCATATGCAACATGCCATAGCTGAATATCATGATCTCCGCTGAGGCTGAGGTAACATAAATATTGTGTGTGTGCAGTTAAGATATGTTTAGAATTGACACATGGCCTATATCTGGGTTCCAGAAAAAACACTACTTGATGGTGTAAACAATCTTCTTTTTTTGTTTTTGGCAGTTTCGACCACCCGCCCACTTTGGCATACTTTCCTGCAAAAAAAAGGTTACAACCCCCACCCTATTCATTTATAAATGAGAATAACATGACGAAAACATATCTCCTTCATAAAATATTTAGACCAATCAAATGTTAAGTGACTTCCTTATCATGTGCCAGCATGGTTAATCATTCGCTTGAATCGAAACATTTTATTTCATCACAAAAAAACAAACATGGTCCCGAATTATTACGATTTTTCTTGTGAAATAAAATTTGTGATTATCTATTCCTCTTTTATCGAATACATACAACGGCAATATCCGTATTCACCTATAATACTTAAATAATACTATAAGTGTGATATAGTTAAATATAGCTATACTACATGTAGTTGTAGCTCATATAATTCAGGATACGTCTGACCTGATAAATGTTCTAACAGATAATGGATGTTCCTCGGTTCGTTAACGGTACTCAATCCGCTTCGATGGTCCCCATATCATCAGATTCCAACAACAATATTTTTAAAAATACCGCTTCATTTATTAGATTCGATTAATTGCCCAAAAATAATGCTAACCACAGTCAACTATAGTATAAAATTGCAAAAAACCTGTTATTTATCAACATTTTGTTCAACGAAATTTTGCCCATTTATCAAATATATGATACAAAAAAGCCACTTGATTTTTGAGTTATCCATCTTCATCCGCAATTTTGTCCGAAACAATCTTCTCGTCGACTGGGCCATTATATATTCCAGGTGGTGAAAAATAATAGATTTAAAAAATCGATATCTGATTACTCTGGGCTTGGATGGGTGGGTTCCTCGACTCGAATCAAATATATTTAACCCCAACGCCAACTAAATAGTAATTGAGGGGCGCTTAATCGAATTGTGTACCTTTAATATTACCAAAAAAGCTGTCAAAATTACTCGACCAATTATATAACGGTACTTGTTCTTAACATCATCGGTTTGATCCAACAACATCATAGCAAATCTGCAGGACCCACCGACATCATATAACGTTAGCCAGATTTGCTATTAGGCACGTTTTACCTCTGCTGGAATACCATGCGTGCAGTTTAGTTATTGTTTCTATATATTTCATTAAACAGGTCTTATGTTTTATCACATTCTCAACGCACTTATTTCTACTGCTAACTCCTGCCATGTTACTATCTGCAGCTCAATTATCTTCGTAGCCCACTTATAATGTAACATATGCCCAACACTACTGTAATCTTGCATGTTTGTTCTGATAAAACTGTTCATGTGAATTCGCCGACACACATCTATTGGAAATGCACACCATTGTGATAACCGATATCAAATATGTATAGCCATAATAATGTTGACTTAATGTGTGGCGTCATCAATGTCACTGGGCTAATTGTCAGCATGTAATGAAATCATGTGATGAAATTCACTTAGAATACAACCAGCATTTCGCCAGCCAACTTCTCAAGCAGAAATTATTTCTGTTTAGTATAGATGCATGTTCTGTGTCCTGGTACACATGTATGGTTTGCAGAACTATTACGCGTACCATGTAATTCGCACAGTAAACAAAGCAACTTACCCACGATGCCGAAAATCACATGATAGATCAGAAGTCGCGCGGGAAGTCCCATGTAACCCATGGCTATAACTTACGAACGCGCCCATCCAGGCGCAACGGCTTACGTCGGAAATACAAGTCTCATCCTGACATATTCTGTGTCTCGCCTATTTTAATGCCGATTTCCACTCGTGGTGACCAAAAAACCCCACGAATTTAAGTTTCCTGTGGGCTCGATCTGACAGCTCTGTGCCACTGGTCTAGAGCGCGTGTTCCGCGATGCGTCGTTAGCTGGATGTGTCAGACATAATTTATGGTTGTATTCTCCGACTTATATGGTGGTAATTCATCAGTGCGGAGTGACTGCATCATGCACATGCCTAGTAAACTAGTCTCAATTTCGTCGGTGGGATTCAAACATGTCGTATACAAAATTCCCGCACTTTTTAGTCATTTTACAGGAGAGACAAAAAACTGATTATAGTTTGATATGTTATATTCAGAAGAACAACAGTGCCGCAAATCCATCGATACACATCCCGGGCATCGAAATATTGTGTAACTGACGATTTTACACCAGTCTATAAAGAGAAAAGTGTAAAATGAGCTTATACGACTTTTTTAAAACAATTTTTGTTTCGCGGCAAAATTTTACAACGTTTTGAAATTTATACGACAAATTTGAAACAACTTTATGCCTCGATATCAAATAATTTCAATTTATACGACCTTTTTTTCTGCCGAGAAAACAGTTAGCTTGGTTCCATACCCGTTACACTAAGTACATCTCCGATAATGGACGGTTATATGGGATCACTCAGTTAGCCAAGTATGTCGGAATTCGATAATTAAACTAGATAGCTGAAACAACACAGTGGCAATATCCCCAAGTTTCTTGCACATCATTCTATAATAGCATGCTATATAGTATTAGTCCGGGGGCTAATATGGGTACACTTGCACCCCCTGGGACCTAACTTTACCCCAATCATTTTGTTCCGTATTATGTCTTTCAATTTCTATGCAATGTTAGAAAAATAAGTAACCGTGTAGACTACAGACAAGATGGCGTCCATCATGCCCGCCATTTTTCAGATCAGACCCTAAGTCAGTTTTATGCAAATTATAGCGGGAAAATCTGGTAAAATGTATACAAATGTATATATTTCCGTGAAGATAAGACATAATGACACTTTTCTGGGCCAAAAATTGAAACTCACAATCCAAGATGGCCACCGGAAGTTGAAAATAAGACAATTTTTCACAAATGTCTTCTAGATCAATTAATGCTGATTGGAACTGGTATTGTAATATGACTTTATTTTGTATTTTGGATATTATCTGATGATTGGAGCAATTAAATATGGAATTATTGAGGTCCTAGCCACTTCCGATCCCTCAAAATTTCGATTTTACAGAATGCGGTATAACATTTCCCAAAAAACCACAATTGGGATTCTTGTCATATTTCAACAAAAATGAAATGAACTTTATAATGTAAGTGAGGCATATCATTACCTATGAATATTTAAACTCACTGAAACCAAAATTCTTACCTTGACTTAAATTGGCTGCCAAAATGGCCGCCAAAATATATGTAAATGGTAAATATTGCCCCAGGGTGTCTTGCATTCGCTTACAAGTTGTAGTTGATTTATACAATTGGCTATTCTGTATTATATACATTGAATACTGACATGTCTGATGCACCATGGATCATTTTACCATTTTCACCACTGACATCACCAGAATTATTGAATTTTTCACTCACAAATTTGACATACACATACACACTTTTCAGTGTTCGACCATTTGTTCAGGTAAAATGCAACTATCTTTGGTATTAAAGGTGTTTATTGTTTTTGTCTATCTTAAATGTGTCACACTATGGTGTTTATATACTGAATTGATCATGATGGCTTCCAAAATGGCTCACTTGGTTATTATACGTGTTTGTTAGTTAACTGACAACTACGTTCGATGTTATGTTTGTCTCAGTTCCGTATGGGGCATGACAAATTCATTTTAAAGTTGCAGTATGGAATTTTGCGGAGAACCTCTTTTGTGATTCTCGTCATATTATTGAAAGGAAATGGGCAGAACTTTGAGACGGAACTGAGATGAACCATGATATGTGGGTATTCTGGCCCAATATGACTGTTGGTAACTGGTGGGACGTATATTTATATATGTTGTGGATGTCTTATCATTGGGGTGTATAGGGAGTAGATGTATGATCATGGATGGCGTGTATGATTATGGCAAGTATGGAACTTATGGTCGTATGTGCCGTTATTGGTATATCTGGAAGGGCGCACCATTGGTGATGTGTATATGTATACCTGGATTGACTCATGGGTATGAGTCATGGGTATGGCGAATATGTATACATGTAGTGGTTGTATGGTCCATGGTGAGATGAATATAGATGCAATGAGTGACTGTATGATCGTGAATGTGGTGAATATGTATACATATAGTGACTATATTGTCATGTGTCGGTTGATATAAAGCGATTGACTATGTTGTCATTTGTGTGGTGTTTATATATAAATGGATTGACTGATGTAATGGGTGGGTTGTTCATGTGTATCTTGGCTAGCTATCGCTTTCCACAATAACTCAAGGATATGCTAATCAATAGAGAGGTCATGTCATAGAGTTCTCCGTCTTGATGGTGTTAATGTACATGGAGGAAACGTTAAGCGTGGAAAGGCACCCATTATCACACAGTCATTCCATATATACATAAACACCATATACATAATATAGTGACCCACTGTATACATGTACACATGGCCCGTGACCACGGATGACCATACAGCCACGGGTCACAATGCAGGCACACCAAATATACTCCTAAACATTACCCATAACCATATAGTCACTCCCTGTATACCCATTCATCTCACCACAGCAATGAACTTAAAGTCACTTCGGGTATACATATGCGCCTCCCCAATGACCATATAGCCACTCGCTTCACACACATACCCTCACCCATGTATCTGGTATACTCCATCATCTGACCTATGGCCATATAGTCACCCATTGTGTATATATTCAAAACATTCATACATGATCATCGTTAATCCTTGTAAACATATTCACCTCAACATTGACCATGTCACTCCATGTATTCCTATTTGTCACACCATAGCCGAATAGCCAAGATAGTCAAGATATACTAATACACCCCAGTCATGTCAGTATAGTCACTCCATGTATGCATAATCACCTCAACTATGGCAATATAGCCAATCGCTATATACACACACCCTCGCCCATGACAATATAGCAACACGTGTGTATACCCGTATAACATACATATGACCATACCACCACGAGTCACCAAACATGAACACCAGGTACACGTATATGCCTGACATATGAGCATTTAGTCACCCCTGTATATGTATTCATTACATTTATGATAATACAGTCACTACTTGTATACATACATGTACTAATATCACCATTAACCATACAGTCACTACCTGTATACCCATTCGACACATATACATGTGCAGTATACATGTGCAGCCCATATATATATACTCCAGGTATACATGTAAACCTCATCAATTGCCATTAGGCCCTTCCAAATATACAAAAAAAAAACGCACAAACGACCACTCATACCATCCATACTTGCATATACATCTCACACTTGACAATTCAGCATTTAACTGTACAATCATAGACGCCATCTATGATAATACAGATATCCCTATACACCCACCAATGCTAATACATCCACAAGATATATATATATATATATATATATATATATATATATATATATATACATCCCACCCATTACGACAAAGATACTCTCTATATACCCACACGATAATGTCCACCCAGCTTACTCCAGGTATTCAAATTCAATCATGACCGTAGTCATTCCATGTATACCTATACACATTATATTACCCGTAACCATAAAATAACAATCTATTTATCCACACACCCCATTAATGATCACACAGAGAACACATGTACATCTCACCCATGACCTTACAGCCACTCCATATGTATACAGAATCAGCACATAGATGACGTTGTAGCTATATCCATACACCGTGTGCACCCGTACTGAATATACACAACCATACACCATACAGTTACTCCATGCATACCGATTCACCTCACACCCCATGACCTCTCACTGTATACCTATGCATCTTACCATGGACAACCCATTCATAACCATATAGTCACTCATTGTATACCTATTCACATCAGTCATAACTTACAATAACTCCATGTATACCTATTCACTTCACCTATGATCATACAGTAACTCCCTGGCTACGATCTTGGCATCCACACTGTATCCAGTTGACTTTTTGTTTTATCATAATGTAGCAGAATAGCCACAGCTGATGGACCATCTCAGTTCCGTCGCAAAGTTCTGCACATTTCCTTTCAAAAAATCCAATATCACAAAAAAGGTTCTCGGCAAAATTACACACTTTAAAATGAATTTGCCATGCCCCATACTGAACTGCGACAACCAGAATAAAACATGTGGATGTGAGTTAATTAACTATGACGTATAATAACCAAGTGAATCACAATTTGCTACCTTTTCGGATAACGCCGACAATAATGTTCGGGATATAATGTCTGGTTGCCATTTTGGATGTCATTTGGAGCAATTTGGTCAATACACACCGTAGTATGACGTATTTAAGATAGTCCAAAACAATAAACACATTTCAATCCAAAGATCGTAACATTTAAATTACCTGAACAAAATGGTCCAAACCTAAAAAGTTAATTTTTCCCGATATTTATGTCAAGTTTTTGAGTGAAAAGTCCAATATTTTGGTGATGTCAGTGGTGAGAACAGTAAAAATTAAACATGGTCCATCAGACATGTTAGTATTCAATGTATTGAATGCAGAATAGCCTATTTTATACATCAACCAAAACGTGTAAGCAATTGCAGGACACGCTGGGGTAATATATTTACCATTTTCCATATGTTGGCGGTCATACTGGCAGCCATTTTAAGCCAAAGTAAGAATTTTGGTTCCAGTGAGTTGGAATATTCATAGGTAATGATATGCCTCACTTACATTACAAAGTTCTTTTAATTTTTTTGTTGAAATATGACTAGAATCCCAATTGTTATTTTTTGTGAAGTTTTATACCGCATTCTGTAAAATCGAATGTTTGAGGGTAGGAAGGGGTTAGGACCCCAATAATTCCATATCTAATTGCTCCAATGATCAGGTAATATAGAAAACACAAATAAAGTAATATTACTCAACCGGTCCAAACAGCATGAATTGATCTAGAAGATATGTGTGAAAAAATGTCCTATTTTCAACTTCGGCGGCCATTTTGGCGGCCATCTTGGATGGTGAGTTTCAATTTTGGCCCAAAAAGGTATCATTGTGTCTTAGCTTCACGAAAATATATACAATTTACTAGATTTTCTCGCTAAAATTTGCATAAAACTCACTTAGGGTCTGGTCTGAAAAACGGCGGCCATGATGGACGCCATATTATCTGGAGTCTACACGGCCATTTTTGTTCTTGTTAACATTGCTTAAAAGTTGAAGGACATAATAAGGAACAAAATGAGTTGGGTGAAGTTAAGTCCCATGTGGGTCCAACTTCCAAGGGTACCCCTATTAGCTTCCGGGCTATATCCGACGTTTTGAGAACAACACAACTGACGTTATGGTCATATGTTTTACTTCAAATATGTCGTATACTTTATACGATATTTTTTAAATAAGAAATTTGTCCAACCAAGGATACGAATTTCCATCACATGGCCTAAAAGCTCATTTCTGGTTGGATTAGAACAAGGATAAGATTTTTAGGGGTGTAATCGACCGCGTAGATTACGAATTTGCAATACAAAATTTCGCGCCAAAATACGATTTTAACAGTTTTACGACTTCTTTTAATCCCACCGACGAATTTTGTATGATACATTTTGGATAACCGAAGCGATATGTTTATACTATATACATGTATAATAATGTACATGAGGCGCGTTTTCGCCAACCTGTCGAGTTATACCACAACAATACATGTATATAAAACGATAGCGCTCAGACGGTCAAAAATGTGTCTCCGCCGGTGCATCTATCGGCCATTATGATTGCACCTGCTTCAATATAATGCTATGGGCTTAACGTGGTTTTAGCCGCTAGGCCATATCACGACCAAGAACAGAATCGGAATAAAAAAAGATCGTAGCGAAGCAACTATGTATATAAATCAGAGTGTGGATTATATTGAACAAAATGAGTTATGTACAAACAGAAGCTAACAAGAGCAAATGTGTCCGCTTGGAATCAGGAATATAAATTCAAGAACTGACTAATGTGCAAGCATAATATAAAACGTATTGAAATAGTACAAGAATACATAATTAATAGCAAATAAATAAAATTAAATTACCAAGGCTGCACATCGAAATATGTAATGTAGACAAGGTATTGATAATACTTGATGACTCGCGCTTGACGGCCGGGTGAGTGAGATTGAATGTCACTTTCATCCAACCGACAGCTTCGATCCACAAATAATTGTGTATTTTAGAGTTAATCGTGTCTCGCCAAGCATCTGGTCAAATATGAACCGCTCTTGCTGGGAGTCAAAACGTTTGAGTGATATTGGCGAGTTTTGCTTTAAAGCAACTGGATTAACATGGACATGATGTGTTGTAGTAGCTGGCTCAATTTGGGTGGATTTGTTTGGAACGGTTGCAACTTCGGTAGATGTTTACATGGCACGTGACACAGGGTCAGGGACCAAAGTTAGATCAGAAGATATTTATTCAATGAAACTGTTTTTCCTTCAACTGTCTTTCAAAATTTATGGACGTCTGTAACTCCCCGTTGTGCCAACTCTGCCAATATCTCCGACAATCAAAATGCCACAGACCAGAGATTTAGATATACCAAGCTACCTCGAGCTCGTCGATATACAAGTTTCAACAATAGCCATAGATAATAAATTAATGAATTTAAAAATTAACAAAAGCCGTAGACCCGACGGTGTACCAGCACGGATTCTAAAAGAAACTGCCAACGACATAATCAATCCACTATGCATCATATTAAACCTGTCCAAATTAGAAGGGAAAATACCAGACAATTGAAATCGCTATGCATCAGCAGTTCAATAACATCACACATGGAGGTATACAATCTATTTTCAAAATTCAGGAAACATAGGGCCTGTAAAACTCAACTGATCCGAATATTTCTTCCGTCTGATCACAAAACTTGACGAAAATGAGCCAGTTGGTGCGATTTATTTGGATTTTCGAAAAGCGTTCGATGCCGTTCCCCATGAGAGATTGTCAACGGAAATCAAAACCTGCGGAATACAAAATAAAATATGCGATTGGACAAGACATTTTCTTAAAAACATGAAACAACGTGTTGTGTAGGTGACCATTATTATCAGTGGAAATCTGTTACAGTTGTGTTCCTCGTGGAAACGCGTTAGCTCCAATTTTATTCATTCTTTTCATCAACGATATATCACAAAGTGTTAATTGTTTCTGCGAAATATTTGCCGACGACACGAAGTTGGTTGGGAATCCTAGAAGGGAAAATGTTCAGAGCGAAATGATCGTTGGATTGGCAACTTGGCTTTAACTCTGAAAAAAATACACGCAATTCACTTTGGACACAATAACCCAAGCATGGAATATCATATGACTGATACACCCGAAAATCCACCAATTATTGTAAGTACATCAGACAGAGACCTTGGAGCATTTGTGGACGAAAAACTTAAATTGATATACACGTTAATTATATCTGCAAAAAATCTTCCCAACTCATCGGCATAGTCAATAGAACTGTCACGAACTTGGACATCGACAATTTCGGATCGCTCTACATAAGCATGGTCAGACCTATCATCGAATAGTATAACTGTGTGGAGCCCGCATCACAAATATCAAAGCATTGTGTCAGAGAAAATACAACGAAAAGCAACGAAAGTAGTTCCTGAAATCAAAACTATGTGCTACCGAGACCGAATGATAAGACTCAATCTGATGTCTTTAAAATATTGAAGATTTAGAGGAGACCTAATCGAGGTATACAAACTGTTGAATTGTCATTATATTAGTGCCTGTGACCTATTATAAATAAATTCACCAGGAAGAACAAGAGTACATAATACAAAGCTGCAGATGCGTACTGTTAACAATGACATTGGGACACATTTTATCGCGCAGAGGGTGATCAATAGCTGGAACTCTCTACCAGCCTTCCCTGTTAATTGAGGCTCCAACACTCGATCAATTCAATATATACATAGACTCATTATTCAGTGATATAAAATACGAGCACAATATATTTAAGTGACAGATGAAAATATCGAATAACGATATATATCTTTGTAAACAAACATTGAAGATAATGTTATTGGTACGAAAAGTTGCAAGACTTGTTCCGTATTATGATGATGATAATGATGATGATATTGTAAACTTATACAAGACCCCAACTCTCTAAACATTATCTACCACGTATCCGGGCCTAATTCAGGGGACTCCCCCACCCCATATTGAGAGCCCATTGTTTCCTAAGTTTGTTGGGATTGAGAGAGACTCAGTGGTGTTTTTGCGGAGATGGCCACATGTTTAATAATTTAAACGATTACAGAGGTTGAATGAGGGCCTGCCGGTCCGGATGGTCTTCCATGCGGCGTGAGGCTCGATGGGATTCGACTCGAGCAGCAGAAGATGCCGGTGGTGTGTCGGCCCAGGCATCTGGGTAGATGGACGTGATGAGCCCGATGGGAGTCGACTCGAGCAGATGTGAATGGTGAATGGCGGTGATGTGCTCGATGGGACACGGCTCGAGCGACATATACTGGTGGTATGTCGGCCCAGCATCCGGTGGAATGAATGTGATGTATGGATGTGGTTCACGGGTTAGATCCGGATCAGCAGGCCCCGCCCTCCGGCGATGTGACCGCACAGCAGCTGGAAAGAGAAATTAGACAAGCACAGCGAGGGAAACGAAGACATCAGCAGGAGCAGGAAAACAAAACACACGCCCCCGGGAAACGACGGGGAAGCATAAACGACGGGTGGAGCAAACCGCGGATGAGTAAAAGTCGCGTGGGGAGCAGAGGCGAAACCGAGGTAGCGGATGAGACATGAGCAGTTGGTGAAGCGGAGGATGTGATGAGCTCGATGGGAGTCGGCTCGAGCAGCAGAGGCCGGTGGGGCGTAGCCCAGGCATCGAGATGCGGCATGATATGAGCCCGATGGGAAACGGCTCGGGCGGCAGATGCCGGTGGTATGACGGCCCAGGCATAAGCAGCGCATGAAGCGGAAGAGGCGATGATACATGAGTAGTGGATGGTACGAGATGAGGCGGCAGCGGCGGGCGGGTTGGGAGCGGCGGAATAAGAAGCAGCGGGCGAAGACGAGGATGAGATGAGGTGAGCTCGATGGGATTCGACTCGAGCAGCCGATGCTGGTGGAGCGGCGGCCCAGGCATCGCGGGTGCGGTGAAATGAGCTCGATGGAAAACGGCTCGAGAGGCAGATGCCGGTGGGTGTCGGCCCGGACATAAGCAGCGCATGAAGCGAAGATGCGATGAGGCAGGTGTAGCAGGCGAGACGTGAGCTGAGGTAGGAGTTTGAGCGGCGAAGAAGCCGGAGCAACAGCGGGAGCCAACGCGGCGGGGAAGCAAAAGCGGAGGATAGGCGGAAGCGGCGGCGATGTATAACCAGCGGGGGAGGCGGCAGCAGCGGTAGTGCCGGTAATGAAAAGCAGCGGGTGAAGCAGACGGTGAGATGAGCTCGATGGGATTCGGCTCGAGCAGCAAATGCTGGAGAGTAGCGTCCCGTGCAGCTAGGGTGCGGGATGAGATGAGCTCGATGGGAGACGGCAGATGCCGGTGGTATGTCGACCCGGGCAAAAGCAGCGCATGAATATGAAGAGGCGGTGATGTATGAGTAGCGGGTGAAGCGAGATCGGCGGGCGATGGCATGAGCGGCGAATAATCCGAATCAGTGGAAGGAGCAGGAAGCGACAGGGAAGCGGAGTCGGCGGTAGAGGCAAAAAGGGGAGGAGAGGCGTTAGCGGCAATGAGGGATACTCAGCGGTGGAGGCGTTAGCGGCGGGTAAGCGGTAATGAGAAGCAGCGGGTGAAGCAGAGAATGAAATGAGCTCGATGGGTACCGCTCGAGCAGCATATGCTGGTGGTGTGTCGGCCCAAGCACAGCGGGTGCGGGATGAGATGGGCTCGATGGAGATTCGGCTCGAGCAGCAGACGCTGATGGCGTGGCCAACGCATCGGGTGCGGGATGAAATGATGTCGATGGGAGACGGCTCGAGTGGCAGATGCCGGTGGTACGCCGACCCAGGCATAAGCGTGATGTGGAGCGGAAGAGTCGGTGAGGCATGAGTAGCAGTGAACCGTGGCCACGGGTGGGTGGAGAGCGGCGGAATGGCGGAACCGGCGGGTGGGACAGAAGCGGAAGGCGAGGCAGAAGTAGCACGCGAAGAGAAACGCGGAGAAGACCAGATACGACGGGAGAGGCGAGGGAGCGGGAGAGACAGGAGCGGCGGGAACGGATAAGCGGTAGGTGAGGCAGAGGCAGCGGGCGGTAAGATACGGCTGGGGAAGCGCATGTGGGGGTAATGGGAAGCGACGGGCAGGTCGTAAGCGGCGGGTGGAGCGTAAGCTGCGTGTGGAGCGGAAGCGGCGGCGGGTGGAGCGTCAGCGGCGGAAGGTGCGTAAGTGGCGGAAGTACCGTAAGCGGCGGGTGAAGCGGAAGCGACGGGCGAAGCGGAAGCGACGGGCGAAGTGGGAACAGCGAGCGAAGCGCGAACAGCGGCGAACCGTGAGTAGCGGGTGATTCAGTGCCAGCGGGAGATGCAAGAGCAGCGGGTGATACAGGAGCAGCGGGTGATACCGGAGCAGCGGGTGATACCGGAGTAGCGGGTGATACCAGAGTAGCGGGTGATACAAGCAGCGGGTGATACAAGCAGCGGGTGATACAAGCAGCGGATGATACAAGCAGCGGGTGATACAAGCAGCGGGTGATACAAGCAGCGGATGATACAAGCAGCGGGTGATACAAGCAGCGGGTGATACAAGCAGCGGGTGATACAAGCAGCGGGTGATACAAGCAGCGGGTGATACAAGCAGCGGGTGATACAAGCAGCTGGTGATACAAGCAGCGGTTATGCAAGAGCAGCGGGTGATAACAATAGCAGCAGGCGAGCAAGAGCAGCGGATGCAGAGCTCGATGGGAGGCGGCTCGAGCAGCAAAGCTGGTGGTGTGACGGCCCAGTCTTCGGATAGCATGGATCGCAGAGCTCGACGTGATGCGGCACGAGCAGCAGATGCCGGATAATGTGGGTCCAGACAGAACCAGCGTGTGACGCGTTGGCGGCGTGGGTGACCGGAGCAGCGGCTGAAGCCTGAGCGGCGAATCGAAGGTGAAGCAGGTTAAAAACAGAAACAGCGGGGGGAGGCAAGGGGTGAAGCAAAAACAAAACAAAAACAATGTGGCGGCGGGAGTGGTGTGAGCGGTGGGTGGGTTAGAGACAGCGGTTGGGGCCTTGACAGCGGTGACGTATAGGCGGCGTGAGAGGTGGAAGCGGCGACTGGGGCGGACGCGGTGCTGAAGCAGAAACAACAAGCGGCGCAGAAACTGAGGAGTAGCCTCCGCGGCGGATGAAGCATCGCTGGGCGGAGAGCGGAAGCGGAGGGGAGGAGGGGGCGGCATGAGAGAGGCAACAGTCGCGATGGGGTAGCACCAGCGAGGGTGAAGAGCCACGAACCGAGAAGAGACGCGCCGATGCGATGAGTACCACGGGGTAACGAGGGGAGTTATGAACGCCGCGCGTGGCGGCGAGCCACCAGCGACAAGAATGGGACACGCGACCGTGCGCGGCCGCCGGGGGAAGGACGACCGATAGAACCGATGGCCTGGCCACCGTAGGGTGGGAGGGCGGAGGAATTTTTACGTCCTCGCTCTGTGGACAAAAGTTGGAATGGCTTTACATGATGTGTTAAATAGGGAGGTTTAGATTTATAACACTTTTAACTTAGCATACCAGTCTATACAAGTATGTGTACCCGCGGCGGGAAAAGTGTCACACAGCAGTCAGTCAGCAGCTGCTGTGGGTTGTTTCCAAACGAAGTTCGTGCAACATAACATAGCGAGTTAGTTGGTTGTCAACGAGATACGAAATATGCCTTACACAAGACAGCATCAAATAAATACATTGCACTGTCAGAACGTATATTGTGAACCCAGTGGACTTGGATCAGTCTTACTACAAAACTTCTTACTTTCTTACTACAAAACCTAAATTACATACATGTACGGCAGTTACCCAATATATAATTTTCTTTGTTGCACTATTTGAAATATTTTTTATTTTTTTTTGTATTTTTTTTTTTTGCCGCATTATACTCTGTTTAGTGAGGCACCGCCCGACGTGGCCACAACTCCCACCACACATCGGACGATGTTGATGATTGTGGTGATGATGATGACGATGGAGTTGTAAGTTACCCAATTGTATATATGTACATGTCCATGTTCTGCATTAATGTGCAGCTTTGACAATTAAAGCATACCATTGACCCCGTAATTATCACGCCCCCTCAGAGACCAGTAATCAAGATTTCACTGAATCATTTATATGTTATAAGATGGACTAAATGACATCGCAGATTATTTCT
This sequence comes from Siphonodentalium dalli, assembly GCA_032622095.1. Lineage (NCBI taxonomy): Eukaryota > Metazoa > Mollusca > Scaphopoda > Gadilida > Siphonodentaliidae > Siphonodentalium > Siphonodentalium dalli. The sequence continues at coordinate 103,329,985 of CP136068.1, forward strand.
TTGCATAAAGCGCCCCATCGTGTCCAATCCACCCCAAGAGTATACACATTATAAATACACTATGTATTCGCCGTGTCGATTCGGTGGTCGGTGATTCTTTAACCCCTCTGTGTTTATCTGGGAACGGGACAAAGCTAAGAGTCGGCAATTGTGTCCCAATCTCAATTGGTGTATGTATATATACATGCATATATATGGCAATAAAATATGTTTAAAACAAGCATCAAATAAGGCCGCTGTGCAATTCAAGTAACAATTCAAACACGGTGTTATGCAGAGTTTACCATTTTACGTTATGAGAATAAAGCATCAGTCAATCAACATATTGTATAAGTGTATAAATGGTCAAGGAGGTGGGGGACCACATAGGCTGTCAAAAGCTGACAAAATTTGTACATTCAAGTGGCTTTACTCGCACGTTTCACGTTGCGACCAATTCCACTGTTAACCCATTGTGAGGTAATGGACACATATATATATATAGGTACAAGTCTTTATTACGTCGTGAATAAGATACAAGCAGTGTATACAAATGTGACAATCGATGATGCTAGTGTTAGAATAGTCGAGCCTCTACGTATTAGAGGCTCGGAAGTGGAATAGGGAAAGCATGATATATTGGGGAATTGTATTTACTTATATACCATTTGGGTGAATACATAATGAGGTGTTTGGTAATACACATCGGGATTGGTCCCGCTGTTATGGTCATTTCCTATGACCATATTTGGGGAGCCTTCTTCATTGTGTGTAGGTCTTGTTAGGGAGTAAGACGTGTGAGGTTTCTTTCCTTAAGGAACACGGATATTCGAGTTTGGGGTATATATGTCCTTGAATCAAGTTATGGGAATATAATGGGGCATTTGTAGTTATGTCACACCATCCATGACTGGAGCTTCCTGAAATTTTGCGAAAACCGTGTGCTAATGAATTATGTATTATATACGAGACTCCCATAGGGAGCCTCGCATATATATAAGAGAATACGTTGGCGTAACAATATTATTCTTGACCTTGTAAGCCAGTGCATACTCATATGGGAGGCTAGCATATATAAGAGAAAGCACTGGCACATGGTACATAATGCTGCACCAGCGCAGATACGGTCGCGAAAGGGTTAAACGTCTTTGTTAAATACACGTACGCGAATACGCGATACATTTACGTGTACAGAGATTCAGGCAGTATACTATAATAATGTCTGGGGGGGAAATCATTGAAGTTATAGCTTATTCGCATCGGAAGGAAAAGACGGCAGTCTACTTTTATTACACGAACACCCTCCAGAAGAATAATTTACCATTCCACTGTTTACTTTATTACCTTGATAGGATAATCCATTCAGTATATAAAGGGTTAGACTCATGTTGTCATACTCGAGAGCGACATTTGTTATCATCAGCATGAGGTCCCCAGAGGGTGAATTTAGTGACGCTATCCCGCATAGAGGACTATAGCATCACTAAATTCACCCTCTGGGGACCTCATGTAAGTTTTCTACCATTGGTCACGATATCCCACCACACCGTGATGACGTCACACCGGGTTGAAGAGTATTGTCATATATTTAATAGTGGTTAAAATCTAAACATCTCGAATATGATAAAATGAGTTTAACCAGACAACACATATCATACAATGATTCGCATTTATTGGGGATAAATGTTCAGATAATAAGTTCAACAAACGACGTTGAATGAACTTATTATCTGAACATTTCATATGGCAAATACTCGTCTTTATTACTCGACTATGTAGAATATATAGGGTTAAAGTGTCCCATACACCGCGCATACCGCTTGCGCAACAGTGTATACACACCTGTTGCATAACTAAATATGACGTCACATTGAATTATGTCGCTTGTGATGTGCACCGATCTCTTGTGTGATAATTGTCTTGTATATACTCACCTCATATATGTATACAATATATCCTATCTAGTCGTATCTACATGTACATGACTGCATAGTCACTATGCGGGTCATAGCGTTGGAAGTTTTTCTTGGTGTCTTGATGCAGGTCTATTCTCGAAACACGACGTAAGTGTTCTAAATATATAGATGACGGAGAAAGCCGGCGCTTCTATTTATAACACGAGCTTTATCGATCGACTAGGAGCCGTGTTCCAACATGTCTGCTTTCGCATACAATCGCTGTGTATAAAAGATACGCTGACGAAGCTGTACTGGTAGACACGGTTAATGTTGTCATCAACGGCATACAATTCCAACGGATTAGCAAACTAAAGACGAATATTCCGGGATAGCAGGAACTATAGTCATTCGTTTGTTTTCCTTTCGGTACGCATTCACTGTATTTCGCGGTGCACATATACTCGGCATTGACGAGGCATTACGCTTAACCTTAATAACCTAGAATAATATTCCCCATTCGATGACTATGCATTTTGTTCACGATATTGTTTATTGAATGCAGTTGGATATATTGTAAATACAATGACATGTCAGACATGTTTGTGCTATGAGTACATTGTCACAAATAGTGGCCCTGCTAATAGAGCAAGATATGTCTGTCTGTATGTTCGGATTTTTCTCCCAGACCCCTAGACCGATTTCAACAAAATCTGGTCTGGTGACTCGGAGTACCTTGGCGGAGGTGATAACAATGTTAGTTTAAAAAAAAAAATTATTAAAAAAAAAATTGAATTAAATAAATTTAAAAAAATGTCAAATAAGCTTAATGGTCAGCTTATTTCAGAATACGAACCTATTTGTACGAGGATATGTTGCAGCACCAGATGTACGTTATTCATATGTTTTCGCTGTGATCCGCGCCATCCAACGGAATACCGGTCCATTATGGGCTTATTCCAGAATCAAATAAGTCCAATATGAACCAAAGTCAATATTTAGGTCCAATGTTATCCTATTTGCACGAGAATATATTGGCCGCAGGCAACTTTGTGTATGGGGGCACAGTCCCATCCGACGCTGAATAAAGGCTCCCGAATGGAGCCTTTTTCAGCTAGTAATATATATATAAGAGTAGCATCTTCTGTCTGTTTGTTCGGATTTTTCTCCCAGACCCATGGACCGATTTCAACAAAATCATGTGTGGTGGATTTGGGTACCCCGGCAGAGGTTATAAGCATGCATAAACCAACAGCAAGTTAGCAACATTGAGTAGTCTCCCTTTAAATTTAGGCCTCGATTGTATACCTGATATGCGCTTTGGTCGGAGCAGATTGATTACAATTTATATTATGCGTTATACACATTGAAAAGGCAAGATGTATTGACACACCATTGTTAAAGGGAGTGGGTTTGTACGAAATAACAAGAAAGCCTATACATCATGATGATCACGTACATAAAACATAGATTGACATTGTTCTTATTTTCATCTATTATATATTTTTTGGAACTTCTATGTATGCGTGTTATAGACTCGAAAAACTGCTCGACCGATCCGACTCAAATTTGGTATGTAGGCCTACTTTGATCCCGGGAACAATATGGGCGGGCCCAATTTCACGTGCGACCGTGTCCGTGACCTTGACCTGACTCATATACGCTCATATAGGCATGTTTCTGGACCGATCAAACATTACTTTTTTTCTTTCACCTAATAATGTTCAACGTTGTTCATGCTGTATATTCTGCCCAGACTGAGGCTATCGTAAAGAAATCCATAAATATCCCGGACGAAGTCGGGCGCATCAGCTAGTTATTAATAAATATCCAATAATGAGATTTCGCAATTTCGCATATCAAGCCATTAATTATTATATAAGCATCACAGTTACAGTGGAATTACCGATAAAAGTCAAATTTGTCCAATAATGTACCAAAGTTAAACAAATCTTATGGTAACCATTAGAAGTAGCTTTCTCAATGTTTTTGAAAACCCTGTGCCGATGCATTATATTCTATATGTCAGTCTATATAAGATAATACATCGGCCTAACATTATTTACCTTGACATTATTAGCTAGTGTATTCTCTTGTGTGTGATGGGCTATGGGAGACTCGCATATATAAGAGAATGTACTGGCACGTGGTATATTATGCTGCACTAGCACAGGCCCCGTCATGAAGGGGTTAAAGAGGCACAATCCTATATGACATATCATTAGTCAACATTTCCTAAACCAAATGTCGGCTTATACACCAGGAGAATTAATTACAATCAATGGTTATTTCTTGCATTGCTCCACCACGAAGTCCCCACACAGGAACCTCAAAGATCATTCGACCAGTATAAGAATCATTTTGAGGGGCATCCAGACTATCTGTTAAGCTGACATCCTGTTCTGAGGCCGACAGGTTCTGAAGGGCGACTTCATTTATTTCCCAACCCTTATCTCCTGACCATTTACACAATACTATCCTGCTCTATGTTTGGGTAACTTTGGGTCGTGTGGCTATCGGGTATCCGTTTGCATGTGTCACCTCTTAGTCATACACACTAAGACAAAGATCCATTTGCATGCACCCCACTCGCTTAGATTGGAGTTTTCCAACTTGTACTGCAATGGTTCCAACTGTTGTAATTTAATTATGGCCACTTTACGCCAATTCCAAATATTTAGCTACAGGTAAGAAAATATTCAATATTTGGTCTTAAAATTGGTCTAAAATTCTGGTTGGTAAAATCAAACAATCAGAACAATATTGACAACAACATTGAACATGTTGACAAGTTCACCCCAACCTCCTGTCGCCACATCCCTGGTAAACGTAGCTAATTACCAATGTGTCACTCGGAAGTAGATATAACATTTAGGGACTAATTGTGATTGTTTTACGTATTGTTGTTGCTGTGTTGTTGTAATTGTTTGTTAACCATTTGAGTGCCAGGTCGATTTTTGTACCAACCCATATACCCTGTGCCAATGCATTCTCTTATATATGCGAGTCGACCATAGGTCGCCTCGCATATATAAGAGAATGCATTGGCCTAACATTGTTTTTTTTTTTTTTTTTTTTTTTTTACAAATTTAATAATTTATTCTTATATTCTTTAACAGACTTATTTTGTAGGTTTAGGGCCGATGAGATCGGCCCCTGGCACTCAAAGGGTTAATTGAAACCACGATGTATCAATAAAGTCGCTCTGAACTCTGATCATATACGTGGTTTTCAATTTTAAATAGTAACATGTTCAATAAGCATGCGTTTATAGGGGACGATCTTTTCTGGAACAGATTGAGAATCAGTAATCGTCGACTGGAATCGAAAAAGGGAGACACAAACAGCCCCCCAAAAGCTGTGAGAGAAAGACAGTGTTATGCGTGTAATTCAAAACAAATTGAGTCAGAAAATCATGTCACATTAGAATGTCAGGCATCCGAAAGTATTCGCGAAACTTGTGTAAAGGACATAATTGCAACGTTCCCTCATCTCTCCGAAATGACAAATTATGAGAAGTTCATATTTATTATGCAAAATGAACTAACTTGTAAACGTTATATGCGACATGATCCGGTCTTTCTTCGCCATTCCTGCCAATTATATATCTAACAGAAGCTATAGCAAGTATACGTGAGATTTTATGACAGTAAATTCACAAGAAAGTCATCCGAGGCTTAAGATTGTATGCATATCGTACGTGATAACTCATCTATATGTTGATATGTGTTGTATTTATTATATGTTCAACTTCCCATTTGGGTGCATTTTGTATTAAATCTTATCTTATCTTATATATGCAAGTCATGCCCATATACAGCAATGCTCTAAGTAATCGACTTCATAACCACAGCAGAATTATGGGTAACTTTTCAGGATTTAGTCGGAAATATGGCTTTTTGCCATTCATCGGAAAGCTCTCCCCGAGAGCTTTCCGATGAATGGCAACAAGCCATATTTCCGACTAAATCCTGAAAAGTTACCCATAATTCTGCTGTGGTTAAGAAGTCGATTACTTAGAGCATCACTGTACATACATTGTTCTTGTTCGTGCAGACCACTCGACGATGGCTGTGAATCAGCAGCGGAAGAAGGCGATGAAGCGTCTGATGACGGATCTTGAGGAGTTGAAGAACTCCCCAGTAGACAACGTGTCGGCCATTCCACTCGAAAGCAACATGCTGGAATGGCACTGCAACTTCAAGAGCGATGACGTCATATATCACATGCTGCTCATTTTCCCCGATAAGTACCCGTATGAGTCACCGAGCGCGGAGTTCGTCCCCTCAGGTTTCCGCTACAATGGTGGCGCAACAAAGCCTGGTAAAAAGGGAACCAAAGTTTGCCTCAATATTTTCTCTGACTTTGCCGATATCCATACAGAATGGAAGGACCAGAAAGGATTGGGCTGGAGTCCCGGGTATTCAGTGCAGACAATTTTGCTTAACGTCGTGGCGTTTCTGGCAGAAACTCAATCGGGAGATTGGTCGTGGATGAAAGACGCTACCTCAGTAAACCTGGATTTATCGAAGAAGTACAAATGCCCGGATTGTGGCCACACATACGCCAAGCCAGTACCGTCGCTTGATGAACAAAGTCCACCAAAATTGAAGAAAAAATCCAGTAGCATTCTCGGCCTCAGACCTCAAATCGTCGATTATATTTCCAAAGATAAGTTTAAAGCGGTGAAACCGAAGTCGAAGGACGAGCTATATGGGTATGGTTTGATCGTATCTGGGCCAGACAGTCGACCATCATTAACAACTCCTTGTGAGTTCATCACGTCGGAATCTTTCTACGGAATGCAGAAGTCCATTGGTAAAGTTCATAGCGTGATGAAGGAGGAGATAAAATACTTCCTGCCCATGTTCATTCACCCTATACACGGCGCAGAGATAAAGGAGGCTGTTGAGAAGACAATGATGGAATTGGCCGTCATACTACCAAAGGTTAGTTCCGTAGACTATATATATAAAGTATATAATGTGACGTACCATTTGTGGCTCCGGTTCGATTTTCCTATTGTGTGTCTCTTCTCACTATCATATTACATCACCGAAAATACATAGCTGGTGACAAATTTGAAACAACAATTCCAAAATTAATAACTTCACACAATACTCCAACAATCAAATAGCTTATTGTCTTGCATCTATGAAAGGGGGCTTCAATTGTATCATAATGTTGCGTTAGATTTTTAATTGTATAAGATAGCGTCATACCCCCATATATTATAATGAAGAATAAAGCAGTCACAAATATTCCAGCCCAATAAACACAAATGCTGATATGCAGTGTGATCCACTGAAGCAGGGAACAATCAACATGCATTAGGCCACAGTGTTAAGAGATATGGTGATCAGCTTTAACTTGGTTATGAACCCATGACTCGCAACTAATCTCAGCCCAATTGTTCACTGATCAACATACATGGCATGTTATCCTCAAATATAGAAAATTAATTATGAGTAGTTGCTTTCTTAATGGAAATAATCATTACATTTCACAAATACAGAATAACTAAGTCTCCTCTCATGATCTTGATATATGATATCATGAATATATGAGCTACACTTTTGAAAAAAAAATATTTTACAGAAGTTCTTGGTACCTGAAAATAGTGAAATTTTAGATATTTTTCTTGCCATAACATAACTTGCCAGTAAATGAGGTTATAATAGCCAATTTTTCGATGGTTTTTATACAGTGTGTTACAATAATCGCTTGTACCAAATTTCACAAAGATAATCCAAAAAGATTTTGTGAAAATCCATTTTGAAATACCTGGAAATTTTGGCAAAACGTTTTTCTGACCCTCTGTTATACACTATACATTGTAGTTTTTCCCAGATCAATAAACTTATTTTCTTTTTAGTGTAATCCAAAGAAAACGACTCCCGGCGAGGTGATGATGAGAGTGATTCCTAACTTGATGAGCGCCACTGTCGTCGAATTCTCCAAGGGGACGCAACACACTAGCGATAACAGTTTGAATGGTTACTTCGCGCTGCATCACCTGTACCTTTGGGCGATAGAAACATACCCGGAAATACAGAAGTTAATTGACGATAAAATAAAGGTAGGTTCTATTAATAATACAAAATAGCACTCCAAATCCAAATATTTAGCCACATGTCAGAAAATATTCAATATTGGGTCTTAAAATTTGGTCTAAAATTCTGGTTGGTAAATCAAACGATCAGCACAGTATTGACTCATTTTTTACATTTTTAACACAGTTGGGGTGTGTGACATCCAAGCTCCTGGCCCTGGGTAACGTAGCTAATTACCAATTCGACACTAGCATATATGCAATAGAATCATCCTGTTTTTTTTTTGGGGAACTAATTGTGACTGCTTTACGTATTGTTGTTGCGTTGTTGTTGTAATTGTCTGTTAATTGAAACCACGATGTATCAATAAAGACGTTCTGAACTCCGATCATATACACGTGGTTTTCAATTTTAAAAAGCAACCTGTACAATAAGCAAGCGTGTATTGGGGACGCTCTTAAATAGAATAGATTGAGAATCAGTTATCATCGACTGGAAATCGAAAAAAAGGAGACACAAACAGCCCCAAAACCCATGAGAGAAAGACTGTTGTGTTAATAATATAATTGTCCACCCCTTTGCTAACACTATTTCTGATTGGGCAAAAAGCCGTCACATGACAATCCGTGAGAAAGTCATTCTGGGCTCCGAAAGTGTCAAGAATATACTATACCTGACATCACAGGAGTCCCGAGAGTCCAATATGAATTTTATAAAACATCACGAAGTAATTCTAATCAAAGCGCAGTAACTCTATTGGCAAGTGAATTAGTGAAACAAACAAGCGGGTAACACAACATGTCAGTATAAAATGTTGTGAACATTATGTGTTTTCTTGTACTCGTCCAGGTTGTGGTGAAAAGTCATACTGGACTCGACGCATCTCGTCCAATATGACTTTTCACCACAACCTGGACTCGTACAAGAAAAACACATACGGTACACAACATTGTTATATTAGAGCACAATGTTATATTAGAGAACAATCCCATTGTTGCAATCGTTCCCTGATTTTTGGTCAAGCACACCAATTCCCAAGGCGGGCGAATGAATAGTTCAGTGATTAATCCATTGATAGGCACACGTAACTCATAACAAACAAATCGCACGGGCGATTCAAGTGGGACCAGTCCGTGTTGTTTCGGATATAATCACGTTGTTGGGCGTGGCTAACCGGCTATTGTGTCCAATCGCGGTCAGCGCACGGATTGTGCGTCGTGGTCAAAACATGCTCAACGGCACATTTCCAGTTGATTGCATTATGTGGAATCAAATGTGCTCTACGTCGGTCAGAGCACGCAAATAGTTCTTTTCCAGAATAAATCTCGTCTTAGACTCGATTGATTCTGGTAAAGAACAATTCTTGTGCTCTAACCCTTACCTATACATGTATTAGTTGTAGTTTTGGACCGCATATTCCACTTTGAACTCTATCAATCTTTTGTATACTATCTCCATTTTATATTTCTCATTTCTCCATTTATGCACATTGGATCAGAGAATAAAGCATATCAAAACCGCCATGTGGCTTTAAGAATTCATTTCATTATATTTCTTTCGTGTTATACAGGATTTCGTTGACGATACGAGTGTCAGGACGAAGAACAAATGTCCCCACATCGGCGAGTGGATGATGTTACTTGCTGGTTCATCAAAATACAGGTGTGTGATATCAGATATTATTATCCATCCCTTAACTAACACTATTTCTGGTTGGGCAAAAGCCGTCACTCAATCGAGTCCAATATGACTTTTTTATCGGGACTCAGTTACGTCACGAAGTAACTCTATTTGCCAAATGAATCAATGAATACTGTGCTGGATTTAGCAGACGTTTCACTTCCGCATTGAGTTTTTTTCACTTCCGTGTTTACTGTTCCAAATAATGCTTTCTGATGATCAAATACAGGCTTTTATAGATAATCAAGTGCCGACAAACACCAAAAATAACCACAAAAGTTTTATTTCCTAAATTTGGATAATATCTCGTCCAATATGACATTTCACCACAACCTGGACTCGTACAAGAAAAAAAAAACATTGTACGCAACATTGTGTAATAACTTTATACTATAAATTGACATTATGGTCAGTCGATACAAAGAACCTAGGAGATTACTATAATTCTATTAGATCTTAACTCATGGTTTCGATGCAGTATACTGACATTAGATACCTTTCGCATAATGAACGACAGATAATTATTACGAATAGCTATTTGTAGTTGTAATGTTTTCGGACGGCCCAAAAATAGTTTTCGCAGAATTGACGACTGCGAGTCCGTTTGTGAGACAATCTTGCTTTCCACTCGCAGCCATTATGTTGTTAACTGGTCATATATATAGCTCATCAGGTTGTGTTAGGCACGATTCTCGCGTCTCACGATGAGGAACGATTTAATTACTATCAATACGGTAAAACTGAATGCCACATGGCGATCACAATTTAAGGACATTAACTGAGAATAACCTCCAACATGGAGGAGCTGAGAAACGATCGCGAACTTATTACTATATGTTGTATTTGTGGGTTGTGCTGAAAATCCCAAAACGTAATTGTAACAATAAATAGGAAGAAACGACAACACATAGAGAGAACATAAATTATAGTGACGTACATGTAGTACCATATTCGTAATAATTATGTGGCGTAGTTCGTTATACGACATGTGTCTATTAGTGATTAATTGCCAAATCTCCGAAATAAAGCATGCATAATTAGACTATCAAAAATAACCATTATTTTGTAAGGGACGTGTCGATGCGTATCATACATGTCGATTGTTACGATGGAAGGTCCAAAATTATTCGGCAAACACGGGAACATAGAAAAAAGTCTTAATCACCCTAAACATAAAAATATTCCAGCTGGATTTCGTGAAAAAAGGAGAAAAGGAACTCTATTTGGCCGCACCATGATTTAGGGTTTCTGTGATTTAAATTCGTATTTGGACAACCTGCTTCTCAGACCTTCATCCAGATTCATAACACAGAACATTAATGTTAATTATTTTGAATGACGTGTACGTAGTATTATTGTGTACTTCCCGGTGGCCACTGAGACACATTGTATATCTATAGTCGGCACACAGCAGGAATGTTCGAATCCCGATAAACTTGAATTAGGTTCCAAGCAAACGGTTGGTATCCAAATTCCTCCAATGCTCTAGTTTGCATGTAACTTATACACGATGTTCGTGGTGTGGCCTTAACGGAAGTTAACCCCACCAATGAAACAAACAATATTAATATATGACCAACACTGCTCGGTGGGATACAGCCCCATTGCAACTAAGCAACCATCCAAACGTGATATCTTGTTTTGTTCTTGACCAATAGACCCCGGACGACACATTAAAGGTGAAGGCTTATCTCCACTCTGGCCCCATGTATGTGTTGTTTGATTACAATGTTGCCGGGTCATGGATCTCTTGCCCACGGTAAGGTTTTTAACGTGCACATAATACCTCGGGCATATGTAATATTATCGTCGGCACCCGATCCGACGCCGACAGCCACTTTACTGCCTCTGCGATCGTCACCCCTGGTAAAGTGGTCCTGCTAATATGCTATGATGCTGGTGGTCGTGCTGAATTGCTATTATGCGGGTATAGTAAACTGATTCGTTACGAAAAAGTACCGTCATTTTCGCGGTGTTTGGCTAATCCGAGCGATTTGAATAACAGTGTGTGTATGTGAAACATTCAGGATTATATATATTTTTTAATGATAGAATAATGTCTGTGCTGGTGTTTATAAAACGATGTGAACATCCATCTTGATTATAGTCGATTTTCAACAACTGATACAACCAGTATTAACAATAATTCGCGATAAATTTGTTTTTGAATGTTTGGTACGCATAACAGTTTTTCCTGGATATGTTCAGACTATCGGAACACCGCGAAAAAGACAAATTAAATAGATATAACAGTACTTTATGTTAACAGCGTCAGTTTGCCCTAACAGCATCATAGCAATTCAACAGGACCAATCGCATCATAGACATTAGCAGAAACACTTGATTAACAGACTGCGTCGATGTGGCTCCAACCATTATAACAGTGTATTTATGGTACCATTTTCAGGTGGGAAGACGCTGCGGATGCATACCTCTATGAGAGCTGGCGGCGTAACGTCATGTGGTATGTGAAGGATGACGGCAAACTCGGTTTCATTGACACGCCTAAAGACTATCGTCTGCAACAGACACTGGAGAGGACCGCGGTTAGCCGCAAATTGTTGGCCTTCCAGGTTAGTTGAATTTGTTCATGATCTCCGACACAAGTATTATGTTATCCGTGATATCCGAAACCGGCGTTTATGTTACTTGGTACCCAGGATCTCCAATGTGAAAACTGCATGTATGTTAATAAGAATTTCGCAATCCCGCCAAAAGCGAGATTTTTCATTAGTCGTCTGCCTTCTTACTAACATAATATAGCAAACTTGTATTTACTGAATGCATGTTTAGTCAAAATGTAATGCCGTGCTGGTCGAGTCGTGTAATGAAACATGTACAAGAAATGACAGGGAACAAAACGAATGACAGTATTCGCTGTGCGGCTCGTGCATGGTATTACAGTACATTCATCAACCCTGCAATTGTACAATAACGGGTCTCCTATTCAGGTTGATCGTCTTGCTGCACATTTTCGTTGACAACGTTAGCTGTATACATGTATACAACAGGGATATGTTATACATGTATTAACCATTTGAAACATGCATGTCACACAAATGTACACTTCAGAGGTGCAACACGAAGAACATGGACACGATATATATAGTAGAGAACGTTACTGGAGTCAGTGCATACAGTAATTCCCTAACTAATCAACTTCTTAACCACAGCATAATTATGGGTAACTTTTCAGGATTTAGTCAGAAATATAGCTTGATGCCATTCATCTGAAAGCTCTCACTGAGAGCTTTCCGATGAATGGCAACAAGCTATATTTCCGACTAAATCCTGACAAGTTACCCATAATTATGCTGTGGTTAAGGAGTCGATTATTTAGGGCATTACTGTAGGTACTGTTAGATTTAAAGACATGTCAGTGCAAGTAATACATGTATACACTTGAGGGTCATATACGTTTGACCGATTTAAATAATTGACTTCTGGTACCCGATTTTGTCGTTAAATACTTCTCTTGTTCCAACATTTTATTGCTAGCAAATTAATAGTCCGTTATGTAAATCTTTGCATTGATGTGTGTATGCGTTGTGGTTATAAATTTAAACGCACTTGTCGGTTTTAATTACAGCAGGTTTTGTGCTGGACATGAACAACATTCATCCAAGAAACATATTCGTGTTTTCTCCGATGAAAGTAATTGATCCAATATACCGCTGGAGACTTACTTCAGTTAAAAGTACATCGGATTTTAATGACGTTATAGAAAACTATAATCCAGTGATAATCCATAAACTGAAGATGTTGTTTGTACATCGCTGCATTGATGTGTGTGAGTTGTTGTTATTTAAGAAATGAATTGAGTATCGATTGGTTTCATTGGATTTTTGACCGGCAGAATAATTAAACGAAGTGTGTGTGTAAATCCAGAAGTTTGTTTAATTATTCTGCCGGTCAAAATCAATGACCAAAATCGATCGTCAAGTCATCTCTTATAATGATATACCAGTATATTGATAGCACATTAATAAATTTAACAACTTTTCAAAACTTCCAAATAATTATAAGTAACATTTTATTCAAATTCGAACACAGTCTCCCAATATATAGCAGCACACAGCGAGCGCATTCACATGATCGGCTTGAAGTGATGTAGGCGGTTCATCGCTTTTTATGAAGTTAATGTCGCTCTTGTTGGTTTATGAACATCGGAAACGTTCTTGTACTGATTCTTACGGGCGCTAATTGTGTGGATGTAGAGGGTGCCTGATTTTAAAAATGGAAGCATACATACGGCTACAATTACAGCTAACAATCGGGCTGGTCATGAACAACATTCATCCGAGATGCATCATTGTTTTCAGATGAAAGCGATTTTTAAATACAATATACCGCTGGAGAGGCTACATGTATCGCCAACTATTTATCCTATATATGCAGGTATTGTTCCTGGACATTGCTATGCCGAAAGGGATGAGTCGCAAAGATATGATCAAACGTTACGACGAAAACCACGGTTTCCCGACAGCTGCCATGGTGAAGGAAATGAAGAGCGCCCTGGACACAATAGGAAATATGAAAACATACGATGACTGGTTCAAGGTATGTAAGAAAAGAAAAGACAGTGTGTCATTGGTATGCCCTGACTCAACCATATGCTCCGAATAACTCCTGCTTAACGTATACGCACGCACGCGGGATTTAGTTCACGCTTGAGACACTAAAGCAATTGATCAGAATGAGTGCACTTTCCGATGTAAAATGTTCTCAATCATTGAGATTGTCGATATAAATGACTGGTGAATTTCATCAACTTGGGTTATTCACGTGATGTCAAACCCTGTTCCATGAACATGTAGTACTTGAGTTTATGCATAACCGCCAAGGAACCCTGAACATCACTGACCGTGGTTGAGCATGTTCATGTTAAATACGTTTCATTTTCTTTTTCATCATTGTGTGTGTTAACAGTGTGCTGTTATACAAAAGACAATCAATACACACAAACGACAATCCGAATGTATCATTCGATTAATTTGGTTTAAAATCGGACGGATAATCTTTTTTTTTCTTCTTTTTTTAAAAGTTTTTATTGATCAAGATTAAATGTATATAAATATTGTAACAAGATTTGCAAAAAAAGATCACACACTAACTCTTTCATCCCCATCTATCAGTAACTTGCATACATCCTTTCGCTCACATGCTCTTTCACTCATCGCGACAAGTTTATAATTATACACGTTTCTGGTATGGGTCCCGCAAGCTATGTTAGACATATGTTTAGTCAAAGAGCTAATATCGGTAGGTTCAATGCTTATAAGATATTAATTGTGTATATATAGCTCTTTGCTGAGTATAATGGGATTTTGATTGATGTTGAAATAAGTTTTTTCCCTTTCTGGTGGGTCAACTCCGCGGTTTTTCGGCACTTATTCCTCTGGTCAATACTTGTGAGTTGGAGAGGTAAACTTGGGTTTTGGTGGGAACGATATTTGATACATCATGGTTTGTTTGCTTCTGACGTTTTGTTAAGAGCTTCAATGATTAAAAACCAGTTTTTCTCAAAAGAGGGTAATTTCATTTGGCACTGTGCCAACAATTTCTCCTGTAAATATCTAGATTGTAGTTCTGATAGAAAGGATTTTAGTGATAACATATCAGGATTAAATTTAGTTTTGTATATGTATTGTTTTATCAGTAGCCAAAACAGATTCATCATAGAGTTACCGCCCATTGATAGGGATCCAAGAATTGCAATCTTTCTTGTAGCTAACAAGGCGATACCATTTGATTTGCACCAAATAGTAACATCATTTATAAAGTTTTTTACAAGCGGACAGTCCCAAAAAATATGGGATATATCTTCAGTTGTTGTGCCACAGCGATTACATAAATCATTTTGTTCTAGGTTGACCATTTTAAGAAATTTCTTTGTGGAAAGTATTCTATGATTAATTCTATATTGTAACCACCACATTTTCGTGTCAGGCGTCGTGGTGAAAGCAAGCCGGTTGTAGTTTTCCCATTGAATGTCATTATCCTCAAATTCAGCCTGCCATTTTGTATGGGATTTTGGTACGATATTCATTGAATTTAAAATTTTGTAGAAGTCCTGTCCACCATGAGTATTGTTCAATGGGATAAAAAAATTACTTGGAAGAAAAGGGCTTTCAATACGAAATAAGGGTTGGTTGAGCTTTTGTGACATAGCTATTATTTGTTGGCGGATGCTGTTCATTGTCAGAAAATCTGTACGTATATGATAACATTCGAATAAAGATTGTTCTGTGTGTAATATGCCACCTCTTTGAAACAAGTCATTTACATATATAATTCCTTTTTTTCGCCATGAAAAAAATTTAATGGTATGTCCTTCCAGTTTTATATCGGGGTTGTTCCAAATAGTGCATGCCTGAAATCGATTTTGTTTCTTATTTTTTTCTAACATATTTGCAAAAGCCAGTAATACGTCATGCCAGAAAGGATTGTTCACGACACTAGCTTTGTTTTTTAGAAAAACATGGTTGTATGTCAGAAATAGGTGGTCTTTGGTGATAGGAAGGTCGGTTAGGGGTGTCCATTTTGAACTTTTCAATAACAATCGTCTCACCCAAGTTATTTTCATTGACATGAGGAAATTGTTTACATCTACCATGTTCATTCCACCGTGAGAGTGGTCTTGACAGACGAGTTTTCTTTTTACTCGGTCCCGCTTGGAATTCCAGAGAAAATTGAATAGTATTTTTTCGAGTTTGGTCATGAAATTGTTGTTGGGGTTAGGTAATGCGATGAATAGGTGAGTTAATTTGGGGATAATGATGGATTTTATAACTGTTATACGACCAAATGGGGTAAGTAGTCGATGATTCCATGTTTCTGTTAATCGTTTAATTTCATTCAGCTTATTTTCAAAATTAATCGACATTTTGTTTAAAGTAGTATTAAAGTTGATTCCAAGAAGATTAAATGAGTCAGCAAATGTGAGATGAAGGTCCGGACATATATTTTCTTGCCGCCCCACCATTGATCCAATCCACGACGCCTGACACTTACTCGCATTGAGATTGAGTCCCGATATTTTAGCAAAGGCATTTAGGGTGGAATAAGCCTCACTCAGACTACTTTCGGAACCGTCTAGAATAAGTGTCGTGTCGTCTGCGTACTGCGTTAACTTAAATTCAAAACCATCGAGGGTAATTCCTTTGATTTTTTTATTATTTCTAATCATGAGAGCTAGGATTTCTGCGCAAATCAAAAAAATGTACTGAGATATAGGATCGCCCTGCCGACAGCCTCGACCTAGTGTGAAACATTGTGATATGTGCCCATTTATGAGTAAGGAAGAGTTAATATTCGTATAAAATATTGAAATCCATTTTTTTATCGTTTCTCCAAAGTTGAAAAATTCAAGACATTTGTGCATGAATTTCCACGATACAGAGAATCTCATATGTAATACAATAGTTAAAATATTATTACATATGCAACTTGGATTGATTTTGTCATCAAATATACATCGGATGTTTGGTGTCAATGTGTGTTACTATGAACGTGGCTATATATAGAGTTGTTACATGCAGGTAATATGTGACCCGCCATATCAAATCCAGTCGGAAGTCGGGATTTTTTTTACCCTGTGCCAATGCATTCTCTTATATATGCGAGGCGACCTATGGTAAGAGAATATATAAGAGAATGCATTGGCCTAACAATTCTTTACAATTTTAATAATTTGTTCTTGTATTCCTTAACAATTTTATAATTTCGCCCATACAGAGCCCCAGACAAACATGGGCAGACGACACTCTTCTAGGTGCTTCTATATATGTGTGGGGCTCACTGCAGGTTAATGGATGTTTTTTTTATTTTATGTCCTAAAAATTGTAAGAAACATTTATTTTAAAAACATGATAAAAATATTGTTAGGCCAATGCATTCTCTTATATATGCGACGCGAGTTATGGTCGACTCGCATATATAAGAGAATGCATTGGCACAAGGTAAAACAAATCCCGACTTCCGACTGGATTTGATATGGCGGGTCACATATATGGATTAACAGCTATTCGTATACCTAAATATAAGACATCATTTCAGATCCTAAGGATACCAGCCCCATCTGAAGACGAACTCTTCTCCCGATTGGTAGAAGCTGTCAAATTCGCTATACGAACGAACGGTTACAACTGGACGTTCTGGAAGAATGCCGGCGGCTGGCCTCAAGTGTTAGCCAAGTATAAACCTGGCGGCAGAAAGACACCTACATTCGATGGTCCAGACAAGGGTGACGGTGGTGGAAAAAAGAAGGGAGAAGGAAAAGGAGAGGCGACTAAGGGAAAGGCTAAAGAAAGTGCTAAAAAGAAAGCAGATAAGGAAGAAACGGAGAAAAAAGTGGTTGCTGCAAAGGGTCGAGGCCGAGGCCGAGGTAAAAAGGCCGTGGAGCCGGAGAGTGAGAGTGAGGAGGATGAGCCACCTAAGAAGCCGACCGGTAGAGGGCGTGGTCGGGGAAAACGAAAGGCCGACGAACCAATCCCGGCCGTCGGAAGAGCCGCTAAACGGAAACGTTAACTCTACTTGACATGTATATGGTTCCAGTATTTTGCTTTGAATTCGACCCATTTCGATCTTGGATCTCGTGGGAAAAGTTCGGTGTAGTTCGTAGTGTCTTCTTGTGCAAGAATGTAGAGTAATACCAAAGCTTAGAGGTGTACGGTAATCCAAGTTTGGCATCAAATGTCCAAGTGTTACTTCGTGCCAGGTGATTATCAAAACTTTGATTACGTTTTAAGACGGATGTAAATTGGTAACATTTGAATGGGGAATTCAATGTTAATTGTTGGGAAAAGATTGACCAAACATTACAAAGCCCAGGTGATCATATCATACCTTTATGGACAGTTTGAATACTTATCTAGTGACAACGCGGAGCACAATTTTGATTTTAGTCACATGTTGGGTATTATTTTACCTTATTAAAAGGTAGGTCATTGGTAAATAATTTATTTTATTATTTTCCTCACATATCACCAAAACAAAGCATTACAATAACACGTGAAGCATTCTTCTACGGTTTGCAGATATTGAGTAATCTTGTCCTGAACATTAACATTGAATTCCCCATTTAAATGTTGCCACTTAACTTCCCTCTTAAACTGAAAACTTCTAGCTTCGCCCGTCAATAATTATCAGAATATAGGATACATCACTGTGCTGCGGAAGATCGTGTCCAATAAGAAAATAACTACATTATGTTGATAAACACATATTGTCAATGGTTATACACACATGTAGCAGCCTTGTTTAATCCTGGGTTCATTATGGCACGTTTCGTGTCTGTGTTATGTTGCAGGCATGGACTGCGTTTTTAACACATAGCTGTCGGACTACTGGCTAATATATTACTGCATCTGACACAGTGAATTATAGTATGTTATGCCTCACAACAAACCTCTCAAATATCTAAATATGCATTCATGATCCGAACAAAATAGCTAAAGATGCATAATCCGAATAAACGATCGCAAATTACTATTTCATTGGCTTCTTGGGTAAATAATATTTGATTCGAGTCGAGGAACCCACCCATCAAAGCTCAGAGTGATCTGATATCGATTTTTGAAATATATTAGTTTTCACCACCGATAATTTTTAGTGGTCTAGTAAAAAGTCGACGAGAAGACTGTCTCGGAGACCAAATTGCGGATGGAGATGGATAGCTCTAAAATCAAGTTGCTTTTTGCGTCAGATGCATTACAAACAGCAATATTTCGTTGAACAAATGTTGATAAATAACAAGTTTTGAGCAATTTTATACTATAGTTGACTGTGGTTAGCATTACTTTTGGGCAATTAATCGATTCTGATAACTGAAGCGGCATTTCAAAAAATGGGGTTGTTGCTGGAATCTGACGACATGGGGACCATCGAGTCGGATTTAGTACCTTTAAATGTAATGCACATTAACTCATTAAAAATTGAGCAGTTATTGCGCGTTCAGTTCATTTATATGTTAACGTTCTGACAAAAATAGCGGGTACCTTTCAACCCGAACACTTCACTGCATGTTATGAAGATAACAGACATGTCCATGTTTTGTGTGTGTGTGTGTGTATAATGATAAATACAAAGACATATCGGTCGCCTGAACTCAAGTGCCAAGACCCTACATGATTATAGTGCTGCAAGAGCGACAGGCGTGGGACAGCGGTAATACATATCCACTAAATGTATGCATAATCATATTCATTTTCTTTCACGTAAAATATACATGCGTGTCACATGGAATTTCCGAGTGTTGTTTAACTTGTGATAACTATTCTGGTTTTGTGATACGTGTCTATTTTCATTGTTTTTGTGTCGCATTAAGATATTATTCTCCAATCCGATGTTTGATTCCTCCCCTGAACCGACGACGTTAGTTAGGGTTTCACGTATTCAAACGACACAACGGTCATTTACCGGGTCTGAAAGTAAGCTCTAGTGCTGTCGCTATTCCGGCTCCAGCCATTTAAAACTAACCCACTGAGCCAGTTCCCTTCCACAATGAGGTAATACTCGATGCACGCAAACAATAATATACATGATGTCAAAATCAAAGTAAATTTCCAAAGTAGATTTGTTTAAAGATTTCATCTTCGATTTGACACAATAAAACTGCTGCTGGTACGTTTATGTACCAACACGTAATAAGACCCAGCAATATGTACCAACACGTAATAAGACCCAGCAGTATGTACCAACACGTAATAATACCCAGCAATATGTACCAACACGTAATAATACCCAGCAATATGTACCAACACCAGCAATATGTACCAACACGTAATAAGACCCAGCAATATGTACCAACACGTAATAATACCCAGCAATATGTACCAACACCAGCAATATGAACCAACACGTAATAAGACCCAGCAATATGTACCAACACCAGCAATATGTACCAACACGTAATAAGACCCAGCAATATGTACCAACACGTAATAAGACCCAGCAATATGTACCAACACGTAATAATACCCAGCAGTATGTACCAACACCAGCAATATGTACGAACACGTAATAATACCCAGCAATATGTACCAACACCAGCAATATGTACCAACACGTAATAATACCCAGCAATATGTACCAACACCAGCAATATGTACCAACACGTAATAAGACCCAGCAATATGTACCAACACCAGCAATATGTACCAACACGTAATAAGACCCAGCAATATGTACCAACACCAGCAATATGTACCAACACGTAAAAATACCCAGCAATATGTACCAACACGTAATAATACCCAGCAATATGTACCAACACCAGCAATATGTACCAACACGTAATAATACCCAGCAATATGTACCAACACCAGCAATATGTACCAACACGTAATAAGACCCAGCAATATGTACCAACACGTAATAAGACCCAGCAATATGTACCAACACGTAATAATACCCAGCAATATGTACCAACACGTAATAATACCCAGCAATATGTACCAACACCAGCAATATGTACCAACACAAGCAGTATGTACCAACACGTAATAAGACCCAGCAATATGTACCAACACCAGCAATATGTACCAACAACAGCAATATGTACCAACACCAGCAATATGTACCAACACGTAATAAGACCCAGCAATATGTACCAACACGTAATAAGACCCAGCAATATGTACCAACACGTAAAAATACCCAGCAATATGTACCAACACGTAAAAATACCCAGCAATATGTACCAACACCAGCAATATGTACCAACACGTAATAATACCCAGCAGTATGTACCAACACGTAATAATACCCAGCAATATGTACCAACACGTAATAAGACCCAGCAATATGTACCAACACCAGCAATATGTACCAACACGTAATAATACCCAGCAATATGTACCAACACGTAATAAGACCCAGCAATATGTACCAACACGTAATAAGACCAACTATATGTACCAACACGTAATAATACCCAGCAATATGTACCAACACCAGCAATATGTACCAACACGTAATAAGACCCAGCAATATGTACCAACACGTAATAATACCCAGCAATATGTACCAACACGTAATAAGACCAACTATATGTACCAACACGTAATAATACCCAGCAATATGTACCAACACCAGCAATATGTACCAACACCAGCAATATGTACCAACACGTAATAATACCCAGCAATATGTACCAACACGTAATAATACCCAGCAATATGTACCAACACGTAATAAGACCAACTATATGTACCAACACGTAATAAGACCCAGCAATATGTACCAACACGTAATAATACCCAGCAATATGTACCAACACGTAATAAGACCCAGCAATATGTACCAACACGTAATAATACCCAGCAATATGTACCAACACGTAATAATACCCAGCAATATGTACCAACACGTAATAAGACCCAGCAATATGTACCAACACGTGATAAGACCCAGCAGTATGTACCAACACGCAATAAGACCCAGCAATATGTACCAACACGTAATAATACCCAGCAATATGTACCAACACGTAATAAGACCCAGCAATATGTACCAACACGTAATAATACCCAGCAATATGTACCAACACGTAATAAGACCCAGCAATATGTACCAACACGTGATAAGACCCAGCAGTATGTACCAACACGTAATAAGACCCAGCAGTATGTACCAACACGTAATAATACCCAGCAATATGTACCAACACCAGCAATATGTACCAACACCAGCAATATGTACCAACACGTAATAATACACAGCAATATGTACCAACACGTAATAATACCCAGCAATATGTACCAACACCAGCAATATGTACCAACACCAGCAATATGTACCAACACCAACAATATGTACCAACACCAGCAATATGTACCAACACCAGCAATATGTACCAACACCAGCAATATGTACCAACACCAGCAATATGTACCAACACCAGCAATATGTACCAACACGTAATAATACCCAGCAGTATGTACCAACACCAGCAATATGTACCAACACGTAATAATACCCAGCAATATGTACCAACACGTAATAATACCCAGCAATATGTACCAACACGTAATAAGACCCAGCAATATGTACCAACACCAGCAATATGTACCAACACGTAATAATACCCAGCAATATGTACCAACACCAGCAATATGTACCAACACGTAATAATACCCAGCAATATGTACCAACACGTAATAAGACACAGCAGTATGTACCAACACCAGCAATATGTACCAACACCAGCAATATGTACCAACACCAGCAATATGTACCAACACGTAATAATACCCAGCAGTATGTACCAACACAGCAATATGTACCAACACGTAATAATACCCAGCAATATGTACCAACACGTAAAAATACCCAGCAATATGTACCAACACGTAATAAGACCCAGCAATATGTACCAACACGTAATAAGACCCAGCAGTATGTACCAACACGTAATAATACCCAGCAATATGTACCAACACGTAATAATACCCAGCAATATGTACCAACACGTAATAAGACCCAGCAATATGTACCAACACCAGCAATATGTACCAACACGTAATAATACCCAGCAATATGTACCAACACGTAATAAGACACAGCAGTATGTACCAACACCAGCAATATGTACCAACACGTAAAAATACCCAGCGATATGTACCAACACGTAATAATACCCAGCAATATGTACCAACACGTAATAAGACCAACTATATGTACCAACACCAGCAATATGTACCAACACGTAATAATACCCAGCAATATGTACCAACACCAGCAATATGTACCAACACGTAATAAGACACAGCAGTATCTACCAACACCAGCAATATGTACCAACACGTAAAAATACCCAGCAATATGTACCAACACGTAATAAGACCCAGCAATATGTACCAACACCAGCAATATGTACCAACACGTAATAAGACCCAGCAGTATGTACCAACACGTAATAATACCCAGCAATATGTACCAACACGTAATAATACCCAGCAATATGTACCAACACGTAATAAGACCCAGCAATATGTACCAACACCAGCAATATGTACCAACACGTAAAAATACCCAGCAATATGTACCAACACGTAATAAGACACAGCAATATGTACCAACACCAGCAATATGTACCAACACGTAAAAATACCCAGCAATATGTACCAACACGTAATAAGACCCAGCAATATGTACCAACACCAGCAATATGTACCAACACGTAATAAGACCCAGCAATATGTACCAACACCAGCAATATGTACCAACACGTAATAAGACCCAGCAATATGTACCAACACGTAATAAGACCCAGCAATATGTACCAACACGTAATAAGACCCAGCAATATGTACCAACACGTAATAATACCCAGCAATATGTACCAACACGTAATAAGACCCAGCAATATGTACCAACACCAGCAATATGTACCAACACCAGCAATATGTACCAACACCAGCAATATGTACCAACACCAGCAATATGTACCAACACGTAATAAGACCCAGCAATATGTACCAACACGTAATAAGACCAACTATATGTACCAACACCAGCAATATGTACCAACACGTAATAAGACACAGCAGTATGTACCAACACGTAATAAGACACAGCAGTATGTACCAACACCAGCAATATGTACCAACACCAGCAATATGTACCAACACCAGCAATATGTACCAACACCAGCAATATGTACCAACACGTAATAAGACCCAGCAATATGTACCAACACGTAATAAGACCAACTATATGTACCAACACGTAATAATACCCAGCAATATGTACCAACACCAGCAATATGTACCAACACGTAATAAGACACAGCAGTATGTACCAACACCAGCAATATGTACCAACACGTAATAATACCCAGCAATATGTACCAACACGTAATAAGACCCAGCAATATGTACCAACACCAGCAATATGTACCAACACCAGCAATATGTACCAACACCAGCAATATGTACCAACACCAGCAATATGTAACAGGCTCCCTTTGGGGCCCCTGTGTGCGCTTCGCTCACATTTTACCGTTGAAACATTTTCATATAACAAAACAGGTTTTAAATTAAAAAGGATTGTTTTGGGTATTTTATTTTTGAATACTTTTTGCTGTTAAATTATACGATTTGTTCAATTAAATAAATCATTCTTTTGTTTAATTTAAAAAAAAAAAAAATTGGACAATTTAACGCGTTATAACATCCGCCAGTCTACCCCGAGTCACAACAACAAATTTGGTTGAAATTGGTCGAGGGTCTGGGAGAAAATAAACGAACAGACAGACATATAGACCTACCAACACTTTTATAACTATACTAGCCTTTATTCAGTGTCTACTTTGTGAGATAATGGCCCACTGCCCTGTGTGCGCTTCGTGCACATTTGCATCGTTTAATCACTTTGATTAAAAAAAAACCAAATATTTAAAATTCAACAACAACAACAACAAAATTTGATTTTTTTTAACTCCAATCTCAATTTAACCAAACAATTTTGTTTGTTTTGTTTTTAAATTAAATCTATTCTGTTTTTACATCAACATTTAAAAAATCTAACGCCGCTATAACATCCGCCGGGGTACCCGAGTCACAAGTTGAAATCGTTCCAGTAATAATGGGCAAAAATCGCGATTAGCCAGAGACAGACGGACAGACAGACAGACATATCCTACTCAAAGGGGCCATAGTTCCCTTCGATGCAGAATAAAGGCACCGAAGGGAGCCTGTTTCAGCTAGTATATATATATATATAGGCAAAACTTATGTTTTGTTGGTCACATATAGAATTCAAAAGAGGAAGTTTTATGAGGTTTTTTACTTTGGTGCATGGGCTCCTAAAACTACTACGCTGCCCACTTACACAGTAACGCGGCTAACAGGACCGGACGTGCCTGAAGATACATGTAAGTTATTTTGTTATACGCCCTACGGTGATTTATCGAAAATATCGCGGTTAAATACATAGACAATATTTAACTGTTATGCGTAGCGTACGGTTTTTCTCCTCGAGTGAGATGCGGAGGATTATTTTATAAGGCACTATTGAAATACCATAACTATTATGGGACAAAGTGTAGTAGAGTTATCTATCTTCAAACTAAATAGTTCTGCGCTGGGTGGTGCAATAAATGATCGTTAAATCTATCTTCATGAATATTTTGTTCAGTTTTGAATTCACGAATCAGAGTGTGCCAATTTAAAACTGAGCGAAAAATAATACTACGTCAATGTAAAAACGAGTTGGGTATATCAGGACAAACAGCGCAATGATGTGTATATTCGTTATCGCTACATCCTACATTTGTGTTATAACGGGCAACCTCGCTCCGAAAATTATATAATATACATTAATCACAGGCATGTACAAATGGCAGGACGGGCGGACGTACATGCAAAGTTCACATCAGATGACTACATGTATGTATATATTATACATAAACCCATTTAGAATGACGAAATGTGACATCCGAGTGTCAACGATATAAAATGATAGCAAAACTGATCTGCAATTGTCATCAGACCATTTCAGCCTTTTATACCAACCAGTGGTTACCAAACCATTTTGTCTTTTATTCAGGATGGTTGCCCACACATAATTAATCAATCAATCCCAAAGATGGTGTCCAGAGTCCATCGAATGCCACATGAGTTTCATTGGTCATCAAACTTGGATACGGTACGCAACATCATACCATCATACCACACTTCCTCGTACAAATGCATGCTGGGCTGAAGTTTCTTAGAGTGATATTGCCATAAATCGGATGCTTCAGGTTGTCCACGTGACGTCTGTTTTGTGTTTGTAAATTCTCAAATGTGTGCTATATGGTCGTATCTCCATGTTAGTCACGTGATCATTTGGTGATTTAAATTTTGTGATTGTTCCACAAATTCCTGTATGATGATGCACATGAGTGAATGTTCATAATGTAGAATAGGCACTTTTTAGTTCATAGACACATGCGATTGCCACCATATTAGCTTAATCTGTATTTATTAGCACAACTTCCTTATAGCAACGTGCTCAGGAAGTTGTGCTAATAAATACAGATTAAGCTAAATATGGTGACAATCGCATGTGTCTGTGAACTAAAAAGTGCATATTGTACATTATGAATATTCACTCATGTGCATCATCATACAGAAATTTGTGGAACAATCACAAAATTGTATTTAATTGTCGTTGGCGTACGCAAAAGGTCGTATCTCCAAACAAGTTATTGCTTTAATAGAAAACGAGGGAGTAAACAGAAAACAATATGTGGTTCAATGGACAGCTAATGTCAGTTTTCATTGGGATAAATACAACAATACGTCATGCATTGCCAACGGAAAGTTGAAAATGTGGGTTACGACATTATAGCACTGATGCGACGTCTATGTACTATGTACTGACATCTTGTTACACACAGTAAAATCCAGTCCAGAAAGAATAAATAACACATTCGATGCGGCTTTGAATCAGTATGGGGTCTGTACATATGGCCTTATCTTCATCTCCGTTGCCTTTAGTGAATATGTAGCGCTATGGAATCCAACCCACATTACGCCGTATCTCTTATTGCCAAGTTCCCCGATCACGTAAGGTCCGTTCAGATTACACATAAAACACCCAGGTTCGACCATCCACCACCCGCTCGGCATATGTGATGCACAAGGCTGTGTGTTGTCAGTGTTGTCCGGTGTGTCGAAGCCGTGACCATTGTGACTGAACATGCAATTACCTAAAACGAATATCGCTGGTTTAGATTGTTTTGCATATCATTGTTTCAAATATTTCACATTTTCTTGATATTGGTTTGAGTTTCCCAATAAGCATGCAAGCGCTATTGTTTGGCGTATGCAGTTATATTGCTCAGGTTATATTTGATGTAGTGATGCCAATTATATTGTACATGTTGCTGTTTTAAATAAAGGTATGGAACATCGAGTACGTAATTAACATCATATCAATCATATCAGTACAGTGAACATAAGTATGCGTCGATACCGTCAACACGAGAATGCATCTTAAAATTGAAAAGGGCATGGTTCATTTAAACAGCAATTTGGGAGGAGAACTTGTAGTTTTAGAAACTTGATTACTGAAATCCACGTTCATGCATGCACCTTGGACCAAAACGTAACGTATACAAGTAACTGACGAAAATATCTTCCCGAGCATTATAAATATGCATAGGCTTACCTGCATTCCCCCAAAACCCGCCAATATGCAGAAGATACCTCGAGTTTTCATCTCCGATAGAAAAGTTGCCGTAGTCAGCAAACTTGGACACGTTCCGGAAATCCTCGAGTTCTATTCGGATCATGTATTGTTCTCTGGCTGTTAGCGCATGCGTCACTTCGTTCCCTTTGATTGAAATGGAATCATTTACAATACGAGCTGCCATATATTGTACATTCCGGTATAGCTAGGTATGTATAATGTACTGAACTATTGTTACAAGCAGCAAGATAATGGCTATGTTAAATTAATTAATTATTAATGATAATATAATATATATATGGTATGTATACTGACATTGTTTATTAGTATTAATATTGTACTATAACATTAATATAACTATATTATATTAATATTAATTATAGTTATTAAATAATATAATATTATATAATATATAATACATTAATGTTAATATTAATTATATTAATTACTGATATTGCTATAACATATTTATCACAATGATCATCAATAATACTGAAAATGACCAGGATGACGAGCTGCCCTCTTCGTGAACCCAGTGATTTTGTGATTTTTGGAAAGATGACCCTTCCCATTCAAGCATGTAGCCGCTCAACATAGCTTTTGTTTTTGTTTTGCATCCATATAAACACCTCAAACTATGTAAGATCCATTGACATATTACATTGTTACCCACCTCCCTATTTTACTGCCTTCTATTTGTTCTAATTCCTGTTACGTGCCGGGCGACAAAACAGACCGTAGCCCTACGTATAGACCGTATAGCTAACAGGGGGCCATATGTTGTATACACCGGTATAGCTAGCAGGGGGCCATACGTTGTATACACCGGTATAGCTAGCAGGGGGCCATATGTTGTATACACCGGTATAGCTAGCAGGGGGCCATATGTTGTATACACCGGTATAGCTAGCAGGGGGCCCGAAGGGAACAAGTTTCAGATAGTTGGTTTATATACTGGATCTTATTACTTGTTGATACCTAAATGCACCTGCAATAGTTTTATAATGTACTGAATTACTGTTACAAGCAGCAAAAAACCTGGCTATGTTACATTAATTAATATTAATGATAATGAATATATATATAGGGTTGTTTCATCACCATAACAAGCGTTTTATAAAAAGTTATATATTTACGCCGAGGCCTTTCATGATCCGCATCAATCAATGCATACTGACATTGTGTATTTGTATTAGTATTAACATTAACATAACTATATTTTATCAATATTAATTATAGTTATTAAATAATATTATATTATATATACATTAATATTAATTATAAAAATTACTTAAATTGCAATACCATATTTATCACAATGATTATCAATAAATCTGACATTTGAAAATGGCCAAAATGACAAGATGCCCTCTTATTGATCTTGTGATTGTTGGAAGTTGACTCTTTACATTCAATTATGCTCACTCAAGTATCTAGCCACTCGCCATATTTCTTTGGTTTATTTGGTTACATATGAGAGATTAAATTATCAAAGTTTCATCCATATGAATACCTCAAAATATGTAAGACCCCCCTTGACATATTACACTGTATACTCCATGTGTATGTATGTCCAGTATCGTAGCACCGATAACGTGAGCTAATAATATTGGCTCACTGAATGCTTGGGTAGGTGCAGTGCCCAAATAAAGTCACAAAATCGCTATGAGGGTAGAAAACTGTATAGACTCGGTAGATAAGGAATGTCATAACTAGTTTGTAGACTGCAAGGTTATGTTTGTGCCGTATGAGTCAGTTCACCAAGAACAGGTCCAACCGTCGTTAACCGACAATATTGTCATTTTAAAATGGGATAAAGGACCGGCATACGTGAACATGTTCCCTCTTAGTTAATCCAGTGATTTTGTGATTGTTGGAAAGTAGACTCTCCCCAATAAAATAACTCTCACTTAAGCGTGTGTGAATTCTACTGATTGCCACATTTCGAAACCAACAGGGGTGGTTTACATTTTATGTGTTCATGTAGCGAAATCATAGAAGTTTCTTCCACATAAAGATATACCATTTTCAACTAATCTGATAATATGCAAGGCATACAGAACGACCCTGGCATGGTGTTAAGGGAAAGAACATTGTGGAGGATCGTGTAACTAGTCATGCAATTATACATATATTTAGGCCAGACTCATGTTAACGACGCAAGCATATAATTATTTATAATAACTCTTTATAAATACTTCACTAGTGCATGATCACGATGTCGTATCGGAAGTTGTGAAGAACATTTTCTTATCAACGCGTTGGCCCATTGTTGATTGGCATTTGTGCAACCACTGCCGGAAGTCACGTGATTTTTTTCTCAAAAGAAAGTTGTGTGAAAATTTCACCGATACGGTATACTGTAAATTATGCGTGACGTCATACACTCCCACCAATTACCTATATACCACCCGGGGTCGTTATAAATATCGAGCGAGGTAGAGTCTACAGTTCCAGCGTTGAAAAGTCAGAAATGAGGTAAAGCGGAATTGTTACGTCACAAGTCTTCAAATTACCTCATTATCTGCGTGCTGAAAGTTGGGGTTCAACGCAGGTTAATCAGATGATCGGGGATTATTTTGTCACATATCATCTATAAAATTAACGAAATGTAATGGTAGAACGTATGTAAGAAACAGAATAATCAATCGGATTCGAGAATTACTTGACATCGAAACCACTTGATTTCTCTGTATCAAAGTTCCTATTAAAATGGCCATGTCACGATCGGAATTTTACGTTGTGATGTTCCTATATTCAGATCTGACAACCAACAACGTCTCTAAGTGCCACCGCACACGCTGCGATTAAAATCGTAAGTGGGGAAAATCGCAGGAGGAAGCATCCAATGCGCATGCCCACGACAATATCGTAGCCAAATCGTAGCAATCAAGCACTGTTTGATTTTACCAGGAAAATCGTGGCGTGACCTTGGCAACGCGCGCGATCGTAGCTGTCACATGACCACTGTCACACTGGTCATGTTGTAAATACCACGAAAAGAAAACATTCAAAAATGGCGCAAAGTTTACAAACTGCTTGCACTTACAAAAACGAGGCCACATTGGTGGAGATGTGTCACGACAGGGAGTGCAGGCCTATACCACATATCAGGCAAGGAATAGAGGGCTGCCGCAATTGTTGAAATTCAATTGGGGCAGCTGAGCCTGTTGAGTTGACAGATACAAAAATGTCAAAAATTAAAAACATATTCAATTTCACTTGAACTTTCAACATCAACTTGTTAGTTTAGAACACTGAGATACATGCCATATGTATTTAGTTGCATAATGCGGAGAATGTGGTATAACATTTTGCTATCATGTGATCGATCACGTTGATAAAATCGTAGCTGCAAACATCGCAGCACCGTAGCGTCTGCGGGCAAGCTACGATTTCTCAACCTACGATTTTCCCCACTTACGATTTTAATCGTAGCGTCTGCGGTGGCACTAATAATTTTGCTCACATACACACATCATGGTTGCCTCCCATTGCAAGAGATATCAACTTAACATCATCTGCTTTGATCAGGCTTCGGTATGATTGTGGGACGTAATGTGGCGGGTATACCACATAATAACACACTCATTCACGAAGGCTGTACTACTCGAGGTAGTAAGATGATTCACGAATGGTATACTGATATGTACATGTACATGTTCATGTATATGCTTGGATCTATTATGATTGAGACTCTTACCTAACCAATGTTCTTTTGCGGGGTCGCCGAATCCAATTCTATAATCTCGCCACTGTCGGTTGAATGACACTGCACCATCCAGCCTCCGTTGTATTACCTGTTGAAACAAAATGCGAAATAGAGTTATCGTCGATGGTGCACATAGTTACATCGTACTGCTTTACCGTTCAATAATTAACATGTCCATATCAACGTGTTTTCTTTGAAGGACAACATATCAAGCAATACGCACAACACCATTGACCAGCAAGTTTCGAAGGTTGCCCTACATGCAAAGTTCGAACACTAATACGATGACATAACGGTCTGTAATTATTGTGTCACAAAATGATTTATGAGCGAATGGGTATTTGCTGGTGTCAACTGTGGAATAACACTTTTTTCACTTTCTGACGATCAAATTAGGTCAACAGACATGTGAAATACAAACACATATTGATAGTTTGTGCCCCAGAATGTGACTAACTAGTTTTCTTTAAAATGCCACCCTTATTCTATATTTCACATAACCACGATGATTTTCTGTCACTGATTTTTAAATGATCCGAACCGTGTACCATTCATTAAACTCATTTTATAATAATGATTATTATACAACAGTCATTGTATAACAGTAAATAGTGCCAGCTGTACCCAAATGTATTGTTGCTGCGCAAACGTGACCTTTGACGTCTGGATTGTTGAATGTTCACATTTCGTACGCTATAGGTACGTTACATCGATGTTTGCGACTATTGCTGACATAGTTTGAACAAGTATTTCATTAAATTTATGCCATTAACCCTTTACCCAACAAAGCGGCCAAAACCGGCCAAATAAAGCTTCAACAGCCTAAAATATCTTCGGTCTGTCTCAATAGAACCATACAAATATGGATATCATTGGAACCGGCTCCTTGACCACATTGTGATAGTTACAGTTAGCCCTGTGCCAATGCATTCTCTTATATATGCGAGTCGACCATAGGTCGCCTCGCATATATAAGAGAATGCATTGGCCTAAAAAAAATCTTTTTTTAACACTTTTTACCATTTTTTCTTACATTCTTTAACAATTTTATAATTTTTAATGTGTTAAGCCAATGCATTCTCTTATATATGTGAGGCGACCTATGGTCGACTCGCATATATAAGAGAATGCATTGGCACAGGGCCCTTCTGTTGGGTAAAGGGTTAAATACGTGATGGAGTTTTAGATATCAGCGACTATTTCTTTACGCGCGCAAACGACACTTAGATGCGTGAAAAGTCATCTGTGTTAGTTTCATGTCGCATTTATTGAATTTAAGTATGTTTTATGGAGGGTTTGGATCAAGTAATAAATGGAATCTACAGCACGTCCCCGGTATATAACGTCATTTACAAGACTCGTCCAGTAAATTAGGTCCAGACCTCGCCAAATGTTCGGTCCAGACCTAATTTACTGGACTCGTTTTGCAAATTTCGCTATAACACTGGGGACTCGCTTTAGATCCCCAATATATGCCATTGTATCATTCCATCACATTCGTTCAAGTATAGATGTGATATAATTTCGACACAATGTTAAATGAACATTTAGCAATTAATATTAAGCATCATTTAAGACAGTACTTAAATTAGAATTATTCTTCGTGTACT
Source organism: Siphonodentalium dalli (assembly GCA_032622095.1). Taxonomy (NCBI): domain Eukaryota; kingdom Metazoa; phylum Mollusca; class Scaphopoda; order Gadilida; family Siphonodentaliidae; genus Siphonodentalium; species Siphonodentalium dalli. The sequence continues at coordinate 103,363,094 of CP136068.1, forward strand.
TGTAGCTTAGTCACTATGACTAAGCCCAGATTTAGTCACAGTGACTCGCTGAGATGTGTGTGGTAGTCAAAGTGACTACAAATACTTGTGATTAACCATAAGTTAGTCAGATTGACCCGATCTGTGTCTAAGCGCACGTGGTTAGCACAGCACATATACAGTAAACTAATTAATGTGATTACATAAGGATAATTATGTTTAAGTTGAAAGAAATTGTAGCAAGCTGTTGCGTTATTATTTATTTTATACTCGATGGTCTATCATCATAATCAATTATATTTTCACTAACTAATCTCCCATTCAGAATGAACTATGTCTGTGATCGGACATCTTCCGAATATGCATAAACTCATATTCATTATCATTACCATGTTAATTGTATCACATGATAGTACTTTGCACTAATCAATGGCTCATTTTCATTCATCTGTTGCATATATTCTGTTGAGTATAAAATGAGATTGTCCCATAAATGCTCGGATTTAGTGTGCAGCCCTCTTTAATCCTAACAAGCTATACAAGCCACAATCTACTAGCGGAATCTGTCTACCAACTATTGCGATTCGGATTAACACTTTAGGATTGTGATTTGTGCCATGTTTGTGCGGATTCGATTTTTATTTTTTATTTTGATAGAGTTCAATTTAAATAATGGACATATAAATGCGCCCTCACCGTCCAACGTCCCCCGATTGTGTCTTGGTCACAATACACTGATACCGAGGTGTCGTTCTGATAAGGGTACACGTTATAAACCCCACTTTCGACGAATCCAAGAAGCATCAGATAATGACAGTCCGTAGCTTTCACTGGATAATGAGAAAAATGAAAATCGATTGAACTTCAGTTGGCGGGACCTTAGATCATGGCACGTTTTAGCGGGATCTCTGATGATTGTGCGACGACGATTCTAACGCTGGTGGTGATGGTGATGATGATGATGGTGATGATGATGATGATGGTGATGATGATGGTGGTGGTGGTGATGATGATGATGATGATGATGATGATGATGACGATTATGATGATGATGATGGTGATTATGAAGATGATGATGATGGTGATGATGACGATTATGATAATGTTGATGATGATGGTGGTGATGATGACGATTATGATGATGATTATGATGATGATGGTGATGATGACGATTCTGATGATGATTATGATGGTGATGATGATGACGATTATGATGATGAAGATGATGATGATGGTTGTTATGATGACGATTATGATGATGATTATGATGATGATGATTATGATGATGATCGTGATTATGACGATTATGATGACTATTATGATGATGATTATGATGGTGATGGTGACGATTATGATGATGATGATGTTGACGATGATGATGATGATGATGATGATGATGATGATGACGATTATGATGATTATGATGTTGATGATGACGATTATGATGATGATGGTGATGATGACGATTATAATGATCATGATGGTGATAATGACGATTATGTTGATGATTATGATGGTGGTGATGGTGATGATGACGATTATGATGATGATGATGATGGTGATGGTGATGATAACGATTATGATGATTATGATGTTGATGATGACGATAATGATGATGATGATGATGATGATGGTGATGATGACGATTATAATGATGATGATGGTGATAATGACGATTATGTTGATGATTATGATGGTGGTGATGGTGATGATACGATTATGATGATGATGATGATGATGATGGTGATGATGACGATTATGATGATTATGATGTTGATCTTGATGATGACGATTATGATGACGATGATGATGATGGTGATGATGACAATTATAATGATGATGATGGTGATACTGACGATTATGTTGATGACTATGATGGTGGTGATGGTGCTACTGACGGTTGTGAATATGATTATGATGGTGATGACAATGACGACGATGGTGGGCTGCAACATATCCTCTGCAAATAGGTTCGTATTGGACATAAGTATTCACATATGTTGTCAGTCTACTTACTTTATTCTGAAAAAGGCCATAGTTGACATATATAGCCGTCATTCCGTTTATGGCGCGAGCCACAATGGAAATACGTTATAATAGCAACCACCCCAGTGGGTGTTTATACCTAAATGCATGTGAATTATGACGTCATATCATTTTTATATAATTTTTATATAATTTTTATATTATAATTTTTATATAATTTTTATATATTTCTATATACCATGAGAGAAAGTACCGGGTACGTTTATTTGTGAATTTAACACGTGACTTCCGGGTGGTGACTGCGCAGAATCCAGCAGAAACTACAGGGTGCTCCGATTTAACGGAGGAATATGCAGACAACAACAACAACTGATCAAATTCATTCCCAGATTCTAGAATGTACCCGACTTTCAAGTTTAGCCTATTCAGTTCTTTCTGAGGATTAATTACAGCCTTTTCATCTGATAAAAATCATTGGTACCGGTATATCATTAGCATAATAATTAATTATCCCCAGTCAAGCGACCGTCCTGTCAGTGCCATCCGGCTTACGGCAGTTACTTGATCGGAATTTACTTCCGTATATCCCATAGACCGATAAGGCCTTCACCTTCGCTTCATGGCAAAAAATTTCACAAATGTACGAGTGTAGGTAGATTAATTAATCACTTGATTTCGTGACAATCGACAGTTACTGAGTTAGGCTTCACTGTAAACTGTTACAGACAACAATGATCAAGATTCCAGAATCATTCAATCAACCAAAAAGTTCGAAGTTCAAAGAAAGATAAAAAAAATGAAAGTACGAATTCTGTGTTACTGTTACGTGTAAATTGTGATACTAAAATTGTAGTATGTTTCCTAGTTACCATCTTCAACTTCAACTTAAGTTCAAGGAATTGATATCTGATGAGGATTCTGGCGGTGTTGTGAACACAACAGCACAATGCGTGCTCCTGGAGGCATTTTTCTCCAAATCCAAGATTTTTTTAAAGCAATAAAGGTAGGTCTGTTTGCTTTAAATTAAAAATTAAATTTTGATTATTATTTCATTTAATAATTTTTCATCATTTGACAATTTGTCGTTGTCATTCGTTGGTCATCAGTGTCACAGTCAGTGTGTTTGTCGTCATTCGTGTTTGGTTGTCGTCTGTCGATTGTCGTCGTGTTTATTGTTGGTCGTTTGTTTTCATCCTTTGTTCATTTGTCGTCAGTCGTGGTTTTTGTGGCAATGTAGTGCATTTCGGCCGCAGTGGCAATGCTAACTGCACCGTGGTCAAGTGGAAACTTGTTTTGTCCAGCAGGGTACATTATGTAGTGAGCCTGGTTATCAGTAGGACCTCGTAAAGTCCGGAGCAACGACGGAAATGGCCGAAGGCAAACGGAGACCCACGGAAGGCCCGAGAGACGCCATGTGATTCACTCCAAACTCAACTCTAGTCGAAGCAACACGTTCTCACACCATTCTACTCATCTAGTCTATAACAGGTACGTTGTCATTACTCGATAATGGCGACGATGATGTTTTCCTATCCATGCTAACCTTAAATTCACTCGTTTAAAATCGCGTAAATCATTTATTTGTAATTTCCTTTTCGGTTCAATTTCTTTGAAATTTTTGGTGCGGGAGGCCGTCCGCCATCTTGGAACCTTCACCCTCGATTCGGCAATATCCGCCATTTTGAGGAAAGCATGTTTTGTTTTTCTGTCTCGCGACTAAACCACCGCGTAATTTAAATTTAGTACAATTACCCCTCAGTAAGTATTGTGTTTGTTATATTTTCGTATTTTCATTTTTTGTGACATTTGTAGGAATTCAAATATCAGTCCATAACCTCTTTTCGTTTCAGCATGGCCACTACAAATATTTGCCACTGCAAACCCTGCATATCGAGCCGTGCATTAGGTGCACCATTCTGCTTGGTATGCTTTCAGCAGTGTTTTGACCTACTTTCAGTTTGTAAGCTTCCCACCCAGGTCATTTGATTGTTCAATTATGTTTGTGTTCTGTATGCTATAAATGTTTTTTGATAATAATAAACAGTTTTCATTTGATTCGTAGCTCTTCTTGTGATCTTCGTATTTCATTTTTGATTGTGTATGACGCAAATGGTTTTTGTGTTTTCCCCCGTCATTGCAATTATATATTAAAGCTTTCTTCTCTTGTGCGTAGTTTACTGTCACTTTACATGATTTTTGGGGTTGGCACCTTCGGTATTCAACATGTTGTCACAGCCATTTTTCTCGCACTGTAGTAAATATTGTCGGACTTATGGCATTACACATATTGACTTGGTAAGGGAATTTTGATTCCTCATCTGCCAAGTTCATTTCATATCAGATTTTTACCGGTTTCGCCAGGTATTACTGCCTCATCGAAACTGTCAAGTTTGAGACTGTTCACAATTTTCTTGCGTTTTGCTTGTTTTGGGTTTTTTGTATTTCATTAATGTGCGATGAACATGGTCAATGGCTATCATGACCCCCGATATCTCCCAATTCTTCACTTCAGTTCTGTTGTTTTGTTTGTGATTTACACATAATTTTTCAGATTAAATTTTGACGCTTTCGCGGTGAGAGATAATTAACTTGGTAAATCATAGTGAGCTATTGAGATAGTGTGCAACCACGATCAAAATAGTTATTGCGATCATTTTGCTAACTTTCACTCTACGCATTTTCCCTATATATTTCCAATCGTCAGTTTAATACATTGAGGGCTTTGGTCTATGATGGAATGGTTTCATTCTTAGATATCGCACTCAATCTAACTTTCATAGGCATCGCTTGTGGCACAGCTTCGGTTCCATGTCTATCTCTTGGTCTCATATTTTTTGAGACAGACATTCGCGTAATCTATAGATTGGACTGTGCGCGATAATTCTGTGCTACATAAAAATTTATTTCAGCTGAATATTGTTGTGTATTATTTATGTTTATAGTGTCACATGTTATGTCTTTCGTTATTTACCAGAGTTCTATTTCCATGTGTTTTGCATAAGGCTAGACCGGAATATTTTGGTTTTGGTCCCGTGCGAACTTATTCTTTACGTAACTCTTTCAATATTGTTCAACACTGGGGCAATTTGTTTTGCATACGGCCAAACTATAAGATTATCGATTGTTAATTTTTTATTTTGGTCCCGTGCGAACAAACAACATGCATAACATGTCCAGCCAGAGTGCAATTCAGATAAACTTTTTGGCGATGGATGATTTGCTACTTATACCAGGTATTGGAGAAAAGTCTGCAACTAAAATTGCGCAACACTTGGATGAAGTGGGTAACATCCAGGACCGGCGAACTCTGATCGACATCATTGGGGCTCAGGTTTGTTCTCAACTGCCCATAATGGATTTCCGGTCTCCGAAACCTACCGATATCATACCACGTCCCCATCATGACATTGCTTATCATACAGGGATAGGGGCGGTCTACCGCAGTGTGGACACTGCCAACAAAAGTGAGGTAGGTGATCTTGAACAATCAATATTGCATGCACATCCGGTAAGTGGAGCACATTTCAGACATTCGTCACCTGTGAATCAGTCTGGTTCAGGTGCGCGACCAAAGATACCAGGATTTCCACTCTTTGATATGTCATCAGATGCGGGAGGTGTAGATGAGGTCATTATGAACCATGAACATCATCTCCACAGGGAACACTTAATGAGACGAGAGGAGCAAGATCGTAGAGAAGCGGAGATGAAGAAAAAATACGATGAACTTGCCGACCGAGATCGTAGAGACGCTGAGAAAAAATATGATGAACTTGTCGACCGGAATCGTAGAGACGCTGAGGAGAAGAAGAAGAAATACGATGAACTTGCCGACCAGTATAACATTGTATTGCATGAATCACATGAATTCATGGTGTCATTGAAGAGAGATAAAGAGAGGAATGGACACAGAGATTCACAGTGGGACAGCGATGAAAAAACCAGGGATGCTGGCGGGCATCGGGCTTCTGAGAGGGGAGTGGATCAGTCAGGCCATATTCCCCAGTCGGACCCAGTGTTCAATTCATCGACCGGCCCAGCAATTGCAGCCAGTGGACAAATGTTCACATTAACCCATGCTTCAGTGGCATCAACAACAACAGTGTATACAACACAGGCACATATGACGGCATCATCAACAACTTCGGTGACGCATGTTTTACCAACACGGTCATCACCCCGTTCAATGGGTTTCCAAATGCCTAACATGACCCCTGCCCTACCTCCAACATATCCGGGATATGGGTATGGGCAGGCGTTTGGCCAGCAGCAACCGGTGCTAACGGGGGGTCAAGGATATTACCCCCAACTACCATCGTATATACCGGCACCATTACCGCAGATGGCATTTCCGCCTATGAACATACCACCACCGCCAGTAAACCTACCACCAGTGAGGCCGCCACAACTACCTCCAGTCTTGCCACAGCCCGCGGTTCAGCAACCAGTAGTACCACAATCGCCCGATAGACACAGGAGAGTGGACAGACATAACTACCGCGAGAGGCGACAGGGGGACGAGGAATGGAACGAGGGGCGCCATAGGAACAACGACAAAATACCTTCTCGTCTGAAGTTTGACGGCAGTTCGTCATGGACAGTGTTTGAGTCAAAATTCCTCCCATATGCCACTCGACAGCAGTGGAATGATTATGTTGCCAAAGAAAAATTGGTATGGTGTCTGGAAGGCTCGGCTGCGGAATATTGCGCTCTGATCAACAGACATGATGATCTCGCCTACCTGGAGTTAATACACAGACTTCGGAGGCGATTTGAGTCTCATGACCGTCCACAGAAAGCGCAAGTCGACTTGTCCGTGGCAACTCAATATGACGATGAAGCACTCGATGACTGGGCAGACAGAGTGCAAAAGCTGGCCATTCGAGCGTTCGCTGATGCACCGGATGGCATACAGCAAAGGCAAGCGATATTCAGATTCAGTCAGGGCCTAAACAACAAGGAGTGTGGTCAATATATAGCCAATATGGAGCTAACAACCTTAGAGGCAGCAATAGAAAAGGCACATATGTTTCACCAGAATAGCCACGCGATATTTGGAAAAGAGGCTAAGAAAGAGCCCAAGGTGGCGCAAGCAACCATCGAGACGGATGACGATGAACCTGTTATTAAACAAATGTACCAGAGTAGAGACCAAGCTGCATTTAGAGGGAGAGAAAGGACTCCGTATCGGTACAATCAGAATAGCCGGATCGTACCTACCGTAGCCCGATTCGTACGTTTCGAAATGCACGCTATGAGGGGCGCTCGGGGTCGGAGTCTGACTCGGATCCGCGGGGTCGTGGAGATAGACGGAGTATGGGTAATTTAGGGGCTACCCAACAAGGCTCAATGACCAGCAGGGTGAATTCATTAGAATCATCTGTGAGTGGGTTGGCAGTAAAGTTGGACAAACTTCTGGAGCTTTGTTCGGGAAAGGCCAGGTCTCGAAGCCCCTCGCCTATGCGGAAAAATGACGGGGTTACCTTTTTTTTTTGCGGAGGCGAAGGTCATTACCAGGCCAGTTGCCCGTCAAAAAAGTCGACTGAGAGGAAGAAATTTGTGAAATTCGACACAAAAACAAATTTAAACGACTCCGGGTCGTCGATAGAGGCCTAAGTCCGACCCGTATTTTTTCCGGTCTCATGAACCAGAGGAAGTGCACTAGAGGTCCAGGTGCAAGAAGAGACATATCCACCGATGGCACAATGGATAAAGAAGTAGGTAATGTACATATTTTAACTTCTGAAGACACAACGGATGGCAATGTAAATAGCTGCAATGAATCCCACAGAACTGTAAATACCCATCTAGAAGTGGGCGACATTACGAAGGAGGCCAGAGCGGAACAGCAAAACATGACACCCAATGAGGACCCAGACATGGTACATTTTACCGTTCAACAGGTGAAAAAGAATGCCATGTTTTACGTCCCAGTGAGGGTACATGGAACAGTTGTGTCAGCAGTAGTAGACAGTGCGGCAGAAGTTACGATAGTTTCTGATAAACTTTTCCAACGTTGGCAACATCCACCTGAGGTACAACGTCAAGCTGTGATGCACACAGCTGGTCGGAACCTATCAATGAAAGCATTTGTGACTAAACCTACACTATTGTCCATCGGTAAACATGAGTTTCAACATTGTCTTTATGTGGCACCCATCGAGGACGACATGTTGTTGGGCCTGGATTTTCTAAGGCGTGAGGGAGGTATGATTGATATTGCAAATGGAGAGCTGTGGCTGAATAAACAAGCTATTAAAATGGAATGCTCGGGCGACTCCACCATATATGGGGGAATTCCAGTCCGGGTAGTTAAGAGAACAGTAGTCGCACCCCATCAAGTGAGACTCTGTAAGTGTACGGTCAATGGTATTCGGGATAACTATATGATAGAAGGAATTTATCACCCTGATATGATAGTACCACGATCAGCTCAAAATGAAGGCATTCAACCAGTGGTTTGCCTTGTCAATACCTCTGACAACTATCTGAAACTCAAGAGCGGTCAAATGGTTGCCAAAGCCACAGAAATACAGTTCTTGAAAGAGATCTCCGAAGTCATAGTGCAATCGGTTTCTCAATCCCCGGATGTGTGCCCGGAACGGGTTCCGGAACATGTACAAGAACTGTATCATCGCTCTGCAGAAACCTTAGATGAAGACCAGAAAGAACACCTGAAACGATTGCTGATAGAGTACGCCGATGTTTTCGCAAAGACTGATTTTGATCTGGGAAACTTTGTCGCCCTAGAACACACGATTGACACCAATAATGCGAAACCCATCAGAGTAAATTTGAGACGAACACCAATATCATTCCTCTCAGAAGAAAAGAAATTACTGGACCAAATGCTGGAGGCAGGGGTCATTGAGCCCAGCAATTCAGAATGGGCAGCGGCGCCAGTATTAGTGAAAAAACGTTGCGGAGCAATTCGCTGGTGCTTAGATTACAGACGTTTAAACTCAGTGACGAAGAAAGACGTCTGGCCGATCCCCATACTATCAGAATGCCTAGATGTGCTGAGTAAGAAGAGGTACTTTAGCCATCTGGATGGGAATTCGGCGTACTGGCAAATTCCTATCAAAGAGAGTGATCGCCACAAGACAGCATTCTTGACGAAATATGGTAGTTTTCATCATAAACGACTCGCTTTCGGTTTGTGCAACTCGCCAAGTACGTATAGCCGTGCTATGAGCCTTGTATTGCACGGTTTAAACTGGAACATTGCCCTCGCCTTCTTGGACGACGTTTTGGTGGTCTCAGAATCATTCCCGGAGTCCGTAGCCAATTTACGTACAGTCCTAGACAGGTTTCGTAAATATGAGTTACGATTGAAGCCCAGAAAATGCTCTCTATTTCAAAGAAAGACAGAGTTTTTGGGTAGGATGATAGATGGCAAGGGTATGGCCATGACTGATAAATCATGCGACACAGTCAAAAACTGGCCTATTCCTAAAAACTGCAAAGACGTAGAGAGATTTCTAGGATTGGCAAGCTATCACAGAGTGTTTGTGAAAAATTTCTCATCACTTGCGGCTCCTTTATATCTCCTGACGGGGAAGAAGGTGTCATTTGAATGGGGACAAGAACAGATGGAGGCCTTCAAAGCACTTAAAGAAGCTCTAACGTCACCCCCGGTGTTGGCATTGCCCGATGAATCGGGTACCTTTATCCTAGATGCAGATGCCTCCGACAAAGCAGTCGGCGCTGAATTGCAACAGATCCAGGGCGGAGTGGAGAAAGTAATAGCATACGGAAGTCTGGCATTGAATAAAGAACAGAGAAATTACTGTACCACGAGGAAAGAACTCCTAGCAGTGGTGGTGTTTACCAGAATGTATCGGCACTATTTGCTGGGACGTCCTTTCATCACCAGGACAGATCATGCTAGTCTAACCTGGTTACTGAATTTTAAACAGCCACAAGGTCAAATCGCTCGTTGGCTCGAAGAGCTGAGCCAGTATCAGATGACCATTCAGCATAGACCAGGAGTTAAACATCAGAATGCAGATGCTTTGTCCAGGTTGACGGAGGAAGACCATTGCCGAAATTATAAGGCTGGAGTGGAACTGAATGATCTTCCATGTAAGGGGTGCCAATACTGTCAAAAGGCAAAAGAGAAATGGGGACAGTTTTATGACGAAGTTGATGATGTTATTCCTCTTACGAGGATAAATCAAATCCAAGCCCACAACGCTTGGGATACAATCGGCAGCACCTCCAGTGGGGGTCGGAAATGTCCCAGGCTGTGGCCATGGGATCCTGGTGGAGAAATACCTTGCAATGCTCCGGGATGTTCTCCAATGGAGGAACATTTCTCATTAATGCCTGTCGTCGTTAATACATATAGTCCCAAAGGGGATTCAGTTGAGGTAAGTCAACAATCAGCTGACAAAAAATGGACGATCGATACAGGTAAGCAGGGTGAGATCGACGGTCGAAAGGTAGGTGGTAATGAAATGAAAGATCCAATCACAAATAAGGTACAGGTACAACGGGTGGTGGAAGGAAGCATTGTGGAGATTGGCTACTCTGTAGAGTGTCCACATCTGGAAATTGTCACAGCCAGTCAAGTACTCGCTGATTCATTACCCTTCCAAGTCTACTCCACTGAGGAACTCAAAACTGCGCAAGAAGATGATAACAACCTGAGCAAGGTATTAGGTTGGATGGAACCAGATAGAAACCCACAAGAGGGTGAATTATTCGGCTCGAGCCCAACGTCCAAATACCTGTGGATTAACAAGGACAGATTACAGATTATTGATGGAGTTTTGTGGATGAAGAATAAAAAGGATGTTCTGGTAAGAGTCCTGCCTTGGGACCTACAAGGACAAGCCATGCGAATGTGCCATGATATTCCAGCGGCAGGCCACCAGGGGATAGAACGAACCCTGGAGCGCGTGAAACAAAACTTCATCTGGCATAATCTCAGCACAGACGTGAAACGATTTGTGGCAGGCTGTCAGAGATGTAACCAAAGTAAAAAGCCGAATAGGAAAGCAAAAAATCCCCTAATTGTATTTCATGCCGGTTACCCAATGGAACGTGTCCACCTTGATTTCCTAGGGCCGCTGCCAACAACGGAACGAGGGGCAGAATACGTTCTGGTAATGGTAGATCAATTTACAAAATGGGTAGAATGCATCCCATTACCATCCCAAACAGCAGAGATCACAGCTCAGGCAGCAATAAACGAATTCTTTTCAAGATTCGGCTACCCTTTCCAAATTTTCACAGATCAAGGAGCAAACTTTCAGAGTAAATTGTTCACGGCAATGTGTACCTTGATGAAAATCCACAAGACCAGAACCACGGCTTATCGACCATCTGGGAATGGACAAGCAGAGATCCAAAACAAGACACTGATGGCCGCTGTTCGCTGTTTTGTGGATAAATGTCTGACACAGTGGGACCAATACCTACCCCAAATTGCCGGAGCCCTACGATCCTCGGTAAATCGTCACACCGGTTTTACACCCAATAAGCTGATGCTAGGCCGAGAAGTAAACCAACCAGCATCTCTAATGTTCGGAGATCCAAGTCCCGAAGAGGTGGGCGTTCATGAATACCTGGACACATTAGTAAAAAAGATTAAAGAGGCCCACGAGGTGGCTCGGGAAATTTTGGAAACCACACAGGAAAGAACTAAGAGAGATTATGATACGAAGATTATACAAAATAGTTATCGACCGGGAGAGCTGGTGTATATTTTGGACACCGCTGTTGTAAAGGGTACACCGAAAAAACTAGCACCTGTTTGGAAAGGACCAGCCATACTATTCAAGAAATTAACCCCATACCTGTATGTCATACGACTGCAAAAAACAGAATACACCACCAACCACGATAGAATGAAGTTATGCCTGGACCGGGAAGTGCCACCATGGCTGAAAAGCTTTGTGGACAACCCGTTTAGTCCGGGCGACTTAGTCGAGACCTATAATACAACCATGAAAAATTTCACCTTTTCTGTATGAGGTAAGAAACGAAGGGACTATGGGTTGTTACCTACCAGACCGAATCCGACAAAGGAAAGGTAAGACTATTCCACCTTGGATTAAAACGATTAGGAAGGAACTGTCGTTAGTGACCCCAAAAAACAAAACTGAATATTGTTTTTGCCATCGTGCTGAGGAAGGGTTTATGATCCAATGTAACACCTGTGAAGAGTGGTTTCATGGCCCCTGTGTAAAAATTTCGGCAGACGATGCGAAACACATGGACATCTTTCTCTGTCGAAATTGCCAACGACAATCCATTCGGAAAGTCTAACATAGGGTACTATTGGGGTATTCCTACCAAGGCTTACTCACAATATGCCCTCTTTGTACTTTAAACCTAGACGTGTATATGTCCTTAATAGGGTCCTTACCTTCCAGGTACGGCTACGTGTTACACCAATCTAGTTACGGGGCAGGATACCTCTTCCATGGGTCCACAGAATCTGTCCTTCGACATCTGCTCGGGTTATGGCTTCGACCGGGTATAATCTTCTTTCCGGAACCAGTCAACTTGGGACATCTCTTCCATAAAATCTCGTCTCTTCAAGTGAAGCCGCAGAATCTTTCCGCTGACATCAATGAATTAGGATTTGATCGGAATACTTCTTCGACCTGGTATAACCTTCTTTCCGGTATCAGCTGGCGACATCTCTTCCATGATATCAGCATCTTTTCGTCAACATCTGTTCGGGATATCGCATTGCACCGATATAATCTTCTTTCCGGAGTCATCGTAGGACATCTCTTCCATAGAATCTCGTCTTTTCAAGGAGATGTATATCAACAAGTTAATAATCTTTCAATAACATTAAGATGGAACAGGATAAATCGCCACCGAGAAGTTGGCAGAGAGCTGCAAGGATCACGGAACGAGTCAAAGATGCATGCGGTCAACGCCGCCTCTTAAATAATAATCTTTTTTTCAACGAATTGGGATTCGACCGGGATATTTCTACCTCAAATATAAAGGAGTTAATCCTCCAGCAATATAATCTGGCAGTAAACTTGAAGGAAGCCCGGTGGATTATTGAATGCCGACGTAATGCGGAATCCATACTCTCAAACCGCTGGATAGATGAGAATATTCCGCGTTTAGATGGAAAACCTAGAAGAATCCACCATCATTCGACACATACTTCATCATATTTCAACCCCTCTTCATATGAGGATATTCGTACAAAGGGAAGCAAAATTTTATACGGGAACTCCTTTTCTTCCGTATCTACCTCTACATGTAATAGACGGACGTCTGATAGGAATAAGTCTTTGGATAGTCGTCAGGGGTCATCCCTCAGTGCCCCGGGAACTGCTCAGCGTTCTTTACGGGGTAGAGACCTTCCAGAACCATCCCACCAGGCTTCGTCGCATCACCAACCACAGCATCCGAGCGCACGCTACAGGTATGCTAGAGATAGGAGTAGGTCACCCTTAAAGGCTCGAGCCAGGCAACGAAGTCCGCGCCCGAGACAGCCTTCTCATCGTCATGCATTTCTGGATAAGCGACGACGGCAATCTCCTATTTCATCTCGTTTTCCACCCTCAACTAAAATCGGGAAACGTTCACCAGATACAAAACCGCCACCACCTTCTTCAGAGGGACGAGTTCAGAACTCTTCAACTCAGGGGGTTAAGCCAATGGATTCTTCACAAAATCAACCACCTCTGGACACTCGGGTACTTCTTCCAGTAGAGAATATCCCAGTATCTACGCCGGTCCGTCTTCAAGTATCACCTGAGGACTCGGCAATACATTCACCTCCTCCTCAGCGCCACGTGGGGGCCTACCAGGGTTCATTGATAGGGAAGGATAATCTCTCTGTACCTGCATCCAGTTGCTCCTCTTTGACCCGAAAAGTCAAGTTCGTCCAGTCAACGATGGAACATCCCGAACCGCAGAATACTGCATCCACCGTTTTCATTCCGCCTACGTATCCCGTCTCATCCGTATCGTCGGGGATAACAAAAGCGACAAGAAGAGTTTTTCTACGCCCCAGATCGGACTCAATGGTCATCTCTTCTCAACATACCCAGACCAATAAGTCTGCAACGGTCAAGGAAACGTCATCTCTATGCCCGCTTTGTCACTCGCACCCTAAAAAGCTTAAGAGACACTTTATGATCTGCCATCTACCCATGACTGTCTGGGAGACACGAACCATGGACAAACCTCTTCCGGAAGATTTGGAATCGGTACTCCTATTCCTGGCAACAAGACTACAATGTTCCTTGTCCGATCTCATCATGAGAAGCCAACAGAGTCCCGTCTCTATTCCAACGAATACTCCGATCACACCAGAGTGCGAGGGTATAATGTCAACTCTTCAGAATTATCTCACAACTACTTATAACTGGAAAGCTGTATCAAGTTATTCACTACATCCAGTAAATTGTGTGGCCGCTCTTCTACATTGGCGTCCTCTATGCAGCCTATTAATATATCTTTCCGCAGAAGAGCAACATAAATTCCAGAAACTGGCACCCGGTCGACTGAGTCACTTTGTTACCAAAGCCGCTTCCACTCGCCTTAGAGCTTGTAACAGAGCGTCACAACTTTCATCAGAACCACTCTCAATTGGGGAGGTACCTGTCAAGGATATGGCCCAGCCAGCGGCTCTTAGTATCTTTTCTTCCGCCACGACCATTTCGTCTGAATCGACGGAGGAAACCCTGCTTGCTGCTCAGAGTATCTTCTCTTCCGCGAGACCAGTCTCATCGGAACCTGCCATAGGAACGTGGAAAACCCATCCTCCTTCACCTTCGGGGGCCGAGGGTATCTTTTCTTCCGCCACGATAGTCTTTCCGGAACCCGCCATGGGTATCTTTTCTTCCGCCACAACAGCTGCAATGGGACCTGCCATGGGTGTAACCCAGGCGTCTGCCTTGGGTATCCTTTCTTCCGCCACAACAGCTGCAACGGAACCTGCCACGGATATAACCCAATCCGCTGCCTTGGGCATCTTTTCTTCCGCCACGATAGTCGCACCGGAATCTGCCATTGGTATGGATCCACCGGAGGTCTCGGGTATCTTTTCTTCCACCACAAAGGACTCATCGGAACCGGTCAGGGGTCCTGTCCAGTTTGCTGCTCGGAGTAACCTTTCTTCCGCCCCTCCGTTCGTCACTCCTGATTCATCGGAACCTGCCATGGGTGAGGAGTCATTTGAGACTCATGGTATCTCTTCTTTCACCGAATCGATGGACATCCAACCAGGAACCCTTTGGGTTGTCAAAGATTCATATTCCGGTGACGAAAGCAACACCGAAACAACTTCACCATTTTCTTCATTCCGGCCACGAAATAGGATAAGCCAAATCGACTTGCCATTCCTTCCGCCTCCACCCCATGCTTTTGGATCGGCTCGAGTAGCCATCGAGTCGCATTTCCACCTCGACCGGATGCAGGATAGCCTGGGACGAGATGTATATACCCTCAACGATATGCTAAGTGACCGACCACGTCCAACGCCTTCTACACCAATCAACCTCATAGGGGGTGTTATGGTTTGCTGTGATCCATCTACATATCCGACATCTTTTGAGGAGGGGTCTCCGTTCAAGACGGCAGTGGGGCTACACCCCAAAAAAGCGGATCTTTACAACTCATATGCGGGACGACTCCGTGCTCTGGTATCCTCTCCAAAAGTAGTAGCGGTGGGAGAGATTGGGTTGGATAGAACTGTATCCTCCACATACTGGGCCAACCAAGATCGAGTCCTGAAAGTAATGACGAAATGGGCAGTGGAATGTGGAAAACCCATCATCCTTCACCTTCGGGGGCCGAGAAACTATCAAGCTGACGTCTACGCCCGGGGTCATAAGATTATCTCCGACTACTGTCCCCGAGACCATTTAATCCATCTTCACTGTTTCACAGCGGGCCGTGAAGAAATGGAGCAGTGACGGGCAAGTTTTCCCAACTGCTACTTTGGATTTACAGCGGCAGTGGCGCACTTTACTTCACATCAAAAACAGGCTCTGTGTCATATACCGGCAAACAGACTTCTTCTAGAAACTGACTCGCCTCATTTCGGGGAAGCGTGGGGTGCTCAAGTTGGTAGTCCGCTGTACGTTGGAAACGTGGCACGATGTATAGCTGACATCAGGGGTGAGTCCCTCATAGATTTGCTGACTGACACGACACACA
Source organism: Siphonodentalium dalli (assembly GCA_032622095.1). Lineage (NCBI taxonomy): Eukaryota > Metazoa > Mollusca > Scaphopoda > Gadilida > Siphonodentaliidae > Siphonodentalium > Siphonodentalium dalli. The sequence goes on from CP136068.1 coordinate 103,379,207, forward strand.
ATGCCGGACGGTTCTACGGGACCCCGGTACCCGGTGATCTGCTGTAATTTCAACCATGATCCACAAAGTCCTGAGTACTTCTAGGGCCTTCGGGTGATCTAGCCTGCTCAGGAACTATATGCTGATTTATGAACCAAATTACAGTATTAAGACAACCATGGATAAACCGGTGAGCCGCTGACATTTCAACCATGATCCAAAAAGTCCTGAGTACTTCTAGGGCCTTTGGGTGATCTAGCCTGCTCAGGAACTATATGCCGATTTATGGACCAAACTACAAGTATTAAGACAACCATGGAAAAACCGGTAATCTGCTGACATGTCAAGCATGATCCAACAAGTCCTGAGTACTTCTAGGGCCTTAGGGTGATCTAGCCTGCTCAGGAACTCTATGCTGATTCATGGATAAACCAAAATCGTCCTACCCAAAACAACCTCTCTCGGATTGTCTTTCGGATCGTCTAAGAAGAAATAGAAACAACACTTATCGGAGGCCACTGGAAAGACGAAGGGGGCTACTCGTTCCACATGTGTTGGACTCGTCTTAAAAGGACCATCACATCTTTAGAGAAACGGGAGGAGTGTAGTGAGCCTGGTTATCAGTAGGACCTCGTAAAGTCCGGAGCAACGACGGAAATGGCCGAAGGCAAACGGAGACCAACGGAAGGCCCGAGAGACGCCATGTGATTCACTCCAAACTCAACTCTAGTCGAAGCAACACGTTCTCACACCATTCTACTCATCTAGTCTATAACAGGTACGTTGTCATTACTCGATAATTATACATGTATCCCGTAGATTTGGACTAGGATTACCAGGCGAAAAAAAAATACATGTACTGTAGGTTACACATAATTTGAAACCTGCAGGCCTGGGTCGATGTGTTTGTCATCAAGACATTTTTCGTCGTCGATCATTCGACATCGTGTTCATCTTTGGCTGTTTGTTTTTCGTCATCAGTAATTTTTCGTCATCGATTGTTTGACATCGTGTTAGTCGTTGGCCATTTGTTTTTCGTCATCAGTCGGTATTTTACTTCGTTGTTGTTTGTTGCCATTTGCCATCGTCATCCTCGTCATTTATCTGTCATTTGCCACCATTCGTCAGCCGGTGTGTTTTTTCGTTGTTTTTCATCATCGGTCATTTGTTCATCGGTTGTTTTTCGGAAATTCTGTCTGTGTGTGGGACCACTTAACTGCGGTGTGGTTAGCATTGCCACCGCGGCTGAAATGCAACTACACCGCGGCGCCACCGGCTAACTACAGTTGGGTCGTGATGTAATTGCCATTCGGCATGGTGTATTTGCCACAGTGTACTTTCATCAAACTGAAAAAAGACAATACAAACCAGAAATCTAACCACGGTGTACATGCCATTCGACCGTGAGGGTAGTTGCCTTTCGGCCGTAGTGAACTTGCCGTTTGGCCGCAGTGTACTTGCCGTTCGGCTTCGGTGCTCAACTGCAGTTACAAACTCTGACACCGCAGCCGAACAGCAAATACACTGCGGTGCCAATGGATACTTGTTTTGTCCAGCGGGGGTACATGTATTGTATGTCTACTTTGATCCCGGAAATGGGCGGGTCCAATTTCATGAGTGACCATGTAGGTATATGCTCATATACTATAGGCATGTGTCTGGACCTCAACCAATCGATTGGTACATGTACATGTACATTGTATGCACGGTAGGCTTCTTTCATCCTGGAAACAATATGGGAGGTCTAATTTCACATGCGACTGTCCTTGACATTGACCTACCGGTAGCGCACATATACACTCATCGGTTTCTGGACCTCGACTGATCGTTTTTCCACTGACCAGATGCTGTATATTTTGTCCAAACGGAGGCGATCATAGAGAAATCCCTAAATAGCGCGGACGAAGTCAGGTACATCATTTGGTCTATTATGTTATATTTTAGAACTTCTGTCTCTGTGTGTTATAGACTTGAAAACTGCACGACTGATCGGACTTAAATTTGGTATTAATTTACCAAAGGCCTACTTTGATCCCGGGAACTACCGTATATGGGTGGGTCCAATTTCATATGCGACTGTGTCCTTGACTGCGACCTCGATATATACTCATACATTGTACATGTATACCGGTTGGCAACGTTGTTCCCTAAAGAGCCCGGATGAAGTCAGGCACATCAGCTAAGTGTACCAGTACAGACTTTCATTTTTGAGGCTCGCGATCGCTCTTGCGCACCATCGCACAGCTAAAACTGAAAACCAGCGAGCGATCGATTGGGCACCTAGGCCAAATACAGAGAGCGAACCTGATAACGCTATTATTAGTGTCTACCCAGACGAGGTCACACGGTGTGACGTGTCAAATGTACTATCTGTCTGAGACTGAATGAATCGAAGCTAAAAATACATTTCTATGTACCGGTATGGCTTATGACGTCACATAAATTCCTCGAAAATCAAAGCGAGACCCCGTGGCTGGGAGATGTTGATATTTATTCTGTCAGCTTGGAATCTGAGTATTAAATTGATTCCTTATTAATAATTATGAATTACATTTAATATACGAGCATGTAGAATATAAAACATAGTGTGTAACATTCACTTGTGCTTATGGATAGTGGATTAAGCAGTGTTAAACCATCAAAGAGATTCACTGGACATCGATCGTGAGTAAACAAATTCAATTTACGTGGCATTTATGAATGTATTTCCGCTGTTTATTTTATCTTGATAGAAACCGCGCGCCTGGCCAAAACCCAGCGAGCGGGACTCTGCGCGCCTACATTTTCTAAAAATGAAAGTCTGCCGGTACATGTACATACATGTATGTACATGTAATAAGTAATAATTTAGAAATAACAGTTACCAAATTATGAAAATTTCCTCAAAAATATCCTAATAGTATACCGTACATGTAGAATAATGAAATATATTAAGAATGCTTTATTTTCCGCAAAACACTTTGTGTGAGCGGAGCGTTTGTATATATACAGCATGTAAATAGTGAGCGATAAGCAAAACACTGTGGCGAATGATTAGGTTGAGAGTGATTCATGGTGACCCATTCAACACCAAAATCTGAGATTTAGCTTATTAAATGGCTATACCGGTAATGCGGTATGTTGTAAATAAGTTCATGATTCCACTGAATTGTAGGGGCTATGAATCATTGCTCCCTTATCGTAGCGAAAATTTGATATAACCCTTTCTTTACTAAATGGATTCTCCCACCAAGTAAAAAAGAATTTATTTGAATGATCTATTATTCATTCAGAGGGTTGTTCAGGAAATGCAAGCAGATGACAACAGATAAGACATACATGTACATGTGTAGACGGATATCTATTAATTGGTTGGAAATGTTCAGAAAAGTTCAACAAACGACTTTATCTGAACACTTCCCACAACATCTACTTGTCAATAAGCATTTAGTAAAGGAAGGGTTGATATATGATTCTCAATAGAACTAGAGGTGGGCGGTCCCCAAGTCTGAATTTAGTGTGGCTGACATTTGCGGAATGAGGTCCCCAGAGGGCTAGCATGACCAAATTCACCCTCTGGGAACCTCATTCAGCTTAGGCCTCTCTGTATGGGAGGCATTGGATCAGATTCCACAGTTAAAGATGGTGATGTTCAGCCATTAATTACTTTGATTATGCGATTTAACTTGGATTAAATTAAATTTTAATTGGAAATACCCATGATCAGTGTGTTGGTGAACTGCTTGGTGAAGTTTCAAGCACCATACATCTATAAAATTTCTTTGTTGATGTCAAATGATCCAATATTCCCAATATTCAATAAATTGTTACCTACAAAACTTGAAAATATAAGGGTACATGTAACATAACTTGCTGAATGCTGATATAAGCCCAAGTTGCCAGGAAATGATATGGGGGCCATTGGTTCATTTATTTCACCTTTCATATGCTTCAGAACAACCAGAAAGCCCCCATTTTCGGTTTACTTTAAAAATTACCCCCAATAGTCACAAGGGGGTACCCCCCCCTCACTCAAACCTATCACCTCTGTCCCCCAAATTAGCCTAATCTAAAGGCGTGAAATAACGGTGGCATTTCTAAAAAAAATTCATATACCTGTATATGCAGTGGGGGTCTACTCGGTGTTGAGTGTTTTGCTTATCGCATACTCTTTACTTACATGTACATGTACTGTTTGTTTACATAAGATGACGTTTGCTTACATACATGTAACACAAAGTACTAACATAACAACATGCTGAAATTAATGTGATACATGTATTTATGATTGGTATAAGAACAAGGTTTGTTTATAATATTAATTCTGCTTATGGCGGTTTTAACGGATGTGACTGTTTTAACAGCTATACCCAGCGCCAACACTTACCCAATCTTTAAAAAGATCCTCATGGACATATATCATAAGTTTCTTCAACATCTGGTGTGACAACCCGCTAATACCTGTAGGGCTGTAGACCGTGTATCATAACCTAACGGCATGTATCGTAACTCCACCGCAGTGACAGTTTCCATACTGCTGTCATTGCCAATTCATTAAAAGCGACACATCACATATTCATTATTAGCTCAACGACGTCCATGTGTGCGTGTGTGTGTCCGTCAACAATTTTCTTTGGTGCGGGCTACAGGTCGTACCTTTGGTCTGATCTTTATAACATTTGTCATGAATGTTGACATTGACATGTAGATGGGAACAAGTCATTTTGGGGTCATTGGCCAAAAAACATGGCGGCCGACAGCCATCTTGGATTTCAAAATTAAATCGATTGGCGCGGTCTACATGTCTTACTGTTTACCTGATCATCATGAAATTTGTCATGGATATTAACGAGTCATTTTGGGGTCGTTCCACCAAAAAACATGGCCGCCAGCAGCCATCTTTGATTTTACTCTTTGCATGACTAAATCCTTTGGCGCCGCTACAGGTCGTAGCGGTGGTAGGATCTTCATGAAATTTGTCATGGATGTTAACAATAACATGTAGATTGGAAAGAATCCTTTTGGGGTCATTCAGCCAAAAATCATGGCCGCCAGCAGCCATCTTGGATTTCACTCTTTGTATGACTAAATCCTTTGGCACAGGCGACAGGTCGTACCTTTGGTCAGATCATTATGAAATTTGTTATGAATGTTGACATTGACATGTAGATGGGAACGAGTCATTTTGGGGTCATTCGGCCAAAAAACATGGCCACTGGCAGCCATCTTGGATTTCAAAATTAAATCGATTCGCGTGGTCTACAGGTCATACTGTTTGTCTGATTATCATGAAATTTGTCATGGATGTTAATAATGACAGGCAGATGGGAACGAGCCATTTTGGGGTCGTTCGGCCAAAAAACATGGCCGCCAGCAGCCATCTTGGATTTTACTCTTTGCATGACTAAATCCTCTGGCGCGGGCTACAGGTCGTAGCTTTGGTCGGATCTTCATGAAATTTGTCATTGGTGTTAACAATGACATGTAGATGGGAACAAGTCGTTTTGGCCAAAAAACATTGCCGCCCAGCAGCCAATTTGGATTTTACTCTTTGCATGACTAAATCCTTTGGCACAGGCTACAGGTCCTTACTTTGGTCAGATCATTATGAAATTTGTCATGAATGTTGACATTGACATGTAGATGGGAATGAGTCATTTTGAGGTCATTTGGCCAAAAAACATGGCCGTTGGCAGCCATCTTTGATTTCAAAATTAAATCGATTGGCGCGGTCTACAGGTCGTACTGTTCGTCTGATTATCATGAAATTTGTCATGGATGTTAATAATGACAGGCTGATGGGAACGAGTCATTTTGGGGTAGTTTGGTAAAAAAACATGGCTGTCATGAGCATCTTGGATTTTACTCTTTCCATGACTAAATCCTTTGGCGCGGGCTGCAGGTCGTAGCTTTGGTCGGATCTTCATGAAATTTGTCATGGCTGTTGACCTTGACATGCAAATGGGAATGAGTCCTTTTGGGGTCATTCGGCCAAAAGACATGACCGCCAGCAGCCATCTTGGATTTTACTCTTTGCATAACTAAATCCTTTGGCACAGGCTACAGGTCCTTACTTGGTCAGATCATTATGAAATTTGTCATGAATGTTGACGTTGACATGTGGATGGGAGTGAGACATTTTGGGGTCATTTGGCCAGAAAACATGGCCGCTGGCAGCCATCTTTGTCTCTTTGATTTCAAAATTAAATCGATTGGCGCAGTCTACATGTCGTACTGTTCGTTTGATTATCATGAAATTTGTCATGGATGTTAATAATGACAGGTTGATGGGAATGAGTCATTTTGGGGTAGTTCGACCAAAAAACATGGCCGTCATGAGCATCTTGGATTTTACTCTTTGCATGACTAAATCCTTCGGCACAGGCTCTAGGTCGTACCTTTGGTCAGATCATTATGATATTTGTCATGGCTATTGACATGTACAATGTAGATGGGAACGAGTCATTTTGGGGTCGTTTGACCCAAAAACATGGCCGTCAGCGGTCATCTTGGATTTCAAAATTCAATCATTAGCACGGGCCACAGGTCGTATCTTTTGTCGGATCATTATTAAATTTGTCATGGATGTTAAAATTGACATGTAGATGGGAAATGAGTAAGTTTGGGGTTGTTCGGCCAAAAACATGGCCGCCAGCAGCCATCTTGGATTATACTCTTTGCATGACTAAATTCTTTGTCAAGGGCTATTGTCGAATCTTTGGTCCAATCATCATGAGATTTGTCATGGATGTTAACAATTACATGTAGATGGGAAAAGATTCATTTTGAATTGAACCAAGAAACCTGGTCGCCAGCAGCCATCTTGTATTTTACTCTTTACACGAATAAATCCTTTGACACGGGCTACAGGTCGTATCTTTTGTCGGATCATCATGAAATTTGTGAAGGATGTTAACAATGACATGTAAATAGGAAGGAGTCTTTTTTGGGTCATTTGGCAAAAAAACGATGGCTGTCGAGGCCATCTTGGATTTTAATCTTTGCATAACTAGGCCTTTCAACTTTCCACATTCCTAATCGCTCCATTAACTGTAACACATGAAATTATGCCCTTTCCTCGTTGAGCTACAGTGTCATTGACACTTTCATAATTACATTTCAGTCAATTCACATTTTCAGCTGCATATACATGTATACCGGTATGTGAACCAATTTCATCATTACAGAAATTGCAAATTCATCGTTGATTCCATCATCTCAACATTTCATTAAAGTGAGACTTGATGTTCACACATCGATTCATTCAGGCAACATTTTGTTTCCATTTCTACACTGGTCATTGCATTGATCGTCTTCAATGGGGATAATCTATAATTATATATGTATATCATCGTTAACTATTAAAGTGACATTTCTCTTCCTCCCAATCGATATTGCATTAAAATGACGCTTCATATTCATTTAATACACTTCATTCAATAATTTCTGTTTCTACATCACTTATTGCATTGCTTGCCTTCAGGTAAGGTAAGCTATGTCTGACTCAAATATTAAAGTGACGCATCATATTCACTACACTTTATTCAATAATTTCTTTTTCTACATAGTTTACATGTATTGCATTGATTGCCTGCAGCTAAGGTAATCTATGTCCGACTCAAATAATACAAATATTAGAGGCATTCCATTTCCATCCATTAATTCTAAGGAAACTTCTGCTGTGATATATATATATATGTATATATACATACAGGGTACTACATGTGCTACACCACTCGGAGAAATGTCTGTGTCATCACACTAAAATACCATGTTAGAACTTGAATTGATATATTCGTAATCGTATATAGTCACCAATAACCGGGTTACTATCGTAGTACCTGACATTGCCCATCTAGTGAACTATTCAAACCCAACAGGCCTGGTTGATTTCGCTGTGGGATGATGGTTCACTTCCATCCTCAAGCTACGGTACTTATGCCATTTCATGGCATAATTCTGTTCTGACGTGCAGGGGTAGATATGCTTGAGGCCCCACCACAGTTCAATTCGCACCAGGTTCTCAGCTATTATTATCTTATGTTCGAACTTTACTCATATGTTTGGACTGATCATTACCATGATTTTAATGCTGGGTTTTAATAGTTCACTAGATTCACAATGTCCGTTACTACGGTAGTAACCCGGCTATTGGTGACTATATACGATTACGAATATATTAATCCAAGTTCTAGCATGGTATTTGTGTGACGACACAGACATTTCTCCGAGTGGTGTAGCACATGTAGTACCTACCCTGTATGGTACATCCTATAATTATTGTAACATTGAACTTAATGATCAACTTGGTGGTTGCCCCATTACGTGTCACGTACGATCATATTAGCAACCACCCCAGTGGGTGTTTATACCTAAATGCGTGTGAATTATGACGTCATATAATTTTTCTATATTTCTATACCAAGAGCGAAAATAGCGTGTATGCTTTTTTGTAAATTTCACACGTGACTTCCGGGAGGTTACTGCGCAGACTCCAGCAGAAACTGATCGAAGAATTACGTTTTCTTCACTTCAACTTCAACACAATCGACTGTTAGTGTTAGTAACGGTACTGAGTTAGGAGAGAGAGCAGCGTGCTCCGAAGACAACCGCGACGGAGGAATTTACATACAAGTACAACAACAACGATTGCCGATGATCACTTTTTAATTGTCCTCAGACCTCACTGAGTCATTCAGTCTTTCAGAGACTCAATCAAATAATAGATTAATCGAGGATTAATCACAGCCTTTCTAGTCTGATAACATGGCATTCGGTAAAATATTACCGTGGCACAGTTTGTGATTAGCCATCTCGATTGTAAACAAATCTTCTACTCGAAATTTGTAAATTAAAAAAACAAATCAAATTTAAATGTGCATGTGCGATAATCAATATCATCCATGACCCAACCCGGACACACATACCAAATAGCATTCACATCCACTGAGAGTGAGAAACAACGAAGAAGCTAGACATTACACTTTTATTTAGAGCCGGCATCGGCGTCGACAAACACCGACCCAAGGAAATCCGGAACGTGGTTATTATAATAAACCACCTAATTCAAATATCCAATTACCCATCCAAGGGAACTCTTATTCCCAAGGAAAACAAGGGCAATTCCCATTCCCAGGGAATTATGGTAATTATGGTAATTACCATGGTAATACAAGGCAGTGGTCACAGTCAAATGGAGGGGGAAATAACTTTAATAAGCATCGTTATTAAAGATTTTTAAGAGGAATAAGTATCACAATAAACAAATCGTCAACCACAATTGTATCAATCCCTGAAAGACATTAGGTCAATTAATGAACAGTATTGATCTAAATGACCAGAAGGTCATGCATCCTTTCCTCAATATTAATCAATATTACATTACTGGACACTTTGTAATTGACTAAAGTTTTAAACTTTTATGAGCAACACAACTTAAGCTACACAACTTAAGTAACTCAGTAAGAGTCAAATTTTTTAGAGGGAACTCAGTTATAGATTAGCCGACTGGCTTAAAATATGAAGACAAACATCCTCATTTTTGGGGATAGAACAGGGCTACAATTTAAATTGTGATGACTGCTTGTTGTTCTGAACTTGCTGCAAAGGTACACAATGTTGTGATGACTGCTTGTTGTTCTGAACTTGCTGCAAAGGTACACAATGTTCAGGTATTGTTTAATTTGAATAGAATAATTTATTTCAAGATGTTTATTACCCCAAAGTTGGGGTTTTTGTTATAGTTTCAAAAGTTTATAAATATTGAAGACTCTGAGTTTCAGAAGCACAGAAATTGAATAATCTTGTTAGCCAAATCATTACATATATTTTATTAGTCTAATCTCTAATTACTACTATTCCAAACAACAATGATTATTTAATGCTTAGGCTATGATAAGATTAACCCGTGATATGGTGTTTTAATTTTATTCTGTAACTATAGCGATCTTCACAGCAGTTTTACAGTTTTGTAAAATTACAGTGTTGTAATTTTATTCAGTAATCATTGTGATTTTCATCAAGTTATAAAACAATTATCTATAAAACAAGAATTATTAGTCAATTTCTGAGTTCCTGAAAAGGGATATTTGTGCTATTGGAACTTGAATTATTTGTATTTGTTTTCTTTCAGAGTAGACATTGAGTATAATATGAATATGAATCAGAAAAATTTACTAGAAATTAGCTCCTGGAATGTGAATGGCCTTATCAGAAAGGTGAACAATGAAAGGACATCCAAATTAGATAATGAAGAATTCATTGGATGCCTGAAGTCAGATATCATATTCCTACAAGAAATTCATGTTGGTAATAATGAAATCCTCACCCTCCCTGACTACAAGTGCATCCTACAATGCAGATATGAGAACACAAGTAGGCTTAAAGGAGGGATAGCACTTTTTATCAAACATACTATTACTAAAGGAGTCACAGTTATTGATAGATCATTGAAAGATGTTATATGGATAAAACTAGACAAAAAATTCTTTAAAACCACTAAAGATATTTTTGTTGCATCTGTTTATATACCCCCAACCAACTCAACATATACAAAAAGAACAAACATGGACTCGGTTATTTTAACCAAACTAGCCACAAGTATTATGACCTACAAAAAATTGGGCGAAGTTATGATCTTTGGAGACTTGAATGCTCACATAAACAGGAATGACGAGGACTTTATCAGAAATGACAATGACAACATACTGAATGACTTTTGTCCCGACAATTATCTACCAGACAGTATACACCTCAAGAGAAATACACAAATCCACCAAACAACTGATGTATATGGACAGAACATTTTAGATATATGTATAGGGGGGCAAATGAGGATTTTAAACGGGAGAACGTTGGGGGACTCCATGGGGAAAATTACATATCATGGCTACAATGGATCCGCAATTGATGACTACTGCATATGCAGTCCTAATATTTTAAAGGAAATAGTTTGTTTTAAGGTTGGCTCTTACAACCAACAACTTTCAGATCACTGTATGATAACTGCAAAAATGAGAATAAAAGACGCTGTCTCAAATAAACCTGAGTATATACTGAAACCCCAAGTTAAAAACTTAAAGTGGAATGAAACTGAAAAAATACAATTTGAGAGGGTTGTGGGAGAAAAATTGATTAAATTTGCCCCTGATGTCACTTGTGCTAAGGGTACTGAGGACCCAAACCAGATAAATAATATTATAAATACACTTAACCAGCACTTACTGTTAAGCACAGGAAGTGAAAAACCAAAAAGCCAAAAATCGGTCAAAAAGAAGAAAAGACAGAACAAATTATGGTATGATAGAGATTGCGAAGCTATATACCGAAACATAAAACATATGTCGAGGCAACTTGCAAATAATCCACAAAATAATGACCTTAGAATCAAAGTTAGACTCGAATCTAAACTATATAAGAAGACTATAAGAAACAAGCAGAGAAATTATCGTAATAACCTTATGAAAGAAATCGTAGGATGCACTAGCAGTCACCCTTCAGAGTTTTGGGATCTGGTGGGTAAATTAAATCAAGAAAGAAAACCCGACCCATGTCTAAACATCACCCCTTTAGAATGGGTCTCATACTTTCAATCTCTTTTCAAATCTGAAAAAGAACCTGCTTTTGACAATCTACAGATTGAAGATCATCCTTGTATCGAATGGAGCCAAAATTTTTTAAACAACGATATAACAACGCAAGAGGTGGTTAGTGCCGCTAGAGACCTTAAAGTGAAATCCTCAAGTGGTAAAGATGGAATTACAAACTCCATGCTGAAAACCACGTGTTTATCTCATGCCAATATGTTTGCTGATATATTTAATCTAGTCTTGAAAAGTGGAGTCTACCCTGAAAGCTGGCATCAAAATCTAATAAAACCTATTTTTAAAGGGGGTAGTGTATCTGACCCCTCAAATTACAGAGGAATTGCCCTATCATGCTGCATGGCAAAATTTTTCGCAAAAATCCTGAATAACAGAATGAACAAATTTCTCGAAATCAATAAAGTTATTTGCAAAGAGCAGATTGGATTTAGAAAAGGAAGCCGCACCACTGATCATATATTTACGCTGAAGACTTTAATTGATAAAACAGTACAGAATAATCAGTATCTGTACACATGCTTCATTGACCTAAAAAAGGCTTTTGATTTAGTAAACAGGAAAGCACTATTTATTAAGCTTGCTCATTATGGAATAAAAGGTCATTTTCTAGAAATATTGAGAAATATGTATGAGAAAGTTGAATATGCAGTTAAATTACCCGATGGAATAACCCATGATTTGAAATCATCTGTGGGGGTCAAACAAGGTTTTGTACTCAGCCCCACATTGTTCTCATTATTCGTTAATGATATCCCAGGTATTTTTGATGAATCATGTGACCCAGTAACCCTCGCTGACAAAAAGCTCTCATGTCTTCTTTATGCAGATGACATAGTCCTTATATCTAAATCCAAAGATGGACTTCAATCCTCACTCAATAAGCTACAAGACTTCTGTAAGATGTGGGATCTCACCATTAATATAAATAAATCTAAACCCATGGTTTTTAATAAATCTGGTAAGCTATTAAAAAATATGAATTTCCTAATTAATAACCAAAACATAGAGAATGTGAAAGAATATAAATATCTCGGCTTTATCTTCAAACCATCAGGGGTGTTGTCGGCTGCGCTCGGATACTTAGATAAGAAAGCCACAAAAGCCTCATTTTGTATAAGAAGTAAATTCTACGGGGCTAAGAAAAACACCATGACATTATTAAAACTGTACCATAGTTGTGTTAAACCCATATCCTTATATGGCGGGGAGCTGACCACTCCCGACCATATTGTTCGGAGAGCATCTGATTTTGAGACAAGAGCAAGTACATTTCTCCCAGATAAAAATCAAATGAAATTCATGAAATTTGTTCTTGGTGTTAACAGATCTGCCACCAATATGGCCTGTTTTGGAGAATTAGGAATATTTCCTGTCTACATTTCTGGAATAAAGAACAGCTTAAACTACCATAACCACTTGGTTCAATCTAACCCTGAGTCATTAGTACACAAGGCTTATTTGGAAAATCAGAAACTTGAGATGGGCTTTTGTGATCAAATAAAAATAATATTGGAAAAAGTAGACTTAGGTAGTGAATCGGTTAAACATAGTAATAACTATACTATCAGGGGTGAATCTAGAGAAGTTGAAAAGAAATTACAAATCAGATTTACCGAGTTCTGGAAAAAACAACTATTTAACGATGAGAATAAACCCAACGGTAACAAATTAAGGTTTTATAGAAAACTGAAAAATTTGTATCAGTGTGAAAGTTACCTATTAGCTGACTTAGATAATGAAGTAAAAACTACGTATACTAAGATTAGGATTAGTGACAGTCAGTTATTAATTGAAAAGGGCAGATCAAAACTTGAACTAAAAGATCGAATTTGTCCTATCTGTAAGAATGGAGTGGAGGATGAAAAGCATTTTATTATAGACTGTAAGCCCCTAAAAGTTGAGAGGAAGACAATGCTTGATAAAATTCAGTATAATATTCCTGAATTTAATAACTACAGCGATGATGAAAAAGTTACTTTCATATTAAGTCCAAATGAAGTTGACACATCCATAAAGAAAATATGTATGATGGGAGTTTATAAAATGTATAAAAAAAGGAATGAGCTTGCGAACTGAAACCTGCTATTGGGATGGTATCAAAATATAGGCAAACATGTACTTAATATCAGTAAGATCCACCAAACCTCTATTCTATTGTAGAACCTACAATTTCACTTTATGTACTTGAATGTATACATGTATTGATGTAAATGTCCTTTTGTTATGTTCTTTATATGTGTTGGTAATAATCTAATATTGGATTCTATACCAATGTAGTGGTTTTAGGTCCCGAAGAGTACCGGTTATCCGGTACGAGTGCACCCGAGGATGTGACGTCACTCGCAGCTACCAAGAAGAACAGAACAGAACTGAATCCCGACCGAACAACATCGATATTGGCTGACATCTTGTATAATATGACTTTACCATGAATTGTGACCAATGTATAGAATAAACCATGTTGTTGACTGAATACAATGTCCTGTTTTGCTTCATTGGCGACGTTGTAGTGTCGAACCACGCGGGGAGACGAAAATGTGTATTTTGAGGCCGAAAACTTTGTGAAAATGACTTGTCAATTTGAGGTAATTTTCCGTTCCTGAAGACTATACTTTCAGAGTTCGGTCGTGTTTGAACCATGATAATGTTGCTGAATATATATATTTAATAATACGATTGATGAATTCTGCTGACAACATGTTTCAAAGCGTAAAATTGACTTTTGCTGTGCCGTTTCTGCACAAAATTCCAATGTGCCGCTTTGTGCTAAAAATAGCATAAAGTAAGACAGTTTCCGGACAGCAATTCTTCACCACAGCTAGCTGGCCAGTTTTTGAAGACAGGGGAGAGAGGAAGGTGCTTGAACAACTTCGCTGCCCAGTGTCAACAGAATTACGGTCAGATAAACTTTCCTATTTTTCACACAAAAGGTCAATCACAATGTAGTTCAATCTGCCAACTGATTTGAACATGCCACAACTCATCAATGATCGACATGAATACAAGTCACAACCAAATAAATAGTTCTGTTCCACCCATCAAACCAATTTAGATGTCATACCAGTGAAACACCAGTGTTGAAAATATAACATTTGGCAGTTCCCAACAAATTGGACAATTTTCATGATATCAGCTCAACCACGATTCAACTGAAATAAAATTCTTGACAAACTTTGAAAGCAGCCTGAAATATCTTGTTCAACTTGATGTCAGATATCTGAGTTTAAATTGGACATCAACATTTCTCAATGTTGACTCAACATGATTTTCATGCTCTTGACTTTTAATAGATTAACGCGAGCCACTCGTTTAATTTGAAAATGGATTTAACCAAGCAGCCTGAAAATTACATGTTCATCCTTATGCAGATATCAACATATCCAGAGTTAAAATGTGACAGTAATTTGATCAACTTCAACAGCTCGTATACTAAATTGAACAGCTTCCACTGAGTATAAACATATTACTTTGAACCAGCTCAACCAGTATTCAACTGAAAGGAAATTCTTGTAAAATCAGCATGAAACTTCTTGTTCTATCTGATGTCAAATATTAGAGTTTGTATTGGACAGTCCACAAGGATAAGACACAGCTCCACATGAGTTTCACTCCATGTGACATTTGAATCAGAGATTTTGATTAACTAACCACCTGAACTAACGCGAGTTGTCTCGTTTAATTCGAATTTGGATAAAAACTTAGAGTTCCACATCTTTTGATAAATTAAGGCGAGTTTTCTCGTTTAATTCAAATTTGGGTAATAATTTATTGTAGTTTTGCATTTATTTATATATTTTCATGTCATTGTGAGACACTGATTTATTATATTTCTAATGTAACTGTGATCAGATTCTCGGCATAAGTTTATTAACTTATGAGACCCTGATTTATATTTCAATAAATTATATACACAATTTCACATCTGATATATGCATATTTTTTCATTAATATTTTGTATGTGGTTATTTTTGATAAATGAATTAATTATTTGTGTGTAGCCTATCAGATAAAGTTATATTTTTGTAGTATTTTGAGTAGGCATTTTCCATATATTTCTGAAGTGGTTCATAGTTCCCATATATACAACTTCTTCTATTAAGTTCTATATTTCCATAACTCGCTGACTGAATACATATTTCATTGTGTTAACAGAATCTATATTTCTTGTTCATTCAATGATCAACTTCAAATTTAGAAATTGATGCGGGCAAAACCGTTCAATACCTTAATTTCTTACATAATCCTGCCGTTCTTCCAGGGAGATTACTCTTATCATAAGAAACGGACGGGATTAAGCCAGCCTATATCTTGTAGTTAAATTGATACACATCGATTCAATTTATCTACCAGTAGTTTTGCAATCAGCTTGCCAATATAAGTTATGTTTACTTTTAGAGCTGATTAACCTAAATGTAATTGGTTTTTTGTTTCATATATTTTTGTCACTGTGATCAGGTTCTCTGTACAAGTTAAATTTACTTTGGAGACCCTGATGTATATGTATTAATTTTTGTGAATTTCTGATACACATTTGCACAGTATTAAATTAATTGCTTGGTATTAAATAGTATAAGTTATGTATTCTCTGTGCAGTAATTGTCATGTTTAGTGTGTCAGAATAGGTATATTTATTTCCATTATTTTTGTTCTCTTAGGAATATTGCTTAAGTTTTCTGAGCCCTGTTGTGTATTTTCCTGATGCAGATTTGCTGGGAGTGATTTTTGGAACCTCGGTTTGTGTTCAATCGTTCCTGTTGAAATTGCATTATATATTATTTATTCATAAGATAGCTGCTCAGATTGCTTGTTGGAATATTCAATTGTTTTTTTTCCTTTGTGTATTGATTTAAATTGAGATAAATTAAATAAAAGGTACCTACACAGTTTTCAGAAGTTTAGAGGGCAAATCACTTGTAGTATTGCACTATTGCTAGTGCACTAATCAATTGATTTGCCAATCATACTCTGAAACGCTTGGAATTGGGTATTTACATACCGTGCCGCTTGATTGGTCAGACTGGAATAAATTAATTGATAAGCCTGTTACGCCTGATTTATTTAGGGTCGGGTTCAATTGAGATGTCCAGTACTAATCAAGGTCACAACCTACCAGGTCAAACTCCCAGGTATGGCTTCAACCCACAACAAAGCTATGGGTATCCACCATACTGTCCCGTGTATAATCCATGGCCAGCTCAAGCACCAGGGTATTATTCACCAGGTGTGCCATATTCCATCAATCCCCGGTATAGTCCGGAGTTTTCGACTGGGTATTGTCAGCAGCCCATGGCCAATGCTGTGCACATGCCAAAGCCAACTGGATTTGAACAGCCTCCTGGCAAAGTACCATTAACAAGCGACCCACCACCAAGTGAAGACCAAATACAAACAAATTATAAAGCCATGGAAGAACAGCTAAAATCACAGAATGAAACTGCGAAATGGAAACTCATGATTATGGAAGAAATAATTTACATCCGGTCCGAATATGAGAAAGAGCGTTTTCATGAAGAGGAACTCGAGTCAGACAGTCTTACAAACAAAACGTGGGACTTAATTGTAGACTATGTTCATAGGGGCTTGTGTGAAAGGAGCGTGCAACTCACCATGATCGACCTACGGCGTGAGAGGAGGGTAGCTCACCGTGAATTGTCAGACAGGGATATTATAGATATTTACTGGGAGGTTATAGGCAAATTTGACCAACATATGGGTTATCAGGAAGCCGAGAACAAAAGGAAAATCGTCGTGCAAAAGATTCAATTCAGGAATAGGAAAGAACAAAAGTGGAGGGACATAAACTCCAAAATACTGTTGTTTTACAAACAGATTTGCAGTTTGGAAAATCATTACCCCTCAGTTGGGCATTGTGATAAGCCCATCGAATCACCCTCAGTGAAACCCATTGGCAAGAGAGAATCCCACAATAAACCAAGACGTGAGCGAAAGGATGAGGAATGGAGACATGAAATGGTCCAAGAGATAGAGGACAGACAGTGTGGGGATCACCTAACGTGGTTTCGGGAAAAGAAGCAAGAGTCACGTGGTCTTGAGAAGGAGGTGCAGGACTTTGTGGATGATTATAAACATACCCAAAATATCGGCGGTCCAGTCCTCTACAATGTAGTTTGCTTTCTACAAGAACTAGAATGGGAGAAGGGAAATATTCTATGCAAATATCACAGAACTAATAGGGAGATGTGGGAACTCTCGGATGATCTGCGGGAATATGATCAGCCGATGAAACTCCAAGAAGCTAAGATCAAGCTCGAGCGAATTCGTAATCTTGGGGATAAGGCACAAGAAGAATGGCGAGAGACCCATTCCGTGGTCCTTATAGTCCAAGAGGAGTTCCGGAGTATATACAGGAGTTCTACGAAGGGAGAAGATGATGATTCTACCACCATGAAGAAAAGGATCCCCCAAAAGCGGAGAAGTTATTTCCGAGTCGAGCTGCAAGAGTCAGTCAGGGTTGCGAACGAAGTACGAGCATTGATGGAAAACTACGCTAAGAAGGGCTATTTTAGAAGTCGAAGACTGTATAGCTTAGCGTCCACCTTACGTGAACTGAAGTTTTCCACTTTTGGAGCCCAAGATGCAAATTCCAAGAGATCATCCAAAATGGCCGTCCAAGACCAGTCACCATCTATTGGAGACAAACATGCAAACTCCAAGAGGACACCCAAAATGGCCACTCACCGCCAACCAGCAGTGGATAGCATAGATGCACTGGGGGCATATATTCACATTCCTCCACTCGAAACTTTTCAGACAGAAAAGATGGCATCCAAAACGGTCGCAAGGGACACCCAATCGTGGACGATAACCACTGACTCGGCATATGGGCATGAGAGAGCGAGGGGCAGTCCAATTGATTTAGATAGGGAAGAGGTGGCGGACAACAGTAAAGCCTCACAAACTTCTTCGGCGCAGAGAGATCCTCCCCGTCTTGATTCTCGAGACATTGAGGTTCCAGTATCGCCCTCAGAAGAAATGTTTCCCAAGTCTTCGATACAGAGAAATCATCCCCGTCTCGATTTCCGAGATTATGTTGTTCCAGTATCGCCCTCAGAAGAAATGTCTCCCAAGTCTTCGAGACAGATGGCATCCAGAACGGCCGCACAGGACCAACCATTATGTACGAGTTCCATAGAGACCGACAGTGTTCCTGCAGATCGCCATCCTAATCGAACGGTCAACACATCAGAAGAGATTATGGCAGGGCAAGTGGCCTACAACCAGCCAACCTCCAAACAATCGGACTTACTTGTCAAAAAGTTGTTACAAGGCGGATTATCAGAAAAGATGGCATCCAAAACGGCAGTGCTGGACAATCAGCCATCAACAATAGCCATCAAGTCGGCACATGGAAATAAGAGAGGAGAGAGCAGCCCAATTGAATTAGTTGGGGAAGAAGTAGCGGACAATAATATAGTCACAAAGCTCCAGGTCGGCAAAGATTCCCGACAAACTTCTTCGGCGCAGAGTGATCCACCCTCGGAAGAATGGTTTCCCGAGTCTTCTTCAATGCACAGGGATCATCCCCGTCTCGATTTCCGAGATTTTGATGTCCCAATATCGCCATTGCCAGAAACATTGACATCCAGATCTGAGAGTCTCGATCCAACTCTGATGTTTCCCAGCTCTGAGTTGAAGACTGAAGCTCCAACAACCACGAGTCTTCCTATTATGCCGACACCCGCTTTATCATTGGAGGTAAATGATTCTGCGTCCGGGCCATTTTCCAACGATGAACAACCAGGGACACTGGTGCAGGAACTGACAACCTTGTCCGACAAACTGCTGAATGTACAGTCTGAAATAGAAGACATGCAACTTCTGACACCAGATGAGTATGCATTCTATTCAGGAAATGCAGTTCAGCATAAACCACTATTGCCGGATGAGACATATATCAACCACGATGCCAAAACAAGCTACATACAAGATGAAGAGTCGCCGATCTATGATATCAATCTAGAATGGGACGATAGCGTTTCTCTGGAGCTGAATTCAATAGATTATGAAGAGGATGCAGTTCTGCTTCAGCAGCAAGGATGGTCAGGTGGAGACAGAGGCGATCTGAGAGACGCCCAGATCCCTCTTCTCACACAGTTTGATTCTTTGACATCCGATGGCGATACATCCTTCATTGAATTCGAGAAAATTGGCTTTGACTCTACCATATATTCGATCCCCTCAGGCTTCTCTGATGCTGATTCGGCAGCCCTGGAATCAGACGTTAACATCTCAGATGCTGTTCCAACAGTTCTGGAGTCGCCCGCTAACGTCTTAGATGCTGTGTCAACAGTTCTAAGTCCGGTTTCCTTTGACTCTTCTGATAAAACGGTGGGACAAATGAACAGGCCATCTTTCTTAGACGATGGACTGCCAGATGAACATCCAATGTATCTAAGGCCTCCCATCATCGTGAATGATGTGTTGTCACCAATCCTACATGTATGCGGCCAGCCGAACTATAAATTATGTAAGGACCTATTTACAACAAATGGCAATGCAGAGGATAGTCGCTGTACCCTGCCAATATCCAGTGGTCAACATGAGGAGCAGTACCAGAATAAACCACCTGATGAGCACAAAGACAGCGACGTGGTGGGTACAAAACCGCCTCAATTTGACAATGTAGCATCAGATCAGCATTTTGTTAATCTTGACCAGAGATTGTCACAAGATGCATACGGCTGTCCGATTGACCCTTATGGAGTCTACAGAATACCACAGATAATTGAGGACAGTCCAGAAAGGTCTACCTGTATCTCCAAACTAAGTACAGGTTACATACATGTAATAAGAACAGACCAAACATACAGGGAGAACCCAAGCCAGAATCCAATGGATCACACCTGGCTCCGAAATAAAACAGGCTCTCCAGATCAATGGCCTTGGGATCCTGGTGGCAAGTGAGTCCGAATCAGACGTGGATCGCAATTACTAACTACAATGAAGAGATCCACAGCCATGGTCAGAGTATCATCAGACCCCATGGCAAACTATTAAGACCATTACTTGTCGCCAGAATGATGCGGGTTCCAGTATGGAAATGTACCTCCATGACTCACTGAACGTAATCATATGCTTGTTCGCAACGTTTAAATGATGTTCACAGTTAATGCAGCAATGAGTGAAGCCAACATTGGGGTTGCGTTGTCGGTAATGGATATCGGGCCAGCTGATATACTACACCGACATTGAACCACCATTTGTATGTTGTACTGAGAATGCCGGGCCCCGGTTTCTCTTTCACTCTGCATTGATGTACATATTCCACGAAGCATAACACGCAGAATCCAGTCAATGGTTATCGGTCGAGTGGACCAAGAAGGAATGTCAGCAGCTATTCACCATGGCCAGAGTATACATAGAGCAGACCACCTCTATACGGTTCGACAGAAGGAACTTACTGTACCTACGACATGCGTTCCGGATCAAGAACTTAACTGGTCACCCAATGGAGCCAAGACATTGGGCAGTGTAAACAAGCTGGCCAGACAATCATTTGACCGATACAATGGCGAAGACATTACCAGATATGACAGAAAATGGTAGTTGGATGATACGAGATGCTGAGAAATTCCACTCTGCCAGCCATCCATATGACGGTGCCTTCCTCGACCAAGTTACAAGTGTTCGTCAGTCATCCGATGTTCAGGATCCAATGCGTCGACTACAAGACTCTGCAACCGAGCCCACGGAGGCCTATGACGTAACAGAAGTCTTGTTGGAACTTGGACTGACTAATGACGATGGATGGACGAATTCTTCAACCCCCTCCAACAGGGCCTTCTTTTCAAAGCTTGGGGGAATGTAGTGGTTTTAGGTCCCGAAGAGTACCGGTTATCCGGTACGAGTGCACCCGAGGATGTGACGTCACTCGCAGCTACCAAGAAGAACAGAACAGAACTGAATCCCGACCGAACCACACGTCTTTTGGCTGACATCTTGCTTATAATGACTTTACCTTGACTTGTGCATAATAAACCATGTTGAATAGACAATACAATGTCCTGTTTTGCTTCACCAAATAAACAATTTGAATTTGAATTTGAATTTGAAACACTTTATATACACCGATTTCTCCACTACAAGGTCAAGGCCCCACATGGCACGAAATTGAAAAATCAACGAGTGATTGATCTGTGTTTCATGTAATTTGCAACAATGAATGTTGTTTTGAGGATTGTATGGATTATTGTGTACCACAGATACACGAAGACTAGGCAATTCAATGTTAGGTGTATTCAATTTCATGACATCATGTGTAAACTGTGTTTGTGACATGATTATTGCACTTTTACTTTCGACAGGAGCTTGGAGGCATTGTTGAATTTGTTCTCTAATCATCAAAGGTTGCACAGGTATTTGCTTATCATTAATTTAATCATTTGATTTAGGACTGAAAAAGAATTGTTTCTGTTTTCAAATTGAAAAGATCAATCGTACTGCCCTGCTGGACAAAACAAGTGTCCATTGGCACCGCGGTGTGTTTGGCGTTCGGCGGCGGTGTCAGAGTTTGTAACTGCAGTTGAGCACCGCGGCCAAGCGGCAAGTACACCATGGCCGACCGTCAAGTACACATGTACACCATGGCCGAAAAGCAACTACAATGGGGCCGAATGGCATGTACACCGTGGTTAGATTTCTGTTTTATATTGTCTTTTTTCAGTTTAATGAATGCACACAGCGGCAACTACACCATGGTCGAATGGCAAATACACCGCGGCCCAACTGTAGTTAGCTGGTGGAGCCGCTGTGCAGTTGCATTTCAGCCGCAGTGGCAATGCTAAGCGCACCGTGGTTAAGTGGACACTTGTTTTGCCCAGCAGGGTAGTACATGTGTATTCAGTTCAAATTCATACAGATATCTTTCAGACTTTCATGTTTACAAAATGTAGGCGCGCATAGTCCCGCTCGCTGGGTTTTGGCCAGCCGCGCGGTTTCTATCAAGATAAAATAAACAGCGGAAATACATTCATAAATGTTGCGTAAATTGAATTAGTTTACTCACGATGGATGTCCATTGAAACTCTTTGATGGTTTAACACTGCTTAATCCACTATCCATTAGCACAAGTGAATGTTACACACTGTGTTTTCATATTGTACATGCTCCTACCCCGGTATATTAATTGTAATTCATAATTATTAATAAGGAATTAATTTAATACTCCGATTCAATGCTGACGAAATAAATACGGTAACATCTCCCGGCCACGTGGTCTCGCTTTGATTTTCCAGGAATTTATGTGACGTCATAAGCCATACATAGAAATCGTTCAAATGTATTTTTAGCTTCGAATCATTCAGTCTCAGACAGATAGTGCATTTGACACTTCACATCGTGTGACGTCAAAAAACTTAAACTGCCAATCATCGTGGCACGAGGGATCACCTTTTGATGAATGCCGACAATGAATGTTGGTTTTGGAGAATTCATTTGATATTTTGCTACAACATTCAAGCTGTTTCTTTATACTTGTACGCTCTCCGTATTTGGCTAGGCGCGCAAATTGATCGCTCACTGGTTTTCAATTTCAGCCGCGCGATGGTGCGCAAGAGCGATCGCGCGCCTCAAAAATTAAAGTCTGATCTTTCTGTTGATTCCAACGTTAACACTATTACTTAATATTTTTACCACTTTAGAGGGCGTTCTTTATTAGATGAACATTATTTACCCACACGTCATGATTCCATGATTTTAAGGTGAAGTTGAACAGAAGCGAGCGCTAAGCTTTGTTTTCATTAAAGCATGCTCACACCAGGACGGTGTGGTAATAATAGTAATAGCATGATTTTGTCGGGCACCTTGGTTTCTTTACAGCCCTCCAGGAATGATTAACTCCGTCTCGGGTCTATAAATAGGCCCTCGGGCTGTTAATCATTCCTGTCGCCTGTCGGGTCCAGGTGCCACCATGGCCGAGTACTAGTAACTTTATAACCCTGTGGCGACTGCAGTAGCGTTCTTTAATGTGCACACACCAAGGCGGAATACAGGAGAAGTCGGCCCCGCTACGAAGTCGGCCCAGCTATTAACATCAGTTAGTGACATGTTTACTCAATTGAGTAACATACATGTATATCAGGTGTCACGGAAACCTTGTTCAACACTACATTGTATATGACTTAGTGTTGATCTTTATCGGCGTTTCGCTGACTGCTTCCATGTGGAAATCCCTCTGGCGCGACGCCCATTATAATTATGACAGGATATTGTTTAGGTCTATAGATTAATTGGCTGACTAAGTTTGAAGGTTCGTATCTGGTCTAATACCATGTCTTGTATATATGGCTATTTTTCCGGTACAGATTGAAATTTCCGTTTAACGAACCCTATTGACATATCTGCGTAAAGCCATGACAGTGCGCGATAAGAAAATGGATTTCCAGGAGGTGATATTATCCTCCTTGACACCATGTGACCAAAACATGGTCACATAAAATGGAATGCTACGAGGTGATGTAATCCCTTATGACACCGTGTGGCGAAATGTCGGTCTCATCTTATTGTGCCACAGGCATTAACAAGCAGTAAAATAATAATGGGGCCGACTTTTCTTGACCAATCTTTAATTTACCCGGGCCGACTGCTCTTGTGGCCGACCTTGTTTTGGGCTGACTTCTCCAGATACCCCGAGGCATGTACACAGGTTAGCCATTAATGTCCGCACCCCCAATCAGACAGCATACTGCAGAACAACAAAATACCTGGATAGATGTTGTAATGGGGGAAGTCGGTATTTTTGCATTCGGATCTTTATTCAGTGATCTCAAATGAGACTTTTCAGCTTTACAAACTTGGTATCTGACCGAGTTCTGATTTTTGTCAGAATACCCTGACCAGGTTGCGATCCCTGGCCCGCTAGCACGAGAGACCAGTACACTACAGTACCTCTCGGCTATCGAGTTCCCTAGATTTAAGTAATTGACCCCCTCTATAGTGGTGTCACCCCATGTAATACTGCTGTATTATATAAGAAATGAACGGCGGGTTCAATGTGGTCATCGGATTTTTACCGCAAGAAAAATTCAGCAAACTGCATGAACCCCGAAGTAGTAAAGCCAAAAAAATATATACCTGTGTTTCCGGTGACCCGCCCACCCCTATTTCGGAGCTCCTGACGGTTTTCATTTTATTCATTTTGCTAAATTCCAACGCATCCCGTTTTATTAGCTCAACTTACAACTTTGTAAGTTTGAGCTATTGCCATGGGTTGGCGTCCGTCATCCGTGTGTCTGTGTGTCCGTCAACAATTTACTTTGTCGCGGGATACAGGTTGTGCCTTTAGTCTGATCTCTTTGAAATTTGTCATGAACAGGGTCCGCGCTGGAACGAAATTTACATTTGCCAAATAATTTGCCAAATGAAAATATTTTTTGCCAAATTCTTTTAGAATTTGCCAAATATTATTCCCAATAGCATCATTTTCTGCAACCTTGACTGAGTCTTATGTTTCGACACTCACTGTTTGATATCGATGAAAAAGCAGTTAGTTAATGATTATGATCTCATCTGTTACGGTTTATCATACAACAATAAACCGATTACCGAACAATACAATAGTAGAAGCGTTGCTTGATCAAAAGCGAACATCATATGAAGATTAGCTATGTAAGCACCACCATCACACTAAATAGAGGTAATCCCTCCACCCGTCGATACTAATGATATCAGATTAACTGCATCTTAATGGAGGTGTTAACTTTTGCGAAACCATATAAAACACAACTAATATAATTCCATTGTAATAATTTCCGAAAATGAATGTTATTGATTGACCGATATTTTTTAACTTCATTAATAAGGAATTAAAAAGTGACTTGCCAAAACTTTTGCCAAATGAAAATATTTTTTGCCAACTGTGAATTATTTTTGCCATTGGCAAATTGGCAAGTGGCAGAGCGAACCCTGGTCATTAATTTTGACATTGACATGTACCCTGCTGGACAAAACAAGTGTCCATTGGTACCACAGTGTATTTGCCATTCGGGTGCAGTGTCAGAGTTTGTAACTGCAGTTGAGCGCCGCGGCCGAGCGGCAAGTACATGTACACCGCGGCCGAACGACAAGTACACATGTACACCATGGCCAAAAAGCAACTACAACGGGGCCGAATGGTATGTACACTGTGGTTAGATTTCTGGTTTGTATTGTCTTTTTTCAGTTTGATGAATGTACACAGCGGCAACTACATTTGTACACCATGGCCGAATGGCAAATAAACCAATGCCCAACTGTAGTTAGCCAGTGGAGCCGTGGTGTAGTTGCATTTCGGCCGCGGTGGCAATGCTAAGCGCACCGTGGTTAAGTGGACACTTGTTTTTCCCAGCAGGGTAGATGGGAACGAATCATTTTGGGGTCTTTCGATCGAAAAACATCTTGGCGGCCATCTTGGATTTCAAGGTTGTGCCTTTAGTCTGATCTTCATGAAATTTGTCATGGATGTTAATATTGACATGTAGATGGGAACGAGTCTTTTTTGGGTTGTTCGGCCAAAAAAACATGGCCGCCAGCAGCCATCTTGGATGTTACTCTTTGCATGACTAAATCCTTTGGCACGAGCTACAGATCGTAGCTTTGGTCGGATCTTCATGAAATTTGTCAAGGATGTTAACAATGACATGTAGATGGCAACAAGTCCTTTTGGTGTCATTCGGCCAAAAAAAATGGCGGCCAGCAGCCATCTTGGATTTTACTCTTTGCATGACTAACTCCTTTGGCGCGGGCTACAGGTCGTAGCTTTGGTCGGATCTTCATGAAATGTGTCATGGCTGTTGACCTTGACATGTAAATGGGAACGAGTCCTTTTGGGGTAATTCGACCAAAAGACATGGCCGCCAGCAGCCATCTTGGATTTTACTCTTTGCATGACTAAATCCTTTGGCACAGGCTACAGGTCCTTACTTTGGTCAGATAATTATGAAATTTGTCATGAATGTTGACATTGACATGTAGATGGGGAATGAGTCATTTTGGGGTCATTTGACCAAAAAACATGGCCGCTGGCAGCCATCTTTGATTTCAAAATTAAATAAATTGGCGCGATCTGCAGGTCGTACTGTTCGTCTGATTATCATGAAATTTGTCATGGATGTTAATAATGACAGGCAGATGGGAACGAGTCATTTTGGGGTAGTTTGGCCAAAAAACATGGCCGTCATGAGCATCTTGGATTTTAATCTTTGCATGACTAAATCCTTTGGCGCGGGCTACAGGTCGTAGCTTTGGTCGGATCTTCATGAAATTTGTCATGGCTGTTGACCTTGACATGTAAATGGGAACGAGTCCTTTTGGGGTCATTCGGTCAAAAGACAAAAATGGCCGCCAGCAGCCATCTTGGATTTTACTCTTTGCATGACTAAATCCTTTGGCACAGGCTACAGGTCCTAACTTTGGTCAGATCATTATGAAATTTGTCATGAATGTTGACATTGACATGTAGATGGGAATGAGTCATTTTGGGGTAATTTGGCCAAAAGCATAGCCGCTTGGCAGCCATCTTTGATTTCAAAATTAAATAGATTGGCGCAGTCTACATGTCGTACTGTTCGTCTGATTATCATGAAATTTGTCATAGATGTTAATATTGACATGTAGATGGGAACGAGTTATTTTGGGATCGTTAGGCCAAAAAACATGGCCGTCATGAGCATCTTGGATTTTAATCTTTGCATGACTAAATCCTTTGGCACGGGCTACAGGTCGTAGCTTTGGTCGGATCTTCATGAAATTTGTCATGGCTGTTGACCTTGACATGTAAATGGGAACGAGTCCTTTTGGGGTCATTCGGTCAAAAGACATGGCCGCCAGCAGCCATCTTGGATTTTACTCTTTGCATGACTAAATCCTTTGGCTCAGGCTACAGGTCCTAACTTTGGTCAGATCATTATGAAATTTGTCATGAATGTTGACATTCACATGTAGATGGGAATGAGTCATTTTGGGGTAATTTGGCCAAAAGCATAGCCGCTGGCAGCCATCTTTGATTTCAAAATTAAATAGATTGCCGCAGTCTACAGGTCGTACTGTTCGTCTGATTATCATGAAATTTGTCATAGATGTTAATATTGACATGTAGATGGGAACGAGTTATTTTGGGATCGTTAGGCCAAAAAACATGGCCACCAGTAGCCATCTTGGATTTTACTCTTTGCATGACTATATCCTTTGGCGCGGGCTACAGGTCGTAGCTTTGGTCGGATCTTCATGAAATTTGTCATGGCTGTTGACCTTGACATGTAAATGGGAACGAGTCCATTTGGGGTCATTCGGCCAAAAGACATGGCCGCCAGCAGCCATCTTGGATTTTACTCTTTTGCATGACTAAATCCTTTGGCACAGGCTACAGGTCCTTACTTTGGTCAGATAATTATGAAATTTGTCATGAATGTTGACATTGACATGTAGATGGGAATGAGTCATTTTGGGGTCATTTGGCCAAAAAACATGGCCGCTGGCAGCCATCTTTGGTTTAAAAATTAAATAAATTGGCGCGGTCTACAGGTCGTACTGTTCGTCTGATTATCATGAAATTTGTCATGGATGTTAATAATGACAGGCAGATGGGAACGAGTCATTTTGGGGTAGTTTGGCCAAAAAACATGGCCGTCATGAGCATCTTGGATTTTAATCTTTGCATGACTAAATCCTTTGGCGCGGGCTACAGGTCGTAGCTTTGGTCGGATCTTCATGAAATTTGTCATGGCTGTTGACCTTGACATGTAAATGGGAACGAGTCCTTTTGGGGTTATACGGTCAAAAGACATGGCCGCCAGCAGCCATCTTGGATTTTACTCTTTGCATGACTAAATCCTTTGGCACAGGCTACAGGTCCTAACTTTGGTCAGATCATTATGAAATTTGTCATGAATGTTGACATTCACATGTAGATGGGAATGAGTCATTTTGGGGTAATTTGGCCAAAAGCATAGCCGCTGGCAGCCATCTTTGATTTCAAAATTAAATAGATTGTCGCAGTCTACAGGTCGTACTGTTCGTCTGATTATCATGAAATTTGTCATAGATGTTAATATTGACATGTAGATGGGAACGAGTTATTTTGGGATCGTTAGGCCAAAAAACATGGCCACCAGTAGCCATCTTGGATTTTACTCTTTGCATGACTAACTCCTTTGGCGCGGGCTACAGGTCGTAGCTTTGGTCGGATCTTCATGAAATGTGTCATGGCTGTTGACCTTGACATGTAAATGGGAACGATTCCTTTTGGGGTTATTCGACCAAAAGACATGGCCGCCAGCAGCCATCTTGGATTTTACTCTTTGCATGACTAAATCCTTTGGCACAGGCTACAGGTCCTTACTTTGGTCAGATCATCATGAAATTTGTCATGAATGTTGACATTGACATGTAGATGGGAATGAGTCATTTTGGGGTCATTTGGCCAAAAAACATGGCCGCTGGCAGCCATCTTTGATTTCAAAATTAAATAAATTGGCGCGGTCTACAGGTCGTACTGTTCGTCTGATTATCATGAAATTTGTCATGGATGTTAATAATGACAGGCAGATGGGAACGAGTCATTTTGGGGTAGTTTGGCCAAAAAACATGGTCGTCATGAGCATCTTGGATTTTAATCTTTGCATGACTAAATCCTTTGGCGCGGGCTACAGGTCGTAGCTTTGGTCGGATCTTCATGAAATTTGTCATGGCTGTTGACCTTGACATGTAAATGGGAACGAGTCCTTTTGGGGTCATTCGGTCAAAAGACATGGCCGCCAGCAGCCATCTTGGATTTTACTCTTTGCATGACTAAATCCTTTGGCACAGGCTACAGGTCCTAACTTTGGTCAGATCATTATGAAATTTGTCATGAATGTTGACATTGACATGTAGATGGGAATGAGTCATTTTGGGGTAATTTGGCCAAAAGCATAGCCGCTTGGCAGCCATCTTTGATTTCAAAATTAAATAGATTGGCGCAGTCTACAGGTCGTACTGTTCGTCTGATTATCATGAAATTTGTCATAGATGTTAATATTGACATGTAGATGGGAACGAGTTATTTTGGGATCGTTAGGCCAAAAAACATGGCCGTCATGAGCATCTTGGATTTTAATCTTTGCATGACTAAATCCTTTGGCGCGGGCTACAGGTCGTAGCTTTGGTCGGATCTTCATGAAATTTGTCATGGCTGTTGACCTTGACATGTAAATGGGAACGAGTCCTTTTGGGGTCATTCGGTCAAAAGACATGGCCGCCAGCAGCCATCTTGGATTTTACTCTTTGCATGACTAAATCCTTTGGCACAGGCTACAGGTCCTAACTTTGGTCAGATCATTATGAAATTTGTCATGAATGTTGACATTCACATGTAGATGGGAATGAGTCATTTTGGGGTAATTTGGCCAAAAGCATAGCCGCTGGCAGCCATCTTTGATTTCAAAATTAAATAGATTGGCGCAGTCTACAGGTCGTACTGTTCGTCTGATTATCATGAAATTTGTCATAGATGTTAATATTGACATGTAGATGGGAACGAGTTATTTTGGGATCGTTAGGCCAAAAAACATGGCCACCAGTAGCCATCTTGGATTTTACTCTTTGCATGACTATATCCTTTGGCGCGGGCTACAGGTCGTAGCTTTGGTCGGATCTTCATGAAATTTGTCATGGCTGTTGACCTTGACATGTAAATGGGAACGAGTCCATTTGGGGTCATTCGGCCAAAAGACATGGCCGCCAGCAGCCATCTTGGATTTTACTCTTTTGCATGACTAAATCCTTTGGCACAGGCTACAGGTCCTTACTTTGGTCAGATAATTATGAAATTTGTCATGAATGTTGACATTGACATGTAGATGGGAATGAGTCATTTTGGGGTCATTTGGCCAATAAACATGGCCGCTGGCAGCAGGGAAGGATCCAGGGCTCTTTTGATACCTGTTACCGGTTTGGGCGCCCAAACTCTGGTGGCCTAAATGTCCCCAAATTGCAAGTGGATAGTTTTATTAAAGCTGAATTTTCTATATTTCGAAGGAAATCTTCTATTATAATTCAACAACATGCAATGCAAATCATCAATATACAGTTGATATAGAGCCTTTATTTGCTTAATCAAGTGTCCAGTGAGAAATATTTTAACCCATTCATGACTGGGGCTTCTTGAAATTTTGCAAAAATCCTGTGCCAATGCATTCTCTTATATAAATGAGAGTCACCCATCTAAGGAGCCTCGCATATAAAAGATAATACATTGGTCTTTATCTTGACCTTGTAAGCCAGTGCATTTTCTCGGGATATGCCTTCGGCATATCATGGTCCCAAAACAGGTGTCCCCAAAAAATTCCTGGATCCATCCCTGGCTGGCAGCCATCTTTGGTTTAAAAATTAAATAAATTGGCGCGGTCTACAGGTCGTACTGTTCGTCTGATTATCATGAAATTTGTCATGGATGTTAATAATGACAGGCAGATGGGAACGAGTCATTTTGGGGTAGTTTGGCCAACAAACATGGTCGTCATGAGCATCTTGGATTTTAATCTTTGCATGACTAAATCCTTTGGCGCGGGCTACAGGTCGTAGCTTTGGTCGGATCTTCATGAAATTTGTCATGGCTGTTGACCTTGACATGTAAATGGGAACGAGTCCTTTTGGGGTTATACGGTCAAAAGACATGGCCGCCAGCAGCCATCTTGGATTTTACTCTTTGCATGACTAAATCCTTTGGCACAGGCTACAGGTCCTAACTTTGGTCAGATCATTATGAAATTTGTCATGAATGTTGACATTCACATGTAGATGGGAATGAGTCATTTTGGGGTAATTTGGCCAAAAGCATAGCCGCTGGCAGCCATCTTTGATTTCAAAATTAAATAGATTGTCGCAGTCTACATGTCGTACTGTTCGTCTGATTATCATGAAATTTGTCATAGATGTTAATATTGACATGTAGATGGGAACGAGTTATTTTGGGATCGTTAGGCCAAAAAACATGGCCACCAGTAGCCATCTTGGATTTTACTCTTTGCATGACTAAATCCTTTGGCGCGGGCTACAGGTCGTAGCTTTGGTCGGATCTTCATGAAATGTGTCATGGCTGTTGACCTTGACATGTAAATGGGAACGAGTCCTTTTGGGGTCATTCGGCCAAAAGACATGGCCGCCAGCAGCCATCTTGGATTTTACTCTTTGCATGACTAAATCCTTTGGCACAGGCTACAGGTCCTTACTTTGGTCAGATAATTATGAAATTTGTCATGAATGTTGACATTGACATGTAGATGGGGAATGAGTCATTTTGGGGTCATTTGGCTAAAAAACATGGCCGCTGGCAGCCATCTTTGATTTCAAAATTAAATAGATTGGCGCAGTCTACAGGTCGTACTGTTCGTCTGATTATCATGAAATTTGTCATGGATGTTAATAATGACAGGCAGATGGGAACGAGTCATTTTGGGGTAGTTTGGCCAAAAAACATGGCCGTCATGAGCATCTTGGATTTTAATCTTTGCATGACTAAATCCTTGGCGCGGGCTACAGGTCGTAGCTTTGGTCGGATCTTCATGAAATTTGTCATTGCTGTTGATCTTGACATGTAAATGGGAACGAGTCCTTTTGGGGTCATTCGGTCAAAAGACATGGCCGCTGGCAGCCATCTTTGATTTCAAAATTAAATAGATTGTCGCAGTCTACAGGTCGTACTGTTCGTCTGATTATCATGAAATTTGTCATAGATGTTAATATTGACATGTAGATGGGAACGAGTTATTTTGGGATCGTTAGGCCAAAAAACATGGCCACCAGTAGCCATCTTGGATTTTACTCTTTGCATGACTAAATCCTTCGGCGCGGGCTACAGGTCGTAGCTTTGGTCGGATCTTCATGAAATTTCTCATGGCTGTTGACCTTGACATGTAAATGGGAACGAGTCCTTTTGGGGTCATTCGGTCAAAAGACATGGCCGCCAGCAGCCATCTTGGATTTTACTCTTTGCATGACTAAATCCTTTGGCACAGGCTACAGGTCCAAACTTTGGTCAGATTATTATGAAATTTGTCATGAATGTTGACATTGACATGTAGATGGGAATGAGTCATTTTGGGGTAATTTGGCTAAAAAACATGGCCGCTGGCAGCCATCTTTGATTTCAAAATTAAATCGATTGGCGCGGTCTTCATGTCGTACTGTTCGTCTGATTATCATGACATTTGTCATGGATGTTAATAATGACAGGCTGATGGGAATGAGTCATTTTGGGGTAGTTCGACCAAAAAACATGGCCGTCATGAGCATCTTGGATTTTACTCTTTTCATGACTAAATCCTTCGGCACAGGCCCTAGGTCGTACCTTTGGTCAGATCATTATGATATTTGTCATGGCTATTGACATGTATAATGTAGATGGGAACGAGTCATTTTGGGGTCGTTTGACCAAAAAACATGGCCGTCAGTGGTCATCTTGGATTTCAAAATTCAATCCATTAGCACGGGCCACAGGTCGTATCTTTTGTCGGATCATTATTAGCTCAACTTACTTTGTAAGTTTGAGCTATTGCCATGGTTTGGCGTCCGTCGTCCGTGTGTGCGTGTGTCCCTCAACAATTTCCTTTGGCGCGGGCTACAGGTTGTACCTTTGGTCTGATCTTTATGAAATTTGTCACGAATGTTGACCTTGACATGTAGATGGGAACGAATGGCCGCTGGTGGCCATCTTGGATTTCAAAATTCAATCCATTGGCGCGGGCTACAGGTCGTGCTGTTCGTCTTATCATGAAATTTGTCATGGATGTTAATATTGATATGTAGATGGGAACGAGTGATTTTGGGGTCGTTCAGCCAAAAATTATGGCCGCCAGCAGCCATCTTGGATTTTACTCTTTGCATGACTAAATTCTTTGTCGCGGGCTACAGGTTGTAGCTTTGGTCAGAACTTCATGAAATTTGTCATGGATGTTAACAATGACATGTAGATGGGAACGAGTGATTTTGGGGTCGTTCGGCCAAAAAACATGGCCGCCAGCAGCCATCTTGGATTTTACTCTTTGCATGACTAAATCCTTTGGCGCGGGCTACAGGTCGTACCTTTGGTCTGATCTTTATTAAATTTATCATGAATGTTGATATTGACATGTAGATGGGAACGAGTCATTTTGGGGTCATCTGGCCAAAAAACATGGCTGTTGGCGGCTATCTTGGATTTCAAAATTCAATCCAATGGCGCGGGCTACAGGTCGTACTGTTCGTCTGATAATCATGAAATTTGTCATGGATGTTAATATTGACATGTACAAATGTAGATGGGAACGAGTGATTTTGGGGTCGTTCAGCCAAAACACATGGCCGCCAGCAGCCATCTTGGATTTTACTCTTTGCATGACTAAATTCGTTGGCGCGGGCTACAGGTTGTAGCTTTGGTCAGAACTTCATGAAATTTGTCATGGATGTTAACAATGACATGTAGATGGGAACGAGTGATTTTGGGGTCGTTCGGTCAAAAAACATGGCCGCCAGCAGCCGTCTTGGATTTTACTCTTTGCATGACTAAATCCTTTGGCGCGGGCCACAGGTCGTACCTTTGGTCTGATCTTTATGAAATTTGTTATGAATGTTGATATTGACATGTAGATGAGAATGAGTCATTTTGGGGTCATACGACCAAAAAACACGGCCACTGGCGGCCATCTTGGATTTCAAAATTCAATCCATTGGCACGGGCTACAGGTCGTACTGTTCGTCTGATCATCATGATATTTATCATGGATGTTAATATTAACATGTAGATGGGAACGAGTGTTTTTGGGGTCATTTGTCTAAAAAACATGTCCGCCAGCAGCCATATTGGATTTTACTCTTTGCATGACTAAATCCTTTGGTGCGGGCTACAGGTCGTAGCTTTGGTCGGAATTTCATGAAATTTGTCATGGATGTTAACAATGACATGTAGATGGGAAACGAGTTATTTTGGGGTCGTTCAGCCGAAAAACATGGCCGCCAGCAGCCATCTTGGATTTTACTCTTTGCATGACTAAATCCATTGGCACAGGCTACAGGTCGTACCTTTGATCAAATCATTATGAGATTTGTAAAGGCTGTAGATGGGAACAGTTCATTTTGGGGTAGTTCGGAAAAAAACATGGCTGCCATTGGCCATTTTAGAATTTACTCTTTGCATCAATAAATCCTTTGGCACACCATAATCACCACATCCCTGATCCGATCATTATGAAACCTGTCATGAATGTTGATATTGACATGTACATCTAGTCTTACTTGGACATTTCAATTAGCACCTTTCCTATTACTCCATTTACTGTCAACCATTAAATCATTCCCCTACTAAGTTGAGCTACAGTGTCATTGACACTTTCATTACATTTGTCATGGATGTTAAAATTGACATGTAGATGGGAAACGAGTAATTTTGGGGTTGTTCGGCCAAAAACATGGCCGCCAGCAGCCATCTTGGATTATACTCTTTGCATGACTAAATTCTTTGTCAAGGGCTACAAGTCGAATCTTTGGTCCAATCATCATGAGATTTGTCATGGATGTTAACAATTACATGTAGATGGGAAAAGATTCATTTTAAATTCAACCAAAAAACCAGCCATCTTGTATTTTACTCTTTACACAACTAAATCCTTTGACACGGGCTACATGTCGTATCTTTTGTCGGATCATCATGAAATTTGTGAGGGATGTTAACAATGACATGTAAATAGGAAGGAGTCTTTTTTGGGTCATTTGCCAAAAATTGCAAATTCATCGTTGATTCCATCATCTCAATATTTCATTAAAGTGAGACTTTATGTTCACACATTGATTCATTCAGGCAACATGTTCTCTATTTCTACACTGTTCATTGCATTGATCGTCTTCAATGGGGATAATCTATAATTCTATATGTATATCATCGTTAACTATTAAAGTGACATTTCTCTTCCACCCAATCGATATTGCATTAAAATGACGCTTCATATTCATTACACTTCATTCAATAATTTCTGTTTCTACATCACTTATTGCATTGATTGCCTTCAGGTAAGGTAAGCTATGTCCGACTCAAATATTAAAGTGACGCATCATATTCACTACACTTCATTCAATAATTTCTTTTTCTACATAGTTTACATGTATTGCATTGATTGCCTGCAGCTAAGGTAATCTATGTCCGACTCAAATAATACAAATATTAAAGGCATTCCATTTCCATCCATTAATTCTAAGGAAACTTCTGCTGTGATATATATATGTATATATGCATACAGGGTACTACATGTGCTACACCACTCAGATAAATGTCTGTCATCACACTAAAATACCATGTTATAACTTGAATTGATATATTCGTAATCGTATATAGTCACCAATAGCTGGGTTACTACCGTAGTACCTGACATTGCCCATCTAGCGAACTATTCAAACCCAACAGGCCTGGTTGATTTCGCTGTGGGATGATGGTTCACTTCCATCCTCAAGCTAATTATGCCATTTCATGGCATAATTTTGTTATGACGTGCAGGGGTAGATATGCTTGAGGCCCCACCACAGTTCAATTCACACCAGGTTCTCAGCTATTATTATCTTATGTTCGAACTTTACTCATATGTTTGGACTGATCATAACCATGATTGTAATGCTCGGTTTGAATAGTTCACTATATGGGCAATGTCCGTTACTACGGTGGTAACCCGGCTATTGGTGACTATATACGATTACGAATATATCAATCCAAGTTCTAGCATGGTATTTGTGTGACGACACAGACATTTATCCGAGTGGTGTAGCACATGAAGTACCCTGTACGGAACATCCTATAATTATTGTAACATTGAACTTAATGATCAACTTGGTGGTTGCTCCATTACGTGTCACGTACGATCATATTATAAAAAGAGTGCATATGGTAAGCCGATATGGGCTTATTGTGTTTTTGAAATATGTTCAATAAGAGCTTATTTTCAGGAGAACAGGCTGGATGATGATGTATACCATTTTTTTATTGTTTTTATGTGTTTCCTTCTTTTTTTTCATCCGTTCATCGTTTGAACAACATATTTCATTTATTTATAACTTAATTTATAAACTTCAGCTAACACGAGGTTACCGGTAAATGAACGAAGAGCAAGAATGTACATGCACATTTTTGCTTCTCAAAACAACGAATATTCGACAAATCAGGTAGTCCTGCAAAGTCGGAGACACTTTTCTTAATGTCCATAATTAATTATATGTCATATTATGGATCAGAGAATAAATAACGGCATTATAGCGCATTATAGTGTATATTATTATACATCATTCTGTGTATACACATAACAGGGCATCGTGTGTGCAGCAAGGTGGAACTATAAGGTGAAACTATGACAGTTTCCACCCTCGACGAAATCGCTCCTGGTTTGGTGACACTGCTCGTTTACTATGATAATGGTGGGTCGTGCTGAATTACTATGATGCTGGTAGTACAAAACGATAATGTTAAGACAAAGTACATTTTATTTCTAAAATTGTCATTTATGCGGTGTATGGGTAATCTGATCGATATGCACGAGCAAAAGGCAGTCTCTGTATGAAACATTCAAGAACGTTATGTTTATTTTTAAATATTTTAATATTGGTGGCGATGGTGTATGCAAAATGACATGAATAGACATCTCAACGATGAAACAAAAAACACGGCCATTATTAATATGTTGTACAGTAACCATGCTTTTGAACGTTTTTTACACATAGTAGCCTTTCCTCGATTTGTTCAGTTCAGCCAAATACCACGAAACAGAGTTAGAACTGAGAAACAAATATGGTGCATGTTATTAACAGCACCACTGTGCACTACCAGCATCACATACCATTACCAGGTCCACTTAACCAGGGATGTCAGTCTCAGTTCTTCGCCACATCCAGGAGTTCAATAGATCTTATGCCACCAAGTTGAATCCATAACGAAGTATATATATGTTGTACGATACATGCATCAGTTCTTTTGAATGTAAAATGAAGGCAATGCATGAGTTCCTACGCACTGTGAAGGATATGCTCCTCGATTTCTCATTCCGCCCGAGCAAAGGCCGATTCCGTTGTGAGTTTTTCCGATTGTCGACCGAGCAAATTTCAAATATACCAGCCGAAAAACTTAAAAACACAGATATAATGCATGCAGGGATGTGGCTAGATGGTCTCCGCTGGGGGGGGGGGGTCCATCTTGGGAATTCCCAACTGCACCCCCCCCCCATTGAGTCGGAATCACATCAACACAATTTTTACATAATTCCATTTGCACCCCCTCCCCTTGAGTCGGAATCGCACCAACACAACTTTTTGCATAATTCCATTTGCACCCCCCTTGTACCCCATGCTCTGGCCTAATTTCCTATATATTCATAAGCCATGCTTCTATTTTCCCAGTATGAGAACATTAAGATATTTTAACCTGAAAATTGCCCCCAAAAAAACAACTAGTGATCTAATTCCAGACAAATGCACACAGCTACCGACAACAGACCAGGAAACACCGGGCCGACCATGGTTGTTCGGCCCGGTGTGAGAAAATTTTGAAAACCATACAATAAAATCGCAAATCCTAGCATCTAGACTGGCCTCAACTGAAGCTTTCCTAGTGTTGGAAATTTCAAACCTCATGCTCCCCCTCAGGTTGGAAAATTCTTCAACTGATGACCATTTATGTCTACAAGTTTGACCAAATGTAGTAAAATATTGTTTTGCTAAACTAATTAGCAGTTTTGTATTGGCCATGTGGATGGGATAATGACACACCGGGCCGACCATGGTTCGGCACGGTGTGCGAAAATTTTGAAATCTGAACAAGAAAATCGCAAAATCCTAACATCTAGACTAGCCTCAAGCCTTCCTACTGTTGGAAATTTCAAACCCTACACCCCCACTTAGGTTGGAAAATTACCAACTGATGACAATTCCCATGACAATGTTGACCAATTGTATGACAATATTGTTTTCTTAAATTAACTAGAAGTTTTTGACTGGCCACGGATGAGGGACCAGGACACAAGCTTTCCAAGTGTTGGAAATTTCCAACCTGTCACCTCCTTAAAGTTGGAAAATTTCCAACTGATGACCATTTATGTCAAAATGTTTGACAAAAAATAGGAACATATGCAAATATTGGTCGAAAAACAATAAATTCCCCCCAATAAATTGTTTTTACCTGAAATTAGGAATTTCCATCTATTGAAAATATAGCTCTCTGCTGGGGGGGGGGGTGAGACACCCCCACACCCCCCTCTAGCCACATCCCTGAATGCATGTTTAATAACATATTATGTTAATGTTTACCTCTAGCTTCAACCGGGACATGTTCCCCTATAATTGTGTTGCCTAAAAAGCCAGCAAAATGCTGTAATCGGTGATTTATGTTTTCGCTCCGATTCCCGCCCTGTATGTTCCGTTGTCGCCCGAGTAAGTTCAATTGTCCCCCGAGCAATGCTCTTTAGATTTTAACTAGAAACATCCAGTTGTTCTAACGATAAACGTCTCCATATGACGACCCTTAGCTTTTGTCTTCAAAATGATGACGAAAGTATTAAAGGGGCATGCATTCAGACTCTTTATGCAGTACAATGTGCATATTCGGATAATGTTATCAAATGTTATCAATGTCTTCATTTGCCTGATATAAACAGTATTCATCGTTGAAAACTTTCCTACGTCAGTTTCGAGATGGAAGTCGCACATTTTACTTTGAACTGAGAGATCGATATATCGATTAGCAGGGCAAATAATCAATGATACGAGAGGATAACTATGTTTTTTGACTGAAAACGAGAATTATCGATATTTGCGTGTACACGTACCCACGAATGATATAATGTGTTCAGTCAAAAGCAGTAGGTTTCCTTTTTGTTATATGCGGTTAAACGCAATTAGAGGTTCCTTATTGATCTTATGAGCCCAATAAGATCTTCTCTTATTATGCTTAAGCTCAATTATAATTGTCCTTATTGCGCTTAAGTGCAATTAGGGACTCCTTGTTGCGCTTGACCGAAATCAGACATTATAATTATTTCACCTAAGCGCAATTACATCTCTGGCTCCTCATTCTTATTGCGCTTAAGTGCAATTAATATCTCCATCATGAGACCAACCCTCTGTGCACATATAGTAGAATCCGAATAGGCCTACGCGTGGATAGTCAACAAGTCACAAATAAACTCCACCCATTGCACTATATATGGACTACACATTTGAATTAGCGTGTATGTAATGTGGTTAATTGTGCTTAAGTGTAGAAAGGAAGATTTTGATTTCCACTTAAGCCCAATTAGCTCTTATTGCACTTAAGCGCAATACTAATATTCCTTATTGTGCCTTTAAAGTGATATTGGAGATTCCTTTCTGTGCTTAAGATCAATAAGATATGCCTTCTTGCGCTTAAACGCAATAATATATATTCGCTTAGGTGCAATTATATATTTCCTTATTGCGCTTAATCGCAATTAGATATTCCCTTATTGCGCTTAAGTGCAATTAGAGATTCCTTATTGCGCTAAAAAGGTGCATAGTCGGAATTAACGCTCGTACACTTACTATTTCCTAGGCTTCGGTGGTCAAAAATATTTGATTCCGGTCGAGGAACCCACCCATTAAAGTTCAGAGTGTTCAAATATCGATTTTTGAAATCTACTATTTTTTTTAAGACGGTCTCGGACCAAATTGCGGATGAACATGGATAACTCTAAAATCAAGTGGCTTTTTGTGTCAAATAATTGACAAACCGGCAAAATTTGTTGAACCAAATGTTGATAATTAACATGATTTTGGCAATTTTGTAATATAGTTGACTGGTTTATTTTTGGGCAATTTATCGATTCTAATAACTGGAGCAGCATTTAAAAAAACAGTGTTGTTGTTGTTGTTGGAATATGATGAAATGGGGACCATCGAATCGGATTGAGTACCTTTAAGCTCAATTATTTATTAAATGTTAATTTCTTTTTAATAAAGTACCTCAAGATATTATAGGGAAAAAAAACATCGCATCAAAATCAACACCATAGTGAGGTTGTAGTCGTAGATCTGTTTTAATATAAGATACTAATTCGTTGTACTTAGTTAATCATTATAGGACAATTTACAGTCATGTAGAACCGCCGTGGAGTCAGCAATTTGAAGCAATTAATTGGATTGCAGTAAACATTTCATCCA
Source organism: Siphonodentalium dalli (assembly GCA_032622095.1). Classification (NCBI taxonomy): domain Eukaryota; kingdom Metazoa; phylum Mollusca; class Scaphopoda; order Gadilida; family Siphonodentaliidae; genus Siphonodentalium; species Siphonodentalium dalli. The sequence continues at coordinate 103,419,922 of CP136068.1, forward strand.
TGTCAGGAATCGGTAGATATGTCCAATTTTGGTGCAGGAAATATACGTTATGCATTTTGTAACCTTTTTTTCATTTTTCTAGTTGGAGTTATTCTCTGCCAATCATTTGTAACCGTAACCAGGAAAACACGTCGCATTTTTGAAACGACTTGCAAATGTAACTTTGTAACCCGTTTTAAAGGACAGGTGAAATATTTTCATTTTTCTAGTTGGAGTTATTCTCTGCTAATCATTTGTAACCGTAACCGCGAAAACACGTCGCATTTTTGAAACGACTTCCAAATGTAACCGTAACCGGGAAAACACGCATATAGTGATTGGTATTCAATCTGAGTAACATGTGCCACGCGATGTTAGGATTTTTTAAACGACTTGCAAATGTAACCGTAACCGCGAAAACACGTCGCATTTTTGAAACGACTTGCAAATGTACGGTTTACTGGTCGCAGCTAACGTACGAGCAAACGTACAGTCGACTTTGAACAAAATCGACTTGAAAAAAAATGCACGACGTATTTGTAACCCAGTAACTGGTTACAATTGCGTCGTATTTTTTTTCTGCACCAAAATCTGCCATATATATAGGAATCGGAGCGCTGAAAATGTGCGTGTCGTGAATCTGAACACTCCGAAAACATAATCGGAACGTATGGTAGTGTTACTTTTAAGGCAATATGTCAAGCTAAAATCGCGTATTTTGATCAACTTATTTTTAAAGTAACGACGGGTTGTTTGTGGATACACGTAAGCCATTTGTTCTACAACACATTATCTTTTTCGCTTCGAAATTCACATTTGAACACCATATTTTTCTTCTCTGTGTGTGGATTTGAGTGAGCAACCCTTGTAATTTAGTTCAGCGTGCTATATATGGGACTAAAGAATAAGTAAGTGAAGTGTAGAACACCTAACATTTGAATGTGTCATCCCATGAGTTGCTCCCTCGATATACACCTATTAGTAAACATGGTCGCGAAAAATCGAGCAAAACGTTCGCGGAATCGGATCTGATACCGCTCGGAATCGGAATGTTGCTCGGGCGAAATGAGATATCGATGAGCATATCCTCCACAGTGCTACGACTTATTACAAACGCTGGAAGATAATATTGTTTTCTAGTACACTCAGGTATCAGTTCAAATTCAATACATTCATTCAAGTAGGAAACTATGTTCTTGAACACCAGGAAGTGTCGTTTCGAAAACAAATTACGTAAAATTGCACGCAACGTATCCTTTACAAGAAAACAAATCAAACATTTGCACTATTTAAGCACATTAGCTTTTAAGTTAAGCATCTAACGTAGAGAAAGAAGACATAGTAATGTTTAGAAGACTATTAGCGACCACCAGCGGGCCTCTTGGAAAATTGTTTGTAAAATTGTAAATCATATTTTTTGGCTCGGGATTTCGGTTATGGGGCCTGAGAGAATATTATTTTATTTATTTTAGAACAAAATCTACCTTGAGGTGTGGTTGCCACGGTTTCAGTTGGTGACATTGTTGGAAGGTTTCCGCCCATGTCGACAGTAGCTGGAACAACTACAAAAGACAATAATTAGCCAACTTAAACAAAGTTCTAGTGACAAGTCTGGAGTCATATCAGTCCCACGTGTTGGTTCAAACTTTGTATAATCTAACTATAATTGGGATGGGAGAATACCAATATGAATTTTAATCATCTGAAATTGGTTTGTTTATACCTTGAGTGCTGGTGAATGACGTCATATATATTTTTTTCTATATCCATCCGAGATTTTTCAAAGATCGCGGGTATGGATTTTGGAGAAATTGTCACACAACTTCCGGTTAGCAACTGTGAGGATATTGTTAAAGTGCGGATTCGACAGTGCGGATTCGACAATGGACCAACGACATGAAAATAAAAATGGTTACTTAACAACTTCCGAAGAACCGCCATGCTATTTAGGCCTATTAGTATCATTTAGACAATTTCGTTCGTCAGCTTAATGAAGAGAAGTGGAGACGTCAAGGCGCGGTTCATGACGTCATTTACGTCATTGTGGCGATGTGGGCCAGAATCCAGATAAGATTGCACAACCCATGACAAGTCTTGTCATGTGGTCTCCGCCGGGGCCACTGCATGATATTACATAAATTATTCATAGCATTATTTCGCCGATAAAAAAAGCTAATTCGAGATATAGCGTGTGTGGTTTGCTCCACTACGTGTCGCATATGATTCATATTAGGTTAGACAAAACTCAATGCTCAAACAAGTCAAGCGTGCGGCATAACCTTAAAATAACGACACCAAAGCCATGCATGCAGGTTACATCATCCTACTCAAACTTGTATACTGTTACGCCGAGTTTTGTAGTAACTGATGAGTTATGTGGTAGCTCACAAGTTCAGTGGTAACAATCGGCCAAATGTGTGGTAGCTCACGAGTTCTGTTGTAAATTTAACGAGTTATGTAGTAATTTGAGGTAACGAGTAGTAAAACAAGCTAACGAGTTATATAGTAACAAATTGTCGAGTTTTGAAGTAATATTTACCCAACAGAAGGGCCCTGTGCCAATGCATTCTCTTATATATGCGAGGCGACCTATGGCCTAACAAAAATCTGTTTTTAACACTTTTTACCATTTTTTCTTACATTCTTTAACAATTTTATAATTTTTAATGTGTTAAGCCAATGAATTCTCTTATATATGCGAGGCGACCTATGGTCGACTCGCATATATAAGAGAATGCATTGGCACAGGGCCCTCTGTTGGTTTTTACGAAAAAACGATTGGGCTTTATACAATATTATAAAGTTATTACAAAGTTATTACACAATGTTGTGTACAGTGTGTGTTGTTCTTGTACACGTCTAGGTTGTGGTGAAAAGTTATATTGGGCGAGACGCGCAGTTTTTTGCCGATAAGTTATAATATATAGAGCGTTTATCACACTTCTGCGAAACATTCAGAACTGCTGGTTTTCCGTTAACTTCGGTAGTATTTTTGCAGAGAATACATATACGGACAATATCCTTGTATTTAGTGTATAGATCGACATAATCACTATTACAATAGTATAGTTATTATGCAATGTTGTGTACGACATGTGTTTTCTTGTACGTGTGGTGAAACGTCACTCGACGCTACTCGTCTCAATATAACTTTTCACAACAACCTGGACGAGTACAGGAAAACACATACTGTACACAACATTGTATAATGACATTTTATATCCGTCCATTTTTATCCAAATGACGTTACCCGGAGTCCCGATAATTTTCAAGTAGTTATCGACCTATTTCGATACCGGGAAAAAATCAAAAGCTAATATTATTAGGCGTATGTATGGAGCGCAATCCGCCATGTGGTTTTAAGTCCCGATGTCGGTGAACGAAGGGATTCTGCTAAGACATTATCTGGCCGCCATTAATGTTGCCAAATTTACATATCCGATGTCTTAAGCAAGCATAGATTCGCCTATGCACGGCCATAAAGTTACCCTTTCATGCAACCCTGGTGCAGCATTAAGGGCATATATTCTATTAAGAGATGAATCTTAAATGCCGACCAGAACACACTTGAAAGTTAACTCTTTCATGGCGGTAGCTGCGCTGGTGCATCATTAAATATCCCGTGTCAGTGCATTCTCTTGTATATACGAGTCTCACATAGGGAGCCTCGCATATATCATTGGACACTCGCATATATAAGAGAATGTCCTGGCTTACAAAGTTAAGGTAAATATTCTATATAAGGTCAATGATTTCTCTTATATATGCGAGTCTCCATAATTATGGGAAACTCGCATATATACATGTAAGAGAACGCATTGGCACCGGGTCGTCGACTGAGTGTTAAAATGCGCCCAACACAAGCTTGGCATGACATGTGTGTGGTGACTTGCCAACAATAGTTTGAATCACAGGTTAATAAACAAATTAAATTTTCAATGAACGTTAGCTTTAACTAAGGCGGCTATTCCGTTGAAGGTTACTTTTAAGAAGCGACGGATCTGTCCAAAGATTCTCATTACAAAGAGAACAATTTCTGGGTCAATACAGAAACTAATCCCAGACTTATACCCGTTATTGCATTGGATGGCACGGGTCAAATAAAAAACACCGTATAAAGAGCGTATACATGGTAAATCATGGGTTGGTTTATTAGTGTTATTTTCCAGCCTATATTCTCGTGAACATAAGTACAATACGGTCTTATTTCATATTAAAATATTCCCATATATACGATTGTTTAATAACCAGCGTTTATGTCCCTACAGAGCGTATTTTAGTTTGAGACCTTCTGGATTGATTGCTTCTCAATTGATTCAAGCTTAAGGGGGGAATGGTTTGGCCATCATAATGCTTTAGTTTCATTGACGCATACTTACTTATTAGCCTGTCCTCGTGCACATTTCTGAGTCCAGAAAATATTCCACACAGGAGACCTACGATGAACACCAGGACACACACAACGGCACCAATGACGGTTATTTTGAAATGTGCATATCCTTGCAATCGACTCCAAAGCGACACAAGATGGCAACGACGACCAGCGTTCTCTTGTTCCATGGTAATCTTCAAGATAAACGTTAGTTGAATACTGTGATCCTTTCCATAACATTTGCTACCCACGGTCAATATATAAACACTGTATACCCCCCCCCCCCCCCGTGTCTATAATTCCTCGATTGGAACGATATTTACATAAGTAAAAGTACACTCATGGTTTAGTTATGCTTATATTAGTCGTTCCCGGGAACATTACATGACACCCCACCCCTTGGCATTGAGGATGTATGACCTTGACCAATGATGTGGGTATTTTACTAGGATATGGGGGTTTGTGTAGTGACCCCGCACCGCCCGGCACCTCGTCCATTTTACTGATAAACCACATATATGTGTGCACTGTTAGAAAATAATGTCGGTTCGACGGTTTCGGGCCGTCATAAGCGACGGTCCTATACCGTTTCATCAGTTTGACGTTTTTTTACCGTTATTTTATGTGCCCATGAAAATTGTCTAAATTAACTATTTTCGTGATTCAAAGTCATGCCGTCAAAATTCAATAGTATATTTATCGGCGAACACATTATATACGGCAATGACTCCATACAGTATGACTGAATCTGATATTTATGTATTATTAATCCGGCGTTAATTATGTGTTATGCGGGTCCGTACGAATTATCATGAGTACGGTAAGTTATTCTCATTCCTGGGTTAAGTGCCCGCTTTAGCACTCAGCTCATTTCTTCGCCATTTATCGTTGATCGTAAACTTTTGTTTTTTGGGAAACTGTTACCTTTTCGATTGTTGACAGTTGTTAAGACGGTCTGATTTTGGTTCCTTTGATAACCGGACAAGTTTCAATTCTGCGAAAACCGGCTTAATCATTGATAATTTCCACTAAATTCGATAGTAGAGATTCATGTCAATCATGGCATGATCCGGGGTCTGACTTCATTCGACTCAGTGCTGATGTTGAAATTGACAGTGTTGTGACCTAGAATCAAAACACTGGCACATTTACTGACACGAGAGGATACAGGTACAATCAACACGAGCTTCGATGTCAACAAATAGTGACGATAATAACAACAACGATTCAACGAGTAGCTTTTACTATTATAATGTTGACAATCCAGTTGACAGTGTTCTGAATCTGATTGTTCCAACGCACATGTATGTACATTTACAAGAGAGGATACACATGTACATGTACTGTACGCACCAGTGTAATTCACAAGAGCTTCAATGTCAACAACACCATAAACAATGAACTGACGCCGCGCAGTGACGGATGATCACATATCTACAATTCCAACTTTACAAATTCATCCCGTGTTCATCAATTTGCATTGAAACGTGTGGATATGAGACATTGTCATCATTCGCCATATTATCGTCAAGTTATTACGACAATCTACCGGGAGTACACTATTGGTTGGATGTTCTTATCAAACTATCTTTCGCTGACTCACTGATATTGATACTAAGTGTCGTGCTACCAGTATACAGTTTGATGCATCATGCTTTAAAATTTCATGGAAAATGTGCGATTACAGGAGAACATTGTCGCCAATTCATCGCGCACAATTATTATGGGATCTGATGTTGTCTTGAAGGTTCCAATCCCAACTAGCTGTTATTGATATACAGTAACAGTCAAAAGAAGTGGTATATTATGCTCGCTATTTTCGCGCCCAATATCGCAATAATATTGCAAGTGGAAACCCTTATAAGCATGTCGCTTGTGATATTATTGCAATATTTTGCGCTTAATATCTCAATATTTTGCGCTTATTGTTGCGACATCTTGCTCTCAAAATTGTGACATTCAAATCAAATTATTGCTTCTTCTATATTGTTTATTGTATAAATAGAGACAATGTTTTAGATACGTGTATAATTATTATACACTATATGTACACTATATGCACAGTATTTATCTAATATAAATATAATACTATCGGGTCTGTATGAAATTTAGCGCGCTTGGTATCGCAATATTTTGCGTTCAATATTGCAATAATAAGCGCGACAGATTTTTGGTATTGTTCAATAATCACGCCTTTTTTCTAAATTAAGCACGCTCAATATCGCAATAAGGGTGCGTCTAAAAATACAACTTCTTCTGACTGGTACAGTATTGTCATGATATACGGATTCACCTGTTAAAACAAAAACTGTTTTACAAGTGACTGGGCAACTTCACGCCTTACATGTTACCAAAAAGAATGCCATTAATATATTTTACTTTTATAAATTGAGTTTTAACTTTGAATCTTTGTTCTGTCTATGGCTTAAAGGGCATGCCGATTCATGTTTTAGAATGGTTGATATTAGTATTACTCATAACTGAATAGTGATGTGTTTCATTGGGTTGGCTTATCAGCTATTACAAGTATTGTTTTTTTATTTACAGCCATATGTATACAGTAGTTAGTGAACGGCGAACACATTACGGGTGCGCAGCCATTTTCCGGATTAAATTCTACGAGGCAGATAACAAGCTTGATCCTCTGCAAACTGCAAAGTTTCTTTCATAAGTATTGTCTATCACTTCATACATTGAGGATTTACATTTCAACAAAACTATAATCGTAACATAAGAACTAAGATGTATTTTTCAGTTACGAATAATACTAGTTTCGACCATTCAAAAACATAGGAATCGTACTGCCTACCGGGAAATCATATTGTCACCATGGGAACCTGGCTAATTCTATGGTAAATTAGCAAATTAAGAGCAAATAATTGGTGTTGACCCATGGAAAATACCACTGATCTGACCTCTATTAGTTACAGTCTTGATATTAATTAAACGGCGTTGAACCGTAAAAAAAATACAACGGTCTGACAGTTACTGGTTACGGTCTGCCAGTTGCTTAAACGGTTTTATACCGTGGAACATGTTACGGTCTGACCGTATGTTTAACGGTCAAAGGTTGTCAGCGATGTTGCGCGGTCTCAGACCATTAACACGACGGTCCTTTTTCTAACAGTGTGGTCCGTTCCATAACGTTTGCTGTTCAATATCCATATGTAAACACTGTACACTCTAAGAAATAATGGTTCTCTGGGGTTCTTTGAAAAACTCAAAGGTTCTCTGTAAGAAACCATAGATTCCTCGGTGTCAGAAAAGGTTCTCTGTAATCGATAGGGTTCGTCGATGTGTAACTAGTGTTCTCTTGGGTGCTGAAGGGTTCATGACCAAACAATAATGCAGTTGTTACATGTGCCATGGAGCCGAATTGAGTGATTAACATTAATAAAACATCAACCAGAGAGAAAGGAGGAGTATGTGTTCGTTCGCAGGGTTGGGGAACAGTAATGTATACTGATGCATTACATTTTCTCATGCATTGCAAAGTAGTGTGTACTGCACAATATTCTGCATTATATAATTCAGACTTTTTCGCGTAGCCTAAAGCAAATAATGTAGGCCTACTACTAACCAAAAATTGTGAGTAATCTACTAGATATTTTGAGACTTCCGTGTGTGTCCCGTATAGACTCGAAAACAGCTCGACCGATTGAGCCAAAACTATCTAAGGGTAAAAACACAGGCACTGCACTCGGACCATTAAAGTTTACGGAATATCGCGATATACACAAGAGCGAAAACATACTATATTATCATCGTACGCTATTCCACCTGGAGTGCTTATAAAGGTTCTCTAACGAACCATGTTGGGATAGATTATGGTTCCCTTAAGAACCCTGTTCTGATATATGAAAGGTTCTCTGAAGAACCCTTGTGTGATAATCGTAAAATACACACAAATATATGTTAAAGTGCAGACTAATTCACCACCTTCGTGTATTCAAGAATATGAATCGCACCAAAATTAAGCGAATTGTATATGGAATGTGTAGGTATAAGCTGCCTTGTATATATAATTCCCCAAATGCTTCAATGTTATGACAATCTATTATTTATTATAAAACACCTCAAATAGTACTGAACGTCGCGATATACACAAGAGCGCAAACATGCTACATTATCGTCGTACGCTATTCCATCTTCCAGGTTCTCTGAAGTTCTTTGTTTGTGGTAGAGTATGGTTCCCTTAAGAACCCCGTTCTGATATATGAAAGGTTATCTGAAGGACCCTCGTGTGACCCTTATGATTGTTTCCTCCGACGTACCATCTGGGATTCTTATAAAGGTTCCCTGAAGAACCATGTTCATATTATGGTTCCCCTAAGAACAGTCTTGGGGTTCTTCTGTTGAACCTTATGATATGGTTCTTCGGTAGAACCTTATGATGGGGTCCTTTGAAGCACCAAATAAGGTACTCCTATTGTGACAAGGTGAAGAATCTTTTTGGGTTCTCTGAAGGACTTCTTGTTCTAAGAGTGTACCCCCTAGGTCTTCCACGCGTCTAAAATAACTCGCTTAGAACGATAATTATATAACCATGACCTTGACACAGAATAATCCGATCACCCACATGTATTTAATAAAGAATCTACTACATGTATATCAGTGGGCATCACTATAACTATAGCATGTACCACTGTTATGCAATTTAGATCATAGCTTTGCTGTTTGCAAGTCTACTCGATACATCGAATTTTGGTATTGAAAATCTCCCAGTGGAGTGTATTGATGCTTGCAAGTCTGGTTATGTCGCATTTTTGAATTAAACGCTAACCGGCGTGGAGTTGGACTGTATGATATTGTTGGTAGTAAATTCCATGAAGGCAAAACGTTTATTATCCCCCGCAAACAAAGTTTGGTGGGGATATATGAATGGGCTCGTCTGTCCACCCGTTGGGAGTCGGAACGTCCATCCGTGAGTCGAGCAGTCCAAAATTTGGATTTTTTGTCCGTCCATGCACATATCTCAAGCAATGTTAATCGGAGGTGCAGATTAAGTAGTTCACGTTTACCGTTTTAGAGTTATCCGTCTGTGTTTATCTGGACAGCATACAGCCATGGGTTATCATATGTGAATGCAATGACGTTATTTGCATTTTCATTTTGTCTGTGTTATCAAACTTAGTTTATCAAGTTCTCGTGATTTCAGTTTGCATGATTGATAACTCAAACAGATAAGAACTGGTTTTAATAATTTTTTTAATTCATGCAGGTTTTATTGAATCACCACAGGCCAAACTAAGACTAAAACTTAAGCCACATCAGAAAATGAATAAACTTCAGCGGGAAAGCCACCTTGGCGGGGTATACTCTGGTGCAATTGTCTACCAATTCCATAGATCATATTGAAATAAACTTCTTTCAGTTTAATCAGTAATTATTCCATAAATAATTACAATATGTGAGATATAACAAATATGCAAAACAAAGTTGTGTCATCTAAAGAAGTTATATCTAGGAGATTTTACGGTGCGCTGTCCCACTACGTCTGGGTAATCAAATACATGTAGGAGTATTTATAGATACTGTCAATGCCATATATGTGTCAAGTTGGTACTTCATGCGCCTTAGATGAGCTTGACGAGATACAATCTGCTTTGCTAGGCTGTCCAAATGGGCATTCCAATTGAGGTTTGGATGGAGGTCCAGACCAAGGTACTTATGTGTGTCAACGAGATAGGTCGCCCGTTAGAGCGAGATAGAACAGTGATAATAAGAGATGTGGTTTTCTCCCACCCCTACACACTTTAGTACAGGCAGCCCGTGCGGGATAGCTGGGTGAGGCTTCCCGGTCTCACCCAACACGTGACCACAGTAGAGGCTCTTACGTCCATTTTTTGGCCCCCGTGTGCATTTTGTGAAGAAATATAGCGACTATGCTAATGATGTTGCCTGATATCTCAAGCACCAGAAAACAAATGTTAGACACCTGGGGGTCGCGACTGGGTGGATTTATGACGTGATTAAGATGGCCGCCATCCAAAATCTCAGAGTAGGCACTACGTCAGTTTGATTAATAGCTAGTAGTGAATTTATGATAGGAAATTTAATATTTCTCTACTGTTGTGATACTATTACAACAAGCTTCACTTTGACAGAAAAATTGACCAAATTAAACCAAGATGGCCGCCAAAATGGCGACCGAAATTCGGAAAATAATTTTTTTTTCACACTGGTCTCTTAAATCATTCACGGTTATTTGAAATTGGTAGCTAATAGCAACTTAATTTTAAATAAATTTTAATACCTGACCATTTGAATATAATAATATGTCCTACTTTGGTTCCTATTCCTACCAAATATCGTCAAAATATGAATTGATAAATATGCTATGAAAATTTAGCAAAAATCGATTTTGTGACTCGAGACAAGTGTTAGCCAGAAAATAGCTGAATTTGACGAAGAAAATGTGCAACAATTTTTAATATATAGCTTGCCATATAATTACAACAAACAAAAATGCATATATTCAAAATGGCAGCCTAAATGGTTCCCAAACTAGAAAAATCATTAAAATCTGTCCAATTTTATTTGAATCACTCCTAATGTGTGAGTTAATGAATACAGGCGAATATATTTACTCCATGTTGGCGAAAGAACATGGAGTTATAAAATAGTATGAATATTTTGTGAACAGTGGCTGTTTATACCCAAGATTTCAAGAGAATTATATCACGAAAATGAGACAAAATCATCAAAATGGCAACCATGGACAATTTCAGAGTTGGCATTGAGACTTAGAGGAAAATTTAGGTAGTAAAATGATTCTGTTTCGCCATCAATGATTCCATTGCATCACACTTCCTCTTGACAGTGAAATTTGGAGCTCAAAATCAAAGATGGCTCCCAAAACGGCGATCGAAATTCTAATAATTGTTGATTTTTCACACTCGCCTCTTAAATTAATCACTGCGGTTTGAAATCGGTGGGTAAGAGCAACCATATTTTTCAATAAATTCTAATATCTAATCATTCGAATACCATGACATGATACATTGAAATATATTTAAGCATATGCATCTAAATTCAAGATAGTGACTGAGATTGTTAATGCAGTACCCAAAACAGTAGCGGAATACAATGCGTTGCCATTACAGACAGCTTCCATGTTAACATGCTTTATTTATTAGTGTATACTAAGTCCATAGATAAGAATAGGATCTAATAGTTCTGGGGTTCGTCTTTTTGATATTAATATACATGTACGAAAAAACAGGGTACACTTACGTGAAACTGCGAAAAAATTTCCTTGAATAACATCTAGTTCAAATCCAATGCACTGGGTGTGTGCATCAGGGGGATTATACGGCAATAATAGCTTCGCCACAGACTACCAAACGAGAGCCTTCATATGTGCACTCTGTGTGTCTTCTGCGAAGAAGAATGCGTTGGTGGATTTTTAGCAGAAATCTGCTTATTTCATAGGAACAATAGCAACTAGAGATAAATTATATTCAGGTTCGTACAAAAACAGACAGAAACTGCCGTTGAGAACTGTAAAGCTCATGGGTTAACTCGCTGACTCCATACCAAAGACCTGCGAAAGCGTGGCTGATTTTGATTGATAGAACTTGGGTAGAAAGATAGCCTGATATGAGTTCCATTGGTATATTTGACTTCCACAGAGGAGATAGTTCTCTGGACATCACATATACTGCAAGTTCGTTCCGTGTATGTTGCACATCTAACCGGTGCAGAACTGATGCAGACATCATGTTTATATTATATACACTCATGTCATATCTGTCGCATGTGTTATCGAAGTTCTTCCATTCTTGCGTTATACGGTCTCATCAAAATGTCATACAAGAAACATGTTCACACCAATTTTGTTTTAAATGACTGCACTTCTGTAATTGTATCGGCTATCGTCAACATTCCAGATAAAACTAACAGGATATATATTCCCGCACAGTTCGATTTTGGATGTAGAGGCGATTGAACTCACCGACATGTTGAGATACATGTATTATTGGGTGGAAAGTTTGTAGTGTTCCTTTCAGATGTTTTATAGAGGAACATTTGCTATCACACTGCAATGAATTCATGTCTGCAGAAAACACAGGTCGTTAAACGTTGAAAAGCTTACTTTCCTGAGCATAAGTTGAAGTCAATTTCAGTTGTGGACTCTTCAAATAGCTAGAAATCCACAATCTTCTCTCAATTCAAGCATCACTTTTTTGTCTATCACCTTTTTCGGAGTATCTATATATCCCCACGCTTTCAGTTTGTAACTGGCCTTCTTGTCGGATCCGACTATTATGGTTGCACGGGTTGCCAGCAAATTATATACACTGCATGTTTTCGATGGACAATTAAAGAATTTCATACGATATTGCGGGGTTTCTGTGAATCTGAGATCTTTACTTTCTGTGGACGAACAGTCGTTGTATAATGCTATTGAACGTCCCCATTTGGACGTTTTGCAAGAAATCTTAATAAACGTTCCATTAAATGGTCTTGATTACCCGTCACTGTACCCAGTTGCTTCGATGCCCCATCAAATGGCATGGACCAAAGGTGAGATTATAGTGTTTCGATGAGGTATTTCATATCCAGCCATTAGGCAATTTGCTTTTCACGTTATTTTCCGTTGACAACCAGGAAGAAGTTAAGGAGCCGTTATTGTCACTTGCTGCACCCGGCGTGGAGAATGCCAGATAGTGATGTTTTTGTTATATTCTAAAATAAACTGACCAACAAACAGTACATCGCTTATGCGCACAGTGAAGTGAATCTGCAATGTATCTGCTATGAAGTCAGCGGCCATATTGGTATTTATATCATAAATCTGTATTATGGACTCGTCATGCCACAACCGAAGCAAACATGCTATAACATCTCTGATATGCAATTTGAGATTGTTCTGGAGCGCTCTGCTGTTAGCCTGTGGGATGTTTTAATTCAACGGCAGTTGCTGGTGCGTGTTGGTTGTAGATAGTCTCTCATCACTGCGACCATCTATTTGACGAAGTAACAAGAGTGGTACATGTGCTGACTCACGTGTTGAGGAGTGTGACAACGTCTCAACTATTCAAACGAAGTTTGTGTGACGAAACACGCAGATATGCCAAAACAAGTAAATAAAAATTCCATCTACCATTAATGTATTTTATACAAAACTGTATCATAATTAGATGAAATAAGTGCTTTGCACGAAATAGTGCTTTGCACTAAATTATGTAAGGCCCGTGCGTCGCTGGTATTTGTAAGGTGAGCAATTATATATCCAGGTGGCAGTATGATAGCAATACAGTCGTCGGCTTCGATAAAGTCAAGCTCCGCAATATTCTAAATGTTTGTGGCCGGACAAATCCAACGTGACCAACTATTCACCAAGAATAGACAACGAATACATCAGATCTCTCCCAAATTAAATAATATAGCCGTAATGTTGGATTTCTCTCTGTATTATAACTGCAGGGATTCTTTTTAAAACTATGACCACTTTAGTTTATTTTATTCTGCCTATTTATGTCCAAGGTTAATCTAGAACCTTGAGAAGCAAGTTGTTTTGGTGAGATTACATAGCGCATTATTTAATTTGCATTTTTCATAGTATGGACAACAATTAGAGCCAAATTACAACATATGTTTTCATAGATGTCATAACTGATAACAAAAAAGTTCTTGCCACAGTAAACAAATAACCGAAAATGGTGTAAGGGGCATGTGTGCCAATCAACACATTTCCATATTTCGATCGCCATTTTGACAGCCATCTTGGGTTTTTTAAATCAATTGTGTTCTTTCAAAAGGTAAATTGGTGCAATTTCATCATTGATGAAGAAATATTTTACCTTTTCTGTATTCAATTTTCTTCCTCACTCAGTGCCCATTCTGCAATTGTTTGTGGCTGCCATGATGATGATTTGATCTAATTTTCGTGGTATCGTTCTGTTGAACTATCAGCTATAAACAGCTATGGTTCACCAACTGTACAAAGTATACCATAAGTTCATGGTCGCCCGCGAAGAGGGGGCACACATGTCGACATATATTCACATTTCCCCAACACATGAGTGATATCAATGAACATTTGACAGATTGTGTTATTTCTCCATTTTGGCAGCCATCTTGGCCGCCATTTTAAACGAAGATGCATTATTTTCAGTGTAATTATATGGCAATTCACATATTTAAAACAGATTTATATTATCTTCATCAAATTCAGTGATTTTCTGTTTAACAGTTGGCTAGAATCACAGAATTGAGTTTTGGTTAACTTTCATAGCACAATTTTGAATTCACATTTTAAAGATAGTTGGCAGGAATGAGATCCGAAACATGACCTATTATGTTGTCGAAATGGTTGGATACTAGAATTTATTCAAATTCAGGTCGCTATTAGCTACAAATTTCAAACATTAGTTAATGTTTCAAGAGGAAAGTGTAAAGAATCATAAATTTCGGTCGCCATTTTGGTGGCAATCTTGGTTTAATGGCCACTTTTTCTATCAAGCGGGAGTATTATGTATTAGTTTCACATCAGGGATGAGATATTTATTTATTTTTTATCATAAATTCACTAGAAGCTAATAATTAAACTGACTTAGTGCATACTTGATGACGTCATAAATCCACCCAGTCGCGACACCAGGTGTCTCACATTTGTTTTCTTTTCTGGTGCTTGAGATATCAAGCAACGTCACTGCCATAGTCGCTATATTTCTTCACCAAATGCACACGGGAGTACATAAGAGCCAGCTATCTCACCATAACCACTTGACTGCTTTACCTATTTAATTAAGAGCCGGAACTAATATAATAATCCGTCATCATGTTTTGTGTCAACTAAAACAATGGCGACCAACCAGTTACGCTTCACGTTTCAAGTAAATAAATACGGACTAATTCGTGGACGCCAATGGAGATAAGCCTCCAACATGTTATTCACGAAGAACCTTCAACATAACCTCACCTGTAGTCACAGAGTTGCATAATATGCAATATAAATGACTAATTTGCAAACATATTCCATTAAACGGAAGGGCCCAAGCGAAACTGACACCACTTGCACATTTAGTAACAGGTAAACAGTAGCCGCTTCACAAATGACGAACGAAATAGTTCCACATTCGAACAGTTGTCATCGTTGCAATAAATCGTCGAACGCGTCTAACTATCATTTTGTCTGTCATATATACACATTTTTTTCCTTTTCTAGTGGTACAGATATGGACATTTCCCATGACAAACACGTTTAGTCCCGTTGTTTATACTTCATATCAATACGCGCGTTTCTCGGAATCTATGCAGGTGCAACGATGTGGCAAATTCATGTCGATTTCACAAGACCATGTCGATTTCACTCTAACGGATTAACGCTGCGCGCACGGGTAACGCGCTATGTTTTTTTTACAGTATATACATTTTGGTATATACCGACATCATCCCAGATAATCAACGAATATCGCATCAGATTTATCCCCAGATATACCGTTACGAAGCTACTGGAAGTTAAAAACAAAAAATCCGAATGAGGCTCTTGGATTGGGAGAAAAATGATCCATCATGACCAGGGATGTGGGCATGGAAATTCTCACCCTCGGGGCCAGATATTTCCATCCCACACCCCAGGTCATGATGGGTAATATTAGTCTCACCCAAGACGTGACCAACTGTCTCACCCTACCCACTTGACTTCTGTGCCTATTTAATTGAGAGCCGGAACTAATTTAACAATCCGTCATCATGTTTTGTGGGAACTAAAACAATGGCGACCAACAAGCTACGCTTCACGTTTCAAGTAAATAAATTCGGACGAATTCGTTGACGCTAATACAAATGGAGATAAGCCTCAAACATGTTAATCCCGAAGAACCTTCAACATAACCTCACTTGCAGACGCAGAGTTGCACAACATGCAAAAAAATGACTAATTGTGCGAACACATTCCATCAAACAGAAGGCACCAAGCGAAACTGGCATTACTTGCACATTTCCTAACAAGTAAACAATATGCGCTTCACAAATAAAGAACGAAATTGATCCACATTCGAACAATTGTTATCATTAATTGTAATAAATCGTCGAACATGTCTAACTAACATTTGTGACTATTCATGTCATTTTCACAAGACCATGTCTATTTCACTCTAATGTGTTAACACTGCGCGCACGGGTTTTTACAGTTTTTACAGTATATACCTTTGGTATATACCGAAATCATTCCAGATAATCACGAATATCGTATCAGATTTTCCCAAGATGTACCGTTACGAAGCTACTGGAATGTGACAAAGATTGGTATAAAACAAAACAAATCGGAACGAGGCACTTGAGTTGGGAAAAAAATTTATCCATCATGACCTGGGATGTGGGCATTTTAAAATCTCACCCTCGGGCGGGGCCAGATATTTGGCCCCTCGGTGAGATTTTTCCATCACACACCCCAGGTCATGATGGATAATATTAATCTCGTGCTGACACTCTAACTCTGAAATATGATACACGGGAACGTACCTGGAACTCTTACAAAACTCCCCTCAAATTGATGACCTGGTGTTACAAGTGCAGCTACACGTATTGAAGGTTGACGTATCAATGACGAGCGTTTTATTTTGATGGACTGGAAGAGATTGTCCTACTGGGATAATATTCTGATCAAAGTGCATTTATGATAACATCCTATATGTTAAGCGGATTTCAAGTGAGTGCATAATCTGCTCTCTTGTATATAAAGCGGTAGATGTGTACCCAACAATCCGCATGACTGGTGCACGGCAACGTTGTGCCACATAATGTCCGACACGGCTATAGTCCGGGAGCTAATAGGGGTACCCTTGCACCCCCCCTGGGACTTAACTTCACCCCACTCATTTTGTTCCTTATTATTATGTCCTTCAACTTTTAAGCAATGTTAACAAGAACAAAAAGTGGCCGTGTAGACTCCAGACAAGATGGCGTCAATCATGGCTGCCGTTTTTCAGACCAGACCCTAAGTCAGTTTTATGCAAATTATAGCGGGAAAATCTTGTAAAATGTATACAAATGTATATATTTTCGTGAATCTGAGACATAATGACACTTTTTTGGGCCAAAATTTAAACTCACCACCCAAGATGCCGCCGGAAGTTGAAAAAATAAAAAAATTTCACAAATATCTCCTAGATCAATTCATGCTGTTTGGAACTGGTTGAGTAATGCAACTTTATTTTGTGTTGTGTATATTAACTGATCATTGGAGCAACGAAATATACAATTATTGGGGTCCTAACCCCTTCCGATCCCTCAAAAATTCGATTTTATAGAATGCGGTATAAAATTTCACAAAAAATAACAATTGGGATTCTAGTCATATTTCAACAAGAAATGAACAGAACTTTGTAATGTAAGTGAGGCATATCATTAACTATTAATATTCCAAATCACTGGAACCAAAATTCTTACTTTGGCTCAAAATGGCTGCCAATAAGGCCGCCAAAATATGGAAAATGGTAAATATTACACCAGCGTGTCCTGCAATCGCTTACAAGTTGTGGTTGGTGTATAAAATTGGCTATTCTGCATTCTATACATTGAATCCGAACACGTCTGATGCACCATGGTTAATTCTTACTATTGTCACCCCTGACATCGTCAAACATATTGGACTTTTCTCTCAAAAACTTGACAAAAATATTGGCAAAAATTAACTGTTCAGGTTTGGACCATTTTTTCAGGTAAAATATAACTATCTTTGGATTGAAAGGTGTTTATTGTTTTGGTCTATCTTAAATGTGTCTCACTACAGTGTTTATAGACTAAATTGCTCAAGATGGCTTCCAAAATGGCAACCAAATTTGTAGAATGTTAATTTTTTACATATATCCCGAACATTCTCTGCATTATCCGAAAAGGTAGCATATTGTGACTCACTTGGTTATTATACATGTTAGTTAATTAACTGACAACTATATGTTCTATTCTGGTTGTCTCAGTTCCGTATGGGGCATGACAAATTCATTTTAAAGTATGCAATTTTGCCGAGAACCTCTTTTGTAATTTTGGCCACATTTATTGAAAGGAAATGGGCAGAACTCTGATACAGAACTGAGATGGACCATAATCTTTGGCTATTCTAGTCCATTATTATAAAATGTCAACAGGATACAGTGTGGATGCAAATATCATAGACAGGGAGTTACTCTATGATCATATGTGAGGTGAATAGGTATACAGGGAGTTATTGTATGTCATGACTGATGTGAGTAGGTATACAATGATTGACTATATGGTTATGAGTGGGTTGTCCATGGTAAGATGCATCTAGGTATACAGGGCGAGGTCATGGTCAGGTGTGAGGTCAATCGGTATGTATGGAGTGACTCTATGGTGTATGATTGTGTATATTCAGTACGGATGCAACCGGTGTACCTGTATGGTCATTGGTGTGGTGTGTGGATATAGCTACATGGTCATCCATGTGTTGATTGTGTATATATGGAGTGACTGTAAGGTCATGGGTGGTATGTGCATGTGCTGTCTGTATGATCATGGGTGGGGTGTGTGGAAAATAGGGAGTGATTTTATTGTTACGAGTAATGTGTACAGGTATACATGGAATGACCGTACGGTCATGATTGAATATGAATACCCGGATTAAGCTGGGTGGACATTATCGAGGGTGTGGGTATATAGGGATTGTCCGTGTGGTAATGGTGGGATGTATATTTATATATCTCGTGGATGTATTATCATTTGTGGGTGTATAAGGCTTAGCTGTATTATCATGGATGGCGTGTATGATTATGCAGTGAATTGCTGAATTGTCATGTGTGAGGTGTATATGCAAGTATGGAGTGTTTGAGTGGTCGTGTGTGCGGTTTTTTGTATATCTGGAAGGGATGAATGGCCATTAGTGAGGTTTACATGTTTACCTGGAGTGAATCTATAGTCTAGGGTGGGCTGATTATGTATATCGAGTGGTTATATGACTATGTGCGTCGAATAGGTATACAACTAGTGACTGTATTGTTAATGGTGAGATGAGTACATGTAGGTATACAAGTAGTGACTGTATGGTCACAAATGTAATGAACATCTATACAGGGGGTGACTAAATGATCATGTGTCAGGCGTATACCTGGTGTTCCTGTTTGGTGACTCGTGGCGGTATGGTCATGTGTAGGTTATACCAGCATACACACGTGTTGCTTTATGGTCATGGGCGAGGGATATGAGTATATAGCGAGTGGTATATGGACATGGATGAGGTGCATATGCATACATGGAGTGACTATACTGACATGGATGGGGTGTATTAGTATATCTTGAGTGGCTATTCGGCTATGGTGTGACAAATAGGGATACAGGGAGTGACATGTCCAATGTTGAGGTGAATATGTATACAAGGATTGGCCATGCTCATGTATGAATGTTTTGAATAGGTACACACGGGTGACTATATGGCCATAGGTCAGGTGAAGGAGTATACCAGGTGACATGGGTGAGGGTATGTGTATGAAGCGAGTGGCTATATGGCCATTGGTGAGGTGCATATGGATACCGGAATGACTTTATGGTGTTGATGTAGATATTGATTGTCTATTTGACCATGCGTTTGGAGAATAGGTATACAGGGGGTGACCTTATGGCCAATGGTGAGATGAATGGGTATACAAGGAGTGACTATATGGTTATGGGTCATGTTTAGGAGTATACGCGGTGTGCCTGCATTGTGACGCATGGCTGTATGGTCACCCGTGGTCATGGGTCAGGTGTACATGTATACATGTATACAGCTTAACGTCCCCCATCTACATAAACATCATCAAGATGGAGAACTCTCTGACATGACCTCTCTATAATTGATTAACATACCCTTGAGTTATTGTGGAAAGCGATAGCCACCCAAGATACACATGTACAACCCACCCATTACCCAAGTCACTCCATATGTACATACACACCACACAAATGCCAACATAGTAACTCACTTTATACACGTACACCTGGTCATGCAACCATACTTGGTTATACCCGTACATACCACAAATGACGATACAGCCACGAGTCACCATGCATGAACACCAGGTATACACCTACACCCGACACATGACAGAAAAGTCACTCTATGTATACATATTCACTACATTCACGATCATACAGTCACTCATTGTATACATATTCACCTCACCATGGACCATACAGCCACTACATGTATACCTATTCGCCATACACATGACCATATAGTCAATCCAGGTATACATATGCACAATACCAATGGTGAGCCCTTCCAGATATACCAATACCCGCGCATACGACCACTCATAAGTTCCATACTTGCCACTCATAAGTTATATACACGCCATCCATGATCATACATCTACTCCCCATACACCACCAATGATAACACATCCACAACATATATAAATATATGTCCCACCGTCACCAACAGGGGACTCCCTATATACCCACACATCATTCATGACGATACAATAACTCCCTGTATACATATTATCCTCATATATGACCATAGAGTAACTCCGTGGCTGCCATCTTGGCTTCCACCCTGTATCCAGTTGATAAATTTGTATCATAGTGGGCCTGAATACCCACATATCATGATGGTTCATCTCAGTTCCGTCTCAAAGTTCTGCCCATTTCCTTTCAATAATATGGCCAGAATCACAAAAGAGGTTCTCCGCAAAATTCCATACTGCAACATTAAAATGAATTTGTCATGCCCCATACGGAACTGGGACAAATATAATAGAACGTATTTGTCAGTTAATTAACTAATACGTAAAATAACCAAGTGAGTCACAATTTGCTATCTTTTTCGGATAACGCAGAGAATAATGTTCGGGATATGTTTACTTTTAACTTTTTACAAATTTGGTTGCCATTTTGGAAGCCATCTTGAGCATTTTAGTCTTTAAACACCACCGTGTGACACACTTAAGATAGACCAAAACAATAAACACCTTTGATACCAAAGATAGTAGCATTTTACTTGAACAAATGGTCGAACCCTGAAAAGTGATTTTTTGCCGATATTTATGTCAAGTTTGTGAGAGAAACATCCCATATTTCTGGTGATGTCAGTGGTGACAATAGTAAAAATGATCCATGGTGCATCAGAGATGTTAGTATGCAATGTATAGAATACAGATTAGCCAATTGTATACATCAACCACAACTTGTAAGCGATTGCAGGACACCCTGGGGCAATATTTACCATTTTCCATATTTTGGCGGCCATTTTCGCAGCCATTTTTAGCCAAGGTAAGAGTTTTGGTCCCAGAGAGTTGGAATATTCATAGGTAATGATATGCCTCACTTACATTACAATGTTCTTTTCATTTCTTTTTGAAATATGACTATAGAATCCCAATTGTGATTTTTTGTAAAATTTTGTACCGCGTTCTGTAAAATCGAATATTTGAGGGATCAGAAGGGGCTAGTACCCCATTAGTTGCACATTTAATTGCTCCAATGATCAGTTAATATACACAACACTAAATAAAGTCATATTACTCAACCAGTTCCAAACAGCATGAATTGATCGAGAAGATATTTGTGAAAAAATGTCATATTTTCAACTTCCGGCGGCTATTTTGGCGGCCATATTGGATGATGAGTTTCAATTTTGGCCCAAAAAAGTGTCATTATGTCTTAGCTTCACGAAAATATATACATTTGTATACATTTTACAAGATTTTCCCGCTATAATTTGCATAAAACTGACCTAGGGTCTCGTCTGAAAAACGGCAGCCATGATGGACGCCATCTTGTCTGGAGTCTACACGGCCACTTTTTTTTCTTGTTAACATTGCTTAAAAGTTGAAGGACATAATAAGGAACAAAATAAATGGGGTGAAGTTAAGTCCCAAGGGGGGTGCAAGGGTACCCCTATTAGCTCCCGGACTACTATACTTGGATAGTCATATTAAGGTTAAGAAAGTTGATCAATATAAATTTGCGCATTTCTTTCAAATTCAGCACCCGTCAAAGTTCCAAGATTTCGAAGTTTAAATTCAATAAAGGTTTACTCACACATGAGATGAATCATAATTTAGCAATGTCAAGCATTAATAAGGCGCATATAATAAAAAGAACACCTACAATTTTTGTTTGAATACATGAAACATCTCATTCGTGTCTGGAAAGAAATATCGAATTTTTACTCGCCGTTTATAGCCGCTCGTGAAAATTCGAGATCTCTTTCCAGACACGAACGAGATATTTCAGTATACAAAAATGCAGGTATTCTCTATTTACTGCTTAATCACACCTCTACCCATATCACTACTTGATTCATGGACCACACATATACAAGAAAACTAAGATGCATGCATCAGGTCGGCCGTGAACTATCTACCATAGAATTGTTGTAGCTATCGATTATACATTTTGGAACACCTGTCTGTATGTATGTGTGTATGCATGAATGCATGTGTGTATGTGTTATAGACTCTAACACTGCTCGACTGATCCGACTCGGATTTGGTATTTAACGTGTCAACTTGACCTCGCTCATAGGCATGTTTCTGGACCTTGACCGATCCGACTAAAAATTTGTGTGTAGGACTACTTCGATCCCGGGAGCAATATTGACGGGTCCAATTTCACGTGGGACCATGTTCTCGAACGTGCTGATGTAGGCATGTTTCTGGACTATTTGGACGGGTCAAATCTTGATCCCGACCTGACTTTGACATTCAAAAAGATCAATTCAAGGTCAAATCTGGTAAAACGAAGTATTTCAACGAAATATAATACCTACTGTTACTTTTGTCCCAGGAGTGTTTCGGGTGGGTCAAATTATGACCCTGACCTGATCTTGACATTCAAAATTGTCAATTCAAGGTCAAATCGGGTAAAGCCGGGCGGATTTCGACGGGTACTTTTGTCGTGACTTTTGTCCGGGAGTGTTTTGGGCGGGTCAAATCGTGACCCGACATGACGTTCACTTTAAAATGGTCAATTCAAGGTTAAATCGCGCAATTCTCCGAAAATCAGAGGGGAACATCCCGGACGAAGTAGGGTCCACCAGCTACTATTATATATTTCTAGATTTAGTTACAAACTAAATACCTGTATATTGTACAAAGAAATGTTTGACAAATATATCTGTATCAATATTACCATACGGGTCATTAAAATAGATACGACGAAACAAATTTTGAAGGGTGCATGGTATCGGGTAAATTTTTATATTTCAAATGATGACAGGAATGCGGAAAGTTGAAGTACGTACGTAATACTGGCTATCCGAATGAAGAGATATACATGTATATAAAAACCAAAATAGAAGATGACTGCTGGCGACAATGTTTTCCAAAAAAATTCAAAGCATTCGATAGCTCCCATCTAGTTGTCAGCCCGAAGATCAATATAAAGTGTGGTGACTATCAGATGAGGGATATGACTGTACAGTTGCTAAACAATTCAGTCACGCAAAAGAGGATCAAACAGTAAGATACCAAATTGCTGCCTGTGGTAATGTTTTTTAACGAAATTCGGGAAAATTAGATTACTCTCCCCCTGGTTATCCAGAAGATCATTGTGGAATCTGGTGACGATCGGACAAGGGGTGTCGTCTGTAGGATCAACCAAATTATTTAGCCATAAAAATAGTAAAATTCAAGATCACCGCTGGCAGTGATGTCTTCACAAGGACAGCTTGAGAACAAAACATGGCTCACATCTAGCGGTGACCCAAACTATCCACATGAGAAAAAGTTCTCCAATAAAAGCTGGCTGCAGGGTGCGCCAATTGATTCAAATTCGAAAGTTAACAGGGTGTACTGCTTGTGGCCATGTTTTCCCCGCAAATTTGATAGACTGATGGACAAAACCACTGAATCCGTTGAATCAATATACATGTATACATGGATTAATGTATATGCATTGTTATACACAGTACTGGTATATAAAGGTACTGAAAATAACAATATTACTAGTATACACAAAATAAACCATATATCATGGCTATGGGTTCTAATATCCGAATATGACAGCTGATAACTTGGTGTGAATTGAAGAGTGGTGGTGTCTCACGCATATCTAACCCTCCATGTTAGAAACATGCCATTAAATGTCATAAGTATAATCTAGCTTGAGGACAGAAGTTATCCATAAAAACCCCCCTTAATTCAACCAGGTCCTCGCGCGATGTATGGTCGATCACATGATGATCTAGGGGGGATTAGAATTGTTGTATAAAAACAGCACTGCATGTAAATATAAAATAAAATAGTGCTACATCTTATTACAGATTATTGCCATATATAATCAGTGACTATACAGACAGTCTGACAAAATAAAGTTTCAGTGACACTCTATCCGAAGAGGGGAATAATTCCATCTGTTACAGTCAATGGAGCAATTATGAATCTGGAAAGGTGAAATTTCTAAGTAATACTAGATATCGACATGACGCGATAACATATAACGTAAATGCAATATGGCCGCTGGCGACCATTTTTTCCTATAAAATTAAAAAAATATTTGATAGCTCTCATCTGATAGATGAATATCAAGATAAATTTGAAGTTTAGTGATGATCGGATGAGTGAAGTGGACTGTGCTAAACGGTTTAGTAATGCTTAAAAAGATTTTTACCTTAATATTTTTATGTTCACTTTATAAACTTCACTGAGTCATCTTTGTCATGTATTGAGTTTGATATCTTTTGTTAACAGTTTATAAATCATGTATGTCTCATGTTTGTTATTTTAATTTATGTGTTTATTATCATTAAATAAAGTTGAATTCCTTAAAAAGATTCTTACCTCAATGTTTTTATGTTCACTTTATAAACTCCACTGAGTCATCTTTGTCATGTATTGAATGTGATATCTTTTGTTAACAGTTCATAAATTATGTATGTCTCGTGTTCGTTATTATATTATATACACTTTATAGTGTGTTTCAGAACGAAAACAAAATGAATAAAATCAACAAATTTGTAAATTTAAAAACAATTCAAACGTTGTTGTATTCCATGTCCCAGCCCGGACATATACACCAAATTTCAATAATATTCATTGAGAAACAACGGACCAAACGCCATATAACACCCCGTATGCATCTTTTATTCCGAGTTGGCCTTTTATTCCGAGTTGGCACGCGCCGATTGGGCGAGTTAGCCCTGGGGCGAGTACGCCGATTCCGACACCTTTTCTATTTGCAGCAGGTTAAGTTTACGCGTAGTTTAATTTCCAAAGTTCCCCAATTGGTATCGTAAATAGAGCGACCTTATTTGACAGAGAATGCATCTGTTATTGATTATAAAGTTGCTATACATTAAAAACGACAATTCACATGCTCGTTCAAGCGCAGTAGTCTATTTTCCCCATGTTAAAGGACATCCACAAATACTAAATAGCGCTAACTTACTGCCGAATGTTTTACACGACAACTGTTAACATATTTGGGCTGAATTCATCTGACGCGGTATTATTCCTCAAAATAAACAACAAAACCATCGTTCCTTGAAATGTAGTTTGGGCTAACATTTACATAAATCCTCCACATCATTATTCCGACACACACGTCAGATGAAAAACTCACATGAAGTAACCGGCCAAATTGGCCGAAATAATGTCGATAAATTAAGATAAGTTTAGTTGGCAAATCATCCTTATAAGGACAGTATGCATCATAGTGTCAGTATATGGAACAATGTTGCCACTTGTCATGCTGATTGCACCGCTTTATATTCGAAGCTGACCCCTTGGGTACATTGTGTATTGAACAGTATAATAAATGATAGTAATATAAGGTAAAGCTGAATGTGCATTGGATCATCTGGTCTGTATCTATTCATTGATTTATGATTCGATGCTCATCGCGTGCGGAGAATAATCTTCGGGTCATATGACAAATTGAAGTACATGTATTTGAAATATTGCTGGATAAGATTTTGACAAGCTGTTCCGTTTGAGTCATGCTTTCAAAGTCTAAGGTTTATGAATAAAAGATACACAACCTTTGTTACACTGCCGTCGGCGGTTGTGTGTGGCGTCCTTTTTCAATAGCTAATTTATGATTACTTATTCGTAGTCTAGTGAAAACTATTGTATTTTCTATTGATGTTGTGTGAAGAAGATACGGTTTATTTCGTATTAAGTTTGAACAGTCGGTATGTTCGTAACTGGCTCAATTCCCTCTCGTTTTATCTCAGATAGTTATTATTGCACAATGAAGTCGGCTCCCAAAACATGAGCATGGGTATGACTATTGACTACAACAGCGGGACCAATCCCGACGTGTATTGATTGTCAAACTCCTCATTAGATATTCAGACACACACTGAATAAGAGATTGCAATTCCCCTAACCTTCATGCTTACTCAGTTCCATATTCGGTGCTCTACGTAAATCGAGGCAATCAACTACTCTGATACTCGGATCGATCTGATTCCGTTGTATATACAGCTTGCATATTACTTACGACACATTAAATGACTTCGTGTATACATATGTATTACTTCGGTTAACTACACCCACATTCCACAGCAATTACTTCAGTCACTCGGTGTGGAAATAGGTGCTCTAGAGTACTTAAATTCACGCAATAAATCGCATAATAATCATGGTATAAATAGAACTCACCCAGACAGGCCGATTTTAAACGTTATCGATTTTGGGATGCTTCATTGAATCTGATCAAATTTTCATTCTTTCGCCATGTGTACATGGGTTTAATGAATTATATAGAAGTAAAACAAAAAGTATCAACAAGAGCAGAATGTGGACATGACATTCACTGGATACGTATTCAAATGTATAATGGACATGTGACAAATCGAGATATAATATATATATAGAGAAAGAGAGAAAGAGAGATAGAGATTGTCCATTGTTAATTGTGCACATATAACATGTATATTGAAATTAAAGTAAGACATGGCTTCTATAAAAATATATATTTAGGTCACCAGGCCTTTCGATGTGTTTCAAGAATCTCATCAGGTGACATCTTGAATTAATCAATTGTGATGTAACTTCCGGAGTTACCAAGTCACATCACGATCGAGGTAACGTCGCATCCCGTTTAATTTGGGCTTGAGTTTGGCTTTCAATCTACCCTGAATTGCCAGACGTTTTATGACCCTCACCTCCCTCATGTTATAGAGTGGGAAGAATTTAAATCGTGCTCTCCCACATATATCGACGTATCGACTGAGGGGGATTTGTCTATTTTGGGGATGTGTGATTTGTTCTCTGTGGATAGTCATTCGTTGATCAGTGGTCGTCCCGGTGTGACCACACGTCAACGAATGACTACCCACAGAGAACAAATCACACATCCCCAATATCAGTAGATGTTCGACATTATTTCTGTGGTCATTGAACATTGAGGAGAACGGATAGGTTTCGGTTTACTACACACAAATTCCATATCAATTAGTTAAGAAACTCGGCGTGGAGATAGGTACAATTTTGCAAGGTATTTTCAGAATTTGTCAAGGAGGTAATAGTCACATGATGCAAATGACTCATAACATGAGCAAGTTAATGACACACAATCATATCAATTGTTATAAGAAGCTAATCAAACAAGTATTTTGGATGTATAGCCAGTGCTATACATATATATCATAAAAGTGTGTCATTTCCACTGGTAGGGTATGGCCATTTGGAGGTTAATAGCACTGACACTTTGACAAATTTAAGAAAATGATTCAGTACTTTGAAGAGAGCATATCCTAGGTCACCAAATATGGAGTCAATGACAACACATCACCAGAAGTTCTCTCATTGAAAGAATTGTGTACAGTCTTCCATAGCTGATCCAAGTTTGCAACACCATACCCCAAAAAACGGTGTGAAAATGGGGCCTGAACATGACTTGTGGTGGAAAATTATGCTGTTTTGATGAAAAATCTGATAAAGGTGTGGGGTTCAGTAAATTGTGTGTAATAAATAATTAGTGATTTTGTTTTTGAACAATTTTTTTCCATTGAGGGGTAATTCTAAAGAAATGTGGGGAGTTACAATTATTCCGTGAAAAAGCGCGCTATCGCTTTAGGTTATACTGGTGTAAAAACGGTTCGGAGTGACATCTAGCGGATGTGGGAGGAATATATAGGAGATAATAAAATAGACACTGGGCACTGATCGGTCAATAGCCTTGTGTACTTTTTACTTTAAAAAATTATCACACCTCTTCCCTATGATTTCCCATATGTGAAATAGCCATTGGCACAGGAATAACCCTTTGTAGTGAAGTTTGAATTTTGTGGTGTTATCTACAATATGACATTATTTTTAGTGCGGTTCTGACACTAGTTAAGAAAACACAATATTTAAATGCGAATTCCTTGCTAGATGGACATGATTTTTTGTATTAAAGGTTTCCGCAATTTGTCAAGGTATTTTCAGAAATTGTCGGGGTGATAATAGTCACATGATGATGCAAATGACCCATGACATGAGCAAGTTAATGACACACATATCAGTTGTTATAAGAAGCTAATCAAACTATTTTGGATTGTATAGCCATCGTTAAACATATATATGTCATAATAGTGTGTCATTTCCACTGGCGAGTATGTCCATTTGAAGGTTAATAGCACTAAAACTTGGACACATTTAAGAAAATGCTTCAGTACTGTGAAGAGAGCATATATTTGTTCAACTAATTCAATATACACACATATGCAGTTATCTTTTGTCACCCTTGCAGACTTGAAAATGTCATATTTTAGTTTGCCATGTGCTGGTAAAGCCATATGCTTGATGCTCAGCTGATTAGATCTGGACTCAATGACCTCACATCACCAGAAGTTCTCTCATTGAAATAACATTGTACGGTCTTCCATAGCTGATCCAAGTTTGTAACAACAGACCCGAAACACTGTGTGAAAATGGGGCCTGAACATGACTTCTGGTGGAAAATTATGCTTTTTTTTATGAATAATGTGTTAAATTGGGTGGGGTTAAATTGTGTGTAATAAATAAAGAACCACAGGAGTGATTTTGTTTTTGAACATATATTTTCCATTGAGTGGTAATTCTGAAGAAATGTAGGGAGTTACAATTATTCCCTGAAAAAGCACGCTATCGCATTAGGTTACACTGGTGTAAATACACTTCGGAGTGTCATCTAGCGGATGCGGGAGGAGAATAAAATAGAAGGGAATAAAATAGACACTGGGCCCTGATTGGTCAATAACCTTGTGTGCTTTTTACTTCATCATTACACCCCTTCCCTATGATTTCCCATAGGCAAAATAACCATTGGCACAGGAATTAACCCTTTGTAGTGAAGTATGAATTTTGTGGTCTAAATTATGACATTATTTTTAGTGCAGTTCTGACAATAGTTACGAAAACACTAGATTTAAAGGGGAATTCCCTGCTAGATGGACATCAATATTTTTGCATTAAAAGTTTCCGATTTAAAGAACCTTTTGGTATACACTAAAACGTTTGCACTTAGGCCTATGAAAAACATTTACAACAGTGTAACATTGTATGTGATATCAAATTCTCACCAGCGCCATATACACATAAAGAATGTTTTCTATTCCGTCATTAGACAGACAGTTTTCGTTCATCACGTACGGCTTCTCGCACGATGAGGGGTACCACGAGGGGCCACCTTTGTTGGCTGCGCATCCCCAGGGATCCACGTCAAGTGTGTGGAATCTACTTCCGGTTTGCAGTGTGTTGTTGCAGCGTGACGTACGTGTGACGTCGGTGAAATGTATTGTATAGCCGTTGCTGGCGTCATCCATTGTGAAGTTGTGGTATATGTCTTTCTCAAATGAATTTCTCATCGCCCAATTGAAACCAACAGTGACTCTGACAATCAGCTCGTAGCGACGATCTGCTGACGATGTAATTCTATGAACTAGTTCGTTGCCTTGCCAACCGCCGATGCCGTCAGCCTGATCTGACCAATTTCCAGATTTCACTAACTCTAATGCTGGTGTATGATAAGCGCCATAGACCCCGAGCATCCCATTCCAGCAAAACAATCTGACGGGTTCCGTGTCGTTTCCCATGTAGACGTAAGACCATCCTCCATTCAGGAAATCTGAACAATCTGTACAGAGACAATAATATCGGAACAAATTATTGAGTACTCATCATGTACACCGCACAGAGCGGTCAATACGATTTTTTTTTTCGATTTGCTTATTTTGTGAAATTATTCTAACAGTTCGTGTCTCGTAAGAGGCAATCAATATCTTAAATGGACATGGCTGAATCGAGCTTCCAAATGTTATATCGGTAATTTGGAAGGAGGTATAAGATAGGCTGCCACATATACGAAATACTGATATACTGGCTCCATATGCTGTGACAAAACTGCATGTCCAGGGTCACAGGCATTATCCAGTTGATTAATTTTTTTCCCCACATAAGTGAAGCAAACGCTCTTTAGTTCTACCATAAAACACCAAACGCTCTGCTCTGTTCGATGCCGCGCGCATGGCTGTTGTTTGTTTGCGACCCACACACCGTGTTCAAATTTGTATTATTTGTGAATCGAGTGCGTCTTTATGTGATTTATAATGCTCGTAGAAAAGTAGGTCAAGTGATTATCGACCTATTTATATAGCGGGAAAAATTGAAAGTCGAATAGTATTAGTTGTATGTTAGAGCTCAAACCGCCATGTGGCTTTAAATTAATTGTGTTTGGTGTTAACAACAGTAACTCTTGAAAATAACTTGCAGGTCTTGCCCGGAATTATGCAAAGCGTGCGCACACGTCTTAATATCGGACGGATATCATTTGGCAAATCATCAGAGGAATGAACACAGTCATAGCAGAACCAGACGCTGCCAATGCACTTACCCTTTGGAGGATGCTGACAACGGTCTCCTTGGAAACCTTCGCCGCACAAGCAGTGGGTACTGTTACATAGATGTGTGTACATACAGTCACACTCCTGCAAACGAAGAACTATACTATTCATTGTTCAGTCAGAGATGTGTGCATATCCTATCGACTTGTCATATTAAAGCCCGGATTTGCCCAACATGTTTGTTTCGATGTGGTGTTCTATCCGGTCGTATTGGGTAAACGTACATTAACATATTCACCTAAGTTATATCAACCCAAAATACCATTTAATTTCCGAAAGAAATTGCTAATGGACAAAGAGATATTTTTATACTAAACGGACATGACTTCTAATTGTGTCTACATAGTTTGTAAGGTGTACGGTATGTTGACCCGAAATATTGATATACCGGCTTTATGCTGAAAATACTTGACTATTTTCATTTGTTTGCACACAAGTGAAAGAAACGCTCGTTATTTTTACCATATCAGGAATAGACAAGCACGGAACGCTCTGTCTTGTTCCATGGCGTGAATATTGCTGCTGTTTGTTTTTGGATCCTATCACCGTATTCAAGGATGTATTTTGTATGACTTCAATGTGTCTTACTGTGACATATACTGCCCGTAGAAATCACAGGGGCCTGTAACGCGTTCCACTGCCCGCCCCCTCATTGTGCTGCTCATATACGCCGCTTCTATATATACGAGCCTGCTTCGCGTTAATGGGAGTATAATAAGGACAAGGGGAACTGTGGGTATTCCCCGTTTTACCATCGCTCGGGTATCGGACAAATTTAGCCCATTTATCTGAGTAATGCTATCCATATAGCCACGGGTGTGTCGGCGAATGATCCCTCTTTCAATCAATACCACAAGCGCCCCTCGTTGCCATATATATCCATAGCATTTGACAATTTGTTTACCACCAAATATTGTCTCCCGAGAGCGTACATTTTCGGATTGCCGAACGAGCTGTGCCCCGAATAAATTAATATGATTGTCACTCAATAGGCAAAGTCATGACAACAAAGGCAGAAATTACTTTAGGTGTACGCACTGAACAGTCAGTTAGGCAGTCGCGTAAACGCAGAAATGGTAAAAATAAACCCTGGTTCAACGAAGCGTGCCGAAATGCACGACAATCTTATCGGAGGGCTTCTCGCGCTCACAAATTACGCCGTGACTCCACCTCAGATAGAGATATGAAACATGCGTCTCGCGCTTATAAAAGCGAAATGGATAAATCAATTGGAGCACACAGAGATATGATTACTCGCGAAATGTCAGCTTTACAACACAGTAGCCCACGTGATTTCTGGAAGAAAATTAGGGGCGGAAATTATCAACGAGTTGATGCCACCCTCGATAATTTAACAAATTATTTTCAGAACATCAATGCGACTAAACACGATGGCGACCCATTAATAGAAAGGGATATAACTGAACTATTTAAAGTAGACGCGAATCCTGACCTGAACCGACCGATCACCGAAGAGGAAATAAGACAAGCTATAACGGGTCTCAAAATAACAAATCAAGCGGCCATGATCTTATTTTCAATGACTACATAAAAGCATATTCTGATGTTTTCATTGACATATATTGCAAATTGTTTAACATAATATTAAACACAGGGATAATACCGGCATACTGGGTGATAGGTACTATCGTACCTCTTTACAAAACTCAACCGACCCCAGTAATTATAGGCCGATCACCCTTCTGAGTTGTTTTTGGTAAACTGTTTACTAAGATCTTATCCAATCGTTTGGGACAATTCACTGATGATTTTGACATTATCTCAGAAAGTCAGTCCGGTTTCAGGAAAAATTATTCGACTACCGACAACATTTTCATTTTAAATCTATTATTTGAGATAAGTAGAAAATTGAACAAGAAATTATTGTGCGCGTTCATTGACTTCCAAAAATCATTCGACGTGGTGTGGAGGCAAGGACTTTGGATGAAAATTTTGAAATCTGGGATCAATGGAAAAATATTCACGGTGATTACCAACATGTATAATCATATAAAATCCTGTGTTCAAGCAGATGGACGTACATCCATCTATTTCCCCTGGCATGCTGGTGTCAGACAAGAGAGAACCTATCTCCCCTATTATTCACACTGTAAATAAACGATTTACAAGAATATTTACTCGATAACGACGTAGTGGGCTTAAAAACAATAGATCTAGAAATAGAGAATCGACTCAACTGTTATGTAAAAATATTCATGATTCTAAACCCCAAAAGTATTACAACAACAATTGGATCTCTTTGAAAAATATTGCAATAAATGGAAATTAACAGTGAATATCGAGAAAACAAAAATTATCAACCCATCGAAGACCAGTCTTCCAAAAAAGACAAAATTTCTGTTCAAAGGTAGAAGAATCGAAACAGTAAAGAAATTTAATTATCTTGGAATAATATTTTGCCAATCTGGATCATTCACGACGGCAGAAAAGGCTCTGGCAGAAAAGCCACCAAAGCCATGTACTCAGTTCTCTCGATCAAAACCCAACTTGATTTGTTCGACCTGCACGTTATGCCAATTTTATTATATGGTTGCGAGATTTGGGGTTTTGGTAACAATGATATCTTGGGAAAAGTTCATCGAAAATTTATGAAGCATATTCTTAATCTCATGCCATCTACTCCCAACTTTATGCTGTATGGGGAATGTGGGAGGCTACAAATTGACGTCTATATAAACACGAGAATAATAAAATATTGGTGTAAAATAATCAACAGTGCGGAGGTAAGATATCCCAGAATACTTCTGAAATTAGCACAGACTATATTTGATATCAACGCTAATAACTTCCCTTTGTTACACAGAATCCATGATTTATTAGAACACTGTAACCAATTACATGCATGGCACATGGAGCGCATACCGGATACTGGTCAACTCGTTTCGTATATAAAGTGTAGTTTAATTTCACAATTCACAGATAACTGGGAATCTGATATGAACAACTCCAGTCGTGGTAAGATATACCAAATCTTTAAGCATGGCTTATCTTTTGAAAGGTATCTAACGTTGAACGTAGTAAACCGGATTACATTATGTAAATTTAGAACCAGTAATCACCATTTACCGATTGAAACAGGACGATGGCTAAACCTGAACAAACTGACTAACTATGTCCACTCTGCAACTCCAGAAAGATTGGAGATGAATTTCATTATCTTCTCGAACGCGAGAAACTGTCACCCGATCGACGGCGATTACTATCAAAATTCACGAACAGAAAACATAATACTATCACAATGAGTGAAATACTTAACCAGAACAATTCAACAGACATACGGAAATTGTGCGATTTTAGTAAAATAATCAATCGTGAACTTATAGTAAATTACTCTGCATTCATAAGAAGCTAA
Organism: Siphonodentalium dalli; assembly: GCA_032622095.1. NCBI lineage: Eukaryota > Metazoa > Mollusca > Scaphopoda > Gadilida > Siphonodentaliidae > Siphonodentalium > Siphonodentalium dalli. The sequence continues at coordinate 103,454,410 of CP136068.1, forward strand.
TAAGAAATAACGTGCACAAACGACTAAACCAAAGTGGATACATACTCTTAATTATATTACCTCCCTGGTAATATAATTGAGGACATCTACGCACTTTGGGTTGACCAATCATATGACACTATAGTATATAGCGTCAACGGAAATCACCTATGGCAAACAGGTATATTATTTATATTGTAAATACTGTTTATATATTATAATGTATATCACTTGAATATGTGTTATGTAAGCCATGTACATACATGTATTATATGTTATCTTAATTCCTACATGTATGTAATATGGTCGAAAAGATTAAACAAATTGAATTGTTCCTACTCAGAGAACAATGGCCGATGTGTTCGTCTAAATTTTCACCCCCATACAGCTTACTATAATTAAAAATAGCTCAAACGATCAACTAAGCATCTAGCGCTCAGTGATTTCTTGTCGGCTAATATTTTATTTACTCATACAAATCAATACATCGTCAGTAAACAACTTTTATAGAGGAGAAATATGTCGATAATTATTTTTTTTTTTCATTTTTTTTTCACCATTCACACAGCTCCTCATTTTAATAATCATTACGACCTGACCTTTCCATGACTGCCATAGTAGAAACAGCCAATCGGCGCTCAGTATTATAATCCAGGCCAGGTCGCAATATATATTAAAATGAGGAGCTGTGTGAATGGTAAAAAAAATAGAATTATCGACAGATTTCGCTTCCACAAAAAATGTTCACTGACGATGTGTTGATTTGTATGAGTATATAAATTTTTAACTTATCGACCAGTGTTCTCTGGGTAGGATTAATTCGAAAATGTACGCTCTACGGAGACAATATTCGGTGGTAAAAAAATTATCAAATTCTATGGATATATTTGATAACGAGGGGAGCTTGTGGTATTGATTGAAAGAGGAATCCTTCGCCGACACACCCGTGGCTATATCGATAGCATTACTCGGATAAATGGGCTAAATGTGTCCGATTCCGGAGTGATGGTAAAACGGGAAATACTCAGTTCCCCATGTCCTTATTATACTACCATTAACGTGAAGCAGGCACGTATACAGAAGCGGCGTATTTGGGCAGCGCAAGGTGGGGGCCAGCGGAGCGCGTTACAGGCCCCGGTGGTAGAAATGTAGCTCACGTGTTTATCGACTTATATCGATAAAATGAAAAGTCGAGTTAACACGTCACTGCCGATGCCCATTCAATTGCATGCAACAAGTACGAGATAACTCGTAGTCGGCAGGTAACGTGATAACCATTTGTATACAAAAGCATCATTGGTGAGTATTTCTCCCATGTTCAGATAATAATTAATCCATTTAGTATGGAAAGGGTTAACAGAGAGTACATGCATAATTAGAGAGAACAATTGGATTAGAGGGACAGAATGAATATACAACAGAGCGTGTTACTCTAAACAGCAAAAATAGTCAAGGAGTGTATGTTTCATTCACTTTTCAGTCTGTCTCCAAAGTTTATTTGAGATCTTCTGGAGAAACAAGGTACACACGCTTACGGGGAAATAATGGTTTATGCATCCTACTGATTAAGCTCCCCGGATAAGTAGTCCTGCTAATGTGCAATGATGTTGGTGATCCAGCTGAATTGATGTGATGCTGGTATGACAAAACGATGCAGTTAAGAAAACTTGACTGTTATGTCATCTAAAGTTGTCATTTGAGCGGTACAGGGCCTCTATGAGCGATTCTAGCAAAATTCAGGAAACATACGAAACATCTGAAACATACGACAACCAATCCATTTAAAATGTTATAATATATAATGGTGGCGCTTTTTGTTTGCAAAATGACAATGATTGGCATCTCAATGTTCAGATAATAAGTTCACAAACGTACTGAACATTTCCCACAAATTAGGAAGAATCCATATGTAATTGCATTATCTATTTCACAGGTTGCCGCCTGCTTATATATCCTGATTTATTGATTGACTGATTGATTGATGGTTTAACGTCGTTTTAGCCGCTAGGCCATATCACGACCACTATCAGTATCATGTATCAAAACAGATCGGAGGGAAGCAACTGTCCAGACAAATCAGTGGCTTAGATTAAAACAATGAGCTATGCACAAATAAAATAAAAATTCGGACCGAGCGCAGGGTCGAGTCTTTTGGACCACTTTTTCAAACTGGACCCAAACAATTTTCGGACCAAAATATTTCGCCCAGCTGGCCACTTACGAATTTGGGGTCATTTGCCATAATTTTCAATATTTTGTGAATAAGGAATATGGAATACGTAACGCAATTCGCGTTGCTAAATAAACCAAATTACCCATTCTGCACATCGAATTGTGTAAAACTAAAGTGGCCTTTCACATTTGATTTGATGTATACTATTTGATGAGTCGCACATGAATCTGTATTAATGCGCCAAGCTGACGGGCGTAGGGTGAGACAGACGAATGTCATCTTTTACCAAACTGACAGCTTCAGTCCACAACTACTGTTTGGTATGGTGCCTCGTAGTTTTAATCGTTTGCCGTAAAAGCATTCTATATACTATGCAGCGGCCAAACGCCAAAAGTGGTCAGGTACACAATACCAACGGCGTAGAACAAATTGAATCCAAATTTATTTAAATGAGAAATGTATTTTGTTCACGATAATGATAGTGAACAACGGTGTGACAAATTAGTGCCCGGGTAAGCCTGCGTAGGCGATGGGCAGTATAATACAAGAAAACTAAGATGCATGCATCAGGTCGGCCGTGAACTATCTACCATAGAATTGTTGTAGCTATCGATTATACATTTTGAAACACCTGTCTGTATGTATGTATGTATGTGTGTATGCGTGAATGCATGTGTGTATGTGTTATAGACTCTAACACTGCTCGAATTTGGTATTTAACGTGTCAACTTGACCTCGCTCATAGGCATGTTTCTGGACCTTGACCGATCCGACTAAAAATTTGTGTGTAGGACTACTTCGATCCCGGGAGCAATATGGACGGGTCCAATTTCACGTGGGACCATGTTCTCGAACGTGCTGATATAGGCATGTTTCTGGACCAATTGAACAATAGTTTGGCCAGACGCTGTATATACTGGGTACTGTCCAGATGGAGGCGATCACAAAAAAAATCCCTAACTAGCCCGAACGAAGTCGAGTACATCAGCTAGTTTAATATATATTTTGGACATTTGTCTGTCTGTTTGTCTGTTAGCTATGGCCGGGAAAACTGCCGGACAGATTTGACGAAATTTGATAGCTAGGGGAAATTATTTCCAGGGAGTATTTTGGACGGTCAAATCTTGATCCCGACCTGACTTTGACATTCAAAAAGATCAATTCAAGGTCAAATCTGGTAAAACGGAAGTATTTCAACGAAATCTGATACCTACTGTTACTTTTGTCCCAGGAGTGTTTCGGGTGGGTCAAATCATGACCCTGACCTGATCTTGACATTCAAAATTGTCAATTCAAGGTCAAATCGGGTATAAAGCCGGGCGGATTTCGACGGGTACTTTTGTCGTGACTTTTGTCCGGGGAGTGTTTTGGACGGGTCAAATCGTGACCCCGACATGACCTTCACCTTTAAAATAGTCAATTCAAGGTAAAATCGCGCATTTCTCCGAAAATCAGAGGGGAACATCCCGGACGAAGTGGGGTCCACGAGCTACTATTATATATTTCTAGATTTAGTTACAAACTAAATACCTGTATATTGTACAAAGAAATGTTTGACAAATATATCTGTATCAATATTACCATACGGGTCATTAAAATAGATACGACGAAACAAATTTTGAAGGGTGCATGTATCAGGTAAATTTTTATATTTCAAATGATGACAGGAATGCAGAAAGTTGAAGTACCTACGTAATACTGGCTATCCGCATGAAGAGATATACATGTATATAAAAACCAGATGAGGGATATGTCTGTACAGTTGCTAAACAATTCAGTCATGCAAAAGAGGATCAAAGAGTAAGATACCAAATTGCTGCCTGTGGTAATGTTTTTTAACGAAATTCGGGAAAATTAGATTACTCTCACCCTGGTTATCCAGAAGATAATTGTGGAATCTGATGACGATCGGACAAGGGGTCTCGTCTGTAGGATCAACCAAATTATTTAGCCATAAAAATAGTAAAATTGAAGATCACCGCTGGCAGTGATGTCTTCACAAGGACAGTTTGAGAACAAAATATGGCTCACATCTAGCGGTGACCCAAAATATCCACATAAGAAAAAGTTCTCCAATAAAAGCTGGCTGCAGGGTGCGCCAATTGATTCAAATTCGAAATTTAGCAGGGTGTACTGCTTGTGGCCATGTTTTCCCCGCAAATTTGATAGACTGATGGACAAAACCACTGAATCCGTTGAATCAATATACATGTATACATGGATTAATTTATATGCATTGTTATACACAGTACTGGTATATAAAGGTACTGAAAATAACTATATTACTAGTATACACAAAATAAACCATATATCATGGCTATGGGTTCTAATATCCGAACATGACAGCTGAGAACTTGGTGTGAATTAAAGAGTGGTGGTTTCTCAAGCATATCTAACCCTCCACGTTAGAAACATGCCATTAAATGTCATAAGTATAATCTAGCTTGAGGACAGAAGTGATCCATAAAACCCCCTTAATTCAACCAGGTCCTCGCGCGATGTATGATCGATCACATGATGATCTAGGGGGATTAGAATTGATGTATAAAAACTGCACTGCATGTAAATATAAAATAAAATAGTGCTACATCTTATTACAGATTATTGCCATATATAATCAGTGACTATACAGACAGTCTGACAAAATAAAGTTTCAGTGACACTCTATCCGAAGAGGGGAATAATTTCATCTGTTACAGTCAATGGAGCAATTATGAATCTGGAAAGGTGAAATTTCTAAGTAATACTATAGATATCGACAAGACGCGATAACATATAACGTAAATGCAATATGGCCGCTGGCGACCATTTTTTCCTATGAAATTAAAAAAATATTTGATAGCTCTCATCTGATAGATCAATATCAAGATAAATATGAAGTTTGGTGATGATCGGATGAGTGAAGTGGACTGTGGTCTGTGCTAAACGGTTTAGTAATGCTTAAAAAGATTCTTACCTTAATATTTTTATGTTCACTTTATAAACTTCACTGAGTCATCTTTGTCATGTATTGAGTTTGATATCTTTTGTTAACAGTTTATAAATCATGTATGTCTCATGTTTGTTATTTTAATTTATGTGTTTATTATCATTAAATAAAGTTGCATTCCTTAAAAAGATTCTTACTTCAATGTTTTTATGTTCACTTTATAAACTCCACTGAGTCATCTTTGTCATGTATTGAATTTGATATCTTTTGTTAACAGTTTATAAATTATGTATGTCTCGTGTTCGTTATTATATTATATACACTTTATAGTGTGTTTTCAGAACGAAAACAAATTGAATAAAATCAACAAATTTGTAAATTTAAAATCAATTCAAACGTTGTTGTATTCCATGTCCCAGCCCGGACATATACACCAAATTTCAATAATATTCATTGAGAAACAACGGACCAAACGCTATATAACACCCGTATACATCTTTTATTCCGTATCGGATTCGGGTACATGTTATAGTAGGTACCGAATTGACACACGTCGACTGGGCGAGTTGGCCCTGGGGCGATTAGGCCGATTCCGGCACATTCTAGAATTTACCGTATGTATCCGTTTACGCGTAGTTTACTTTAGAAAGTTCCGCAATTAATACCGTAAATAGAGCGACCTTATTTGACAGAGAATGCCTCTGTTATTGATTATCAAGTTGCTGTACATTAAAAACGACAAATTCACATGCTCGTTCAAGCGCAGTTAGTCTATTTTCCCCATGTTAAAGTACATCCACAAATACTAAATAACGCTAACCTACTGCCGAATGTTTGACACGACAACTGTTAACATATTTGGGCTGAATTCATCTGACGCGGTATTATTCCTCAAAATAAACAACAAAACCATCGTTACTTGGAAATGTAGTTTGGGCTAACATTTACATAAATCCTCCAGATCAATTATCCGACACACACGTCAGATGAAAAAGTCACATGAAGTAACCGGCCAAATTGGCCGAAATGATGCAGTATGGTAGTAGGATACATACAAATCATGTGTTGTGAAAAATGACTTGCTGTGTCGTCCGCCGGTGGATTTATTAACCCTTTAAATGCCGATATTGACTAAAAGGGAGAGCCCGGGCCGACCCAGATATCCGATCACACTATATATCGACGACTAATTGTAGCCAGACACCTATTAAACGTAAATGGAGAAGTTTGAATCGCCGTCTCGACCACGGTCTGCATGGTTCATCTACCCATTAAATGACGATATGGGACAGAAGAGCAAGGGCGAGCCCGTGCAAACCCGGGCGGTCCCACGGACAGTATGCTTTATGGTTGTAGGATACACATTAAGCATATATTGTGAAAATTGACTTGCCGTGTCAATCGGTCATCCACCGGCGGTATAATATATGATTTATGATGCCTTGTGGTAGTATAATGCATATGTTGTGAAAACTTACTTGCTGTGTCATCCAACGTCGGTGTTATTGTCCAATTTAATGCCGATATTGGCTCAAAGAAACCGGGATATCCCGAGTGTAATCTGCTAATATCAACCTGATTTATTATTTGATCTAGAGTTTAAAGTCCACGATCCCCGTGCTAACATATGTTTCAGATTGCTGACACATTTACGATATTGACCCATCGAGGGCTACATTAAACAGCGACGAGATGGGGACGGTTCATTATTCCGAAGGTCCGCTATTATAAATATATATAACATTTGATGGTCATAACGTATATAAATTTGATACTTTCCATTACGTCAGTCACCTAGACGGTATATTTTATTCTGATTTATAATTTGATCTTCAATGCATTCATACACTTTTCAGAACTGAGGATCTGTATTCCATGTCCTGGCAGTCTTGTATCATATCACTTCCAGATTTACCATCCTCGAAAAATCATAACTAATATCGATGAAGAATTTGCTTTAAAGTTGTATTTAGTGTTTTGATATCCATGCACCAGACTCTTTATCAGTGTCCGTTTGTACAAAGTTGGTCCTTTGTTCCGTCGTCGTCGTTCGTGCTCAAACTATCGATGAATGCTACTTGTCGTACTGTTTGGTGTTGTTATAAGATGACAGCAATTCAATAACATCTTTTATAGACTCATCAGTGTATATTGCACACAAGTTGTATGACCTTCGGTGAAGCCTTTATCAAGTGAAATGACACCAGGTGTTATTTACTAGAAAGTGTGTACAATGCACGACTATTCTGGTCGAAGTTACTGTCTGTGTGGTCTTGATTGATTCCTCAGTGAGGAATAATGGAATATCCCATAAGCAATTTTCAAGAAATTCGCCCACAGAAAGAGTAGATACAAACACATAACCTTGAGTGGTTTTTGTGCCACATTCTTGGACACCAATTTCGATCGTCGCTGCAACTATCTATCCACCCAACAAGCAACATCTATATAACTAATCAAAAATATCATTTTTTCCATATTTTTGGGAGTGTTTTCGACTTAGAAAATTTGGAACATTTTTGCCTTTTGGATGAGATTGGGTACCTTCATGGTGTAATCAACTCCTCCTACAGTTTTAAATGTAGAGATTTGAAACTCTGGGATATTGTTCCTAACATGTTGGTGATTTGCAACATCTATATAGCTAATACAAAAATATATTTTTTTTCGCGTTTGCATGCGTTTGTTCATCGGGTTGTTTTGTCCAAGAAATTTTGCCAAGAAATTTTGCGGTGGTTTGCAACATCTATATACTGTATAACATTGTTGCAAATAGTATCCTTCTAACAAATCCAATCATGAAGTTTACCACTCGAGTCGGGGGACATGTGGTCTGCGACCTTTTATTTCAATTAAAGAAACTGCTGAATGGTCCTGTTTGCAGTGTTTATGGATACTGATTGCAGTGGTTGCATTCTATGAAATGGTAATGACTGCAACGTTTAGTGGAAATTTTATTAGTACAATGTGTTATGACTATATTATTGGTTTAAACATAATTATTGCAACACACGTTACAAGGGATTGTGACACAAGTTATAGCAACTCAATGCAGCCCCTTTTCCAACAATATGTAAACAACTGTTTACTCCAGTAAAGCCCTTTAAATTGACAGAACACCACCAGACAGTATCATTAAAAGTTTGGAAGAAACAATCGAAACTATCATATTATTTCCATGAAATATCAACAATACACTAATATGATATTTTGCAATGCAAATACGTCTTTAATGTGTCTCATTTTGTCGCATACTTGTGGGTTTCATATTTTTTTGGATACAGTATCATTCGTGAAACAATGCGAAATGTTTAATATGCTAAAACATAAACCTCACGTGACACTGATTAGATCGCTGTTTTTACCAGGAATTTATTGAAATATGGGGAAAAGTCTCCCTTCAATGGACGCGATGCATTCAAATTGGCTAGATGTGAAAATTTATTGCGGTTTTATTAACCCTTTATATGCCAATATTGGCTAAAAGAACCAGGGAGAGCCCGGGCACCCACAGAGAACGGATCAAACTATAAATCGATGACTACTGGTAGCGAGACACTTAATAAAAGTAAACTGTGAAGATTGACTCGTCATCTCGTTCACGGCCGGGTTCATTTGTCCCTTAAATTACATTGGCCATAAAAGCACGCGAGAGCCTGGGTAACCCGGGCGGATCCATGCGGACAGTATAATATATGGTGCCTTGTAGTAGTTGTGAACAATTACTTGTTGCGTGATCCAACGCCAGTGTTAATGACCCATTTAATGCCGATACTGGCTAAAAGAACCCGGGAGAGCCCGAGCGTAATCTGCGAATATCAGCTCGATTTATTATTTGAACTAGAGTTTCAGTACACCATCCCCGTGCTAAAATATGTTTCAGATTATTGACCAATTTACGAAATTGACCCACCGAGAGCTGAATTTAACAGCGACGAAAGTAGTCCTATGTATACCGGTTTTGGTATATAGTCAGATATCGCTCATATTACTCCCAGTGTCAGAAACAGCGTGTCGCACATGACAGCTGTTCTTGTGATATAACCAACCATCGAATGTTTTCATCTCTTGATATGACTAGAATAGTCCTTTCTTGTTATTTTGATATAAACCTTAGGACCGAGTGTTCTACATGTAAATCGCAATTTATCGGACAATTTACTCTAACAACTTGCAGGATATTTCATTGCGAAAAATAACTATCATTGTTCACATTACAAGAGGATGTCAACAAACACATTAAGCCGAGCCTAGCTATGCTCATTAAAATCAGCGTCATGACTCGGAACTCGCTTCAACCTTCATGACTTGTTGTGGCATCCAGGTCTTTGATATTCAGCGAAAAGTCGCTTGCATGCTGTTGAGGCAAGAAGTATTCCAGAGTACACCACTGACGTTCTATCAAATTTGGCGAAATTTATTAGCTAGATCGTCAATAGCCTACTACAATAATAACATATATTGGATATATCTGTGTGTATACTATACTATAGGTATAACACCATATTACTATGGGTATAACAACAGTCTACAAAAGATAAAAACACGTTCTACTATAGGTATTCATGCATAACTTCCGACGCATTTCTCAATGGAAAGTGATCTACCTACTTTATAGTTGGGGTTGTTTATAGGAAGGTATAAAGGATGGCCAATTCCTGACCGAGTGGTTACTACTATTATAAAATGGGTTGCGGGGCTCGTTTCTGAAAATCGTTTGAAAAATTGTGATTCCTCTACCGCTAACATTTTAACACGGGGATCGTGGACTTGAAACTCTAAATCAAATAACAAATCGAGTTGATATTCGTCGATTACGCTCGGGTCCACCGAGCTCTCCGGGGTTCTTTTAAACAATATCGGCATTAAAGGTGTTAATTAAACCGGCGCTGGACAACACAGTAAGTCATTTTTCACAAGATACATACATCCTACTACCACAAGGTATCTTATTATACTGTCTGCATGGCCGCCATTAGTCATCAATAATTTGTGTGGTCGGGCTTCTGTGTCAGCACGGGTTCTTTTACAATATCGGCATTTAAAGTCTTTATAATATCGTCATTTAAGGGGTTAATGAACCCGGCCGTGAACAAGATGACCAATATCGGCATTAAAGGGGTTAATAAAACCGGTGATGGGTGACACGGCATGCAAATGTTCATAGCATGTGCATCCTACTACCATCTTAAGGCAATAAGGCATCATGTTATACTGTCTACGGGTCCATGGGGCCGCCCGGGCTTGCCCGAGCTCTCTCGTTGTCGTCTAACCTATACCGTCATTAAAGTGTTAATGAACCCCGCCATGAACGAGCTGGCGAGTCAACCTTCACAGTTTACGTGTTTTGGGTGTCTCGCTACCATTACTCATCAATATATATTGCGATCTGTTATTTTGGTCCGCCCGGGCTCTTTTAACCAATATCGGCATTTAAAGGACTAATAACACCGGCGGTATGTATGTATCCCACTACCATAATGCATCATATTATGATGTCCGCGGGACCATGGGGCTGCCCGGGCTATCATGTGCTCTCCTGAGCCATTTAAGGGGTCAATGAAGCCTGCCGTGAACGAGATGGTGGGTCAATTTTCACAGTATACCCTTGTTAAGTGACTCACTACCACTAGTCATCATTATATAATGTGATCGGGTCTCTGTGTCTGCATTGGCTCTCTCGGGTTCTGCTAGTCAATAACGGCATTTAATAGGTTAATAAACCCGCCGGTAGTTGACACAGCAAGTCAATTTTCGTAATCTATACTTATTTTGTAAGTGATTTTGGCAGTAATTAGTCACACCCTTCAGAACAAATGTCCAGTTTGGTGTTCGCGCAATTCAGTGGAATCAAGCCTTTCATATTTTCAACTGCGATGACTATGCGGTGTTGAAACAATTGTTTTCTCAATGTCATCGTAATGAATTATTGATTGTCTGAGCCCCTATGTTCCCGGTTATTATTTTCACGAGTCATCGGTACACATGTTGACTATATCGCATCCAATGATGTATCTCTTCACTAAACTATATCTGCTGTTGGATTTCGGGGGCGGAGATATACCATATTAATTCTGAGTCAAAGAGAACATGTAACAGCAGTTTCTGTAACTAGAAAATATTGTTCCCAATTATGTACTACATATGTGCTAGCAGGGTGACCCGGCGTTGTTAATGTTATGGTGATTTGGAACCTTCCGTTTTGGGGAAATTAGATTCGAGTCGAAAATATTCTTTTTCAAAATGAGTGGTAATTCTCACAAATGTGATACCCACATGAACATCACAAAACGTCATTATCATGCACTGAAAATAAGCACTGGATCACCTCGCCGGAACGATCGCCATTTGTTTATCACGATCTATTCGTCCCGTCGTCCAGAGTAAAGCAATACATATTTACAATACGGTGTGCTATCTTTTCCATAATGGTACATTCGACGTATTTGGAATATCGGCAATAGTAGAACATTGACACATTCTTCCATAATTGGATAATGGCCGAGTACTCACTCTTAAAGTTGATTCCATAAATTATACACACAGTTTACCTTTAATATGTAACCAAACATTTAATATGGCTAATTTGTCTGTTGGTAATTTTTATGTTATCAATTTTGGTGGAGCGACCCCGCCCCGAATTCAGAGGTTGCCACTTTGGCATCTTCAAACCACAGCAGTGTATTCCTCATATCATATGAATGCCTAACTTAAATGTGGAGGGAATTTCGGAACCAATACGCTTTTATCAATTAGGGTGCCCCTACCTCCACTTTCCCCAACGTCACCCATAGCCGCCATTAATCCATACACATACATTCATTGTAGCTGAACCCTTTGGAGAATATTCACAAACTCATATACATGACGTCATGCGTGAGTTTAACGTCGACGTCAGCAATAATTATTAACAATTTGTTGTCAGAATGGTCCAAAACCTGGTTTTAATTGAAGTTTTTTTTCTGTTTACGTGTGCTATCATAATCTATTGCACTTACACATTGGTACATTATATTAATCAAAATATGTCCTATACAATTCATTTATATATCAGATGATTAATTGGAGTTACGTGTACATAACAATAACACTTCCTGAAACGACATATGTGTCGTTCCACTCGCGAATCGTACGGCGACATATAAGTCGTTCTACTCGCCAAATAATGATATGTAACTTTGAGCAAAATCGGGATCGTGAACAAGTTCATCGCGGTCTGGCATAAACGAGGTTGCCACGGATTCTAACCCCGACATGGGGGAAACTGTGGGTCGATGTTTAAGCTTTCCGTGAGTTGAGGGACATCTCAATTTCCTATTCTGTTCAATACATGGCTATCTTGATAACATATGGAAATTTATTCTGGCTTACTGAAGGAAGCACTTTTGAAGCAATTAACGCTCATACAATGTACTGATTCCGTATATAAAAATATATATGAACCGGGTAAAACAAATTAAGTGGCTATTTGCAGAACTTCATTTGGTTTTGGACATATTTAACTCAAATCTCTGCCAATATCAGTTGTTTCTCTTGTGTTTTTGTCCGAAATGAAATATGAGTAGGGTATGTGTTATTATAGCCATATGCGTTAGAGATCGAGAACGTTGATGTAACTTTTTACAAACTAAACGTCTTTAACCCTTGAAAAAATAAATTACTCATTGATGAGTAGTTCATATAGTAATTGTTAAGATCATAAGTTCAACACATAAGTTGATCTTATTATCTGAACATTTCCCCCCAATGCATATGAAATATTCTGTAATAGAACATGTAGATGTATAATTTCATCAATGATTGGGAGAATCCATCTAGTACATGCACAGACAGTGTTAAATTGTAATATGAAATATTTTCACCCAACAACTCGGTCCTGTTATCATTATAACACATGTATCTCTATACCACACATACCCTTTTGACTATCTGCCATTTGGTATCTCCATTTCCATATTCTGAAGTTTCCCCATCCAGGAGTACACATGTTTTATTGTCCACGTTAAACGCAGCGAATAGTCCACAATATCGACAAATTGATCATGGTGCATCGTTGACAACTAACAAGTTCGATAGAGCCACTTTGGATTACGTCAACCACCACCAACCATACGTCTTTCGCGAGTAATGTATAATGATTTTTTTCTCAGAGCATTCATAGGAATATTGAACTAGTGAACACCTGACTATTAAAGGCAACAAAGCGCGAATGCTGCGTGTGTTAGAGAGTGGTGGAAACTTGTATTGGCTCATCTCGGGCAGACATTGTAGAACCTATAGGACTTACAAAAGGTACAGTAAATCAATCATATTGAACTGCACTTCATCTCGCCCAAAAGCTGAGTTACATGTACTCTTTCTGACTTAAATACACTTACCTCAACTCAGGTAGTCTACAAGCATATCCTCGCGGAAATCCTTTGTTCGTCGCGTCCAGTGTATAGGATAATAGATGTTTATTGTCGATAGTGTACATTATTTTACAAACAACGATCCATTACTTTAATAACGGTTGATCACTTCGTGTGGGCCCGGTGTAGAACAGGCCTACTGTCCCACTCGAGGGGTACGAATCCCCTAATGTGGCACCATGTTTGCCGTAGGGTGCATCCAGTGAGTTGTGGTGTAGGAAGTTCTGGAGGTACTAGGGCGGCCGCATCACGTGAGACATCGGCCTGCGGACACGGATTAGCTCATGGTCCTCTTTGGTCCTACATTTCATCATGACGGGTGGTTGAGTTGACCCGGCTCAACCAATCGGCTAGTCACGCCCCTCCACTAACTCCACAGTGTTTCAGATTACATTGTTCTTTAAATATTTCTGGTGTCAAGCTGTGTCTTCTGTTTGTCATGTATGTTCTTTCGTGTCATGTCTGTGTGTATTTCGTCTTCATCACTGTTAAATGTTTCAATGTTGTACTGTTCACGCATGTCTCACTGTGGCAAGGTACCGGGAGGCTGCTATATACAGTGGCTAAACGGGTCACCGCTTCAGCTATGTACCAGTCTCTGGTCTGACCAGAATTCGAGGGGTAGTCCGATGCGGCTGCTGTGCTAGTTGTCGATTATTTGCTTTTCATATGGCAACTCATAACAAACAAGAACGTAAGAATGACTACCCGCCAAGTCCCACTGATGCTGAGATCTACCCTCGGTACTGGGTATTTGGTTTTGACCCAAATGTCAAGAGACCTTCTTGTTTGTGATTGATTAAAAGCTCCAAAGCATAGCCGGACAATTAAAATTTGTCAAACAGATCAGGACTGGGCCACTTAGTGGCTCTCTTCTGATCGAATGTTCAAGAATGATTCAAGCTGACGCTCTTGTGCAATTAACATCCATTGCACAAACACCAGTGTCGGTTACCCCTCTGAGTTGTATTGAGAACCTGCGATATAGCTGATTCGTTTTAGTCAGAGATATTGGCTGTGTTAGCACCAGAGGGAGTTACATAAATCCGTAGATTTACGAAGACAGTTCACGGTAAAAACAATATATCAGTTGAACAGTTATCTTCTGACATTCAGTCGGTGCGAACATCACTGACATTGAAGGTTTGGGTATTTGAAGATGGATTTAAGTACATGTGTACCAAACCCATTGCGATGTTTAAATGTCAGGGTATGACTATGGCCAGGAACATTGTAAAACCATATGAAACCATAAAAAGAAACCAGATGTGCACGATGTTCTATTTCTGGTCATGATCGTAAGTATTGTACGAATCTTCACGTTATTTATTATTATGAATTCAACGATGTAGAAGGCTGAGAAGCATCTGTCATATAGATGCTAAGAAAAGAGTTGGTCCTCGACAATCCGTTCCACATATCATATACTCAGCAATCGTGTCTACCAAAAAGTGTTTTGATGCCAGCGCTCAGACACATAGTCAAACCAAACTCGTCAGTATAACACTACATGTAGCAACACAAGTTGAGGAGACTGGTACTATTCCTGTTCCAGAACCCGTACCGCCCTTGAGACATTTCCTCCGAAACAATCTATGCAACTTGATCCTATTGTTCCAAAAGAAAAATCACCTGTGGCTTCAAAACAAAGATCATCAAAAGTCACTCAAAAGTTTCGACTCTCTGAAAGAGAGGTACATCTTTGAGCTTTCAAAAATTGACCGCTTGATTAATGAGAAACGGTTAACTCTCAAAGACAAGAAACAGTATGTGTGTACTGAGGCTGAAATTATACAGCCATTATCCTATACACAACGGCACTAAAACACACATTTTCAGTTCGTTATCGACTCAACATGAAGCTATTCTAAGCCGATTATGAACCTAAAGCAAGTCATATTATTACGCGCGCTCCGCGTGTGTACAAATGTAGAGATTCATATTTCGCCTGGGCGCATGGGTGTTTTATTTATAGAATGGGAATTTTTGGGAGGATTTAAAGTCGAACTGCGACTGGAGGCCGAGTCCGGTAAAAGGTGTAGTTGGGAATTTCAATTTCGTTTATTGTCGTTAACATTATGTCAATAATGTTGATTTTTGGTTTGTGATAAGCTATGCCAATTACAAATAAAAGAAATGAAAAAGATAACTTGTAAGTCTTATATTTCAACTTTTATAGACATTTTTGTTCTGCAGCCCATGCACTGGGGGATGTTGTCGGAGACGGCCGCCGGTTCGTTAATTAGGTGCTGGTTGTTATTGTTATTTTAACGGTTTTTTCTGAGTTGGTCATTCGAAAAAACCAATATATTTTATATTCTATAAATTACAATCATGGGTATATAATATATGATCTTGAGCGCGTTACCATTTCTGAAATAGGTTTTCTTATAACCCCATAACGCGCTGATTTTCGGGAGAACAGGTCGATAGATCAGATACGCTATATCGTCCATGGGTTAACAGCGGAGTCCCCACGTCACCCCTGGTAAAACACGAAACTACCCGACATCGCAGCAGTAAGATATTCAGATCCCCGATCAGATAGTGTGTGACATTAGCTGATATACATGTAATAGACATCTTTCGCGTAGTTTATGACCACACATACTTATTATGAATAGCGGGATACTACGTCACTAGAATTTGTGTTTTTTCTATTCGTTGTCGTTTTTCCCTATTTTTTGTTACGATACGATTATGGTTTCGGATTTTCAACAGAACGCAGAATATATCATATATTCTAATGCACTTAGGCCAATATACCCCCCGGAAACACCACATATTTGCGGGGGGTTATTCATTCAATAACCTGTCGCAATGTATAGTCCGGTTCACCGCTTCAATGTTAGATATTCCTACGCGCCAATATTATATATTTAATCCTTCATTTCATCCATGTAACGGAGAGCTTAGAATACATTTATGCAAATAACGATACAAATGAACAATAACACAATAAAGAATACATCATGTGAGCATGTACATTAAGTCAATCACAGAACGACATTCATGATGAATATGTATACGGTTTTCATTTGATCAATTAATATAAAAAAATAATGAGAGAATTCAGGCACATGTGTATAGACGACATATCTGTTTAGCCCGAAAATATGGGGTTTCTGAATATTGGGATAAGATGCAATAAGATGCTTTATACCAGGGTGACATAACTATATCGATAATACGCACCATACTAGTCAGTTGGCATTTAATATGAATTGTAAGACGAATTAGCTACTTCTGGAATAATTGTAATCTTATCCAGCGGTATATCGTTTGAATATGTTTTATTGTATCCTCGAGGTTGGTCACGTATAAAAGATACACGCACGTGTGTTTGTGGCTGACATTAGGGTTATGCTAGTGTGGGTCCAGTCAGCTTTGCATATTGCGAGTGATACTATATAATATATTGTGGTTGGGATACTCGGACGGGGTGCATGCATTATTTGCACTACATTGATATACTACAATGATGTAATAACAGGTATGATATCATCAGATGCCCGGAGCAGCTCGTGATAATTGTTCCACATGCGGAGCGTTCTCCTTGTTATAAATATAATAAATTTGTTAATATCTGTTATTTTTTCCCGAACATGTGGTGGGATGCATGACAGAAATATCATCATCTGTTCGTAGGTGGTGAGCTTGTCGATTTCTATGAAGCAAGGAATGTCAAAATGTTCAAGAAGTGTGAACCAAATGTCATTCCTTGCCGCAGATATGTCCGGACACACAATGATGCTGTGTTCAACTTTGTTACTGTATTGTTTATTACAGAGCATACACTTTCCGTTTTCGGGAATCACGGATTTTGCTAAGAGCTTCGCTATTTCAAGGAATTGAACTTTGTATTGTGGATAAGCTCTACGCGTGAACCATAACTGCGAAACAGCCAGTGAGCTGTAGCGATCTGAAAAGTGTTGAAGTGAACTTTCTCTATATGAAGACGCGCGTTCCATGCCGCTTCCTGGGAGTGTGATACTCCCTGACAGACTAGCTGCTTCCTTGCTTCCTTCGATGGGAAATTCTCGTTTTGAACGAACGCAATTAAATGCCCTGTGTACATGTACTTTCAGAAAATACAAAACACCACACCGTTATATCTCACCAATGTCAGTGTCTCGATATCATTTGACCAAATTATTGACATGAAACCGCGACAGACACGGCGTGAAATACATCGCATTGAGTAAACAGTTTCCCGTTGTTTCAATTCGACTTCAAGTTCGCGGTAAAATCAAAACTGCAATTTGTAAGTGGTAAACATCTGAAAAAGACATGAGGTACATGCAGAAACTAATTGTTGTGCATATTTATTTATATCTGAGGTGGCAAGTCATGTTTATCAGAATTGTTAACGATAAGAGCGATGGTGATTGAGGGACTATATTTTATCTAGAGCATTAAATTTAAAATAAAAAGTCTTAATTTGGCTGAGTGTTTTCCATGGCCGCACATTTCGTTGATACATGTAATTACGAGGCATTTGTTTGTCTAAATAACGTTTTTAAGTTCGAAGAGCATTAGAATGGGGACAGCAGTGTGGTGTTTTGTGATTTCGGAAAGGTTCATGGCGAATATACTGTGGAAAATACTCCGCCGTCGCCCATTAACTAAATTTGCCACAGTATATTCGCCATGTACCTTTCCGAAATCACAAAACACCACACTGTTATCCCCTAAGTAATAAGTTCGCGATCGTTTATCGGCTCTTCACTGTTGACGATTATTCTGAGATTATGTCCTTAACTTGTGATCGCTATGTGGCCTTAATGTTAACATATTAGTGGTAACCAATGCGTTCTTCGCCGTGAAACGCGAGAGTCTTGCCAAACACAAAGCGACAGGCTATGACCTGATAACACCATAATTACTGCGAGTGGCTATTTCTTAACCCTTTACCCAACAGAACGGCCCTGTGCCAATGCATTCTCGTATATATGCGAGTCGACCATAGGTCGCCTCGCATATATAAGAGAATGCATTGGCCTAAACAAAATATTTTTTTAACACTTTTTACCATTTTTTCTTACATTCTTTAACAATTTTATAATTTTTTCTTACATTTTTAAACAATTTTTATAATATTTTTCTACATTCTTTGACAATTTTATCATTTTTAATATGTGTTAAGCCAATGCATTCTCTTATATATGCGAGGCGACATATGGTCGACTCGCATATATAAGAGAATGCATTGGCACAGGGCCGTTCTGTTGGGTAAAGGGTTAAGAAATAGTGTTTAACAACGATTGTCTCATAAACGAACTCGTAGTTGTCAAGTATACGAAAATGCTTTTGGACCGTCCGAAAAATTACGACTACTAATACCTATTCGTAATAATTATCTGTCGTCGTTCATCAGTTGTTCATTATACTAAAGGTGTCTAATAATATGCTATTTCGACAAAGATAGAGTGACAGCTTGCCACGACATCATATGTATGATGTTCGCAGCTGTATCAAGGATAGCTTGAGTAAAGTCTTCAACAGGATGGGTTGAAAACTTCGAGAAAATCATCAGGCTATTCAGATTGACAGTGCATTTGGAATAACAGCCACTTGGCTTTTGTGAATTTCCAATAAAAGTCGGGGTAAAAATCGACGTGAGAAAGAGATAGGTCAATAGCAGAGAATGAACCATGCCCTGCGTGTAAGAATATAAAGAAGCCATCATTCAAAGGGGCGAGTTCGCGATCATCAATGAAAGTGTTCCCCGATGATCAGTACGAAAATTGCCCGTTAGTTGATTGTGTGCATTGAAATCACCGAAGATGAAATAGAGTGATGCCAGCTGATTAAACCGATCGACAAGTTCTTGAAAAATAACTGCAGATTGTGGCGGTAAATAAATTGAAAATATGGATATGGTCCGCGAGAATGAGACTGTCGTCGCAACTGCATGAAGCTTAGTATTCAGAATAATATATTTATGCAACATATCGTTGCGTATAAAGATTGAAGAGCCACCGATGTGTATGTTGATTAACTGACAGTTAACTAACTAGATGGGGTGATAATTTTAAAGAGAAATTATTTATGTTGGTTGCAATTGAGTCTCCTGTAAGTCGAAGACAGCTGGATTGTGGTCTTGGACCAGCAGAGCTAGTTCAGCATTCCGATGGTTGTTATACTAGCCATATCTGTAATTTATATAGTGGAATACTTAGGTATCAGGTTTTACTTGTTCAAGTGATTTACTTCTCTGATGCGTGATTCTGGGACTACTTACGTTGGTTAGGAGGGGTATTATTATCCTGGAATGGACTTGGGCTAATATATGTATGCAAAACACTGAAGTGTTACTGATGAAGACAGTTTGGTTTGGCGGGCAGCATCACACATCTTGGGGTTCCAAGACTTTCCGTCTATATTATCGGTATCAGGATCTGAGTGTACAGCGGAAGGACATTTATTTCAGGTTCAAATTAAGTTTAACTTTAAATTCAGATTTAAATCCAGATTTGAATAGAGATTTCAGTGGAAAAAAGAACAAATATTTTAAAATATCGATATAATTTAGAAATGGATATATGCAACGATAATGTACTCAATAATAGGATTTGGAATATGTTCTGGTTGAATATATTTAGTGAATTCAATAAAGCTTTGTTCACACACGAGATGAATCTGCTGGGTCGACCTTTAGGCATCTTGTCACAGAGAGGTATCATATGCTACAACAAACTGATGAGCTGCATCAAAACTTGCGTGTAAAATGTATGTATACAACAATGACTTGTTCCTTAGTAATGTACTTCATTGTATGTGAAGATCTCAACTCGAATTGCACGATTTTATTGATTGTGTGAGCGAATTCTCTTTGCGTCGCTTACAATTGTGGAATTAATTTCACTAATTAATTCAATGTTTATAACGATAACGGCTCACACAATTCGCATAAACCCATGCTATTTCGAACTGGGACCGCCCCTAATGTCAAGTATATTATTGAGGAGCAAGTATTCATAAATAAATATATTCCCTATATAGTTTTTGGAATGGCAACATGTTTAACAATCTTTATGCTGACCATGTGAATAACGGTTTGTGTGTAGCGTTGAACGACGTATACGTTTATTATTTTATCAAAAATATATTGGTACATGCAAGGAGAAATAGAAGGTATAAATAAAGATAGATAATGTGGATATTTATTACACGATCTTACCCCTATTCCATTCAATAAACCCATTCTATAAATTGTGATATGCAAAGTTCGTTGCATAACAGGAAATAGTGCCAGGTGACATTTGACTTCCGGTTTGGAATCTGTTTTCATTAAGTACGCTGCGTCTCAAAATACTATGGCTTCCAATATTTTTCCAACAAACTCTTATTAATATAGAGTTTGAAAAGTTATTTCATGATATATACGCAACTAAATACGTCAAAGAGTCTTTATCTATTTGGGAATATTTCTTTACGTGGGCAAACAACGCATATTTACGTGAAAGTCACCGCATGCCTTATAGAAGCCGATGTTAGTTTCACGTACGAATTGTTGATTTAAGTATGTTTATCGATGCTTTGGATCATGTAATATCTAGAATCTACAACTCACCCCCGATTTATAGCGAAATTTACAAAATTCGTCCAGTAAATTGGGTCTAATTTGACCTAATTTATACTGGACTCGTTTTGTAAATTCCGCTATAAACTGGGGACTCGTTTTAGATCCTCTCGATATAATGTCCATGGTGTCATAACTATAATAAAATCACAATCGTCACCACTGTAATATCATAGTCATCACCCATATCACCATTGTTCTCGTCTTCGCATCTAAATGTACATGCATTACCATCACTGCTATCAATTGTCGTCGATATTTGCTGTCCATGGTGTTGTGTTTTGCTGGCCGTACTCTTTACATAATGCAAGTAGCACATGTAGCCTCTGTCTCTCTCTCTCTCTCACTCTCTCTCTCCCTCTCCTTCCTTCCTATCGTTTGCTTAATTTTAGTATCTCTATCGCGTTTTTGTGTTGTATCACTCTTCCTTCTCTCAAACTTAACATGTGAAACAATTCATCAATTCTACCGTTATTTGTCATTATATATACTTGTACATAGCTATATTGTTATAACATATTTCCTTGCTCTTGTCGTCGTTTACTTTGTATCTATTCAATGTGTTGACAATGGGGAGAGGATGTTACTGTAAGTGACAGCACTTGTCACCCCATCCCTTTTGTTTGTGTGTATGTTAATACTATGCATTGAGCAAATAACATATGTTTAAACTAAACTACGTAGCACATAACATTTAATTTTGAACGGAAACAAAACAACTGTTATTATTTCATCCGCACAGCGGCTTGTCCATATTAAGTATATGTTCTAAGTTACATAATCTTACCTGAAACTAATAAATGCCAGGGTCAGCATGCTTTGCCTAAGAAACATTTGACACGACTTGGGTTTTCTGTTCGAATGACATATATACTTATGCGGTGAACAAACGCACTTATCTCCCTGATGTAACAAAGAGCTGATAACAGCTCGATTATCATCAATTTTCTTCGGATAATTCTCGCCCAATTAATAATTAAACATCATCAAGAGATACGGATCGGTCGTCTTCACTCGGTACGTATTTAAGGTGGCACATTTAGGCCTTTTGAACTACAATACATAAAACATGATATATCCTTTAGGTCTTTTGAACTACAATACAAAACACATGATATCTCTTGCAATGTAGTATTGGCATGATGCGTTTGCGATCACGCAAGCAAGCACATTTGCAGCATGAACACTCAAGCCGAGTCCGTGCCTCTAAAGTATGATATACTATACTGTCAATGCACGTGCTATTGAGATGTGCCATAAAAACAATGGAAAATAGTTAGTTAGAATCAATACGATTCCTATCGCACAGCAGTCTACAAAATAGTATTGCGATAACTGGCGGGAAACTGCGAGGTCTCTTAAAAATCATTAAGATACCTGTTAGCGAATGAAAGCATTGCCGTTTTAATAGAGGTACTGTGTGTATTTCACCCGCCAACAAAGATCTACAATTGGCGATACTGCCCTTTTTAAATTCGATAAAAATATCCAATGAAAGACCACATGTATTCGCCATATAATTAATAACTTTGATAGCAGGCCGGGCCGATCCAAAACATATTTATTTTGGAAAATAATATATAAATTCTCCATTTACTGTTTTTATATCTATCTATGAAATCTCGAATTCTTAAAAAAAATATTTATTGACACAATTGGAATTAGATTTAGAGCTGACAGAAACAATTATATTTTAACAACTACTAAGCGTACAGACTATATTACACAGCCTAACACACGAATCTCTTGTAGATAATACATATATTTTGGAAGAAACCGCTAACACAATAATCGTTCTCCACCACTAACAGTGATGATATAGAACATTACACTTCCATTGTAGCTTGACGTTATAGACGTCTATGACGTAACTGAATTTATTGAATAACTATCATTGAATTGTAAAATGTTAAACAGATATAGTAGCATATTTTTTTATATTATGAAGTATTAAATTTAAATGTGACCAGTTATAATGTGTATATGCACACCATGCGTAAAATAAAAAGAACATCTAGTGTTTTAGGGTGGATACCGAAAATTATTTGTTTCGTGACCGCGACAAATGTTTAATTTTCGCTAGTGGTCACTCGTGAGATAATTTTCGGTATCCACTCAAAAACATTAGATATCCTCTTTCTTTTGTATAGACTGATGGATTGGTGTTTCACAAAGCTGCATTTTATATGTTTTAAAAACCATTATAACTGACGCCTTGTTTTAACTATACATCGATTTAGTTACCATTTTGTTATTTCAAAATTAAAATTAATTTTATTTTTGTTTCGTCCGACTGATACAAAAGGCGTTACAAAGGTATTGACGATAACACCACAGTGCCTACACCACAACGGCATAGGTGCATCATTTATAAACACCACACTAATTTATTTGAAAGCTAGTGTGTCATTTGCAAAACAGACAAATACGTAAATGTTTGATTATGTTCCTTCACGAAACCACAATAAAACAAATTGGATTTTGGGGACGATTTTCCTTTCACAACGATCAGAGCATCCGATGGTTTTGTGCTACTAGATCATTAGGTAACTCGTGGATGACTGGCGCCTCTACAGCAGGGTTTTTCTTCTTCATATAAAGCGTACGCTTTCTACTAACAATTCGAATTATGTTTACAATCACTGTAAGCATGGTTCAAGTCCGATGTTTATGCCACTTATGTGTGTTTTTCCTTTGATACTATATGCGATAACATATTCGGACCAAGGATTTCCATGCCATGACATCAATTACTGTCGCGTAAAACATACCAATACATGAATCAAATTAGCTTCTCCCACCATGTAAACAAGTATAATTAGTTCTGAAAATATCTTCTGAAAAAAAATGGAATCCAACTAAAAACATATATATGTGACAACAAAATTTAAATGATGGCAATTCACACACGCGCGGTATTCATACACACACTCTCACTTCATTTGTCTTATTTCTATCCCAATGGGATTTTTTCATCCCATTGTCGATATACAAAGTCAGGCACATCGTTGTATATGATATCACATTCTCACCAGAGCCATATACACATACAGAATGTTTTCTATCCCTTCATTAGACAGACAGTTTTCGTTCATCACGTACGGCTTCTCGCACGATGATGGGTACCACGATGGGCCACCTTTTTCGGCTGCGCATCCCCAGGGATCCACGTCAAGTGTGTGGAATCTACTTCCGGTTTGCAGCGTGTTGTTGCAGCGTGATGTAAGTGTGACGTCGGTGAAATGTATTGTATATCCGTTGCTGGCGTCATCCATTGTGAAGTTGTGGTATATGTCTTTCTCGTATGGATTGTTCATCGTCCAATTGACACCAACAGTGACTCTGACAATCAGTTCGTAGCGACGATCTGCTGACGATGTAATTCTATGAACTAGTTCGTTGCCTTGCCAACCGCCGATGCCGTCAGCCTGATCTGACCAATTTCCAGATTTCACTAACTCTAATGCTGGTGTAAGATAAGCGCCATAGACCCCGAGCATCCCATTCCAGCAAAACAATCTGACGGGTTCCGTGTCGTTTCCCATGTAGACGTAAGACCATCCTCCATTCAGGAAATCTGAACAATCTGTCGAGAGACAATAATATCGGAACAAACTATTGAGTACTCATCATGCAGAACGCACTTTTTTTTTTCGATTTGCTTATTTTGTGAAATTATTCTAACAGTTCTTGTCTCGTAAAGAGACAATCAATATCTTAAATGGACATGGCTGAATCGAGCTTCCAAATGTTATATCGGTAATTTGAAACGCGATACTGATATACCGGCTCCATATGCTGTGACAAAACTGCATGTCCATGGTCACAGGCATTATCCAGCTGTTTTCATTTCTTTCCCCACAGAAGTGAAGCAAACGCTCTTTAGTTCTACCACAACACACTGAACGCTCTGCTCTGTTCGATGCCGCGCGCATGGCTGTTGGTTGCGACCCACACACCGTGTATTATTTGTGAATCGAATGCGTCTTTATGTGATTTATAATGCCCGTAGAAAAGTAGGTCAAGTGATTATCGACCTATTTCTATAGCGGGAACAATAGAAAGGCGAATAGTATTAGTTGTATGTTGGTTCTCAAACCGCCATGTGGCTTTAAAAATTAATTGTGTTTGGTGTTAACTATAGTAACTCTTGAAAATAACTTGCAGGTCTTGCCCGGAATTATGCAAAGCGTGCGCACACGTCTTAATATCGGACGGATATCAGTAAGTTGGCAAATCCTCAGAGGAATGAACACAGTCATAACAGAACCAGACGCTGCCAATGCACTTACCCTTTGGAGGAAGCTGACAACGGTCTCCTTGGAATCCTTCGCCACACAAGCAGTGGGTACTGTTACATAGATGTGTGTACATACAGTCACACTCCTGCAAAAGAAGAACTATGCTATTCATTGTTCAGTCAGAGATGTGTGCATATCCTATCGACTTGTCATATTAAAGCCCGGATTTGCCCAACATGTTTGTTTCGATGTGGTGTTCTATCCGGTCGTATTGGGTAAACGGACATTAACATATTCACCTAAGGTATATCAACCCAAAATAACATTTGATTTCCGAAAGAAATTGCTAATGGACAAAGAGATATTTTTATACTAAACGGACATGACTTCTAATTGTGTCTACATAGTTTGTAAGGTGTACGGTATGTTGACCCGAAATATTGATATACCGGCTTTATGCTGAAAAGTACTTGACTATTTTCATTTGTTTGCACACAATTGAAAGAAACGCTCTTTATGTATACCATATCAGGAATAGACCAGCACGGAACGCTCTGTCTTGTTCCATGGCGTGAATATTGGGAAGTGTCTATTCGCCATCGGATGGCAAATAGCGATTCTACCGATATGCGCTATTTGCCATCCGATGGTATTTTAAATAAAAGAAAACATATCATATCATCACAATACGCTACTATAACGAGGATTCCTACCGCCTTCGTGATCATTAGGCCCAGTTGACCGTCGGTTGACCACCTACAGATATCATGGGGGGATGGCAAATAAGAAATCGACAAATTTTGAAGGAAATTTCGTATAGTTTGAACATTTAGTGGCACAAGCTGTCGCTATATGGCCACATAATCACCATTTGTACCCGCCTTACTGAAAACCCGGACCAGTTGACCGTCGGTTGACCACCCACAGATATCCTGGGGGGATGGCAAATAAGAAATCGACAAATTTTGAAGGAAATTTCGTATAGTTTGAACATTTAGTGGCACAAGCTGTCGCTATATGGCCACATAATCATCATTTGTACCCGCCTTACTGAAAACCCGGACCAGTTGACCGTCGGTCGACCACCCACAGATATCCTGGGGGATGGCAAATAAGAAATCGACAAATTTTGAAGGAAATTTCGTATAGTTTGAACATTTAGTGGCACAAGCTGTCGCTATATGGCCACATAATCATCATTTGTACCCGCCTCACTGAAAACCCGGACCAGTTGACCGTCGGTTGACCACCCACAGATACCCTGGGGGGATGGCAAATAAGAAATCGACAAATTTTGAAGGAAATTTCGTATAGTTTGAACATTTAGTGGCACAAGCTGTCGCTATATGGCCACATAATCACCATTTGTACCCGCCTTACTGAAAACCCGGACCAGTTGACCGTCGGTTGACCACCCACAGATACCCTGGGGGGATGGCAAATAAGAAATCGACAAATTTTGAAGGAAATTTCGTATAGTTTGAACATTTAGTGGCACAAGCTGTCGCTATATGGCCACATAATCATCATTTGTACCCGCCTTACTGAAAACCCGGACCAGTTGACCGTCGGTTGACCACCCACAGATATCCTGGGGGGATGGCAAATAAGGAATCGACAAATTGGGAGGAAATTTCGTATAGTTTGAACATTTAGTGGCACAAGCTGTCGCTATATGGCCACATAATCATCATTTGTACCCGCCTTACTGAAAACCCGGACCAGTTGACCGTCGGTTGACCACCCACAGATATCCTGGGGGGATGGCAAATAAGGAATCGACAAATTTTGAAGGAAATTTCGTATAGTTTGAACATTTAGTGGCACAAGCTGTCGCTATATGGCCACATAATCATCATTTGTACCCGCCTTACTGAAAACCCGGACCAGTTGACCGTCGGTTGACCACCCACATATATCCTGGGGGGATGGCAAATAAGAAATCGACAAATTTTGAATGAAATTTCGTATAGTTTGAACATTTAGTGGCACAAGCTGTCGCTATATGGCCACATAATCACCATTTGTACCCGCCTTACTGAAATCCCGGACCAGTTGACCGTCGGTTGACCACCCACAGATATCCTGGGGGGATGGCAAATAAGAAATCGACAAATTTTGAAGGAAATTTCGTATAGTTTGAACATTTAGTGGCACAAGCTGTCGCTATATGGCCACATAATCATCATTTGTACCCGACTTACTGAAAACCCGGACCAGTTGACCGTCGATTGACCACCTACATATATCATGGGGGGATGGCAAATAAGAAATCGACAAATTTTGAAGGAAATTTCGTATAGTTTGAACATTTAGTGGCACAAGCTGTCGCTATATGGCCACATAATCACCATTTGTACCCGCCTTACTGAAAACCCGGACCAGTTGACCGTCGGTTGACCACCCACAGATACCCTGGGGGGATGGCAAACAAGAAATCGACAAATTTTGAAGGAAATTTCGTATAGTTTGAACATTTAGTGGCACAACCTGTCGCTATATGGCCACATAATCATCATTTGTACCCGCCTTACTGAAAACCCGGACCAGTTGACCGTCGGTTGACCACCCAGAGATATCCTGGGGGATGGCAAATAAGAAATCGACAAATTTTGAATGAAATTTCGTATAGTTTGAACATTTAGTGGCACAAGCTGTCGCTATATGGCCACATAATCACCATTTGTACCCGCCTTACTGAAAACCCGGACCAGTTGACCGTCGGTTGACCACCCACAGATATCCTGGGGGATGGCAAATAAGAAATCGACAAATTTTGAAGGAAATTTCGTATAGTTTGAACATTTAGTGGCACAAGCTGTCGCTATATGGCCACATAATCATCATTTGTACCCGCCTTACTGAAAACCCGGACCAGTTGACCGTCGGTTGACCACCTACAGATATCATGGGGGGATGGCAAATAAGAAATCGACAAATTTTGAAGGAAATTTCGTATAGTTTGAACATTTAGTGGCACAAGCTGTCGCTATATGGCCACATAATCATCATTTGTACCCGCCTTACTGAAAACCCGGACCAGTTGACCGTCGGTTGACCACCCACAGATATCCTGGGGGGATGGCAAATAAGAAATCGACAAATTTTGAATGAAATTTCGTATAGTTTGAACATTTAGTGGCACAAGCTGTCGCTATATGGCCACATAATCACCATTTGTACCCGCCTTACTGAAAACCCGGACCAGTTGACCGTCGGTTGACCACCCACAGATATCCTGGGGGGATGGCAAATAAGAAATCGACAAATTTTGAATGAAATTTCGTATAGTTTGAACATTTAGTGGCACAAGCTGTCGCTATATGGCCACATAATCATCATTTGTACCCGCCTTACTGAAAACCCGGACCAGTTGACCGTCGGTTGACCACCCACAGATACCCTGGGGGGATGGCAAATAAGAAATCGACAAATTTTGAAGGAAATTTCGTATAGTTTGAACATTTAGTGGCACAAGCTGTCGCTATATGGCCACATAATCACCATTTGTACCCGCCTTACTGAAAACCCGGACCAGTTGACCGTCGGTTGACCACCCACAGATACCCTGGGGGGATGGCAAATAAGAAATCGACAAATTTTGAAGGAAATTTCGTATAGTTTGAACATTTAGTGGCAAAAGCTGTCGATATATGGCCACATAATCATCATTTGTACCCGCCTTACTGAAAACCCGGACCAGTTGACCGTCGGTTGACCACCCACAGATATCCTGGGGGGATGGCAAATAAGGAATCGACAAATTTTGAAGGAAATTTCGTATAGTTTGAACATTTAGTGGCACAAGCTGTCGCTATATGGCCACATAATCATCATTTGTACCCGCCTTACTGAAAACCCGGACCAGTTGACCGTCGGTTGACCACCCACAGATATCCTGGGGGATGGCAAATAAGGAATCGACAAATTTTGAAAGAAATTTCGTATAGTTTGAACATTTAGTGGCACAAGCTGTCGCTATATGGCCACATAATCATCATTTGTACCCGCCTTACTGAAAACCCGGACCAGTTGACCGTCGGTTGACCACCCACAGATATCCTGGGGGGTGGCAAATAAGAAATCGACAAATTTTGAAGGAAATTTCGTATAGTTTGAACATTTAGTGGCACAAGCTGTCGCTATATGGCCACATAATCATCATTTGTACCCGCCTTACTGAAAACCCGGACCAGTTGACCGTCGGTTGACCACCTACATATATCATGGGGGGATGGCAAATAAGAAATCGACAAATTTTGAAGGAAATTTCGTATAGTTTGAACATTTAGTGGCACAAGCTGTCGCTATATGGCCACATAATCACCATTTGTACCCGCCTTACTGAAAACCCGGACCAGTTGACCGTCGGTTGACCACCCACAGATACCCTGGGGGGATGGCAAACAAGAAATCGACAAATTTTGAAGGAAATTTCGTATAGTTTGAACATTTAGTGGCACAACCTGTCGCTATATGGCCACATAATCATCATTTGTACCCGCCTTACTGAAAACCCGGACCAGTTGACCGTCGGTTGACCACCCAGAGATATCCTGGGGGGATGGCAAATAAGAAATTGACAAATTTTGAATGAAATTTCGTATAGTTTGAACATTTAGTGGCACAAGCTGTCGCTATATGGCCACATAATCACCATTTGTACCCGCCTTACTGAAAACCCGGACCAGTTGACCGTCGGTTGACCACCCACAGATATCCTGGGGGGATGGCAAATAAGAAATCGACAAATTTTGAAGGAAATTTCGTATAGTTTGAACATTTAGTGGCACAAGCTGTCGCTATATGGCCACATAATCATCATTTGTACCCGCCTTACTGAAAACCCGGACCAGTTGACCGTCGGTTGACCACCTACAGATATCATGGGGGGATGGCAAATAAGAAATCGACAAATTTTGAAGGAAATTTCGTATAGTTTGAACATTTAGTGGCACAAGCTGTCGCTATATGGCCACATAATCAACATTTGTACCCGCCTTACTGAAAACTCGGACCAGTTGACCGTCGGTTGACCACCCACAGATATCCTGGGGGGATGGCAAATAAGAAATCGACAAATTTTGAAGGAAATTTCGTATGGTTTGAACATTTAGTGGCACAAGCTGTCGCTATATGGCCACATAATCATCATTTGTACCCGCCTTACTGAAAACCCGGACCAGTTGACCGTCGGTTGACAACCCACAGATATCCTGGGGGGATGGCAAATAAGGAATCGACAAATTTTGAAGGAAATTTCGTATAGTTTGAACATTTAGTGGCACAAGCTGTCGCTATATGGCCACATAATCATCATTTGTACCCGCCTTACTGAAAACCCGGACCAGTTGACCGTCGGTTGACCACCCACAGATATCCTGGGGGGATGGCAAATAAGAAATCGACAAATTTTGAATGAAATTTCGTATAGTTTGAACATTTAGTGGCACAAGCTGTCGCTATATGGCCACATAATCACCATTTGTACCCGCCTTACTGAAAACCCGGACCAGTTGACCGTCGGTTGACCACCCACAGATATCCTGGGGGGATGGCAAATAAGAAATCGACAAATTTTGAATGAAATTTCGTATAGTTTGAACATTTAGTGGCACAAGCTGTCGATATATGGCCACATAATCATCATTTGTACCCGCCTTACTGAAAACCCGGACCAGTTGACCGTCGGTTGACCACCCACAGATACCCTGGGGGGATGGCAAATAAGAAATCGACAAATTTTGAAGGAAATTTCGTATAGTTTGAACATTTAGTGGCACAAGCTGTCGATATATGGCCACATAATCATCATTTGTACCCGCCTTACTGAAAACCCGGACCAGTTGACCGTCGGTTGACCACCCACAGATATCCTGGGGGATGGCAAATAAGGAATCGACAAATTTTGAAGGAAATTTCGTATAGTTTGAACATTTAGTGGCACAAGCTGTCGCTATATGGCCACATAATCATCATTTGTACCCGCCTTACTGAAAACCCGGACCAGTTGACCGTCGGTTGACCACCCACAGATATCCTGGGGGGATGGCAAATAAGGAATCGACAAATTTTGAAGGAAATTTCGTATAGTTTGAACATTTAGTGGCACAAGCTTTCGCTATATGGCCACATAATCATCATTTGTACCCGCCTTACTGAAAACCCGGACCAGTTGACCGTCGGTTGACCACCCACATATATCCTGGGGGGGATGGCAAATAAGAAATCGACAAATTTTGAATGAAATTTCGTATAGTTTGAACATTTAGTGGCACAAGCTGTCGCTATATGGCCACATAATCACCATTTGTACCCGCCTTACTGAAAACCCGGACCAGTTGACCGTCGGTTGACCACCCACAGATATCCTGGGGGGATGGCAAATAAGAAATCGACAAATTTTGAAGGAAATTTCGTATAGTTTGAACATTTAGTGGCACAAGCTGTCGCTATATGGCCACATAATCATCATTTGTACCCGCCTTACTGAAAACCCGGACCAGTTGACCGTCGGTTGACCACCTACATATATCATGGGGGGATGGCAAATAAGAAATCGACAAATTTTGAAGGAAATTTCGTATAGTTTGAACATTTAGTGGCACAAGCTGTCGCTATATGGCCACATAATCACCATTTGTACCCGCCTTACTGAAAACCCGGACCAGTTGACCGTCGGTTGACCACCCACAGATACCCTGGGGGGATGGCAAACAAGAAATCGACAAATTTTGAAGGAAATTTCGTATAGTTTGAACATTTAGTGGCACAACCTGTCGCTATATGGCCACATAATCATCATTTGTACCCGCCTTACTGAAAACCCGGACCAGTTGACCGTCGGTTGACCACCCAGAGATATCCTGGGGGGATGGCAAATAAGAAATCGACAAATTTTGAATGAAATTTCGTATAGTTTGAACATTTAGTGGCACAAGCTGTCGCTATATGGCCACATAATCACCATTTGTACCCGCCTTACTGAAAACCCGGACCAGTTGACCGTCGGTTGACCACCCACAGATATCCTGGGGGGATGGCAAATAAGAAATCGACAAATTTTGAAGGAAATTTCGTATAGTTTGAACATTTAGTGGCACAAGCTGTCGCTATATGGCCACATAATCATCATTTGTACCCGCCTTACTGAAAACCCGGACCAGTTGACCGTCGGTTGACCACCTACAGATATCATGGGGGGATGGCAAATAAGAAATCGACAAATTTTGAAGGAAATTTCGTATAGTTTGAACATTTAGTGGCACAAGCTGTCGCTATATGGCCACATAATCAACATTTGTACCCGCCTTACTGAAAACTCGGACCAGTTGACCGTCGGTTGACCACCCACAGATATCCTGGGGGGATGGCAAATAAGAAATCGACAAATTTTGAAGGAAATTTCGTATAGTTTGAACATTTAGTGGCACAAGCTGTCGCTATATGGCCACATAATCATCATTTGTACCCGCCTTACTGAAAACCCGGACCAGTTGACCGTCGGTTGACAACCCACAGATATCCTGGGGGGATGGCAAATAAGGAATCGACAAATTTTGAAGGAAATTTCGTATAGTTTGAACATTTAGTGGCACAAGCTGTCGCTATATGGCCACATAATCATCATTTGTACCCGCCTTACTGAAAACCCGGACCAGTTGACCGTCGGTTGACCACCCACAGATATCCTGGGGGATGGCAAATAAGAAATCGACAAATTTTGAATGAAATTTCGTATAGTTTGAACATTTAGTGGCACAAGCTGTCGCTATATGGCCACATAATCACCATTTGTACCCGCCTTACTGAAAACCCGGACCAGTTGACCGTCGGTTGACCACCCACAGATATCCTGGGGGGATGGCAAATAAGAAATCGACAAATTTTGAATGAAATTTCGTATAGTTTGAACATTTAGTGGCACAAGCTGTCGATATATGGCCACATAATCATCATTTGTACCCGCCTTACTGAAAACCCGGACCAGTTGACCGTCGGTTGACCACCCACAGATACCCTGGGGGGATGGCAAATAAGAAATCGACAAATTTTGAAGGAAATTTCGTATAGTTTGAACATTTAGTGGCACAAGCTGTCAATATATG
Organism: Siphonodentalium dalli; assembly: GCA_032622095.1. Classification (NCBI taxonomy): domain Eukaryota; kingdom Metazoa; phylum Mollusca; class Scaphopoda; order Gadilida; family Siphonodentaliidae; genus Siphonodentalium; species Siphonodentalium dalli. Next base: position 103,487,836 of record CP136068.1, read on the forward strand.
GCCACATAATCATCATTTGTACCCGCCTTACTGAAAACCCGGACCAGTTGACCGTCGGTTGACCACCCACAGATATCCTGGGGGGATGGCAAATAAGGAATCGACAAATTTTGAAGGAAATTTCGTATAGTTTGAACATTTAGTGGCACAAGCTGTCGCTATATGGCCACATAATCATCATTTGTACCCGCCTTACTGAAAACCCGGACCAGTTGACCGTCGGTTGACCACCCACAGATATCCTGGGGGGATGGCAAATAAGGAATCGACAAATTTTGAAGGAAATTTCGTATAGTTTGAACATTTAGTGGCACAAGCTGTCGCTATATGGCCACATAATCATCATTTGTACCCGCCTTACTGAAAACCCGGACCAGTTGACCGTCGGTTGACCACCCACATATATCCTGGGGGGGATGGCAAATAAGAAATCGACAAATTTTGAATGAAATTTCGTATAGTTTGAACATTTAGTGGCACAAGCTGTCGCTATATGGCCACATAATCACCATTTGTACCCGCCTTACTGAAAACCCGGACCAGTTGACCGTCGGTTGACCACCCACAGATATCCTGGGGGGATGGCAAATAAGAAATCGACAAATTTTGAAGGAAATTTCGTATAGTTTGAACATTTAGTGGCACAAGCTGTCGCTATATGGCCACATAATCATCATTTGTACCCGCCTTACTGAAAACCCGGACCAGTTGACCGTCGGTTGACCACCTACATATATCATGGGGGGATGGCAAATAAGAAATCGACAAATTTTGAAGGAAATTTCGTATAGTTTGAACATTTAGTGGCACAAGCTGTCGCTATATGGCCACATAATCACCATTTGTACCCGCCTTACTGAAAACCCGGACCAGTTGACCGTCGGTTGACCACCCACAGATACCCTGGGGGGATGGCAAACAAGAAATCGACAAATTTTGAAGGAAATTTCGTATAGTTTGAACATTTAGTGGCACAACCTGTCGCTATATGGCCACATAATCATCATTTGTACCCGCCTTACTGAAAACCCGGACCAGTTGACCGTCGGTTGACCACCCAGAGATATCCTGGGGGATGGCAAATAAGAAATCGACAAATTTTGAATGAAATTTCGTATAGTTTGAACATTTAGTGGCACAAGCTGTCGCTATATGGCCACATAATCACCATTTGTACCCGCCTTACTGAAAACCCGGACCAGTTGACCGTCGGTTGACCACCCACAGATATCCTGGGGGGATGGCAAATAAGAAATCGACAAATTTTGAAGGAAATTTCGTATAGTTTGAACATTTAGTGGCACAAGCTGTCGCTATATGGCCACATAATCATCATTTGTACCCGCCTTACTGAAAACCCGGACCAGTTGACCGTCGGTTGACCACCTACATATATCATGGGGGGATGGCAAATAAGAAATCGACAAATTTTGAAGGAAATTTCGTATAGTTTGAACATTTAGTGGCACAAGCTGTCGCTATATGGCCACATAATCAACATTTGTACCCGCCTTACTGAAAACTCGGACCAGTTGACCGTCGGTTGACCACCCACAGATATCCTGGGGGGATGGCAAATAAGAAATCGACAAATTTTGAAGGAAATTTCGTATAGTTTGAACATTTAGTGGCACAAGCTGTCGCTATATGGCCACATAATCATCATTTGTACCCGCCTTACTGAAAACCCGGACCAGTTGACCGTCGGTTGACCACCCACAGATATCCTGGGGGGATGGCAAATAAGGAATCGACAAATTTTGAAGGAAATTTCGTATAGTTTGAACATTTAGTGGCACAAGCTGTCGCTATATGGCCACATAATCATCATTTGTACCCGCCTTACTGAAAACCCGGACCAGTTGACCGTCGGTTGACCACCCACAGATATCCTGGGGGGATGGCAAATAAGAAATCGACAAATTTTGAATGAAATTTCGTATAGTTTGAACATTTAGTGGCACAAGCTGTCGCTATATGGCCACATAATCACCATTTGTACCTGCCTTACTGAAAACCCGGACCAGTTGACCGTCGGTTGACCACCCACAGATATCCTGGGGGGATGGCAAATAAGAAATCGACAAATTTTGAATGAAATTTCGTATAGTTTGAACATTTAGTGGCACAAGCTGTCGCTATATGGCCACATAATCATCATTTGTACCCGCCTTACTGAAAACCCGGACCAGTTGACCGTCGGTTGACCACCCACAGATACCCTGGAGGGATGGCAAATAAGAAATCGACAAATTTTGAAGGAAATTTCGTATAGTTTGAACATTTAGTTGCACAAGCTGTCGCTATATGGCCACATAATCACCATTTGTACCCGCCTTACTGAAAACCCGGACCAGTTGACCGTCGGTTGACCACCCACAGATACCCTGGGGGGATGGCAAATAAGAAATCGACAAATTTTGAAGGAAATTTCGTATAGTTTGAACATTTAGTGGCACAAGCTGTCGCTATATGGCCACATAATCATCATTTGTACCCGCCTTACTGAAAACCCGGACCAGTTGACCGTCGGTTGACCACCCACAGATATCCTGGGGGGATGGCAAATAAGGAATCGACAAATTTTGAAGGAAATTTCGTATAGTTTGAACATTTAGTGGCACAAGCTGTCGCTATATGGCCACATAATCATCATTTGTACCCGCCTTACTGAAAACCCGGACCAGTTGACCGTCGGTTGACCACCCACAGATATCCTGGGGGGATGGCAAATAAGGAATCGACAAATTTTGAAGGAAATTTCGTATAGTTTGAACATTTAGTGGCACAAGCTGTCGCTATATGGCCACATAATCATCATTTGTACCCGCCTTACTGAAAACCCGGACCAGTTGACCGTCGGTTGACCACCCACAGATATCCTGGGGGGATGGCAAATAAGAAATCGACAAATTTTGAATGAAATTTCGTATAGTTTGAACATTTAGTGGCACAAGCTGTCGCTATATGGCCACATAATCACCATTTGTACCCGCCTTACTGAAAACCCGGACCAGTTGACCGTCGGTTGACCACCCACAGATATCCTGGGGGGATGGCAAATAAGAAATCGACAAATTTTGAAGGAAATTTCGTATAGTTTGAACATTTAGTGGCACAAGCTGTCGCTATATGGCCACATAATCATCATTTGTACCCGCCTTACTGAAAACCCGGACCAGTTGACCGTCGGTTGACCACCTACATATATCATTGGGGGATGGCAAATAAGAAATCGACAAATTTTGAAGGAAATTTCGTATAGTTTGAACATTTAGTGGCACAAGCTGTCGCTATATGGCCACATAATCACCATTTGTACCCGCCTTACTGAAAACCCGGACCAGTTGACCGTCGGTTGACCACCCACAGATACCCTGGGGGGATGGCAAATAAGAAATCGACAAATTTTGAAGGAAATTTCGTATAGTTTGAACATTTAGTGGCACAAGCTGTCGCTATATGGCCACATAATCATCATTTGTACCCGCCTTACTGAAAACCCGGACCAGTTGACCGTCGGTTGACCACCCACAGATATCCTGGGGTGATGGCAAATAAGGAATCGACAAATTTTGAAGGAAATTTCGTATAGTTTGAACATTTAGTGGCACAAGCTGTCGCTATATGGCCACATAATCATCATTTGTATCCGCCTTACTGAAAACCCGGACCAGTTGACCGTCGGTTGACCACCTACAGATATCATGGGGGGATGGCAAATAAGAAATCGACAAATTTTGAAGGAAATTTCGTATAGTTTGAACATTTAGTGGCACAAGCTGTCGCTATATGGCCACATAATCACCATTTGTACCCGCCTTACTGAAAACCCGGACCAGTTGACCGTCGGTTGACCACCCACAGATACCCTGGGGGGATGGCAAATAATAAATCGACAAATTTTGAAGGAAATTTCGTATAGTTTGAACATTTAGTGGCACAAGCTGTCGCTATATGGCCACATAATCATCATTTGTACCCGCCTTACTGAAAACCCGGACCAGTTGACCGTCGGTTGACCACCCACAGATATCCTGGGGGGATGGCAAATAAGGAATCGACAAATTTTGAAGGAAATTTCGTATAGTTTGAACATTTAGTGGCACAAGCTGTCGCTATATGACCACATAATCATCATTTGTACCCGCCTTACTGAAAACCCGGACCAGTTGACCGTCGGTTGACCACCTACAGATATCATGGGGGGATGGCAAATAAGAAATCGACAAATTTTGAAGGAAATTTCGTATAGTTTGAACATTTAGTGGCACAAGCTGTCGCTATATGGCCACATAATCACCATTTGTACCCGCCTTACTGAAAACCCGGACCAGTTGACCGTCGGTTGACCACCCACAGATATCCTGGGGGGATGGCAAATAAGAAATCGACAAATTTTGAAGGAAATTTCGTATAGTTTGAACATTTAGTGGCACAAGCTGTCGCTATATGGCCACATAATCATCATTTGTACCCGCCTTACTGAAAACCCGGACCAGTTGACCGTCGGTTGACCACCCACAGATATCCTGGGGGGATGGCAAATAAGGAATCGACAAATTTTGAAGGAAATTTCGTATAGTTTGAACATTTAGTGGCACAAGCTGTCTCTATATGGCCACATAATCATCATTTGTACCCGCCTTACTGAAAACCCGGACCAGTTGACCGTCGGTTGACCACCCACAGATATCCTGGGGGTATGGCAAATAAGGAATCGACAAATTTTGAAGGAAATTTCGTATAGTTTGAACATTTAGTGGCACAAGCTGTCGCTATATGGCCACATAATCATCATTTGTACCCGCCTTACTGAAAATCCGGACCAGTTGACCGTCGGTTGACCACCCACAGATATCCTGGGGGGATGGCAAATAAGAAATCGACAAATTTTGAAGGAAATTTCGTATAGTTTGAACATTTAGTGGCACAAGCTGTCGCTATATGGCCACATAATCATCATTTGTACCCGCCTTACTGAAAACCCGGACCAGTTGACCGTCGGTTGACCACCCACAGATATCCTGGGGGGATGGCAAATAAGGAATCGACAAATTTTGAAGGAAATTTCGTATAGTTTGAACATTTAGTGGCACAAGCTGTCTCTATATGGCCACATAATCATCATTTGTACCCGCCTTACTGAAAACCCGGACCAGTTGACCGTCGGTTGACCACCCACAGATATCCTGGGGGGATGGCAAATAAGAAATCGACAAATTTTGAATGAAATTTCGTATAGTTTGAACATTTAGTGGCACAAGCTGTCGCTATATGGCCACATAATCACCATTTGTACCCGCCTTACTGAAAACCCGGACCAGTTGACCGTCGGTTGACCACCCACAGATATCCTGGGGGGATGGCAAATAAGAAATCGACAAATTTTGAAGGAAATTTCGTATAGTTTGAACATTTAGTGGCACAAGCTGTCGCTATATGGCCACATAATCATCATTTGTACCCGCCTTACTGAAAACCCGGACCAGTTGACCACCCACAGATATCCTGGGGGGATGGCAAATAAGGAATCGACAAATTTTGAAGGAAATTTCGTATAGTTTGAACATTTAGTGGCACAAGCTGTCGCTATATGGCCACATAATCATCATTTGTACCCGCCTTACTGAAAACCCGGACCAGTTGACCGTCGGTTGACCACCCACAGATACCCTGGGGGGATGGCAAATAAGAAATCGACAAATTTTGAAGGAAATTTCGTATAGTTTGAACATTTAGTGGCACAAGCTGTCGCTATATGGCCACATAATCATCATTTGTATCCGCCTTACTGAAAACCCGGACCGGTTGACCGTCGGTTTACCACCAACAGATATCATGGGGGGATGGCAAATAAGAAATCGACAAATTTTGAAGGAAATTTCGTATAGTTTGAACATTTAGTGGCACAAGCTGTCCCTATATGGCCACATAATCACCATTTGTACCCGCCTTACTGAAACCCCGGACCAGTTGACCGTCGGTTGACCACCCACAGATATCCTGGGGGGATGGCAAATAAGAAATCGACAAATTTTGAAGGAAATTTCGTATAGTTTGAACATTTAGTGGCACAAGCTGTCGCTATATGGCCACATAATCATCATTTGTACCCGCCTTACTGAAAACCCGGACCAGTTGACCGTCGGTTGACCACCCACAGATATCCTGGAGGGATGGCAAATAAGGAATCGACAAATTTTGAAGGAACTTTCGTATAGTTTGAACATTTAGTGGCACAAGCTGTCGCTATATGGCCACATAATCACCATTTGTACCCGCCTTACTGAAAACCCGGACCAGTTGACCGTCGGTTGACCACCCACAGATATCCTGGGGGGATGGCAAATATGAAATCGAAAAATTTTGAAGTAAATTTCGTATAGTTTGAACATTTAGTGGCACAAGCTGTCGCTATATGGCCACATAATCATCATTTGTACCCGCCTTACTGAAAACCCGGACCAGTTGACCGTCGGTTGACCACCCACAGATATCCTGGGGGGATGGCAAATAAGGAATCGACAAATTTTGAATGAAATTTCGTATAGTTTGAACATTTAGTGGCACAAGCTGTCGCTATATGGCCACATAATCATCATTTGTACCCGCCTTACTGAAAACCCGGACCAGTTGACCGTCGGTTGACCACCCACAGATACCCTGGGGGGATGGCAAATAAGAAATCGACAAATTTTGAAGGAAATTTCGTATAGTTTGAACATTTAGTGGCACAAGCTGTCGCTATATGGCCACATAATCACCATTTGTACCCGCCTTACTGAAAACCCGGACCAGTTGACCGTCGGTTGACCACCCACAGATACCCTGGGGGGATGGCAAATAAGAAATCGACAAATTTTGAAGGAAATTTCGTATAGTTTGAATAGTTAGTGGCACAAGCTGTCGCTATATGGCCACATAATCATCATTTGTACCCGCCTTACTGAAAACCCGGACCAGTTGACCGTCGGTTGACCACCTACAGATATCATGGGGGGATGGCAAATAAGAAATCGACAAATTTTGAAGGAAATTTCGTATAGTTTGAACATTTAGTGGCACAAGCTGTCCCTATATGGCCACATAATCACCATTTGTACCCGCCTTACTGAAAACCCGGACCAGTTGACCGTCGGTTGGCCACCCACAGATATCCTGGGGGGATGGCAAATAAGAAATCGACAAATTTTGAAGGAAATTTCGTATAGTTTGAACATTTAGTGGCACAAGCTGTCGCTATATGGCCACATAATCATCATTTGTACCCGCCTTACTGAAAACCCGGACCAGTTGACCGTCGGTTGACCACCCACAGATATCCTGGAGGGATGGCAAATAAGGCATCGACAAATTTTGAAGGAAATTTCGTATAGTTTGAACATTTAGTGGCACAAGCTGTCGCTATATGGCCACATAATCATCATTTGTACCCGCCTTACTGAAATCCCGGACCAGTTGACCGTCGGTTGACCACCTACAGATATCATGGGGGGATGGCAAATAAGAAATCGACAAATTTTGAATGAAATTTCGTATAGTTTGAACATTTAGTGGCACAAGCTGTCGCTATATAGCCACATAATCATCATTTGTACCCGCCTTACTGAAAACCCGGACCAGTTGACCGTCGGTTGACCACCCACAGATATCCTGGGGGGATGGAAAATAAGGAATCGACAAATTTTGAAGGAAATTTCGTATAGTTTGAACATTTAGTGGCACAATCTGTCGCTATATGGCCACATAATCATCATTTGTACCCGCCTTACTGAAAACCCGGACCAGTTGACCGTCGGTTGACCACCTACAGATATCATGGGGGGATTGCAAATAAGAAATCGACAAATTTTGAAGGAAATTTCGTATAGTTTGAACATTTAGTGGCACAAGCTGTCGCTATATGGCCACATAATCACCATTTGTACCCGCCTTACTGAAAACCCGGACCAGATGACCGTCGGTTGACCACCCACAGATACCCTGGGGGATGGCAAATAAGAAATCGACAAATTTTGAAGGAAATTTCGTATAGTTTGAACATTTAGTGGCACAAGCTGTCGCTATATGGCCACATAATCATCATTTGTACCCGCCTTACTGAAAACCCGGACCAGTTGACCGTCGGTTGACCACCCACAGATATCCTGGGGGGATGGCAAATAAGGAATCGACAAATTTTGAAGGAAATTTCGTATAGTTTGAACATTTAGTGGCACAAGCTGTCGCTATATGGCCACATAATCATCATTTGTACCCGCCTTACTGAAAACCCGGACCAGTTGACCGTCGGTTGACCACCCACAGATATCCTGGGGGGATGGCAAATATGAAATCGACAAATTTTGAATGAAATTTCGTATAGTTTGAACATTTAGTGGCACAAGCTGTCGCTATATGGCCACATAATCACCATTTGTACCCGCCTTACTGAAAACCCGGACCAGTTGACCGTCGGTTGACCACCCACAGATATCCTGGGGTGATGGCAAATAAGAAATCGAAAAATTTTGAAGGAAATTTCGTATAGTTTGAACATTTAGTGGCACAAGCTGTCGCTATATGGCCACATAATCATCAATTATACCCGCCTTACTGAAAACCCGGACCAGTTGACCGTCGGTTGACCACCTACAGATATCATGGGGGGATGGCAAATAAGAAATCGACAAATTTTGAAGGAAATTTCGTATAGTTTGAACATTTAGTGGCACAAGCTGTCGCTATATGGTCACATAATCATCATTTGTACCCGCCTTACTGAAAACCCGGACCAGTTGACCGTCGGTTGACCACCCACAAATATCCTGGGGGGATGGCAAATAAGGAATCGACAAATTTTGAAGGAAATTTCGTATAGTTTGAACATTTAGTGGCACAAGCTGTCGCTATATGGCCACATAATCATCATTTGTACCCGCCTTACTGAAAACCCGGACCAGTTGACCGTCGGTTGACCACCCACAGATATCCTGGGGGGATGGCAAATAAGGAATCGACAAATTTTGAAGGAAATTTTGTATAGTTTGAACATTTAGGGGCACAAGCTGTCGCTATATGGCCACATAATCATCATTTGTACCCGCCTTACTGAAAACCCGGACCAGTTGACCGTCGGTTGACCACCCACAGATACCCTGGGGGGATGGCAAATAAGAAATCGACAAATTTTGAAGGAAATTTCGTATAGTTTGAACATTTAGTGGCACAAGCTGTCGCTATATGGCCACATAATCACCATTTGTACCCGCCTTACTGAAAACCCGGACCAGTTGACCGTCGGTTGACCACCCACAGATACCCTGGGGGGATGGCAAATAAGAAATCGACAAATTTTGAAGGAAATTTCGTATAGTTTGAACATTTAGTGGCACAAGCTGTCGCTATATGGCCACATAATCATCATTTGTACCCGCCTTACTGAAAACCCGGACCAGTTGACCGTCGGTTGACCACCCACAGATATCCTGGGGGGATGGCAAATAAGGAATCGACAAATTTTGAAGAAAATTTCGTATAGTTTGAACATTTAGTGGCACAAGCTGTCGCTATATGGCCACATAATCATCATTTGTACCCGCCTTACTGAAAACCCGGACCAGTTGACCGTCGGTTGACCACCCACAGATATCCTGGGGGGATGGCAAATAAGGAATCGACAAATTTTGAAGGAAATTTCGTATAGTTTGAACATTTAGTGGCACAAGCTGTCGCTATATGGCCACATAATCATCATTTGTACCCGCCTTACTGAAAACCCGGACCAGTTGACCGTCGGTTGACCACCCACAGATATCCTGGGGGGATGGCAAATAAGAAATCGACAAATTTTGAATGAAATTTCGTATAGTTTGAACATTTAGTGGCACAAGCTGTCGCTATATGGCCACATAATCACCATTTGTACCCGCCTTACTGAAAACCCGGACCAGTTGACCGTCGGTTGACCACCCACAGATATCCTGGGGGGATGGCAAATAAGAAATCGACAAATTTTGAAGGAAATTTCGTATAGTTTGAACATTTAGTGGCACAAGCTGTCGCTATATGGCCACATAATCATCATTTGTACCCGCCTTACTGAAAACCCGGACCAGTTGACCGTCGGTTGACCACCTACATATATCATTGGGGGATGGCAAATAAGAAATCGACAAATTTTGAAGGAAATTTCGTATAGTTTGAACATTTAGTGGCACAAGCTGTCGCTATATGGCCACATAATCACCATTTGTACCCGCCTTACTGAAAACCCGGACCAGTTGACCGTCAGTTGACCACCCACAGATACCCTGGGGGGATGGCAAATAAGAAATCGACAAATTTTGAAGGAAATTTCGTATAGTTTGAACATTTAGTGGCACAAGCTGTCGCTATATGGCCACATAATCATCATTTGTACCCGCCTTACTGAAAACCCGGACCAGTTGACCGTCGGTTGACCACCCAGAGATATCCTGGTGGGATGGCAAATAAGAAATCGACAAATTTTGAATGAAATTTCGTATAGTTTGAACATTTAGTGGCACAAGCTGTCGCTATATGGCCACATAATCACCATTTGTACCCGCCTTACTGAAAACCCGGACCAGTTGACCGTCGGTTGACCACCCACAGATATCCTGGGGGGATGGCAAATAAGAAATCGACAAATTTTGAAGGAAATTTCGTATAGTTTGAACATTTAGTGGCACAAGCTGTCGCTATATGGCCACATAATCATCATTTGTACCCGCCTTACTGAAAACCCGGACCAGTTGACCGTCGGTTGACCACCCACTGATATCCTGGGGGGATGGCAAATGAGGAATCGACAAATTTTGAAGGAAATTTCGTACAGTTTGAACATTTAGTGGCACAAGCTGTCGCTATATGGCCACATAATCATCATTTGTATCCGCCTTACTGAAAACCCGGACCAGTTGCCCGTCGGTTGACCACCTACAGATATCATGGGGGGATGGCAAATAAGAAATCGACAAATTTTGAAGGAAATTTCGTATAGTTTGAACATTTAGTGGCACAAGCTGTCGCTATATGGCCACATAATCACCATTTGTACCCGCCTTACTGAAAACCCGGACCAGTTGACCGTCGGTTGACCACCCACAGATACCCTGGGGGGATGGCAAATAATAAATCGACAAATTTTGAAGGAAATTTCGTATAGTTTGAACATTTAGTGGCACAAGCTGTCGCTATATGGCCACATACTCATCATTTGTACCCGCCTTACTGAAAACCCGGACCAGTTGACCGTCGGTTGACCACCCACATATATCCTGGGGGGATGGCAAATAAGGAATCGACAAATTTTGAAGGAAATTTCGTATAGTTTGAACATTTAGTGGCACAAGCTGTCGCTATATGACCACATAATCATCATTTGTACCCGCCTTACTGAAAACCCGGACCAGTTGACCGTCGGTTGACCACCCACAGATATCCTGGGGGGATGGCAAATAAGAAATCGACAAATTTTGAAGGAAATTTCGTATAGTTTGAACATTTAGTGGCACAAGCTGTCGCTATATGGCCACATAATCATCATTTGTACCCGCCTTACTGAAAACCCGGACCAGTTGACCGTCGGTTGACCACCCACAGATATCCTGGGGGGATGGCAAATAAGGAATCGACAAATTTTGAAGGAAATTTCGTATAGTTTGAACATTTAGTGGCACAAGCTGTCTCTATATGGCCACATTATCATCATTTGTACCCGCCTTACTGAAAACCCGGACCAGTTGACCGTCGGTTGACCACCCACAGATATCCTGGAGGGATGGCAAATAAGGAATCGACAAATTTTGAAGGAACTTTCGTATAGTTTGAACATTTAGTGGCACAAGCTGTCGCTATATGGCCACATAATCACCATTTGTACCCGCCTTACTGAAAACCCGGACCAGTTGACCGTCCGTTGACCACCCACAGATATCCTGGGGGTATGGCAAATAAGGAATCGACAAATTTTGAAGGAAATTTCGTATAGTTTGAACATTTAGTGGCACAAGCTGTCGCTATATGGCCACATAATCATCATTTGTACCCGCCTTACTGAAAACCCGGACCAGTTGACCGTCGGTTGACCACCCACAGATATCCTGGGGGGATGGCAAATAAGAAATCGACAAATTTTGAAGGAAATTTCGTATAGTTTGAACATTTAGTGGCACAAGCTGTCGCTATATGGCCACATAATCATCATTTGTACCCGCCTTACTGAAAACCCGGACCAGTTGACCGTCGGTTGACCACCCACAGATATCCTGGGGGGATGGCAAATAAGGAATCGACAAATTTTGAAGGAAATTTCGTATAGTTTGAACATTTAGTGGCACAAGCTGTCGCTATATGGCCACATAATCATCATTTGTACCCGCCTTACTGAAAACCCGGACCAGTTGACCGTCGGTTGACCACCCACAGATATCCTGGGGGTATGGCAAATAAGGAATCGACAAATTTTGAAGGAAATTTCGTATAGTTTGAACATTTAGTGGCACAAGCTGTCGCTATATGGCCACATAATCATCATTTGTACCCGCCTTACTGAAAACCCGGACCAGTTGACCGTCGGTTGACCACCCACAGATATCCTGGGGGGATGGCAAATAAGAAATCGACAAATTTTGAATGAAATTTCGTATAGTTTGAACATTTAGTGGCACAAGCTGTCGCTATATGGCCACATAATCACCATTTGTACCCGCCTTACTGAAAACCCGGACCAGTTGACCGTCGGTTGACCACCCACAGATATCCTGGGGGGATGGCAAATAAGAAATCGACAAATTTTGAAGGAAATTTCGTATAGTTTGAACATTTAGTGGCACAAGCTGTCGCTATATGGCCACATAATCATCATTTGTACCCGCCTTACTGAAAACCCGGACCAGTTGACCACCCACAGATATCCTGGGGGATGGCAAATAAGGAATCGACAAATTTTGAAGGAAATTTCGTATAGTTTGAACATTTAGTGGCACAAGCTGTCGCTATATGGCCACATAATCATCATTTGTACCCGCCTTACTGAAAACCCGGACCAGTTGACCGTCGGTTGACCACCCACAGATACCCTGGGGGGATGGCAAATAAGAAATCGACAAATTTTGAAGGAAATTTCGTATAGTTTGAACATTTAGTGGCACAAGCTGTCGCTATATGGCCACATAATCATCATTTGTATCCGCCTTACTGAAAACCCGGACCGGTTGACCGTCGGTTGACCACCTACAGATATCATGGGGGGATGGCAAATAAGAAATGACAAATTTTGAAGGAAATTTCGTATAGTTTGAACATTTAGTGGCACAAGCTGTCCCTATATGGCCACATAATCACCATTTGTACCCGCCTTACTGAAACCCCGGACCAGTTGACCGTCGGTTGACCACCCACAGATATCCTGGGGGGATGACAAATAAGAAATCGACAAATTTTGAAGGAAATTTCGTATAGTTTGAACATTTAGTGGCACAAGCTGTCGCTATATGGCCACATAATCATCATTTGTACCCGCCTTACTGAAAACCCGGACCAGTTGACCGTCGGTTGACCACCCACAGATATCCTGGAGGGATGGCAAATAAGGAATCGACAAATTTTGAAGGAACTTTCGTATAGTTTGAACATTTAGTGGCACAAGCTGTCGCTATATGGCCACATAATCACCATTTGTACCCGCCTTACTGAAAACCCGGACCAGTTGACCGTCGGTTGACCACCCACAGATATCCTGGGGGGATGGCAAATATGAAATCGAAAAATTTTGAAGTAAATTTCGTATAGTTTGAACATTTAGTGGCACAAGCTGTCGCTATATGGCCACATAATCATCATTTGTACCCGCCTTACTGAAAACCCGGACCAGTTGACCGTCGGTTGACCACCCACATATATCCTGGGGGGATGGCAAATAAGGAATCGACAAATTTTGAAGGAAATTTCGTACAGTTTGAACATTTAGTGGCACAAGCTGTCGCTATATGGCCACATAATCATCATTTGTATCCGCCTTACTGAAAACCCGGACCAGTTGACCGTCGGTTGACCACCTACAGATATCATGGGGGGATGGCAAATAAGAAATCGACAAATTTTGAAGGAAATTTCGTATAGTTTGAACATTTAGTGGCACAAGCTGTCGCTATATGGCCACATAATCACCATTTGTACCCGCCTTACTGAAAACCCGGACCAGTTGACCGTCGGTTGACCACCCACAGATACCCTGGGGGGATGGCAAATAATAAATCGACAAATTTTGAAGGAAATTTCGTATAGTTTGAACATTTAGTGGCACAAGCTGTCGCTATATGGCCACATAATCATCATTTGCACCCGCCTTACTGAAAACCCGGACCAGTTGACCGTCGGTTGACCACCCACATATATCCTGGGGGGATGGCAAATAAGGAATCGACAAATTTTGAAGGAAATTTCGTATAGTTTGAACATTTAGTGGCACAAGCTGTCGCTATATGACCACATAATCATCATTTGTACCCGCCTTACTGAAAACCCGGACCAGTTGACCGTCGGTTGACCACCCACAGATATCCTGGGGGGATGGCAAATAAGAAATCGACAAATTTTGAAGGAAATTTCGTATAGTTTGAACATTTAGTGGCACAAGCTGTCGCTATATTGCCACATAATCATCATTTGTACCCGCCTTACTGAAAACCCGGACCAGTTGACCGTCGGTTGACCACCCACATATATCCTGGGGGGATGGCAAATAAGGAATCGACAAATTTTGAAGGAAATTTCGTATAGTTTGAACATTTAGTGGCACAAGCTGTCTCTATATGGCCACATAATCATCATTTGTACCCGCCTTACTGAAAACCCGGACCAGTTGACCGTCGGTTGACCACCCACAGATATCCTGGGGGTATGGCAAATAAGGAATCGACAAATTTTGAAGGAAATTTCGTATAGTTTGAACATTTAGTGGCACAAGCTGTCGCTATATGGCCACATAATCATCATTTGTACCCGCCTTACTGAAAACCCGGACCAGTTGACCGTCGGTTGACCACCCACAGATATCCTGGGGGGATGGCAAATAAGAAATCGACAAATTTTGAAGGAAATTTCGTATAGTTTGAACATTTAGTGGCACAAGCTGTCGCTATATGGCCACATAATCATCATTTGTACCCGCCTTACTGAAAACCCGGACCAGTTGACCGTCGGTTGACCACCCACAGATATCCTGGGGGGATGGCAAATAAGGAATCGACAAATTTTGAAGG
Organism: Siphonodentalium dalli; assembly: GCA_032622095.1. Taxonomy (NCBI): domain Eukaryota; kingdom Metazoa; phylum Mollusca; class Scaphopoda; order Gadilida; family Siphonodentaliidae; genus Siphonodentalium; species Siphonodentalium dalli. The sequence goes on from CP136068.1 coordinate 103,503,108, forward strand.
AAATTTCGTATAGTTTGAACATTTAGTGGCACAAGCTGTCGCTATATGGCCACATAATCATCATTTGTACCCGCCTTACTGAAAACCCGGACCAGTTGACCGTCGGTTGACCACCCACAGATATCCTGGGGGGATGGCAAATAAGAAATCGACAAATTTTGAATGAAATTTCGTATAGTTTGAACATTTAGTGGCACAAGCTGTCGCTATATGGCCACATAATCACCATTTGTACCCGCCTTACTGAAAACTCGGACCAGTTGACCGTCGGTTGACCACCCACAGATATCCTGGGGGGATGGCAAATAAGAAATCGACAAATTTTGAAGGAAATTTCGTATAGTTTGAACATTTAGTGGCACAAGCTGTCGCTATATGGCCACATAATCATCATTTGTACCCGCCTTACTGAAAACCCGGACCAGTTGACCACCCACAGATATCCTGGGGGATGGCAAATAAGGAATCGACAAATTTTGAAGGAAATTTCGTATAGTTTGAACATTTAGTGGCACAAGCTGTCGCTATATGGCCACATAATCATCATTTGTACCCGCCTTACTGAAAACCCGGACCAGTTGACCGTCGGTTGACCACCCACAGATACCCTGGGGGGATGGCAAATAAGAAATCGACAAATTTTGAAGGAAATTTCGTATAGTTTGAACATTTAGTGGCACAAGCTGTCGCTATATGGCCACATAATCATCATTTGTATCCGCCTTACTGAAAACCCGGACCGGTTGACCGTCGGTTGACCACCTACAGATATCATGGGGGGATGGCAAATAAGAAATCGACAAATTTTGAAGGAAATTTCGTATAGTTTGAACATTTAGTGGCACAAGCTGTCCCTATATGGCCACATAATCACAATTTGTACCCGCCTTACTGAAACCCCGGACCAGTTGCCGTCGGTTGACCACCCACAGATATCCTGGGGGGATGGCAAATAAGAAATCGACAAATTTTGAAGGAAATTTCGTATAGTTTGAACATTTAGTGGCACAAGCTGTCGCTATATGGCCACATAATCATCATTTGTACCCGCCTTACTGAAAACCCGGACCAGTTGACCGTCGGTTGACCACCCACAGATATCCTGGAGGGATGGCAAATAAGGAATCGACAAATTTTGAAGGAACTTTCGTATAGTTTGAACATTTAGTGGCACAAGCTGTCGCTATATGGCCACATAATCACCATTTGTACCCGCCTTACTGAAAACCCGGACCAGTTGACCGTCGGTTGACCACCCACAGATATCCTGGGGGGATGGCAAATATGAAATCGAAAAATTTTGAAGTAAATTTCGTATAGTTTGAACATTTAGTGGCACAAGCTGTCGCTATATGGCCACATAATCATCATTTGTACCCGCCTTACTGAAAACCCGGACCAGTTGACCGTCGGTTGACCACCCACAGATATCCTGGGGGGATGGCAAATAAGGAATCGACAAATTTTGAAGGAAATTTCGTATAGTTTGAACATTTAGTGGCACAAGCTGTCGCTATATGGCCACATAATCATCATTTGTACCCGCCTTACTGAAAACCCGGACCAGTTGACCGTCGGTTGACCACCCACAGATACCCTGGGGGGATGGCAAATAAGAAATCGACAAATTTTGAAGGAAATTTCGTATAGTTTGAACATTTAGTGGCACAAGCTGTCGCTATATGGCCACATAATCACCATTTGTACCCGCCTTACTGAAAACCCGGACCAGTTGACCGTCGGTTGACCACCCACAGATACCCTGGGGGGATGGCAAATAAGAAATCGACAAATTTTGAAGGAAATTTCGTATAGTTTGAACATTTAGTGGCACAAGCTGTCGCTATATGGCCACATAATCATCATTTGTACCCGCCTTACTGAAAACCCGGACCAGTTGACCGTCGGTTGACCACCTACAGATATCATGGGGGGATGGCAAATAAGAAATCGACAAATTTTGAAGGAAATTTCGTATAGTTTGAACATTTAGTGGCACAAGCTGTCCCTATATGGCCACATAATCACCATTTGTACCCGCCTTACTGAAAACCCGGACCAGTTGACCGTCGGTTGGCCACCCACAGATATCCTGGGGGGATGGCAAATAAGAAATCGACAAATTTTGAAGGAAATTTCGTATAGTTTGAACATTTAGTGGCACAAGCTGTCGCTATATGGCCACATAATCATCATTTGTACCCGCCTTACTGAAAACCCGGACCAGTTGACCGTCGGTTGACCACCCACAGATATACTGGAGGGATGGCAAATAAGGCATCGACAAATTTTGAAGGAAATTTCGTATAGTTTGAACATTTAGTGCCACAAGCTGTCGCTATATGGCCACATAATCATCATTTGTACCCGCCTTACTGAAATCCCGGACCAGTTGACCGTCGGTTGACCACCTACAGATATCATGGGGGGATGGCAAATAAGAAATCGACAAATTTTGAATGAAATTTCGTATAGTTTGAACATTTAGTGGCACAAGCTGTCGCTATATAGCCACATAATCATCATTTGTACCCGCCTTACTGAAAACCCGGACCAGTTGACCGTCGGTTGACCACCCACAGATATCCTGGGGGGATGGAAAATAAGGAATCGACAAATTTTGAAGGAAATTTCGTATAGTTTGAACATTTAGTGGCACAAGCTGTCGCTATATGGCCACATAATCATCATTTGTACCCGCCTTACTGAAAACCCGGACCAGTTGACCGTCGGTTGACCACCTACAGATATCATGGGGGGATTGCAAATAAGAAATCGACAAATTTTGAAGGAAATTTCGTATAGTTTGAACATTTAGTGGCACAAGCTGTCGCTATATGGCCACATAATCACCATTTGTACCCGCCTTACTGAAAACCCGGACCAGTTGACCGTCGGTTGACCACCCACAGATACCCTGGGGGATGGCAAATAAGAAATCGACAAATTTTGAAGGAAATTTCGTATAGTTTGAACATTTAGTGGCACAAGCTGTCGCTATATGGCCACATAATCATCATTTGTACCCGCCTTACTGAAAACCCGGACCAGTTGACCGTCGGTTGACCACCCACAGATATCCTGGGGGGATGGCAAATAAGGAATCGACAAATTTTGAAGGAAATTTCGTATAGTTTGAACATTTAGTGGCACAAGCTGTCGCTATATGGCCACATAATCATCATTTGTACCTGCCTTACTGAAAACCCGGACCAGTTGACCGTCGGTTGACCACCCACAGATATCCTGGGGGGATGGCAAATATGAAATCGACAAATTTTGAATGAAATTTCGTATAGTTTGAACATTTAGTGGCACAAGCTGTCGCTATATGGCCACATAATCACCATTTGTACCCGCCTTACTGAAAACCCGGACCAGTTGACCGTCGGTTGACCACCCACAGATATCCTGGGGCGATGGCAAATAAGAAATCGAAAAATTTTGAAGGAAATTTCGTATAGTTTGAACATTTAGTGGCACAAGCTGTCGCTATATGGCCACATAATCATCAATTATACCCGCCTTACTGAAAACCCGGACCAGTTGACCGTCGGTTGACCACCTACAGATATCATGGGGGGATGGCAAATAAGAAATCGACAAATTTTGAAGGAAATTTCGTATAGTTTGAACATTTAGTGGCACAAGCTGTCGCTATATGGTCACATAATCATCATTTGTACCCGCCTTACTGAAAACCCGGACCAGTTGACCGTCGGTTGACCACCCACAGATATCCTGGGGGGATGGCAAATAAGGAATCGACAAATTTTGAAGGAAATTTCGTATAGTTTGAACATTTAGTGGCACAAGCTGTCGCTATTTGGCCACATAATCATCATTTGTACCCGCCTTACTGAAAACCCGGACCAGTTGACCGTCGGTTGACCACCCACAGATATCCTGGGGGGATGGCAAATAAGGAATCGACAAATTTTGAAGGAAATTTCGTATAGTTTGAACATTTAGTGGCACAAGCTGTCGCTATATGGCCACATAATCATCATTTGTACCCGCCTTACTGAAAACCCGGACCAGTTGACCGTCGGTTGACCACCCACATATATCCTGGGGGGATGGCAAATAAGGAATCGACAAATTTTGAAGGAAATTTCGTATAGTTTGAACATTTAGTGGCACAAGCTGTCGCTATATGGCCACATAATCATCATTTGTACCCGCCTTACTGAAAACCCGGACCAGTTGACCGTCGGTTGACCACCCACAGATATCCTGGGGGGATGGCAAATAAGGAATCGACAAATTTTGAAGGAAATTTCTTATAGTTTGAACATTTAGTGGCACAAGCTGTCGCTATATGGCCACATAATCATCATTTGTACCCGCCTTACTGAAAACCCGGACCAGTTGACCGTCGGTTGACCACCCACAGATATCCTGGGGGGATGGCAAATAAGAAATCGACAAATTTTGAATGAAATTTCGTATAGTTTGATCATTTAGTGGCACAAGCTGTCGCTATATGGCCACATAATCACCATTTGTACCCGCCTTACTGAAAACTCGGACCAGTTGACCGTCGGTTGACCACCCACAGATATCCTGGGGGGATGGCAAATAAGAAATCGACAAATTTTGAAGGAAATTTCGTATAGTTTGAACATTTAGTGGCACAAGCTGTCGCTATATGGCCACATAATCATCATTTGTACCCGCCTTACTGAAAACCCGGACCAGTTGACCGTCGGTTGACCACCTACATATATCATGGGGGGATGGCAAATAAGAAATCGACAAATTTTGAAGGAAATTTCGTATAGTTTGAACATTTAGTGGCACAAGCTGTCGCTATATGGCCACATAATCACCATTTGTACCCGCCTTACTGAAAACCCGGACCAGTTGACCGTCGGTTGACCACCCACAGATACCCTGGGGGATGGCAAATAAGAAATCGACAAATTTTGAAGGAAATTTCGTATAGTTTGAACATTTAGTGGCACAAGCTGTCGCTATATGGCCACATAATCATCATTTGTACCCGCCTTACTGAAAACCCGGACCAGTTGACCGTCGGTTGACCACCCAGAGATATCCTGGGGGGATGGCAAATAAGAAATCGACAAATTTTGAATGAAATTTCGAATAGTTTGAACATTTAGTGGCACAAGCTGTCGCTATATGGCCACATAATCACCATTTGTACCCGCCTTACTGAAAACCCGGACCAGTTGACCGTCGGTTGACCACCCACATATATCCTGGGGGGATGGCAAATAAGAAATCGACAAATTTTGATGGAAATTTCGTATAGTTTGAACATTTAGTGGCACAAGCTGTCGCTATATGGCCACATAATCATCATTTGTACCCGCCTTACTGAAAACCCGGACCAGTTGACCGTCGGTTGACCACCCACAGATAATTACGTAACTCGTGGATGACTGGCGCCTCTGCAAAAAGTGTTGTTCTTCTTCATATACAGCATACGTTTTATATTAACAATTCGCATTCCGTGTACAATCACTGTAAACATCGTTCAAGCCCGATGTTTATGACACTTATGAGTGTTTTTCGTTCGATACTATATACCATAACATATTCGGACCAAGGATTTCCATGCCATGGCATCAAGTGTCGCGTAAAAACATACCAATACATGAATCGAACTAGCTACTCCCACCATGCAAACAAGTATAACTAGTTCTGAAAATATCTTCTGAAAAAAAAATGGAATCCTACTGATAACATATATGTGACATCAAAATTCAAATGATGGTAATTCACACACATCCGGTATGCATACACACACTCTCACTTCATTTGTCTTATTTCTATCCCATTGGGATTGTTTCCTTCCATTGGCGATATGCAATTTCAGGTACATCGTTGTGAGTGATATCATATTCTCACCAGCCCCATATACACATAAATAATGTTTTCTATTCCTTCATTAGACACACAGTTTTCGTTCATCACGTACGGCTTCTCGCACGATGATGGGTACCACGAGGGACCACCTCTTTCGACTGCGCATCCCCATGGATCCACGTCAAGTGTGTGATATCTACTTCCGGTTTGCACTGTGTTGTTGCAGCATGACGTAAGTGTGACGTCAGTGAAATGTATTGTATAGCCGTTGCTGACGTCATCCATTGTGAAGTTATGGTATATGTCTTTCTCGTATGGGTTTCTCATCGCCCAATTGACACCAACAGTGATTCTGACTATCAGATCGTAGCGGCGATCTGTTGATGTAATTCTATGAACTGGTTCGTTGTCTTGCCATTAGCCGATACCGTCAGCCTGGTCTGACCAATTTCCAGATTTCACTAACTCTAACACTGGCGTCAAATAAGCGCTATAGATCCCGAGCATCCCATTTATCCTACGCAATAACATTCATTGTAGTTTAAAGGTGATATATAACCTTAGTGAGCATCGGGGTCGTGGATAAGATCATCGCAGTCTGGGATAGACGAGGTTGGCACGGATTCTATCTTCGACATGGGGGAAACTGGGGGCCGATATTCAAGCTTTCTCTGAGTGGAGGGATATATGTTTGCTATTCTGTTCAATACATGGCTATTTCGATAACAGATGGGAATTTATTCGCGCTTAATGAAGCGAGCACATTTTAAGCAATTAACACTCATACAAATGTGCTGATTCTGTATATAAAAAAAATATATGAACAGGGTAAAACAAATTGAGTGGCTATTTGCAGAACTTTAATCATTTGGTTTTGGACATTAATTTTTTAAAACACTTTTAACTCAAATCTCTGCCACATCAGTTGATTCTCTTGTGTTTTTGTCCGAAATGAAATATGAGTATGTGTTATTATAGCCATATGAGTTACAGATCGAGAACGTTCCAAACTATACGTCTTTAACCATTGCAATAATAAATACTCATTGGTGGGTGGTTCCTATAGTAATTGTTCACATCATAAGTTGAACGCACGTTATTATCTGAACATATCCCGCCAATACATATGAACTATTCTGCTCATGTATTATCTGTTTTATGATAGTTGTCTGCTTTTGTTACCCGAACACCCATCTCTTTGAGTAATAGACCATTCCCATGTATACTTTCATAACTGAATGGGAGATTCCATCTACATGTAGTACATGTATAGAAAGGATTAAGTTGTCATGTGACATTTTCAAATTCATCCAATAACTCGGTTTGTCTCGGTCGGTCCTGTTATCATTAAAACACATGTAATTTGTATACCACACTTACCCTTTTGACTATCTGCCATTTTCTATCTCCACTTCCGTATTCTGGAGTTTTCCCATCCAGGAGTATACATGTTTTATTGCCCACGTTAAACGCAGCGAACGAGCACGAAGGCTCCCTGATACAGAGCTTCTTACATCTGAGAATATTAGAAACTGTCACTCCTTGTCCTATTCCTGGAGTCATGTAAATTTTGGTTAATCCGAAAATATGTCCAGCAAGAAATATCATGAGGGAAACAACGGCATATAGCTGTAAACACGTGTCGTTAGCCATCACGGAATCAATTTCATATAATTGAATGATCTGTATCTTCTTTCAGCGTGTTGAGTACAATTCAGTTCATTTATTTCTCATTCCTATGGAAATAATCATCTATGTCAGTGCTACTTCCACATAAATTAACGTTCAGTGTGTCGCACACTACGCATAGATGTGTTCTGAGAAAACATGTTCATTGAATATAGTTACAGTCTTGTATGAATAGTCCACAATATCGACAAATTGATCATGGTGCATCGCTGACAACTAACAAGTTCGACAGAGCCACTTTGTATTACGGCAACCACCAAACATACGTCTTTCGCGAGTAAGGTATAATGATTTTTCTTAGCGCATTTATAGGAATATAGGTGAACACCTGACTATTAAAGGCGACCAAGCGTAAGAGTGCGGTGGAGACATCTATTGGCTCATCTCGTGCAGACAATGTAGAACCTATAGGATTTACAAAAGGTACAGTAAATCGACAATATTGAACTGCACTTCATCTCTCCCAAAAGCTTAATTACCCATACTGACTTAAATACACTTACTGACTTAAATACACTTACCTCGGGTAGTCTACAAACATATCCTCGCGGAAATAGGCTCGTAATCAACATTTAAAACATGGTTATGGTTATAGGATAATAGATGCTTGTACGTTATTCTACAAACACGTGAGGCATCGACCTGCGGATATGGCTTAGCTCATGGTCCTCTTTGGTCCTGCATCTCATCAAGATGGGTGGTTGAGTTGACCCGGCTCAATCAATCGGCTAGTCACTAGTCTAACTGTGTCCTCTGTTCTTTCGTGTCATGTCTGGGTGCATTTCGTCTTCATCACTGTTAAATATTTCAATGTTGTACTGTTCACGCCTGTCTCACTGTGGCAAGGTAGTGGGAGGCTGTTATATGCAGTGGCTAAACGGGTCACCACTTCAGCTATGTACCAGTCTTTGGCCCAACCATAATTCGAGGGCTAGCTGTCGATTATTTGCTTTTCATATGGCAACTCATAACAAACAAAAACGTAAGAATGACCACCCGCGAAGTCCCAATGATGCTGAGATCTATCCTCGGTACTGGGTATTTGGTTTTGACCCAAATGTCAAGAGACCTTCTTGTTTGTGATTAATTAAAAGCTCCAAAGCACAGCCGGACAATTAAAATTTGTCGAACAGATCAGGACTGGGACACTCAGTGGCTCTCTTCTGGTCGAATGTTCAAGAAAGATTCAAGCAGACGCTCTTGTGCAATTAACATCCATTGCACAAACACCAGTGTTGGTTACTCCTCGGAGCTGTATTGACAATTCGCGATATAGCTGATTCGTTTTAGTCAGAGATATTGACTGTGTTAGCACCAGAGGGAGTTACAGAAGTCCGTAGATTTACGAAGACAGTTCGCGCTCAAAAAGTTCAGTTGAACAGTTATCTTCTGACCTTCAATCGGTGCGAGCATCACTTATATTGAAGGTTTGGGTATTTGAAGATGGATTAACTACATGTGTACCAAACCCATTGCGATGTTTAAAAGTCAGGGTATGACTATGGCCTGGAACAAGTAAAACCATATGAAACCATAAAAAGAAACCATATGTGCACGATGTACCATTTCTGGTCATGATCGTCAGTATTGTACGAATCTTCACGTCTCATTTGGGATTATGAATTCAACAATGTAAGGCTGAGAAGCATCTGTCATATAGATGCTAAGAAAATAGTTGGTCCTCGCCCATCCATTCCACAGACCATATACTCAGAAATCGTGTCTACCAAAAAGTCACTCAAACGTTTCGACTCTCTGAAAGAGGGGTACATCTGTGAGCTTTCAAATTTGACCGCATGATTGATGAGAAACGGTTAAGTCTCAAAGACACGAAACAGTATGTGTGTACTGAGGCTGAAATAATACAGCATTATCCTATACATAACGACACTAAAACACTCATTTTCAGTTCGTTATCGACACAACATGAAGCTATTCTGAGACGATTATGATCCTAAAGCAAGTCGTATTATAACCCCATAACGCGTTGGTTTTCGGGAGAACAGGCCGATAGATCAGATACGTTATACCGTCCATGTGTTAACAGTGGAGTCCCCACGCCACCACTAGTAAAACACGAAACGACCCGACATCGCAGCAGTAAGATATTCAGATCCCCGATCAAATAGTGTGTGACATTCGCTGATATACACGTAATAGACATCTTTCGCGTAGTTTATGACCACAAATAATTATTACTAATAGGATACTACGTCTCTAGAATTTGAGTTTTTTCTATTCGTTGTCGTTTTTCCCTATTGTTTGTTACGAAACGATTATGGTTTCGGATTTTCAACAGAACGCAGAATAGATCATATATTCTAATGCACTTAGGCCAATATAACCCCCGGAAACACCATATATTTGCGGGGGGTTATTCATTCAATAACCTGTCGCAATGTATAGTCCGGTTCACCGCTTCAATGTTAGATATTCCTACGCGCCAATATTTTTTTATATATATAATCCTTTATTTTCTCCATGTAACGGAGAGCTTAGAATAAATTTATGCAAATAACGATACAAATGAACAATAACACAATAAAGAATACATCATGTGAGCATGTACGTTAAGTCAATCACAGAAGGACATTCATGATGAATATGTATACGGTTTTCATTTGATCAATTATGTCATAAAATAATGAGAGAATTTCGAAACAAGTGTATAGACGACATATCTGTTTAGCCCGAAAATATGGGGTTTCTTAATATTGGGATAAGATGCAATAAGATGCTTTATACCAGGGTGACATAACTATATCGATAATACGCACCATAATAGTGAGTTGGCATTTAATATGAATTGAAAGACGAATTAGCTACTTCTGGAATAATTGTAATCTTATTCAGCGGTATATCGTTTGAATATGTTTTATTGTATCCTCGAGGTTGGTCACGTATAAAAGATACACGCATGTGTGTTTGTGGCTGACAATATGGTTATGCTAGTGTGGGTCCAGTCAGCTTTGCATATTGCGAGTGATACTATATAATATATTGTGGTTGGGATACTCGGACGGGGTGCATGCATTATTTGCACTACATTGATATACTACACTGATAACAGGTATGATATCATCAGATGCCCGGAGCAGCTCGTGATAATTGTTACACATGCGGAGCGTACTCCTTGTTATAAATATAATAAATTTGTTAATATCTGTTATTTTTTCCCGAACATGTTGGGGGATGCATGACAGAAATATCATCATCTGTTCGTAGGTGGTGAGCTTGTCGATTTCTATGAAGCAAGGAATGTCAAAATGTTCAAGAAGTGTGAACCACATGTCATTCCTTGCCGCAGATATTTCCGGACACACAATGATGCTGTGTTCAACTTTGTTACTGTATTGTTTATTACAGAGCATACACTTTCCGTTTTCGGGAATCACGGATTTTGCTATGAGCTTCACTATTTCAAGGAATTGAACTTTTTATTGTGGATAAGCTCTACACGTGAACCATAACTGCGAAACAGATAGTGAGCTGTAGCTATCTGAAAAGTGTTGAAGTGAACTTTCTCTATGAAGACGCGCGTTCCATGCCGCTTCCTGGAAGTGTGATACTCCCTGACATACTTTCTGCTTCCATGGTTCCTTCGAAGGGAAATTCTCGTTTTGAACGAACGCAATTAAATGCCCTGTGTACATGTACTTTCAGAAAATACAAAACGTCACACCGTTATATACCATCAATGTCAGTGTCTCGATATCACTTGACCAAATTATTGACATGAAACCGCGACAGACACGGCGTGAAATACATCGCATTGAGTAAACAGTTTCCCGTTGTTTCAATTCAACTTAAAGTTCGTGGTAAAATAAAAACCGAAATTTGTAAGTGGTAAACATCTGAAAAAGACATCAGGTACATGCAGAAACTAATTGTTGTGCATATTTATTTCTATCTGAGGTGGCAATTCATTTTTATCAGCATTGTTAACGATAAGAGCGATGGTGATTGAGGGACTATATTTTATCTAGCGCATTAAATTAAAAATAAAAAGTCGTGGATTGGCTGAGTGTTTTCCATTAACTAAATTTGTCACAGTATATTCGCCATGTACCTTTCCGAAATCACAAACCACCACACTGTTATCCCCTAAGTAGTAAGTTCGCGATCGTTTATCGGCTCTTCACTGTTGACGATTATTCTGAGATTATGTCCTTAACTTGTGATCGCTATGTGGCCTTAATTTTAACATATAAGTGGTAACCAATGCGTTCTTCGCCGTGAAACGCGAGAGTCTTGCCAAACACAAAGCGACAGGCTATGACCTGATAACACCATAATTACTGCGAGTGGTAATTTCTTAACCCTTTACCCGACAGAAAGGCCCTGTGCCAATGCATTATCTTATATATGCGAGTCGACCATAGGTCGCCTCGCATATATAAGAGAATGCATTGGCCTAAAAAAAATCTTTTTTTACCATTTTTTCTTACATTCTTTAACAATTTTATAATTTTTTCTTACATTTTTTAACAATTTTTATAATATTTTTCTACATTCTTTGACAATTTTATCATTTTTAATATGTGTTAAGCCAATGCATTCTCTTATATATGCGAGGCGACCTATGGTCGACTCGCATATATAAGAGAATGCATTGGCACAGGGCCGTTCTGTTGGGTAAAGGGTTAAGAAATAGTGTTTAACAACGATTGTCTCATAAACGAACTCGTAGTTGTCAATTATACGAAAATGCTTTTGGACCGTCCGCAAAATTACGACTACTAATAGCCATTCGTAATAATTATCTGTCGTCGTTCATCAGTTGTTCATTATACTAAAGGTGTCTAATAATATGCTATTTCGACAAAGATAGAGTGACGGCTTGTCACGACATCGTATGTATGGTGTGCGCAGCTGCATCAAGGATAGCTTGAGTAAAGTCTTCAACAGGATGGGTTGAAACTTCGAGAAAATCATCAGGCTATTAAGATTGACAGTGAATTGGAATAACAGCCACTTGGCTTTTGTGAATTTCCAATAAAAGTCGGGGTAAAAATCGACGTGAGAAAGAGATAGGTCAATAGCAGAGAATGAACCATGCCCTGCGTGTAAGAATATAAAGAAGCCATCATTCAAAGGGGCGAGTTCGCGATCATCAATGAAAGTGTTCCCCGATGATCAGTACGAAAATTGCCCGATAGTTGATTGTGTGCATTGAAATCACCGAAGATGAAATAGAGTGATGCCAGCTGATTAAACCGATCGACAAGTTCTTGAAAAATAACTGCAGATTGTGGCGGTAAATAATTGAAAATATGGATATGGTCCGCGAGAAAGAGACTGTCGTCGCAACTGCATGAAGCTTAGTATTCAGAATAATATATTTATGCAACATATCGTTGCGTATAAAGATTGAAGAGCCACCGATGTGTATGTTGATTAATTGACAGTTAACTAACTAGATGGGGTGATAATTTTAAAGAGAAATTATTTATGTTGGTTGCAATTGAGTCTCCTGTAAGTCGAAGACAGCTGGATTGTGGTCTTGAACCAGCAGAGCTAGTTCAGCATTCCGATGGTTGTTATACTAGCCATATCTGTAATTTATATAGTGGAATACTTAGGTATCAGGTTTTACTTGTTCAAGTGATTTACTTCTCTGATGCGTGTATTCTGGGAATACTTACGTTGGTTAGGAGGGGTATTATTATCCTGGAATGGACTTGGGCTAATATATGTATGCAAAACACTGAAGTTGTTACTGATGAAGACAGTTTGGTTTGGCGGGCAGCATCGCACATCTTGGGGTTCCAAGACTTTCCGTCTATATTATTGGTATCAGGATCTGAGTGTACAGCGGAAGGCCATTTATTTCAGGTTCAAATTAAGTTTAACTTTAAATTCAGATTTAAATCCAGATTTGGATAGAGATTTCAGTGGAAAAAAGAACAAATATTTTAAAATATCGATATAATTTAGAAATGGATATATGCAACGATAATGTTCTCAATAATAGGATTTGGAATATGTTCTGGTTGAATATATTTAGTGAATTCAATAAAGCTTTGTTCACACACGAGATGAATCTGCTGGGTCGACCTTTAGGCATCTTGTCACAGAGAGATATCATATGCTACAACAAACTGATGAGCTGCATCAAAACTTGCGTGTAAAATGTATGTATACAACAATGACTTGTTCCTTAGTAATGTACTTCATTGTATGTGAAGATCTCAACTCGAATTGCACGATTTTATAGATTGTGTGAGCGAATTCTCTTTGCATCGCTTACAATTGTGGAATTTTTTCAGTAATTAATTCATTGTTTATAACGATAACGGCTCACACAATTCGCATAAAACCATGCTATTTCGAACTGGGACCGCCCCTAATGTCAAGTATATTATTGAGGAACAAGTATTAATAAATAAATATATTCCCTATATAGTTTTTGGAATGGCAACATGTTTAATAATCTTTATGCTGGCCATGTGAATAACGGTTTGTGTGTAGTGTTGAACGACGTATACGTTTATTATTTTATCAAAAATATATTGGTACATGCAGGGAGAAATAGAAGGTATAAATAAAGATAGATAATGTGGAAATGTATTACACGATCTTACCCCTATTCCATTCAATAAACCCATTATATAAATTGTGATATGCAAAGTTCGTTGCATAACAGTAAATAGTGCCAGGTGACATTTGACTTCCGGTTTGGAATATGTCTTCATTAAGTACGCTGCGTCTCAAAATACTATGGCTTCCAATATTTTTCCAACAAACTCTTATTAATATAGAGTTTGAAAAGTTATTTCATGATATATACGCAACTAAATACGTCAAAGAGTCTGTATCTATGTGGGACTATTTCTTTACGTGTGCAAAAAACGCATATTTACGTGAAAGTCACCGCATGCCTTATAGAAGCTGATGTTAGTTTCACGTACGATTTGTTGATTTAAGTATGTTTATCGATGTTTTGGATCATGTAATAAATAGAATCTACAACTCATCCCCGATTTATAGCGAAATTTACAAAATTCGTCCAGTAAATTGGGTCTAATTTGACCTAATTTATACTGGACTCGTTTTGTAAATTCCGCTATAAACTGGAGACTCGTTTTAGATCCTCTCGATATAATGTCCATGGTGCCATAACTATAATAAAATCACAATCGCCACCACTGTAATATCATAGTCATCACCCCTATCACCATTGTTCTCGTCTTCGCAGCTAAATGTACAGGCATTACCATCACTGCTATCAATTGTCGTCGATATTTGCGGTCCATGGTGTTGTGTTTTGCTGGCCGTACTCTTTACATACTGCACGTAGCACACGTAGCCCCCCCTCTCTCTCTCTCTCTCTCTCTTTCTATCTCTCTCTCTCTCTCTCTCTCTCTCTCTCCCCTTCCTTCCTACCGTTTGCTTAATTTCAGTATATCTATCGCGTGTTTGTGTTGTATCACTCTTCCTTCTCTCAAACTTAACATGTGAAACAATTCATCAATTCTACCGTTATTTGTCATTATATATACTTGTACATAGCTCTATTGTTATAACATATTGCCATGCTCTTATCGTCGTTTAATGTGTATCTATTCAATGTGTTGACAATGGGGAGAGGGTGTTACTGTAAGTGACAGCACTTGTCATCCCATCCCTTTTGTTTGTATGTATGTTAATACTATGCATTGAGCAAATAACATATATTTAAACTAAACTACGTAGCACATAACATTTAATTTTGAACGGAAACAAAACAACTGTTATTATTTCATCCGCACAGCGGCTTGTCCATATTAGGTATATGTTCTAAGTTACATAATCTTACCTGACACAAATAAATGCCAGGGACAGCATGCTTTGCCTAAGAAACATTTGACACGACTTGGGGTTTCTGTTCGAATGACATATATACGTATGCGGTGAACAAACGCACTTGTCTCCCTGATGTAACAAAGAGCTGATGTCAGCTCGATTATCATAAATATTCTTCGGATAATTCTCGCCCAATTAATAATTAAACATCATCAAGAGATACGGATCGGTCGTCCTCACTCGGTACGTATTTAAGGTGGCATATTTAGGCCTTTTGAACTACAATACATAAACCATGATATATCCTTTAGACAAAACACATGATATCTCTTGCATTGTAGTATTGGCATGATGCGTTTGCGATCACGCAAGCAAACACATTTGCATCATGAACACTCATACCGAGTCCGTGCCTCTAAAGTATGATATACTATACTGTTAATGCACGTGCTATTGAGATGTGCCACAAAAAAAATGGAAAATAGTTAGAATCCATACTATTCCTATCGCACAGCAGTCTACAAAATAGTATTGCGAGAACTGGCGGGAAACTGCGAGGTCTCTTAAAAAATCATTGAGATACCTGTTAGCGAATGAAAGCATTGCCGTTTTAATAGAGGTACTGTGTGTATTTCACCCGCCAACAAAGATCTACAATTGGCGATACTGCCCTTTTTAAATTCGATAAAAATATCCAATGAAAGACCACATGTATTCGCCATATAATTAATAACTTTGATAGCAGGCCGGGCCGATCCAAAACATATTTATTTTGGAAAATAATATATAAATTCTCCATTTACTGTTTTTATATCTATCTATGAAATCTCGAATTCTTAAAAAAAATGTTTATTGACACAATTGGTATTAGATTTAGAGCTGACAGAAACAATTATATGTTAACAACTACTAAGCGTACAGACTATATTACACAGCCTAACACACGAATCTCTGGTAGATAATACATAGATTTTGAAAGAAACTGCTAACACAATAATTGTTCTCCACCACTAACAGTGATGATATAGAACATTGCACTTCCATTGTAGCTTTGACGTTATGGACGTCTATGACGTAACTGAATTTATTGAATAACTATCATCGAATTGTAAAATGTTAAACATATATAGTAGCATATTTAGTATTTTTTTTATATTATGAAGTATTAAATTTAAATGTGACCGGTTATAATGTGTATATGCACACCATGCGTAAAATAAAAAGAACATTTGCAGTCAGATGCTCGTAGCCTGTTTATATATAACCATGGGTATATGCGAGAAATACACAATGAAAACACACTCCACAGTTTGGATCGATAAGCCTTGGCCTGTGTATTTTGATGTTGCGTTTTTTGACAATCGGTTTTCCGTATCATTTCTACAACACAATTATCGTCTTCCTTGCAGCACGACGTTACCGTCTGATCACCACGGATTCCGTGGCACGGAAGTCTTTTCATTAAGAGTATGGTCAATATATTGCCGCCGGTTTAGTGTATTCTCGGATAGAAAACAAATAGGCCTATGCCGAAAGCTAAGTCGCGAGGGGCACCCTGCATGGTTGAATCTGGGATATTTGGCACTCGGGACTTGGCTGGGTGGGTGGCTGGGTGGTTTTCGTATCCGCCTTGGAATTTCCAACTGCACCCCACCCCATTGAACCACACCAAACTCACAAGTTTGCGTGATTCGGTTTTCACCCCCCCCCCCCCCTCCGGTGCTTTGATTTTTCCCAAATGTTTCCCCATAGACTAATAAATGGTAGCCTATTCTAAATGGACCAGTTGTCTTGTGGCCACTGGCCATACAGGGGAATGAAAAGGATGGTTCGGCCCAGTATGAGATTAAAAAATCCTAACATCTAGTGGTATAACGCCCGACAAATTTACACCCCGATTTATTTTGTCTTAAATTAATTAGCAAGTAACTATACTGGCTATGGCACAGAACAGATGGTTAGGCCCGATGTGAGAACATTTTGAAAATCTGAACATTAAAATTTGACAATCCTAACATCTAGACCTGAAACTCACCCTTAGATTTGAAAATTGCCAACTGATGGCAGGGACGTGGCTAGATGGTCTCCGTTGTGTCCACCTTGAGAAATTCCAACCGCACCCCCCCCCCCCCCCCCCCCCTTGAATCAGAATCAGACCAAACACAAGTTTTGCATAATTCCATTTGCACCCCCCTTGCACATCAGTGCTCAGGCCAAATATCCTATATATTTATAAACCATGGTTCTATATTCCCGGTATGAGAACATTTCAGATATTTTAACCTGAAAAATTTGCATAAATCCTGACATCTAGTGGTCTAACCCCAGACAAATGCACACGGCTACGGACAAGAGACCAGGACATACCGGGCTCACCATAGTTGTGAGAAAATTTTGAAAACTATACAAGAAAATCACAAGTCCTAGCATCTAGACTGGCCTCAACTGAAGCTTTCCTATAGCTTTGGAATTTTCAAACCTCATACTCCACTTCAGGTTGGTAAATTCTCCAACTGATGGCTATTTCAGTCCACAAGTTTGACCAAATGTAGTAAAATAATGTTTTGGTAACCTAGTAAGCAGTTTTGTATTGGCCACGGGGGAGGGACAATGACACACCGGGCCGACCATGGTTCGGCCCGTTGTGCGAATTTTTTTTAATCTGAACAAGAATATCGTAAAATCCTAGCATATAAACTAGCCTAAAGCTTTCCTAGAGTTGGAAATTTCAAACCTGACAACCCCACTTAGGTTAGAAAATTTCCAACTGACGACAATTCCAATGACAATGTTGACCAAATGTATGACAATATTGTTTTCTTAAATTAACTGGCCATCGGGGAGGGACCAGGGCACAAGCTTTCCAAGTGTTGGAAATTTCCAACCTGTCACCCTCCCCAAGGTAGGAAAATTTCCAAAACTATTGTTGGTGTGAAATTTTCAACTAATGTTTTGGCAGGTATGAAATTTCCAACTGTTTAAAAATTTGACCAAAGTTGGGGGTGAGACACCCACACCCAAACCCCCATGTCGCCACGTCTCTGACTGATGGCCATTTCAGTCCCGAATTTTTGCAAATGAAAAGGTAAATATACAAATGTTGGTCTAAAAACAACAAGTTCGTCACTAAGAAATTATTGCAAAATCAAACTACGAGAACAATTTCAACCTAGTTTTGGTTTGAATTTTCCAATTAATGTTGCATTAGGTGTGACTACAATTTGGGGGTAAGATCCCTGCATAACCACCCCTGCCGACACGCCCCTGCTTGGCAGCCCATGCTAAGAGCGCGGTCTTACATTCACTTAAGATACCAAATTATGTTGGGTGGCACCCACGGGAGGAGTCAGGGGGCTACATCCCCACTGTGTCGGGGAGGGATAGACACCCACGTCGGGGAGATCTGCAATGGTCAACCCAGTAGCTAAAGTCGACCCCCTGTCGGGGAATCGTATAGCCCCTACGTCGGGGATATCCCCTGTTTGAAATCATATAGATATTTTAAAGGAGAAGACCACATATGGAGCAGATATCAGGGGGAAATGAGCTCTCATAACCACAAAACTAGAAACCCTTAAATCAACTCGACGTGCGATTTCTCTACGCTCCTGTTGCGTAAATTCTTGTATAAGAAGTGCGTCTATTCCAGACAAATTTCAAACAGTAAATATGACCAGACAAGACATAGAAACCGCTAATCTCATTACCAATCTAACAACACCAGTCGAACATGATTACCTTTCAAAGCAATAACACCGGTTATTGGGTTACGGACAACCACCGGCACACACACCATAGATAAATACACGGTCAAAAGAACGGCGTTTTTTTGTACGGTTATATCTGGCATATACCCATAGTTATATATAAACGGGCTACGAGCATCTGACTGCTAGTGTTTTAGAGTGGATACCGAAAATTATTTTTTTCCTGACGCGACAAATGTTTATTTTTCGCTAGTGGTCACTCGTGAGATAATTTCGGTATCCACTCAAAAACATTAGATATCCTCTTTCTTTTGTATATACTGATGGATTGGTGTTGCAGAAAGCTGCCTTTTATATGTTTTAAAAACCATTATAACTGAAGCCTTGTTTTAAAATATACATCGAGTTAGTTACTATTTTGTTATTTCAAAATTAAAATTAATTTTATTTTTGTTTCGTCCGACTGATACAAAAGGCGTTACAAAGGTATTGACACCACAGTGTATACACCACAACGGCATAGATGCATCAGTTATAAACACCACACTAAGTTATTTGAAATATAGTGTGTCATTTACAAAACAGACAAATACGTAAATGTTTGATTATGTTCCTTCACGAAACCACAATAAAAATAATTTGGATTTTGGGGACGGTTTCCTTTCACAACGATCAGAGCATCCGATGGTTTCGTGCTACTAGATCATTAGGTAACTCGTGGATGACTGGCGCCTCTACAAAATGGTTATTCTTCTTCATATAAAGCGTACGCTTTCTACTAACAATTCGAATTATGTTTACAATCACTGTAAGCATGGTTCAAGTCCGATGTTTATGCCACTTATGTGTGTTTTTCCTTTGCTACTATATGCGATAACATATTCGGACCAAGGATTTCCATGCCATGAGATCAACTGTCGCGTAAAACATACCAATACATGAATCGAACTAGCTACTCCCGCCATGTAAACAAGTATAATTAGTTCTGAAAATATCTTCTGAAAAAAAAAATGGAATCCAACTAAAAACATATATATGTGACAACAAAATTTAAATGATGTCAATTCACACACGCGCGGTATTCATACCCACACTCGCACTTCATTTGTTTTATTTCTATCCCATTGGGATTTTTTCATCCCATTGTCGATATACAAAGTCAGGCACATCGTTGTATATGATATCACATTCTCACCAGAGCCATATACACATACAGAATGTTTTCTATCCCTTCATTAGACACACAGTTTTCGTTCATCACGTACGGCTTCTCGCACGATGATGGGTACCACGAGGGACCACCTCTTTCGACTGCGCATCCCCAGGGATCCACGTCAAGTGTGTGGAATCTACTTCCGGTTTGCAGCGTGTTGTTGCAGCGTGACGTAAGTGTGACGTCGGTGAAATGTATTGTATAGCCGTTGCTGGCGTCATCCATTGTGAAGTTGTGGTATATGTCTTTCTCGTATGGATTTCTCATCGTCCAATTGAAACCAATATTGACTCTGACAACCAACTCGTAGCGACGATCAACTGACGATGTGATTCTATGAACCAGTTCGTTGCCTTGCCAACCGCCGATGCCGTCAGCCTGGTCTGACCAATTTCCAGATTTCACTAACTCTAATGCTGGTGTCAGCCAAGCGCCATAGACCCCGAGCATCCCATTCCAGCAAAACAATATGACGGGTTCCGTGTCGTTTCCCATGTAGACGTGAGACCGTCCTCCATTCAGGAAATCTGAACAATCTGTCGAGAGATAATAATATCAGAACAAATTATTGAGTACTCATCATGCACGACACACAGAGTGAAGTCAATACGATTGTTTGTCGATTTGCTTGTTTTGTGAAATTATTAATTATTCTAACATTTCTTGTGTCATAAAGGGACAAAAATGTCTTCAACGGACATGGCTTTGTCGAGCTACCAAACGTTATGTACGTAATTTGTAAGGATGTATAAGATACATGTAGGCTGATACATACATGATATATTGTTATACCGGCTTCATATGCTTTGAAAAGTACTGTCATGGACACAGCCATTTTCCAGCTGTTTCAATCGCTAACACAGATATGAAATGACGCTCTTTATTGGTACCATATAAAGAATATACCAACACGGAACGCTCTTTTCTGCTCGATGCCGAGCAAATGGTTGTTGTTTGTTTGGGACCCAAAACACCGTATTCAAACTTGTATTTCTGATTACTTCAGTGCGTCTTTCTGTGTGCTTATCAACCTATTTCGATACCGGGAACAATTCAAAGGCGAATATTATTAGTTGTATTTTGGAGCGCAAACCGTCATGTGGCTTTAAATTCACTGTGTGTTTGGTGTTCTTTTAACTGCAGTAAATCATGACAATTGTCTGGAATTATGCAACACGTGCGTCTGATTTTGGACGGATATTAGTTGATAGATCCTCAGATGGGTTAAAGGCCCACTTAATTTTCGAATGCCCAGATTACATTATTCCATATTATATACCATTTGGAAGAGGAACCAAACAAATATGTACAAAATGTATACCACCAGAATACGAAGCAGCTGCGGCATAGAACTGTCCACCAAGTGACAGAGATTCATTACAAGACTCCCCCTAGTCAACCCAGAATGCATCAAAATTCAAATTAATGGATAGAGTTATACCCCTTCCATTGAGTATAATATACTTTATAGTACAGTCCGGATCAAATTTAAATGCAGGACACACCTTGGTACCTCGACAAAAACAACATGCTCACAGTTTATTCGACCGGATCAGTTAATAATACAATGTTTTGGAGCTTCCTCTTTCAAATGGTATATAACATGGAATGTGTTGTATATAATGTGATCTGGTGATTGGAAAATTAAGTGGGCCTTTAATAGAGTTATAACATTCATGTCAGCAGGCGACGACGCCAGTGCACTCACCCCTTGGAGGATGCTGACAGCGGTCTCCTTGGAAACCTTCGCCACACAAGCAGTGGGTACTGTTACATAGATGCTTGTACATACAGTCACACTTCTGTAAAAGAAGAACAAACACGAACATTGTCAGAGATGTTTGCATACCCCAATCGTCTTGTCATCACATCGAACGATTTCTGCACTTTGGTACGAAAATCGTCTATTTTACAGAAGAATAACACGGGTATACTTTATAGTCAGTGTGTGTCTTCAGAACGCGTTTCATAATTTATAAGCAACGAAAAACAAAGAAATTGCGTCCACGTGGCTTGATTTTCAGTGATAACATGTTGATATTTACGCGTTAACTCGCTAATACCGAGTTAATTTTGGTCTAGAGTTCAGGTTGCGATAACACGGCACTTCTGCAGCCTCTGTTCATTCAGGAAAGTATAATATATTCAAGATATCTATAATTATGCGTGATTTTGTCACAAAAATGATTATTTTCAATCAGAATGAACCGTAACAAACCAGTCAAGAACCATCACAATACCGACGATAGAACGACTTCCGATGTAACAGTTCCTACACAGTGCGGAATTCATAAACTACATAAAGTACGCTTTACGTATGAGTAATCTGAACCTACCCAGGAAGATACATAGTTTCAAAATACATAGTTAAAGCTGTCTGGATAATCAGAGATAAAGTCTCTTCTGTCACTTCCTGAGATGCAAGACACTCACAATGCCATTATTCTGATTTTGAAGGTAACTATTGAGCTTTTTCTAATACTCATACCAGTACAGTACGCTCAGCCAAAACGAGGTATGACAAATTCTGATGTTGAAATTATGTGTTCACGATGAACGCCAATCAGCCAAAAAAAAAGACACGAAAAACATAGCGGTGACACCGATAACAGAAAATTCAATGACTCGAGCTTACTGAAATTTTGCGAAAACCCTGTGCCAATGCATTATCTTATATATCCAATAGGGAGCCTCGCGTATACAAGAGAATACATTGGCCAAACAATATTAACCTTGACGTTGAAGGCCAGTGCATTTTCTTATATATGCGAGGCCCCATACGGGAAACTCGTATTTGTAAGAGAATGCACTATTTCCCGTCTTGACAAGGTTATTTACACACCAATGTATGAACTCATAAATCAATTTTATAACTGCTATAGACATCGACAATAGGTCATGGCCAGTGTACTATTTATTGTACTATTCATTGTCAGTATTGCAGCAATTTAACTTGTTAAACTGAACTGACAGCAATCAGAAAACCTTGAACGCTCTGTTGTAAACGAAATATTTTAACTGAACAATACCGATGCAGAAACTCGATCAAATGCATCAACAACACACGGGCAGTCTATTCTCCTGCAAGTAAGGTCATATTGACCTTATTTCAAAAACACAATAATCCCATATCGGCATCACTTGAATCTTAATTACGCCCTATATGAACCTAAATCGACTTGCATAAGACAGTCCTGTATGGGACTAATTCAATATGAACTAAGTATGTATTTTGCTTATTTTCACGGGAACAGGCTGGAAAATAACATGAATAACCATATTCACGACATACCTTCACGATATATCTTTAGTATGTGTTTTCACTGTGGCCCGCGCCATAAAAATGGACATATAAGTCCTCTGTTTGCTTATTCCACCACCACCAACAACAACAACAAAAAATCCACAAACAAATAAATCTATATGAACCTGTTTGAATATTTAGGTCAAATATGAACCTATATGCACCAGGATAGTTTGCATGCTCTTCAAGCGAAGATTATTTGGATGAGTTCTTGTGCTTCATGGTGGCGGGAATTATTATCTAT
This sequence comes from Siphonodentalium dalli, assembly GCA_032622095.1. Taxonomy (NCBI): domain Eukaryota; kingdom Metazoa; phylum Mollusca; class Scaphopoda; order Gadilida; family Siphonodentaliidae; genus Siphonodentalium; species Siphonodentalium dalli. Next base: position 103,526,885 of record CP136068.1, read on the forward strand.
TTTCTTTCTATATTTATTATGTTATAATTTTGTGAAACATGCTCTCCATGATGGAGGAAATAAAGATATATATATATATATATATATATGATAATTGGATTTGGCAGAATGCATGACGTCCTAAGATTATCTGGCCACGTGGTATATCCACTTGTTCATGGAAGTTTCCACAATCAAATAAATCCGAATGAACCTGTTTGAATATTTAGGTCAAATATGAACCTATTTGCACTAGGGTATGTAGCATGCCTCTTCAAGCGAATATCATCATACCTTTGATTTGCAATCAAATTGAGATTATGTAAACACTTCCACTTGTATTCATGATGCATGTGCAAGTAGTCGTTTTAGCACAAACGCATGTATTTCTCTAAGCAATGCACATCATTGAACATAAATTGTATAAATAACATAAACAGATAATTACATAATATGATAATTGGATTTGGCAGAATGCATGACGCCCTGAGATTATCTGATCACGTGCCATATCCACTTGTACATGACAGTGTGTTCGGAACAGCATTGTTTTAGTGAGGGGAGTGAGTTTTTTGTCATTTTAAAAAATAGCAAGAGCTTAGAATTTTTTCCGGTTTGATTCTTGTCCCGCCCAATTTCTTGGAGAACTATGTCTTTATTGAAACTTCTTTCCCACCATATATTGTTCGAGTGTAAGTATACTGAATGTAATCTAGTGTCTTATCTTCTTCGCGTGTGCAAACCGAGGATGAATGCTCCAATATATGGCGAACAGAGAACAAATATTTTATCGACGGTTCTTCTATCAAGGACAAATTCGCCCCTGGCCACGTGGTCCTGCTAATGTAACATGCTGCTGGAGGGTCCTGCTGAATTGTTTTGATGCTGTCAGGGCAAACTTGTGTTGTTAAGAAAAAATATCGTTATTTATTCTAAAGTTCTCATTTTCGCGTGTTGGGCGATCTGATCATATCCAGAAAAAGACATTATGTGTATCAAACATTCAAAAACCTATATATTGCGAAATAGTTTAATACTGGTTGTACTAGTTGTTACAAACTGATTACAATCAGCATGGCTATCAAAGTCGTTTTTCGAGAATCGGCGCAGCCATTATTCATATGTAACATGCTGCTGGAGGGTCCTGCTGAATTGTTATGATGCTGTCAGGGCAAACTTGTGTTGCTAAGAAAAAATACCGTTATTTATTCTAAAGTTCTCATTTTCGCGTGTTGGGCGATCTGAACATATCCAGAAAAAAGACATTATGTGTATCAAACATTCAAAAACCTATATATTGCGAAATAGTTTAATACTGGTTGTACTAGTTGTTGCAAACTGATTACAATCAGCATGGCTATCAAAGTCGTTTTTCGAGAATCGGCGCAGCCATTATTCATATTTTCCAAAAATATATATGTTCTTAAATGTTTCATGCATACACTGGCTCGGGTTAGCCAAACATCGCGAACATGATAACTTTAGAAAAATAACGGTTCTTTTTTGTAACGACATCTGTTTGCCATACTATCAGCATAGCAAATCAGCAGGACCAACAGCATGATAGCCAATTTGCAGGACCACCTGACCAAGGGTGAAATATATACTTCACTGGTATGCACACGCATTTTGGACGCTCGAGTTTACGAATAATGGTTTGTTCAACATAGAAAAGAAGCGACGATGTGAAATAGCAAAAAAGGCTATGTTCTCAATCATATGTAAGTCTAGGAAACTAAAACTGCCACTAACATGCATCATTGATCTTTATGAGAAAACTATTATACCTATATTGACTTATGGTTGTGAGATTTGGGGTGTAAGCAATAATATAATTATTCAGCGCACAGAGCTCTGGTTCCTTAAATTTGTTTTTAAGTTAAAAAAATCAACTCCCACATCAATGATATATGGTGAACTAGGTTTGCTCCCAATAACTGAAAAAATAAAACACAGAGTGTTGAACTACTGGTCACGAATAATAAATGGCAATAAGTCGAAATTATCATATGTACTATATGCTACTATTCATAATATGCTCGATAGGCATATATCAGGTTTTACTTGGATCCGGTATGTAAGAAACTTATTAAATGGACTAGGTATGTCAGACGTATGGCTATCCCACAACACAATTAGCGAGAAATGGTTCAACAATGCAACACGACTTAAAATTCGAGATCAATATTTACATAATTGGCGGTCCTCGTTGCAATCATCTGATAAATATAATTTTTATAAAACTATTAAAGATGAGTTCCTGACAGAAGAATACCTATCGATATTATCAACTAAAGAAGCACTGACACTTATGAAGTTCAGAACGCGAAACCATCACCTACCCATAGAAACTACGAGCTGGGCAAATATGTCTAACAACAAATCCTGCACCTTTTGTAGCAACGGAAACGTTGACGAGTATCATGTGATGTTGATCTGCGAGAAATTCGATGAAAATCGTGCTAAACTAATCCCCAAATACTACTATAAATACCCAAACAATTTAAAATTACGCCAATTGATGGAAACTACTCAAATACAGGTAAAGCGCAATGTCTATCATCTGATCAAAGCAATAATGTCTTCTACCTGAACGCTCTTTATCATCATTTCACCCCCCCCCCCCACATTGTCACAAGGATGTACGCCCCACTAATCTCAGTGGGAGGACCATCATATACCTCCTACTGCGACATGATGGTCTTTTTATTGTCTACTTAGACACCCGTAATGCACACGACAGTGTGCAAATTGGCGAGTCGGACTATTTTCCATCGATGACCCCCCCCCCCGCCACACAGGGCGTCCGCGTCCCTGTGTGGACTCACCAAATGTCGTGGATATTATGCTCCATCACGCTTACGATATTTATCACGTTTATTTTGAAGGATTAAAGCCTGGTGTATATAATAGTTACTGTAAAATGTACCGTTGATTTATTATAATGAACACCATACTCACGGTGGTGCAACTTGAAGCATTCCAGCGTTTTCACCCTAACATCCCGACTTTCGTGAACACAGCCACAACATACCACTGACCCATATTTCAGACGGTGATTCCCAGAACAACTCGAATGCAATCACGTGACATTGATATTTTATTGTGGGATCATCGAATGCGTGAAATAGTACCTGACGCGTGCCACTCAGTTGACCTGAGCACGATTTTGACAGGATTCGCTTGATCCTCACTGAGCACGCAGGATCTACTTGATGTGGACATGCACTTGATGCGATGGGGTCTATTAGAAACGGTGTCTCTGTCTGTTTATTTGAAGCCCGGCTTTATTCTAAACATTATTATTCGAATACATCCATAACTTCGACCTCAAGTTATATGCTGATTAAAACATACAATGCAGATTTTGTCCATAAGTTTTTTTGGTTTTTGTTTTTGTTTTTGTTTTTGTTTTGTTTTTTTGTTTTTTTGTTTTTTTCCAAATTCAAAGTAATATCTGTGGCTCATGTGCCCCATCGTCTCAAGTCAACATGTATGTATATGCATGTCGCTATGACAGTATTCCTGTGTAAATGACGCGAGTATCAAAGTATCAAATAAATAGATAGTCTTATATATAGTATCGGGCACATCCACCCTGTTTTTGGGTGGATGTGCCTTCAATGTATGCATTAACATTAATATTACATATGCTATAAAATATATTTATGTACCTGTTAAATGTGCTTTTGTCATATATTTGTATTTGAATCTTGTATATCTCATATATCATGATTATTGATTTATTGAGATTAAAGAATTGAAAAAAAAGTTTCAATATATCGATATTTCCAATTTCCCTGCACGTTGAATTGTTAAACCCAAATTTTGTGTGCGTTTACATCAGCTATACTCTTATGTGACATGTTATAGTACTGGTGGGTTGAATTTAACTGTCCAGGTTTTGTTTGTTTTTTATAAGTATCAATTAAATACATCTGCTGTAAAAATTGGATATTTGACAAGATAAATGGAGCATTGCTTGTTGTTATTCGCCAGCTGAAACCGAATTTTTGCCTTTAATTTATAACAAGAAAAACAAAATCAACATGACACAGTATACATAAATTGCTAACAGTGAGAGGCAGACGGTAAGCCTCATCTGTTCTTCTTTTTCTTTCCTTTTCCCTTCTTCCTCTTTGCTGGTGGTGGTGCAGAGGAGCTGACACCCGAAGGAGAGGTTGCAGAGGTGAAGGTGTAAGATCTGTCCTCCAAGGTGTACTGAATGGGCCCCACAGCGGGTTCGCCTGCATCAGAGCCTGTGTAGATTTCTGCTCTTCGGATGATGTATTCGTCTGCCCTGGTGAATTGGCAATTTCCGAGGGCAGCTCCGCCTCGATGGTTCATTTATGTTTTCAGGCGGACGAAGATCTCAGCTTGTGTCTCCTCGATCGGCTGGTGGAGACTCCGGTGGTGGAATTCCGGAGTCTCCGGAATGAAGGAAGATTCGGGTGGATCCGGGGTCTCTTCGCTGGAAGCTGAAATGGTTCGGTTTCTCGTCTCCATCTGTGGAGTAGCGATGTTGATGTTAGTCGAAGACGCGGTGGTGGTGTCTTGGTGACATCAGTCACCCCCTGTGCGGCTGGTAGTGTTGCTATCCGCCTCTTCGAACGCCAAGCTTCCTTCCTTCTAGCATCTCGTCTTCGCTGCGATGGGGTCTTCTTCCGTCGCGGGCGGTTCTTCTTGTCGGTAGCCCCTCCGGTAGTGGTGGGTTGCCGGTGGGCTCCAGCATCCGTGTTACCTCCAACAGAGGGTCATGAAGAGGCCCGTGATGGCGTAACCCGGAATTCCAGAGAAAGCTCCACGTGGCTGCCAAACCTGCGTAAATTCCAGGTCAAGCAGGGATCCACGTGGAGTGAGCTGAGTACGTGCCTGACTTCAGCGGGAACAATAGAAGAGTCCATAATCCGCTGAAGCCAGTAATCCGGTCGCCGAGTGGGTAAAGTCCGGGAGCGCTCAAGTCAGGACGTCCTATCCCGCCGGTGGTCGGAACGCGAACACAACATATTTATATTAGTGGAGTTTTATAACACCTCTATTAAGATACAGTTAATCTCATAGCATTAGTACCGGTTGGGGGGATTACTACTATTTAGTGTGTTGGGTTGTTTACATAGCTAAGCATCCTGTGATATGTCCTTCTGATGCAGCACAGTACCATTGTATTGTTCGGTGATTGGCTTATATTTTTGTATGATAAACCACAATCGAGATGCGAGAATAACTAATTATTAACTAACTGCTTTTCTATCGATATCAAAAGTTGTCCAAACCGCGAGTGTCGAAACATAAGACTTGAGGTTGTCGAAAATGATAGTATCGGGATAGCATTTGGCAAATGCTAAAACAATTTGGCAAAAAATATTTTCATTTGGCAAATTATTTGGCAAAAGTTAATTTCTGTCCAGCGCGGACCCTGGTGCCCACTATTTAATGGGGAAGCATATACTATTGATGTATCAACCGCAAATACTCACATACTACCACCCTCTATGAACCGGTCATGTACATGAAGGTAGCAGTGGTTAAGCTCATGGTCGCTAGGAACAGTTCGTGTAGCAAAATGTAAGAAAATGCCACACCGAGATGGAAGAAACATGCATCGAGGATAAACTATCAAGGTCTTAGCACATGTTAGTGGTCGAGTGAGCAACAAACGAATCTATGCAGGACATACTGCTTTTATGTTAACATTCATTTAGAATTAACGTTGATTATCCACAAGGTATGTATTCATATCCCTTTTAAACAAGATAATACTGATTATCTTTGAACAAAATAATATATTCAAATAGACGTCGAATCGATCATTAATAATTGTTCCCATATACTCGCAGTGGTTGCAACCTTTGAAATGGTAACGGCTGCAGGCGGTCTTGCGTCTAGTGGAGATTCTATTAGTACAATGTGTTATGACTATAGTATTGGTTTAAACATGTTAATTGCAACAAAATTACAAGGGATTGGGACAAAGTTATAACAACTTAATGCAGCCCCTTTCCCGCCAATATCTACACAAATATTTACTCGAATAAAGTCCATTAAATTGGTAGCAGACCACAGTCAGACAGTACCCATACCACATGCAGAGAGTGTCGTTTGGAAGCATGGGAGTTTGGTGGGAGTTGATGTTCAGATATCTTAGAACTATCGATCCTGCCAATAGATGCCGTATCTAAAACAAAAGACGATAAACCGATCTACAAACAGCTACTTTGACAAAAATGAGCTAGAAAATGGAATAAAATGTGTTTCATAATTGTTTTCAAATATCGTATCATTCCTCTGTCGGTTGTGAAACAATGCGATATGTTTAACATGCTAAAAGATAAACGTCACGTAATATGATTAGTAAAAAATTATTGCTATTACTCGAGTAAAGACCATAAAATTAATAGCAGACCACCGTCAGACAGTACCCTTACCACCTGCAGACAGTATCATTTGGAAGCGCGGGTCCCCTGCGAACGTTACCATTGCCAATCTATCGGCCTCTATTTTGTAATCCAGGGAGTCATTGGCCATCAAAAGATGAATACATTATATTCAGTGTCTATCGAGGACGACAATTAATGGATAATCGATGGACGATGAATGTGAAACATCCAGATTGTTCGGTGTATCCGCCCGATAGTGAAAATGTTGACAAGGTATCTTTTTATCAGCCAATATACGACTTATCTTTTTGTAAAAACCATAGTTGGTCATTTGTGGAAACTATATGACATTCACATTATGTCTTATCGTTATATATGTTCGCTGATGAAAAATCGATTTATCTTTAAAATCTACTGGTGTGATTGAGGTCCCCTGCTAACGCGTTTACATAGTACCAAAAGCACTGCTACCTTGTTGTACAGGACCGGTTCACGCGAGTGGGTGACTACACGTTATTAATTCAATAATATCGTTTGTGTACATGTACATGCTAAAAGTGAGGACCTAGTACGGATCCCTAAGACACTCATGTTGTAAATTATGTCCATGGATAATTGAGTTAGCAATTGCTAATCTTTGTTGTCCAGAATCAGGACAGTTTATCGGTATCTTCAAATTTGCCCTGTTATCCCATTTCTATCCAGTTTAAAGATGAGATTCCACGTAATCATTTGCTGCGTTGTCCCCCCCCCCACAACACAAACTGTAGTAGCATTCTCGTTTATTCTTGGTGCCATCTGTATTTCAGCTGACTGTGTAACACATTATCGAAGATGATCCGTATATCATTTCCATTACTATTTGTAATTATGCGTCCATTTCGTATAACCAAAGCCTTTTGTCACAAATACTTTGTGATCAGCGTGCAAAGCACTCATCGCCGTGGCGATCATTGTTTTTGGGAGAGTGATTCGTGGTAACAGACTCAACACCGAAATCTTGAGTGGCGAGGAATAGTGAGCGCGTTTGTGTAATCATCATGATGGTGGTAGTTTTATCGAAACCTCACTATACATGTATGTGACCATGAATTACCGTGACACACTGTATCGCCGGTATTAACAGTGAACATCGTATGTATACAATGGGCATTGCATTTGTCTACAATTTCTACAAACTGTCATTTCCGCGGTCAATAAACGTATGAGTAAGTCAAGAAAAAACAACTATCAATATTTACAACAGTTAATACTTCTATAAGATAAATCGAAATGATGTAAATATTCTTAAGTACGGTCAATTCATTCAATGTCAAATATCGCCATAAAACCATGTGATCCGCGGTGAGATTAAAGGGGTCTCCCGGTGTTTAGTGGTTTGTTTATAATTATCCATGTTACCTAATGGTATAGTTTAAATTATCCAAGATGCCACCATTATTGTGATGTATGGGGATCAGGAGAGCACCAACATTTATAGAACATCTTTTTCGCCGAATGTCCAATATGCAAGCTTCGGATGTTCACAATGATGTCAAAGCTCTCCCGGTCAGGATCAAAGTCGGGTAAGGGGCAGACACATTGCTAAACATACTTCACCAATCTTAGCTACAGTTATCTCCACCATGCGTGTGATGTACTTATAATTATGTGTAATCAACGTCTTGCTTTTGCGTTTATGGCAATGTGTTTATGGGTGTATAAAATTAGTCGAACAACATACTGTATAATTTCGCGAAGCGAACTAAAGCCAAGTATATGTTGTTCAGCCACTTACAATTGTATACGGCCATAAAACATAACACAGAAGTTGATTTCGTATAACTACGCAACTGATCATTAATTTCAACATATCAAGAAAGAAATATCTCAAATTTGTCTGTTGTTACAAATGACAATTTCCGTTAGTCGAGTATCCGGTTCGAACGATTGGACGAAATTATATCGGCCGAATATGCCAAGGAAGAAAATAACAGATAAAAGAAATTCTAGGCCTCTCAAGTCTAAGATCGAATTAAATGTAAACAAATTGAAACTGACGCAGATGAAAAATAAACAATGTTGTCGTTAAATATCACTTTTAGAATTCTAAAATACAATTTACATACTATATGAACTTGACGCGAATCTGCCTAATGCCTTGTTATTCTGCAACATCACAAATTTGAAATTACGTCTTCGAAAATTGTGCCGATTCAAAGTAGGCTGTCAAACATCTAATTGCTACAGGTGAATGACACTTTTTATTATAAGACAAACCGAGTAGTTTTAAATTTGAAGAGACAACTTTCAATTCACCGACTGAGAAAGGAGCGGTAACCAAGGACACACAATAACACTCTGTAAATTCGCCCCGGAGACAATCGACTCGCACAAGTGTTAACACATTCAGAACACCTCGGCCACTTACAACTTATACATAACAATGGTTTCAACATGCGTGTTCTCGACGTTGGTGAGTTATCGATAAGAACTTAAAGAACTAAGTTAATAAATTTTCCATGTCCTTTATAGTAATGGTGGCTTTATATACAGTAATGCTCTAAGTAATGGACTTCTTAACCATAGCAGAATTATGGGTAACATTTCAGGATTTAGTCGGACATAGGGCTTGTTGCCATTCATCGGAAAGCTCTCCCCGAGTAAATCCTGAAATGTTACCCATAATTCTGCTGTGGTTAAAGTGATGTGAAACACTCCGGTAGGATGATCAAAAAAGAAATGGAGAATAATCTTGCTCAAAGTAGTTGTTTTACGAATATTATATCTAAATTGACAACGCACACACTGTCATTCCTATATATTAATTAACTGCAATGACTCTTGATTTGCGTTTGTTTATCGCCGATAGTGGCGTCCCGAATCGAGGTATAAATATTTACAATTGAGCGTAGTTTAGACGATGTTTCCTATGGAGTGGTATAGTCGATTTATATGAAATTTTCGACAATGTTAATAAAATGATACATTCCCCAGGTTGACATATCGCCTGAGTACTAACTTATAAATTTCACGCAACCGAACAAGTACATAACATGTCTTTAAGAAGTCGATTACTTAGAGCATTACTGTATATATGTATTGTTCACATCTCACTGCGAAGGCCTCGTGTTCCTTTAACCCTTTACCCAACAGAACGGCCCTGTGCCAATGCATTCTCTTATATATGCGAGTCGACCATAGGTCGCCTCGCATATATAAGAGAATGCATTGGCTTAACACATTAAAAATTATAAAATTGTTAAAGAATGTATGAAAAAATGGTAAAAAGTGTTAAAAAAAGATTTTTTTTAGGCCAATGCATTCTCTTATATATGCGAGGCGACCTATGGTCGACTCGCATTTATAAGAGAATGCATTGGCACAGGGCATAACTGTAACCATCACAATGTGGTCAATGAGCCGGTTCCAATGATATCCATATTTGTATGGTTTTATTGAGACAGACCCAAGATAATTTAGGCTGTTGCAGCTTTATTTGGCCGTTTTTGGCCGGTTTGTTGGGTAAAGGGTTAATGGGCACTTCGGATACTTCAGTGTTGTGGTCTGGAATTGTAGAGTGCAGTTTCTGCATGAAATCGATGGGATTAGAAATGAGTGTCATTGCCATTCCACAAGCATCACATACGTCAATTTCGATGTCGCAATATAGTGTCGCTTCATGAAAACAAGAAGAATTGTTTTATTTAAGTATCTTTGGTTACATTGTTTAGTCGTCGTTGATCGCGGCCCCGTTATGTCAGTCATCAACATCCTACGTGTGTTCACAATTGAACATATATACGAAAACCCATTTCTGTTAATGTTGCTAGCTGCTATGCATATTGACGTTTGCTTCGTACACTTGTGTTGAGATAACTTACAAAGGCTGTTAAGTAGACACATTGTTGATACTAAATTCTTGACAAAGATTACCACCAGTTTCCCTATGTGTTTCATTGCGAATTATATGTTGTCCTCGTTTATCAGGCAGCCGAGCCGTTTGCGTGTAACTGGTGTGTCAACCACAGGACAGGCATTGCATGTGCGTGGAGCAATGCACTCAACGTGGTTCATGTTACTATCATTGTGAATGATGTGCTGCATTTATATAGTGGTCACAATAGATATGCTCTACAAAATAAAGCGTCTGCGGCCCAACTTTACTGATCAGGCTGAATAGTATGTAACATCCGCAGTTTGTCTATTATTAGAACATCTTTATTTCCTCCAATTTGTTTTCTCCACTTTAAAGTCTGGGTAACTTTATAATATACGTAAACTGTGTAACTTTATAATATATGGTGTGAGTGAGATATTCATACTTTTCTGGAATACGAGATTCCAATGACTTAAGAGGTATGCATGCTTTTTGTGAGGAGAACATCCAAATTAATACAAGGTGATTAACCATAAAATAATAATTTTTAGGACTATCTTTACACGGACAAGGCTCATTCGAGCTTCCAAGTTCTGTCTACGAAATTTGGACGGAGGTAGAATATAGGTTGACAAATACACGAAGTATTGATGTACCGGCTGCGCATGCTCGAAAAATACTTTCCATGTTCACAGCCATTTTCCAGCTGTTTTCAATCCAGAAGTGAAATAAACGCTCTATATTTCTACCATATCAGGAACAGACTAACACTGAACGCTATTTTCTACACCATGCGTGCAAATAGTTGTTTTTGTTTGGGACTCAAACATCGTGTTCAATGTTTTATTTTGACGTCCTTAATGGACATATAATACTCGTAAATGAGGTATTTAGAGTATTTAACGAAAATTCAAAAGTGAATATTATTATGTGTATTTTGGAGCGCAAACAACCACGTGGTTTTAATATTTGCTGTTAGGCAAATTAAGCAATGGACAATAACCATTGTTCTCGTCATGTCGTGGTCGTTGGGGATTTTAATTCAAGTGTTTTAGAAACCGAAACAACGCCAACAAGATACATTCGACAGAAAATTGGACTGACACAAATTATCAAAGAACCGACATATTTTACTGAGAGCTCACTGTGACTTCTCGACTTATGTATGACCAATAAACCACTTCTTGACGAATCATATGAAATTTTGGACCCTTTTTTGGTTCGATATCACTGCCCAATATACGTGCAATTAAGTCTAAACGTAGTGAAATCGAATCGCGTCATCAAGCGAAGAGTTTGGAATTATGAAGAAGCAGATTATACTGCAATAAACAACGATATCCAACAATGGAATTATAATTTAGAAATTTCTGAGATAGAGTACACACGTATATGAGTACGTTAACAGAAAAAAATAATCACTTAGCCTCAAAATACATACCAAATAAAATAGCCTCCATACGACAATACGAACCTAGTTGGATGACTTGCCCAATTCGCAGACTAATTAGACAAAGAAGGCGACTTTATTCAAACGCTAAGCGCAAGAAATCCGATCATGCGTGGGTCCGATATAAATCCAAAAAGAAACTAGGTCACCTCTTGCATAAAGAGTGCCAAACAGAGACTAATCGATAAAACACAGTCAGTACTGGGAAATTGTTTCACAGAATCTTCACTTCGGTGGAAAACTATGAATCGACCCATGGGCCCTGACAGAAAAAAACATACATGTACAGGCATTTAAAAATGGGGATTCGATTACAACCAACATTGCGGATAAATTTTTAATAAATACTTTTGTTCGATTTCTGCCCCCCCCCCCCCCGAACGAAGACAGAGAAGAATTACCGCCCTTTGACTACAAGACTCAATCCAGACTGGATACATTCGTCATCACACGTGACGAAATATATAAATCACTGAAAAGTGTTCAATCGGCAAAAGCTAGTGGCCCAGACGGAATTAGTCCAAGAATATTGAAACTTTGTGCATTCTCGTTAGCTGGTCCACTAGTATTTGCTTTCAAGAACTTTCTAGAAAAATCATTCTTCCGGCCTGAATGGAAAGTTGCAAATGTATGTCCCATATACAAAAAAGACGATCCCACCTACCCAAATAATTTCTCTTCTCTGTTGCCTGGCCAAAATTTTCGAAAAGTGTATATACCTTCACATGAATGAATATTTAAGAGATAATATGCTTCTAACAAACCTTCAATCGGGATTCACTCCACAAGATAGCACAGTATTTCAGTTAACATATGTATACCATTATATAGTATCTTCTCTGGATATTGACAACGAAATGATATGCCTGTTCTGTGATATCATCAAGGCATTCGATAAGGTGTGGCATCGGGGCTTACCATTTAAGCTGAAAATGATCTATTACAAAATTATTTGGACAATCGGCATCAGCGAGTAATCGTTTCAAACTCGAATTCCTGTTGGAGATGTGTCTCAGTTGGTTTGCCCCAGGGATCCACACTCGGCCCTCTTCTTTATCAAATCTACATTAATGATATTGTAGACAATATTGCGTGCAATGTAAGGCTTTTTGCCGATGATACCTCTTTATTTCTATCCATTGAAGACCCATATATTGCTGCAGAGGTAATCAACAACGATATTAGTCTGACCTTCGAATGGTCTCAAAAATGGCTAGTGAAATTTAATCCCATGAAAACAGAATAATTTTTAGTATCATGGGAAAATAACATAATCGACCACCCTCCCCGTCAGATGTCGGACAAGGGTATTGTAGAAGTCGAAACTCACAAACATTTAGGTCTTACTTTTAACAGAGACGGTACGTGGAAAGATCACATCACTGATATTGAAAATCGAGCCGCAAGTCTAATGTATATATTGAGGAAATAAATAGGTTGCGGGTGCTTGTGGAACAGGCAATTCATCACTGAGACCCAATCAAACCATGATGCAATATATATCCTAAGGAAATGGCCACCTATAAGCCTTTGGCTTACTGCCAAATCCTTTTCTCTTATGGTATATTGTCAATGTCCTTATAATATGTATTATATGTGCTATTCTTGAGAATAAAATATTGTTCACACTAATATTAGCTGTTAATGTGCAAGGAAACCATAAACGCTCTTTATCACAAGTGATTCTCTTTTTCAAAAAACTATTTCGGATGCCAGACAGCGCCAGACCAGATAAAACTGTTACTCTTTGCAAGTGATGGTTATGTTCGTGATCGGGAGTGGGAGATCCCGTCCCACAGTCAAGTAGCCATGGGGTAATCGTTAATCCAGCTTAATATTTCCAATTGCACCCACTTGAACCGGATCGAAATTCCAAACTCCAGTAAATTCCATTTGCACCCCACCATCCACCTTATATATAATCATCTCCATGATATGGGAAATGCTATGGTATGTGTTAAAGATAAAGTGACACAACCCGCGTTGAGAAGGGGGTTTATGAAAGGGTCATTGATAACAAACATTTTGTCGCCGGGTTATGCTAAACATATATAGCTATCTCCACGATGCATGGAATATAACTGTATTTTTTAAAGATTCATAAGTGGCACAGTCCATGTCAGGGATGGGGATCGGGGAAGGACATACACGTTGATAAAACCGTTGTCGTCGATGCACACCAAACATATATATAGTCTTCTCCGTTGTACATGCACATGAAATATATTATATGATTCCAAGTAACCAAAGCGACACCTATCGGAAACAGGGATGGAGCTTGAGGGTGGAGCACCAACATTGATAAAGAGATGTTTTTATCCGATTCGCTGATAGATAAAATATCTTCCAAAATGACGTTGTCCGAGGCCGGGTGGGATATTTTTGAACCTGTACAATTATTATCTTCCTTTTTTGTGATACCTCGTTCAATTTATACGACAGACGACAGATACACATTCCTTAATATAGTATAGATGAACAGGGTCAAACAAATTAAGTGGCTATTTGTAGAACCTGACATCATTTTGTATTGGACGTTTATCTTTTAAAATATTTTAAGTTAAACGTTCAACACACTTATCTTCTGAATTGTTCCCACCAACGTGAATGAGACATTCTGCTCACATATCTGTTTTTTTTCTTCTTTAAACATATTTTATTTGTATATCAAAACAATACAAAATAAATTGGGGACAAGTTACAAAAACTTACTTAGCCCCTCTCCCTGTTTACAATAATTTTATTCATGCAAAATGGCGAAGAAAAGAGTCAAAATCATATATAGGTTAAACATATTTACATTTACAATGAGTGGGTTTGGGGTTTATCTGTGTTCTATCAGTCGCCTGCTTATATTACATGAACCCCACTCTTAATTCTGGTGTTATCAACTGAGTGGGAAATTCCATCTAGTATTTAAAAGGTTAAACTGACTGTTTCGACAAGATTTGCTAGCTTTATTGTTTGTTCAAATCAAATAATAACTCGGTCCTGTTGTCATTACCACATATGTATCTCTCTACAACACTTACCCTTTTGACTATCTGCCATTTTGTATCTCCATTACCATATTCTGGAGTTTTTCCATCCAGAAGTACACAATTGTTATTGTCCACGTTAAACGCAGCGAACGAACATGAACGCTCTCTGATACACAGCTTTCTGCATCTGAGAATATTAGAAACTGTCACCCCGTGTCCTATTCCTGGAGTCATGTAAATTTGGGTTATTCCGAAAATGTGTCCAGCAAGAAATACCATGAGGGCATATAGCTGTAAACATGCGTCGTTAGCCATCACGGGATCAAATACATATACTGTAATGACACGTCAGTTAATTTATTTTTCATTCCCTTAACAAGGGAATGAAGATATGCATCTAGACAAGTGTTAACTCCACATACGTTAACACGTTCAGTGTGTCGCACACCAAGCATAGATGCGTTCTGATAAAACCTGTTCACCGAATATAATTAGTCTTATGTTAATAGTCCAGAATAATGTTGACACATTGAACATGGTTCATCGTTGACAGCTAACATGTCTGATAGAGCCAATTTGGATTACGTCAACAACCACCGCGTCGCGTCGGTCGCGAGTAAGGAATAATGATTTTCTCAGTCCATTTATAGGGATATTGAACTAGTGAGCACATGACTATATTAAAGGCGAACAAGCACGAATGCCGCGTGTGCAAGAGTGTGGTGTAAACGCGTATTGGCTCACGTTGAACCCACATGAGTTACAAAAGCTACAGTAAATCGACAATATTGAATTGATCCTCATCTCGCCCAAAAGCTTAATTATCATTACTGACTTAAAGCCACGCGTCGGTTTGCGCTCCAAAATACACCTGATAATTTTCTATTTTGAAATTTTCCCGGTATCGAATTAGGTCGATAATTACTTGAACTACCTTTATACGGGCATTATATGTTCCAAAAAGACGCATTAAAGTCATTCAAAATACAACTTTGAACAGTGTGCACGGCATGGAGCATTAAAGAGCGTCTCATGTTAGTCTATTCCTGATATGGTAAAAATAAAGTGCCTTTGTTTCACTTTTGTGCGAAAATTGAAAGCAGCTCTGAAATGGCTGTGACCGTGACAAGTATTTTTCAGAGCAGATTAAGTCGGTATATCAATATTTCGTGTATTTGTCAACCTTGTCTTATACCACCTTCCTAATTACGCAGACACATTTTGGAAGCTCGAATGAGCCATGTCCGTTTAAATACAGAATAGGTTTTTTCTCGACATATAATATTCACATAGGTTCATTCTGGATTATTTGAATCTGAATTTGTGTTGTTTTGTTGGGTATTTAGGAATGACTCGGGAAGTTTTGGAAGGGCAGTATACCCCCACCTACAACCCACGTTGTTAGTGTTATGGGGGTCGTTAAATGGTTTTACAATATCATGACGTGATGAAGTGATTGTGGAAATGATCTAAACATGTTTATGTTCAAGTTGTTTTCTTTTTCTTTTTTGGTTTGCTTGATGTTTGTTTTCTGTTGGTGTTGGTATTGTTGATGCCATAGCCATTGATGGTTGGTAGCCTATATTTGTTCTTTTTTTCTTCTGTATTTGTCTGTCGCATGCTTCTCCACTTCTTATAAAAATGGCTATGTCCTGTTTGGCACTTCTAATTATTTCCCGAATCTCCGCCGCTGAGTGGATGGAGCAGGTGTTTTAGTTGTTGTTGTTGTTGTTGTTTGGCACTGGTGACGGTAACATCGTCGACCTTCGGCTGTGCATCATGGCCGGGGTCAAGTGGAGAGGAACTGGTCATCTCTCAGCTTTCTGCAGCTTCCACCTGGCCCTCCTGTCTGCTTCCCTGTGGGCGGGTGTATTGCTTTACTACGGTCTGTGTGGTATAGCTAGCCCCGGACCGGTGGGTTCCGATCCGTCCATCCAATCCGCGGCCAACAGAGGGCTATGTCGGGGTGACCTGGTACTCCAGTACCACATCCAATCTGCCCAAATTAGCACGGACATGCCAGCCAACACAGTGTGCAGATTGGAAATCGCTCAGCATGCGGCGGACGTGACTGGAGATTACCTCTATAACCAACAAAGTCCGACAAAATAGTCGACGGTCACTGAAAGGATTAGTGCGGAGCTCCCGGCAGCACAGCTACCCACTTGAATGACCGGATTACTAATGATGAACTGAAAAAAGTACATAGTGGACTTATATCTGTTACTCCGTGTTATGGTGCGGGCCACAATGAAAACACATTTTAAAGAGCGTGAATCTGGTAAGTCGAGTTTGTTTTATTTTCCGTCCACAATGAACTTATACCAAGTCATTATGAGTCGATAATGGCATTAAAACATTCCTCATTTTCAGTAAGTTATCGACTCAAAATGAAACTATTCTAAGCCTATTATTAACCGAAAGCAAATCCTATTATAACCCCATAACGTGCTTATTTTCGGGAGAACAGTATGATAGAGCAGATAGGCTATAGCGTTCAGTGAGTAACAGTGGAGTCCCCACACCTGGTAACAAGAAACGACCCGACATCTCAGCAGTAAGATGTTCAGATCCCCGATCAGATGATTCGGTTTGAATGACAATTAAGTTTGTGACAATCGCTGATATAATAGACACCTTTCGCTTAAGGAACGGCGGTAGATAATTATTACGAATAGGGTACTGTGTCACTAGAATTTATTTTCTGACCATTCGTTGTCGGTTTTCCCTATTCGCTGTTACGATTGCGGTTTCGGATTTTCAACAAAACGCAAAATACACCATTCAAGATGATTCTGAGATTATGTCCTATAATTGTGATCGCCACGTGAACTTAAATTTAACCTAAAAGTGGTAACCAAATCGTTCGTCGTCGTGAAACGCGAGAATCTTGCCAAACACAATGCGCTAAATACTGCAAGTGGCAAGCACGATTGTCTCACAAACTGCCTCGTTGTCGTCAATTCTGCAAAGTCTTTTTCGACCGTCCGAAAATTTACGGCTTTAAATAGCTATTCGAAATAATTATCTGTCGTTGTTCACTACGCGCAATGTGTAATATGATCGTACGTGACACGTAATGGAGCAACCACCAAGTTGATCATTAAGTTCAATGTTACAATAATTATAGGATGTTCCGTACAGGGTACTTCATGTGCTACACCACTCGGAGAAATGTCTGTGTCGTCACACAAATACCATGCTAGAACTTGGATTGATATATTCGTAATCGTATATAGTCACCAATAGCCGGGTTACCACCGTAGTAACGGACATTGCCCATATAGTGAACTATTCAAACCCAGCATTAAAATCATGGTTATGATCAGTCCAAACATATGAGTAAAGTTCGAACATAAGATAATAATAGCTGAGAACCTGGTGTGAATTGAACAGTGGTGGGGCCTCAAGCATATCTACCCCTGCACGTCACAACAAAATTATGCCATGAAATGGCATAATTAGCTTGAGGATGGAAGTGAACCATCATCCCACAGCGAAATCAACCAGGCCTGTTGGGTTTGAATAGTTCACTAGATGGGCAATGTCAGGTACTACGGTAGTAACCCGGCTATTGGTGACTATATACGATTACGAATATATCAATTCAAGTTATAACATGGTATTTTAGTGTGATGACAGACATTTATCCGAGTGGTGTAGCACATGTAGTACCCTGTATGCATATATACATATATATATAGCACAGCAGAAGTTTCCTTAGAATTAATGGATGGAAATGGAATGCCTTTAATATTTGTATTATTTGAGTCGGACATAGATTACCTTAGCTGCAGGCAATCAATGCAATATATGTAAACTATGTAGAAAAAAAGAAATTATTGAATGAAGTGTAGTGAATATGATGCGTCACTTTAATATTTGAGTCGGACATAGCTTACCTTACCTGAAGGCAATCAATGCAATAAGTGATGTAGAAACAGAAATTATTGAATGAAGTGTAATGAATATGAAGCATCATTTTAATGCAATATCGATTGGGTGGAAGAGAAATGTCACTTTAATAGTTAACGATGATATACATATAGAATTATAGATTATCCCCATTGAAGACGATCAATGCAATGAACAGTGTAGAAATGGAGAAAATGTTGCCTGAATGAATCAATGTGTGAACATAAAGTCTCACTTTAATGAAATATTGAGATGATGGAATCAACGATGAATTTGCAATTTCTTTAATAATGAAATTGGTTTACATATACATGTATATGCAGCTGAAAATGTGAATTGACTGAAATGTAATTATGAAAGTGTCAATGGCACTGTAGCTAACGTGGAAAGGGAATAATTTGTTACAGTTAATGGAGCGATTAGGAATGTGGAAAGTTGAAAGGCCTAGTTATGCAAAGATTAAAATCAAAGATGGCCGCGACAGCCATGTTTTTTGGCAAATGACCCAAAATAGACTCCTTCCTATTTACATGTCATTGTTAACATCCCTCACAAATTTCATGATGATCCGACAAAAGATACGACATGTAGCCCGTGTCAAAGGATTTAGTTGTGTAAAGAGTAAAATACAAGATGGCTGCTGGCGACCAGGTTTTTTGGTTGAATTTAAAATGAATCTTTTCCCATCTACATGTAATTGTTAACATCCATGACAAATCTCATGATGATTGGACCAAAGATTCGACTTGTAGCCCTTGACAAAGAATTTAGTCATGCAAAGAGTATAATCCAAGATGGCTGCTGGCGGCCATGTTTTTGGCCGAACAACCCCAAAATTACTCGTTTCCCATCTACATGTCAATTTTAACATCCATGACAAATGTAATGAAAGTGTCAATGACACTGTAGCTCAACTTAGTAGGGGAATGATTTAATGGTTGACAGTAAATGGAGGAATAGGAAAGGGGCTAATTGAAATGTCTAAGTAAGACTAGATGTACATGTCAATATCAACATTCATGACAGGTTTCATAATGATCGGATCAGGGATGTGGTGATTATGGTGTGCCAAAGGATTTATTGATGCAAAGAGTAAATTCTAAAATGGCCAATGGCAGCCATGTTTTTTTCCGAATTACCCCAAAATTACCTGCTCCCATCTACAGCCTTTACAATTCTCATAATGATCTGATCAAAGGTACGACATGTAGCCTGTGCCAATGGATTTAGTCATGCAAAGAGTAAAATCCAAGATGGCTGCTGGCGGCCATGTTTTTCGACTGAACGACCCCAAAATGACTCGATCCCATCTGCCTGTCATTATTAACATCCATGACAAATTTCATGATAATCAGACGAACAGTACGACATGCAGACCGCGCCAATTTATTTAATTTTGAAATCAAAGATGGCTGCCAGCCGCCATGTTTTTTGGCCAAATGACCCCAAAATGACTCATTTCCATCTACATGTCAATGTCAACATTCATGACAAATTTCATGATGATCTGACCAAAGTAAGGACCTGTAGCCTGTGCCAAAGGATTTAGTCATGCAAAGAGTAAAATCCAAGATGACTGCTGGCGGCCATGTCTTTTGACGGAATGACCCCAAAAGGACTCGTTCCCATTTACATGTCACGGTCAACAGCCATGACAAATTTCATGAAGATCCGACCTAAGCTACGACCTGTAGCCCGCGCCAAAGGATTTAGTCATGCAAAGAGATTAAAGTCCAAGATGCTCATGACGGCCATGTTTTTTGGCCAAACTACCCCAAAATGACTCGTTCCCACCTGCCTGTCATTATTAACATCCATGACAAATTTCATGATAATCAGACGAACAGTACGACCTGCAGACCGCGCCAATTTATTTAATTTTGAAATCAAAGATGGCTGCCAGCGGCCATGTTTTTTTGGCCAAATGACTCCAAAATGACTTATTCCCATCTACATGTCAATGTCAACATTCATGACAAATTTCATGATGATCTGACTAAAGTAAGGACCTGTGCCAAAGGATTTTATAGTCATGCAAAGAGTAAAATCCAAAATGGCTGATGGCGGTCATGTTTTTTGGCCGAATGACCCCAAAAGGACTCGTTCCCATTTACATGTCAAGGTTAACAGCCATGACAAATTTCATGAAGATCCGTCCAAAGCTACGACCTGTAGCCCACGCCAAAGGATTTAGTCATGCAAAGAGTAAAATCCAAGATGCTCATGGACGGCCATGTTTTTTTGGCCGAACTACCCAAAATGACTCATTCCCATCAGCCTTTCATTATTAACATCCATGACAAATTTCATGATAAGCAGACGAACAGTACGACCTGTAGACCGCGCCAATTGATTTAAATTTTGAAATCAAAGATGTCTGCCAGCGGCCATGTTTTTTGGCCAAATGACCCCAAAATGACTCATTCCCATCTACATGTCAATGTCAACATTAATGACAAATTCCATAATGATCTGACAAAAGTACCCTGCTGGACAAAACAAGTGTCAACTTAACTGCGGTGCGGTTAGCGTTGCCACTGCGGCCGAAATGCAACTACATGTACCGGTACACCACGGCTCCACCGGCTAACTACAGTTGGGCTGCGGTTTACTTGCTATTTGGCATGGTGTAGTTGCCGCGGTGTACATGTACTTTCATTAAACTGAAAAAAGAAAATACAAACCAAAAATGTACATGTCATTCGGCCGCGAGGGTACATGTAGTTGCCGTTCGGACGCAGTGAACTTGCCGTTCGGCCGCAGTGTACTTGCTGTTCGGCCGCAGTGCTCAACTGCAGTTACAAACTGTGACACCGCAGCCGAACGGCAAATACACCGCGGTGCCAAATTGCCAATGGACACTTGTTTTGTCCAGTAGGGTACATGTCAATGTCAACATTCATGACAAATTTCAAAGAGATCAGACTAAAGGCACAACCTGTATCCCGCGACAAAGTAAATTGTTGACGGACACACAGACACACGGATGACGGACGCCAACCCATGGCAATAGCTCAAACTTACAAAGTAAGTTGAGCTAATAAAACGGGATGCGTTGGAATTTTGCAAAATGAATAAAATGAAAACCGTCGGGAGCTCCGAAATAGGGGTGGGCCTGTCACCGGAAACACAGGTATATATTTTTTTGGCTTTACAACTTCGGGGTTCATGCAGTTTGCTGAATTTTTCTTGCGGTCAAAATCCGATGACCACATTGAACCCGCCGTGCATTTCTTATATAATACAGCAGTATTACATGGGGTGACACCACTATAGAGGGGGTCAATTACTTAAATCTTGGGAAGTCGATAGCCGAGAGGTACTGTAGTGTACTGGTATCTCGTGCTAGCGGGCCGGAGATCGCAACCTGGTCAGGGTATTCTGACAAAAATCAGAACTCGTTCAGATACCAAGTATGTTAAGCTGAAAAGTCTCATTTGAGATCACTGAATAAAGATCCGAATGCAAAAATACCGACTTCCCCCATTACAACATCTATCCAGGTATTTTGTTGTTCTGCAGTATGCTGTCTGATTGGGGGTGCGGACATTAATGGCTGACCTGTGTACATGCCTCGGGGTATCTGGAGAAGTCAGCCCAAAACAAGGTCGGCCACAAGAGAAGTCGGCCCGGGTAAATTAAAGATTGGTCAAGAAAAGTCGGCCCCATTATTATTTTACTGCTTGTTAATGCCTGTGGCACAATAAGATGAGACCGACATTTCGCCACACGGTGTCATAAGGGATTACATCACCTCGTAGCATTCCATTTTATGTGACCATGTTTTTGTCACATGGTGTCAAGGAAGATTATATCACCTCCTGGCAATCCATTTGCTTATCGCGCACTGTCATGGCTTTACGCAGATATGTCGATAGGGTTCGTTAAACGGAAATTTAAATCTGTACCGGAAAAATAGCCATATATACAAGACATGGTATTAGACCAGATACGAACCTTCACACTTAGTCAGCCAATTAATCTATAGACCTACTCTTGAGTGCCTAATAAACATACATGTACGATTATTAAAATCGAGGTAAAATTCCCACCTGTACGATCGTTATTTGGTCCTGTACGTTTATTAAATTAACCAAAAGAAATAATTCACCAATCTTAAATTGTGTTATTCATAGATAAATGAACTCTGATTGTTGACAGTGATCAGCACACTGTAGATTCACAGACCTGGCTATCCATCGAAACTATTTCTGTCCCATGGCATCAGTAAACCAGTCAGATGGTGCGTTTTGTTGGGATGTATGGTACTAATAATTCCAGTATGTACGTTTATTCCGCCCTGTACTATTATTCAGTTACGCGACATTTCCAACCTGTACTATTAGTCCACCCTGTACTTTTATTAGGCACTCAAGAGTAAACAATGTCCTGTCATTGGGATTTCCACATGGAAGCAGTCAGCGAAACGCCGATAAGTCATATACAATGTAGTGTTGAACAAGGTTTCCATGACACCTGATATACATGTACTAGTATGTTACTCAATTGAGTAAACATGTCACTAACTGATGTTAATAGCTGGGCCGACTTCGTACGGGGCCGACTTCTGGGCCGACTTCTCTGGGGCCGACTTCGTAGCGGGGCCGACTTCTCCTGTATTCCGCCTTGGTGTGTGCACATTAAAGAACGCTACTGCAGTCGCCACAGGGTTATAAAGTTACTAGTACTCGGCCGTGGTAGCACCTGGACCCGACAGGAATGATTAACAGCCCGAGGGCCTATTTATAGACCCGAGACGGAGTTAATCATTCCTGGAGGGCTGTAAAGAAACCAAGGTGCGCGACAAAATCATGCTATTACTATTATTACCACACCGTCCTGGTGTGAGCATGCGTTAATGAAAACAAAGCTTAGCGCTCGCTTCTGTTCAACTTCACCTTAAAATCATGGAATCATGACGTGTGGGTAAAATAATGTTCATCTAATAAAGAACGCCCTCTAAAGTGGTAAAAATATTAAGTAATAGTGTTAACGTTGGAATCAACAGAAAGATCAGACTTTAATTTTTGAGGCGCGCGGCTAAAATTGAAAACCAGTGAGCGATCAATTGCGCGCCTAGGCCAAATACGGAGAGCGTACAAGTATAAAGAAACAGCTTGAATGTTGTAGCAAAATATCAAATGAATTCTCCAAAACCAACACTCATTGTCGGCATTCATCAAAAGGTGATCCCTCGTGCCACGATGATTGGCAGTTTAAGTTTTTTGACGTCACACGATGTGAAGTGTCAAATGCACTATCTGTCTGAGACTGTATGATTCAAAGCTAAAAATACATTTGAACGATTTCTATGTATGGCTTATGACGTCACATAAATTCCTGGAAAATCAAAGCGAGACCACGTGGCCGGGAGATGTTACCGTATTTATTTCGTCAGCATTGAATCGGAGTATTAAATTAATTCCTTATTAATAATTATGAATTACAATTAATATAGGAGCATGTACAATATGAAAACACAGTGTGTAACATTCACTTGTGCTTATGGATAGTGGATTAAGCAGTGTTAAACCATCAAAGAGTTTCAATGGACATCCATCGTGAGTAAACTAATTCAATTTACGCAACATTTATGAATGTATTTCCGCTGTTTATTTTATCTTGATACTAGTAGAAACCGCGCGGTTGGCCAAAACCCAGCGAGCGGGACTATGCGCGCCTACATTTTGTAAACATGAAAGTCTGAAAGATATCTGTATGAATTTGAACTGAATACACATGTACTACCCTGCTGGGCAAAAAAAGTGTCCACTTAACCACGGTGCGCTTAGCATTGCCACTGCGGCCGAAATGCAACTACACAGCGGCTCCACCAGCTAACTACAGTTGGGCCGCGGTGTATTTGCCATTCGACCATGGTGTAGTTGCCGCTGTGTGCATTCATTAAACTGAAAAAAGACAATATAAACCAGAAATCTAACCACGGTGTACATTCGGCCCCATTGTAGTTGCTTTTCGGCCATGGTGTACATGTGTACTTGACGATCGGCCATGGCGTACTTGCCGCTCGGCCGCGGTGCTCAACTGCAGTTACAAACTCTGACACCGCCGCCGAACGCCAAACACACCGCGGTGCCAATGGACACTTGTTTTGTCCAGCACTGCAGCAGGGCAGTACGATTGACAGTCCTAAATCAAATGATTAAATTAATGATAAGCAAATACCTGTGCAACCTTTGATGATTAGAGAACAAATTCAACAATGCCTCCAAGCTCCTGTCGAAAGTGAAGGTGCAATAATCATGTCACAAACACAGTTTACACATGATGTCATGAAATTGAATACACTTAACATTGAATTGCCTAGTCTTCGTGTATCTGTGGTACACAATAATCCATAAAATCCTCAAAACAACATTCATTGTTCCAAATTACATGAAACACAGATCAATCACTCGTTGATTTTTCAATTTCGTGCCATGTGGGCCTTGACTTTGTAGTGGAGAAATCGGTGTATATAAAGTGTTTGTCGACGCCGATACCGGCTCTAAATAAAAGTGTAATGCCGCGCTTCTTCGTTTTTTCTCAGTGGATGCGAATGCGATTTGGTATGTGTGTCCGGGTTGGGTCATGGATGATATTGATTATCGCACATGCACATTTGATTTGTTTTTTTAATTTACAAATTTCGAGTAGAAGATTTGTTTACAATCGAGATGGCTAATCACAAACTGTGCCACGGTAATATTTTACCGAATGCCATGTTATCAGACTAGAAAGGCTGTGATTAATCCTCGATTAATCTATTATTCAGTGATTGAGTCTCTGAATGACTCAGTGAGGACAATTAAAAAGTGATCATCGGCAATCGTTGTTGTTGTTGTACTTGTATGTAAATTCCTCCGTCGCGGTTGTCTTCGGAGCACGCTGCTCTCCTAACTCAGTACCGTTACTAACAGTCGATTGTGTTGAAGTTGAAGTGAAGAAAACGTAATTCTTCGATCAGTTTCTGCTGGATTCTGCGCAGTAACCTCCCGGAAGTAACGTGTGAAATTTACAAAAAAGCATACACGCTATTTTCGCTCTTGGTATAGAAATATAGAAAAATTATATGACGTCATAATTCACATGCATTTAGGTATAAACACCCACTGGGGTGGTTGCTATAATACTATGCTAATTGGACAGTCATTCTGTGATCAAAATGAAACATACAGTTCATGTGTCAAAAGGAATAAAACTATGACAACGCGTTGATGCGTATCGTATCGGCGTTTGAAGAGTAAGTACTGTCTTAAACCGCTTAACAATTGTGCCGCTTCGACAGCTAACCAATTGACTGCGTATGCGCGTGAACGCAGTCTTAATATCTAAGGCCATAGCTGTCATGTTGGGCCGATAGCGTATGTCAATGCATGGATTCATCACCAGTTGGATTAGCAAATATTTAGGGTGAATGAATGAACATAATTCGCTCCTATGATTGTCGGAATTACGTGGCTTTAAATTATCCTCATCTGGTTAGGACTGACATGCCGGAGTTTCTCGAGGCATGGCCACACGCAGGGGCTTGCCATTAAAATGAGAGTAAATATATGAATAAAACAAACACAATTTTAATCAAACACCCACTTTAATAAACGCATCGCTGTTGACGTACGTTTTCACAAGGGGATTTACTATTTCGATTACGTCTTCACTTATTGTGACAAAAAACGCCTGAACCGTTCATACATGTCCAACGCACGCCAATCGCGCGAGTAAAAGCAATATAATTTATACAAAAATGGTACACAATTATACAGCCTGTTCTTCCGAAAATCAACATTATTATACCCACACTCTCAAAGAAAATTGGGGTATACTGGATTCACCTCGTATGTCCGTCAGTCCGGTCATTTACTCCTCCGTTGGGCCGTCCGTCCGTCTCAAGGTTCAGTTGGACACCCTTTTCTGAGATGATTTGAACTTGTGCATGGAACTTGTAACTGCATGATACTTACGGGGTGCCTACTCGTCCAAATATGCGGGAGTCATCAATGCTTTGTTGTAGATTGTTAATGTGTAATAATAATTATAATCTCGTGGCATGTGGTCACTATATTTTGCAGTTGTGTCACATACTTTGGTATCAATATTTCAGGCACGGTTCATACACCCTAAATCTAGTTGGATAAGAAGTTATCCAACAGTCAATCAACCGTTGTATGCCCACAGCACCTATCTACGTTGTGTGAAAAGTTGCATGACAATTTTGTTGGATAGACTTTTACACAACGTTGCATATATATTTACTACCAACGGTTGTATGTTAATTATACAACGTGTTGTATGAAATTTCACACAACACTCAATCAACGTCAATTGCTCACAGCACCTATCTACGTTTATTGAACTGTTGGGTGTTGGGTAGAGTTGGATGACATTAAATTTTGTTAATTAGAAAGTTTACCCAACGTTGATTGGAAAGTAAAATGTGGCAAGTCGTCGTGGATAGCTTTGCCGGTATAGTATACCTTTGTTATAATTATTCTTCGTACGATACACTGATTATGTAGGCTTTATGTGTTGAGTGTATGAGTGTACTACTTTAGTCAAATTAGTGCCGTCAGCAGTTGTGTAAATTTGTAAACTTCAAAATTAGGCAAATATAAATAAATATACACTCAATACATAAAGCCTACATAATCAGTGTATCGTACAAAGAAGAATCATAACAAAGGTACACTATACCGGCAAAGCTATCCACGACGTCTTGTCCCATTTTACAGTCGCTCAGGAGTTTTTATCACACAGTCGTCCATCTTGTTTTGAAATATTTGGAGCCAAAACCTCGCATGCTCGTCCGCACCGGAAACGCGCTGATATTGGATGACCCGGTCACGTGGCGGTTTTGTCCAATGTGGTATGCAAGTAATACCACAGAAGTCAGTTCACGCAATCAGGTGTGTACATCGTACTAAACTGTTGGATAATAAGTACACAACAAATTCGCACCCAACGAGTTGTATACAACGTTCATCTAACTAGATTTAGGGTGTAATAGTGAATTCTGAAGAGGATAATCGATTTCACGATGGGCCTGTAATAATAACTGCACACTAAACCAACATATTTGCAATGCAATTGCGTGCCATATACCAAGATTTGTTATTTATTATTCAGTATTCCTGTGAATCGAGGGGAAACCAAGTATAAAGTCTGCTGAACTGATTATATATTAGTCGAAAGCTTGTGAATTAAAGGGGTACTGCACGCCATTTTCTATAAATTCCCGGCGACAACAACGATCTAATATTGATAATATATCGAAAACTAAGTAATTTGAGTCGAAGATGGAGTCTGTAAACGTTCAGGTTAATAGGCTATCTTAAAATCAAAGTTATTAGTTTGATATAAATTTTATATAACGCTGGAGTTATAAATTAAATAACGAATTTCCGTGTACAAGACGTAATCAAATAATTAACGGATAGTGGATTTGGGAAAAGCGTGGCACACATGATCGTGTAAAAAAAAATTGTTGATACGGGGCGTAAACTCAAGCCCCTCACTGACTATTGACCATATAATGACTTAATGAATATATGGGACAAGTATGCATATAATATTACATTTATTTGATACATTTGAAAACAGTCCAAAAATTACTCGACAACGACAATTGGTATTTTCACATTCCTGCTGATATGCCATCCGTAACATTACTTCGTACTCAACAGACTTTCAAATAATGGAAATCTGGTTACCTTACTCTACAACTCAGAGACTAAAGAAACCAACAATAACATCTGTGTACAGTATCCCATTAAAGTTTTAATAGGTCTCAAATATCTCAAAGGTGTTACTGCAATCACAACTATATATATAACATTAATTTTGCATGTACATTGATTAAATATGCGTGGACTAAATATGCACGTAGAGTGCATTTATAGATGCATATTGGGGAATACTCGGTAGTTTATTTCTTTCTAGTATAGTGGTTACATTATGTACATTAATGGTCGAGTAGGAATGCACTGAGAGAGGTTGTGGATTTTGATTGCTATTGAAGGAAGCCACTCGTATAAACCGAGATTGTCATGTAGTCGGCACTTCTTAGATGTTTACATTTAATAGTTGTAGAATACTTTTTAATATAGTCGTCGTGTAAACGCCTTTTAAATGCGTGCCTACTATAGTGTGATGTAAATTCGTTGTCTTAATTGTTCCATATAGTTGGTTATGCATGAAATGGTAGTTATTGGTACCAATATGTTCTTGGTGTTGTTATGTTTTATGTTTTGCACTGAACATGAACTCGGCTGGCGATCACGGACTAACCATTTTGATTATTGATTGGTGAAGCAGGTAGCAACATCTAAGTTAACTGCGAGATCTAAAAGGAGACACTGTTTTGTTATGAATGAATGTGTATTTGTTTCCTTTGGGACGATAAATTCTAAGACTTCAATAAGTCTTTCCATCACGTACTTAACAGAGTAATCGACCTGTGTTTATCACGGGGACAGGACCGGGAGGTGACAATAGTGAGCATGATTACAGCGTGTAAGTGTAATGTGAGGCTCCACGGGTGTTTAAGATGCCGAGGATCAATATATATTCAATATCAAAATCAAAATCGGAAATGTGTACTAAACCCTTGTTTGAAAAAAATATACTGTCATCAATAAAGACAGGACGTCAACATTCGAGAAGAACATTCCTTCAATTTTCAATTCAATTTATTTTCTCTGATCATCAAATGTAGATATTACAGCGCGTGGTTACAAATATAATAATACAGCGTGAGATGCTATGCAGTGCATGCGACATTTGATATGTGTGATTATGAGCTTATTAATCCAGTCAAAATACGAGAGCTATGATCTAACCTAGTCAAAATTTATACAGAATTGAAATTTTGTTAAATGGTGTGCGTGGAGCTTATTCACACCATATATTAAAACTCATCTGCGAAATCTGCGCAAAATATGAAGACTGACATGTCACATTTACTGGATGTTGAGTTGGATGACCCCCATTCTTGCATATAAAAATCATGCAGTTTTCGTTCAATAGCTGATGTGAAGTGCGTGTATATGGCTTGTTGTGTATTGATTAATCCACACATTACTCATTCCAAAACCATTAAGCTATTCTTGTAAACCTTTCATCCATGGGATATTTAAAACAGTGTGAGAAATACAATTCGTATATGATATACTATAGTATGAGCGACACTTTATATAATTATATTGTGATAAACCTATTTCGATATCAACCCATAATGAGATAAAAGCTGAGTCCGGCAAAGTCCTGAAGTGTAGTTCTAAGTTTCTATCGCAAATGGATTATAATAAAGAAAGCCATTTACACCCATTACGGAACATAGCAAGAAGATACACGAATTAATCGATGGAATATGGTGTATCGAGAAGAACGCTGTAAGGAATCCCCCTTAATACGAACTACACCATTTTTAAAGCAACAGAAACTTTTATAACCAGGAGTGGTAGGTTTTAGTTGTTTATTATGTATGAAATATTATTCTAAATTGTTTCCACAAATGATTACCTTCATAACCATCTGGCATAGTTGTTTGATTCAGTGAATTTCCATCAGTCATCAGTATTCCTAATAATTTAAAACCGAAAAGAACATTAAATTTAACAGTGTGAAAAAGATGCGTTAAAGCCACATGGCGGTTTCAGCTCCAAAATACACATAATATTATTCGCTTTTGAATTTTTCTCAGTACCGAAATATGCCGATAAATATCTGAACTTCCTTTCTATGAGCATTATGTAACCCCAAAAGACGCATTGAAGTAATGACAAATACAACTGCGGATATGGTGTTTTGGGTCCCAAACACAAAACAGCCATTTGCACGACATGGAACAAAAAAGAGCGTTCCGTTGTAGTCTATTCCTGATATGGTATCAATAAAGAGCTTTTGTCTTACTTCTGGCGAAAAGTTGAAAACGGCTGAAAAATGGCTGTAATTTTGGCAAGTGTTTTCAGGGCATATGAAGCCGGTATATTAAAAGTTCGTTTATTAATCGACCTATCGTATCCGTCGTTCCAAATTACGTAGAAAAAAAGGTTCGGATGAGCCACGTTTAAATATTCATGAACACACGGCAGTTGTAGCACACACTCTCTCCCTTTCTCTCTCTCTCTCTCTCACTCTCTCGCTCTCTCTCTCTCCCCCACTCTCTATCTCTCTCTCAATTTGATAATATCACGTGACCTCCAAATCCAAGATGGCTCACGCCATGGGCAAAAATCCAGCATAATTATGTTCGAGGATTTGTGCACGTGTTCTGATCAAATATATCCAAAACAGCCGTGGTATGTCCCCAAATCATCCGATCGAACTTCCTTTGTGGTATACTGGTTCAGGAGATGCAACAGCTGGTCAGAGTCAATATTATGGGTTGTTTACGATTTTCATTTTGAAGACGAGTGCTGATTTACTAGTCGTCAGTGGGCTTCTAAAAAGTCGTACCTCAGGAAAATAAAATTGTTCAGGAGATAGAAAAAAACTGTTTATCTCTGGAACTAGAATTGGTATCTGCATGCATGCCAATAACTTCGCATTATAACACTTTATATAACAGTTGTTATCATAGATACACTTTCATATTCAATTATCTTCTAGTTGATGAGAAAACATGATTTGATTGTGTTATAAATATGACACTTTAGACGTTAATCGAAATCTTGCCTATATATACGACATTTTAGTTTTGACGATTCCCGCGGCTTCATTAGTCTCCGTTACTCAGGATCAGGAGGATACGTCCTCCGACCATCCTTCTTCAAAGCAATCCAATCAGAATTATCCTATAATCAGGAAAGGTTTCGAAAATATAAATTACGACATTTTATAATTAACTCAAAAATTTCGTGGGGAACCCAGACACGACATTTTAGAACCCCAATTTCCCTGATAAACATCGAAAAATGACAATTATACTTGAAATGTTGAGAAGTTATATGAGGAACTAGATTACGAATATGCAATGAAAAGTTTCGCGCCAAAATGGCAGATACGACTTTTTAGAAGCCCACCGACGATGTTAGTGTAAACATATTTCTATTTCCAAATCCAAACAGATAACATAATATACAGATGATACAAATATGCAAATTAGAAGAGTTAATGTATGGAAACGAGGATCAGACAACAAGCCCGAGAACTTATATGAAGTCTTCTCCTCTTTGGTGACATGCCCCTTCCCCAGTAAGTGAGGGAGGGGTATCGATCAGACGGGAAAGGATTCAAATAATGGTTTTAGGAGAAATGGAGATATATAACTAAGTTTGAGTTAGGGTGTAAACAGGGAGAAGATAGTGTTAGGGATAGCAAGAGGCAGTTAGAGAGAGGGGGTGAGAAAATAGAAGACAGGATAAAAATGATGCTGGTCTATAGTAATATGCATGCGCCAGGCACCATGGGAGGGGGTCAATCGCAATGGCCAATTCCTATTTCAATGGTGTTCACTGTGAATATGGCAGCATCGTTCATGTGGAATTATTTCACGTATATACGGGATGTTGTTTTCCACCATACCGGTACCCTCTCATCTTTTCTACTTCCGGCTTGACAAAAATTGGAATACAGTCTTTAAAATAGGTTAAGAAAATGATAGTGGCTTGCTTCTACTAAAAACTTATACAAGATATACATTGCCCCCATACTAATATACCAAATACTCAATTTTGTTTACGAGATTCCCACTTGGCGTCGATAACATCAATTAAAATATAGTTAGAGATTCGCGTACACTCTTAAACATTTTGGTTTTTTAAAATACCAAATTTGGTTTTGAACTTTGTCCCATATATGTAACCAAATATTGATCATATGTCCTATAACTGTCAGGCTATGGGGTCCAAACCATTACCTATCACATATTTCACAAATATAAATATAACAGCCAGCATGTTGGCGGACGTAAAATGCGGCGCATGGCTTCACGCGACACACGTATAGGTCACGTGGCGCCAGGTCACGTTTCACGTTACTATTTTATTCTTGTTTGAGTCGTACACTCACACACGACTGGTCATGTGAAATTGGGGTAATCCCTAGGTTATTCGGACCAAAAAGGATTTTTCCGAAACAAGTACACATGTTAGGAAATAAATGTAGTTTTTGTAGACATGATTAGTTTTACACACCGACCGCGTGGTGAGCGACATCTCCCTTTCACGTATGCACCATCTTATTGCACAAAACAGTTCTCATTTCTAACAAGAAAACCATAGTCAGAAATGTTAACGCGCTCAAGCTCATATATATTATATACCTATGATTGTAATTATAGAATATAAAATATATTGGTTTCACGAAATGCAATGACCAACTTATAAAATTAATCGCCTTGCACTTCTTGGCATCCGAATAACAATTGAAATTCCCAACCACACCTTTTACCGGACTCGGCCTCCGGGTCGCAGTTCGACTTTTAAACCGTCCAAAAATTCCCATTCTATAAATAAAACGTCCATGCGCCCACTGTATGCCAAGAAACAGCGAAA
Source organism: Siphonodentalium dalli (assembly GCA_032622095.1). Taxonomy (NCBI): domain Eukaryota; kingdom Metazoa; phylum Mollusca; class Scaphopoda; order Gadilida; family Siphonodentaliidae; genus Siphonodentalium; species Siphonodentalium dalli. The sequence continues at coordinate 103,559,941 of CP136068.1, forward strand.
CATTATACACGCGGAGCGCGGAATTACGCGTTCCAATGCAGACCCCATACGCCAACACCGCCCTACCAAAAAGGATGTGACAACGTCACAATTACTTGAAGTAGGCCTAAGCACAGAGTATGTCAGCATTCAGCTAACTAAGCGTCGCAACTCTATCTTGTTGTGGTACAGCAAAAAGCACTTTGCTAATGGTGTGTGTAGTCAGACATGCGATGTTTTGCTATGGAAATATTGTAGTATATTCTGAAGATTCCTTTACGTATCTGTATCCCAAGTTCCTGTCGAAAATTAACTGTTTCATTAATTATCCAATTATTATTATCGACTGCAAGTGCAAGATCGTGAATTGTTCGTTAAGGGTATTCAATCCGATTATTGAGTTATTATTACCACTTGATTTTAAAGTTATCCATCTTCATCCGCAAGACCGTCCGTTTGACCACGTGTTTCTGGGCCACGTATTATTGATATGTCGAGAAATAAAAAACTTCAAAAATCACTGTGAGCTTTGATGTGTGTCGGTTCCTCGACTCGGATCAAATATTTTTTACCCCCGAAGCAATGTTCCAATTTTCAAAGTTGTGTTTTTGTTACTTCAATGAGTCCTGAGACATAATATGTTCGTAGAAAGGTAGTGCAAGTAATTATCGACCTATGTTAAAAACGAATATGATTAAGTGTATTTTAGCTAGAGCGCAAACCACCAAGTGGCTTTAATATTATAGGTATAAATAGAGCGAGATACATGCAAATGTAAATTTTTAAATTTTGTAATTATAATTGTAATGTGACACAGCTACATTCTATCGGGCGTGCTAATGGACCTGAATACCTATGTCATTGCTGCCTTTTCCCAAATACCAGGTTTCTAATTAATTATGTATTCATATTGGTGGTCATATTTATAACCAATTATGTAGTCATATTGGTAGAAATCAAACTGACGACATGAACTACTTTATATAAGGCAGAGAATTTAGTTATTCGCAGAGAACCAAGCACTCGGTAGAGAATCGGAGCCCTCAGCACAGAATCGAAATCGGAAAACAAAAAGTCAATTTCTATGCATTTCGGGATTAGTTTTTAACTGTTTGTATACATACTGATCGCCAGTGACTATAATTTCACGATAGCGCCATGAAGCTCACGAAACACTGTTCAAATGTTGTTGCTTTTGACGTTTTGGCAGAGAATCGGAATCGTCGTTCAAAAATACTCACAAAACTCGGTATAGAGAACCAAATCGCCGGGAGTAGTTCCCAACAGTGGTACAAACTGACATCTATTATGTTATTGTCCGCTTACCGTCTTGACTCTCTCGATGATAGGGTCGTCGCTGGTCGGGAACTGACCAGACGAAGGTGAACATTCCGTTATGCTGAAGTTACTCGAACCAGATATGATGTTGGTTGTAGCAATAGCCACTGCAAGCACTGAGTCTTTGACTGTTGCGTCAGACTTGCAAAATAACAGACATGTACATGTATAATCGTCAAATATAAACTGAAAGTCGCTTGATCTTCATTAATTTTCGAATTACCACGGCATTCCGCGTGTGGTCTATTTAACAAGGTTCTGTATTGGGGAATTGGGATTGTGGAAAACCCCAAAAAGTTGACACCTCTATCCACATAACGCCTGATATGTGCATATATCAGATAATGGCATTAAAGGTACTCAATCCGATCATACGGTCTCCATATCATCAAGATACAACAACAACAACATTTCTTCAAAATATACGCTTTAGTTATCACAATCGATTTATTGCAACAAAATAAAGCTAACCACTTCAACTATGGTATAAATTTCCCATAACTTGTTATTTATCAACATTTTGTTCAACAAAATATGGCCGTATTATCACTTAAGTAGAACAAAATTTGGCCTATTACCACTTGATTTTAGAGTTATCCATCTTCATCCGCAATTTTCTCCGAGACCGACCGTTTGACCACGTGATTCTGAGCCACATATAATTGCACATCTTGTGAAATAACAAACATCAAAAATCGATATCTGATCACTCTGAGCTTTGATTGGTAGGTTCCTGGACTCGAATCAAATATTGTTTACTCCCGAAGCCAAAGAAATAGTAATTCAGGAGCGTTAATTCGGATAATGCATCTTTAAGTTTCACAATGTACCGTACTTTTAAATAATTTATTGGCTCATGATTCCGTTGTTTGGTCAATCCACAATATATCAATGTTTAATATTGACTCCCACGAATTAAAATGATTACAGTAGCTTTAAAAGCCTATTGTGTGCCCTTTTTTTAAATTATCTTATGTCTATATATACGTGTGACAATGATACCGATTAAAATGTGCTTGACTTAAAATTGTAGCCAACGTCGATCTGCGAAAAAGAAAATGCGCGCCTGGATCCGGATCCATCATCCTGACAAAAGACACGGTAACCTCACTGCCCCGCAACTAAATTGAAGATCAATCATCTGAATGCATAATTTTGCAAATCAATCCACCGTAAATAGCGTGTTAATTGGTACTGCCGGAACCAAATAGATCTTATTTGGTTCCCAGTTCCTGAACCATAGAGGATGTTTTTCACTTCGCGTTTCGTTGAAATGTTGTGGAACCTAAACAAGAACTAATCGGTTTTACACCGAATTTAGCTTGAAACAAACAAAGTACCGTTTGGTTCAACTAGGAACCAGTTGTTTTGAAACAACTGTTTTGAAATGTGTCTCCATGGCAAATTCACCAAGAACCCCAAAAAACGGTTTGGTTCTATAGAGATTGTTATAATTACAACATGGTTATATATCTATTTCTTTTCCCATTACTAAGGCCATTTCTGGCCAGTCTTCGATGGAATATGGGTCGAGTAATCAGATTGGGGGTGTCATTATCGCAAGGCTCGATCTACAGTCGTATAGTATAGTCAGCTTTTCAGACCCCTCACACATGTTGTCAGCTTTTCACCGGCGATCACTTTCATAGTCATATTTTTAGATGTCGTTGTTTCATTACTTGATATGCAGTTGAACGAGTTGATCGATGGCCACTATAACGTCGATTCGCAGTGGGAATACACGTTTTAGTGCCCATCGGTGTGTTTACGTTTGCGACAAAATGACGGCGCTATTTGATTCTAGCAATAAAATTCAAGCAAGCTGATATATCAGTAGAATCAGTACCAGTATACTGTACAAATCTCCTTAATTTTCTAATTGTTGCTTTCGTTTGCTTGAAATGTGAAGAAAAAAACAAGTTTCTTTCCATGCGAGAATATGAAAGTCGACCATATACGAAACTGGTGGCCGTTGAAATCGTGTCTTTTGTCTGCTTAAAATATGAAAAATTATTATCGTTCTATGCGTGATCGGTTTGAAAGCTGACTACGAATGCGATCGGATATGTTGTGACAATGGCCCAATCAGCATTAATAGTTTGTCGAAAAATGCACAATGAGTTATCACCAACATGAATGAACAGTGAAAACACGTTGGCTCGTAAATAATACATAGTGGTGGGGGTCAGACGAGCAAAGCCTCTCTACCTCGCAGATTTACCAAATAATCAGTTTATCCTTTATATATTGCATGGTTCCGCGTTCTGAGCTTTCGCGAACGACATACCAAAACATCTTTCGACACGAACAATGTTCAAAAATGATTACTCTCGAAACATTTTATCTTCCTATCAGCTGAATCCCAAATGTACATACAAAAGCTGTGCTGATTGTATACGAAAGTATATATTCTTCGTAGTAATATATAACTATAACAATGTATTAGCGCTTGCCACTGACCGGCAAACATCACTAACCAGGTGTTCTAGTGTCTCGTTTCAGATCCTTTAACGGGTTCCCATGGACTCAGCTTGATTGCTGTGGCCATGCGCATTGTGTGCCAAAAAAAGGAAGACTCGAAGCAAGAAGTGGATAACTGAACAGTGAACACCCTACCAATAATTTCGCGACTACCTTTTTCATTTATAATTCATTAAAATTAGTCAATCAGGCAAACCTGTCTTTGTGGGATAAATAAAGACTCTGTGTCGTATTTAATGGCGTATAATTAATTAATAAACTTTTCAAACTCTTCATGCATCAAAGTTTGTTGAAAAAATATTGGAAGCATTAGTATTTTTTAGACGTAGCATATGTAATGTAAACAGACGACAACCCGGAAGTCAACGGTCACCTGCCGATATCTCTTGTTATTAAACGAACGTTTAATATCACAATTTATAGAATGGGCTTATTGAATGGTATAACGGTAGGATCATGTAATAAATAATAAGTACAACATATATCAACATATGGAATAATTTAACATGAGTGATCACGTACGGTATGCATATAATACTTTCTCCTGAATTTACTGTCATAAAATTTCATGTATACTTGCTAGTTTTTGTTAGTTCTATGTATATTGTCTCGAATGGTGAAAAACACCGGATCATGTCGCATGTAACGTTAACGATTGCATTTTTTTCATTCTGCATAATAGGTCTGAATTTTTATAATTTGTCATTAAATGAGGGAACGCTGCAAATATGTCCTTTACATAAGTTTCACGAATACTTTCGTAGGCCTGACATTCTAAGATGAAATGATATTCTGACTCAATTTGTTTTGAATTACACGGAGAACACAATCACGTGTATCATTTTCTGCGAAGCCTGTGTACAATTTCCTACTTTTGTTGGTATGCACGCCGTCGGCATAGCTAGCAAATCATGCAACCTACCGAAACATGGTTTGATCCTCCATCGTTGGTTGTCTCCATCGCACAAGTGCTGTTCATTATATCAGTGGGTATGCCGGTTTGTTGATTGGCAATCAAAACGTTCCCAGCTTCTAAACCAAAGTCCGTTATAGAGAATCCTCCGTCAACAACCATTAACCAAAAGTAATCAACATATATCAGTCCACTCGTCATGGCCTAAATAATAAATTATAGGGTGTGTTTAAAAAAAACTTAAAATGTGACAAAATAAGATACAGATATGTCGTAAGTACATCAAACGTGCATGGGACCGAATACTCTTTCGAGCTTGTCCTCGAGTTCCAAGGGATATCTCTACTGAAATTTAATTAATTTGACGCTTTTTAAATCTCTGGCAGGGAATATCCAGTCCAAAGTATTGGATGTTGCTTGCATGGGGTAGAGTCAGTGTCAGTGCAGCTGGTCAGTATAGTATGGTCGCGGTATGCGAAATGATGGGTTAACCAGGAATAAATTGGCCAAGAAGCGATTTTGGTGTCAATAGACGCAGGAGAGTTCTCAGTATGACATATCTGAAATCCAATAAAATCCGATTTGGGAAAACTTTGTTATCCAAGATGCCGTGCAACATGGACATCAGTTCTAGAAATAAGTCATTCTACTATATATTGTGGCATAGTATTTACACAGTTAAGCCAGTTTGTGTGAACTTGGAGTACGGAAGTGAATAGAGTGACTCGGACAGAAAATAATACAATCGCCGACATGACATGGTTGACAAAATGGCCGCAACTCCAAGCCATGCCACGACGAAAGCAACATATTGGATAACCACATAGGAGTTAAAATACGTATTGGTAATAAAAAAGTATGTTGTTAAGTATCTTTAAGTAACACAGATCACAGATCATTAAAACAGGATTATCGGTTTACTGCAACGCCAGCCAAACCAAATGATCTATGTCTTTAAAATTCGGGTTTACTGCTCAGAATACATCCAACAGTCGGGCCAAAAATCATAATTTCGGGCATGCATCACACCAAGTGGTGTTTCGCCACAAAGTGCTTGGTAGTTTCATTCGGCACGATGATTAATTATTGATGTAACGCAGAATCTCAAGTGCATGCCCTTGCGGTATAAATCCTAGTTACATTTCCAAATTTTTAAACACTCCCCATGATAATAAACCATCCATGTATGCTGAAATGCTTATTATACTGTGAAGAAATACTTATATCTTCAGGAGATTAGCACACAATCTCACCAGATCGAAGAGACCGTACATCGTACATTTTATTTAAGTCTAGTTTTCATGCTGCTACCAAACCGGTTTCTTATTAGACAATTTTGTTCAAATTACTTCAGTCGGCACTTTACAACTGGAATATGCTATCAGACAATGCACAATATTAGTAAACAGTATCTTGTTGTTTGAAAATATCTTGCAAATACCACCCACAAACGTGTGCTAAATATCAGGTTATCAGCATTATCAGTTATTTCGGTGTTGATCATTCACTCAAAGTTGCTATTTATGATTTAAGTATAACATTATGGAGAAGTAGTAAACGTGGTTGCAGAAAATGTAAGCTTCCAGTATATCTGGCCTTCGTAAATATAACCAAATATATTTTCAAGGTATAAACAGTTTTTTTTATATAAATTGCATTCATAGTGTACCGCCGTGCATTTTTGTGATGAAAGCGAAATATTCGTGTTTTATCACTTGATCGGAGGCAACTATATGAGTATGCCTACTATTTTGGGACACGGACAATAGGATCAACACATTTTACCCAATACTCTATGATATGTCTCAAATTGTTCAAAAGCAGTGAATGTTGACAGGTTTGGTGTTGTAGATATCAAATATAAATAAAGTTCGGTCACATTCGTGAGACTGCATGCAAGTTGCAACAGTACACTATATGGGAAGAAAATCTAGAACTGTCGTCGCTACATAGGAAACGTTTATGGTACTACACAAATTTTCTGATTAAAACGAAGAGAATTCAGTGCGTGAAGTTTTTAATATTCCATTTTCCGAACATTGCGATCAGGTATTTATCGACCTATTTAGATACAGGGAAAATTCGAAAGCGAATATTATTATATGTATTTTGGAGCGTAATCCGACATATGGCTTTAACCTTACCGATTTGGCGAAATCTTTTGCGTTCTGTCTGCTGGATACGACAACAATGTGATGTATCTTCGATGAGGCGATTCTATCGACAATCTCTCTGGCGAATCCGTTCTCGTTGTCATGACGACGAGGTACAAGGGTCAGGTGTTGAACACTTATGTAATACATCGATAACCGTATTGTGATATACTGTAACTCATCGGGACCTAAAGCAACACCACCATAATCATCATCAAATTAAATTATCAAAGTTCGGCCATTTCAAATGAAATATCTCTCTCTCTCTCTCTCTCTCTCTCTCTTTCTCTCGCTCCCTCTGTATCTCGCTCTCTGTCTCTGACCTCAGCAGATTCATCAATTTTCTACGCTTATTAAATTCATCATCATCATGTTATACAAATACTCCATGTATTTTTCTTTTCTGAGGAGATAGCTCAATATAAGCGATGACTCGCTTGTTGTTAGATCCTCTCCGACCACCCTCAACAATTTTAAATCATGTCATAAACATTTGTAAAAAATATTATATATGTTATTTGAGGGTAGAAATAAATATTGTTAAACCAAGGAATCCGACAGTAAGAAAATTATAGATCAACTCAATGTTGAAGGTGTCACCCCCTCCACTCTGGATCCTGAATACATGTACCAGTTAACAGAAGGGGTTAATATACACAGAATACCAGTCTAGAAAATATGCGAAGAAGGGACACATATTTCATTTCGCGCTCCGCGTGTATGTTTCGCTGATTCTTGGTATACATGGGCCGTGGCGTTTTATTTATAGAAATCGGAATTTTTGGGACGGATTCAAAATCGAACTGCGACCCGGAGCCCGAGTCCGGTAAAATGTGTTGTTGGGAATTGTGGTGAGATGCATGAGAAACCTTCAGTGATAAGCCGTATATAGTTGTTGTAATAATTTGAAGGATTAGTTATTTAACGGAATTATGAGTTGGTCATTCGTGAAACCAATATATTTTATATTCTATAATTACAATCATGGCTATATACATGTAATATATGATCTTGAGCGCGTTACCATTTCTGACATTGGTTTTCTTGTACTTCAATGCCATATATTTTCATCACTTCTCTCAACAGCAAGCTGCTGATATGTACCGCATTCATAGAAACAATGTTAATACTGATCCTGCACAGTGATAGCCGGACGCAACGCGGTTGATCTGTGAATGCATGGCACGGACTAACTAGAGCCCGATCAACAGAACAAGACATGAACAGGGATAACATTGACTAAAATGTCCAACATAGCCAAGGGGGTGTTCAGGTACGTATGATGATTTTTTGCTTTTGACCATTTTTGGGACCCACCCTCCTTGACCCAATGTTTTTCCGTGTTTGCAATTTTTGTCCAGCCATTTTTGAGACCCACCCACGCCCTAGTGACACGAAAATAAGGATTTACAAGAGAAAAAAACCAATGAATTTATTTCTTCGCATGCTGTAATGGTATCTGGATTGGTCCCTAACAGTATGTGTTTTTTGTCAGTGCATTTTATCATCACAACAGCCCAGTTGAAGGCTTTTGTCAGATACAGTTTGAATTATGGTAAAGTAATATTATTATTTATGATTTAGTCCGTGAATTATTTTGGTAGACTATAGTAGAAAGGTCTACCTAACTCAAGCTCGCATAATGTAAAATTGAAAAATCAATTATAAATAGCTAGATTCTGTTAGATTTCGAAAAAAGAAACTATTAGATTTAGTCACAAGGAAAAATATAGTTATCTGTGCTGGATTAATTAATAACAATGGTAACAAATACAAAACAATAAGATGCCATGTGTGTCATTGTGTGACGTCCCATTAAACATTGGGATGATGTGTACATATCGAACTGATAGTTTATATGAATAACACTTACGTTGACATTTGATCATGCTGATTAACAAGCAGCAACATTTCACCACTTTATCAGACTTAAAATACGTATCCCTCCCCATACTAACCGGAGCAGTGTAGTATACGTTTTATACGTTGATACCCCACTGTTAGTAGTTATGTAGGATTCATACACAATCAAGGTGTTCAGACAATAAAAGGCTGGTACCCTACTTTGCTGGCGACATTTTTTGGTAGTTATAGTTATAGTTATAGAAATTTTCTATAACTATGCTACGCGCGTTAGAAAAATTATCTTCAAACTTTCGGTTATAACTTCATAACCTTAATCGAAACAAGAGTTATGTCTTAATTAGACTGAATAGGAATAAATATTCTTAAACTGAATACGTTCATGTTTGATCGGCGCAATTTCAACAACTGTATACCTACCTACATGTAGTACTTGTTACGTGTGTATTGGCATCCTTTAAGCGTCCTGTAATTAGTTAGTCCAAGGGAATGGAGCTTTAAATGTAATGACTTATGGTATTTGTCCTCATATTAGTTCACCAAATCGGTTGCAATTGTGCTCTACTTGGAGTTGTCAATCAGAGAATCAGAGAATCAGAGAATCTCCATCGAGTTATGTTGGGATATAAGATTTTATGAAACGAGTTTGATCAATTTGATTCACAATGAGTCGTAGATATCTAATATCCCATATATCGAGTTGAAGACCTTGTGTATCACGTGGAAAAACTATGAGCTTTATGCCTTTTTAACAAATCAAATTCCTTAAAAGAAGCTGCAAAATGCACACATTTACAGCGTTGGCTGATACGCTTCAAAACCGTATACGACAGTATTGCGCGCTCTGGCTGGCAACGGAATATATATCCCCCAATTCACCTCTTTGTTTTTGTGTCTATTCGCGCATATAATATAATATATAATATTTATGTATTATGTATTGTTCTCTGTATATCTACATGATAATGAGCAAAATAAATTGAATTGAAATTGAATGATTTATATTATTCTAGAAAACAACATCGCGATGTCGACAAAAGCAACAGCATTAATAACAACAACAACGACAACAACAACAACGCGACGACCAGAAGAATGCATGCAACTATGATCGCAACTGATGCTATAAAGCAACATATATACAAATAATACGTACATTAAAACAAATGGCTTGAAAATAACTAAAGTTTATTCAGACTCTAACCAAACGTTTAGTCAACCGAATCGACTAAACGTTGGGTTATAGTTGTTAACTAAACTAGTTGGGGTAGAAAAAAGTAACCAAACATTGGGTTATGATAACCCAACTTTGTAACCACACGATGGGTTAAAATTAACCAAACATTGGGTAGTAGTAGCCCAACTTTGTAACCACACGATGGGTTAAATTAACCAAACATCGGGTAGTAGTAACCGAACTTTGTACACCAACGCTGGGTTTAATTAACCAAACATTAGGTGGTAGTAACCCAACTTTTTACACCAACGCTGGGTTAAATTAACCAAACATTGGGTGGTAGTAACCCAACTTTGTACACCAACGCTGGGTTAAATTAACCAAACTTTGGGTAGTAGTAACCCAACTTTGTACACCAACGCTGGGTTAAATCAACCAAATAGTGGGTATTAGTAACCCAACTTTGTACACCAACGCTGGGTTAAATTAACTAAATAGTGGGTAGTAGTAACCCAACTTTGTACACCAATGCTGGGTTAAATTAACCAAACATTGGGTAGTAGTAACCAAACTTTGTACACCAACGCTGGGTTAAATTAACCAAACATTGGGTAGTAGTAACCGAACATTGTACACCAACGCTGGGTTAAATTAACCAAACATTGGGTAGTAGTAACCCAAATTTGTACACCAACGCTGGGTTAAATTAACCAAACATTGGGTTGAAGTAACTAAACATGGGGTAGTAGTAACGGAACGTTGTACCCAAACGTTGGGTTAAATTAACCAAACATTGGTATTGAAGTAACTAAATATAATTATATTTCATCATCAATGTATGAGTTCTGACCATATAATCTGAGATTCTGGTCATTAATTAAGTTTCCCAAAAATAAGTCCAATTTATGGATTCATTTCGACCTTAACTTCTGACGAGATAAGAGATATTGAATTAAACCAGAATTCGAACCTAGTATATGTAATATGGAAGTCCGAAACGATGAATAACATATGATGACTTCCTTTTCGGGAATAAATTAACAACCTAGAAAAGAATACACGTAGCAAAGACACAACCAATACTGCAACTTATATAATTCCAACATAAAAGATGCATTCACATTGTATTCATTTGGGTTTGATACCAATAAAGAGAAAGAAAATATGACAAAGAGATCTCACATCCGGAAATTCTTTATCAAGGGGCGCAACTGAAAACCAGTGATTATTAACTAAATTGGTATAACCCAACAATCTAACCCAACAATTGAACCCATCTTCTGGAATTTTACCCAACCATTAACCCAACTATTGATAACCCAACAATTTTGACTACACTTTATTTTGGGTGTAAACAAGAAAAAACAAACAAACAAATTAAAAACAAACTACACCCGTAGAAACCCCTGGTTATGTGATCCTGCTAATGTACAATGATGCTGGTGGAATCTGTTATCTGCTACGATGGTGGTGGGGCCTCGCTGAATCGATGTGATGCTGGTAGGATAAACTGATACTGTTAAGAAAAAGTACCGTTATTTTTTCTAAAGTTCTGCTTGCTTCATGGTATGTGATCTGGTGATTCGAAAATTAAGTGGGCATTTAAGAGTGTTAGCTTTAAAATGCAGGACCGTGTATAAATTAGATGTACCAAATTACCAATTGGCTGAGAATAAAGCGTCACTTACTTACACACGGTGGACAAGAGGGCATACAAAATGGTGGCCGTGCCCATGATGACCCCCAAAATGGCTGCCGGAAATTGAGAAATATTTTCTATATTAAGTTTTTCTCTCATTCTGACGGTGATGACATTTCGCTTAATATTTTTATTGTTATCTGATCAATCAGATATTTGATAGATTGTGCTATTACCATTTCGGTACACTCTTACACAAATTAATTTTGAATACTGCATGTGTGAAAGTTTCCCGCAAACTTCTGGGATTCTAACCATGAAGCAAGCAGAAACGTGTGAAAGAATGACGAGATCTCTATATATCTCAGTATATCCTTCCTTATATCATTCCACGAATCTCTACTCTGACTAACGCCCGTACAAAACATAGGAACTTTTTGAAGTTTTAACATGGAACCTTGTACAGTCAAGAAATAAAAAAATAACGCGGGGTATATTTCTTAGTTAGAATGTGTTTATTAATAATATACTTCACTGTAGGTGAAGGTGCTAACTCGAAATTTCACGATTTAAGTGACTTTGTGGGTGATATTTGATGTGTATTGCTTACAAGTATGGAGTACATCCGGGGTAATTAAAGTCAATGTTTATTGTGATATCGGCCCACAACAGTCCCGGCAATGACGCAATTATGCAATCATCTACAGTGGAGTCCAATGCCTATTAAGGAACAGATAATCACTAAGAAATATATTCCCCGCGTTATATATTCCACTTTATAAGGTTCCCTGTCAAAACTTCAAAAAAGTTCCCAGGTTTTGCACTGGTGTATTATGATCACTGCGGGCGTTAGCCATAATAGAGATTCATGGCATGATCTAATCCTTTCTCCTCTCAGTTCGATGTTCAAATGAGCTTAAACTGTGGATCCTATGGATGCCTGACTCGCAGATGGACTCCGGGTCATACAAAATTACCAAAAGTAGAAAATATGCTATATGCAGATTCCCCACTAGTTACTGGTTGCAAAATAAAACAGTTAGAACAATTAACACATATATGTAGTGTAAATGTTCCAACTAATGTTTTGTCTCCGACTAACATATAACACTTAGTAAACGTTGGTCAATTATTACGCTGTTTACTATATGGGTGATTACTGCTACACTGATCTGGTCGTGCAACGTGGCGATGGGGATATCGTGCAGGACAACACATTTCGGGTTTATGCGGATGTATCTTCGCGGATGTATCATTGTTGCAGTATGTAACTTTTATGACCGCGTTATTTGCTGGGCTACTCTTGAAGATTTTAATCCGATTACCTGTAGTAGATTTTGGATCCACATTTAGAGATTTCTGGTGAGGTGAATGAGAAACCTCCAGTAATAAGCCGTAGTGTTTGTAATAATTTGAAGGATTTGTTGTTTTGACGGAATTCTGAGGTGGTGCATCCATGAGATCAATATATTTTATATTATAATTTAGTAAATTACTATGATCGGAATAATAAAGAGTCATATAAGACTTACAGATAATTTTTTGGCATATCTTATCACAAACCAAAAATCAACATTATTGACATGACAACTGCACATTGTACCGGACTCTGGATCGCACTACAACTTTTAATGCGTCCCAAAAAAAACCCATGTCTATAAATAAAAACCACAGCGCCCATAGGTATCAATAGTTTTTACATTAGTATACAACCGGAGGGCGTAATGAATATTGACAGTGCAGTTGCTCAGAATAATGCAGAATGAATTATAAATCTCAAAATAAAAATCTCAAATAAATAAATGCGACATTTCTTCACAGTACGTGTAGGTGCGGACAGCGGTAAATCATGTGTAGGGGACTGAAGTTTGCATGTAGCTTAATATATAGGTCCCTGTGATCAGGTTGGCCAAAGAAAGTTGTCTTAGTACGCATATATCATCTACTGTCATTGGTGTATGGTATCACATCACATGTTCGTAATGCCAATGCATTGCACATGTTGGTTTGAACAGGTACAGTAGATTTACCGATTGGGCTAAATGTTTCAATCAAAATACTAAGTAGAATCGAAGTGCGCGTCACAATTAAATGTCACTTGCGTTAATGTACGTACATGAATACGTATATATAGCCAGTTGTTGCAATTTGCATATTTTTCTTATTACAATTTTAGCGTCAATGTGTTTCCGAACCATTTTACCGCAGCAGGGTGATATAACTGCTCCCGGTTGACCGCGGCAGACCGATATATCGCCCCCGGCATGCATGGTCAAATGGGAATGCACCGCGCGGTGAGCAACGCCATTTATATTTTAAGGGGGAGATGCACGTTTTTCATAAATCCAGCCAAAAATTGCAAGAGATTTTCAACAAAGAATTTCTCTAGATCTGTCTGAAAACAATCTTGAATTTCATAGATCATCATCTTCATTGTATGTAGAATCAGAGCAGTTATTAAGACTCAACAAAAACAATGGATTTTAATACATTTGAGAGGTTGAAAATATTATTTTATTGTTTGCCCCCTTCGGTACCAATAACTGCTAGAATAATTAATAATTTCGCATAATCTCCAATAACCAAATAGCTTATTGTTTTGGCTATATGAGAGGAGGCTTCATTTGTATCATAATGTTGAGTTAGATTTTTCATTGCGTAATATAGCATCATATACCCCCCATGTATTATAATGAAGAATAAAGCAGTCACAAATATTCCAGCCCAATGCAAACAAATATTGATATGCAGTGTGGCCACTCAAGCAGGGAGCAGTCAACAGGAATTAGGTCATAGTGTTAGATAGATATATGGTGGTCAGCTTTATAGTATGGTCGTCGGAGGGTTAGACCCAGAAGAACTTGGTAAAGAAGCGGTTTTGGTGTCATTCGACGCGGGAGAATCTTGTGTATAACATATCCAAAATCCGCTAAAATCCGCTTTGGGGAAAATTCAGAATTCAAGATGGAGTCCAACATGGCCGCCAATAATAATGAAAATCGCAAATAGGTAGTTATTCACGAAAACCCACACTACAAAACGACAATTCGGCACCAATATACATCATTGATTGAAATCAGTATGTTTTTGTGTGTATGAGTAACCAATCACGATTCAAAATTCTAAGATGGCTACCAAAATGGCCACAGAAAATTGTCAAAATTTAAGTTCTGCTCAGAGGAAAGCCGAAACAACTCTTCGGTTGTGAGCTAACGATGCCAGACTCATTAAACATGTTGCCAATAATATCTACTACCACAATCAGTTCAGCGTGTAATGTTCCAATGAAGCAGTATCCACTGCAGGATCCAACATCATGTCCACTTATTACGAGGGACTATCTGGAAATTAATTAGAAAGAAATTAAATTGCGCACGAATCTGGATTATTTTCAAACACAGTGTCAATATTTCTACTTATGACGACTATTCAGAACGTTTCCACCAATTATATGGGAATCGGTGGTCTAGTCCGGAAGCATCAGGCTATAATGGGTCACCCAGTGATGGCGAAGCTGGAAAGTGGAAAGGACAGGAAGGAAGAGCGAATAATCTGGGGTTTACTTAATGGGTGGGCAAGTTGGTTATCGGAGCTAGGTAGTTTCAAAGTAAAATTATTTTATTCAATATCAAGAGGAAAAATGAAAATTCCACAGGTACATTGTTTCGGCCAATTTGGCCGGTTACTTCATGTGACTTTTTCATCTGACGTGTGTGTCGGATAATTGATCTGGAGGATTTATGTAAATGTTAGCCCAAACTACATTTCCAAGTAACGATGGTTTTGTTGTTTATTTTGAGGAATAATACCGCGTCAGATGAATTCAGCCCAAATATGTTAACAGTTGTCGTGTCAAACATTCGGCAGTAGGTTAGCGTTATTTAGTATGTGTGGATGTCCTTTAACATGGGGAAAATAGACTACTGCGCTTGAACGAGCATGTGAATTTGTCGTTTTTAATGTACAGCAACTTGATAATCAATAACAGAGGCATTCTCTGTCAAATATGGTCGCTCTATTTACGGTATTAATTGCGGAACTTTCTAAAGTAAACTACACGTAAACGGATACATACGGTAAATTCTAGAATGTGCCGGAATCGGCCTAATCGCCCCAGGGCCAACTCGCCCAGTCGACGTGTGTCAATTCGGTACCTTCTATAACATGTACCCGAGTCCGATACGGAATAAAAGATGTATACGGGTGTTATATAGCGTTTGGTCCGTTGTTTCTCAATGAATATTATTGAAATTTGGTGTATATGTCCGGGCTGGGACATGGAATACAACAACGTTTGAATTGTTTTTAAATTTACAAATTTGTTGATTTTATTCAATTTGTTTTCGTTCTGAAAACACACTATAAAGTGTATATAATATAATAACGAACACGAGACATACATACTTTATAAACTGTTAACAAAAGATATCAAATTCAATACATGACAAAGATGACTCAGTGGAGTTTATAAAGTGAACATAAAAACATTGAGGTAAGCATCTTTTTAAGGAATGCAACTTTATTTAATGATAATAAACACATAAATTAAAATAACAAACATGAGACATACATGATTTATAAACTGTTAACAAAAGATATCAAACTCAATACATGACAAAGATGACTCAGTGAAGTTTATAAAGTGAACATAAAAATATTAAGGTAAGAATCTTTTTAAGCATTACTAAACCGTTTAGCACAGACCACAGTCCACTTCACTCATCCGATCATCACCAAACTTCATATTTATCTTGATATTCATCTATCAGATGAGAGCTATCAAATATTTTTTTAATTTCATAGGAAAAAAATGGTCGCCAGCGGCCATATTGCATTTACGTTATATTTTATCGCGTCATGTCGATATCTAGTATTACTTAGAAATTTCACCTTTCCAGATTCATAATTGCTCCATTGACTGTAACAGATGAAATTATTCCCCTCTTCGGATAGAGTGTCACTGAAACTTTATTTTGTCAGACTGTCTGTATAATCACTGATTATATATGGCAATAATCTGTAATAAGATGTAGCACTATTTTATTTTATATTTACATGCAGTGCTGTTTTTATACATCAATTCTAATCCCCCTAGATCATCATGTGATCGATCATACATCGCGCGAGGACCTGGTTGAATTAAGGGGGGTTTTATGGATCACTTCTGTCCTCAAGCTAGATTATACTTATGACATTTAATGGCATGTTACTAACGTGGAGGGTTAGATATGCTTGAGAAACCACCACTCTTTAATTCACACCAAGTTCTCAGCTGTCATGTTCGGATATTAGAACCCATAGCCATGATATATGGTTTATTTTGTGTATACTAGTAATATAGTTATTTTCAGTACCTTTATATACCAGTACTGTGTATAACAATGCATATAAATTAATCCATGTATACATGTATATTGATTCAACGGATTCAGTGGTTTTGTCCATCAGTCTATCAAATTTGCGGGGAAAACATGGCCACAAGCAGTACAGCCTGCTAAATTTCGAATTTGAATCAATTGGCGCACCCTGCAGTCAGCTTTTATTGGAGAACTTTTTCTTATGTGGATATTTTGGGTCACCGCTAGATGTGAGCCATATTTTGTTCTCAAACTGTCCTTGTGAAGACATCACTGCCAGCGGTGATCTTCAATTTTACTATTTTTATGGCTAAATAATTTGGTTGATCCTACAGACGACACCCCTTGTCCGATCGTCATCAGATTCCACAATAATCTTCTGGATAACCAGGGTGAGAGTAATCTAATTTTCCCGAATTTCGTTAAAAAACATTACCACAGGCAGCAATTTGGTATCTTACTCTTTGATCCTCTTTTGCATGACTGAATTGTTTAGCAACTGTACAGACATATCCCTCATCTGGTTTTTATATACATGTATATCTCTTCATGCGGATAGCCAGTATTACGTAGGTACTCCAACTTTCTGCATTCCTGTCATCATTTGAAATATAAATATTTACCTGATACATGCACCCTTCAAAATTTGTTTCGTCGTATCTATTTTAATGACCCGTATGGTAATATTGATACAGATATATTTGTCAAACATTTCTTTGTACAATATACAGGTATTTAGTTTGTAACTAAATCAAGAAATATATAATAGTAGCTCGTGGACCCCACTTCGTCCGGGATGTTCCCCTCTGATTTTCGGAGAAATGCGCGATTTAACCTTGAATTGACTATTTTAAAGGTGAAGGTCATGTCGGGGTCACGATTTGACCCGTCCAAAACACTCCCCGGACAAAAGTCACGACAAATGTACCCGTCGAAATCCGCCCGGCTTTATACCCGATTTGACCTTGAATTGACAATTTTGAATGTCAAGATCAGGTCATAGTCATGATTTGACCCACCCGAAACACTCCTGGGACAAAAGTAACAGTAGGTATCAAATTTCGTTGAAATACTTCCGTTTTACCAGATTTGACCTTGAATTGATCTTTTTGAATGTCAAAGTCAGGTCGGGATCAAGATTTGACCCGTCCAAAATACTCCCTGGAAATAATTACCCCTAGGTATCAAATTTCGTCAAATCTGTCCGGCAGTTTTCCCGGCCATAGCTAACAGACAAACAGACAGACAAATGTCCAAAATATATATTAAACTAGCTGATGTACTCGACTTCATTCGGGCTAGTTAGGGATTTTTTTTGTGATCGCCTCCATCTGGACAGTACCCAGTATATACAGCGTCTGGCCAAACTATTGTTCAATTGGTCCAGAAACATGCCTATATCAGCACGTTCGAGAACATGGTCCCACGTGAAATTGGACCCGTCCATATTGCTCCCGGGATCGAAGTAGTCCTACACACAAATTTTTAGTCGGATCGGTCAAGGTCCAGAAACATGCCTATGAGCGAGGTCAAGTTGACACGTTAAATACCAAATTCGAGCAGTGTTAGAGTCTATAACACATACACACATGCATTCACGCATACACACATACATACATACAGACAGGTGTTTCAAAATGTATAATCGATAGCTACAACACTTCTATGGTAGATAGTTCACGGCCGACCTGATGCATGCATCTTAGTTTTCTTGTATACCCTTAACACTCCATGTGACAATTCCGTGTCATGCGACTGAGGGTATATACATGTGGATAGAAACATTCTAGTAAACATATATACGCATCGATATCTACTACTCATTGAGTGAATTTCATCAATGATATGTAGACACAATGTACGCCACGGTTGGATCTGAATGCATTGAGTATTCCGGTCGATTTTAGCCTATTATTTATATGTTATGGGTAATTGCCTCCATATGTTCAGAATATTTAGTTTATTATCCCATTGCCAACAATAAATTATACTTGAAAAACGTCATCATTTCCAACTAACCTCAACATTGACTATAACATTTGTTGTATTTTTTGCGCTTTTAGTTATCTGTTATTCTTCCATGGATGTGCTCATTTTGCTTAGTTTGATGTACATGTAGCATGAATGTCCTGAGATAATACGCGTTGTTACAAGCGCTATCTGCTTCCATCTTCTGTTGTAAAAAGGAGGATATGGAGACATGTATTTGCATCAATGATATATATTGGCACCATCGTCCCAACTGCAAAATTTAGACTATTCACTGTACTTAGATGTAGACGATTCTGTATCTCCAGTGCGTTATTACCATTCCTCTACCCGTAGGCGTAAACGTATCAACCACTGGTATTTCTAGGTTGTCATTGGATAGAAATGCCACATGAACATGGTGATCAACAACATGTTTGTCAAAGAAATGTGAACAATGAACATGTTCATTTCCGGATGCTAGACAATCAAACTGCCACACAAGGCTTTCATCCATGCTTATCAGAGCACGAAATATGTGCAAATTATTGACATGAAAACTATCTCCTGCAGACGACGTACTCTAGACCTACATCCAACGTGATTTCCTATGAACTTTTACTGTTTGTAAAGACGGTTTCGAGTTTTGAAAATCACACTTGTCCAAGAAGACCTCCACAGACTTACTGATTCGATGTGTAAACAATGTATGGGGATAGTTTCCTCATACATATACACTCTTATGACTAATGTGTAGGTTTTCTACACATGTGTAGCCCTGCTACACAATCATTATTCATTATTAATCTTAAACATATTTGTGTAGTATATGTGTAGTTTTATGTACGTACACAAATTTACACAATAAATGGGTCAATTTCTTCACATATATACACACTGGTGTGCACAAAATCAACACATTTTGTGTAGATTCTTACACATATAGATCGTAGACAAGAATGTAAGTTCAGTATTCCGAACTGTGGGTATATAGTATTGATGACATATGGAGACCTATATGTTAAAACATTCATGGCGAACAATGGTATGTACTATTTTGCTCTGCCATGTGTGAGTTTTCGTTTTAAATGAACAAACCAGGGCCGTGGCGTGATTGCATAATATTAGTATTAACGTATTACAACAATCATATAAACAAGTGTAAGAGCAGTATTCGCCATGAAAGTTTTAACAAATAAATCCCGATATATCATTAATACTATACCCACAAGTCGGAATTCTGAACTGTTCGACACATTAGATATAAGAGTATGTATTTGGCACAATTATTTTATAGGACATAAGACATCAGCATTCACCAAAGAGTTGATATATGAGAAGAGATAAGAGTAAAACCACTTTTCGTACATGTCGAAATGGGGAATCCATGGGCTACATTTAGTTCCAGCTATCACTAAAAATGATGTCGAACATATGCGTTCACAATCCGTTTAGCGGAAATTTATAGTCATTATGTTTTACTTTCTATATAGAAACCGTCCAACTAAAGAGGTGTATCTCAACCTAGATATAAATCGGACACGTTCCTGTTTCGGTAACCTACTTAAGAGGTTGGAGAATATGATTTTTCATACATATTCCAGATTAAAACAATACTGTATTCAATAAGAGATATATATGCACGTAAAATTATTTTTCGAAAAGAGCAACCAAAGAGTAAATATCCTATGTATGACTTCTATCGTTGTCGGGTGGGGGGGCATATTGGATGCCATCTCGGATCTTAAAGTTTTCCCAAAGCTGATTTTATCCGATATCCGATAGGGTATTCTGACGTCAAAATCGGTCTTTGCTTACTTTTGCTAGATCAACCTCTTTTGCGACTATCGCGACCGTGTACCGTAAGTGCACGAAATGATGGCCGAGCCCGAATAGTTAATATTTGCCAACCCGCGGGAAGACACCAAAAGATTGAAAGTAAATCGTTTTGATGTATATAAGGCACATAGTTGATAGATTAGCCAACTATCAACTGCATCCATCAGTCACAACTTCCATTATATGACAAGCTGGGCAGAGTCAACCATTTTCGTTTTGGAATCCATATTAGACATAATTTATTATTTATTTTGGTCCATTTGATATGGAATGTTCACAAATAAAAGAAACGCTCAATCATTTTTAAACAAGATGTGCTCATCCCTAAATATAAAATGTGACCAGAACCCCAAAGCCGATTTTGGTTAAATTTCATAACGCATTCGTTAGAACTAATGAGTGAAGGACCGGAGTAAACTATGACCTAAACGATTACACATGTCATTGCTGGAATGATCATTTGACACGACCATTGAAAGAGTATACCCATTGTTCCCCAGTTCAGAGAACAATAAGTGATAAAAAGAAGCGATAGAAAATAGTATTTGTCACATCGGGTGGCCATTTTGGCAGCCATATTAGGTACGGATTTTTTAGTTTTTCCAGTAGAGCTAGCATAATGGCATCATAAAGAGGTATACATTCGTATTTATTTTGTAAATTTTATTCATCAACCACTACTTATAATCGATTGAATGACACTCAGCAATATCCGCCATTTTCCATATTTTGACCGCCATGTTGAGGCAAAGCGCCAAGTTGGGTTTCATTGAATTGGAGTACTCATAGATAATGGTATGGCCAACTTTCATTGTACAGTTCTGTCCATTTCTTGTTGATATATGACTGGAATCCCAATGGCGATTTTTGTGAAATTTTATACCGCGTTCTGTAAAATCGAATTTTTGAGGGTGCGGATGAGTCTGGGACCCCATTTATGGTATCTTTCATTGTTCCAATGGTGAATTAATACGAATAAGACTAATCAAAGTCCCCAGTCTGAACCA
Source organism: Siphonodentalium dalli (assembly GCA_032622095.1). Lineage (NCBI taxonomy): Eukaryota > Metazoa > Mollusca > Scaphopoda > Gadilida > Siphonodentaliidae > Siphonodentalium > Siphonodentalium dalli. The sequence goes on from CP136068.1 coordinate 103,581,655, forward strand.
TTATCAAACACAACAGGAACTGATCTTTAAGATATTAGGCGAATTTTTTTTTTTTTTAGTTTAGGCCGCCATTTTGGCGGCAATCTGGGACGAGGGGTTCCATTTTGCCATAAACAGGTGGCATATTTTACCTTCGCAAAAATGTATACATTTGTATACATATGACAACATTTGTTCTCACTATAATCGAATTAATCTGAGTCAGAGTCTCTTTTGACTAACGGCGGCCATGTTGGTCGCCATCTTGGATCCTGGATTTTCCCCAAAGCGGATTTTAGCGGATTTTGGATATGTTGTAGCAGAGAATCTCCCGTGTTGAATGACACCAAAATCGCTTCTTTACCGATTTCCTCTGGGTCAACCCACTTTTTTGCGTACCACGACCACACTATTAACTTAGTTATGAACCCATAACCCACAACTCATCTCAGCCCAATTGTTCATTGATCAACATGCATGCCATGAAAATCCTCAAATATAGAAAATTATTTACGGTTATATAGATGCTCTTCTTAATGAAAATAATCACGGTACACGGAGTGCTGAAAAAAAAAATCAGCCCTGTGTCTGCAAATTTGTTTCCTGAAACCCCCCCCCCCCCTCCCCCACCCGCTGTCTCTAAAAAAAATCCTGACCCCAACCCCTGTTTGAACCGGTGGAATATGATCTATACGGACGTATTGCCAGAGAAGAGATTCATGGCATGATCCAATGCTATATATAATATCTCGAACTTGATATGACTCTCCTAATCCACAAACATACGTCTTTGTTGATATCCCGTGCGCTCGTTCGACAATCCGCGAATTGGGTCAATCGCGTCGCCACTTGATCGACGAAGACAAACACTGGCGGCAATATCTGGGATTAAATACGACAGGTGTTTTTTGGGCTGACTTCTGTACAGTGCCATCCGCCTCCCCCAAGCCCACCCACCCTGAGTTTATCATTTCTTATACGTTTTGCGAAGTTTGAGCCTTTGTGGTGAAAATCTTTAAATGCCCGTTATTTCGTAAAAGTAATATTTAACGAAATAACGGACATCTTAGAGTTATCTCTCACTTCAAAACATAAACATTGGGCGCTGTCGTATCTAATCCCATACTATGCCACACTGGCTCATCAAACTTGCAAGTTGCGTGGATGTGGCAGCAATGCGAACGCTAATGGTTTTTGTCGCAATTTCCGTAGTCGCTGAACTAACTGACTCCGGTACGTATATATATAAGACCAGTATCATCCTGGTATATTGGTCCTGATAATGTGCTATGATGCGGTTGGGTCCTGCTGAATTGCTATGGTACTGTTAGGGGAAACTGATATTGTTAATAAAAAGCACCGTTATATTTATTAAATTTGGCTTTTTCGCGGTGTTCCGAAAATCTGAACATATCCAGGAAATGTTCTGTCTTTCTAAATTCAGCGCTGTGGTCGTTGGGGCACATTTACTGTAAACCGGAAGCGGTTAACACAATTTACCACAGAAACCACAGTGCCGTATCCCCCAATAACACTCACACCCACTACATTCATGCATTTCTTAGGAGGAGGTCAAGTGACCAATTTTGAATGTGAATTTCCATGCAAATCCCCGCAGCATGAGTTATATATGAAGCAGTTGTCTGGCACTAAAGCAGCCATATGATTAAACAGACATAATAGGCCAGGCAAATATGGACACAGGTGTCGCCTGGAGAGGGAATTTATGAGACCTACATTTTTGGTTAGCGTAAATACTCAACTTTCGGAATCCGTATGTTGGATTTGTCAGATAGGCGGACTTTTTTCTCACCGCGTGGTTTTCTTGAGGCACCCGATGAAAAAATCGGCCATTTTTTGAATAAAGCCGACATTTTTGACAGTATTTTCACACATTTTTAGAAGAAATATTCGTCCAATTTTGATACATGTGAGTTGGGCGATAACCAGAGTAGGGCAATGCATGCAACCATTGAATCTCGGAATTACAGTCATGACGTCATGTGATGTCAAATAATATTTTGGGTGAGACAAATATGACGATTCACGCAAAGTGTTGTCTTTCGTTTCTTTTAAATCGCAAAGTAAGATGGATATGCCACATTGTTTTATACCATATGAAACTACTGCCAATTGGCTATATTTTGATATATAACTTATCTCTGCAAGCCGCATTATTTTTTATCACAGGCAGAAAAATCAACCCTCCCCCCTAAAGTTAAGATACGTCATGCTGTGGTATAAGGCACACATAACTCACGGTTACATGTCAATAGGCTTAATTAACATAACGACCGTTGAAAGTCTGCTAAAGAATGTAATAATATATAAGTTTCTGTCTACAAACCCCAACATTAAATTAGAAACAATATATAATGTACCCCCAGATCCGAAATTTTAATAAATTTTAGAATTTTTCCTAAAAATTTAAATAAAACGCATTTTTTTAATTTCTGAAAGGCAAAAAAAGACAAGAATTAGTAACGGTGGAGATAATTGGTGTATACGGCAATTTTATTCCGCCTTGGATTAAAAAATGACATACTTATCTAAAATGGCCGCCAATATGGCAGCCGCAATATAGGTGGAAATTGAGAAATATGTAAGAACGCACAATTACTTGCTTAAATGGCTTAACTAACAAAGCGGTCGTCGATGAACTGCTAAACTATAGTTTAAGGTATATATCCCGATCTACAAACTCGAACAATAAAATGAAAATATTACACAATACACCTCCTGGCACTTTTTTTTTATATAATATTTAGCTATTTTTCTCCAAAAATAACCTAAAGCCGTTTTGTCATCTTCTCGGAACCATAAAGCGCAGAAGGTAGCGTGGTGGAGATGTTTGGTATGTACGATAATTCAATGTCGTTTCTGGATTGCAAAATGGCTTACTGACCCCAATATGGCTGCCAATACGGTGGTCAGAACAAATGGTGAAATATGTCATGTTTCACTTTTATCGCCGTCATATAATATCTCATACAACCCAAAGTATAATATTCATTGTATCATGTTACTCAGGGACATCACAATGCGCAATTATATTTAAAATTGCTACCAGAATGGTGCCCATTATTGACGAATCTTGCATTCATGAGCATTCGTGATCAAGTAATCCGTGTCCCTTGAAATAGGTGGCAATAGGTATTTACAGATGAACAGGATTGTTTAAAACGAAGAACCGTGTAACAGAAATACATTGAATGCCTGATTGTTATTTATGCCAGTCACCTTTGACATAATCAATATGAAATTACTTAAACCCGACAATAGCAGGTCAATCTTTCTCAATGAATATTATTCCAAGTGTTACAAGGTATGATGGTACGTATTAGGTGGATATGTCGTGATACCATTATCGAAGTCTGGCCTAGACGAGGTTGATGCGGGTTCACATCCCTGACTTGATTGTGCGAAAATTGGGGCCGATTTTATACTAGACAAGGAACATCTCATTGTACATATACATGACCACATCGATAATAAATGATAATTTGTTCACACTCACTGAAGCAACAACATTTAAAGCAATGATTTTGATTCTGAGTCAGTGCCTACATTAATCTGTTATATATACAATGTACAATTGCTGTACAATAGCTTCGACCCACAGAAGACGGCCGTGATAACACAGAGTGAATTTTTCCAGACCCTAAATCACCACTGTACAGAAGTCAGCCCAAAAAACACCTGTCGTATTTAATCCCAGATATTGCCGCCAGTGTTTGTCTTCGTCGATCAAGTGGCGACGCGATTGACCCAATTCGCGGATTGTCGAACGAGCGCACGGGATATCAACAAAGACGTATGTTTGTGGATTAGGAGAGTCATATCAAGTTCGAGATATTATATATAGCATTGGATCATGCCATGAATCTCTTCTCTGGCAATACGTCCGTATAGATCATATTCCACCGGTTCAAACAGGGGTTGGGGTCAGGATTGTCCCTGAGTAACATGATACAAATCCTAAATCACCACCGCCTCTTTCGTGCTGAAAAAAAAAATCAGCCCTGTGTCTGCAAATTTGTTTCCTGAAACCCCCCCCCTCCCCCACCCGCTGTCTCTAAAAAAAATCCTGACCCCAACCCCTGTTTGAACCGGTGGAATATGATCTATACGGACGTATTGCCAGAGAAGAGATTCATGGCATGATCCAATGCTATATATAATATCTCGAACTTGATATGACTCTCCTAATCCACAAACATACGTCTTTGTTGATATCCCGTGCGCTCGTTCGACAATCCGCGAATTGGGTCAATCGCGTCGCCACTTGATCGACGAAGACAAACACTGGCGGCAATATCTGGGATTAAATACGACAGGTGTTTTTTGGGCTGACTTCTGTACAGTGCCATCCGCCTCCCCCAAGCCCACCCACCCTGAGTTTATCATTTCTTATACGTTTTGCGAAGTTTGAGCCTTTGTGGTGAAAATCTTTAAATGCCCGTTATTTCGTAAAAGTAATATTTAACGAAATAACGGACATCTTAGAGTTATCTCTCACTTCAAAACATAAACATTGGGCGCTGTCGTATCTAATCCCATACTATGCCACACTGGCTCATCAAACTTGCAAGTTGCGTGGATGTGGCAGCAATGCGAACGCTAATGGTTTTTGTCGCAATTTCCGTAGTCGCTGAACTAACTGACTCCGGTACGTATATATATAAGACCAGTATCATCCTGGTATATTGGTCCTGATAATGTGCTATGATGCGGTTGGGTCCTGCTGAATTGCTATGGTACTGTTAGGGGAAACTGATATTGTTAATAAAAAGCACCGTTATATTTATTAAATTTGGCTTTTTCGCGGTGTTCCGAAAATCTGAACATATCCAGGAAATGTTCTGTCTTTCTAAATTCAGCGCTGTGGTCGTTGGGGCACATTTACTGTAAACCGGAAGCGGTTAACACAATTTACCACAGAAACCACAGTGCCGTATCCCCCAATAACACTCACACCCACTACATTCATGCATTTCTTAGGAGGAGGTCAAGTGACCAATTTTGAATGTGAATTTCCATGCAAATCCCCGCAGCATGAGTTATATATGAAGCAGTTGTCTGGCACTAAAGCAGCCATATGATTAAACAGACATAATAGGCCAGGCAAATATGGACACAGGTGTCGCCTGGAGAGGGAATTTATGAGACCTACATTTTTGGTTAGCGTAAATACTCAACTTTCGGAATCCGTATGTTGGATTTGTCAGATAGGCGGACTTTTTTCTCACCGCGTGGTTTTCTTGAGGCACCCGATGAAAAAATCGGCCATTTTTTGAATAAAGCCGACATTTTTGACAGTATTTTCACACATTTTTAGAAGAAATATTCGTCCAATTTTGATACATGTGAGTTGGGCGATAACCAGAGTAGGGCAATGCATGCAACCATTGAATCTCGGAATTACAGTCATGACGTCATGTGATGTCAAATAATATTTTGGGTGAGACAAATATGACGATTCACGCAAAGTGTTGTCTTTCGTTTCTTTTAAATCGCAAAGTAAGATGGATATGCCACATTGTTTTATACCATATGAAACTACTGCCAATTGGCTATATTTTGATATATAACTTATCTCTGCAAGCCGCATTATTTTTTATCACAGGCAGAAAAATCAACCCTCCCCCCTAAAGTTAAGATACGTCATGCTGTGGTATAAGGCACACATAACTCACGGTTACATGTCAATAGGCTTAATTAACATAACGACCGTTGAAAGTCTGCTAAAGAATGTAATAATATATAAGTTTCTGTCTACAAACCCCAACATTAAATTAGAAACAATATATAATGTACCCCCAGATCCGAAATTTTAATAAATTTTAGAATTTTTCCTAAAAATTTAAATAAAACGCATTTTTTTAATTTCTGAAAGGCAAAAAAAGACAAGAATTAGTAACGGTGGAGATAATTGGTGTATACGGCAATTTTATTCCGCCTTGGATTAAAAAATGACATACTTATCTAAAATGGCCGCCAATATGGCAGCCGCAATATAGGTGGAAATTGAGAAATATGTAAGAACGCACAATTACTTGCTTAAATGGCTTAACTAACAAAGCGGTCGTCGATGAACTGCTAAACTATAGTTTAAGGTATATATCCCGATCTACAAACTCGAACAATAAAATGAAAATATTACACAATACACCTCCTGGCACTTTTTTTTTATATAATATTTAGCTATTTTTCTCCAAAAATAACCTAAAGCCGTTTTGTCATCTTCTCGGAACCATAAAGCGCAGAAGGTAGCGTGGTGGAGATGTTTGGTATGTACGATAATTCAATGTCGTTTCTGGATTGCAAAATGGCTTACTGACCCCAATATGGCTGCCAATACGGTGGTCAGAACAAATGGTGAAATATGTCATGTTTCACTTTTATCGCCGTCATATAATATCTCATACAACCCAAAGTATAATATTCATTGTATCATGTTACTCAGGGACATCACAATGCGCAATTATATTTAAAATTGCTACCAGAATGGTGCCCATTATTGACGAATCTTGCATTCATGAGCATTCGTGATCAAGTAATCCGTGTCCCTTGAAATAGGTGGCAATAGGTATTTACAGATGAACAGGATTGTTTAAAACGAAGAACCGTGTAACAGAAATACATTGAATGCCTGATTGTTATTTATGCCAGTCACCTTTGACATAATCAATATGAAATTACTTAAACCCGACAATAGCAGGTCAATCTTTCTCAATGAATATTATTCCAAGTGTTACAAGGTATGATGGTACGTATTAGGTGGATATGTCGTGATACCATTATCGAAGTCTGGCCTAGACGAGGTTGATGCGGGTTCACATCCCTGACTTGATTGTGCGAAAATTGGGGCCGATTTTATACTAGACAAGGAACATCTCATTGTACATATACATGACCACATCGATAATAAATGATAATTTGTTCACACTCACTGAAGCAACAACATTTAAAGCAATGATTTTGATTCTGAGTCAGTGCCTACATTAATCTGTTATATATACAATGTACAATTGCTGTACAATAGCTTCGACCCACAGAAGACGGCCGTGATAACACAGAGTGAATTTTTCCAGACCCTAAATCACCACCGCCTCTTTCGTTGACCAGTGTCCAATAACGCAAAGATGATGAGATTCAGAAAAAAGAGAGCTCTCGTCGTAACAAATTAGATCAGATTTTGCATCTTCCGAAAAATTATCTGATCGGTGATAAACATAAGAATAGTTATGTCCAGAATGAGAATCCCTCCTGTGCGTCTAACTTAAGTATGCATTTTCTGTTGAACAAGATCGCCATGGACCGCTTTATTTGCAATGTATGAACGCGATAACCTTCAGAAATGTTGTTTCCAACTTGGTGGAAAAGTAAACTTGTCTACGTTATGTTACATCTGAACGGGTCATATTCAGACCAGGAGGCCTGCGGCTGTTGCAAGTACCATTGGTGTTTGAAACGTTAAACCCATATCATTAATGTAGCAATCGGGCTGTATTCAATATTAGTATTTACAGGCAATTACACCGGCGGAAAACAATATGGCGAATAATTCCTCGTCCCAATATCGTCCCGATTGTACAAAGACATATGAATGTGTTCCTCACACTCTGTTCAGTAAATACTAAACTACGGCTATCGTATCCAGTTACTGATTTCGCTCAGCACATTCGGAGTTGTTATGGATGAGTTATCGTAGATCAGATTCTGGTCTGCACAGAAGTTGTTGCTATATGTCATTTCGGAGATGCAGCGACAAATTACACAAAGAATCGTGATCCCATTTTGTTTTACTCATTTGCACATCAAACACAACCACAATATAATATCAGGATATGCACTACACACGGTTTACTCACGTCGCGCATAGTGGAATAACTATAGATACATTTGAATTTAACTGTAACACATCTGGCGTTAGACATGACTGGTGGGTGGAATTATAATGCTTTAACCATGAACGGACATGATATAAATATGGTATGTTTTCAGACATCCAGCCTGCTGGCATCAGCAGGTCCCTAACCGCATTATTTTTGGATTTATCTAGAAAGTTATTATACGCGTCCTGGTATCGACCAGTGTGTAGCGTGTATACAAATAATTGCGATTGTCGTCCGTTTCATTTTGCTGTCACAATGAGCTAAAACTTACACTGGGATACCAAAAGTCCAAAATCCTTCCAGAAGTAATCCTACCTACTCATCAGCATTGACAGATATGGGTAATATGACTGTTCATCTAGCATTGGATACTTGTCCATATTCGGGGTACCTCGTCTTACAAGCAATTGTTCAGTCACTTCTGGAAATCACGAGTGCACATGTGGTGACACGAGACTCCAGTACCATACTATACAGAGTAACATACAATCGAAATATATAGGAACATAGTTTGATAGTTTTGTGTGATTTACCACATCGCTGGTATTTCGTTGTTGGAAATGTCGCTTAGAGCTTTGACTATGCTTCGCAACTATCTACTACTAGTACAAGCAAATAATTCCCACCCGTTAAGCAGCTGACAAACTTCAAGATGAAAATCAACCAGGTTTCCATCTCCTTGTGTGCGAAATATGTGTCATGGTAAATAATCCGGTAAATGTTTGAACACAAAATTCAACGAGTCTATTGCGTGATGATGAAACTGAACGAACCTGTATGATGTGACGGTTTGATAATTTGCTGTAGATGTCCTCTTGCGGACTGGGTAGCAATTGCTATTGGTCAATGAGATCCATTTATACTTACTTTCAGAACGGTATACATGATACCCAATGTATCAGTAGCTCCGTTCGTGTAGCCACGCCTCGTTGATAGGGATTAACTAACGATGCGTATCACCATGAGATATTTGATGAGATATATATCCGAATTGGTTAATTGATTAATTTTGTTATTCGCGGTCGCATTTTGTTACAGTAGCCATTTTGAGTGTCAAGAATGCTTAAATGTCGTGTTAAATTTAATATAACCTACATAATTCCCTTATTCTGTTCGCAAAGATAGTCAGACAGCCATCAGCGTTAAATCAACCATGTTTATTAGGAAATAATTTTCACGACATGCCACCGATTTCGAAGAACTAATCTTACTTGAGCGCGAATGAATGCAAAATATGTCGATCCTCTCACTCGTTGGTACTAATCTGGTTATCATTTTGATAGAACTGGCCACTGTTACGTCTCAGTATTGCAAAATGATATGAATATAATATGACTATTGGTTGTATAAGACATTGCTTTGCGATGGTGGTGTTAATTTTGACATGACATATTTTACAATTTCCAGCCATATACCAGCCACCGTATTGGCAGCCATCTTGGGGTTAATAAGTCATGTAGTATACGCCGACGGCATTAAAATTTCGTAAATACAAATTATATCCACCCACGCTACATTATTGTCTTTATGCATTTCGAGAAGATGACAAAAATAGGTTTTCGATTAGTTTTAGACTAAACTAATTAAATATTTAATAACAAATTGGGACCAGAAGGTGCTTTGTGTACCGGTTTCACTTAAATGTTCTAGTCGATGGATCGGGATATATATATTACATAAAACTCTTGCAGTTTATCAACGGCCGTTGTGATAGTTAAGCCATTATGGGAAGCAATCGTCCGTTCTTACAAATTGCACAATTCCCACCTATATACCGGCCACCATATTGGCAGCCATCTTGTGTTATTAGGCCAGTTTTTAAACCAAGACGGAACGAAATTACCGTATACACTAATTATCCCCACCCTTAATACATTAGTTTCATTTCTGCCTCCCGGAAGAAAACAAAATGCATTTTAGATTATCTTTTTTGGGGAAAAATCTTAAAATTTGTATAAAAATTTAGTCAGGAGGTACATTATGTGATATAGTTACTTTAATGCTCGACTGTGTCGATCAAAACATATATAAAATGCAATACCTTAGCAGTCCATTAACGGCCGTTGTGTTAATTTCTCAATTTGGCACATAATAGTGCGTTATGTGTGCCTTACACCACAGCCTGACGGCTCTCAGCTTTAGGGGGAGGGTTGGTTTTTCGTCATATTCTTCTCACCCTAAATATTATTTAACGTCACATGACGTCATGACTGTCATTCTGAGATTCAATGGTTACATGTATTACCTTATTCTGGTTATCGCCCCATTCACAGGTATCAAAATTGGACGAATATTTCTTCTCAAAATGTGTGAATATACTCTGTCAAATATGTCGGCTTTATTTAAAAAATGACCGATTTTATCACCAGGTGCCTCAATAAAACCACATAGTGCGAAAAAAGTCCGCCTATCTGACAAAGCCAACATACGGATTCCGAAAGTTAAGTGTTCATGCTAACCGAAAATGTTGGTCTCATAAATTCCCTCTCCAGGCGACACCTATGTCCATATTTGCCTAGACTATAACATTTAACTGGCTGCTGCGCTTGGTAAATTGGCAATGTTTGACCTAGTTTTAAAAAATCAATATAAAAATAAAATAATAATAAACCAACTAGATAAATATGTATTGTTTTGAATACCACACAGTCACGCCCATATATATTTACTACTCTGTAACTTTTGCTGCGGAGTTATGCATGGAAAAGCCCATTCAAAATTGGTCACTTCACTTCCTCCTTAATTAATTACCCACTCAACTAAAATAACAAATAAATGTGATAACAATGTCAGTTGTGACAGTAACTTGGCTTATTCCATAAAAGACATTTTGTTTTGAACGCCTGACGAATTGTCAATAAATTGTAAGCGGTAATTTAATGTGAACAAATATTTTATCACAATGTTTACATCATTTCAAAAGAATATAAACAATGTGTGGTTGCTCTTAAAGGTACTCAATCCGATTTAACGCTCCTAAAATACTATTTCTTTGGCTTCGGGGGGGGGGTAAAATATTTGATTCGAGTCGAGGAACCCACCCGTCAAAGTTCAGAGTGATCATATATCGATTTTTGAAGTTTGTTATTTCAATTGCTTGTGGCCCAGAAACACGCCGTTATAACGGATGGTATCGGTCAAAATTGCGGACGATAATGGATAACTATAAAAACAAGTGGCAATACGGCCAAATTTCGTGAATACTCAAGTGATAATACGGCAATATTTCGTTGAACAAAATTTTGATAAACAACACGTTTTGGGAAATTTGATACCACAGTTGACATTAGCATTATATTGTTGCAATTAATCGATTCTGATAACTAAAGCGTATTTTGAAGAAATGTTGTTGTTGTATCCTGATGATATGGGAACCCTCTCATTTGATTGAGTACCTTTAATTACACCTTGTATTCTGCGCGTAATTTAACATAAAATTTAGATTATAATAAATCACTATGACCGTCAGATACCACTCTTTCCGATAAATATGGCAGTTTGTGTTTATTTATATGATAAAGTCTATTAAAATTGACGAACATTCCCGTCACTGGAGCTGGGCGTATATACCCCATTTATAGAATGTATAGGCAGGGTGCTTCGACGTAAATCAGTAGCGATCCCTTATACCGATTTAACTTCCTGCATTACGTCGAAGTACGGTTTCTTTACTCTTATATACATTTAATCGTAAATCACCCACTCGTCCAAAATCACCAATGACGATAATAAAATGTCACAATTGTGAAAGTAACCCTGTTTATTCCATAGAAGACATCTTTCTTCGAACCTATACACAATAGTTTATCGACTGAAAGTAGTAATAAACACATTTGACCTAGTCGCGTATCAGTTCGGTGTTTCTCTGAGCGTAAACTATAACACATATTAAACGCGAGTTATTCCTAATTATACATGGCATATTTTGTGCGTAATTTAACATAAATGTTAGATTATAATACATCATTATGACCGTAAGATATCACTCTTCCCGATAAATATAGCATTTTGTAATAATTTGTTTGATAAAGTGGTTTGTTCCTGCAAAACATCTGAATCAAAATGGCAGTTTTTATTATCCATCCCTTAACTAACACTATTTCTGATTGGGCAAAAGCCGCCACGTGATAATCCGGGAAAAAGTCATATTGGACTCCCGAATGTCATATTGACTCCCAAGTGTGCAATATGACCTTTTTTTTATCGGGAGTCTGTGACGTCACGAATTAACTATTGCGAAATGAATCGGTGAAATTGAGATGCGCGCGCAACACTTGTGGATTTAGCAGACGTTTCAATTCCGCATTGAGTTTTTTTTATTTCCGTGTTTACTATTCCAAATCATGCTGTATGATGATCAAATACAGGCTTTTATACAGAATTAAGTGCCGACAAATACCAAAAGTAACCACTAAAGTTGTATTCCCAAAATTTGGATAAACATACAGATGGATAATAAAAATGTCATTAAACAATGTTGTGTACAGTATGAGTTTTTCTTGTACTCGTCCAGGTTGTGGTGAAAAGTCATATTGGACGAGACATATGGGAGGCCCTTTTCACATTTATTATTTATTTACGCTTAAGCGCAAATGATTTACACTTAAATCATTTGCGCTTAAGCGTAAATAAATAATAAATGTGAAAAGGGCCTCCCATATGTCTCGTCCAATATGACTTTTCACGACAACCTGGACTCGTACAAGAAAAACTCATACTGAACACAACATTGTATAATAACTTTATAGTATTGACGGAGAGTGCTACCAAAATAGAGTTCTCCCTCTTGATACGCCTGCAGTTTTCCGTTCCAAAAATAGCCCGTAGACTTGTCCCGAATGGTTGTATGTATATACCAGAAAATTGAAATAATTTTTAATCACTATTAATCGATAGAAGCGTTTTCTTCGATTCATATTTATTATATATTATCCACCCCTTAACTAACACTATTTCTCTTTGGACAACAGCCGTCACATGATATTCCGGGAAAAAGTCATATTTGACCCCCGAAAGTCATATTGAACTCAATCAAGTCCAATGTGACTTTTTTTTATCGGGACTTCGTGACGTCACGAAGTAACTCTATTGCCAAATGAATCGGTGGAATTGTGATGCGCGCGCAATACTCTGGTGGATTTAGCAGATGTTTCACTTCCGCATTGAGTTTTTATCACTTCCGTGTTTACCTTTACAAATCATGCTCTCTGCTGATCAAATACAGGCTTTTATCGAGAATCAAGTGCCGACAAATACCAAACAATAACCTAAAAAGTTTTATTCCCAAAATTGCGTGTATCGTCCAATAGGACTCGTATAAGAAAAACACACACTGTACACAACATTGTAAAATCTATATCTATATTTGAGAATGTCTGTCTGTCTGTCTGCATGTGTTCTATAGAAATTCACAGGTGACCATCTGGATGATACCAAAGGGGTCTGCTAGGGGTAACTTTTTACGAGAAAGATAATGGTGTGGGTTAGAATTTTCTAAAGTGACGCCGTTGTTGTCAGGGGCGGGAAAGAATAAGGGGCAGAATTTTTTTTTGTCGCCGATTGCCACGAAACTTACATATAATCATCCCCATGATATGAAGAATCTAATGGATTGGTTTAAATATGTCAAAAGTCGTTCGAGTCAGGGATGCACGGAAGGGGAGAGGGACACCAAAATTGATCAAACTAATTTTAGCGCCAATTTCCACCAAATTGATATATATTCTTCTTCATAATACAAGGAATCTCATTGTGCGATTTAAAGACGCCAAATTGGTGTCGTTTGGATGAGAGGTTGGGGGTGGGGGGTGGACACTAAATTTGATAAGAATGGGTGTAGTCGCAGATTGCCTCCACACTTATACAAAACTCATCCCCATGGTGTGATGAGTCTAATGGTGTGGCTTAAATTTGTCAAAATTGGCCTCATTCGAGTCAGGGGTGCACTGAAAGGGAGAGGGGCACCAAAATTGATACAAATATTTTTAGCGCTAATTTCCACAAAATTGATACATGTTCTCATCCATGATACGAGGAATCTAATCGTGTGATTTAAAGACGCCATATTGGTGCTGTTTGGGTGAGAGATGGGGAGGGGTGGGCACCAAATTATATCAGGAATGTAATTGTGTGGTCTAAGGATGTCACAAGTGTGGCCATTCGAGTCAGTAGTGCATAGATGTGAGATGGTCACAACAAATGATAACAATGTGTTTAGCGCCGATTTCCACCAGATTGATACATATTCTTCTCCATGCTACGAGGAATCTAATCGTGTGGTTTAGATACACCGAATTGGTGCCGTTTGGGTTAGAGATATGGGGACCTTAAATTTGATACGAATTTGTATATTCGCCAATTTTCACCCATTTTATATATATGCATCTCCATAATGAGTCTAATTGTGTGGTTCAATGGTGACAAAAGCGGCGCCGCTTAAGTCAGAAATAGGGACGGGACGGTCACCAAAACTAATAAAAAATATTTTTTAGTCACCAATTACCATCAAATTCATATACGTTCTCTCTCATATGATCACAGCAATACATTGTGATCATATGTGTACGGATGTTTAGGGTTAACATAGAATCGTTACAATATTATCTGACGACTCTTAAAAAAGCCATAATTGCATAATTTGTAGCTATACGATATATGTGTATTCGATAAGATGATTCGGTTTCATTGTCGCGTAACGGTCTACTCGAGTGGGAACGAGTAATCAAGTCTGTAAAATAAACATGATTATAACAAATCGTTGATACGCCGTAGCGTGTCGTCCTGCATGTGTGGTATATATACAAACCCCAAGCATGTTAATACTAAACGAATATCCGGTTAGCTGCATGCATACGAACGACAGCATTCACGTGCGTGTGATAAGGGCTTCGCGTTTATCATTCATTCACCTTTTTGAGATCGCAAATCTGAATGCTGAGATGGATGTTCAATTAATTTCAATTGAAATACATTCATAATAGATATGTACACAATATTTCGATTCATGTTATTGATTCATATTTCAGTATTCGCGCTGTCAGTAGCCAAATAGCCAATGGCTAATCTTTTTCGAATTTGGCTAATACAAATTTCATTTGGCTCAACTTTTGGCTAAACTTTTTTGACCCCAAATGGAGACGGAAAGCATGGAGTCAGAAAGCTAATTAATAAAAGCGCTCAATAGATCGATATTCAAGACGAAGTTACAGGTGACGAAAGTATTTCGTTATTTTCGTACTTATGAAATATCGTTCCATAACGGTGGCGTTGATTGAATTGTGGCGGCTGGACAAAGGGAACATCACACAACTGTTTGACATCTGAGATGACATTCGCAGTCCAATTGATCAGTCTCAGATACACATCAAAACACTCGAAAATTCATCAAAACTCCTTTAGTGATACGCATATTTACTGCACAGATGATCGGCGTTTGGTGACATCTTCATCTGCGGCGTTAACATCTTTCTGGGCCGACAGTGGTCCATCCATATCGCGCGGATTTTGAGAACGACACTGATTTTTTAATTCTGTTCAATCGTATGCTTCATTCACAGATTCAACTATAAATCGGCATTTGTTTTGGCAGCGTGGAAGTCCAGGAACTATACTAGTGGGTGGATGTTCTCGAAAATTTGAGTGAGCAAAACCAAACACACTATTGAAAAAATTCGCCAAAAAATATTAAATGGTTTGATTTGGGAAAACTGATTGATATCGGGTGGATAAATACTCCTGCTTCATGTGGACATGCACATGCATTATTCGTTGTCTATTTTACGATGAGAAACAAACATATCCCCCCATATCATATACGTGAAAATGACTTTCCCATTTTCTCGGTTTTGGCAATACCCTCGGGTTTGGCGATACCACGTACATGGGGATGAAGGCGGTTTAAGAGGGGTAACTTGTTACGGGGATGATAATGGTGCGGGTTAAAATTTTCTAAAGTGACGCTGTTGGTGTCAGAGGAAGAAAATGGGGAAGGGTGGCAAAATTTTAAAAATATGGTGAAATAGTTTTGTCGCCGATTTCCATCAAACTCATACATAATCACCTCCGCGATATGGCGCCGTTCGAGTCAGCGTTGCAGGGGGAGCATCAACAATTGATTTAAGAACTATTTTTGGCGCAGATTGCCACCAAATTGATATATTATTCTTCTACATGACACGAGGAATATAATCGTGTGAGTTAAAGACGCCAAATTGCTGCCATTTGGGTGAGAGATGGGGGAGGGTCATAACTATGATAAGAATGTGTTTAGTTGCTGATTACCACCAAACCTATATATAATCATCTCCAGTATATCAAGCATCCATGAGTCTAATGGACGTGTTTTAATATGTCAAAAGTGGCGCTGTTAAAGTCATGCATGAGGATTGCAAAGCTGATACAAATATATTTAGCACTAATTTCCACCAAATTCATACACGTTCTTCTCTAATGATACGATGAATTAAATCACATTTGGTGTCATTTGGGTCATGGATGGCGAGAGGATATGCACTATCGTTGATAAGATTGCTATTCGCCGATATCCACCTATAAGTTATATACAGTCACCAGGCTATCTTCATATCGTTTTAATGAGTTTTTGGCGTTCAAATTTCACAATCTCGACAAATGGTGACCCAATTAAGTCACTTGAACAATTATATCTTCTCAACTGTCATATTTATATATGGGGATGGCAATCAGGGCATTCACAGCTAGCAAAAACAGATACATAGAAGAAGCATTAAAAGTATAGAAGCAAATTTGATTTTTGAGACAGTGCAATTTTTTTTGGATTGGGTGGGATTCGAAACCCGGCCCATGACGGCGAGCGCGCCTTGCGACTCAAAGTCCGACGTCAATACCACACGGCCACCGAAGCAACCCCCAAAAATGAATCTCATATGGCCGCTGTATTCTGACGTCGCACTTAGGACACTATATGCACATTTTAAGGTCTCTATAGTATATATATAAAAAAATCAAATTTTCTTCTAAAAATAGGCGCCTGGTGTGTTGTATAGTCCCAAGCATGTTCAAAGGGCAATGCTCGGCATGTTTCGGAGGCATAAAATATAACATTGCTACTGTGCTATATCTCCTATATATATTAAAAGTATATAGTCCAGTGCATTTATGAGAAAAAATACCAAACCCGGAACTAATTGCAACAGAATTTGTTTTTGCTGGAATAAGTACATAAACCATCCATAAACAACATACTGAAAATCGGCAAAAATCTGGAAAAGGGAAATCGGTCAATTTCGTGAAATAAATTTGGGGAAATTTTGTCAAATCATCAATTTTAGTTGTGTGCCTTCAAAAACACGAGTTTACCTGATTTCAGCCCATTTTCGGGGCCGCAATTGCGCAGAATGAGCCAAAATGCCTTATTTATGGTTAATTATTAAAATACCTAGAGCAAACTGAAGGACTATTTCAGTGTTTTAGTAATTTCCTCACTAGATTAAACACAAAAAATTATTAATAAGTGCATCTATGATTAAGAAGAAGATTATATTCTCAAGTTATATGTGTGTTCCATTGTATGGACTTAGCCAATTTTTCCTCTGACACAGAACTTGTGTGATGAAATGCAATATTTGAGGTCATGTAACTCAATAATTTTATATCCATATGCCATGCTTTTTCTTATAATATGTTAAGTATACTAGATTGAACACATTTTAATAGGTATTAACAGAACATTGTTTAAGACAATCAACTTATGGCCCTTTGAATACTTAGTCTTAACTTGTTTCCAAAAATGCCATTTTGAGGCATTTTTGTCCATTCTAAAAGGTTTGGAGCATAAATACAAAAAACAATGGGTGTTACAATGTGTAAAATTATTTGAACTTTCCTCCCACAACACTTTAGTGTTAAAAAATTAGCCTTTAAGGTTATGCCATCGTATGTCACTTGATTTCTTTCATTTTTCAGGATACTGACTCCAAATGTTTACGTTGGTATAGGGGTAGGAAAAATCACAAAATGCAATCTTATCACCAAATTACAGCCATTTCAGACACAATGTTTTTTTTCTTCCAATTTTTCTACATTCCTGTTGCATTATAAAACTGCTTAATACGTTATTGGACATTGATTTCGAATTTTATGGCCATGTTGTAAAAAACAATCCCAAAATGCTAATTTGACATTTCACTGTCAAATTCTGACAAAAAATATGATAGCTCTGTCAATGAACATAAACAAAGGAAATGTTAAATTATGTATGAAAGAACAATGTATGCATAAGTTGTTAGTATAACGTTTTATGCGTCAAGATGCATAATTTTGAAGTTTTTGTTGATATGCTTTCCCCTACCCCATTTTTCGGCCATTCAAATTTGGAGTAAGTTTCCAGAATGATGAGTGAAATCCAGTGACATTCATTGGTATAACCATTGAAATGCTATTTTCTAAAAAAAAAATTGATTTAAGCGGACAGATCAAATAATTTTACACAATAAACTTTCGTTCATTTTTCTGCATATACACAAAAACCTTTAAAAATTGACAAAAACGTACACAATAGCATTTTCGGAAAAAAGAGGCTAGACTAAGAGTTCATAGGGCCATAACTTAATTTTCTTCACCAATGTATATGGAAATTCTTTCATTATTTGTTCAATAAAGTGTTCTCAAAATGTTATGAGAAAAGCAGAACATATGGATATTAATTTATTGAGTAACATGACCTCAAATATGGCATTTCACCACACGAGTTCTGTGTCAAGTCCATACAATGGAACACACATTTTGTTTGATAATATTTTATTCTTCTTAATCGTAGATTCACATATTAAACATATTTTGTGTTTAATTTAGTGAGGAAATTACTAAAACAGTGAAAAGGTAATTAATTTTGCTCTAGTATTTTAAATAATTAACTATAAAATACGGCATTTGGCTCATTCTGCGAAATTAAGGCTCCGAAATCAGGTAAACTCGAGTTTTTGAAGGCACACAACTCGAAAAATACTTAACGAATCTGGGAATAGTTTCCAGTCTTAGATTCAGGAAAATGAGTTCGACAAAATAGGCATGATATTTGTAGGACTTGTAAATTTGAATTTTTTATATACATTCATGAAAATCCAATAATTGATGATTTGACCAAATTTGACCAATATTTTTTCAAGAATTTAACCAATTTCCCTTTTTCTGATTTTTGCTGATTTTTTGTATGTTGTTTATGGAGGGTTTATTAACCTATTCCAGCAAAAAAAATTATGTTGCAATTAGTTCTGGGTAAAACCATAAATGCACTGGACTAATACTTATCATTCTATTTAAGAGATACATATATTCTTGCAAACGGAGAGACCTAGGATAGGATAGGATAGGATAGTTTATTTACAATACACACGAATGACACAGTGGCAGTAATACATAATAAATTACAACAGTGTATTGTCGGGGGTATCTTAGCCCTATCGGACTGTCTTCTGCTACCCCCTAAAACAAGTATAACTATACGTAATAGCATAGATGCTTGTATTTCAGATCCACGCACTTGTACAGACTATAGTAATATATACAACTTTTTAGAATCTAGTACTTAGGGCATATCACAAATGAGTATTGTCGTGGTTGTGAGCCAATCCAGACGATTTATCAGATCGAAGATGTACTATCTTTCCATAGGAATTTTTTGAACTGTTCAAATTTTTTTTATCTAAAACATATTAACAGTTTCAGTTCCATGGGTATATATTAGGAACAAAATATTTTGTTTTCTGTTGCTACAACGGTTTCAGGCGAGAGATACCGCCATCTTTATATAGGTAAACAGAATGAGAATCTATATGGATCTTCGGAAAGTCTCTGTGTTGAGTGAGGTTTTGGGATAATTCAAATTATCAATATTACATATATATATCTGTTTCTGGTGGTGTATGGTAATAGTCCCGTTAGATAAATCATGATAATGTACGGTAACATTTATGATGTGTGGCAGTATATATGGGCATGTTAGGAACGAGAATGCGACGTGTGTCCACATGCAGCTGAGAAGAAACTTATTTGAATAGTATTAGGATTATACAACTACAACGAGTATGACTATGATTATCCGTGTTTATTGAGCACAATCTGGACATCCTTTGTTTTTACAGCGTACATTTTCGAGTAATTTTTCAGCATGGCTATCTGTAAGCGCTTCTTCAATGTGTGCCTGCTTTGGCAAGCAGTATGGTCTTTTTCCATATTGTTCCATGTTGTGGGGAAGGAGTGGTGGGGTAGTTTTAGACCTCGAACCGATTGCATATTAGAATGGCTCATGTATATATTATAACACAATTGAGTCTGTTCCATTCAATACTGTTTCCACATAAAAGTTACAATATGTCAAGAGATATGGAAATGTATCGAAGGCCTGTTCAAAAATAGTGGTCACAATGTGCTTTCACGTATATTTTCTTCTGATATAAAAGAAAACGCAGTCAGTAGCACATGCCTTTGCAGGATTCTCAAATACTGACATCTGACAAGGGTATATCTGCCCGATACAGCGGATTTTTTAGAACAGACTCATCGACTAATATAAACAACTCAAAATCTCGCTCTGTGTCGGGCATATGTAGCTGATATACCTGCGCAACAACATTTCTTTTCAAATGAGAATATTTAGCCAATATATAGCACCATGAACATAGGAGCACCTGGACATTTCTTTAAAACATCTGTATCTTCATGGATATATGATAGCCAGGTGTCCTCAAAATCTTAGTCTAACCCACTGGATTGATTGATACATCTCTATAATTATGTAAAACCCAATTGTCGTCTTTTATTTTTGCAAACTAATGTGTTTATGATGTTCATGTTTCATGTTATAACTTCTGAAGTATACGCAATTGTAAATTAATAAATACTTCTTTTTTGGTGGAACGGATTAATCGCGATAAACAAAATAACGATCGACAAAGTGATCCACTACTTATATTCCATGACTGTGTAAGAATCATGTTTTGTGATGCTATTTGAATATGCAATTTATGAGAATACGTGTAACACTTTTAGCAAGAGTATTCTTTTCCCAACAAATATCCACAGCATGCAGAGGGTTTCACGTTACTTTAACCTGGGCAACACCGGGTAACCCTGCTAGTAACTTTATATTATTTTATAACCCGGAAACTGTATAAAACTTGATATCAAGATATAGACGGTAGACCATCTTTAAGACTTATTGGTGATACGTTTCAGCGTGGCCCACCCCGGGATCAGAGCATGCAGAATCTGTGGCAGACGACGAGGTATTCGTGACAGAGACGCCACATCCTGGAGTCGGTAAACGAATGCATAGAATTTTACATTTTACGACGTCGACAGTGGCGTCAGGGGGTGAATCGACCACGACTGTGTCAGCGGCACCGGGTGCAGGGACCACGACAGGGGCAGAGGAATCCTCTTCCGTCGCCATGACGACAGCTAGCGTCCACGTCGAAACGGAAACAGTCCCTCCTCGGGTTTGTGTGGACAGGTCACGTTTATGCCAGCTTTACTTAAGAAGGTTTAGACAATCACGACGAACGCATGCGCGGTTATGTGAGAGGTTATGCTGTCACACATGTCGACTGAGAACGGGTGAGTTAAAGTCCCATTTCGTTTTCGAGTCGGCGATATTTTGTATACGGTTTTTAATAACAAACTATGCCATAAAATATGATTAAAATACTATTATTCATCACCATTTGAAAAATCTAAGTCTCAGAAGGTGCCCATTGAGAAATAGAAAACAGCTGAAATCATAGAATGATCCCTCCGTTATGGCCCCCAGAATTTAACAAAATTCAAACTAAAAACGTATTTTCAATGAAGTGGAACAACTCTATTTCTTAAGTTATTCACCTTCCATTGAAAATAATACACTTTGCCGGCCATAAAACAAGTCGGTATCTCAACAAAAACAACATGTTCACAGTTTATTACACCGAATTAGTTGATAATACAATGTTTTGGAGCGTCCTCTTTCAAATGGTATATAATATGGCATATATTTTATATAAAATTATCTGGGGTTTTGAAAATTAAGTGGGCCTGTAAGGACACAAGCCATTGTAACAAGAAAATTTGCTTTAAATTTGTTGTAGGGACATAGCGCATATTCTGGTATATGAGAGAGAAGTCCCTTCTTCCTAGCACTACATTATGGAGAAGTGACACAATTTAGGGAAAATATATCTATCACGTCCCAATATATAGGCTTCTCCTTGGTAATAACGCCCTATACTATGGGTGTTTACTGCTACGCTGATCAGGCCGTGCCAACGGGCGATCGGGATATCTCGCAGGACAACACATTTCGGGTTTCACGCGATGCGAGTTATTTTAGGAAATTGTAGTAAGGCTGATCTTGTCGTGTCAATGGAGCTATAGCGATGGGAATATCTCGCAGGACAGCACATTTCGGGTGTTCACTGATCTATATATCTTCGCAGAATGATGTCTCATTGTTGCAGTATGTAACGTTTATGTAACTATAGGGGATATGGCACAGTAGCATGTTATATTTACGTCTCCGAAACATGGCGAGCTCTTTAACATGTCTGGGACCATACAACACACAAGGCGCCTATTTTTAGAAGCAAATTTAATTTTTGAGACAGTGCAAATTGTTTGGGATTGGGTAACTTTTATGACCGCGTTAATTGCTTTCGATGCTTAAGTATGAACAATGGCTAAGCCAATCTTGAAGATTTTATTGCGTGAACATAATTATAACCGCTAACTTTGCTGATGAAGTATATCAGTTGGAATGTAGAATAAAGGTCGTATTGCGAAGTATCGGGCGTGTATTTAATCCGATTAGTAGATTTTTGGTCCGCATATTTAGATGCCTTCTGGTGTGGTGAATGAGAAACCTGCAACAATAAGCTATCGTTTTTGTAATAATTTGAAGGATTAGTTGTTTTAACGGAATTCTGAGGTGGTGCATTCATGAAACGAATATATTTTATATTATAATTCATATATTGGTCTAATAATATGATCTTGAAGACGTTAGCATTTATGACTGGTTTCTAGTTACTGATCTGTTTTCTTGTTAGCAGTTGGATCTTGGGGAGAATGGGTAGGCTGGAGCCAGTGTAGTCGATCGTGTGGTATCGGAAGACGCAGCAGGAGAAGGCGGTGTACAAGAATGGGCAGATGTTATGGCAACCGACTAGGGCGTGAAACATGCAGAACATCATGTGAAGGTGAGAGAGTTTGGGGGGGGTGTTCAACTTTAATTTTCCAACTGCACTCCCATTGAACCAGACAAAAACCCCGTTTGCATTGGAATGTTCCAACTGGTGCGTCGGTCTTTCCAATTAACTATTGGAAACTTCCAATCTGACACCCTCCAACAGGATTGGAAAATTCCCAATTGATTGTTATTTCACTTTTAAAATATTAGAAGTTTGGTTTAAAAACAAATTTCACACAAAATACTGGTTGGACTATCAAATTATCAGAACAAAGCCTTGAAATAGGGTGTCTGTCATTTCCACAGAGGGTGAATTTAGTGATGCTACCCCGCATAGCGGGCTAGCATCACCAAATTCACCCTCTGGGAACCTCATTCTGCTGAGGTGTAAGCAGAATGAGGTCCCCAGAGGGTGAATTTGGTGATGCTAGCCCGCTATGCGGGGTATCATCACTAAATTACCCTCTGGGGACCTCATTCTCCAATTGACAGACACACTATTTCAAGGCTTGATCAGAACAAGTTCAACATATTTTGGCTCAAGTTAGGGGGTCAGACACCTACCCCACCATGTCGCCACGTCCCTGTGCCGAATCCCTGGATATTGACACGTTATACCGTGTTCTGTCTTGCTAGTCGACCACATAGCCGTATTGTTAAAGGCACTCAAGGACCTCGCAGTACAAACGCACAAAACTTAATATATATAAGGAACTGACACAAAACATAGCACTTTGACTATTACGAGCATCTGCTTGTTTTTTCTATAACATTCTGACCAAAGTTGCCAGGCGGACATTCATATACGCAAGTCCATACATCTAGGAAAATCCTTCGACTGACAACTTTGGTCAGAATGTTAGAACAAACAACTGCATGTGAGTTTGGACACACATGAGGTATCGGCTTGTTTGAAAAATAGTATAGTATATGCTCGTAGTAGCCAAAATACTATGTTATATAACATTATCCTAGTTTATTACCTTTTCCCTCATTTCTGGTCGTGTTTGCGATCGCCTCGGCCATTTTGAATGCGTGGTATTCATGACATCGAAACCACGTGATTCCCCACCGTGAATAACGATATTTTGCATGTTGAAGCCATTGTTATGTAAACATAAACTGGTACAGTACTAACAACACACACCTTATGATAATTGTGATTCAACCATTTAGTTGAAAATATTTGTTTAATGGAATATCTACAAGTTTGGAGTTTGGGATGATACCCGGGAAGATTTGAAATGGCCGTCGGCCCTCTCCTACAACACACTTTTGAATGCCGTAATTCCGCTGAAGAGCGTTTGTAGAGTTTGTGAGATTGATATATGCCCATGCACAGTAGGTGTTTGTCTACTGTGCATGGGGTGGATACCACCAAAGCAAGAAGCAAAGTCCCACCCCTATTCCGAACCCGGACCGGCGGAGAAGACTTACCTTGATTTATCTGTGTTGGTTTTGTGCGTTGATGTGTAGATATATTGTTTCGAGTTGTGAATAGATGTATATAATGTCCTATTTAGTGCTTGCATGGACTCCAGTTGCCTTAGTATGTTGTATTCCGGGCTTGTACTACGGGCTCACCTCTAGGAAGAGGGTGCAATGCCGGCCGGATGACTTAAGGTCGGTTGGGGCTCCTCAACTCTCGATGGTACATTGCCCGCCTTCCACTTCTGTGCGAGTGTCACAACCCGTTGACATGGTTGTGTAATGCGTGCGCAGATGAGGAAGCAGATGAGGCCAGACTGTGTTGGTTGGTGTGTCTCTGGAGGTTTTGAGTTCCAAGTAGTGTTTGTAATTATTATGTCCCACCCGTCCTCCCCTGAGTACGGGCGCGGGTGAAAGCGTGTATTTGCAAATTTGTATATGTGGTTGTTAGTTATTTTGAGAGAGATAATTATTCGACAGCTATCACTACGGCTACAACAAGCGTATCCATGCGGCCAGAGGACATTCATCAGCGCCCAAGGAGCCATCTAGGGCGTGAGCCCATTGTGAACTTGTTGTTCTGTGTAATGATTTTATAAGGTTAGCAGGTTAGTTGGTTGCTTGATGGAGATAATTACTCAATGGCTTACACTACGGCCACGACAAGCGTATCTACATGTATGCCGCCCGAGGATATTCATCAGCTCCCAAGGAGCCATCTAGGGCATGAGCCCGCTACCCTGCGTTTTGATATTGTTGTTAGTCTTGTTAGGCGGTCGATATAGCGGATTTTGCATGAATGGGTTAGTACAATATGTGTTTTTTATACTGAGTTCTAACATTGGACTTTATTGAGGACTTGCATTACTGCAGGGGGCGTGGCCAATCGACTATGTTAGCCTGCCGATGATCAGTACGAACCAAAGAGCCCTCTGAAACATAATTAATAATTACCTGTCTTCTAGGTTGGGATTACTGGTATAATTACCTGTTCGAGGTGTTGTTCTGTGTACTGTGTCAGTACCCTGATCGACCTCGCGTGTTCATTCAGTTCTATGAGATAAGTCTAATTGTTTGTTGCCGCCACGAAGTGGGTGGACACTGGTGTACAGATTTGTATAGACTCATGGTCGTATGGGGGAATGTATTCTTGTTTCGTACTAGAGTATAAATCGTACGGATAATTACGATAGTACGACAAAGATTAGCACATGTGTTTACGTCACCGGTGTAATTGTGGGGACATGTTTCTATTATGAAGATTTGCTATCCCGAAGGTCCGCTATTCCGAAGGTTCTCTATTCCGAAGGTTTTTGTTATTTTTAGGTTAATTCTTTATTCTAAAGTATTGAGACTAATTTGAGAGGGTTCATTTCCACAAAGATTCTTTTATGGAGTGTGCGCTCACATCCGAACTGATCCTGCGCGCACACCGATACAGATACAGGAGGAAATAACTTAACTTAGAACATTAAATGTGATTTTGTTTTGTTTTCGCGGGTTTTCTTGAGATTTAATGTCATTACGTGGGCCCATACCGTTGAATTCTTGGCATATAATATGAATGTTGTGGTATATATGGACCCTCCCGCATTGGGACATGACACAGGTACAGTTGACTTAAGTGATGTTCTGTGTGGGCTCCAATTTGGAGTTCAATATTTTAAGGGCCAAGTTTATAATTTTATGGGTCCATAGCTTTGAACTCTGGGCATATAATATGAATATTGGGGGGGCATGTCTCTATTCCGAAGGTTCACTATCCCGAAGGTCCACTATTCCGAAATTTCTCTGAATGTTCGCTATTCCGAAGGTTCACCAATCCCAAGGTTCGTTATTCCGAAGGTTCTGTGTTCCGAAGATTTTTGTTATTTTAAGGTTAATTCTATATTCTAAAGTATTGAGAGGGTTCATTATCACGACGATTCTTTTTATGAAGGAAATAACTTAAAACATTAAATGTGATTTTGTTTTGTTTTCGCGGGTTTTCTTGAGTTTAATGTCATTACGTATGACCTTATTTCTCATTACATATTCACGCCAAGCACCCCACACAATTGCTATGCTTCCATGCGATTTAATGTGATTACGTGTGACCTAATATCTCAATAATCTGACGCAAGAGTACGCCTGCTAAAGGCGAATTATAACAGTTGGGGCTATAACGCTCAATGAATACTGGAGGCTATAACAAACAGCGCAGCAGAATATCGCTGAATGGACGAGTATGCGATGAGCCTAACTGCAATTGTGACTTTGTTTAAAGGCCCACTTAACTTTCGAGTCATTCATTTTTTTATAGTATATACGGTTTTAATAACAATTTATGCCATAAAATTTGAATAAAATACTATAATTCATCACCATTTGAAACGCAGAATACTTCTATCTCCTAGTTTGAAATTCGGCTTTTCATAGATTTCAACGTAATTTGATACTTATGGGTATTTATGTCCGGGACGTGTTTTGGACGGGTCAAATCGTGACCCCGACTTGACCTTGACCTTTAAAACTGTCAATGCAAGGTCAATTTGGGTAAAACGGACAAATTTCGGCGAAATTTGATACCTAGGGATACTTTTGTCCGGGGAAAGTTTTGAACGGGTCAAATCGTGACATCGGCCTGACCTTGACCTTCAATGTGGTCAATAAAAGGTCAAATCGGACAAAACGGATGGATTTCGACAAAATTTGATACCTATGGGTACTTTTGTCGGGGGAGTGTTTTGGACGGGTCAAATCATGACTCCGACCTTACCTTGACCTTCAAAATTGTTCATTAAAGGTCAAGTGGGGTAAAACGGACGGATTTCGACGAAATTTGATACCTAGGGGTACTTTTCTCCGGGTGGGGGTGTTTTGGACTGGTCAAATCATGACCCTGACCTGACCTTGACTTTCGAAATAGTCAATTGAAAGTCAAATCGCGCCTTTCATCGGAAATCAGATGGGAAACAGCCCGGGCGAAGTCGGGCCCATCAGCTTGTGTAATAAAGAAGACAGTTTGAAGAAATTAACGTATGACACGAGAAACGGGAAAACTTGAAATATGGAAGTATGCAAATTTCCCGCATCAAATTTGAAAGCTAGTTTATAGAATAATTGTATTATAATTTATATTTATGGCTAATAATATGATATTGGTGGCGTTACCATTTCTGACTATGGTTTTCTTGTTTATTGATTGTCGAGTGTTTATTAAGTTAGGGAAGTGTTGGTGTGACCATTGAGGAGGATTATTCCGGCATAGCACAGAAACATCCCTGAACTCGCCGGCCTGGTTTTTAGCTCAACTTTACTTTGTAAAGTTTGAGCTATTGCCATGACTTGGTATCCGTCGTCTGTGTGTGTATGCGTATGTGAGGGTGCGTGTGTGCGTGTGTGATTCGTCAACAATTTCCTTTAGCACGGGCTACAGTTCGTACCTTTGGTCCGATTATTATGAAATTTGTCATGGATGTTGACATGTAGATGGGAACGAGTCATTTTGGGGTTATTCGGAAAAAAACATGGCCGCCATCGGCCATCTTGAATTTCAAAATTCAATCCATTAGCACGGGCTACAGGCCGTACTGTTCGTCTTATTGTCATGAAATTTGTCATGGATGTTAATATTGACATGTAGATGGGAACGAGTAATTTTGGGGTCATTCGGCCAAAAAACATGGCCGCCGGCAGCCATCTTAGATTTTACTCTTTGCATGACTAAATCCTTTGACACGGGCTACAGGTCGTACCTTTGGTTGGATCATCATAAAATTAGTCATGACTGTTAACAATGACATGTAGATGGGAACGAGTCATTTTTGGGTCATTCGGGCAAAAAGCATGGCCACCAGCAGCCATATTGGATTTTACTCTTTGTATGACTACAGGTCGTACCTTTAGTCTGATCATCATGAAATTTGTCATGGCTGTTGAAAATGGAATGTAGATGGGAACGAGTCATCTTGGGGTCATTCCGACAAAAAACATGGCCGCCAGCGGCCATCTTTGATTTCAAAATTTATTTCATTAGCACGGGCCACAGGTCGTACTCTTCGTCTGATCATCATGAAATTTGACATGGATGTTAATTTTGACATGTAGATGGGAACGAGTAATTATGGGGTCATTCGGCCAAAAAACATGACGCCAGCAGCCATCTTGGATTTTACTCTTTGTATGACTAAATTCTTTAGCACGGACTACAGGTCGTATCTTTAGTCTGATCATCATAAAAAATTTCATGGATGTTAACAATGACATGTAGATGGGAACGAGTAATGTTGGGGTCATTCGGCCCAAAAACATGGCCGCCAGCATCCATCTTGGAATTTACTCTTTGTGTGACTAAATCCTTTAGCACAGGCTACAGGTCGTACCTTAAGTCTGATCATCATAAATTTTGTCATGGATGTTAACAATGACATGTAGATGGGAACGAGTTATTTTGGGGTCATTCGGATGAAAAAACATGGCCGCCAATGGCCATCTTTGATTTAAAAATTCAATCCATTAGCACGCACTACAGGTCGTACTGTTCGTCTGATCATCATGAAATTTGTCATGGATGTTAATATTGACAAGTAGATGGGAACGATTAATTTTGGGGTCATTCAGCCAAAAAAACATGGCCGCAGCAGCCATCTTGGATTTTACTCTTTGTAAGACTAAATCCTTTAGCACGGGCTACAGGTCGTACCTTTAGTCTGATCATTATCAAATTTGTCATGGATGTTAACAATGACATGTAGATGTGAACGAGTCATTTTGGGGTCATTCGGCCGAAAAAGATGGCCGCCAGTGGCCATCTTTGATTTCAAAATTCAATCCATTAGCACGGGCTACAGGTCGTACTGTTCGTCTGATCATCATGAAATTTGTCTTGGATGTTAATATTGACATTTAGATGGGAACGATTCATTTTGGGGTCATTCGGCCAAAAAACATGGCCGCAGCAGCCATCTTGTGTTTTACTCTTTGTATGACTAAATCATTTAGCACGGGCTACAGGTCGTACCTTTAGTCTGATCATCATAAAATTTGTCATGGATGTTAACAATGACATGTAGATGGGAACGAGTCATTTTGAGGTCATTTGGCCGAAAAAGATGGCCGCCAGCAGCCATCTTGGATTTTACTGTTTGTATGACTAAATCACTTAGCACGGGCTACAGGTCGTACTTTTAGTCTGATCATCATAAAATGAATGTTAACAGTATGTAGATGGGAACGAGTTATTTTGGGGTCATTCGGCCAAAAAACATGGCAGCCATCTTGGATTTACTCTTTGTACGACTAAATTCTTTAGCACAGGCTACAGGTCGTACCTTTAGTGTGATCATCATAACATTTGTCAGGGATGTTAATATTGACATGTAGATGGGGAAAGAGTCATTATGGGGTCATTCGGACAAAAACATGGCCGCCAACAGCCATCTTGGATTTTACTCTTTGTATGACTAAATCCTTTAAGCTACAGGTCGTATCTTTAGTTTGATAATCATAAAATTTGTAATGGATGTTAATAATGACATTTAGATGGGAACGGGTCATAATGGGGTCATTCGGCCATAAAACATGGCCACCAGCAGCCATCTTGGATTTTACTCTTGTATGACTAAATACTTTAGCACGGGCTACAGGTCGTACCTTTAGTCTGACCATCATGAAATTTGTCATGGTTGTTGAAATTGGAATGTAGATGGGAAAGAGTCATTTTGGGGCCAGCTGCCATCTTGGATTTTACTCTGTGTATGACTAAATCCTTTACTGCTCATTTTTTACACTCCTTTTTAATCTCTCTATTCATTGCCAATCACCAAAAAAATACATTCTTTACAAAGTTGAGCTACAGTGTCATTGGCACTTTCATTATGTTTTGTCTTTGATCAGTAGTGCTTGTCTGAGTTCTAGTTCTTCGATTAGGGTGCTGCCTCGTAGTTTTATCAGACTGTTTGCAGCTAGTGTGTGTAATCTAACGTGGAATGAAGGTATGTCGGCTGTGTTATGTAATGCCCTAATGGGGGGTTGTATGTTTTCCTGGAGTGCCATTCTTAATGTTTTATTTTGTATTAATTGGAGTTTATTGAGTGTAGATTTGGGCAGGTCAGCTGTTATAATGGCCCCATATTCCATGATTGGTCGTATAAATTGCTTATATAGCTTAATCAGGGTTTCTGGATTGAGTCCCCATGATGTGCCCCTGAGCATCCTTAAAAGCCCAATTCTTTGATAGGCCCTGGTTGAAATGTTTTTAATGTGAGTATGGAAAGATAGTTTTTGATCAAGAGTTATGCCCAGGAGAGTTGCCTCCTGGGTTTGTTCGAAAGTTTCCCCATAGATGGATAATTTGAGTTTGTATTTGGTACGTTTTCTGCTAAATAGGATTAATTGCGTTTTTTTGGCGTTCAGTTTGATGCGCCATTTGGAACACCACCCTTCCAGGTCATTGAGTTGTTTTTGTAATCTGAATTCCAGCGTTTTTGGAGTCCCCCCCCCCTTGTGGTCCAAAGGCCCAGATCATCGGCGAATTATGATATTTGTATGTTGTGTAGTGGATTGTTGGGTATGTCGTTGACGTATATTAAGAAGAGTAACGGACTTAAGACGGACCCCTGGGGCGTACCAGCTTTAAGGTTGACGCTGTCTGAAATGTCTTCCCCGACCCTTACGTTGATAGATCTTTGCATGAGAAATGAGGAGATAACTCTCAACATTTTAGTGGGGATGTCGGTTGTTGTTTTAAGTTTGTATCAAAGGCCGTGGTGCCATACTGAATCAAAGGCCTTTTCCTTTAATGAAATATCTTTAATTGCTTTCACCTTTTATGCTGTTCGATCGATCATACACCGTCATGTTTTAGTGTTCGATCGATCACTGTCGTGTTTTATAGAAAGCGTTAATGGGTTTCCACACCTGAGCTTTCTCAGGAGGTGGACAGGTTAGATGGACCTACATAGAAAACTACTCAAATTTCAAAAAAAAATTGTTGTTGGAATCTGATGATATGGGGACCATCGATTAGGATTGAGTACCTTTATTTAATACTGCTTCAAGGCGGTTAACAGAATAAGCTAATGCACCATACGAAGAAACCTATGGTATCTGAAGACCACATCAAGCATATTGTAGTATTACAACACGTGTTTTCCCTCATAGTATATATGAAATACACTGCTTACAAGGTCAATGTAAATATGGTTATGATAATGTTTTATCTTTTATATGCGAGGCTCACCGTGGGAAATTCGCATCTATAAGAGGGTTTTCTCAAAATTCATGGAAGGGTTAAGATACTACAAAACAAATCGGTTTCATTGCACACCCTCTCCATTTTCGCAATCAATTGTGTGTATTCAGTTAGTATTCAGGCGTTATGGCAACTGGAGGAATGTACCATTCCACTAACATGCATCGCCGAAAATATGAAGCAAATCGACCGTACCACTCCATAGAAAACATTGTCAGAACTACGCTCAATTGTAAATATTTACTACTCGATTCGGGACGCAACAAACGGCGATAAACTAACGAAAACGATTTCGCCATCGAGAGTCACTGCATTTAATTCATATATAAGAATGACGGTGTGTGCTGTCAATTTGGATATAACATTTGTAAAAATTACTACTTTGAACAAGAGCATTCTCCATTTCTATTTGATCACCATCCCGGAGTGTTTCACATCACTTTAAATTTAATATTACAGAACTTTTGGTAGATGAAATGAGAGGCTGCAGCATAATTTTGAAGAAATTTCCATTCTGGTGCAACTTGGAAGGTAGTACACGCTGCATGAAGACTTGCCAGTCGCACGGAATATAACGTGATGTTCCTTTTGTGGTGGTTACGTTGAATTATTATCGAATTGTTTGTTGTTGCATATACTCCCGTTCATGTTTGATAACAGTGGTTTAATAAATCATAAAATATAACCTATTCATACCTGTGGCGTTATCTGTTTTGTATCACATTCCCTTTGGTGCAAGCCAAGATCATGACATGAATATCTACTCCGGCTAACGCCCGTAGAGATTATATTCCACCAGTACAAAACCTGGGAACTTTTTGAAGTTTTGACAGGGAACCTTATCAAGTCGAAAAAATAACGCGGGGAACATATTTCTTAATTAGTATATGTTTCTTAATAATGTACTTCACTGTAGGTGAAGGTCCCAACTCGAAATTTAACGATTTAAGTGACTTTGTGAGCGATATTGCATTGCATCGCTTACAATTATGGAATTTCTCCTGGGTAATTAATTTGATGTTTATTGCGATATCGGCTCACAAAACTCAAAAAAAAGCATGCAATTTTGAGTTGGGACATTCACCTACCGACCGTGTACATTATTAAGGACAGGATAACAACAAAGAAATATATTTCCCGCGTTATGTTTTCGAATTTAATAGGTTATCTGTCAAAACTGCAAAATGTTCCCAATTTTTTGTAACGGTGGAATATGATCTCTACGGGCGTTAGTATATTTATTCTAGTACCTCCACTATGGAGAAGAACGGGCACCCAAGTTCACAGCTAAAATGGGTTCATAACAAACTTGCAGATCAAATTTTCTGCAGAAAAAAAAATAGTTTTTCGCTTTGGGCTAGCTTATTTTATTTAATAATAAATAATACAAGTATGACATTCTAATGGAAATTAGCGTGACGACACAATCGTTCGTTCATAATTATCATTAGATATTAAATGTGAATTGACTTCCTTATCATGCATGTCGTCACCAATAACCATTCGCATGGACCAAGGCATGTTATTCGTAACAAAACAAACACATGGCACATAATTAGTGCCGCAATAATAGTGCGTCATGTACTTTTAAAGGCACGTGAGGCCTTAATTGTCGAAAATATTCATATTTGTTCCAAACACCGTAAACAGAAAAACATTAAAACATTAAAACGCATAGAGTTTAGTTCATATATATCATGACCATCGCGTAAACAGCATGTTATCATACAGACCTACTATATTTTACCTAAGCGAGAGCCTGGTTGTGTTACAGAAGACAGCACAATGCTACTGGCTAATCACACACAAATGGCATAAACGCTCTTTATTAGTTCCATATCAGGAATTCACCCACAGAGAACGCTCTTTATGTTTACCATCATAATATAAACAAACACCAGAAAAGTAACTTTTTATGCTTTTGTTTACATAACAATAGTCAAATATTTGACAATAACATACTGTTTATGCGATATTTCTTATTTGTATACGGACAAAGTCTGTCTACATTTTGATGTTCTTTCTGTTTATGGAGGTTTTTGACGGGTGGAAATATTTTTACAGGATACCTACCGCCAAGGCCAACCGTACCTTTAATCCCTTTTGAGAAATATGATTTTGCATTATTCCTCTTTTTTTTATCGAATTGAAAAATCCGTAATAACCAATTTCAACTATTATAATTAAATATAGTCGATATAGTATAGATATGACACATAAGCATGTTATACATCTCAGAGACATACCGAGCTTTGCTCTTTGAACATATGAGACTATTCAGCACACAAGGCGCCTATTATTAGAAGCGTGTATATATGTTACATGTGTATCTTTGTGAGCTCTTCAACGATGAAGGAAATAAAGAAATATATATAATTATAGTGTCCAAAGAGCGACGTCGGAATACAGCGGCCATTTGAGCTTCCTTTTTTGGGGTAGCATCGGTAACCATGTGTTATTGACGTCTGACATTGAGTCGCTCGCCGTCATGCATGGGCCAGGGTTCAAATAAAAATAAAATATTACACGCTTCTATAATAGTTGAATTCAGAATGTGCTTAACCTGGTTATGGGTGCATGTCAATGGATCTTTCCACAGCTGCCATGTGTCAATCAAATAATTATTAACATATATATTCTACCAATCAGCGACTGATAGAAACTTCTTCACACAGATTATATTTCTTTTTTAGTTTAGTTTCTCTATATCCCCAAATTGGGAGACGACACAATGCATAATCGAAGTTCCCAATGGGAGTACATCACAATATTGACCATTTGGGAACTTCGATCTGAGTCTGTGTCTCCCACAGCAGATGAGGCCATGCAGAATGAGGTTCACATATGGTGAATTTAGCGATGCTAGCCCGCTATGCGTGATAGCGTCATTAAATAAACCCTCTGGGCATCTAATTCTGCAAATGACAGGCACACTAAACTATGGTTTGAAACAGCGTCTGTCAACCAGGTATGTTCTTTTTGTGAAAACCAGCATAAATCATAGGCTGTAAAATCAATGTTTTTAAGCAGACGATTACTCATAACAACCGCCATGCTCCTGTAATACTTTCAGACGACGTCGACGTATGTAAGTAGGGTTAATCATAGCTGAAAGTTCAATGTCTTTAGCTGAAATGCCGGTGTCCTAATCTTCTGGGAATTATAACTCTGAGTGGACGACCTATAATTATGGGTCGTTGACTTTTAGAGTGAAATGCTTTGTCAAAGCGGATTATTAGTTGTCCATCTGGTTTGATGTAAGCGACACGTGTCCCAGTCAGATCACGACATTTGGCGGCTAAGGGCGTTGTCCTTTTCAGCGGATATATACTAGGAGAGCCAAGCTCTCGGAGACTCTTGCTCAGACTCTCGACTCGAACGCATTAGCGAGAAACCATGTTATTATTTGTTTCTCCGTGGCCGCCTGATGTGATGTTGTAAATATTTGTACAATAAATTTCATCAACGTGTTTCCGAGAATTCCAACTTAATGGTTAGAACCTGGTGAGTGCTACACTCCCCCCACGTGGAATAACCCATGCACTGCGGACCAAGTCGGGGACTGACTCGGAACTGAACTGGAGCCGAATCATGGTGGTTTCCAAGATCCATATACAGTTTGGTGATTATCTGATGAGGGATGTGGCCTGTAAGATGTGCCCAAGGAAATTGTTGATGGACACGCGGACGGCGGACGCCAACCGAAGGCATAGTCAAGTTGAACTAAAAACACGGTGGGGAATCACGTGGTTTCGAGTTGATGAGTACCACGCATTCAAAATGGCCGAGGCGATCGCAAACGCGACCAGAAACGAGGAAAAGGGTGATAAACTAGGATATTTATATATTACATGATATTTTGGCATATGCTACTATGTTTCAAACAAGCTGATACCTAATTTGTGCCCAAGCTCGGTTGTTTGCGCTAACATTCAGACCAGTTGCCAGTCGAAGGATTCTCATAAGAAGTATCGTCTTGAGTATTCCACGAACCTCCGACTGGAAACTTTGGTCAGAATGTTATAGAACAAGACAGTCAAAGACTGAGTCGCTCACCAGACTGCAAAGACTGAGACTCTGGAGACCACCACAGTCAGAATGTTTCATAATCATTTTAATAGAAGTAGATCTAAACAGGATATGTGGCTAGAGAGGCTTCATGTATGTAGATCGTTGAATTTCTACCTTGAAATTACCAACTGTACACTACTGATCACCCCCATCATCCAACTCAAGAAGTCCCCTCCCGAACGGGCTCCAGACTCCCAAGTCTTAGATTGGAATTTCACAACCGACATCTCAAACTTTCTCAATTGTTGGAAATTTCCAATCTCACAAGCGCCTTTTTATAAAACCATTTAGACATGTTTGAAGCCCAATTATCCATGGACCCAAAACACCATACATGTATGTCAGATTAATCAGTCAGGTAGTTCCAAGGTAGATGTTTTAATGAATTTTGTATTTTAATGATTTTATTAGACACAAAAGTGTTTAAGTCCCCATAGCCCATATCAAAATGTACCTGGGTAAATCCACCCAGGTTTTTTGGGCCGAAACCCAGGTAAAAATCTATCTACCAAGACATCCACCAACCATCAAGACCCCGCGAAACCTGGGTTTTACCATGATTTACCCACCTGAAACTGGATAAAAACCCTGGTATGGATAAACCTGGGTGTAATTACCCAGGTGACCACACCCAGGTTTACCCTACATGGGTGTTTCCCACCCAGGTGTACCCTGGTGTTTCCTACCTGGGTGTTTCCCCACCCAGGTGTACCATGGTGTTATTAACCCAGGTGTACCCTGATGTTTCCTACCTGGGTGTTTCCCACCCAGGTTACCTAGGTGTTATTCACCCAGGTGTACCCTGGTGTTTCCTACCTGGGTGTTTCCCACCCAGGTGTACGTTGGTGTTATTCACCCAGGTGTACCCTGGTGTTTCCTATCTGGGTGTTCCCCACCCAGGTGTACCTTGATGTTTCCAACCCAGGTGTACCTTGGTGTTTTCTTACGCCGGTGTACCTTGGTGTTTTCTTACCAGGTGGATTTCCCATTGAGATGCACCTGGGTTAGAAAACCCAAAGGTACACCCAGGTAAGGAAACACCAAGGTACACCTGGGCAGGAAAACACCAAGGTTCACCTGGGTAAGAAAACACCAAGGTACACCTGGGTAAGAAAACACCAAGGTACAACTGGGTGGGAAACACCAAGGTACACATGGGTAGGAAACACCAAGGAACACCTGGGTGAATAACACCAAGGTACACCTGGGTGGGGATACCAAAGTGAAATGATGAGGATGGCAATTAAGTAGATTTTGATGGGATTCAGGGGTATTGTTATCAATGGAGTTGTTTTAGTATAATAGAACATTAAGGAAACTGATTGTGCAGCAATACAAGTTTATTCAAGGACAACAAACTAACTAAAGATAAAATACATGTATAGAAACACGTGTAATATATACATATATAAACTCATTAAACTGCATGGGTTAAAACTTACTGACAACAAGAGTTGGGTTAAAATTTTGATTAAAAAACACTTGCAAATTCCCTCTGCATACATATATATGGTATGTTAGGCAAGTTGCAATGTATACCGGTACATGACATACCGGTGGACACAAAAATCATTATTTTAGTTCCAATGTCATTTACCAGAATACATGTACATGTACATGTTGTACCTTGCAACTACATCTACAGTGAGGTAGTTTTGTCTCATTTAAACTTTCTAAATGGGTTTCTCCCTTTGAATGACATAAACTAATGTGAGTATACACATGAGCTGTGATGTGAAATACACACCAAAAAATTATTTCTTAGTCTGAGGACATGTTTCCTGTCATTATCTTACTGCTTACAAATATAGATTTGTAATAATGTGCTGTAATGCTCCAGAAATAGTCATATGTTGTCCTGGTCATAAGAACACATTATTTCTTAGTGTTAGAAGGACATGTTGCCTGTTATTATTTGACTCATAAACCCCCAAATGTACATGTAAACAGAACATTTGGGAAAGAGACACACCATCTTTATCCTTTTTTATATCAGTAGCAATTGATCAGATAGCAAAATATGCTAAAAATAGATTTCAGATGGTAGAGATTAAACAATCACATTAATTGCACCAACTCGAAACAGTTAACATACCCTGTAGAATATAGACTATGATCAAGGAGGGTGTCACACACACCCCCACCCGCTTTGGTATGTGATATTTAAGCCATTTTCAGGTGGTATGCTATATACATACCCAATGTTATCTGGTACTAGGATTTCACACGGCAATATAACCGGCATTCACGATTCAGCAACAAGGCTAGTATGCAGATATAATAGCAGAAAATTATAAAAAATTTGAGTATTTTCCAGCTTAAACAGACCCAAGTGATATATTTTTATCTAATTCAGTCTAATGGCTCTTGATATGTTGATTTTTTGGATACTATTTCAGCAAATGTGGCTTCATTTGGGGCATCAGCTTGTCTGAAAAATATATTAAGGACCCCTCAATCCGATACTACATTTCAGAACAATCCAACCAGTGTCCCATGAAATGGTGGATAATAAACTATCATACCAAATTTGATTCAGATTTGATCACACAAACTAAAATTATGATGCGGAAACCAGAAATTAACACAATTCTAAGTCGAAAAAGGGCCATAACTCTCGCAAAAATGGGCGGAGCACACCCATATTCGAACTTGACCTGTATTTTGGTCTGAATCGTCTGATAAACTTACATACCACATTTGGTTCAGATATGATCACACAAACTGAAGTTATCACCCGGAAACCTACAATTTTCAAAGTTTAAATGTCTATTAGGCGACACCAATTTTAAGTCTGGTTTACGAACATGTGGGCTGATGTGGGGAGAAAAAAAGTAGATGCAGGAGGGGAAAAAATAAAAATCCCAAAAATTGTCCCCCCAATTTATATCAAGTAAATCTTGAAATTTTACATAAATTTTACAAAAATTGTGAAAAAAAAAAAATTCCAATGAAATTCTGAACCAAACAAGACATTTCTTGTCATGAAATACATGAAAATATGGATCTGCAAATGATCATAAGCAGAACCGGATGCGACAGCACATGGAAATCAGTACGCGTTTAAAAAAATTTGGGACAAAAAAGTAAAAAAAAAAAATTCATGAAATGGAAAAAAAGTTGTAGGAGGTGTTCGTAAACCGGACTTAAAAATTGGTGTCGCCTTATGTGTATATAACTCATATAGCTAACTATTAAAGGTGTTCAATCAGATTCGATGGTCCCCATATAATTAGATTCCAACAACATTTTTTTTAGAAATGCTGCTTCAGTTATCAGAATCGATTAATTGCCCAAAAATAATGCTAACCACTGTCAACTACATGTATAGTATAAAATTGCCTGATACGTTATATTTATCAACATGCTGTTCGACGAAGTTTGGCCTTATTATCAACACAAAGCCTCTTCATTTTAGAGTTATCCATCTTCATCCGCAATTTGGTCTGAGACAGTCGGCTCGTCAAATTTTTCTGGGCCACTATTAAGTATCGATGGTGTTAAATATTAAAATTTCAAAAATCGATATCTAATAACTCTGAGCTTTGATACATGAAGTTGGGTCCCTCGACTTGATTAAAATATTTTTTACCCCCCCCCCCCCCCGATTCCATATACATGTAAATAGTAAATGAGGGGCACTTAATCGGATTATGCATCTTTAAACTGTATTTGAATTTAAAGATGCATAATCCGATTAAGGGCCCCCTGAATTAACGCTCGCACATTACTATTTATTTGGACTTGGGGGTAAAAGATATTTGGTACGAGTCGAGGAACCCACCTATCAAAGCTCAGAGTTATTAGATATCAATTTTTGAAATATACTATTTTTCACGATCAAGAATTAATAGTGGCCCACGGTCTCGGACCAAATTTCAGATGAAGATGGATAACTCTAAAATCAAGAGGCTTTCTGTTGATAATAAGGCCAAATTTTGTAGAACAACATGTTGATAAATAACATATGTCAGGCAATTGTATACTTTAGTTGACAGTGGTTAGCATTATTTTAGGGCAATTAATCAATTCTGATACCGTAACTGAAGCAGCCTTTCTAAATACAAATGTATGATGTTGATGTTGTTGGAATCTGATTATATGGGGATCATCGAACCGGATTGAGTACCTTTAAAATGAACTGTATCCAGTATAAACATTTTAGACCTGATAATTTATTAGAGCATGCAGTCCCTGATGACATGCGGTATCCGCTGGTAATCTTACCACAGTAATATGTGTTAACTGTGATAACCAAGTTAATTGTTTTTACCACAAAAATTCTGAATTCTATCTAGACATATTGAAACAATAAACAAAATTTCTGGTGTGGTTACAATGTCAACTTTAAAACAAAATTCATATAAACATCGCATGAAAAATACAGCCTAACTGCAAATGTGAGGTGGACCACATTCTGCGGCGGTATAACTGACTGTGGTTGATCGCGTGAACACGCCTGAATACTGCAGTAATACCCGGTGGTCAACCTTTATTAGGCGAGCTGATTAATTAAAGCATAGCTGTAATTTTACATGTATGTTCTATGGACTTTGTTGGGAAAGAGAATATAGCTGTGCGACAATGGATGATATTTCCCCACCTCAGCAGGTGTCGATTACAGAAAAATATACCAAACATACTGGTAGTCTGTTAATCCTGATGAGCTAAGTTAGAAATTTTTCAATCGAAACCTCATAAAATAAAATATAAATTCAGTTCTCAATTTTCGAACACTTCAGGAAATTGTTCAAAAATATTGTTAAAAGATGCCCATTCGATTTGACACTGTAAATATACCCCTGTTCAAGTGTTCCTGCTAATGTGCTATGATGCGGTTGGGTCCTGCTTAATTGCTATGAATTGCACTACCCGCATCATAGCAATTCAGCAGGACCACCAGCATCATAGCATATTAGCAGGACCACTTGGCCAATGGTAAAATAGTTTGTTTTCCATACGGATATGTGTTTTCAAATAATCATGTAATGATATCTAACATACATGTATATGATCCCATTTATAGGTTTTATTCATCACGGTCAGATAAACTTTGTATACAGACAGTTTTACCAAACTTAGAATTTTTATTAGGTGCTTTCATTGTAGCTGTAATTACTAGTATTAAAAGTGTGCTCAATAAAGTTTGTTTTATCATTTATGCTCATTTGGAATTTGGATGCTATTTAATTCGGTTTATCTATATAATTGGCTGCACTGCTAAATTTTGACTCATTTCAGTCATTTGATGTCAGTACATGTAGTTGTCCATCGAAATGGCGAACACAACCAAAGACAAATTACAAGAGGAAAGACAACAAATAAATTTGATGTGCACTAAAACAGATACAGTAGTGCCCTAAGAAATCGACCCCTTAACCACAGCAGAATTATGTGTAACTTTTCAGGATTTAGTCGGATATATGGCTTGTTGTCATTCATCGGAAAGCTCCCCCCGAGTTACCCGTAATTCTGCTGTGGTTAAGGAGTCGATTAATTAGAGCATTACTGTAGTTACAAATGTATGTCTAGCCTCTTGTGAAGTGTTGTGTCACTAATAAGATCTTTAATTCACATACATGTACTATATACCGGTTCAAGCGTTTACAAGTGTCAGGCATCGAGAAACTGACCAAAAGTTTTGGTAGTATATAATATAGGCTAGCACTGCACCTGGGCTACATGTACATGTACTGTAAGTGATTATAATGTACTATTTTTATATTCTGCCGTGAAAGTGTTGCTGAATGAAATTTAAGTTTACCCCGATATTCTAAGTCCGCTCGACTAAGATGGGTTTTTTCTCGAAAACCGATATCTGAATATAAATGTACGTCTTCCACTGGTTGGTATTCCCTCTAAATTGACTAATTTTAACTGATTAGATTAGCCCTGGTATGGAAAACTCTAACTGTTATAGCCCGATGAGCGGTTTACTGATGCCCGCCGGGGTTTACTGCCAACAGCGGTGATGATATGATGACCAGTGTTGTGCATGGCATATGTTGATCCAGGTAAGAATGCTACCATACATTCCAAACATTCATTAAATATCTTATTAATAGTAACCCAAACTACACAATAGACTAGTATAACTAAGATTGGGCTCGATTAATGATGTGACACTTTCAGTACTTCATTTACTAGTAGCCTGGTGGGCCTGCCCTTACCGAACAGAATGGCTTATTAAGCCATCCCTAAGCCCTCGCTTAGCCATCAGAGACCAATGATGGCTAAGCTAAACAATCAATATAGTTATATTAGCACTCATGAAGAATAAGAAGGTCTGTGATGGCTTAGATTTCTGATGATGGCCAATGTGATGGCTAGTGGATGGCTTATTAAGCCATCAAAATGCAATTATATTCACTAGCCATCATTATAATTACTGATGGCTAAGAATCTCTTGGATAACAATCAGACTGGAGAATTTTAACATTCAAATGTTAGCCTTCATGAAAGTCATAATGGTTAAGAAACCTGCAGTTCTCATGAGACTGCCATATGGCTGCCATGTGTTGGTCCCAACAGATAGAGGAACCTAAGTTTTTAAAATAGGTTATGTTTATACACAGACATGATAGATGCATCCTGGGATATCAGAGCTAACTTAAATTCAAATTTTAACAGCTATTCACTGCTCACTTCAGTTTGTTGTTCCAGTATTTTTTACACTCATGATGTTCTAGTGGTCTTATAAACTTGTGATTTCTTTAGTTGAGATTCATTGGACTAGTACTGTAATGGCTACAAGATATGCTGAGCCTGCTATTTTAAAAGCTGTGTAAAAAAGTTTTAAAAATCTGCATGTTTATCAAACATTCTGCCTAAGATTCTGAGAGAATATATATCCTGCTGCGGCACTAAGATACAAATAAAATCTGGAAATTGGTAAGTACAATCCTCAGCACAATATTTTCTAATTTATTGGGCATGATATATGACACATTAAACATCTTGAAAAAAACATATTCATATTTAACCCTTCCGACAGGAGCTTCCTGAATTTTTTTGAAAACCCTGTGCCAATGCAATTCTCTTATATATGCGAGTTGCCCATAAGGAGCCTCATGCACATATATAAGAGAATACATTGGCCTAAAAATATTTACCTTGACCTTGTAAGCCAGCACATTCTCTTATATATGCGAGGCTTGATCC
Organism: Siphonodentalium dalli; assembly: GCA_032622095.1. Classification (NCBI taxonomy): domain Eukaryota; kingdom Metazoa; phylum Mollusca; class Scaphopoda; order Gadilida; family Siphonodentaliidae; genus Siphonodentalium; species Siphonodentalium dalli. Next base: position 103,624,622 of record CP136068.1, read on the forward strand.
CTATGGGAAACTTGCATATATAAGAAAATTCAGCTGGAACCAGGTTATTTAATGCTGCACCAGCATAACTCTCATCATGGAAGGGTTAAAAGATCTAACTTGACCAGACTATTTTCTTTTGGATTTTTACAAAAAACATGCAGGATCGATTCTTTGGCTGGCCCAGCCTATAATGTGAATATGTTGCATGATTCCAGATACCATGCAGTGTGTCCAGGGGTACAAATGTAAATCGTTTCCACTGTATTTCCGATGAAAACTTGGCAAAACTCAACACAAATAATGGACATTGATAATTATGTTGTTAAAAATTATTTTTATGATATACAATATTATTTTTAAGATATATTCAGATGTTTTTTTTATTCCCCAGGTTATTTAGTGACAAGGGAGACAATTCATTCTCAAATAGATGATGACAATGAGTTATCCTTCCTGAAGCAAGTCATATAACATAGCAATCCTAAGCCATCACTAAATGTCGAGGGCTAACAATCCGATGGCTTACTAGCCATCGGCCTACTAGCCATCGGTATACTAGCCATCAGCCTACTAGCCATCGGCCTACTAGCCATCAGCCTACTAGCCATCAGTGGCATACTAGCCATCCATGGATTACTAGCCATCGGCCTACTAGCCATCCATCCATCGAGGGCTAAGCGATGGCTTAGCTCATTTAAATATTTCGGCCTATAGGAGGGCTAAGAGATGGCTAATAAGCCATCATCTAGCCATCACCTAGTCTCGATGGCTAAATTTTGCATTAACCATCCATATCCTCTGAAAACTACTAGCCATCAGTAAGCCATCATTCCTTCTCTTCGGAGTGCTAAAGAATGGCTAACAGATGGCTAATGATTTCGGTAAGGGTGGCTACAGATACTTGTTTGGCGTGTTTGAGGCCTGTGGCACAAGCCACAATGGCAGCAGAATCAATTAAAATTTCTCTTATTGTAGTGTAGTACATGTACATGAATAGTACCGGTAGTACAGCACACAAAGAGGTATATGGTGCCGGCACATGTACATGTATTCTCTCTGTTTTCACACATGTTTTTTTCAATTTAACAAAATGAGTCTTTTGTGACACATACTAAAGTGAAAGTAGGCCTACATGTATATAATGTGCACACAGTATACAGGTACATGTACTGATATATTACATTGCAATACAGTCCGAGTACAATGCTATAGCAAAATTATGCATAGTAGAATAACAACCTTTTGTACAAACAGTCCTGACAATGATATACCGGGATATCATGGTGATAGTTCATACATTTGGAATTACCGAATACCCGAGTTTGTGGTTAGACCGCTTCATGCGATGTTTATGTGAATTTTTATTTTTAAGTCGGCATTGCATAGTCCTATAAACCACACCAGAGAATTTTTTTATTTTCTTCTGCAATAGCAAATGTCGGTCAGTGACCAACTTATGTTTATGCAATCGATACAATCCGGTTCTGCTTTTGATGTCCAGTTCGATATTTGTGGTGTGTTCTTGTGCAAAAATATAATTCTAACTAATGCGCCAAAAATCAGGTTTATAAATTTATCCATTCTTGAGCAAGAGCAACTTGTACGGTATAACATTCCAAACTGCGTATTTCTGCTATCGAACCATATGATAATAATGTTGAACCGGACATCGAAAACTGAACCGCATTTATGGATTGCAGCACGTGATGTTGAATAAACAGTTATAGAGGATATACAGTAATGCTCTAATTAATCGACTCCTTAACTACAGCAGAATTATGGGTAACTTTTCAGGATTTAGTCAGAAATATGGGTTGATGCCATTCATCGGAAAGCCATATTTCGGACTACATCCTGAAAAGTTACCCATAATTCTGCTGTAGTTAAGGAGTCGATTAATTAGCTCTAGAATTACTGTAACATGGTTTATAATATACAAATGTATACTGTATGGGAAACATCAGAGGTTTACAAAGTAATAAAAACAGTTGATTTGTTCTTTATTCATGTGGTTATATACACATATTCTAAAAATAAATGTCCTTTACAGCGTGGATCAATGAAATGCGGTTGTTGCATTTAAAATCCATTGAGGGTGCATTGTGTCACGCCACTTTGTAAATGCCTTAACGACAGCATTTAAATTAAATGCACTGCATTGGGAATAATCGCAGTCGCATTGAAATTACCGATCATTGCGCCGAAAAAGTATACTAGTATGAACACCCAAATAACGATACGTATTACGATAGTGTATAGTGTATTTTGTAATTTTAGTTTTAATTTTGTTTAATTTAAATTCACATCTGAATAATTCTGTGTTATTTTCCCACTCCTGGTGTACATGTTCGGAATCGGACATTCATGATGTGTTTTCTATTCAAAATGGAATAAACATAAATAAACACTGTTGACATTAATTGTTTTATAATCAGAATCTGAGAATCATGATTCTCATTTTGATTCTAGTAAAAAGTCTTGATTCCCTGTAGAAAGTGAAACACTAACATTTTGATTATTGCAAAAAATCTGATGGATTTTAAGGCCTGCATCAAGACATTTGTTTGTGAATAAATCAAGGTAAATGTGTTAAAATATGAACGCATTTACAAATGCGTTGCTCCAAAATCGCAAAGTAGATTCGAACATGTCGCTTTTCTAAGAAATTTGTGAGAGCTCTGTACATGTACATTCATGTAAGTTACTTGACCATCTACATGAGGAGTCGAGGGACACAATCAATGAGGACGTTTGTACTAAAAAAAAAAAATTTACGCAAGGAACGAACACAAGGCCAATTTCTTAATTTATATTGTGAGCCAACAAGACAGATCGTAAATCGCTGTTATATGACAATATATGTGGCCATCATAATGGTCGACAGGCATGACGCCAACAAAAACCAATCTGTCAGGCCAATATAAAGAAGTCGCGACTTATTGCTGGTGGAACCTATATATTAAAGACATCGTTCCATTTCGTTAATAACAACTTACATGTAACATTCACCTCCACCTCTTTACTCTTGGGCTCCAAATAAACATGCATGCACCAGCTGCATGCACGTTTATTATTTTTCTTGGGAAATCACCCCCCCCTGAACAGTGCTTATTTGGGTCTGCACGTTTATTAATATTTTGAAGCTATGAAAATTTAAATCAGCACAAATTCAAGATTTCTATATGATTCGGATGTAAAAATGATGGGCTTTACTTTTGCATGTACTCTTGAGTGCCTATAAAAGTACAGGGTGGAATAATAGTACAGGTTGGAAAATGTCGCATAACTGAATAATAGACTAGTACAGGGCGGAATAAACGTACAGACTGGAAATATTAGTACCATATATCCCAACAAAAACACACCATCTGACTGGTTTACTGATGCCATGTGACAGAAATAGTTTCGATGGATAGCCAGGTCTGTGAATCTACATGTACAGTGTGCTGATCACTGTCAACAATCAGAGTTCATTTATCTATATTTACATACACCTGATATCTCTACCGATTTCCCCATAGCGTTACGGTAGACACACCCCTTATTCAATGCGTTCATAAACCTATGAACGTAACGTGACGTCACTTCCAGTGTCGTTCATATGTTTATGTACACATTTGTACCGGAAATCACCGGGGATTGTCGGAAATTACCGACTGCTTGAGTATCTAGTACTAGTAGGTCCGGATTTGGCAAGAAATTTGTTTCGGTCTACAATCAGTGTTTGGTTTTCCAAAAAACAAGGATTCGAACTGTCTGAACTGAACTCCATGCGTTCGTTTAAATAGATGAATAAATAGTGGGAAAGACATACAATCCTAGTTCATAATGAATTTAAGTATATACTAGTAAATATAAATAATAAACGGCAGATTCAACGTGGTCATGGGTTTTGACCGCGTTAAAAAAATCAGCAAACTCCGCATGAACCCCTTTGGGGTTCATGCAGTTTGCTGATTTTTTCTCGCGGTCAAAACCCCATGACCGCATTGAATTGATTGAAACCGCCGTTCATTTCTTATATGAATAACACAATTTAAGATTGGTGAATTATTTCTTTTGGTTAATTTAATAAACGTACAGGACCAAATAACGATCGTACAGGTGGGAATTTTACCTCGATTTTAATAATCGTACATTAGGCACTCAAGAGTACATATTCAAGTATGTGGCAAACCAAAATAACACCACATGATACATACTAGTACATGTACCTGTACTACACATGTTGACTCGTATACTTGAACCGGCTATAAAAATTATTTGGTTAACCACAGTTGATGTTTTGCTCAGAGTTACCCCTGCACTATAATTTGGGTCTGTACTTTTATTAACTGTCAATGGAATTTCACCCCCTGCACTATTATTTTGGCCTGCACTTTTATTTCGAGCCTGAGAGTAAGTTGCATTGACATTTATTTTCACGAATTACCATGCTAAGGAACATTGCAACTGGTTTGAAGTAACATGATCGCGTTGCGTCAACACTGGAACTGCATTGATGGTCATTTTCAACATGGTCTCACTGAGGTTCTATCAAATATAAATACTAGTATGGTTGAGGGAGACAATTATCTGAGAATATGTGAACCTGTGTTAACATGAGCCTAAGGCGACACCAATTTTTAAGTCTGGTTTACGAACACCTCCTACAACTTTTTTTCCATTTCATGAAAAAAAATTTAACTTTTTTTGTCCCAAAATATTTTACACGCATACTGATTTTCATGTGCTGTCGCATCCGGTTCTGCTTATGATCATTTACAGATCCATATTTTCATGTATTTCATGACAACATATGTCTTGTTTGAACAGAATTTCATTCAAAAACATTTTTTCACAATTTTTGTAAAATTTATGTAAAATTCCACGATTTACTTGATATAAATTGGGGGGACAATCTTTTTTATTTTTATTTTTTTCCCTCCTGCATCTACTTTTTTTCTCCCCACATTATCGTAAACCAGACTTAAAAATTGGTGTTGCTTAAATATCATCCGATGGAGTCAAAATCATTGAACCGTCACTTATGCAATATGCATGCACATGTAGTCTTGATGTTGAGTCTGGCTTTCATCATTTTCATTAGTTTTACGGTTTCCACCAAAGGCTGAGGTGCCATGGAACAACTGTATGGCATCGTATACTGTTATCTTCCGAGTAAATATGGAGTCTCTAATTCTGTTATCAGTCACGCATCTACTCATCAAATGGTATAATCCTTAAATATTTGTAGTCCAGGTGATCTCGACTGCACAGTACATGTATAAACATTCATCTGCAGTGTGTTTTAATTTTCTTTGCCGTGTAACAACTGTTGTCCCAAGTTTCAATGCCTTGTCCTCCTGGTATGTAGGGATTACCAATTTACAATTGCCGTGTTTTAATTTGCAATTTTGATGATGACGCTCACTTGTTGATAATTTTCTTTGTCGTGTACATGTACATGTGTAACAACTGTTGTACCAAGTTTCTACGCCGCGTCCTCCTGGTATTTAGGGATTACCGTAGTTCAGTCATGAACGTAGTGCGTATCCTTCTACTGGACAAGAAGCAGCAATCTGCGAAAGCGGTCATGTTGACCTAGGATTACCAGTGCCTTTAATAGTGATGCATCATTGCCAGTTAATGTACATTAGAGTGGAACTGAATTAACAATGTCACATTGACACAGTACTCAGTTAAGACCAGTAAAACAGCAAAAGTAGTATTATTGTACAGCAGGCTTATCACTATCAGTACTTACTACATGTACAGACCCCTTACTATCGTGGATCAAACTTCTCAATTCTTCGTCTTCTGGACAGGTTCATGAGCAGGCCACTGGCACTGCATCATGCTTGTACGGTACCACAAATTCAATTTTGCGTATTGTCCTAGCGAGACAATATTCTGGTTATGGGCAGATGGCCAGGTAGCTGAGGTACTGTTCAATACTATAGTTGATCCGTTTCGTTATCGTAGCTTAATTCTTACTGTTCCGGGAATTGAAATATTTTTTGTCACCTGAAATTCAGTCTTTTTCGATATTTGCGCACATCCATGCGGAAAAATAGGAGAATCTTATATATAAGTCCACAGTTTATCCGTGTGTAGCCAATACACCATTTCCTTCTGTCAATCCGCGTTGATTCGCGACAAAATTAACTCAAAACACCACAAGGAATTCTCCGCGCTAAAATGAAGAACGGTAACTAAAAGTTAAGATTGTAATTTGGCTGCAGAAACGAAACGAAACGAATTTTGAAATACAATAATTGTATTCACTTATATTTTCCTGTTGGTATATGGTCTACTATAGTATACGCAATCATTTATTTGAAATAATAAGTATCACTTAGAGAATAATTCTTACTGATCATTAGAAATATCTTTATTTTGTATCCCTTTAATATTAAATAATGGCCCTGAAAATTGTCTGTTTGTCAGTTTAATGTTCACTAATTATAGCTAGGCTGTTAGATAAAGTATGATATTGCTTCATTTGTCCGGGGTAGTGTATTGTCATACTGTCATAATAAACTTCAAGTAATAAGGTAACTACTCGTCAATGCTGCTTGAATACATAAATGATTAATAAGGTAACAACTACCCGCCAATGATCGACGTCTTAATATAGAAAGGTTTAATAAGGTAACTAACTACACGGCAATGATACTTAGTATAGAAAGGTTAATAATTTAACTTCTTGTCAATGATGCTTTAATATAGAAAGGTTAATGAGGTAACTACCCGTCAATAATGCTTTATTATAGAAATGGTTACTAAGGTAACTAACTACATGTCAATGATGCTTTAATAAAGAAAGGGTTAATAAGATAAAGTTCTACACGTCAATGATGCTTTAATATAGAAAGGGCTAATAGGGTAACTACACGTCATTGATGTTTTAATATAGAAAGGGTTAATATGGTAATTACACGCCAATGGTGGTTTAATATAGAAAGGGTTAATATGGTAACTACCGTTCATGATGCTTTAATATAGAACTGGCTAATATGATAATTACATGTCATTGATGCTTTATTGTAGAAAGGGTTAATAATGTAACTAATCACCAATGATACTCATTATAAAAAGGGTTAATACGGTAACTACCTGTAGAAAGTGTTATAATATGGTAACTGCACGTCAATGATTCTTTGATACAAAAATGGTTAATAAGGTAATTACCCGTCAATGGCGCTTTAATATAGAAATGGTTTATAATGTAACTACTCACCAATGATACTTAGTATAGAAAGGCTTGTTTAATGTAACTACCTGTCAATTAATGCTTTAATATAGAAAGGGTTAATAAGATAACTACACGCCAATGATACTTTAGTATAGAAAGGGTTAGTAAGGTAACTACACGACAATGATACTTTAGTATATAGAGGGTTAATTAGGCAACTACCCGTCAACGATGCTTTAATATAGAAAGGGTTAACATGTTAACTACACGTCAATGATATTTTAATAAAGAAAGGGCTAATATGGTAACTACATGTCAATGCTGCTTTAATACAGAAATGGTTAATAAGGTAACTTCACGTCAATGATGCTTTAATATAGAAAGGGTTAATAATGTAACTACTCACCAATGATACTTAGTATAGAACGGGTTAATAAGATAACTACCCGGCAATAATGATGCTTTAATATAGAAAGGGTTATAATAAGGTAACTACACGTCAATGATGCTTTAATACATAAATGGTTAATACGGTAACTACCCGCCAATGGCGCTTTAGCATAGAAAGGGTTAATAATGCAACTACTCACCAATGATACTTAGTATAGAAAGGGTTAATAAGGTAACTACCTGTAAATTAATGCTTTAATATAGAAAGGGTTAATAAGGTAACTTCACGACAATGGTACTTTAGTATATACAGGGTTAACAAGGCATGCAACTACCCGTCAATGGTGCTTTAATGTGGAAAGAGTTAACATGGTAACTACACGTCAATGATATTTTAATATAGAAAGGGTTAATAAGGTAACTACACATCAATGATGCTTTAATACAGAAAGGGTTAATAAGGTAACTTCACGCCAATGATGCTTTAATATAGAAAGGGTTAATATGGTAACTACTCACCAATGATACTTTGTATAGAACGGGTTAATAATGTAACTACCCGGCAATAATGCTTTAATATAGAATTGGTTAATATGGTAACTACACGTCAATGATGCTTTAATATAGAAATGGTTATAATAAAGTAACTACACGTCAATGATGCTTTAATACAAAAAAATGGTTAATAAGGTAACTACCAGTCAATGGCGCTTTAGTATAGAAAGGGTTAATAATGCAACTACTCACCAATAATATTTAGTATAGAAAGGGTTAATAAGGGAACTACTTGTCAATTAATGCTTTAATATAGAAAGGGTTAATAAGGTAACTACACGCCAACGGTACTTAGTATATAAAGGGTTAATAAGGTAACTATATACGACAATGATACTTTGGTATATACAGAGTTAATAAGGCAACTAGCCGTCAATGATGCTATAATATAGAAAGGGTTAACATTGTAACTACACATCAATGATATTTTAATATAGAAAGGGTTAATAAGGTAACTACACGTCAATGATGCTTTAATAAAGAAAGGGTTAATAAGGTAACTTCACATCAATGGTGCTTTACTATAGAAAGGGTTAATAATGTAACTACTCACCAATGTTACTTAGTCTAGAAAGGGTTAATAAGGTAACTACCTGTCAATTAATGATTTAATATAGAATGGTTAATAAGGTAACTACACGCCAATGGTGCTGTAATATAGAAAGGTTTAATAAGGTGACTTGAATGCAGATTATACAGTTTAACAAAATACCACAGGTATATATATCCGGGTGAACACTGTAGTAAATACCTGGGCGAAACCCTGGTGTAAATACCTGGGTGTAAATACTCCGGATAACCTGGGTCTAAATACCCGGGTGTGACAGCATCTTTCTAAATTATATCCGTAAAAACCCGGGTAAACTGGGGTTTATACCTAACATATATAGAAAACACCAGGGTAAATCTATATAAATCCATGATTTACCTGGGTGTAACCTGGGTGTGACCTGGGTGGAACCAGGGTAAAACCTATATGTACCGGGGTATACCTAGGTAAACACCAAGATTTACCCAGGTACATTTTTATATGGGAGCATACTGTCATTTCTTAACAGGTTGACCTCATGTTAACAAATCTGAATCTCAGACACTAAAGGATCCTCCATACTATAGGTAAGCTAAATAGTCTAACCTCTCTTGAGAAGACATTTTAAGTATTACTATCGAGACATACAGTTATGTCCCTGGTCCCACCTTATTTAACCTGGTGACCCCATCTGAATAAATTTGAATCCCATACACCAAAGAACCCTTCATACTAAATATCAGTAAAATAGACCTGATGGTCCTTGTGAAGGAAGCATATTAAGAGGAAAACTGTCCTTCGCTTGACCAGGTGACCCCATTTGAAAATTACCAACCTGACACCCCCATAAAGTTAAAATTTGTGGCCAATTCTGTCCAACAGTTTAAACTGAAGTAGGAACATATATGGACTGGTGATTTAAAAACACACATGTTGGAAAATTAAACCAAACTATGAAAACAGTTCCAACCAATTTTTGGTGTGAACATCTAATCTACAACTAATGTTGTATCGGGCATGAAATTTTCAACTGTGTAAATTTTTATTAAAGTAGGGGGTCAAAACTCCACCCCTCTACACTCACTACCCATTGCCCCAAACATTGCCCTCACCCAGGCTGCCTAGAAATCAATATTATTATACCAGTACCAAACAGCGTAGAGGAGAGTTAAATATCTTATCTGCCCCTATTAGAACAATGTGAATCCCCATCTATGAGATCCATTTATCTAAAAAATCTAGTAATATCAATATACCCCCAATATTCAATATACCCCCCCCCCCATCAGGGTATGATTTCACCTGGATAAGTGGTGGTTAAGAAAATAATTTGGGAACAGCCAAGCCTGTATTTAGTGTGTCTGACCTTTGCAGAATGAGGTCCCCAAACGGCGAATTTAATGACACTATTCCGCAAGGTGGGCTAGCATCACTGAATTCACCTCACCCTCTGTGTGCCTCTTTTCCTAAAAATGACCCCATTTGAACAAATCTGAACCCCGGTCACACAAGGCCCCTCCATACCAAATATAAGCTATATGGGCCCAATGGTTCTCGAGAAGAAATTGTTTTAAGAATTACTATGGAGGGAAACAGTTATGGTCCTGGCTTTGCACCTATTTGATCTGATGAACTTATTTGAACAAATCTGATTGTGAGTCACCTAGGGAACATGCACACCAAAATATATAAACACATTCGGTCTTTAATATGGAGAAGAAAACAATTGTTGGGGCTTCGACCAATATGGGGTCGGTGTCAATCAAGGTGAGTGAACCTAATATGCCCTCGTCTCCTGTCAGTAGATCTACATTAGCATTGGTCAATCTAATAGTCCATCATGATAACTACCTATATCGATACCAACAACAAAAAAACTCAAAAAGCGAAATGTTATTAGGTGTATTTTGGAGTTCAGACCGCCATGTTGCTTTAACCCTCGCAATTGTACCGATCGGTGGCTAGCCGGTTAATGTTAGGCACACCCAGTCGGTAAGTTTCAAAGGTTTTCTAATTTGTGGAGGTCCAGTTGTGAGCATGGACTTGTTTGTGGAGGTCCAGTTGTTAGCATGGACTTGTCTTCGTTGCCAATACACCGAGATGAACTCGCAGTCTGCCGGTGGAATATAGTGAATTTCACACATCGGCAGTGGCTTGGTCGAACTAACCGACGTGCGATTGTCGGATCGTACGATGTTCAATTACCGCGCCAAGTTGTGACCCTTGTGCAAGGTAGTTCGTACAGTGACTGTTTCGCACCACTAATTTGTTAAACAAGTACTTGGTTCGGAACTTCGGGTATCGATAGCTCTTGTCAGTATGTTAACTTTGATACACACACGAATTTGACGAATCTGGTGTTGTTTCTTCTTTGGAGTATGGGAGTGATATTGGTGTCACGTGCCCATGACCGATGTAATAATTTATGTAAAGTGCACTGGAACTAATTCACTGTATAATGCGCCATGTAAATAAACTGATTATTAATGAACTGAAGTGACGAATAACACAGTTGCATAACACCAGAATGAGATATTTATTCAGTTTATTTACATGTATCTATCCAACGGACAAACATGGAGCAACAACAACAAGCCATCAGAGGATCACAGCTCACCAGTTTTTGTGATCCACGTCATCAATTATTGATGCTCAGTTTCATTTCTATGTAGATAGATTCTTTGAAAAGAGGTTGAAGATCACACGTGTCTACACTAGATTTATATAATAGAGAGGTGTGTATCGCGACGACGACCCACTAATTTGATCAGAATATAGGGCCGGAAATCTACATAATAATTTATAGGCTATCAGCAAGCCATTAGAGACTAATGAGTTACCAAAACAAGATCGCGGGTATAGATTTTGGAGAAATTGTCACGTGACTTCCGGTTAGCAACCGTGTGGAGATTGCAAAAAAACGCGGAATTGGAAATGAAGCATCGCGATAAAAATGAAAGTAACTACTATAAAAGTCGATGCGGATAACAGGAACACACTAATCCAAGTGCACATCGTTCTTTCGAGAAATGTATGGGTCGCCAAATTACTTCTGTCAGACAAACACACCACATGTATCTGTATTCAAGTTTCTTTGGCACAAACCATGTAGCTTGGAACATTAACAGTGGTATTAGTTAGGTTGGCTGATTTTACCACACACAGAGTATTATATATTCCTGCTGTTGCCTCGGAGAATCGTAATGCATCACGCAGAGTGATCAAACACTTTTCACAAACAAAATATTAATTGAAATAAAAAAGCAAGTTTTCTAAAAACAAATGTCGGCGTTCTCGTGGTCCGGGACGATTCGAACGTAGTTGGCATTCTGAAACAAACGAGAAAAGTTGGTATGAATAAAAATTATATTTCCAGTGAGTGTGTGCATGATAAGTTAATTACTTAACGCCGTTTAGCATCTATGTCGGCGATAAGTTAATTTCTGAACGCGTTTAACATCTATGTCGCTGATAAGTTCTTAACGCCGTTTTGCATATATATCGATAAGATAAACGCTGTTTAACATTTATGTCGGTGATATGTTAATTTCTTAACGCCGTTTAATATCTATGTCGGCGATAATTTAATTTCTTAATGCCTTTTACATCTATTTCGGTGATAAGTTAATTTCTTAACGCCGTTTAACATCTATGTCGGCGATAATTTAATTTCTTAATGCCTTTTACATCTATGTCGGTGATAAGTTAATTTCTTAACGCCGTTTGGCATCTATCGGTTATCAGTTAATTTCTTAACGCCGTTTAGCATCTAAGTTGGTGATTTAATGTCTTGACGACATTTAGCATCTATGTCGGTGATAAGTTAATTTCTTAACGCCGTTTAACATCTATGTCGGTGATAATTTAATTTCTTAACGCCGTTTAGCATATATATCGATAAGTTAATTTATTAACGCCGTTTAGCATTTATGTCGGCGATAAGTAACTTTCTTAACACCATTTAATATCTATGTCGGTGATAAGTTAATTTCTTAACGCCTTTTAGCACCTATGTCGATAAGTTAATTTCTTAACGCCGTTTAGCATGTATATCGATAATTAACTTTCTTAATGTCGTTTAGCATCTCTCTGTCGGTGATAAGTTAATGTCTTAACACCATTTAACATCTATGTCGGTGATAAGTTAATGTCTTAACACCGTTTAACCTCTATGTCTGTGATAAGTTAATGTCTTATCACTGTTTAACATCTATGTCGGTGATAATTTAATGTCTTAACGCCGTTTAGTATCTATGTCGGCCATAAGTTAATGTTTTATCACTGTTTAACATCTATGTCGGTGATAAGTTAATGTCTTAACGCCGTTTAGTATCTATGTCGGCGATAAGTTAATGTCTTAACGCAATTTAACATATATATCAATAAGTTAATTACTGAACGGAATTTAGCATTTATGTCGGCGCTAAGTTAACTTCTTAACGCCGTTTAACATCTATGTCGGTGATAAGTTAATGTCCTAACGCAGTTTAGCATATTTATCGGTGATAAGTTAATGTCTTAACGCCGTTTAGCATATTTATCGGTGATATATACGCTAAACGGCGTTAATAAATTAATTTATCTATGGGAGTTGGATCGCCGAGTGGTTAGCGTGTTCGACTACCGGCCAGAGGTTATTTTTTTTTTTTTTTTTTTTTTTAGAACCCGGGGCTATTGCGGACCACTCATATCGGCTGGAGCACCCCGAAAGAGGTGACCCACCCTTACGAGATGGTCAAATTGCCTGTCGGGGTCAGTCCCCGCTAAAGCGGAAGTCCGTCAGTCAGTCACGACCACTCGTCCTCCTCAGGCTGCGAACCCACACCGTGGAAGTCCCGTCCGATGGGGCACGGGCTCGAGCCAAAAAGTCGAGAAGCGATCGAATGAGCACCATCCCTATGGTCCGGAACCCCACCCAAATGGAGTCGAGGCTCTTGGATGAGATTCCAGACCATAACGATGATGATCTGGCCAGAGGTTTCACTTGGACCCCGGATCGATTCAGGTCGATCCTCGACAAAACAAGTCGGGAGTTCCGAGCGTTCCTATATAAAGTACCGTGAATGCCTCGCTGAGGTGTCGTGAAGCGGTAATCCTCTCCCGCCCGGTGTCATGTACAGGGATGACACTGGTTTGATCACGCCGTCCCATCGGATGGGGACGTAAATGGCTGTCCCGTGTACAACCATGTGTGCACGATAAAGAACCCTACTGTGGGCAACGATCCACGGGTTAATGGAAACATTTCCTGTCAAAATTCCTCCCTTCGGGGCGTAAGTTGGTAGACATTTCAGATGATGGTGTAATAGAGTTATCTCTCCTCGGTAGTGGTGGTGGAACACACTCAGCTGTGGTATGTATATAGTGTATATATATGCGGTAGTGAGGTTGAAAAGGACATTTCAGATATTGGTGTGGTGTGGTGGTGGAACATGGAATTACCTGGTTACTCCTAAAGGAGGTTGCTCATATGTGGGCGTAAAGAAGAAGTAAGTAAGGTGATAAGATAATGTCTTAACGCCGTTTAGCATCTATGTCAGTGATAAGTTAATTTATTAACGCTGTTCAACGGCTTGCCATCAGCCGAATAAGTCATATACATATGAAAAAGATTCCATGCATGAGCACGTATCGTTAGAAATAGAGTGTAATAGAGTTATCTCTCCTCTGTAGTGGTGGTGGAACACACTCAGCTGTGGTATGTATATAGTGTATATATATGCGGTAGTGAGGTTGAAAAGGACATTTCAGATATTGGTGTGGTGTGGTAGTGGAACATGGAATTACCTGGTTACTCCTAAAGGAGGTTGCTCATATGTGGGCGTAAAGAAGAAGTAAGTAAGGTGATAAGTTAATGTCTTAACGCCGTTTAGCATCTATGTCAGTGATAAGTTAATTTATTAACGCTGTTCAACGGCTTGCCATCAGCCGAATAAGTCATATACATATGAAAAAGATTCCATGCATGAGCACGTATCGTTAGAAATTGTCCAACTGATGACCACTTCAGTACAAAATTAGAAAAATATACGACATTAGGGCTAAATACAACAAATTTATTACTGTATGCAGATTGGAAATTAAACTTCGAGAACAATTTCAACCTATCTTTGGTCAGAAATTTCCATCTGATGTTGTGCCAGGCAAGATATGTCTAACTGTTGGATTTATTTTTACCAAAGTATGAGACACTAATCCCCTCCAGTATGTCACCACGTCCAATTATATATAACACTAGCAGGTTAGCCCGCCACTGGCGGCGTTCGTCAGAAACATGACAATTTTTAATGTTTTTAATTAATTTTTTTAATTAATTTTTTAATTAAATTTTTTTTTTCAATGAGTTAATATTAATTTTTTGTTTATACCATGAGTTAATTGTGCATTTTTAATTTACGGGATTTTTTTAATTTTTTTGGTTTAATTTTTTAATTTAATTTTTGGTTTTTCAATATTTTACCCGTGCATTTTTAATTTACTGGATTTTTGAATTTTTTTAATACATAATAATCACTAAACACGCAGTACCCGTCCCTAAAAGAGGTATGATTTAAGGTATATCGGGCGGAAAAACTGACCCGATGAAAATTTCCCCCGTGCTTAGGAACGACAGACATGAGAATCACACAACACGCATTTTTTTTTTTCACACAACACGCAGCACCCGTCACTAAAAGAGGTATGATTGAAAATTCCCCCCGTTCATAGGAACGACAGACATAAGAATATCACAACACGTTAATTCTGCCTTTTTAATCGAGATAAATGCATTTCGCGTTATGCGTCCGTAGTTTCGTACGCATGGTTAACCGTTTAGCAACGTCGATGGCAATAAAGAGCGTTAGTCGGTTAACGACTCCAAATACGTTCAATATAAAGATCGTTGATGCCTTAACCCCCGAAGTGGCGTTTGCGGTGATTTTGATGATTGGGAGTGGAGAATGAGTGCTCAGAGCGACGTGGACGATCCCCGTGGGTTTTATACCCTTATATACGAAGTTTGAGCTCGATCCAACCAGTCGTTTTCGATTCTATAAAGTACCCACACACACACATATATATATATATATATATATATATACGTAGTTCTCAAAATATATAGTACTAGCAGGTTAGCCCGCCACTGGCGGCATTCGTTCCATGGCTTTGTTTCAGAAACATGACATTTTTGTAATTATTTTGTTTTTATTTATTTTTGTTAATTAATTTTTTAATATGAATTTAATGTTTTTTAAATTTAATATATTTTGTTTCTGAATTGTTTTTTTATTGTTAATTTTTTTTAATTTTAAATTGTTTTAATTAAATTTTAAATTGTTTTAATTAATTTTTTTGTTTCTGGCGGAAAAATTTACCCGTAGAAATCCCCCCTTCCTAGGAACGACAGACAACACATTCTTTGTTTCGTGAAATCTCTCTACGATAACATTGCATTGAATTGAAATGAAATTTTAAATTGTTTTAATTAAATTTTTTGTTTCTGGCGGAAAGATTTACCCGTAGAAATCCCCCCTTCCTAGGAACGACAGACAACGCATTCTTGTTTCGTGAAATCTCTCTACGATAACATTGCATTGAATTTAAAACAAACGCTTCCCGTCGGGAAATCTGTCTGCATAATATTTCGAGTCTGCCGTACCCGTCGTAATGTCGTGAAATCTCTCTGCATAATAGATAACATTACATTGAATCTGTTGTTGGCATTCAGGGCTTCGGGTCGTTGTTGTTGGCATCACGGCTCCCCGAAAACTCTCACATTGCCGAAAACGTGTATTTAGTAATATCGTTGTTGTTGATATTTACGGCTTGGGGCTATTTTCTTATTTAGCAAGTTTGAGCTCAATCGGTTCGAGTCTATAAAGGACACACTCATATATATGACACTTCCCGTGGGTAGCAAGTTTGAGCTCAATCGGCATTCCCTGGAATTTCCCGTAGATTGGCAGATTCCAGTAGCTTTATAACGGTATATCTGGGGAGAAATCTGATGCTATATTCGTGATTATCTGGGATGATTTCGGTATATAGCGGCTTGTCCGAAACATGACATTTTTTAAATATTTTTTTTTAATTTTTAGCTCCACGCGTTTCAATAAGAAAAATTTGTACCCGGTAGCTCCACCCGTTTCCGAGATCTGGTCTGCGCATGCGCGAAGCTGGCGTCGCACGGACTCGGCGACCAGATAAAATTTGTACCCGGCGCAAGATACATTCACATAGCAAATTTCAAGTCGATAGCTCCACCCGTTTCCGAGATCTCGTCTGCGCATGCGCTGCACGGGTGTCGCACGGGCTCGGCGACCCGATAAAATTTGTACCCGGCGCAAGATACATTCACATACCAAATTTCAAGTCGATAGCTCCACCCGTTTCCGATATCTCGTCTGCGCATGCGCTGCACGGGCGTCGCACAGGCTCGCCAATACGACAGCGACGACCACCTGGTCAAACTACACTCACGTACCAAGTTTCGTCCCGATCGGTCGAGGTGTTGGTATCTGATGCAAAAGACGAAATTGTGAGTGTTGGTCAATAGTCCCCGCCGTGAACCTCATCGTCGCAAAGAGCGGACAGTCAATTAACCCCGTTGTGAACCTCAATCACCAACGCGACGTAAACATGTGTTGCGTTCTAAAAATAGGAAAGCACCTTCTCTCTGCTTAATTCTGCAGATGCTAATAACGTTGCTCCCCGTAGGTAACAATATCGTTGTTGTTGATATTTACGGCTTGGGGGCTATTTTCTTATTTAGCAAGTTTGAGCTCAATCGGTGAGAGTCTATAAAGGACACACTCATATATATGGCACTTCCCGTGGGTAGCAAGTTTGAGCTCAATCGGCATTCCCTGGAATTTCCCGTAGATTGGCAGATTCCAGTAGCTTTATAACGATATATCTGGGGAGAAATCTGATGCTATATTCGTGATTATCTGGGATGATTTCGGTATATAACTATATACTGTAAAAACAAAGCGCGCCATCCGTGCTCGCAGGGTTGGTCAGAAACAAATGTTTTTTAAATTTAATGTATGTTCCGTATATCTCTCTGCAGATGCAAATAACGTTGAATGGCAATCAGACGCTCTTTATAGAGATGCGTCAAAAACAAACGCTCATTAAATAATCACTTGATTAACCCACGCCGTGCCTTTGCGGTGATTTGAGATTGGAGAACGGGTGCTCTGAGCTTTTCTAAACCGCGACCACGGTCGTGTCGGTGGGATTTGACACTTACATAGGAAGTTTGAGCTCAATCTGTACACGCGTTTTGGATTCTATGAAGTACACACACACACACATACACACATATATACGAAGTCTCAAAATATATAGTATAGACTAGTCGATGAGCCCGACGTTGTCCGGGCTATTCATCCGGGCTATTCAAAAACCAAATTTCGATCGCTCTACCCGTTTCCGAGATCTGGTCTGCGCATGCGCGAAGCTGGCGTCGCACGGGCTCGGCGACCCGATAAAATTCTTATCCGGGGCAAGATACATTCACATACCAAATTTCAAGTCGATAGCTCCACCCGTTTCCGAGATCTCGTCTGCGCATGCGCGAAGCTGACGTCGTACGGGCTCGGTGACCCGATAAAATTCGTATCCGGGGCAAGATACATTCACATACCAAATATCAAGTCGATAGCTCCACCCGTTTCCGAGATCTCGTCTGCGCATGCGCGAAGCGGGCGCCGCACGGGCTCGCCAATACGACAACGTTCACCGCCTGGTCAAACTACACTCACGTACCAAGTTTCGTCCCGATCGGTCGAGAATCGTAGATTTGTATTAATGACAGACAGACAGACAGACAGACAGATAAACAAACAAACAAACAGAGGTCTTCAAAATATATATGAGACTAGCAGGTTAGCCCGCCACTGGCGGCATTCGTTCCATGGCTTTGTTTCAGAAACATGACATTTTTGTAATTATTTTGTTTTTATTTATTTTTGTTAATTAATTTTTTAATATGAATTTAATGTTTTTTAAATTTAATATATTTTGTTTCTGAATTGTTTTTTTATTGTTAATTTTTTTTAATTTTAAATTGTTTTAATTAAATTTTAAATTGTTTTAATTAATTTTTTTGTTTCTGGCGGAAAAATTTACCCGTAGAAATCCCCCCTTCCTAGGAACGACAGACAACACATTCTTTGTTTCGTGAAATCTCTCTACGATAACATTGCATTGAATTGAAATGAAATTTTAAATTGTTTTAATTAAATTTTTTGTTTCTGGCGGAAAGATTTACCCGTAGAAATCCCCCCTTCCTAGGAACGACAGACAACGCATTCTTGTTTCGTGAAATCTCTCTACGATAACATTGCATTGAATTTAAAACAAACGCTTCCCGTCGGGAAATCTGTCTGCATAATATTTCGAGTCTGCCGTACCCGTCGTAATGTCGTGAAATCTCTCTGCATAATAGATAACATTACATTGAATCTGTTGTTGGCATTCAGGGCTTCGGGTCGTTGTTGTTGGCATCACGGCTCCCCGAAAACTCTCACATTGCCGAAAACGTGTATTTAGTAATATCGTTGTTGTTGATATTTACGGCTTGGGGCTATTTTCTTATTTAGCAAGTTTGAGCTCAATCGGTTCGAGTCTATAAAGGACACACTCATATATATGACACTTCCCGTGGGTAGCAAGTTTGAGCTCAATCGGCATTCCCTGGAATTTCCCGTAGATTGGCAGATTCCAGTAGCTTTATAACGGTATATCTGGGGAGAAATCTGATGCTATATTCGTGATTATCTGGGATGATTTCGGTATATAGCGGCTTGTCCGAAACATGACATTTTTTAAATATTTTTTTTTAATTTTTAGCTCCACGCGTTTCAATAAGAAAAATTTGTACCCGGTAGCTCCACCCGTTTCCGAGATCTGGTCTGCGCATGCGCGAAGCTGGCGTCGCACGGACTCGGCGACCAGATAAAATTTGTACCCGGCGCAAGATACATTCACATAGCAAATTTCAAGTCGATAGCTCCACCCGTTTCCGAGATCTCGTCTGCGCATGCGCTGCACGGGTGTCGCACGGGCTCGGCGACCCGATAAAATTTGTACCCGGCGCAAGATACATTCACATACCAAATTTCAAGTCGATAGCTCCACCCGTTTCCGATATCTCGTCTGCGCATGCGCTGCACGGGCGTCGCACAGGCTCGCCAATACGACAGCGACGACCACCTGGTCAAACTACACTCACGTACCAAGTTTCGTCCCGATCGGTCGAGGTGTTGGTATCTGATGCAAAAGACGAAATTGTGAGTGTTGGTCAATAGTCCCCGCCGTGAACCTCATCGTCGCAAAGAGCGGACAGTCAATTAACCCCGTTGTGAACCTCAATCACCAACGCGACGTAAACATGTGTTGCGTTCTAAAAATAGGAAAGCACCTTCTCTCTGCTTAATTCTGCAGATGCTAATAACGTTGCTCCCCGTAGGTAACAATATCGTTGTTGTTGATATTTACGGCTTGGGGGCTATTTTCTTATTTAGCAAGTTTGAGCTCAATCGGTGAGAGTCTATAAAGGACACACTCATATATATGGCACTTCCCGTGGGTAGCAAGTTTGAGCTCAATCGGCATTCCCTGGAATTTCCCGTAGATTGGCAGATTCCAGTAGCTTTATAACGATATATCTGGGGAGAAATCTGATGCTATATTCGTGATTATCTGGGATGATTTCGGTATATAACTATATACTGTAAAAACAAAGCGCGCCATCCGTGCTCGCAGGGTTGGTCAGAAACAAATGTTTTTTAAATTTAATGTATGTTCCGTATATCTCTCTGCAGATGCAAATAACGTTGAATGGCAATCAGACGCTCTTTATAGAGATGCGTCAAAAACAAACGCTCATTAAATAATCACTTGATTAACCCACGCCGTGCCTTTGCGGTGATTTGAGATTGGAGAACGGGTGCTCTGAGCTTTTCTAAACCGCGACCACGGTCGTGTCGGTGGGATTTGACACTTACATAGGAAGTTTGAGCTCAATCTGTACACGCGTTTTGGATTCTATGAAGTACACACACACACACATACACACATATATACGAAGTCTCAAAATATATAGTATAGACTAGCAGGTTAGCCCGCCACTGACGGCATTCGTCCCATGGCTTTGTTCGAAAAAGCAATTGCAACAGGTTCCGAGACACTTGTGCTGCATTTGCAGCAAATTTCGGCAATAGTCAGAAACATGACAATTTTAATTGATTTTTTTGTTTTTCAATGAGTTAATTAGTTTGTTTTTTATGGAATCCTATTACGGCCACTTGCTAATGGCGCTTTCGGCGCACTTTTTGTCGCTTTCGGCGCTTTCGGTGCGCGCGCCGAAAGCGACAAAATATGCGCCATTAGCGTTGTTTCGGCGCGCGCCGAAGGCGCCGAAAGCGTCAAAACATGCGCCATTTCGGCGCACTTTTTGTCGCTTTCGGCGCACCGCGCCGAAAGCGACAAAATATGCGCCATTAGTGCAATCGGCGCGATGCGCCATTAGTGCATTCGGCGCGGTGCGCCATTAGCGCGGTGCGCCGAAAGCGACAAAATATGCGCCATTAGCGCATGTACAATTAAGTATGTGATCACCCCAGCAGGGGTGCCGGAAGAGAGGGCAGAGTGGGCAGCTGACCCAAGCTTCAGTTGAGGCCAGTCTAGATGCTAGGATTTGTGATTTTCTTGTACAGTTTTCAAAAAGATTTCTCACACTGTGTTGAACAACAATGGTCAGCCCGGTGTGTCCTGGTCTCTTGTCCATAGCCGTGTACATTTGTCTGGATTTAGACCACTAGATGTTAGGATATTAGGCATGATCACTAAGGTGGAAGGGGGGGGGATGCAAATGGAATTATGTAAAATTTGTGTTTTGTCTGATTCTGATTCAACGAGGTGCAGTTGGAATTTCCCAAGGTGGACACCCCCAACGGAGACCCTCTAGCCACATCCCTGGGACCGTCTGATCGGATTGAGTACCTTTAACTACCCACAAGGGAGGAACCAGGACCACACGGCCACAATAATTTTAAATCTGAATAATGACAAATTATAGCATTTGGAGGTCTATCTACAGCAAAATTCAGCCCCTCCCTTTTAAAATTGATACATAGGCCTATACATTGTACATATGGCCATGCCCGATCTGTGCAGGGGCGCCGGATGCATCCAAGGGCAGGAGAGGGGGGCAGAGCCTACAAAAAGGGCAATTTTCTGAAGAAAAAAAAGGGCATTTTCTCCGCAAACTCGGAAAAATAACCATAAATTCATTGTGGCCAAAATCCCTATTTTAAAGGTATTTGTCGGTTTTTATGGCCGTTTTGTGACAAAACATTTATATTCCTTGTGAAATTGGTGGTATTTGGACAAAAAAAGTCACATTTTACTGTAAAAACATGAGATTAAACACACAAAAAGCATTTTCTTTCTCCAGAAAAAAGGGCAAGTCCTGCCCCCCGCTCGCCCCCTTGGTCAAGGGCAGGGGGTCAGCTGCCCCATCTGCCCCCTCTGCCCCCTCTTCCGGCACCCCTGCTGGGGTGATCACATACTTAATTGTACATGCGCTAATGGCGCATATTTTGTCGCTTTCGGCGCACCGCGCTAATGGCGCACAGCGCCGAATGCACTAATGGCGCATCGCGCCGATTGCACTAATGGCGCATATTTTGTCGCTTTCGGCGCGGTGCGCCGAAAGCGCCGAAAGCGACAAAAAGTGCGCCGTAATGGCGCATGTTTTGTCGCTTTCGGCGCTTTCGGCGCTTTCGGCGCGCGCCGAAACAACGCTAATGGCGCACATTTTGCCGAAAGCGACAAAAAGTGCGCCGAAAGCGCCATTAGCAAGTGGCCGTAATAGGATTCCATAGTTTTTCAATGAGTTAATTGTGCTTTTTTAATTTTTTAATTGAATTTTTTGTTTTTAAATTTTACCCGATTTTTTTTGGTTTTTCAAGGAGTTAATTGTGCCTTTTTAATTTTGTTTTTCAATTTTACCCGATTTTTTTTTGTTTTTCAATGAACCCGTCCATGACACTTCCCGTATTTAGCAAGTTTGAGCTCAATCGGTTCGAGTCTATAAAGGACACACACATATATATGACACTTCCCGTAGATAGCAAGTTTGAGCTCAATCGGCATTCCCTGGAATTTCCCAGTAAATATTTAGCAAGTTTGAGCTCAATCGGTTCGAGTCTATAAAGGACACACTCATATATATATGACACTTCCCGTAGGTAGCAAGTTTGAGCTCAATCGGCATTCCCTGGAATTTCCCAGTCACCAACGCGGCGTAATTTTGGTACATATATAGAGACCAATTGTCCATCGGCTGTCATGTGTAGTAAAGATGTCTTATAAGCCGACATTGTCGTGGGGATGCCCGTTCCTACACGCGTTTTCGATTCTATGAGTAGATTGGCAGATTCCAGTAGCTTTATAACGGTATATCTGGGGAGAAATCTGATGCTATATTCGTGATTATCTGGGATGATTTCGGTATATACCAAAGGTATATACTGCAAAACAAAGCGCGCCATCCGTGCTCGCAGGGAATAAATTTCGCGCGATAACGTTTGCGTAAATACGAAATTGTGAGTGTTTAGCCCAGGAGATATTGGTCGACCTCTGCACCCCCCCCCCAGGACTCAACTTCACCCCACTAATTTTCTTCCTTAAGGTCTCCTATAATGTTTTTCACTTGTTAACAAGAAAAAACAGTGGCCGCAGAGACTCCAGACAAGATGGCGTCCATCATGGCGGCCATTTTTTTTAAATGCACCATGTCTCTTTGATCGCCGTTATAGTAAAGATGATATCACATGCGGTCTTGTTTTTCGCTCAATTCGTCATGCTAATATACAGCCCTTACAAATTAGCCAAAAATCCGACACCAAAATCCAATATGGCGGCCAAGATGGCCGCCGAAATGTGAAAATATGCTATTTTTCTGACATGTTACCACTTTTCGTTTGTCTCTGTGGGAAAATGTTGGAATCTTTGCGTCATGTTATACATTTATCATATAGAGGAGTCATTTTTGACCACATGGGGACCATAATATACATTCATTGCGGGATATTTTTGTCCGATATCACGTTTTTCCCAAATGCCGGTATAATAGGTCAAAGCCGAATCTGCGTTAATAACGCGATGTAATGTTTCTAATCAATGAATGTTATTGCTATTATAACAACACCCATGCATATATATGTGCAGGAGATACTCGAGCTAGGATTCCTCTTATACCTGAGTTGAGGAATATTTACCCAAATCCAAGATGGCGGCCAAAATGGCCACCATAAATAAAACATCGCCGAAAATCGCCGATTTTAACATCAGTGAGCATTATTGTCATGAAAACTCCACACCTGCTTACTATTGTGAGTTGGCAACACTTAGGCGAAGAACTTTCCTTGTACCATATCCAAATAAAAGTACCCCAAATCCAAAATGGCGCCCACAATGGCGGACAGATTTTGAAAAATCACCGAAATTCCCTCATATTCACATCATTGGGCATTATTGTCGAGACAACTCCACCCATGCCTACAGTTGAGTTGGAAATACTGAGGTGAAGTAATTACCTTACATCTCATGCAAGAAATTGTTTTCCAAATCGTAGATGGCGGCCAAAATGGCGACCGAAATTTGAAAACAAGTCTACATTCCTTTACTTTCTTACGATGGGCGTTATTGTTTCGCGATTTCTATCCAACATTACATGTTGATATGGAATAGTGACATGAAGTATTCATTAAGGTTTGGCAATTGATACTCAGAGCCAATATCGCGGCTAAATTGACGGCTAGAAATTGAAAAGAAATCGATATTTTCACATATTAATTTCAACTTTTTGTCATAATATCGGTATGTATGTACTAGTTCAACTTGAAGGTATCAAAACGCATAACATAGCTCGTATCCTTCTGGAAAGATGAAAACAACAATTTATATCGCGATGTGGCATTTCGAAATCCATTCTCCACTTAGCGCCGATAATGGCCTTAAGCGTAGGTGCGCCGAATAGTTATATCAGAACAATTACCTGATAACAGATTCTGATTTGCCACGTCACGTCCATAATTATCAGGACCAGCTTCCATTTCTTTGTCTGATAAATCTAGGTAGCTCACACCGACAAAGTATTCACCACTTCCTGGGAGTAGGGTCCCTCTAATCATAACGTTTCAAACAATTCATTTTCCGGTGTCTAGCTTACGATTTTAAATATTTGCTAAATATGATATTTGTGCGTCATTTGAACTATGAAGGCATATGACCGATGAGTATACAAGCTTACATAAGGTCATCTCTATGTATGTGTCTCATACCCCATGGGGATAACGACATGTACACCTGGCGAATCAGTTAGCTAGCCACTTCTCAATAGATGGTTCGTCAACTCACAAACTCAGCGAACGTATTGGCATATGTGGACAACTTCGACAGTGTTTCGAATGTTGCTAGCTGTCTCATTCCCTTGGACAAATGTATATCTGCTAAGGAGAAGACCATAGTGTACAGACTACCCACAATTCTTGATCATGATCCGAAGCAAACTGTGTGCCGCCCCGCATTTGTCTCGTCGAATATGTCCCAGCAGAGAGGAACAATGCTAGCGGTGCTAGTTTATGGACATGCGCCATGATAGTGGGAATGAAATGGGCCACGGTATACACCACCCCTACACCTGGTGCATGTTTAAGATATAGAATGTCATGCGTGTCGGTTTTATTTGGTGTGGTAAGATTGTATTTCCACATCCGCTTCGAAGCCTTTCTGATTCAACTACGTACATTTTTGTCTGGATAATGCTATGCTAGCCTCCCTCAAAACAGTCGGATGGACTGAAGGATAATGTCTTTATAGCATGAATGTATGCGCTTTGTGTTATCCTCTCTCAGGGTTAGTGTCAGTATGTTGGCGGTGTTATTCAAGAAAATGTCAGGAACTATGGTGCATTTATTTCACTATGTATTTAAAGAACAATTTACAGTCTCGATGGCAATGGATTTGGACGTTGGGGAACGCGACCTTTATGGTCATATAGCTTTATATATATAACTTTAGAATATAGCAGTTAATGTCTCATGCAGGAAAATGTTCGCAATGGTGATGTTACCAAGAAATCACTTGGTGTACCAACGTTTGTTGATCTGAATGCAAGAGCTCATCAACGTAACATTCCTATGGATGTTCTTCGCGTTGAACATTTCACCCTTTTGTTGATGGCATTTGTACTTTCTTGAACCATACCACCCAGCGTGAGTATGACATATCAACCAACTATCAAAGGTATCGCCTTTAAGACTACACTCCAGTCTTGGTGGGGCTTATACAGCAGTAGCCAATGGCACACGCCTGGTCCAGCTGTTTAAGAACGGCTTCCAAACGGATGGGAACATACAATCTTAGCATACAAGGAAAGCAAAGCCACACATGAGATCCTGTCTGAATCTAAAACATAACAAAATAAGGGGCGGTGCGGTCATGGTCCAATTTCATTTCCACTATCATGACACATACCCACAAACTAGCACCGTGTGTATTGTTATCATCTGCTTGGATCTGTTCGGTGAGACGATTGCTGGACGCCAACAAGCTTGTTCTTATGATCATGTTCAAGGAGTTTGGGTATATTATGCATTATGGTCTTCTACGCCTTAGCAGAAATGCATCCGTCAAATGGCGGGCTTTCAACATTCGAAGCCATATTCAGAAGTTGTCCGGGTACGTCAGTGCATTAGGTGAGTATACGAATTGATGAACCATATATTGGGAAGTGGCTGTTTGGGAAGATCACCGGGTGTACACGTTGTTATCCCCATCGGGTCACCAAAGCTGACAATACGCAGATAGATAGGTCCTTCTGAAAGCTAGTATACGCATCGACCGAATACCTTTCTAGTGTATCGCACAAGATGACGCCTATACCCCACATGTAGCATCTGAATTATACCATAAGCTATACCACGAATGAAGCGCGCTAAGAATTCCAAGCTTTCGAAACAAACACGTGAGCTGGACACCGGCATATGTATTGTTTGAAACATTCCGATTAGTGGCACCCTTCTACAAAGAAGTGTAGTAAACTGTTGTTGTGAGTGAGATAGATTAATCTGACGAAGAGACGGAAACGGGTCTAGATAATGCTGAATGTGGTTCTTGGAAGTCATAATATGACTATTCGGCGCACCTATATACGGTTACGGCCAGTATGAGCCCTTAGCGGAGAATGGATTTTGAAATGCCACATCGCGATTGTGGGTTTTCATCATTCCAAAAGGCTACGACTTACATTGGAACTAATATATGGCTAATATTATGTACCGTTTCGTCTATACAAATCGATATTAAAGTAAAGGAAAGTAAAGGAATGTAGGCGTATTATCAAATTTCGGTCGCCATTTTGGCCGCCATCTTCGATTTGGAAAACAATTTCTTGCTTGAGATGTAAGGTAATTACTTCACCTCAGTATTTCCAACTCAACTGCACGCATGGATGGAGTTGTATCGACAATAATGCCCAATGATGTGAATATGAGGGAATTTCGGTGATTTTTCAAAATCTGTCCGCCATTGTGGGCGCCATTTTGAATTTGGGGTACTTTTATTTGGATATGGTACAAGGAAATTTCTTCGCCTAAGTGTTCCCAACTCACAATATTAAGCAGGTGTGGAGTTTTCATTACAATAATGTTCACTGATGTTAAAATCGGCGATTTTTTATTTCTGGTGGCCATTTTGGCCGCCATCTGGGATTTGGGTAAATATTCCTCAACTCAGGTATAAGAGGAATCATAGCTCGAGTATCTCCTGCACATATATATGGATGGGTGTTGTTATAATAGCTATAACATTCATTGATTCGAAACATTACATCGCGTTATTAACGTAGATTCGGCTTTGACCTATTATACCGGCATTTGGGAAAACGTGATATCGGACAAAAATATCCCGCAATGAATGTATATTATGGTCCCCATGTGGTCGAAAATGACTCCTCTATATGATAAATGTATAACATGACGCAAAGATGCCAACATTTTCCCACAGAGACAAACGAAAGGTGGTAACATGTCAGAAAAATAGCATATTTTCACATTTCGGCGTCGGGTTTTTGGCTAATTTGTAAGGGTTGCATATTAGCATAAGAATCGAGCGAAAAACAAGACCGCATGTGATATTATCTTTACTATAACGGCGATCAAAGAGACATGGTGCATTTAAAACAAATGGCCGCCATGATGGACGCCATTTTGTCTGGAGTCTCTGCGGCCACTGTTTTTTCTTGTTAACAAGTGAAAAATATTATAGGAGACCTTAAGGAAGAAAATTAGTGGGGTGAAGTTGAGTCCTGGGGGGGGGTGCAGAGGTCGACCAATATCTCCTGGACTAGTTGGTTTGTAACCGGGATTTCTGAGAAGCATTATGCCTATAACTACCCCCCCCTAAGCCCTGACCTAAGTGTCATACATACTATAACAATGATGTTGTAAGAGCTCCAATAAATCTCCCCGCATAGGCAAGCACTCAATGTTCCCGTATAACTATGCAGATGCTAATAACGTTGAATGGGAAACAGACGCTCTTTATAGAGATGCGTCAAAAACAAACGCTCATTAAATAATCACTTGATTAACCCACGCCGTGCCTTTGCGGTGATTTGAGATTGGAGAACGGGTGCTCTGAGCTTCTCTAAACCGCGACCACGGTCGTGTCGGTGGATTTGACACTTACATAGGAAGTTTGAGCTCAATATGTACACGCGTTTTGGATTCTATGAAGTACACACATACATATATATATACGAAGTCTCAAAATATATAGTATAGACTAACAGGTTAGCCCGCCACTGGCGGCATTCGTACCATGGCTTTGTTTCAGAAACATGATATTTTTGTAATTATTTTGTTTTTATTTATTTTTGTTTTTTATTTTTTTAATATGAATTTAATGTTTTTTAAATTTAATATATTTTGTTTCTAAATTGTTTTTTTATTGTTAATTTTGTTTAATTTTAAAGTGTTTTAATTAAATTTTAAATAATTTTAATTAATTTTTTTGTTTCTGGCGGAAAAATTTACCCGTAGAAATCCCCCTTCCTAGGAACGACAGACAACGCATTCTTTGTTTGATGAAATCTCTCTACGATAACATTGCATTGAATTGAATTGAAATTAAATTTTAAATTGTTTTAATTAAATGTTTTGTTTCTGGCGGAAAAATTTACCGTTAGAAATCCCCCTTCCTAGTAACGACAGACAACGCATTCTTTGTTTCGTGAAATCTCTCTACGATAACATTGCATTGAATTTAAAACAAACGCTTCCCGTCGGGAAATCTGTCTGCATAATATTTCGAGTCTGCCGTACCCGTCGTAATGTCGTGAAATCTCTCTGCATAATAGATAACATTGCATTGAATCTGTTGTTGGCATTCAGGGCTTCGGGTCGTTGTTGTTGTCATCACGGCTCCCCGAAAACTATCACATTGCCGAAAACGTGTATTTAGTAATATCGTTGTTGTTGATATTTACGGCTTGGGGGCTATTTTCTCGCCAACAATGTCGTTGGCGTTCACGGTTTGGGGCAGTGTGTATAGCTGCGTGAGTTAGCAGGAATCGAGGGGTGTAAGTTTAGAGCTTGTTTATATGAATGTTTCGGAAATAGACTAAGATTTTCAGCCGTAACAAAAAATGTATACATCAGAAAATGTAAATTCTATATTTTGCGAGGTATTAGCAAGTTTTGGCTCAACGGGTTTAGCAGTTTGAAGTGAATATGGATATAAAAATATACATATACAGATATAAAAAAAAATGTACAGTTACTCCTCTTGGATCGCGAGCGAATATCAATTAACCCCGAAGTGCCGATTGCGGTGAATTTGATGATTGAGAAGGGAGAGACGGTGCTCTGAGCTTCTCAAAAAGGCGACCACGGTCGTGACGGTGCGATTTTACACTTACATAGGAAGTTTGAGCTCAATCTGTACCCGCGTTTTGGATTCTATGAAGTACCCACACACATATATATATACGAAGTCTCAAAATATATAGTATAGACTAGCAGGTTAGCCCGCCACTGGCGGCGTTCTTCAGAAACATGACAATTTTTATTTTTTTTCAATGAGTTAATTGTATTAATTTTTTAATTAAATTGTTTGTTTATATTTTTGAATTAGTTTTTGGTTTTTCAATATTTGACCCGATTTGACCTTGAATTGATCATTTTCAAGGTCAAGGTCGGGGTCACAATTAAACCCGTCCATGACACATCCTGTAGGTAGCAAGTTTGAGCTCAATCGGTTCGATTCTATAAAGGACACACATATATATAATTTGTGGGTACCCGTTTCAAGGTGAAGATCACCTAGGGCGGAAAACTGACCCGATCCGCGTTCATAGGAAGCCCCAAGTGCTCATGTCTGTATAATGACGCACATGCCCAGAACCAGACGTAAGACTCACATTACCGACATACGCTCTTTATCAACTACACTGCGGATAGGAACGCTCTTTAACTATCAACGCGATTAACTCCGAAGTGCCGATTGCGGTGATTTTGATGATTGGGAGTGGAGAATGAGTGCTCAGAGCCTGTCCAAAATGCGACGTCGACGATCCCCGTGGGTTTTTACCCTTATATACGAAATTTGAGCTCGATCCGCGCAGCCGTTCGATTCTATGAAGTACCCACATATATATATACACACACACATATATATATACGTAGTTCTCAAAATATATAGTAGAAGAAGATAACTGCATATAATTTCAATTTTGTTTATGGATAGCTTTATATATTGAAATCTACACTAAAAAAACTTACATCGTCGACTAGACCACAGTCCCCTGTCAGCTGGACCCCATCCCAGCGGTGCATCCATAACAGTGGTTATCTGTCGCTATCTTATTGTCTTCCATATCAGCAACGTTGTTAATATCAAAGACATTGAGAACACCTGCAAGGATAAGCAAGGGCACATGCTGTACTTAACCACCCCTGGTCAATTGGCATTGCTAATTTGCGATGATGTTGCGGGTCCTGCTGAATTGCTATGATGCTGGCAGGGTAAACTGGTACCGTTACGAAAAAGTACCGTTATTTTTTCTTAAGTTGTCATGTTCGCAGTGTTTGGCTAATCCGAGCGATTTGAGAGAAAAAAGCCAGCGTCTGGATGAACCATTCAAGAACATACATATTTAACAACAAAAAAATAATGTGCTGTGCTGTGTTTGAAAAACGACGTGAAACAACTAATACAACCAGTATTAAAATAATTCGCAATATATATGTTTTTGAATGTTTGATATTCATAATGGCTTTTCCTGGATATGCTCAGTTCCGAAAACCACAAAAATGACAACTTTAGAAAGGTACTTTTTCGTAACAGCATAAGTTAGGCCTAACAGAATCACATCAATTCAGCAGGACCCACCAGAGGTGTTAACGCGATGTGGAACAATCCGCTGACCCCGGGGAGGGGGGTGATGGTCAGTCATCGACTTAAAAATATCAAAGTACTTATAAATTTTATATTTTAATTGGCAGCACACAACATCATTCTTATAATGAATTACAGGCAGCCCCTCTTGTTTGCGTAATCGTAATAACATCTATCGGCGATATATTCATCCATAATTGTAAGGACTAAATATTTACAATACTGCGTTCTGCGGACGTGGTGGTTGGAAAATTGGCACATTCATTCAATTGGCCAAGTGGTTGGTTATTCATTTACTAGTTTGACGCATGCAGTGAAATAAGTATGTCCTTAAGAATCAAAATAGATCAAGTATACTACATGTATAGATGACGTACTGGATATAGTAATCACTCACGGCACAATTAAAAATGTCTTCGTTTCCCCTGACCCTACCATCTATGTTTCAAGAATGAGTACATAGGTAGGTAGGCATTTTTCACATTTATAAGAGTCACTGGATAAATTTATTGAGCCATTTGTCCCAGAAGAGCATGTATATGTGCATGAAGAAACCGAAGTATAAATCACTTTTTCTAGGTAACAAGAATCCTAAAATAATATTGAGTCAAAGAACCTGAAAGAACTAGACAAAATATTCAACTTGTATCAAATCCAGTCGTAAGTCGGGATTTTTTTTACCCTGTGCCAATGCATTCTCTTATATATGCGAGTCGACCATAGGTCGCCTCGCATATATAAGAGAATGCATTGGCCTAAGAATTTTTTTATCACTTTTTTTAAATAAATGTTTCTTACAATTTTTAGGACATAAAATAAAAAAACATCCATTACCATGCAGGGAGCCCCACACATATATAGAAGCATATAGAAGAGTGTCGTCTGCTCATGTTTGTCTGGGGCTCTGTATGGGTGAAATTATAAAATTGTTAAAGAATACAAGAACAAATTATTAAAATTGTAAAAAATTGTTAGGCCAATGCATTCTCTTATATATGCGAGGCGACCTAGGTTCGACTCGCATATATAAGAGAATGCATTGCCACAGGGTAAAACAAATCCTAGGATGATATTGAGTCAAAGAACCTGAAAGAACTAGACAAAATATTCAACTTGTATTTTTTTCCACAGAGCCAACGATTTTTTTAGTGATCAATATTCAAGATTGAAAAACCAGATATATTCAACTAGATATCATAACTATGATGTTTCTATGTCAATCTATGTAAAATAAAATGGGTTTTCCATTTTTAGTATTATAGCATCGCCTTTTGCGTACCTTTACGTTTCAGATTCCTGTTCTGAGAACCGATTGCTAGTTGCTGGTTGAAATCACAGTCGAATACGTTTCCTTGCCAGTCCACATTTAGCGTATTCTTACACATCAGAGCGTCAATCGTCTTGATGTTGAAGTTTCTAACCAGTAAATCCATGTAATCGTTTAACTCGTTTCTACAAGTATAAGCACGTCGCAGCGAATACTAGAGACCTTTCGCAAAATCACTGTTACGATTACGGATAGGATATATTAAAAAAATTGTCCTAGTAAGGTGGACACCATCTCAATTTACCTATACGATGGTTAATTGGTGAGACAGAATATGCCACACTATATTCAGTTACACATATATTTGATGTAAAAAGTAATGTGTGTCTCTTTCAGATCGCATGTTATTATCCATTTGTTATACACCATACAGATAATGTTAGAGCATCCCCAGACAGGACCGGTGACACATCCTTGACACATCTGCACATAATTAAACTGCGTGGGGTATATTTCATCTCACATAAGAACTCCCGTGCGTAAAGATCGAATTTTGGCCGTGTACTGGGAGGATGTTGTCCATATCCGTGATCGTATTCGTGATTTTGCGAAAGGTCTCTATTGAGCGACCATTTGGATATAAAAGAATATAATCAATATCTATACATATACGAGCGTGACATTGACAATGTAGCTCAACTTGAGAGGGGATAATACCATTAATTACAGTCAATGTGGCGATATAATGAATGCGGGAAGTTGAATATTTCTGCCCTCCCAGAAATCAGATAGTCACAACTATAGATTTCAAATTATTTTATTACACGCTTGTTCCTTACAGTACAGTGTTATTGCTGTTCCATGTTTACAAATCCGTATAGCATTCCACGTCCTTTCTATCAGCAAAAAATGTATCTTGTAATGTGAGCCTAACCATTATTCATTACGATAATTTTTTCAAGCGATAAACAATGTGTACGCCCCGGCTGAAAGAAACATGAAATTAACAGACGCTACACGCTACGTGTTCAAAGTCATCGGGCTCAAGCCCATCATTAAGAGGTAGGTAAAGTGGCACAATTCCAGAAATGGGGACCGGTTGAAATTCATGTATTTTTGTTTTAAAAGACCAAAAAATTAAAAATATATTTGTTCATAAACATACTACAATAATCCAAGATTAAGTATATCTGATAAAGCAATAAATTTGTCATTCCGAAAAAGATGCATTTGAACGTCAAAACAACACAATTTTTTTGAGATGAAAATACTCACTGGTAAGAATATCAAATAGCCAACAGGAGGTATCAACATGTAGCTAATACTCCCATGCAGTGACAACGCTTAGCGGATTTCCTAGTTTCAAACCTAAAACTCCAGAAATATTAACTTAATATATGTAAACAAACCGCCCAAAAAGACAGCCATTTGCAAGAACTATTTAAGAAAACTATGGAGCACCACTTTACTATCAAAAATACATGTATGCAAAAATGTACAGTCCCAAATACCATGCACAGCGAAATAGCTTTTCATACTTCCTGTTTACCTATCTTCGTGAGTTTCGATTTCGGCTGAAAATAAACAAGAAATTCCCTTTGCAATCTTCAGCTGTACGTGTCGACCAATAAAGCGATCGTCAATAACTTTTTGATGTATCTAACACACACGTATATACTATGTTGTATCAATATATTGATTCCTTACCGGTCAAACGTTGACAATTTATTAGATAGATGTTTATTTCGCGGGGAGAATTTACCAGGAAGGCGGAAGTCGCCCAACAACCACGTTCGATGTAACTACGCCAAATTTCAATCACGCGGTCGGTATTTTAAACCATACAAGAAAGATGATATCAACATTTAATAATAGCCAGGTGTAACTTTTCTGCCATACGGTGTAAGTATTTGACATTAACATTACGTGTTATGTGATATTATTACTTAATATCGTATATATATATTCCGAACTATTTCGGCGGAGTGATATGTTTATTGCACAGTTTGTTATGTTTACGTCGAAATTCCTGCGAGATTTTTCGTAAAACTTGATGCCGACTGTAAGTAATCGATGACGCGATCGCTTATGAAAACAATACAGTGTTACGCAACAAACGATTATCCAATTGTGTTATGGACCATGTGTTGTCACAACAGTCAGTTCGTTTGATTTTCAACATTGTAGAATAAGCACATTTCTCAACACAGGAACGATAACTCCACCAATGGCGGACATAATTTCCCCAATTTCTGTTGTTCGTAAAGTTTTTTGAAGTGTGATATTTCGATAATGGGTACGTTTTTCGAAAATCGACGACGCCTTGTCACTAGATGGAATCAGGAATTACATGAAGGTACATTCATAGATTCTGTAGTAAAATTTATGAAGTCAGGATTTTGTCTCAAATTTTTAACATGGAAACCCTATGGGAGAAAAATAATAAATTTTCCACTTTACCTCCCTCTTAATTCCTAATATGACAGAGGACAAATATATGGATAATGTGGTCATTTCTCACTCAAAAATGTATCGAAATGTAGGAAATAAGTATAATGACGAACGGACATATCTCCTATTATAATATTTTCTAATATTTCCATACCGATATCGCATTTCCATTGCTAAATCCATTCACACAAACGAAATGTCCATCCAAGAAAACACGCCAAATTTTTTTTAACCGACCTCATGTCCCAATAAGATTATTGCGATATTGACATATAAATCAGCACGATTACCACGCAATTGACATATACAAACTGCCAAGGGGCGACATACGGGTTACAGATTATATCGGTGTCCATATATACATGCAATAACAAAAACAATACCCCTAAGGTTACCCCAAACCTCCATTCATGGCTTCCATCGCCAAACAAATATAAACGAACTCATGTTCGACAAGCTTTTTGCGAGCTCGACCTATAAATCAGCACGATTTCCACGCGTTATACATATAAATTGCCAAGGGGTAACCAATGGGTTACAGATTATATGGATGTCCATTTTGACATACAACAGAAACAATACCCTTAAGGAATCCCCAAACATTTCACGATGCACTATTGTGTGTTTATTCAAACCACCCGCGGAAATCTGACCGCATATTGCACATTGGCTTGTGGCTCGCTCAGCTCCCCCACCTGCCCGCGATATATCCCATTTCAATAGCACTGTGGACACTCCATTTGATTTTGTCGGATTTATTATCACACGAAATGTGCGTGTACTTTATATATGAACATTTATATTAATTGCACAATATTTTAATCCGACTTCAACGCGACCGTTTGTCGTCAGAGTTCGTTTAATGGCTTAATGAATAGCCCACGATCATAACCACATGTAATATATAACTATGCATATAAGCTACTATATATCCTTAAAACATGCGGATGTTGTTTGTTCATCTTTAGAGAGAAGACTACTGAATGCCTCAAACACTTGAATCATATATTTCTCAAACCTATCCACTGGTGTATATTATAATTCGTCAACCGGGATTCTGCCCAAAGCCTGCTCTGACGCCGGGCGGTCGAAACGTTGAACTAGGACAATATGTATATATAACAAGTGTGTATGAGTGATGTGCTCGTATTAATGTTATGCTGACAAACATACAAAATTACTTCAAAAAACAAATGGCGGTAAATCATACAAAAATGTTGAATATTGAATACAAATTAACTAACTTCGTAAATAACGTTTATAAACAAACCATTAAATATTATATTATCTTGACAAATCAATTTTCAGAATCACGGGTGATAACTCTGTACAAAAATATGACGCCGATGTTGTATTGATATATAGAGTTATCTCGCGCAGCCCACACCAACAATTTGATATCATAAATTTTGTAATGGATTTCTGTTTTTGTTATTAACACTAAGAATGCCAAAACCCAGTGACTTTGATATCATATGCAAATAAACATACATGCACGTCATAAATATATACATGAACATATTTGTTTATAATTACTTATTTTATATGAATCCATTTGTTTCTTTGTTCCGTATATGTCGTACATTGCTCAGTTATGTATATATAATGCCAGACTACAAACATGATGGTACATAGAGTAAATTTCGATGAGGTCAATGGAAATCCGAACATGAATTTCATTACATTATACGAGGAACTTCTAAAACAAACCAATGATCCTGATGAACTAGTTCCCGACTCGCCATTTAGCGTTCATAATCACTGTTGTCACTACCACTCACCATCGGAATTTAAAGCTAAGTTTGGTGCGTCAAACACTAAAGGACCTAACATCTTGAATCTCAATTGTCGGAGTTTGAATGCAAATTGGGATCCATTCAACTCATTACTCTGTGATCTACAATATGACAGCAATGTATTTGACATTATAGGACTCACCGAAGTGTTCAAAATACACAATAACCAAGATTTCCTGTTAGATGGTTATCATCCACTCATATATAAGACCAGAGCAGAAAATGACGATGGTAGAGGCGGCGTGGGTATCTTTGTAAATGAAAATGTGCCTTATAAAATTAGAGATGATCTTACTGTCTTTAACGCTCATATTTTTGAATCACTCTTTCTGGAAATATTTCCAGAAAAAAAGTAGTTCGTACATAATCGGATGTATTTATAGACCGAATACTGCTCCTCTGGCTGATATAGACGCTTTCCAATCTTCGCTTGAAAATGTTATAGGTCTTATAAATAACAAACATAAAAAAATGCTATTTTGCTTGGAGATTTTAACATAGACTTACTTAAATTATCTACTCATGACAAAACAGAAGAATTCGTCGATACATTGTTCTCAGAAGGCTTCATGCCAACCATTACAAGACCTACTAGAATAACAGATTTTACAGCTACTCTCATTGACAACATTTTTTCCAATGATTTCTCACTGTATGATAAATCAGGAATAATAATTACCGACGTCTCAGACCACTTGGCATGTTTTTACATCCACGGAGAACATTCTCCAGCATCTCCTATTAATTCGACACGAGAGCAAAGGGTATATTCATCGCACAATATAAATTGTTTCAAGCAAATTCTTACGGCAACTTCTTTTGAAAATGTATACAATTGTCAGTGCCCAAAACGATGCATACAATGAATTCATAACAGCTTATAAAGACGCATTCGAAATAGCATTTCCTATCACCAATACGCGCATTCCAAAACGTTTCATTAAGCAAAAACCTTGGATGACTATAGGAGTTCTAACCTCTTCACAAACTAAAAACATATTATATAAGAAAAAATTGAAGGACCCCACTGACGCAAACACGACAAAATATAAAACATTCCGTAAATTATACAACAAAGTTGTACGAAAGAGTAAAGCACTATATTATACGAACATATTTGAAGAAAACAAAGGCAACATGAAAGCAACTTGGAACATTCTCCGAAACGTAATCAATAAAAATAAATCATCGCTCCTAACACCCACTGAATTCATTAATGACGGTATACGAATTACGGACCCAAAAAGAGGTTGCATCGCACTTCAACACCTTCTTCGTTGATGTAGAGCATAATATATCTAATTCTATACCCCAATCCGAATGTTCACATTTCGATTACCTTACCGATCACTACCCAAAGATCTTTAAAATATGTCCAACTAACGAACAGGAAGTAATACTGACAGCTTTAAAGATAAAATCAAAAAATACCATTGATATTAATAATTTTTCTAGTAAACTCATGAAAACAGCGATAAATGAAGTAGCAAAACCATTAGTGGACATAAGAAATAAGTCATTCGCAAAAGGGAGATTCCCAGATAGCATGAAAATAGCAAACGTTATCCCAATATTTAAAAAAGGCGACCACTCAAACTTTAATAATTACAGACCAATTAGTATACTACCAATTTTTTCTAAAATTCTCGAGAAAATAATGGCCATTAGACTCACGGATTTTATAAATGATAATGATATTTTGTACAAACATCAATATGGTTTTCGGAGTAAACACTCAACAGTACATCCCATACTTCATCGTCTGAGTTCTGCTGCAAGAAATAATGATCGAACATCTGGAGACTCAACATTAGCACTATTTATCGATTTTTCAAAGGCTTTTGACTCAATCGATCACGAAATTATTCTCTCAAAACTATCTCATTATGGAATTATAGGCCTGACAAATGATTGGTTTCGTAGTTATTTATATAATAGACAACAATGTGTATATTTCAAAAATTCCCTGTCTGAAACTTTACAAGTAAATTGTGGTGTACCACAAGGGTCTATTTTAGGACCACTGCTCTTTCTTATTTATGTGAACGATATGAAAAATGCAACAACCATATTATGCCATGGGCCGAAGGCTGTCATTGGTTTGAAAAGGTTCGACAACTAAGGATTTTTCATGAATATATGTTCATCTCCAAACGCAAACGGATGGATCGTTGAGGGGAATAGCAGTGTTGAAATTCAGTGGAGCACTCTATCAATGGCACCAGATATTCTTACTCAAAACATCCGATGCAAGTGCAAAAAAACCGGCTGTACTAGTGCGAGATGTTCGTGCAAAACTCGAGGCGCGGAGTGTACCGACATGTGTCAATGTCTGAACTGTGACAATAGGCCAAAACCAACTGCAGCTACCGGGACCGCGATTGATGAGATTGATGAAGTGACAGGAGTTTCTGATGAAGAGGCCTCCGATAGCGAATATGATTCTGACGGTGCCGACGATGGACAATAATTATTTGCCATTGTGTGCTTCCACGAATGTTTATCAAGGCTCGTTGGATTCACGGAATCGCATTTTGACTCGCGCTTCGCGCTCGTCAAAATACTGTTCCGAGAACTCAACTCGCCTTGATAAAAATTCGTATCAGCACACATGTCATAATTTCCCTCAGCTTAACACATGGCATTTAAGCAATATCCCAGTAAAATACATAGCTCTGTATTTGTGTTTTGCAAGAGAAAAAAATCGTCTCAAAATACACAATTGCGTTCAAATATTCTAAAATTACCAGTGCATCGAACTGGTCATTAAATCAGAAATCATACAGAAATGTAAAACTTATTATACTACATAGTCTAGATCTCTGTGTGTCTCTTTACATTCAACAATACTCGTGCCTATATAAATGGTTAGTGGGCATTAAAGCTGCATAAAGTTGCGTTTTATATTCAGATATAAATTACAGTTCCCTACAACAATCACACATGTATGAAGTCGTATATATGTATTATTTTCAGTCGTGTGTCAAGCAGCTACCAACAGATAAAGCGTTATATTTTGGAAATTTGTGACGATTTTCAAATATTCCGCACTATAATGAAGTCTGTTGAACATGAAATTCATTCATATATGGCATAAAAATGTTAACTCTGAAGTCACTTTGGTCCACAATATCCAAATATCAGTTTTTGTGTCGAGTTTTGGCTGTTTTTCGATAGATACTTACTTCAGAATCAAGGAACGTAACTCTATACTCAATCATTGTTCAAGAAGGATAACTCTAGTTTCATGGAATGTTGAATATTTTTATTTTTGTTTTGCAAAATAAACTAAAAATATAAAATAAATTGAAATTCTGATTCCCGCCCATTGCAACTTTTTTTTATCTAATACCAGAAACACGAATCGGTTTTATTTTTGGACTTATACGTGGGCTATTCAAATAAGTAATTTTTTTTTTTTTCGCAGATGTTACATGAGGTATACTGATAAACAGAGAATCCAGTCTATATCGAACAGGTGTCTGACCAAAAAGAATCCTGATGAAAATGATAACTTTCGTCCTCCAAAAAAAACTTTACGTGTTTCGTCTGATAAACGCCATGTGGACTCTCGACGTGTTGCAGATATTTTCCCTCAGGAGTGCCTATTGTGCCAGGCAGAGAAATTCATTAAGGATACTCTTTCAAGGAAGCGGTCAAAGGAGAAGTTAGTTCTTTGTCAGTCATTCAGTGCCAGTCAGAATAACACAAAAGCCGCGGAGATGAGTAGGGATGAAAGAATTTTATTACAAATTCGCGATGTTGACATGGTGGCAAAAGAAGTAAAGTATCATCGGTCCTGTTACATTAAATATACATCTGCTGTTCGCAAAGTTGAATTCGAAGACAATGATACCGATGACGGATTCAAGTTTTCAGACAGGGACTCCAGTGATTCAGAGGATGATGATAGGGATTCGGACGGGGATGGTTTCAAGTTAGATATGGCATGCGGAGACCCCATTGATTCAGAGGATTTTGAAGAGAGCCTGAACTTCAGTTTGGAGGATTCCCACGATAGACGGACCGTTTATATGAGTGCGAAAATTATCAGACATGAATTGTCCCGTGCAGCTAAATTTGATGTACCGTGGCCACCAGGTAGCAAGGATTTCAATGACACTGTAGTTGCTAAGATGATTCCAGTTTCCTTGTACAACTTTCTTGCTTGGTTACTTGGATTTGAAGGTGACATTCAATTGAGTGAGTTTGCTAAAACAGAAACCAGAATGAATGCATCTATATTCTCCATCGCTCAGGATATCATTTATGCTAATTCAAATGGAAGAACACAGACACCAAAACACCTAGCTCTTGGTATGGCTGTGAGGCATATTTCTGGGTCGACAAAACTCCACTCTATCCTCAACGGACTCGGGCATTCAGTATCACACTCAACAATCCTAGGATATGAAACTTCGTTAGCGGAGGTAGCAGCTGACATAAAAGATGCTGTACCACCAGGTTTTAAGAACGAACAGACGGCTACCCTTGTGTGGGATAACAATGATTTCGGAGAGGAAACGCTAACGGGTGGCGGAACAACACACAACACCAATGGTATCATCATTCAGAGTACAAGAGAGGAAGACGAACAATCTGAGGTGCCACGGGAGTCGAAACAGAAGAGTCATCGGAGGTCGGTCGAGGTGAAAGAAGATATCATAACGCCATATATCCTAGGGAAACGTCAAGGCCCAAATCAAGTATTCGATTATAAACACCATTCAATCGACACAACAGAGCTGTCTAGATGCAAACAGTTAGATCTGGCATACCTGTTTGCGAGAATTCCACACAAAGAAACCACACATAAGAAACTACCAGCATGGACGGGCTTTAACACCCAGCTATCAACTGAATCAGATACTCCAACTATTCATTCTAAGGTCGGATATTTACCAACAGTTGACGCTAGTCCGACTGAATTAGCTACAGTTAACATGGTGCTAAAACGCTCAGTAGAGATCGCTAACTGGTTGCAAGTTGACAACATCGTGGTTGTATTTGATCAAGCCATATACGCCAAAGCACAACAGATCCGATGGAAGAATACCGAGTACGAAGAACGTCTGACACTTCGAGTCGGAGAGTTTCATACAGCTATGACATTTTTGGGTACAATTGGGAAGCGGTTCGAATGATCGGGTCTAGCTGATATCATGATTGAATCTAACATCATCGCAGAAGGATCCGTCGCGAAGGCATTGAGCGGAAAACACTACAACCGCAGTATACGAGTCCATAAACTTGTATATGAAGCCATGGGAAGACTGCTGATAGAATCCTTTTTGGAATCGACTCCAATTACGAGATTTGAGGAACTATGCAGCGTGTTAAATAACACATTTCCAAATGAGCAATTCGGCGACAATGTGAATAGCGAGCTATTCGACGAAGTTCAGGAAAATCTAGCCGCATTTATAGATAGTAGCAGGAAGGACAGCAAGACTTTTGATTTCTGGATGTCATACATTGAGATGGTTGATTGCTTATTGCTATTTATCCGGGCCACACGTGAGGGAAACTGGGATTTGCACCTACACACAATCCAGCAGATGTTACCATGTTTTTTTGCATAAGCGCATCAACTATTCCAGGTACTTACCAATATATCTACAGGAGATGCTGGAGTTGCAAAGAACACACCCAGAAACTTACAAATCATTATCAAATGGGGAATTCGTTGCAAAGCGCCATAACTTATATGGATTTGCAGGTACAGCCTGCGACCAGGTGATAGAACAAACTGCCAATAGAGATTCTAAGACGAAGGGAGGCATGACGAACTTCACTCTGCGTAAAGGAGCAGTTCATCGCTGGATTGTTTGTCACCAGGAACGGGCAGACATAAGCAAGCAATGTGAGGGAATGGCAGCCATGAAACATACATCTCGGCACCGGAAAGATTTGGATAAATCACGGATCGACAAACACGAAGAACGTGTCTCCAGCGTTGTTGATACCATCAAGTCGTTGTGCGATCCATTTTTGACCACATAGGATGGAATCATCAATATCGCTTCCGGCATGGCAGTGCCTAGTAACATGGAGAAGGATCTTCTACAATCATTTGAAATTGGTGGAAAAGTATACTGTGAGTACCGAGATGCGCGGCTGATTGACAAAACAGAGGATGTATTTGCTAGGCTATCATTGCCAAACACTGTCAACATTCGCAGACATAACAAAGGTTGTGAATATCAAGGGAACAACTCTAAAGGTCAAGTGCGGAGACTCACTGTTAGGGCGACTGGTATTACTCGGACAGTCTGCAAACATCGATCTGAAGGAAATACTAGTTTACAATCTAACCCCATATCCGACCAGCTTGGCCAATTTTGACGGAACCATGGCTAAAACGAACAAAGCGGCCCTCATCCATCTGATCGACAATCAGAAGGACCAAGAACACTGTCAGCCACCAACATCACCGGCTCTTATTGTAGACGCAATGGCGACAATTCAGAAAATAACAAAAATTCCACCGACATTTGGGGAGCTTGCCTTGAAACTCCTGAAGAATATAGTGAATATCGCGCTTGTCTTCAAAAGCTCGAGAGTGGACTTTGTGGTGGATACATACCCAGATATAAGTATCAAAAGCTGTGAGAGAACTAAAAGAGCAGGAAATTTGAACTCCATTCCAGTCTTCCGAATGATATCACCATCTCAGAAGACGCCAAAACAGTTCAGAAAGTATTTACGTTCGGGAAAGAACAAAGAGGAATTTCTGGAATTTTTATATGAACAATGGAAACTGGTTACACCGGACATTCTTCGTCATGTTACTGTATTCATTAGTCATGGTAAACACTGTCATTCGATCGCTCTGAGTGCAGGCACTGTTGTGTCAAATTCGGTACCGGAACTTTCTGATTGTGATCACGTATATGCAGATACCCGTCTCATCTTGCATTCTCTAAATGCTGCAAACGTCACCGATAATGTGATCATAGTTAGTGACGACACGGATGTCTTCGTTATGGTGCTGGGAATGACTAATTCTGTCCGACAGGGTGTTTGTATTTACATGCAATCCGGAAATTCCTCCAACCGCGTCCTTCGGAACATGACACAACTTTCTGAAGATATAGGACAAGATACATCAACAGCCCTGCAGGCCTTACACCCTTTTACCGGATGCGATAGCTGTAGTTGTTTTCGTGGTAAAGGAAAAGCCAAACCACTTCAATTGATTCGCGAAAACCATAAATATATGGAGCTATTTAAATCCATCGGGAGTACGTGGGAACTAACTGACGACTCTTTCCAACTCATCCAGGAATTTGTCTGCTCAATGTATGGTCGTCCTGACTGTACATCTGTCGATGACTTAAGATTCTGTCTGTTTAAAGAATCGGGAACAACAGAGTCGCTGCCACCAAATCGTAATTCTTTGAGATGTCATTCGTTGAGGGCCAATTACCAGTCAGCTGTGTACAGGCGGGCGGTACTAAACGAAATTGGTGCCCCATCTCCAAACGCAAACGGATGGATCGTTGAGGGGAATAGCAGTGTTGAAATTCAGTGGAGCACTCTATCA
The DNA here is from genome assembly GCA_032622095.1 of Siphonodentalium dalli. Lineage (NCBI taxonomy): Eukaryota > Metazoa > Mollusca > Scaphopoda > Gadilida > Siphonodentaliidae > Siphonodentalium > Siphonodentalium dalli. The sequence goes on from CP136068.1 coordinate 103,668,773, forward strand.
ATGGCACCAGATATTCTTACTCAAAACATCCGATGCAAGTGCGAAAAAACCGGCTGTACTAGTGCGAGATGTTCGTGCAAAACTCGAGGCGCGGAGTGTACCGACATGTGTCAATGTCCGAACTGTGACAATAGGCCAAAACCAACTGCAGCTACCGGGACCGCGATTGATGAGATTGATGAAGTGACAGGAGTTTCTGATGAAGAGGCCTCCGATAGCGAATATGATTCTGACGGTGCCGACGATGGACAATAATTATTTGCCATTGTGTGCTTCCACGAATGTTTATCAAGGCTCGTTGGATTCACGGAATCGCATTTTGACTGGCTCGCATACATGTATATGGTAGCCAGGTTAGAAATGATTGAACTGTAGTGCCCTCTGTGCGCCCTTGATGGGACAAAACCCCAATTAAAATTATCAATAATTGCAAAAGCAAGGCGGCACAATACAATAGTGTCCATTTAACTTAATAATTGTCCACAATAGAGAGCACACCAATCGATTCCCCATTGAAACGAAACCCGACAAATTCGCCAATATCGCAAAAGATTGACTCGAATATATGGTAGCTACCTAGGGTTTAGTGGGTGGGGAATTGAAATAATAACTCAGATATTAGCGCTAATCGTGAGGTTATTTGGCCATATCGCATCTGTGAACATATGTGCGGAAGTATCGGTGACATTTGTGATCGCCCGTGCGACTGTAGATGGGTTCTATAAATATGGGATGCATTTTTGTCACATTGGGGATTTTCTCGAATTTAGTATTCGTGGGAAATCGGAATAACACGTCCTTTTTGAACGGGTTTTCTCGGATCGGTGATTTGACGACGAGGGTGGGTGGCCGCCTCAAATACACATAATTACATCCCACCATCCCCGAAATGGGGGGGGGGGGTGGTTGTCACCCAATTGATTACTCTCTATATCACAATAATAGCGATGATATCCGGCCTAATCCGGGTTCTTCCGAACGAGATTTCTTGGATCGTTCGATTACATAAGGTGACCGGTGGCCATATGAACGTCCACTCATAAAATGGTGTCGCAATGTCCAAAGAATTCGCAGGGACGGCGTTTTACGTTGTAAAATCGGGATCGGATTTGCTGAATCCTAGCTCGCATATATTTGGTAGCCAGATGAGAAGTGAATGAACCGCAGTTCTCTCTGTGTGCCCATAATGGGACAAAACCCCACTCAAAATTATCAATAACTGTAAAAGCAAGGCTGCACAATACAATAGCGTCCATTTAACTTAATGATTGTCCACAATAGAGGGCACACCATTCTATTCCCCATTGAAACGAAACCCGACAAATTCCCCAATATCGCGTCAGGTTGACTCCTATATATGGTAGCTACCTAGGATTTAGTTTTGGTGGGGAATTGAAATAATAACTCACATATTAGCGCTAATCGTGAGGAAGTATCGGTGACATTTGTGATCGCCCCGTGTGACTATAGATGGGTTCTATAAATATGGTCCATACCACATTTCACCCCCGCAGATGGTACTCCCGGGGTGATGGGTGGGGATCGGGGTATTTCTTGGGTGTATTTGGGGCGGGACATCCACCGATGCCGTCAAATCGGTCGAAATTCTTCCCGTTCTCGAATATTGTACATACTCCATTTTTACCCCCCTCGGGGTGGTACCATCGGGGATGATGGTTGGGGGTAGGTGTATTTCTATGGTGTATTTGAGACTGGCCACCCACCCATGCCGTCAAATCGGTTGAAGTCCGCCGGGGGTAATGGGTGGGGATCGGGGTGTTTCTATGGTCTATTTTGGGCGGATCACCCTCACATGCCGTCAAATTGGTTGAAATCCTTACCGTTCTCAAAAATGGCCCATACCCCATATTTACCCCCTTGGGTGGTAGCCTACCTCCCACGGGTGATGATGGGGGTTGGGTGTGTGTAGGGTGTGTTTGTGGCAGGCCACCCACTCATACCGCCAAATCGGTCGAAATTCGTAACGTTCTCGAAAATGGTCCATACCACATGCTCACCACCTTGGGGTGTACCCCCGTGGTGAAGGATGGGGTCCGGGTGTTTCTAGGGTGTATTTGGGGCGGGTCACCGACCCATACTGTCAAATCCGTCGAAATCTTTTCCCTTGTCGAAAATATTCCATATCCCATTTTCACCCCCCCCTGGGGCGGGTACCACCGGGGTGATTGGTGGGGTCGGGGGTTTCCTATGTGTATTTGTGGATGGCCACCGACCCATGCCGTCAAATCGGTCGAAATCCTTACCGTTTTCGAAAATGTTTCATACCCCATTTTCACCCTCTCGGGCTGGTACCTCCGGGCTGATTGGTGGGGTCCATGTGTTTCTATGGTGTATTTGGGGTGGGCCACCCACCCATGCCATCAAATCGGTTGAAGTCCTTACAATTCTCGAAAATGGTCCATACCCCATCTTTACCCCCTCGGGCTGGTACCTCCGGTGGTGATTGGTGGTGTCGGGGTGTTTCGAGGGTGTGGTTTTGGCGGGTCACCCTCCCATCTAGTCAAATCGGTCGAAATCCTATCCTTTTCGAAAATGGTCGATACCTCATTTTCTCCCCCTTGCGTGGTACCCCCAGCTGATAGGGTGGTGTGGTTTTTCTGTGTGTATTTGATGCGGGCCACCCACCCAAAATGTCGTCAAATCGGTCGAAATACTTACCGTTCTCGAAAATGGTCCACACCCAATGTTCACCCCCTTGGATTGTTACCCCCCCCCGGGTGATGGGTGGAGTTCGGGTGTTTCTAGTTTGTGTTTTGGGCGGGCCACCCACCCATGACGCCAAATCGGTCGAAATCTTTACCGTTCTCGAAAATGGTCCATACCCCATTTTCACCCATCGGGTGGTACCCCCGGTTGTGGGGTGTTTCTATTGTGTATTTGGGGTGTGCCACCCGCCCATAACGTCAAATCGGTTGAAATCCTTACGGTACTCGAATATTTCCATACTCCATTTTTACCCCCTCGGGGTGGTACCCCAGGGGATGATGGTTGGGGTAGGTGTGTTTCTCGTGTGTATTTGTGGCTGGCCACCCACCCACGCCGTCAAATCAGTTGAAATCCTTACCGTACTCAATAATGGTCCATACCCCATATTTACCCCCATGGGTGGTAGCCTACCTCCCATGGGTGATGACGAGGGTTGGGTGTGTGTAGGGTGTTTTTGTGGCAGGCCACCCACTCATACCGCCAAATCGGTCGAAATCCGTAACGTTCTCGAAAATGGTCCATACCACATGCTCATCACCTTGGGGTGTACCCCCGTGGTGAACGATGGGGGGTCTGGGTGCTTCTAGGGTGTATTTGGGGCGGATCACCGACCCATGCCGTAAAATCGGTCGAAATCTTTTCCGTTATCGAAAATATTCCATAACCCATTTTCACCCCCTCGGGCGGGTACCACCGGGGTGATTGGTGGGGTCGGGGGTTTCCTATGGTGTATTTGTGGCTGGCCACCGACCCATGCCGTCAAATCGGTCGAAATCCTTACCGTTCTCGAAAATGTTCCATACCCCATTTTCACCCCATCGGGCTGGTACATCCGGGCTGATTGGTGGGGTCGGGGTGTTTCTATGGTGTGTTTGGGGTTGGCCACCCACCCATGCAATCAAATCGGTTGAAGTCCTTACAATTCTCGAAAATGGTCCATACCCCATCTTTACCCCCTCGGGCTGGTACCTCCGGTGGTGATTGGTGGTGTCGGGGTGTTTCGAGGGTGTGGTTTTGGCGGGTCACCCTCCCATCTAGTCAAATCGGTCGAAATCCTATCCTTTTCGAAAATGGTCGATACCTCATTTTCTCCCCCTTGCGTGGTACCCCCAGCTGATAGGGTGGTGTGGTTTTTCTGTGTGTATTTGATGCGGGCCACCCACCCAAAATGTCGTCAAATCGGTCGAAATACTTACCGTTCTCGAAAATGGTCCACACCCAATGTTCACCCCCTTGGATTGTTACCCCCCCCCCCCCCCCGGGTGATGGGTGGAGTTCGGGTGTTTCTAGTTTGTGTTTTGGGCGGGCCACCCACCCATGACGCCAAATCGGTCGAAATCTTTACCGTTCTCGAAAATGGTCCATACCCCATTTTCACCCATCGGGTGGTACCCCCGGTTGTGGGGTGTTTCTATTGTGTATTTGGGGTGTGCCACCCGCCCATAACGTCAAATCGGTTGAAATCCTTACGGTACTCGAATATTTCCATACTCCATTTTTACCCCCTCGGGGTGGTACCCCAGGGGATGATGGTTGGGGTAGGTGTGTTTCTCGTGTGTATTTGTGGCTGGCCACCCACCCACGCCGTCAAATCAGTTGAAATCCTTACCGTACTCAATAATGGTCCATACCCCATATTTACCCCCATGGGTGGTAGCCTACCTCCCATGGGTGATGACGAGGGTTGGGTGTGTGTAGGGTGTTTTTGTGGCAGGCCACCCACTCATACCGCCAAATCGGTCGAAATCCGTAACGTTCTCGAATATGGTCCATACCACATGCTCATCACCTTGGGGTGTACCCCCGTGGTGAACGATGGGGGGTCTGGGTGCTTCTAGGGTGTATTTGGGGCGGGTCACCGACCCATGCCGTAAAATCGGTCGAAATCTTTTCCGTTATCGAAAATATTCCATAACCCATTTTCACCCCCCTCGGGCGGGTACCACCGGGGTGATTGGTGGGGTCGGGGGTTTCCTATGGTGTATTTGTGGCTGGCCACCGACCCATGCCGTCAAATCGGTCGAAATCCTTACCGTTCTCGAAAATGTTCCATACCCCATTTTCACCCCATCGGGCTGGTACATCCGGGCTGATTGGTGGGGTCGGGGTGTTTCTATGGTGTGTTTGGGGTTGGCCACCCACCCATGCCATCAAATCGGTTGAAGTCCTTAGCTTTATCGAAAATGGTCCATACCCCATTTTCATCTCGGGGTACCGATCCATGCCGTCAAATCGGTCGAAATCCTTACAATTCTCGAAAATGGTCCATACACCATTTTTACCCCCTCGGGCTGGTACCTCCGGTGGTGATTGGTGGTGTCGGGGTGTTTCGAGGGTGTGGTTTTGGCGGGCTACCCTCCCATCTAGTCAAATCGGTCGAAATCCTTTCCTTTTCGACAATGGTCGATACCTCATTTTCACCCACTTGCGTGGTACCCCCAGCTGACAGGTTGGTGTGGTTTTTCTGTGATGTATTTTATGCAGGCCACCCACCCGAAATGCCGTCAAATTGGTCGAAATACTTACCGTTCTCTAAAATGGTCCATACCCAATGTCCACCCCCTTGGAGTGTTACCCCCCCCCCCCTGGTGATGGTGGGGTTCGGGTGTTTCTAGGTTGTATTTTGGGCGGGCCACCCACCCATGACGTCAAATCGGTCGAAATCTTTACCGTTCTCGAAAATGGTCCATACCCCATTTTCACCCCTCAGGTGGTACTCCCCGGTTGTGGGGTGTTTCTATTGTGTATTTGGTGTGTGCCAACCGCCCATAACGTCAAATCGGTTGAAATCCTTACCGTTCTCGAATATTGTCCATACTCCATTTTTACCCCGTCGTGGTGTTTCAGACGTTTCAGACAAACGATGGATTCAAAAATTAAATGTGATCGAAAAAGTATTGTGGAAGAATTGAAATCATTAAGCCGAACATCTAGCAAATAATTTTGGAAAACTCTAGACAAACATTCTAAATCTAGCCGAATTAGGAAACCAAGAATGTAAAATTCCGTTAGACACATTATATGGTCATTTTAAGGGCCTCAGCTTGCCTGACGACCTAATCGACAAACTTGGGAACAAAATCGATGAAATCTATGACGAACGATTTTCGGGCCCCTTAAACGATCCGATAACTGAAGAAGAAATTAGAGTGGCTACTGCGAATTTGAAAGCAAATAAATCTCCAGGAATTGATCTCATACCCAATGAATATTTGAAAGCATCAATTGACATCATGACACCCTTATATTGCAAACTATTTAACTTTATCCTAAATACTGGGTGCTTCCCAGATGACTGGGCTATTGGGATGATTAAACCTATTTACAAAAAATCAGGAGATCGTGATAACCCAGATTCGTACCGTGGGATATCATTGTTAAGCTGTATAGCTAAGATGTTCACTTCTATCATGAACAAAAGATTAACTAACTTTTCCGATGAAGAGCATTTAATCAACGAGTATCAAACGGGTTTCCGGCGTAAACACTCTACTATTGATAACATATATGTCCTACAGACTATCATACATATGTATTTATCTAGTGGGAAAAAACTTTACTGTACTTTCATTGATTTCCGAAAGGCTTTTGATAGTGTCTGGAGAGATGGACTCTGGGTTAAATTATTGGAACGAAATATCAATGGTAAACTGTTTAATGTCGTCAGAAGTATGTATGGCAAGATAAAGTCATGTGTAAAAAGCAACGAGGGTTTGTCAGATTTCTTTTCGAGCAACGTAGGTTTATTTCAAGGTGAACTTATGTCCCCTCTCCTATTTTCCCTCTATATTGATTATATTAGCGACTTTTTATCTGACTGTGCTATAGACGGTTTGACATACTTGAGTGATCTTTTTCAAGAGAATATTGGAATATATGTTAAATTATTATGTATGTTATATGCTGATGACACTGTATTGATGGCTGATAACGAAAGTAGTATGCATCGTGCACTCCAAGCATTTGGTGACTATTCAGATGCATGGAAACTCGAAGTTAATACAAAGAAAACAAAAGTTGTAATTTTTTGCAAAAAAATGCAAAATAACCTTCCGATATTTATATTTAAAGAACATACACTAGAAATCACGAAGGAATTCACATATTTAGGCGTTAATTTTTTCTACAATGGTCGTTTCTGTAGATCTATTAAAGAAAACAAGAACATTGCCCTGAAAGCAATGTATGCTTTATTTAATAAGGTGAGATCACTAAATCTCCCTTTAGATATGATGTTAACTCTCTTTGATTACAAAATAGCCCCCATATTGCTATATGGTAGTGAGGTATGGTGTTATGAGCCCACCAAGGACATCGAATTCGTCCACTTAAAATTTAGCAAATTTCTACTTGGTATGAAGTCCAGTACACCGAATTACATGGTGTACGGAAAAAACAGGACGACACCCACTTGGAATTGAGATAAAATGCCGTGCATTTTGGTCAAGAACCGTTTCTGAATATGGTTCAAATCTAGTGAAGAAACTATATAAATTGTCGCGAGTGTTATCTGAGTCTCCCGGTACTTATTTGAAATGGTTTGAATTTATACAGGTGATTTTCGAAGAGGTAAATGCCAAAAGTTCATGCTCAGCTAACTCACCCTTGTCTAAGGGGACCATCAGACAATTTAAAATGGACATGACAAGTCAATTTGAATTAGAATGGCGCCAAAATATTCTTTCTTCGTCAAAAGGTATCCTTTACAAAGAAATAAAGTCCGACCTTAAAATGAGTGGCTATTTGTTAAAATTGCCTACATATCTGGCAGAATACATGACAAAGATTAGAACAACAAACCATCGTTTGGCCATTGAGAGTGGTAGATGGAAAGCCGTGTCACGAGAACAAAGACTCTGCTCCGCATGTGGGGAGGGTCTCGGTGATGAATATCATTTTATTATCGTATGCAAAAAATTCCAGGTTATCAGAGAGAAATTCATACCATCGTATTATTGGGAGCTTCCCAACCTTGATAAATTTATTGGTCTTCTGTCTATTGATAATCTAGAAATTATGAAGAGGGTATGCATATTTATTAAACAGGCACTGTGTGACACGTGAGACTGTCGTGAACTATCGGAGACATATATCATGAATGAGCTTATGTGCTTCTGATATCAGTTCTTCCCGGAAAGCTGATATCAGAATCGATAAGCTTGCATTCATAGATTACATTCGACACATTGTATTACACCGTATGCACACAGTTACATAGTTTTAACTTTGTATTTAACATGTGCGTCTATACACGATGAGAATATAATTAGATTATCAACGAAATTATATTATAAGTCCAAATTGAAAATGGAAATAATTTAATGCTTTCTGCCCGTCGCAACTTAAGACTTTGGACAGAGTATACGGCATATATATCAATAGCATAGCATGACATTATGCATTGTTTATATCATGTCTATACACGCATAGGTGGACTTAGCGTGTAAATATGTATGTATATAAAACCAACTAATTCATTAAGTTATTAATATATATTATGTTTACTAATGTTTACTAATGTACTTTTGTTCTGTGATAAACAGCAAAGACATAATAAAACATTACAACAGGCTAAACGGGTCACGCTTCAGCTATGTACCAGTCGTTGGTCCCAATTCGATGACTCGCCAATTTCCAATGATGATGTGGTATTCCCTCAATACTTGGTTCTTGGTTTTGACCCAAATGTGAAAAGACCTTCTATCTTTGTCATTGACAATTGACAAAACGCTATAAAGCATTGCCGGACAATTGAAATATGTTAATCCAATCAGGACTGGGCCAATAAGTCGCTCTCTTTTGATTAAATGTTGAAAGAAAGTTCCATCCGATGCTCTGCTGCAGTTAACATATATTGCACAGACACCAGTGTTGGTTACTCCTCACAAGACATTGAATAGTAGCAGAGTTGTGTAGCGCAACCCGCGATATCTGATTCTTCGAAATCAGAAATATTGGCGGAGTTGGCACCACAGGGAGTTACAGAAGTCCGTAGATTTACAAAGACTGTTGATGGACTAAGAGTTCCTCTGAATAGTTATCTTCTGACCTGCAATCTGCGACATCCACCGACATTGAAGGATGGGTACATGAAGGTAGATATAAGTACCTATGTTCCAAATCCAATTTTAAATGCCAGGGCTATGGAACATTGTAAAAGTAAAGTAACTTTTGTGAACGCTGTTCTGTTTCTGGTCATGATCATAAGGATTGTACAAATCCTAAACAAAATTTCGAACTGTCAAGGTTCACATGATGCAACGGATCGTTCATGTCCCATATGGGACTATTAATTCAAGACACAAAGGATGTAAGACATTTATCGTACATGGGTGCTAAGAAATTAGTTGGTGCCAGACCATCAATATCTCAAGTCACATACTCGGCTGTCGTTTCTAAGAAATGGTATGTTGATGCCAGCACTCAGACAGAGAGTCATCAAACAAAACTCCTCAGTATATCACTATCAACACAAGTTCAAAAGAATGATATTGCTCCTGCTCCGGAACCTGTCACACAGGCAATGGATACAGCTACTGCCGTTTTTTAAGTTTGAGACCACACTCAGAAAGATGATCTTATTGTTCCAAAACATACATCTCCAAGGTATGTCAAGTCGTTTGACTCTCAACAGCAGAGTTTGAGCATTGCATTTTTAAAGTTAGATAAGATGCTTCGAGATAAAGGGCAAACTTTGTATGGATGGGGCAAAGACTCCCATACAAGTGTGTGGAGGGATGCTGGCTTTTGGGTGAGGGATCACCTACTGAGTCAACCACCCGATTGTCAACGTGATGAATTGGTCAAGACTCACGGCAGATTCATCAGATATTATAAATATCTTACAATCATCCAAAAAGTGACGTTGTCAGCTATTCTAAATATTTCGATATGCAGATGTCTTAATAAATTATTTATATTTGATGAAACATTTCATGTATGTTTTATATTTGCTGTTTTCAAAGCAGTATTGCTAACGGTTTTGATATTCTGTTTTATATGTGTTTATATAATGGTCAGTTTCTTAATTGTTCTGGCCCCAATCGAGCACTCACGCTCTGATTTGGGTGTTTTTATTTGTATATATTTTGTTTCATTTTGGTCTAATTCACAGTCATTTCTAATCACAGTTGCTTCAATCGATTTTGATATTCTGTTTCTTATCGTCGTGATATGGCTTTGTTGCTAAAATGACGTTAAACGCAAATCAATCAGTCAATCACCTTACTGGAGATTGACTGATGCACGCACGGCCATCCATTTAATAATACCCATTAACCGGGTCCTATTCAAATTTAATAATTCGTTATATAATTATACTAATGCTACTATATATGATTAACATTTTACAATTCGATTATAATTATTCATGCAGTTACGTCATAGATGACCATAACGTCAAAGCTATACAATGAAAGTGTAATTTTCTATATCTTCACTGCTAGCGGTGATAACGATTATTATCTGTTAGCGATATCTCCTATAATCCACTGATGAGCGTATCATAAAATAATATATAATCGATATATAGAGGATATCCACACTTTTTCAGTGGATATGGGTTATATCTCATGAGTGATGACAAAACATTGAATTTCCACGAGTGGCTTTAGCCACGAGTGGAAATTCAAATGTTTTGTCATCACGAATGAGATTTAACCCATATCCACTGAAAATGTGTGGATATTCTGTTTATTATATACTTTAGTTACTTGCCTATGGCCCCCAATGAATGTCAATACATCAGAAATTTCACCAGTGGGATATCACTTATATCTCACTAGTGGGATATCACTTATATCTCACTGCTAAAACCATATAATTCATGAGCAAGTATATAATAAAATATAATATAATAATATACAGTCGATTTAATCCTCGTAATTGTAATGTGATTCGGAAATCGTTGACGACGAGGTCCGTATTAGGATAACTATCTGAATTGGTATTAACACTCACACGTGCACTACTTGTGTATTCCGTTCTTTTCGTATATAATTACACGTTTTATTGAGTCACAACAATGTTTTATATCTATAATGGTATTCATGTTGGCTCACGTGAAACAAATTCACTAAAACGTACCATATTACAGTAAGTTCCATTTCACATGCATAGCTCACAGTTTCAAGTAGCTATCCTCACGTTTCCTCCATATATTGTATTGTTATTTTTAATAAATTTGAGAAAGTTTTAACTTATTCTTTATTTAGTTCGGGTTGTCCATGGATCTGGTTCTCCCGTTTCTCTCAGTATTCAGTAGTCACTTACGTTTGCTTTGGGCCATTATGATCTAGCGTCGATTCAGATGCTATGGCATACCAATTTGTATTATATGTGGAGGAAAGACAGCACATGTGGTTAGTTTCACAGGGAAATCACCCCGCTACGCATAGAAAGTGACGGACAGACGCGCCAAGATATGGAATCTGGTTACCTTCCTTGGCCGCAAATCAATAATCGACTCTAACCGCAATTAGTATGTGGCTTAGGTGACGTTCACACATAGCCGGCGAAGCCGTTACCCGGCGAACACGTTAGCCGGCGAAGGTTGGGCAGAGTGTTTACACATCGCCGGCGAAGATACGCATATATTCATGTGTCTCCTTTACTTCATAATAGTTTTCGTTTTAGTTCTCACTGAACTGCAATATGATATTGATGTACACCTGTAAACATCTAGCCGCTTCCTGTTAGAGCTATGGTTGGGCAGTATAGCGTAATGAAACTTTTTAGAAATGGAAATGCCGAAATTATTAATATCCAACTCAAACTTTCAGGTATTGCTATTGGTAATTTTATAGATATTTAAACAAAATTGTTAATGGTTTGTTTGGTTTCATAGACAGCCTGTGAAGTGAGTGTCGCACCAAAAGCATGGTCATTGTCAGTTTTGAGATATTTTCGTCGCATGCATCTACAAATTGGTGTCTATAATCATTCGGATTGGATATTATATTATATATATAAGTTTCAACATCGCGAATCAAATGTGACACATTTTCCGTTTGCACATTATACAATAAAATATGTTTTTCATTTTACTCGGGCGTTCACCATGTCCACGTATGTAGGGCCGTGGCGATGGGGGTGTCTCATCCCAATTTTAATCAATATATTCAAAAGCTGGAAATTTCATACCTGACACGGCAATGGTTGGAAATTTGACATCAGCAATATATGTTGAAATTGTTCTCATAGTTTTATTTTCAATAATTTGTTATTGGTGATTTCTTTAGGCAACATTTGCTTATTTTTTGGCCAATTTTTTGGACTGAAATGGCCATCAGTTGGAAATGATCCAACCTTAGATGTGTGTCAAGTTTGGAAAATGTCCAACAATTGGAAATCTTAAGGCTGGATGCTAGGATTTTGCAATTTTCAGGGTTCAGATTAAAACATTTTCTCACACCTGGCCATAACCACGGTCGGTCGATAAATTCCAAAGATGAACAGTCCCACACCTCCAAATCAGGCCCTCTAGACCCGTCCCTGTGTACATATCAGCCTCACGGTCCACGGCGCACTCAAATTTAGATTATTGAACTAATTGTCCAGTATGTTTGAATCCATAGAAACGTGCCATCCCATTTCTCCATACATATATATATTATATGGACATACATGTACATGAACACGCACATTTAATACCATCGAATGCGCAACAAATGTACCATGCGCATGCAGAGTACGTGTACCATCATCAGTTAGTATTTATAATAATAGCTTATAACGAAGGTGCGTGACCACCAACGGACAGCTGATTAGAGACAATCAAACTGGCACACTGACCAATATATACACAGGTGAAAAGCGGGCTGGTCTATCAGCGATTGCACAATACTATTGTTCGAGTTAATTGTTGAAAGGAAATCACCCATGACGGCATGACCCCAGATAAATATCTAACTTAACCGCAGAGCGAATTAGAATACATACGACAATCAGGTGCTTGTACTAAATCATTTTATCCAAAAGTTTAAAACCGTATAGCTGAGTATCCGGATAGCCGTAATTCTTATCCGGCGAAGTATAAACACTCTATTGTTATCGCTGCCGGCTAAAGCGAATGCGATCTTCGCCGGGTAATGTATAAACACCCCCTTAGATTGGCCTAATGCACCATGCGACTCTTCAAATGAACCACATTATGTCCCAGTTTTCTGTAGATTCATGGGAGCATCGATTGTGTCGTAAATATTGTGAGGACTTAAGAAATGCGACCACAACAACGATTAATATTAATGTTAATTGGAACTGTATTATGGCAGACAATCACACGGACTGTCCAATTATCAACTGAGATATAACTGGGCATATTGTCACGTCAATATTTGTCGCCGTGACAAGAAACAAGCGAAGGGGGTTTATTCTCACTACGTAGAATACTGCACCATGATTCAGATCTGGAAGCCGACAACAATAAGGTGTGTCATGTGGACACCTGGCATACTATCCAGAGTTGCCATAGGGTTATTCTGTCTAATACTATTAGTTGCATGTGTTTTCGGAGACGGCACCACTTCGTGGATCGGGAGTGCCAGGGGGCAGAGGAGTTGCAATACATGTGACAAATTAACAAGTATCGCCGCGAGATCTAAACTCGAATGCGTCGTTTTATGCTCAACGTACACCGGGTGTAGGTCAGTGAACTTCAACAAGACAGTTGACGAGCCGCTACCATGCACCGTCTTTGCGTGCAGCCAAGCTAACCTAGATGGCGCTGCGCTGGAGTACACAGATGACGTCAGCTTTGTTGACATGATCAAGGTGAGTCAAAACGTATGCAGTCAATTGCGGCTGTTCATTTTCCCCTTGTGATAATGAGCACAATCATAGAAAGCCTCTGTCAAAACATTGATCTATCTTATGAATACACTCAGATGAATAATGTATGCTGCTTTACTTCGAAATGTGTACAAAACGCTAATCGGTAACATAATATTCTGATAATGTTTAACAACCCACTGACTATTGGTATACCGGACACCCTTAACTGCTTAGGTATGAGTAGTGTCTGGACCAACCAACACGCACCAAGCTTGAAAAGCTTCAATCGCACAACTACCGGTAAGCTACGTGACATATACATTCAAGAGTGGTGGTCAACACTATCGAAATAAAGCAAATTCGCATGTTACCGGATTATAAAGTCAAATTTTTAACGAGATAATTACCTATCCCTTGATGATAACAGAGCAGTTAACAATATTTGGACGAATACCGATTATTCCGACATAATTTGCACTCTCTGTAATATCGAAATCGGCGATGAATACCACATGGTACTGACGTGTAGCGAACGTAATGAACGTAGAATAAAATACACGAAACCCTACTACTACCAGAGACCGAACACTTACAAACTAGCCGCTCTTTTCAACTCCCGAAATCAAGAGACAGTTAAAAATCTATCAGTGTTTATTAAGAAGGTCTTAGGAATATTCAGATCCGCCTGAGGCTTATTACCACCCGCCTGGCACACTGAAACAACCGAATACGGTCCAACCTTTCTATCTTCTATTATTATGCCATATATAATATATACATGTATACCTGTACTGAAATATATTGTATCCATACATCTCTGTAATGTCTCAACTTGACGATCAGAATAAACTAATTGATTGATTGATTGGACAGTACTAGTTTAGGAAGAAACTCACTACATGCATAGTTGCATAGAGTAAACAATCCAAAACGAGAACATGCACATGTGAAACACCCCAAAATAATCCCGGTGTTTTCTCCAAACATTGGCAGTGTTGGTATGAAATTGGTATTATCTATATGAAGAATAATCCACACTGCGAATGGTGTTCGTGTGGGTTGTGTTGTGTTTGGGTGAGTACCAGTTAAAGACATAGTATGTACTTGTTCGGGTGCGAGAAACTGGTAAGTTAGTATTCAGGTGCTGTGTCAACAGGAGGAACGTAGCATTCTAATAACATCACCGAAAATACAAGCAAATCGACCGTACCACTCAATAGAACACATTGTCTGAACTACGCTAAATTGTAAATATTTACTACTTGAAGCGGGACGCTTCTATCGGCGATAAACTAACGAAAACGATTTCACCATCGGCAGTCACTGCATTTAATTCATATATAAGAATGACGGTATGTGTTGTCAATTTAGATATAATATTTGTAAAAATAACCATATTATTCTCCAATTCTATTTTATCACCATACCGGAGTGTTTCAATTTAAATCAAATGTTTTATATCAATCACTTTATGAGAGGTAACTCATAATAACATAGTACATACATGGATTAAGGAGGCGCCACATCTCAATTTCAAACAATCAATTTGAAGGGAACAATCATTATCCTTTACATCCAATGTATGGTATAGTATTAAAACAACACGCGTCTATCCTCATGCTACGAGAGATAAGTTTGTTAAAATTATGTTAAAAAGTGGTTTGAACAAAAACAACAACCATTTTGTATGTAGGTCGATAGACAGTTTGAAGGAAATATTAAGAAAAGAAAAACACTCTGTATTATCTAGACTATGAACCTAGCTGGGGTACGCGCTTAGTCTACCATCTGAAATCATGACTGTCTGCGTGAAACTCAGATAGTTTTCATTGCATATTTTATTATTTTTGGAAGCCATTTGCAGAAATATTGTTTTGAGAAAAAATCATAAAAACTACACAATGTCTGAAATGACGAGTCAGCATTGAGTGTTTATATCTGCCAGATTATTGAAAATGTGGTTGAATAATATTTATGTTGTTTTATATTGTTTTGGTCGTTTATCCTATACAATATAGATCTACAAATGGCTGTAAACAAACTAAAATATGCAACGAAAAATGTTTTATTTATTTTCTCGCAGACAGTTATGTTTGACGGTAGACTGAGCGCATACCATAGTCGAGTTCATAGTCTAGATAATGCAGTGTGTTTTAACCACTTTTTGTTACATAATTCGAACATATCTCTCATATTGTGAGCGTAACAAGTGTTGGTATAATAGCAGACATAGGTTATAAAGGATTTCAATTTTAATGTTTGAAATTTTGAGATGGTGGTTTGCCGCACATGGTCGACGAGTTTATCAGCCATTGAAATTACTGTTAGACTAGCCATAAGTGTGCGACATTAAACCCCAATCAATAAATCAATCAATCAACAACAACATGATCGGTAACCGTTTTGTGAGGCTTGAATTCTCAATTGTGATTTGTTTTACATTGACGTTTTTCCACAAAATTTCGCCCATTCAAGAACAATCCAATGCAATGTTTTGCGTCAACTTATTTATCAAACTGGTCATAAAGTGTATGTATATGTGAGATTCAATAGAAATCGGAGCATTGTTTTGGGAGACATGTGCCAATGTATAGTATTATAACAATTCGACTTGGAATGTGTTATGGACCGCGCCACCATATCCACGAGCATGTGCTTACACATATCAATAACTTAATCATAAGTTGTCAATCCACTGAATACTCTAAAAACATTGGTTGTCACACATTTGGCCATTTAGGTTATTTATCGATAACCTAAATTTCGTGATTACTTTCCGGTATAGTAATGACATCAGCACCAAGTGATATGACCACGCCTATTTATACCATAATTACGTGCGCTCGCGCAACAGTATGGCGATCAGACAGATTCGTAGGTTGGTGTCACCCTACTCCGTTTCACTCCATGACGTCACCAAAAACGACGTAAAACCTCGTGGCGTTCTGACATTTTTACTGTTCCGCGTTTTTGCTATGTTTATTTTATGTGTTGTTTTCGATTATTTGTTTGTCGCCGATATCGCCATTTATCGGGATTCCCTGTTTCTATATTTAAAACTGGCATGCTCGTGGTGAACCTCGATTTCGATTTTTTCTCCCAGGTCAAAATACGTCAGAGTTATGACAAAAATAGATCGACCTAAATTTTCTCCATCAGAACTCTACATCAAAGAGTCTATAGACTCCTTCGGGACCTACATAGACTCCTTCATTTGGGTATTTTTACTTATAATTGGGAAGTGTTATCATTTTTGGTTCGTGCGAAGACCTCGTGCGGGGAAAGAGAGACATTCAAAACGCGATTTCGTAATTCGACGCAATAGGCTGAATAGCCTAACCTTCAGCCGAGTTCCGGGTCAAATACGACGAATGACGTAACACAAAACAAAACGCATTTGTTGACACAAACACCGTTTGAAGAGTTTATTATTACATAAAATGATCGTTATTGATTAATTATTGATTAATTATTGATATTTATTGTTGAATATTGGCTGCTATCAATATTTACACAAATAGTATTAATTATTTCTTATAATTGCTCCTTTGGTCAACTTTGACTATCGGAAAATGAAAATCAAAATATGCCGCTGAAAAAAATGTAATCGATATTAAAGTCTCATCCTTTCGGCAACATGGAATTGGTTTTAATTACTTAAATGATTAATATAGTAATTTGCGTTTATCTGTGATGAAATGAGAAATGGTAATTTTTCTAACATTAAATTAAATTAAATAAATTAAGTAAAATACAGTGAAATTATTTTTGAAATTATTGTTTATTACATTTTTGCGCACGTTGGCATCTCTCTGAGTGCATTCTAGTTCTAAAACTATTGTGTGTATGACACTTATTTTGCAAACGTCATCTTTACATCCTACTGTGGGTATATAGATTCATACTGTGGGTATAAATTTATACTGTGTGTGTAAATTTTTAAACGTTATGTCATGTGTTAAACGTATATTGCCATAGTAGAATTACATCGTAGTTAGCTAAATAGTTCCTTTGTCATGATATCAATTAGATATGAGGAAAATTGCCTGCATTTCAATCAAATGTGGCTTGCTAGTGTTATATGAACAAGGAAACATATGAATGGTAATTCCAAGTGACTGATCGCTCAGAATCAGGCTGACGTCATGACGTAAATGTATGCATCCCTACGTGTGACGTACATTCCTTTTGCGTCGTGTTTGTGTCTCTTGGTGTGGACACACATTCAAATTAAACAGCGGAGTAGATGAATTCGCGGAACAAATCAAAAATAATAATTATGACATAAATAAAACACACGCCCAAAAGGCTCGTGGATAAATCCACAATTCCACTATTTGTGAAAAATTTGTATTCTCGGCTTCTTTGTGTATATTGTATATTTATACCATAATTGCCTATTTTGTAAACTTCATCTTTACACACTACTGTTGGTATACAGCTTCCTACTGTGGTATACATTTATACTGTGAGTAAATGTTCAAACGTAATGTCATGTGTTAAACGTTTATAGCCATATTAGAACTATATCGTAGTTAGCAAAATGGTTCATATGTCACATTCATGTAAAATCGAAAGTTGTCATGATATCAATTAGATATGAGGAAAATTGACTGTGTTATAGATGACAACGTGCTATTTTTTTAACATAATTCGTATGACTGTGAAGTTTGTTGTGGTCGCGGAAAACACACCGGGACATATAATAACAGTATAAATTTATACGACAGTAGGAAGCTGTATACCAACAGTATGGTGTAAAGATGAACTTTACAAAATAGGTGTTATACACACAATAATATAGGCACAAACATAGGAATTGTGGTTTTATCCATGAGTATTTTGGCTGAAAATTGTGTACTCTCGGCTGCTGTGTATTTTATTTATGTCATAATTATTATTTTTGATTTGTTCCGCGAATTCAACTACTCCGCTGTTCACTTTGAATGTGTATCCACACTTGAGAGACACAACCACGACGCTATAATGAATGTACGTCACACGTAGGGGTGCATACATTTACGTCATGACGTCAGCCAGTTTCTGAGCGATCAGTCACTTGGAATTACCATTCATATGTTTTCTAGTTCCTATAACACTAGCAAGCCACATTTGATTGAAAAGCAGGCAATTTTCCTCATATCTAATTGATATCATGACAATTTCCAATTGTATATGAATGTGACATACCATTAACCTTGGTTGGTTAGTGTGTACGTACCTGGAGAGATATACGAGACTCGACGTGTTAACATTTGTAAATAAATGTATTTGGAACTAACAATTCGTGTTACAGCCGAACTATATCAGGAACACGCCCTGCTATGGTGGAGCGCACTGACCAGTGCGTGACAACTACCCAACCGCTAATCAAAAGTGATGAATTTATGACGCCATTTGATCAATCGCTAGTTACATGTTTGATTGACACCGTGTCTGTTTCAACTTTATGTGTCTTTCGTCGAAGAAATTTTTTTACTCTCGTTTTACTTGTACCTACTAGTTATGGTGGTTCTGATGTGAAATGACTGTTTAAATCATTGGAAATTACTCTTGATTCGAGGTTATTAGTTATAAACGACATTTGGAAGACAGGTATACTACATGTGTACATACGTTATTCAATTTGTCTTAAAACTGTTCGGTTATAACTGGTATACCTTAATTGAAGCAAGAGTTATTTCTTAAATAGAGTACAAATGATATCACATGACATAACGTTTCTAGTTGCTTGTGGTTGGGTCGTTCTGTATAAACGTGATGAACATACAATACATTTAACCTAATATATTAGCTACCTGTAGTTGCGAGAATCGGGGACCAAAAGAGATCGAGGGGGTTTAGTTAAATGTGTCGTTGTTAGTTTATCTGCTAATGCCGTGGTAACGAGATTACAGGTTGTCATACATGTATACTGCATAATTGTGTAATGGGACCCGGAAATATTTAAGGTATATTGAATACGGTCACTCATCTGACAGGTGGCTTAATCAATGTTATAGTTACAGATATGCAAGTCTTGACCATTTATTTACCAAATACGTATTGACGAAAATATCCCGATAATACGTTCAACAGACAGGTGTTGAACTTAATACCTGAATGATTCCCACTAATAAAAACGAATCCTGCTGTATGTTTGTCTGTATATCGTCTGTGTATATACTTCCTCAACATCTATCCCGATAAATGTACTCTTGTACAATTCAATGTGGATATATACTCAGTGAATAAAGGGTTAATTTAAATCACAATTTGCAGAACGATGACTACTGCTGGAATGGCCAACCTCAAGGAGCAGACAAGTGTGACTGTGGACCGGGGTTTGTTGGATCATGCTGTCAGCAGCCACCACCAGGTAAGAATGACATACATGTTATCACGCTGACACCAACATATTATCATACAAATATATTCATATTGGACCTAAAAAAAATCACATAGGTTTCCATTGGAATTATTTGATTCAGAGATAAGCCTATTTTGGACTTATACTAGTTATGCCGTTGCATGGCGCCGGCCACAGTGAAAACACGTTACAAAGATCGCAAATATCGCAAGTCACGAATTGGTTTATTCGTGTTGGATTGTGGATCAATATTGCCGATATGAACTTTGAAATGAAATAAGTGCATATGGAACTTATCTTTCTTTGAACGTTGGGGTCCATATAGGGCTTATTTCATATCTATATAATGCCAACATGAGGTTCTTTAACCCTTTACCCAACAAACCGGCCAAAACCGGCCAAATAAATCTTCAACAGCCTAAAATATCTTCGGTCTGTCTCAATAGAACCATACAAATATGGATATCATTGTAACCGGCTCCTTGACCACATTGTGATGGTTACAGTTATGCCCTGTGCCAATGCATTCTCTTATATATGCGAGTCGACCATAGGTCGCCTCGCATATATAAGAGAATGCATTGGCCTAAACAAAATCTTTTTTTAACACTTTTTACCATTTGTTCTTACATTCTTTAACAATTTTATAATTTTTAATGTGTTAAGCCAATGCATTCTCTTATATATGCGAGGCGACCTATGGTCGACTCGCATATATAAGAGAATGCATTGGCACAGGGCCGTTCTGTTGGGTAAAGGGTTAAGTCCATGAAATAAGTTCACAATGACCTTATGTCCTTATGACACAACGAACTTTGCACACGATGACGGCCTTTGAACATAGGATCATGATTCGTACGATGCCAATTTCAATTCCTCTTCGTTTTAGGTGCGTATCCAATTCAATGCATGCGAACCAACAGGTCTTTGCCTA
Organism: Siphonodentalium dalli; assembly: GCA_032622095.1. NCBI lineage: Eukaryota > Metazoa > Mollusca > Scaphopoda > Gadilida > Siphonodentaliidae > Siphonodentalium > Siphonodentalium dalli. The sequence continues at coordinate 103,689,553 of CP136068.1, forward strand.
AACCCTTTCTAAATGAAATGGCATATCCCATTCAGTTATGAAAGTATACATAGGAATTGTCTAGATTTTGCCCTCAGGGATGTTTATGTAATACAAGCAAACGACAAGCAGACACAAAAGATGACTTAAGCGCAGATGAGTTCATATTCTTTGGTGGGAAATGTTCAGCTAATAAATTCAATAAACGATATACTTGTCAATGAGTGTTTAGTATATATATGGTTAAACTTATACATTAGAGCATAGAGTATGCATGCATTCAATCACAGGAGCTTGGAATTTGGTCAAAACCCCTCTTTTATTGGCGGAACCACCACCCGGGACCAAAGGTCACGGAAGGAACGAAACAGAAAATTGTTGCCACCTATTTTGAACTCAACTGTATTCCTACAAAAAATATATTTTCACTAAAAACTTTTGGTACCTCTTACACCTTAGATGCCAATCTACAACATTCCATTGGTATATTTTTCCAGTTCTTCGAAAACCTCACTTTATTTCGGTAATGTATTGTAAATTCACCAACGAACACAAAACTGCGACACCTACATCACCCGTTCTAGAATCTGAATGACAAATGGCACAAAACCATTTTTCCGGAATAACAAAGTCGGAACGAAATAAAATCGAAACCTAAATTTAAAGCCCGCGAAATTCAAAAATATTTGAAAGTGCGTGCGGTTTTCGAACTTAGGCGCCAGAAAACTTAAATCTGTTTATGTTTGCGTCATATTATGCTCATTTTTGAAGATCTAATCCTGATGTTTTGTGCATTTTCCTGAAAATTTCTGTATTTTTCTGTGTCTGCTGTTCTTCATTGAATGGTAATGGTAATTTGTACATATATTTCATATTTAATTTATTTCTATTTATGGCACGACCACCTGGTATTGTTTTTTTCTTCTTGTTTTATGTTCGTTATGTACAGGTAGGCCTATATGTACTACTTGACTTTGTAATGCTACTGGTTGCAATGATTGGTCATAGGGACCAAAACTCTCTAGCTCCCTCTCTCTCTCATAGGAGCTTGTGTCGCGCTCCGTTGTATAGGCCTAAAATATCCATCATATAATAGTAATAGTAATCAACCAACTGATTACTGGTCGAATATCACGAAGTAGAAGAAAAAGATATATAGACTCACGGGGAGGCCTGGTATATATGCCTATGCATGAAGCGATTCCTTTGTGCGTTTTGGTGCAGATTCGTTGCCAGAATATCTTAATTATTTCCACATCAAATGCTGTTTTTGACGAACAAATATATGTCTTAGTTGATGAGAGAAGACATTTTTCTTGAGTTAGGTAACGATATTGGCCATGCATATATAGAACGAGTGTTTAGTTTCGCGAAATTCAAATTTGTCAATGTAGGGTACAAAAACTCGCCATTAATATGCCAAATACAGTAACAAAATGTAATAAGATTCTATAATGTAAGAGCACAAAATTAACCTGCGTATTCTTCACAGTATACGTTTTATTTGTGCGTTTGCAAGTTGTATATAATACAAACTGGTTTACCGAATAACTAGTTTATAAATTTAGTGATAAACTCGCTAACATAAATTTTATTTAATAAGCAACTATAAGTATTGTCAACTGTACCGGTACCAGGATCTATAAATAGTATACGTCACTCGTGACTCGTGTGTCGTAACGAATCAGCACCAAAACTCTCAAAGAATGGCTTTATGCATATGATTATATAGCCTGTGCTCATGAATTGGAAATTCAATTTTTAAATTCAAGACAGCTAGCCACCATCGGCATTGTTTTAATCAAAATCAAAAATACCAAAAATTTTTTAAAAACATTACTTAATGTAACTTTCGCTGATGGGGTCACTGTCGCAAGGCTCCGCGATCCGATCACATTCGTAGCCAGGTTTTTTAATCGATCACAAATGTAGCCAGCTTTTCTATGGCGATCACATTTGTAGCCAGCTTTTCATATTCAGGCGAGCCTCAATGAACACGATCAGGTTAATCTAATTTTTCTGAGTTGATTGATGAAAACAACTTGAATTTAGTTTTGATATAAGTTCATTTATAACCTGATGTTTCGGATCAATGTCGTTGGAATGCTCGAATTATATTCCAATATAAGTTGATAAACGAAGTCAGTTTTGGAGCATGACGTCGACATTTTAGTCACGAACGTGATGACGTCATATTTCGGGCAATATAAACCACGAATTAGAAAAGCTGACTACGAATGTGATCGCCGGTGAAATAAGCTGGCTACACTGGCTACGAATGTGACCGTCACTGACCGGAGTCTTGTGACAATGACCCCATCGGCGTAACTTTCATGGTCGATGAAACGAGTGGCTGAAATCCGACGGCGGCCATGTTTCTATGACTAAATACACGACGATCGCACCAATGTTACAGTCTCTAGCAATGATTCGTTCTCATTTTGATACCAATGTCATGACCCATGAACAATTTAACGATGATCGGTTCATCGACATAGGCCTAGGCTCTAGACAGTGTTATTGATTTAATTATATATGCGGTGTTGTCGCTGAAATCCGACGGCGGCCATGTTTCTTTGAGAATTCACAGCAAAATGACTCGTTCTATATGTCAATGTCAACCTCCGTGACAAATTTAATTATGATCGGACCAACACTGCGACCTCTTGCCCACGGTGCTAAATGATGCAATTTTGAAATCCAAGATGGATGTTGGCGGCCATTTTTTTCATGCAAATAAGCCCAAAATGACTCTGTGTCGACTATATATCAATGTCATGATCGATGAACAATTTCGTGATGATATAGGAGCATCGACACAGGCTCTAGGCTGTGTAATTGATTAAGATTTATCTAGTATTATCACTTAAATCCACGATGGCTGCAAGTGGCCATGTTTTTAAGCAAATGAGCCCAAAATAATTCGTTCCCATCTAGACGCCAATGTTATCATCCATCAAAAAGTTCATGATGATCAGTGCATCGGTACGGTCATGTAATAAACATGTAATCAGCAGCTATGTTCGAAATTATAAACGGTACTTTCATGCTATCCGTCTCCGGATCATAGTTTTAAAGTTTCCGCATATTTTGGTACCAGTTCCGCTACTCAGATTCTAGAACGGGTGATGTAGGTGTCGCAGATTTGTGTTCGTTGGTGAATTTACAATACATTACCGAAATAAAGTGAGGTTTTCGAAGAACTGGAAAAATATACCTATGGAATATTGTAGATTGGCATCTAAGGTGTAAGAGGTACCAAAAGTTTTTAGTGAAAATATATTTTTTGTAGGAATACAGTTGAGTTCAAAATAGGTGGCAACAATTTTCTGTTTCGTTCCTTCCGTGACCTTTGGTCCCGGGTGGTGGTTCCGCCAATAAAAGAGTGGTTTTAACCAAATTCCAAGCTCCTGTGATTCAATGTTCTTGTCAGTACTGAGTCGCTTGTTTGACGACAAGCCTTGATATATGTGTAACGTCTGGTTTTTATTTTCAAGTCAGTATCAAACGAATAATGAAATGTGTGACAAAAAACTTGTTATTATACGCAATACAATCAACCAATCAATCAATGTAATGTTAATGCAATACAATGCCTTAATTTGTCTCGAGCAATGTAAAGTAATTTGTAAAGTGTGTGTTTCGGCATCACATGTAATTCAAAGTAATGCATAACATCAGAACAATTATAAATCAAAAGCTCTTCCAATGGTGCGCGAACCGCCTTTCCTTAAATGCTAACAAAACACGCTACATTATGTTTGACCCTTCGAAGTTGGTCCTGAAAAGCGCACAAATTAACCTTGTAATCAATAATATTCCAGTTGAGCGAGTAGGCGAAGATTTTAGGGAGAAATGTGTCAAATTCCTAGGCATTGAAATGGATGAAAACCTTAGTTTTAATGCACACATCACAAAACTGTGCTCTAAAGTAGCGAATGCAGATTTCGCATTTAAAAAAGTCAAACAATTGTCACATTTATTGCTCTGCAAACACTTTACCTCTCGCTTCTGCATAATTATATCTTATATGCCAATGAAATATGGGAACATAGTAGGCACGCCCACAAATTATTCCTACTTCAAAACAGGTCAATTATAATTATCAACAATAAAACATATAACTCACACACTGACACCCACCCCTTTTCAGTACAAATATCATATTAAAATTGAGTTATATTTACAAACTTGGAATATCCCTTTTTATGTTAGACTGCAGAAACGATAGACTACCTGAATCGTTTAAATTCTACTTTGCAATTAATCAAGGGAACACCCGTCAAAAGGGTATGTTTAAAATCACCAAGTCACGAATCAAGTCGCTTGACTCTTTCCCAACTTTTAAATTTACTGCCATATGGAATGACTTAAACAGAAAGCTTCGAGAAGAGCCATTTCGGAAGATATTCATGCAGGAGAACATTCATTAGTGAATGTATCAGCTCCTATCCCACTGAAGAAACTTATACGCTTCCATATTGCCCGGAATGCGCATAATAGTATCACCATCCTATCACACACATGTCTATATATTGTATAAATATATATGGTTCTAGTGTCGTATAGTATTCAACTACGTCAAAGACATTTCCCGTCATATATCGCTTCAGCTAAAGTATGACGTTCTGACTGGATCTCATCCAATGGAACCTCGCGAGTTATTCACCTCATTTTACGACCCTGTGTCTTCTAATTAATGGTTGTAAATATAACTAATACATCAAGAGTGTTGCGTGATATGACCAATCGATCATTACATATATTTTAAACTCGCGAGGTCACTCATCCGTACGCTACCTTGATTCCGACTTCATTTCCAAATTATTCTAAACATGAAATGCTATATCCTATAATTTACCACAGGAATTATATATAATATACCAAGGTCCACACAGCTTCCAGACACAGCCAAGTGTTATTTTAATGACTAATTGGGGTGGGCAGTAAGACATCCAATTAATGGCTATGCCCTCCCTAGGCAAGGAGCACTCAGCCCGTCTGGTGGATAGTTATCCCAGATGGGTTAGCATAGATTTTGTTGTTTTTTTTCTCCTTTAATTTAACTTAACCTAATTAGTCTTCACTATTATTTGTGCATATTTTGTTGGAGTTGCTCTTTGTCAATAAATCATCTCTCTCTCTCTATCTCTCTCTCTCTCAAAAATGTTCATACAATGACATTGTAGACGGTTCCAGTCGCAGCGATATGTCCTTTATAACATCACTTAGATAATCTCGACACACACATACTATGGATGTGCCTTGATATCAGCGCGAAATTTGAAACAAAAATATTCTAAAAAATAAAAGTGATTAAAAACAACTAATCTAAAGTAGGAATGGTGGAGGTTTTTATTAATGTTATTTGGTTTTGTAAAGAAGCGTCTATTATGAAAATCACTTCAAAATATGTTCTGTTGCAAGTAGTTTTCGGTCGTCCCCTTCTTTTCGGCTGTACTATTATTGGTCGCGGATCCTGGAAATGTAACGGTGCATACACTATATGCAGTTGTGTTATAAATACAGGGTGTGGCCGAACTGTAAGGAAGAGTTATGTCCCCTGCTAAGCTGCCCTGATCGCTGCAATCACGTGCACAGCATGTGAGGAAATCACACTTTGTTATTTAAGGCTTTTATCGGTTACACTTCATTCTGCATTATTCTGAGAAACCTAACTGTCCATTCATTTTAAAATTGGCTAGATAAAGTCAGAATGATTTCTAACTGACAAAATACTTAAATAAACAAATTAGATTTAATTACGAAAATATATATAATGGTAGTGGTCAGACCAGCGTAGCGATTGGGACTGAATTATGCAATCCAGATAAATATACATAAGTGTGTACTGATCGGCATTTGAATTGTATGAATTTGTTTGGGTCCATTCGAAAGCATGACATTTTGTTAGATGCGAGGGCATATACATGTACATTTTTTGGATCACCTCGACATATATTGCCGTTAGAGATGCGCACTTCTTTTCAATGTATATATTTATTTATTTTTCTTATACACTTTAGCGAATATCTAGTTTGCAATAACATTTTCATAATTTGTCATGCCCTAAATGTATTATCACAGGTACCATATGTTGCAGGACTAAAGTACGGTGATTATTGTTGGTTAGTGTGCCAGGCTGACAAAACACAATGCAATGCGACATCAGCAACTTGTGATTGTGATCAATACTTCGAGTTTGTCGGTGATCCACTTGGAACATGCAGTGCAAGTGAGTAACTTGTATATTCCGAGACAAACATACATGCGTTGATTTGGGTACATGGCATACCCAGTAACATACCAAAATTATACTAATCATAGTAGTGGATGTATCCGGCGTTGCACGAGTAAACTAATCGAATGAGTATCTGCATCTTTAAACGAAGCTTTCGGTGCCAATGTCCCATAGTTGGATATGAAGGACCTGCATGTCGCCTGTTAAAGAATAATGAATTTGGACAATTTACACCCAAGTCAAAAATACCAGTATGGGAGACCCATATCAAATCACGTGGCGCACACAGGCTGTTTGATTATCCAAGACGTACGTCAGGTCATGTGACATAGAAGCAGAAGTTGGAATAAAACCGATACGTCGGACGAGACCGGGGCTTATGTATCTGTTCCGGCTTTTTGGTCAAGGGTGGGACATGTACTCGTTCCATCCCTGTTTTTGATCGTACGATTCTTGAAGGGACCGAATAGCCCGACAACTGACTTCCAGGCGATATATCTAACTTCCTTGATTTATGTGTGTGCTGTAGTATTCTTGATACATATTGTTGATTCAGTACATATTGTGATCACTTAAACTGTGTCCGAAACCAACGTTAGACAACGTGCAATCAACAAGTTACGACCTACTATGGGACACAAATCGGAGAAATTGATACCATATTTGTTGTGACTGTTAAAGTGGCGCGAAACACTCCGCAGATGTGTTACGAACGGAATGAGACACACACATGCCAATATAAAATTATTTGATATCCAAATAGTCATAAAACATTATTACAAACTAAGTATACGCAGTGACAATTATTGTCGCAATCATTGCTGTAATGTTTATGCCGAGTAAAGTAGTAAATATTAACATTTGTGCGTAGTTCAAACGTTGCGTTCGCTGAACTGTTACAGTCGATTTGGTTGGAACTTTCGACAATCTAAGTTCATTGCTACATTCTTCCAATGAGGATAGTGTTAAGATACTAACTGATTAGTTTTATTCAATGATATAAGTACATAATATGTCCTTAAGACATAACGGCTACAGTTAGAACGTACTCATATTTTGATGAGATCCTGCACATATTTGCATTACGTTGTACCCTAAACAGAATCTTAACTCTATCCATATGTTTTGTGAAACCTCCCTATCTCACTGGACATAACACTTTACGACGACTAATAACTAAACGTAGTGGTACGGTGGCTGCCAACAGTAGATTTGCGAAACCACACTATTACTCAGATGTTGCATTGCACACCTTATATTGTAGTCGTTGGCGCCGCACACGGAGCCGTGTGTTACCAGCTATGTTCGGCAGACGGGACAGAATGCGACCTGGGACTGCACACGTGCCAATGTAAACAGTACCACAAGACGTCTACCGCTGTCCTTGGAACATGTGATTCGAGTAAGTTAATGCGTGCAGACATTAGACAACTTCCGAACTACTGCTGAAATGAATTGCAATTAGGGCATTATGTCACTGTAATTTGTGTTTTTTCAATCAGTTGAGGTCGTTTATCTGGTCCTCACTGTGGGAGTTGACTCTGACTCAACACTATTGAGATATGCGATACCCAGAGAACCTAAACCCTCCTAATTTATAAATTACCTAAATCGTTGTCCAGATGTGGTCGCCCTAACATTTATGTCTCCAAAGTTTGTATTCTCATCAACATACAAAGAAAGGGATTGTATTATTATTCCGCTTGTATTCGTTTTTTGTTCCGCTCTAAACTGTTGGGTTAAAATGGCCAATCGATCGGTTAATTGCAACTTTTCGGGAACTCAGCTAAGACCGCTGTTTCTCGGGTTATTCATTCTAAACTATTTATGGGAAGTTGTTTAGCCACTTATACGCCCATAGTATAACAACAAAAAAGACATATATTGCTTATAATTGCGCCACCGGAACATATAGAGGAGTATCCAGTTCGAACGATTGGACGAACTTTTATTGGCCGATTTCCCCTACGACGACACGGCGTGATATATGAGGTTCAAGTCCGTTCATATCTTGCGATATTGGATGACTTTATGTCAATGGTTAATCATATAAATTAGGTATCGTGTACTCATATTCCAAATCGTAGAAGAAAAAATAAAAGGAAAAGAAAGTGGTTTGACGAAAGGTGTAAGACGTTAAAGTTAGATCTGAAGAACACGATTCATAACATGAGACAAAATCCATTCAATAACTCTCTTAGAGTTAAGTTTTTCGTCACTAAAAAAGCCTATAAACGGGAACTGAAACTGAAACGAAAAACATTTTATCAAGATTTATACAATAAACTGGAAAATATAGAATCTAATGATCCAAAAACATATTGGGATATTATCGGGGAAATGCGCATCAAACCTAATCATTCACATGATTTGGATCCTGGTAGAGCAGTTGACTTCTTCACTGAATTATATTCTACAAATAATATACCACCAGTCAAGAGAAATATTATGTTGAAACAGATTAATGTTGATACTCAAATAGATAACACAAATATTACTTCTACCGAAATTTTGGCGGCAATCAGTGAACTTAAACTTGGTAAAGCCGAGGGACCGGACAATATCAGTAACGGGCTTCTGAAAACAATTGGTCCGCACATTGTGTTTGAAATTAAAAAACTGTTCAATCAGATATTATCATCCGGGCATTATCCAGATAGTTGGAGTAAATCTGTTCTTAGTTTAATATACAAGAAAGGTGACCGTAACGACCCTAATAACTATAGGGCTATTGCGGTCAGTTCTACCATTGGTAAGTTATTTAATAAAGTTATTAATCAAAGAATGAATAAATATCTGGAAGTGAACAATATTATAAGCGACAACCAATTTGGATTTTGTAAAGGGAAGAGCACAACCGACAGCGGTTTTATTCTTAAAACAATCATAGATAAATACAGGATTTCTAAAAAACCTTTATATATATCATTTGTTGATTTTAAAAAGGCTTTTGACTCAGTTAACAGAGATTTACTCATGCTAAAACTTAAATCTATAGGCATTTCAGGTAGGATTTATGACATAATCCAATCAATGTATGATTCAAGTTTTTATAGCGCAAAAACGAACAAAGGGATTGGGCCATCGCGTTTGTCGCATGTTGGTGTTCGTCAGTGTTAAATTATATCGCCCAATTTATTCAAAATTGTTATAGATGATATCAAGTATGTTTTTGAGAAGACCTGTGATCCAGTTAATGTGGGAGACTCAAAGCTCAATCATTTATTATTTGCCGATGATCTTGTTTTAATCTCAAGCACTCAAACTGGACTTCAGTCTTGTCTAAATAACTTAGGCTCATATACGCTCAATAATGGGTTAAGCATTAACGTTGAAAAAACAAAATGCATGATATTAGGATCTAATTGTCAAGCAGGATCTCATAGATTCTCGATAGGAAATGAAATTGTTGATGTAGTTAATGAGTTTCCATATTTAGGAATTAAATTTTCTTCTAACGGCAAATTTTCAAGTGCTCACAATGAGTTATCATCTAAAGGTAGGAAAACATTTTATTCGCTTACTAATGGCTTCAACGCAACAGCTATTCCGCCATTAGATATTGTATCCAAGTTATACGATAAGCTTATCAAACCTATCGCTTTATATGGCTGTGAAATTTGGGGTTCTGAAATAACGCCGAGTAGCCGATACAAAATGCCGTCTGAATAACTTCATACCAAGGTTTGTAAGAGAATTTTAGGTGTTGGTGATGGTGCAACTAATCACGCTGTACGCGCTGAACTTGGTAGGTATCCTTGTTATATTGATGTCATATGCAGAATGGCTAGTTATGCACTTAAGTTGACCTCACATACTCGAAATGACCTTTTATACAATGCTATTTGTGAACAAAGAGCGCGGAAAAGTATGTCAACGTCAATATTTAGAATACTAGAGGCATATGGCCTCGATTTAGATCCCGGCATAGATTTATCAAACAACAAATTTAATGTAATTGTCGGTAAACTTAAGCAAAGATTACGAAACGAACACGTCGCCGAATTTATCAAATCGATCTTCGATGACAACAAGAAAAGTGGTGAAAATAAATTACGAACTTACAGGCTTTTTAAAGATAATTATTCTATGGAGAAATATCTTATTGGAACAAAATGTGTGGAAGATAGAATGCGTTTTACAAGGTTAAGGATTAGTAACCACAATTTATCCATTGAAAAGGGTCAACATTTCAAACCGAAGAAGAAATCCATTGAAGATCGAATATGTTTACATTGTCCGATCAAACAGAAACTAGTTGAAGATGAATTTCATTTTATAATGAAATGTCCGTTATATGCTGATTTGAGAAATGAACTATATGAAGTAATGAAAGTGCAATATAATGGATTTAGCGCTATGTCAGAAACTCGGCAATTCAATTTGATTCTCAAAAATGAAAAACCAGATTCTTGTTATAAAATATGCAGCTTGATTAGAAAATGTTTTGATCGAAGATCCCAGCAGTAGCAACTATGTGTAGAGTATTATTCAACCAAACTGTATGGTTGCATCCTATACATGTATATAAATGTATATAAGGTAGTTTTCATTTTTAAAGTATTAAGTGCACTTATATATATTATATTGTATAGGAAATACTAAATAACTAATTATATATTCAATGAAATAACTACATCACTTGTGTATATTACTTGTTGTATTTATTTAATATTGTTATTGTGTGCATACTGCCTTACATGGTGTTTTATGCTAATAAATGTTCTGTTATGTTATGTTATGTTATCAAGCTGGACAACATGAAATTGACGCGGAGGAAAATCGAACAAGTATGTGATTAAAATCACTTTCCGAATTTTGGAAATATAAATTATATACAATATGAATGTGACATGGAACCACCTAATGCATTGGCATTCTGCGATTTGATGTTATAATATCGAATTTGACATTACGACTGATTATCAGAAAGCTATTATATAACCATCCGGTTATTACAGGGGACGCAAGTTATGATCCCAGAAATATTATATCGTCGCCATGTTTTACTTTGAATAGAACACACTCCGATTCCCTGAGCAATGATCGGTAAACAAGCACACACATCAAACATTTCAAGTAAATTCGCCTCGGGAAAATCGGCTTCTATACGTCGATGAATCGGCCACTTCCATCTTTATACACAAATACAAACAAGAAACCAGGGGGTTAATGGGACTTGTCCAATCAGAATTGAGGAAATTAAAGAGAAGAACATAGGCGTGATAATAATATGAATCGAGAACATCGCGTTATATCAGTAAAATCATGCCAAATCATTACATGTTATATTTCATGTTGTTTCTTTTGCAGCTCCAAACTTCGACATCTCGGCAAGAGGATTTCAAGTATACGTCTACAGAAACGGCGTGGTAAATATTTGATATAAACATATTTTTATTAGTAATTATGCATAAATAATACATTACATATAAGGGATCGGAGGACAAGTTTTGTGAAACATAGATGGACCTCCGCTCCCTACAGATCATACATGAAACATAAATATACAAATTTATTTTGGATTTATATCAGGTTTTGGTGGGACGGGTAGAATATATATATTTTGAGTGCGTGAGTATAACGGATATTTTACATGGGGTGTTAACTATTATAAATCGGTGGTGTGGTGGGGGTAACGAGTATAATTATACACACATATGACTAATATGACAACTGGCAGCATATATATGTATATGGTGGGGGAAAAGCGTTAGTAGGTGTGTTTGGGAAATGGTAAATAGGAAGGGGTAGTTTGAGTAAGTAATAGAACCGGGTATTGGGGCAGCCAATTATGGTACAGAGTTCCGATTTTGTGAGTCTACAGGAGCTCATTCGTTGCACGTCGCAAATCGTCCGGAAGATTTTATGAATTTTAAAGCTGTATCTGTTAGAATGCAATTTTCGTTGGCGGTTAAAGTTAGATCTCCTTTTAGAAGCGCTTCATAGGACGCGACTCGAAAGGATCTCATAGCATGTGACCATTATATGAGTTGTTATGAATAAAGGGCGCAATACATGAAAAAGCGTTCTGCATCTTCCACAGGGCTTCCACAAGTACACGTGGGGTTATCACCAATGTGGTTTTCGACTTTGTCATGGTTCAGATTACTACACTTATTTCTAATTCGACAGTGTATAATATTTGTTTGTCGGTCACCGAGATATACATGAGATGATTTTTTTCTCTTGCAATGGGGAGAATTGTTGATTTGAAAGCCTCGTAAGATTTTAGTTTTATGTCGTTTGCCACGCAGTTCCAAACTTCGATTGTTTTCGGAAAGAAAGATTTCTTGAAGGTTTCTAGATGACAAAAGTAGTTCTCCAAATCATTCGCATTGCGCAAAAAGTAACGACTCGTATCACCGACACGAGGTAGGAGAAGATCGGATAAAAATTGGGGGGCTTTACGATTGACAATTTTGTGCATAAGACATAATTTTTGTGCATCTTGACGAATCTGAAGGGGTTTCCATCCAAGTTCGTTAAGTAAATTGGCGTTCGACGAGGATCTAGTTAGGCCAGAAACAACTCGTGCTACAGTTTGTCTAGTGTAGATTTTGTGATGTCAGGGCAGAGTCCCAGACACAACTTCCATATTCTAGTATGGGCAATAAATGTGTTTTGAACAGTGTGTCGAGGGTCTTTCGTGGTAACATATACTTCAATTTTCGGAGTTGTGAAACCACAGTGCAGGCATTCGTATAGATGTGTTCTATGGCAAGGTCCCATTGAAGATCGGATTGCAGAACGATTCCGAGATGACAGTGATCTTCGACTATTTCGAGTTTGTTGGAACAGAATATGAGGTCTGCACTGCGCGGGAATGTTGATTGGTGGCCTTGAAATATCATTGCTTTCGTTTTTGAAGAGTTAAGGGAAACCAACCATTTGCTAGTCCAACTATCAAGGGATTTAAGGTTGTTATTTATACGAATCACCATATCTTCGAAAGATGGTAGTGAATAGAATATACAGGTGTCATCTGCAAATAGGCGAACGTTTGACTTAAGATTGTCTCCAGTGTTATTTATGAATATTGAGAACAAAAAGGGACCAAGAATATACCCATGGGGAACCACAGAGGCTGGTTGTAAGGGGTGTGAATACTCCGATCCAACAAGCACTCGTTGAGATCTATTGCTGATATAGTCAGTTATCCAGAAGAGTAATTTGCCGTCAACGCCATAACTATGTATTTTATGAATTAGTCCTTTATGCGAAACCCGCTCAAACGCTTTAGAGATATCACAGAATACACATATGGATGACATCGACTCACTCCTAGTTTTGCTAAGGCGGTGTATTATTTCTAGTAATTGATGAGTAGTGCTGTGTCCAGGGCGGAATCCGGATTGGTATTTGTACAATAGGTTGTTCTTCGAAAAATAATCGTACATTTTCTGAAAAACGATCTTTTCAAGAACTTTGCTCACACATGAAAGAAATGATATTGGCCGGTAATTACATGGGTCTGTTTTCTCGCCTTTCTTGAAGATTGGTAAATATGAATATATGATGCATATATAAGCAGTAATAGATCTATCCACATCTATCGATACAAAATTATTAGCAGATATATTCTACCACTCGGCGGCTAATCATGAGCGGGCCATTTGCTGCATTGAAAATTCTGATGCCAGCATTGATCACACTAATTTTTATATAATAATACGTCCATACCTTCAATTTTTCCACTTATGTTGTTATCAGATCATATTCAGTGGTATGTTTGATGATTGCATGCAAGGTTCGCGTGTCCTTGCTTGGCATCTCGATGACGTAATCGTAACTGCGAATATGACAAAACGACAACTGATAGAAAGAACACAATATCTAATGACGTGGTACCTTATTCGTAATTATCATCAGTAGTAGTGCTGTGTGCTAAAGGATAGGATATTTTATTTCAATACACATACATATTACATAATAATGATAACAATTATGGATAATTATGTCGCATATTGTGGGGGATGGCATAATCTGGCAAGACTGTCTTCCTGCCATCCATCCCCAGTATGGTAAATATAGAAAGTAATAACTTATAGTAAGATGGCATTGGGTGAGCCGTGTACATATTGTGTATATGTAATTTATGAGTTTAGGGCTTAGTTTAAGATTGTGTGAAAAATGGATACTACCCGAGGGATGTTCAATACCATGTATAAGACCCTCTGCACCAAGAAAACAAATCTTCAAACATAGATGTAATTTGTTCTGACATGTATGTTCATTGTAAATAATGTTTGGAAAATGACTTTTCGCCATTTGAAACAATTTGTATGTGATCATTAAATGTTTCAGTTAACGAGATTTTATCCAGTGTGGTCCCGTGTGGCTCATTTTGTTTTTGCATTTAAGTACGAAAACAATGTACGATCTAGTGTATTTTTGTAGAATTAAGTAATGCATATATATCCGAGCAGAGGATAATGGTCATGTATAGTAACAGCCATGCTCCACCAACTACATGTACGACTGGTTTGTGGATTCATCAAATGCAATTGAAATTTAAAAGTATTGGTTGAAAATCGGTGTGTTGCATGACATCTTGCAATGATCTTGACCTTATCTAAAGTATACCTTCAAGATCTGATCAAATTTTTATAAAGTGTTATTGGATATTGGATAAAATGTCGTTAACTGAAACATTAATGATCACATACAAATTGTTTCAAATGGCGAAAAGTCATTATCCAAACATTATTTACAATGAACATACATGTCAGAACAAATTACATCTATGTTTGAAGATTTGTTTTCTTGGTGCAGAGGGTCTTATATACGTCTATGATTGTTCACATGTACACACAGTGATATACAAAGAAGTGTGTATTGGCGTCATAATCAGTGATACGCGGAGTATGCTTTTATATCATTTGCACGTATTTGTAGTGAATACGTTAAAAATTCAAGGCTGTCAGTGGTCTGCTGATTTTCTTACTTGATGAAAATGATTCCGATTATCCCAGTCTGTCTTGGTTCAGCATATCCAATAACAAACATAACAAAGAAAATCGAAACACGGACCATGTGTTCAACGAATTCCTAATGCTACTTTGTAGGCGTTAATTTTGAGATTCTGGAGACTATTTCTGTTTACTATTTCTGGAGACTATTTCTGTTTACTATTTCTGGAGACTATTTCTGTTTACTATTTCTGGAGACTATTTCTGGAGACTATTTCTGGAGACTATTTCTGTTATATGCTTTTGGAAGATTTATCACTAAACAAAAGTAACAACATTAACTTGTAACACGATCCATTTTAAACGTTTTCAAAATATAACTTTGGAACCATTACTATTGTGATTCTGGAGAATATGTATAGTTCCTAATATAAACATACTTAATAACTAAGTGTATCGAAACAGTGCGCATTTTTAAAACGACTTCCAAATGTAAACTTGAAATCATAAAATAATCTATTGAGTTTAAAGGCACGAGAGGCCTTAGTTGTCGAAAATATTCATATTTGTTCCAATCACCGTAAACAGAAAAACATTAAAACGCATAGTTTCGTTCATATATACAATGACCATCACGTAAACAGCATGTTATCATAAAGACCTACTATATTTTACCTAAGCAAGAGCCTGATTGTGTTACCGAAGACAGCACAATTCTACTGGCTAATCACACACAAATGGCATAAACGCTCTTTATTAGTTCCATATCAGGAATTCACCAACAAAGAACGCTCTTTATGTTTACCATCATAATATAAACAAACACCAGAAAAGTAACTTTTTATGCTTTTGTTTACATAACAATGGTCAAATATATGACAATAACATACTGTTTATGCGATATTTCTTATTTGTATACGGACAAAGTCTGTCTACATTTTGATGTTCTTTCTGTTTGTGGCGGTTTTTGACGGGTGGAAATATTTTCACAGGATACCCACCGCCAAGGCCAACCGTACCTTTAAGATTCTACCGTTTATGTACGTGTAAACATCTTGATCGAGGAAAAAATGTTTTACATGCAACCCCAATAACTCGATCAGAAATGAGTAATTAATATTTAATCTACTAAATCTGGATATATCTACATGTGTATGACACCGTAACTAAATTACTACATACTCAATATATCAACTACATTACAATCCATTTTGTTCAGTCAGAAATCATATATATACAATAAAGATGACAATGTGTAATATTTTGAAAAGATATCTTGAAATACTTGTCGCTATTTTTATTGCGTAATATACATCATTATAGGCCCTTGTGTACGTTATATCGGTCCAAAATTGGGCGCCGCGCTTTGCAATGGGAGAACAACTGCTTCTGATGAATGTATGTCTCCGTATGTTAGACTTTGATTCTACTTCATTATGTGGCCTTTAAGAAGAAACCCTACTCTTACTACACCATACTCTTACTCTTCACAGTGGCAAGGCGCTCCAGCGCGTGGAGTGGGTATCTACGAATTTGATCAGGCTACGGTGAGTACTTGAGGTTTATCTCCAGTTTCAAAGGAAGAGATCATTGATATGATTTTCTTTTCTTTCATTCATGTATATTCAAATGATCTCAATATACCGCAATCTTATACCTTTCTATACTAAATATTTATTGACGAGTAGTTCCCTTAGGAAATGTTCAAATAATAAGTTCAGGTCGTTTGTTGAACCTATTATATGAACATTTCCCACCAATTAATATGAATGATTCTGTTCTAGTATTATCTATTTTGCTCTCTGTCACCTGATCATCACTCTAACTGGATAATAGACCGTTCCAATGTACGTTTTATAACTTCATGGGATAATCCATTCAGTATATAAGGATTAGATGACAATGCAGTGTCCACTCCGACTGACATGGTTGTATAATATATATTGACAAAAGTTCAGACCTTTACTTCCCAGTACCACACATTACATGTTACTCTGAAGGTATTGTCTCACATAACGCCTTGGAAGTAATCCCTATCACACCATGTTGCCGTTTACCTAACTGTGTACAAACATATGCATGAATTCCATAGCCATTGTTGCTGTTACGATGGTACATATAGGAAATGAACGGCGGTTACAATTTATTTGAGATTTTGAAATCGATAGTTTCCTGAATTTATAATACGGTCAATGGCCACGCTGGGTCCACCGTTTATTTAATTGTATTATCTTGTATTCTACATTGGCTAATGCAATCGTGGTGACTACATGAGCAATTTATATACGGGTCGATCATGTTCGGCAATCAAGTGATTTCCCAAGATTATGCCGTTATGGAATTTTAACGCAATGGTCATAGTTTTATGGACCAATTGGTTAAATAGGCGCCAACGCCATAAAACAACCAGAAGCTGTATCAGGTGTAAATATAATCATAAAATTTGAGAAAAGTTATGATAGGCACTTGTATGACTATTATGAATACTGCATGTACTATCAACTACATATCTTTATCATACACATTTCCGCACTACGACCACGAATTTATACATTGTGTATAGCGACACATTTCGCATAATACACTACTTATGATAAGAATTACGAATTACGTCACTAGAATATGTGTTCTTTACATCAGTTGTCGCTTTTCCATAAACCCGTAGTTACGATTACAGTTTCGAGAAGCGACGCATGGACACGCGAACTTTATGTGCAACCATCGAGCCTACCAATAACTATGGTCTGATAACAACATAAATAATTACAAAATAAATATGGCACATAGAACCACATCACCTTACTTCGAGTGGCAAGACTATTAAATGGCACTATTTGTTCATAAACGGACTCGTAGTCGTGAATTCTGCGACAAGGCTTTTGGACCGTCCGCAAATTGTACGACTACTATTCGTTATTTGTAATTCTTATCACTAGTAGTAGTTTATACTATGTGAAAGGTGTCCACTGTTACATGGAGTCGTAGTATTTTGGAATATATATGTAAACGAACAAAGGACTATTCAGTTCATCGGTGGGCGATTGATGTTAGCGGCGAGTTAGTGGGCCTAAACATGCACCAACTAATAATCTACAGATATTATAGCGACGTATTCAGACAGGCTTCTCAGTGTACCGACGGTTCCGGACCTATCGGTACCGGGACGGTTCCGCGTGTGGTACCGCGGTACCAGTACTGAAAGTCTCAATTGATAATATTGTGTGTGGCGAGCTATATACACACTATGTCAGGTAAGAAATACAGGTTTATAACGGCTGGAAGTAGATAACAATGTGCATTTAGAAGAATTTAAATAATGAATTTCGCCAATCGATTGACCAATCAGTTATTTTCAATATAACAAAACACTTCAAAACAAGCATATCAAGCAGATACATATAACACCACGCAAATTGAAGTTGGCAATTTGCCGCTTGAACGCGTCTTTGAACAATGATTGTAACGTCCCATCTTACAAAGAGGCATCACTAACTGATCGCGTTGTTTTAGAGAAGTAAACTGTAAAGCCGACGAGTCGATGAAACATGCGTGACTTGAATTAAGGTGACTGTAAAACATATTGTGATCGAATGGGCGTCGATGACGCAGTCGCCGTCAATGTAACTGATTTTATACCCAAATTGGTTAAAAGCAACGTCATTCCTATGTACGAGTATGATATGTAGCGAAGATTCAATATAGTTGGCGGATCATGTCAGTAGACTCAGTACTCTGCAAGCTTTTCTACTTATGGTATGCATGTATGTACAAAGCGGTTGAAGCAGCTTCCTCAGCGATCGAATATAATTAATTATGAACCGTTTATATTCACTTACTTAAAATTGTGCATGTGGATTCCGATTTTAATAAATAAAAATACGATGATATAATACTGAAGCTGTCTGTATTGACCAATCATTTAAATTATTTCACCATAAAAGAAAAATAAACACAAAACAATCATTCCAATCGAGCTACGAGGACAAGTACATGTCAGTTGCAGATTGATCGTTTGATGTCGTTGAAATTCGATTGAAGTTTAGAAATATACATGACATATCCCTATCAACATTGATTCAGCTGCAATTACGACACGTGACGTCAGTCGTGGCCACGTGCACCGTGACTTGTTGCTCAGTCAGTGACTGGTCATTTGTAATTGTCTTTTATGTTTAAGTCACAGTATGTGTATGTTTCTATACTCATAGAAGCGTCGCTAATTGGTCACTTTGGGTTGAGGATACCGTGGCACCCGATGATATAAGCAGACGATATTGGTAATTTAAATTATCCAATTTCGCGACAATATAAGAACAGCTACCGGCATATCGTCTTGCCTTCCGTATTGCCTTCCGTTTTGGTCCGGGGAAGTTGTAAATCGCGTTTGCTGCACTGCGATTATTGTCACCATATGTATACAAGCACACTTTATTTAGCAATAACAAACGGTGATTCAAATCTGGTTCTGGCAGCGCTGCAAATAACATCTAGATCAAGTTATCCATAACATATACAACCGTATATATACTACTAATTCGAGTATCACCTAGTACCGTGTACCGCGATACTCAACACCCAGTACCGGTACCGTGAAAGTTGTCCAAGTACCGACGGTTCCGGTACCGGTACTGGTACCGTTGAGAAGCCTGATTCAAGTCTCAGAGTAAATATTAATTGTAACTATACCCGTCATTGTCATGTGTATGGAGATCAATATACAGTTTATTTTAATAGTACTATATATCGTTCACAATGACCTATTGGAGCGTATTTACTGTTTACGGAGGCATGTGCAAAATGCGTATATAAATAGTTAATTGTTGTTCCTAAGTGATTCCCTGACTACAACAAAAGGCGTGCAAAACTTTATTTTGGTCGACTTAAATAAATGGTGATTACACATGGACATACCTTATCAGGGAGATCGCGTGAGCTTCGCAACATTTGACACATTCTCTGCGGTACGTTATGACGCGATCGTCGCAGTCTGTGACGCGATACAGACTGGCAACTACGTCTTCTTCATTACAAAGGTTCGTTTGCTTTATCGTAATATCATGTTCCTCATCACGACGACTGCCATCACCAACACAACCATCACCATCATCGCATCCACAGCCATCACCATCATAATCACCACTTCCACCACAAATATCACGATCACCATCACCACAACCATCGCCACCATCACTCCACAACCTTTACCAACACAATGATCACCATAGTCACCACCACAACCATCACGACCCTCACTACCACAAACATCATCACCATCGGCTCACAACCATCACCTTCATCATCACCATCGACAACATAATAATCTCAATCACACGGGAACATGGTTGGAGGGTCTCCGTAACGTTGGTGGTGTTAACAATTGAATTCACAAAACGGCACCCGCCCCTTGTACCAGGTCAATGTCCCAAGTTCGCATAATTCCATTTGGACCTCTTGGCTTGGGATTTCCTAATCGGTACCTCATATGTCCCCTTGTTGTATTTTGAATTGACCAGCCACCACAACCAACGAGGAAGTAAAGGCAACTTCAAGAACAACAATACATTTTAATGTGTATTTTTAATTCTGACAAAATTGTTCAACCACCCTTATCGCCCATGTTTGCTCCCAATCAACATTATATAATCCAAAACAAATCGAATGACATAATTATATTCTAATTGACATACATGTAATAATAAATTTAGACATTAACGTTGACAGCATTACGCTAATCTCTTGCGTCACTGCGATTGCCGATAATAAATGTGTAATAATATTAGGCCGGCTTTTGGGGCTAATCATGTGATACATGATATATCCTGTATATGCACGTACATGCGTTCTGTGTGCACCTGTTATGTATATAATGCGTATATACCATGTGTGGTTTTGATTATTCCATATGTATACTGTTGCTTTGCAATAGATTATTTCATTGTAAAACTTTTCTCAAAACCATTGATCTGCGTTTGCATTCCTTCCCTGCAACAATTACATGTGGTTTTCACTTCAATTCAGGACGAACCAAACAATCGAATGGGAACTCCTACAAAGGATTTTTTTAACAGCACATATTCTAGCAACTTGATCTACACCTTAGCTTACAGAAGTGTCTGGGGCATGGTCGTCCAAAAAGGAGGTAAGATGTTTGATAGTGATTTTCTTTGGCATGGTCGTACAAAAGAGATGTACGATATTTTATGATGTATCCAGTATCATAATGTACAAACATGGACATTTGGTATCGCCATTGTTGGACACGAAACGGTACAAATCGCTTAGTTTAAAAGATTTAGACAATTTTGATATTATTTTCGCGTAAACGTTCACAGAACTACATGTAATCATGGAAACCAATGGACATTTCCACAACTGTCAATCAAGATATTTTCTACCAATCAGCGACTGAGTCGGTCGCTTGTTGTTTTAAAATGCTTTAGTTATCACGATTTTGATATTAGGAAAGGATTTCAGTGTTAAATGTCCAATTTTCAAGCAAGTCAAATCATAGTTTACTGAATTGTTGAGTTGATGATAGAAATAAATCTACGATTATATAACCAGGGTCCACCCATGGGGGCACAATATTTGATTTGACCAAATATTTAGTCAAAATGAAAATAACATTTGCCAAATGTTTTTAGAAGTTGCCAACATGCTGTCAGTTTCTTCTGCAACATTGAGTCTTATATTTCGACAACAGTTGTTTGATAAAATGTTGATATCGATAGAAAGAAGTTAGTTATTAATAATTCTCGCGTCTCTACTTTTCTGTCAGATTAACTGCATCTTGATACAATTCAATTCAATTTCAATTTAGTTAATATTCTCATCGTATGGTAATAAACATCGAGAAGAAAGGTTTTAGAATTCACAATATTATGTATTGTATATATTTATAATATATCACAATTTTCTATATGAATAAAACAGATCGGTGTATATCCACAACCATGCATGTATACAATAGTAGATACTATCAGGTGTGAGGGGGTTGAGTCATGTGTTGTTAAGCATCAGGGGTGGTTTATCAAACATATGTTAAAACCGGTGTTAACTGTTCATAACTTTATAAAACATCACTATTAAAATTACTGAGTTTCATGAAATGAATGTCTCAATACTCATGTTGTATTGTGAGTGGAGAGATTGATCGGTAGTGATTGACCGATATGATCTATTGGGGAATTAAAAAGTGACCGGCCAACTAGTGCAACTGGTGCACTTGCCTTGTCACATAGCATCCGTAAGATGCTTGATTACTCTTTATATACATTTTTCAGAAGCAGAACCACATTGCGAGACTTTAAAGAGAAAACAGGCTGGACAGAGCTACCCAGATAGATTGATCATGGAGTGGGAACTAAGAGTTGTCGCCGGCGTGGCGACTCTGGAATTCTGCACTTTTACATACGAAGTTGTATGACTGTTCTATTAAACATTCAGAGCAAACTTATTTCTCGAACTGTGTTCGTCCCGGAATTATGGTTGAGGGTTTGTTCGTGTCTCACAGGTGACTTCACAGGTGAATGTCTGTCATTTGCAGAATGAGGTCCAAAGCTGTCGAATGGGGACCTCATTATGCTTAGGGCTCATCTTCTGGGAAGTATCTATTGTCCCAAATTAAAATTGTTTTAGTTACTTTTTCCCTTCTGTTCAGTTTTTGTATCCCCTAATTCGCAGAAGATAAATGCATACTCCAGGTGACTAATTGGTGAACATCAACTTACACTGGGGAAACTCAATCATTGGTATCTCATAGTAGTTGAAGCCTAAGTAGAATAAGGTCCCCATTGGGTGAATTTGATTTTTCGCTAGCCCCTCTCTGATGACCTCATTATGCAAATGGCAGACACGCTATTTCAGTGGTTGCTGTAACTATCCATGTACTGTACGTTAATGAATCCTTCCCTTATAGCTGGCCATGCATCAATATGCCCTGTCGGATTGGACCCTATAAAACCACCATATGTACTTTCACAATACCGGGAAATAATTATATGGGACACACACGGCCTTTAGTATGGGAATTGATAGTCATATGTCGATTTGAATTACACAGGGTGGTGGTAACAATTTATCTTACAAATCGTCCCATAAAAATCCAATAGAATTAAATTTAAATCTCAACTATTGTATTACGCGGAACACACAGCGTGACTATTCAAATAAGCTTTGGCTGGAGTCCGATTCAATGATGAGTCGACGATATTTACGTTTCGAATGTTCGACATAATTGTCACTTTAACAGGATAATTGTAATATTTGATGGTGTAATGTGTTGGCGAGATGCAATGCAGGAGATGACTATCCATTCACTGTTTTAACGAATTTCGTACTGTCCGACACTTCAGCAATCTATTTCTGACTTGCCAGATTCGCAGTGTATCAGCAATTATAGTTAGAACGGAATTCAAATTGTCAACATTGGTATCAGAAGTTGGTGTTCGTTTTGGTGCTATGTAGAGGATATCCGACATTTTTCGTTGCATTTCTACAGACGCAACAGAATACTTATTCACACTGGCAATATTTATGTGACCTGAAAGCTGTGCAATGGTGTTAGGAGTAATGTCGCTATGAAGAAGTCGAGTGCACGTTGTTTTCCGCACACGTTTATTGGTCTTTCTACCAGGAAGTTTACTTTTCTCTGTCATATTCTTCTTTAGTTTGGCCAATGCGTGTTCACCCATAGGTTGAGCCTTATACCAGAAAGGTGAGTCTGGTTTCTGATTATGCTTAACTTGAATGTAAAATGGTGAATCAGGCTGCAGAGTGTTCAATGGGCACTTTGATTCAAAAAGGTTGTAGGCTGCAACTGGACATTCTGTAGCTGGAACTCCAGGGATTGCTAATGCTTTCGGATTGAATGCTCGATGGTGAGTATTGGCACTTTCTCCTGTTCGGATTGCTGTCGTCCTTCTCAAGTGCAATGTCACCCCATCGCAAACTATGTTGCTCTTTTCTAGTACGCATGCCGAATTTAGCATTATTGTACCACATCAGATTTGTTAAACCGTAGTGATAGTCAACACTCAGCACTGATCTCTCCCTAAGAAGAACTTCTTCAATTTCCGTTATAGGTTCCGCTGCATTTCGGCGATTACCGTTGCCAGCTTCTCTCAACTGCTTCCTCTTGCTTGATAACACCACCCTGGAACCTTCAAGTTGAGGAAAAATAGCTAAAGTGTAAGATACAATGTCATTACCTTCTCTAATGACGATTTCAGCGACGTCCGTCATAAATTCCGGACAAACTCCGCGCGCCGATTGCCGCCTTGCTTTATATCGCTATCAGCGCTGCTGCAATGACGAGTTTCCTGTTTGTGACTCGTACTTAATCACTTAAAGGGTCGTATATGCAGCAAAAATCATGGGATATGCGCCAATGTGAACTGACAAATCGCATGATAAATACAGATCGTTTTTATCAGCCCATAAACTATGTAAGAAAATTGGTGCACAGAGGTAACAAGATACGGGGATTGTCACTGGATATGTGCCGTTCTCAAATGATGTAAAGGCACTAATAATGATCAATCATGAGCGTTTATTAGTAGCTGTACCGGCATTCCATGCTTATCACCCCTCATGTTGACGGAAAATATCCTAGTGGAGATAATAAAGATTGTCCTCAATTATAAGCTTTTATGACCATTTCTATGTTTACTATATAATTTGAGACTTCCGTATATATATGTGTGTGTATATATGTGGGTACTTCATGAAATCGAAAACGCGTGTACAGATTGAGCTCACATTTCGTATATAAGTGTAAAATCCCACCGACACCGCCGTGGTCGCGTTTTGGAGAAGCTCAGAGCACCCGTTCTCCAATCTCAGTCACAAAAAACGGCACTGCGGTGGTTAATCAAGTGATAATTTAATGAGCGTTTGTTTTTGACGCATCGCTAGATATACGGGATTTTGAGTGGTTTCCTATGCGGGGAGATTTATTGGTTGCCATAGTACTCTTACAACATTTCTGCAATATAATTGCCTCAAAGTGTTCAGCATCATTGTTATAGTATGTATGACACTTAGGTAAGGGCTTAGGGGGTAGTTAGTGTGGATATAGGCATAATGCTTCTCAGAAATCCCGGCAGACGAGATCTCGGAAATGGGTGGAGCTATCGACTTAAAATTTGGTATGTGAATGTATCTTGCCCCGGATACGAATTTTATCGGGTCGCCGAGTCCGTGCGACGCCAGCTTCGCGCATGCGCATACAAGATATCGGAAACGGGTGGAGCTATCGACTTGAAATTTGGTATGTGAATGTATCTTGCCCCGGATACGAATTTTATCGGGTCGCCGAGCCCGTACGACGCCAGCTTCGCGCATGCGCATACCAGATCTCGGAAACGGGTGGAGCTATCGACCAATTGATAAAATACAAATTATAAATTATACGAAGGAAATGTTAAGTACCACGTGTATACTCTTCTTAATGAATATATAATGTAGATCGAGCTCGATAGCAATTAATGCGCCCACCGAATAAGAAAATGCTATAGCGCAGCTGCTAAATAATTCTTGACGATAACTTCAGAAAGTTGCTTGACTTATTCTGTATTCTCCTAGTTTCAAATTAAGAGGCTAATTGTGACCCGCCAATTGGCCTAACAATTTTTTACAATTTTAATAATTTTAATAATTTGTTCTTGTATTCTTTAACAATTTTATAATTTCACCCATACAGAGCCCCAGACAAACATGAGCAGACGACACTCTTCTATATGCTTCTATATATGTGTGGGGCTCCCTGCAGGGTAATGGATGTTTTTTTATTTGATGTCCTAAAAATTGTAAGAAACATTTATTTAAAAAACATGATAAAAAATTGTTAGGCCAATGCATTCTCTTATATATGCGAGGCGATCTATGGTCGACTCGCATATATAAGAGAATTCATTGTCACATGGTAAAAAAATCTCGACTTCCGACTGGATTTGATATGGCGGGTCACAATTAGCCTCTTAATTTGAAACTAGGAGAATACAGAATAAGTCAAGCAACTTTCTGAAGTTATCGTCAAGAATTATTTAGCAGCTGCGCTATAGCATTTTCTTATTCGGTGGGCGCATTAATTGCTATCGAGCTCGATCTACATTATATATTCATTAAGAAGAGTATACACGTGGTACTTAACATTTCCTTCGTATAATTTATAATTTGTATTTTATCAATTGGTGCATTCTTTGTTATCTGCGTTGTATGGTTACTTGTGTGTGCATTGTTTTATCAATCTACGTTGCGGCTACTCCATCGAATTAAAGCCATATGGCGGCTTGCGCTTCAGAATGCAAATAATATTAGTAGCTTTTGAAGTTTTCACTGAATCGAAGTAGGTCGATAAATATCTTAACTACCTTTCTACGAGCATTCTGTGTCCCAAATATATATACGCACTGACGTAATGAAAAAATGCAACTGTGAACAAGGTGTACGACATGAATCAGAAAAGAGCGGCGTTCCGTGTTATTATATTCCTGATATGGTACCAATAAAGAGCCTGTGTTTAACTTCGGGCGAAACATTGAAAACGGCTGGAAAATGGCACATAAAGCCGGCATATCAATAGTTCGTGTATTGATCGACATACCAAATCAGTCCAATTACGCAGACAAAATTTGGAGGTTCGAATGAGCAATGTCCGTTTAAATCTACAGCACACGTCACGCACGATGACAACCGAACGTGTATCGTATGCTCGGGGACCCATGCTGGGTCCGCGGCTGGACCGAAATTTACTTTTGCCAAATGAAAATATTTTTTGCCAAATTATTTTAGCAGTTGCCAGATGATATCCCTGATAGTATGATTGTCTTTTGTTTCGACACTCGCGGTTTGCGACTTTTGATATCAATAGAAAAGCAGTTAGTTAATAAGTAATTATACTCGCATCTCTATTGTGGTTTGTAAAAAACAATAAGCCAATCACCGAACAATCAATGGTAGAAGGGTTGCTTCATCAGAAGGGCACATAACAGGAGGTTTAGCTATGTAAACACCACCACATTAAATACTAGTAATCACTCCAGCCATCTGTAATAATGCTATGCGATTAACTGCATCTTGATAGAGGTGCTAACTTTTCATAAACCTTATAAAACACCACTAATATAATTATGTTGTAAGAGTTTCCTGAAATGAATGGTATTGATTGACCAATATTGTTCAACTTTCTTGATGAAAAAGTGACTTGCCAAAACTTTTGCCAAATGAAAATATCTTTTGCCAAATGTGAATTATTATTGCAATTGGCAAATTTGGCAAGTGGCAGCGCGAACCCGGTACCCATCCGATCCATATACGTATCAGAAAGACAACCCGATGTCGTGTGTACGCTCAACAACAGCCTGTTCACCATTTTTTCTCTCTCAAACTTTGCCGAAAATATTTTAATTCACTGAACAATACATATAAATTCACAAGTTAGGTACTTAGTTAACATATACTGATAGCATATTATATGTGTCTTTCCAAATAACGCGTTGGTAATGTTTACCTCCGAATCATGACCATTCACAATTTAAACATCATTAGTAATGGGTGATAATGTTTACCTCCGGATCAAGACAGTACACAATTTAAACGTCATTGGCAATGGTTGATAATATTTACCTCCGAATCATGACAGTACACAATTTAAACATCATTGGTAATGGTTGATAATATTTACCTCCGAATCATGACAGTACACAATTTAATCGTCATTGGTAATGGTTGATAATGTTTACCTCCGGATCATGACAGTACACAATTTAAACGTCATTGGCAATGGTTGATAATATTTACCTCCGAATCATGACAGTACACCATTTAAACATCATTGGTAATGGTTGATAATATTTACCTCCGAATCATGACAGTACACAATTTAATCGTCATTGGTAATGGTTGATAATATTTACCTCCGAATCATGACAGCACACAATTTAAACGTCATTGGTAATGGTTGATAATGTTTACCTCCGAATCGTGACAGCACACAATTTAAACGTCATTGGTAATGGTTGATAATATTTACCTCCGAATCATGACAGTACACAATTTAATCGTCATTGGTAATGGTTGATGATATTTACCTCCGAATCATGACAGCACACAATTTAAACGCCATTGGTAATGGTTGATAATGTTTACCTCCGAATCGTGACAGCACACAATTTAAACGTCATTGGTAATGGTTGATAATATTTACCTCCGAATCGTGACAGCACACAATTTAAACGTCATTGGTAATGGTTGATAATATTTACCTCCGGATCATGACAGTACACAATTTAAACATCATTGGTAATGGTTGATAATATTTACCTCCGAATCATGACAGCACACAATTTAAACGTCATTGGTAATGGTTGATAATGTTTACCTCCGAATCACGACATATAATACAAAAAGGTTTTGATATGTGGTTGGCATCTCCCAACTGAGATCCTGCAGCCACAACTCCCCTGGGATCAGTGCCAAAACCGTTGGCACGAAGATGCATTAGTGTATAGTCATTGACATATGGGTTCGGTACTTGGGTCTACCATATTGCCTTCACTGTGTAACAATATTCTTTTTCAACTGAAATTAAAACAAAAAATACCATAATGACAGTTGTGCTATGTTACCAACTGCACAGAAATGTTGCTTCGAACTTGTTTAGATGAAATAATATAGCTGTCTCACTACTAAGTGTTTTTTTGCTCGGGGACCCATCCCATCCATATACTTATCACAACGAGCACCCCGATGTCGTGTACACACTCAACAACATTGGGTTGAATATAACAAATGTCCAGTCAGAATCACAGGTGCGACAACCCTATCACGAGTATCCACCGTAATGCATTAATACAAGGTTTGTATCTATCAGTCTAATATTAACATAGACTCGCTTGCGAACAATATTCATCAAAATCCCATGTGCATGAAATAATGCCACAAACCCAGTTATTTAGACCATATTCGCACCTTTAATGTTATGTATATCCACCTTAATACCTTAATACAATGTTTGTATCTATCGGGTCTGTTTTGAGCATAGACTCACTTGCGATCAAAATATATCAAAATCACATGTGCTTAAGATAATGCCACATGACCGTTTCTTTAGACCATATTCGAACCTTTAATGTGATGTTTCTGACACATCGATCAGTTGAAGATCACCAAATATATATATGAATATGTGCACACATTGGAAATCTGACAAACCCTTGAACAGATTCCCATCAAAGATAGCATAGTAGCACTGCAGAATTTACTCTGCTCATTGCCTATATATATAAAGTCAACTGGGGAGTACTTTTCAGAATGGGTATAGTCTGAGAGATCACTGACTCAGAAATATGTTTTAATAGCCATGGGTGCTGTATAGTTTTATCATGGGTGCTATGGGTGTTGGGTTGTCTCCATACACTTAGAACCCACTGAGGAGCCCAAAAGTTGGCAAATATTCTTATAATGATGCAGATCTTTCCAAA
Source organism: Siphonodentalium dalli (assembly GCA_032622095.1). Taxonomy (NCBI): domain Eukaryota; kingdom Metazoa; phylum Mollusca; class Scaphopoda; order Gadilida; family Siphonodentaliidae; genus Siphonodentalium; species Siphonodentalium dalli. The sequence continues at coordinate 103,719,168 of CP136068.1, forward strand.
AACACTAAGATACCTGGAAGTAGATACCTATAATGGATCACAGGGCCCAATTCAAGTTAAATATACCAACTTGACTATTAAAAACCAAAATATTCCCCTCCCCCTGACCAAAGCCCAAAATCCCATTCAGATGACCAAATAATTGTTTTCTCATTGCCTATTTATATTCTAAAGTCAACTGTGGAGTATTTTTTTAAATGGGTATAGTCTCGAGAGATCACCGACTCAGAAATATGTTTTCATAGACACAGGTGCTGTATGGTTTTTTCATGGGTGCTGTGGGTTTTGGGCTGTCTCCATACCCTTAAAACCCACAGATGAGCCCAAACTTTGTGCAAACCATTTGTATAGATGAATACCTATCCAAAAACTATAAAAGTGCTGGAAGTAGATACCTATAATGTGTCACAGGGCCCAATTCAAGTTAAATATACCAACTTGACTATTAAAAAACCCAAATATTCCGCTCCCCTTGACCAAAGCCCAAAATCTTATTCAGATGCCCAAATAATATTTTTCTCATTGCCTATATATATTCTAAAGTCAACTGTGGAGTAATTTTCAGAATGGGTATAGTCTGAGAGATCACTGACTCAGAAATATGCTGTGGGTGTTGGGCTGTCTCCATACCCTTAAAACCCACCGAGGAGCCCAAACTTTGTGCAAACCATTTGTACAGATGCATATCTATCCAAAAACTATCTAAGTGCTGGAAAAAGATACATATAATGGGTCACGTGACCCAATTCAAGTCAAGTATACCAACTTGACCATTAAAAAACCTAAATATTCCCCTCCCCTGACCAGAGCCCAAAATCCCATTCAGGTGCCCAAATAATGTTTTCCCATTGCCTCTATATATTCTAAAGTCAAATGTGGAATAATTTCCAGAATGGGTATAGTCTGAGAGATCACTGACCTAGAAATATGTTTTCATAGCCACGGGTGCTGTATTGTTTTTTCATGGGTGCTGTGGGTGTTGGCCTGTCTCCATACCCTTAAACCCACAGAGGAGCCCAAACTTTGTTCAAACCATTTGTACAGATGCATACCTATCCAAAAACTATCAAAGTGCTGGAAATATATACCTATAATGGGTCACATGACCCAATTCAATTCAAATATACAAACTTGACCATTAAAAAACATAAATATACTCCTCCCCCTGACCAAAGCCCAAAATCCCATTCAGATGCACAAATAAATTTTGTCTCATTGCCTATATATATTCTAAAGTCAACTGTGGAGTAATTTTCAGAATGGGTATAGTCTGAGATATCACCGACTCCAAAATATGTTTTCATTGGCACGGGTGCTGTATGGTTTTTTCATGGGTGATGTGGGTGCTGGGCAGTCTCCATACCCTTAAAACCCACCGAGGAGATCAAACTTTGTGCAAACCATTTGTATAGATGAATACCTATCCAAAAACTATAAAAGTGCTGGAAGTAGATACCTATAATGTGTCACAGGGCCCAATTCAAGTTAAATATATCAACTTGACCATTAAAAAACCCAAATATTCCCCTCCCCATGACCAAAGCCCAAAATCCCATTCAGATGCCCAAATAAATTTTTTCTCATTGCCTATATATAGTCTAAAGTCAACTGTGTGTAATTTCCAGAATGGGTATAGTCTGAGAGATCACTGACTCAGAAATGTGTTTTCATAGGCACGGGTGCTGTGGGTGTTGGGCTGTCTCCATGCCCTTAAACCCCACTGAGGAGCCCAAACTTTTGCAAATCTTCTTATAATGATGCAGATATTTCCAAAAACACTAAGATACCTGGAAGTAGGTACCTATAATGGATCACAGGGCCCAATTCAAGTTTTAATTATACCAACTTGACTATTAAAAAACCCAAATATTCCCCTCCCCCTGATCAAAGCCCAAAATCCCATCCAGGTGCCCAAATAATGTTTTCCCATTACCTCCTTATATTCTAAAGTCAAATGTGGAATAATTTTCAGAATGGGTATAGTCTGAGAGATCACTGACCTAGAAATATGTTTTCATAGCCACGGGTGCTGTGTGGTATTTTCACGGGTGCTGTGTGTGTTGGGCTGTCTCCATACCCTTAAAACCTACCGAGGAGCCGAAACTTTGTGTAAACCATTTGTATAGCTGCACACCTATCCAAAAACTATAAAAGTGCTGGAAGTAGATACCTATAATGTGTCACAGGGCCCAATTCAAGTTAAATATATCAACTTGACCATTAAAAAATCCAGCCGATTCAGCCGATCACAATCGCCCAGCTTAAAATATATAGAAATGTATGTTCAACACTAAAATGACAATATGACGAATTTTGATTTGTTATGGAAAACTTCTTGGCTGATGCGTTCTGATAAAAATTATGGTAATTGATCATGCAAATGGTACACAAGGTCAGTCAAACGTGTGGAAGTCTTCGGTTATATGTGTGCGCCTATTGGATATTCATTTAATTCATGATACCTGTATATACTCTACCTTGCATTTTTTGAGGACACAGTCCCACATATTTGATGTGAACCCCGCCATCACGTTCGATCAGCCTACAGCCTCTTTGGTGGAAAGGCACTGGACAATATATAATCCGAGCCACAGTCTAGTCCACTTCATGGAAGCATCGATTGTATTGTAAATATTTGTGTGGTCAGGGGGGGGGGGTCGAATTGTTTTTACGAGACATGAGGTGGGGGGGGGTGGTGGGTGGGTACCCGAGGCTGGAAACAGTTTTTGACCACCTTTTTTGCAATTTTTTTTCATTGACATATTTTCAACTGTTTTATACATATTTGTTGATATGTTGTGGCTTGTTGCAATATGAGAAGCACTAATACATTCAATATTGTTATAATTACCCCCATAAGTTGATATAAAATGGAAAAATAGTGAATATTGTGGGGGTGGGTCCCAAAATTTTCATTGATTTTTTTGGCGCGCAATTTTTTTTTATTGTGTCTGTTTCAGCTTGCTTGGCAGTTTTTATACTGAAAATTGTCTAGTTCACGGTGTAGATCAATAAAAAAATACTTCAGATAGCTCTAGGGTAGGGTGAACTTACTTAGTGCAGTCTGACAATATCAGCTAACAACTCATGACAGAATATTACAATAATTCTTATACTTCATGACAGTCTCTTTACTCATACAGTTAGTTGATGCATGAGTGTAATGTATGAACTAAATATTTGTATCAGTGTTTGTATACTAAATTGATTTTTAAATATACTTTTGTCAAATAATTATATGAATTGTCAAATTATTTGTTTCAGTGTTGTTGACAACCATCAATAAGTAAATAAGTAGACATGAAATAAAGTTTTAATAACATTTAGTGAAAGAAACAAAAATATAACCTTCCTTGGATAGTCTTCTGAAAAGTATAAAAATATTATTTAAATAGATGTGAAGAGGGGCCAGGACACATTACAGTTGTGTTCACATTGTAATTATTATATCCCATAATTACCTGCATATACTAGTATGTAAATGACACTCAATGTCTAGTTCAGGCTAATTTGAAAATGATCAAAGAAGAAAAAATTAATTTACTTAAAATTATTGTATATTTGTAAGATGATGTGCATGCAAGGAGGTCTAGTTTGAAGGCACACATAAAGGTCATGTACAGAATGTGTGTCAAATTTCTTATTGCACATGAACTCCATCCAGTACATAACCGAAGTTCAGCTCTGGTTGTCCAAATTAATCTCAGTAATATACATCCGTGTATATGGATTTGGCACTAAATTGACCATCAACGTTCATACTCAAAGGGTTAAGCATTATTTTAGGCCTAGTTCTAAGTCGTAATGCTAGGTCGGGTCGGTGGTCATGCAGGCATACATACAAGCTAATTCGTACACTGGTTCATATGCACATTTTCCTTTTTGTTATTACTATAGGCTCTAGGCCTATTAGTTGATGTCTGAAAAAAAAGATAAATTTAATTTTGTGTAATTTTTTATTCTACTATAAGCCCTAACACTGACCCTAGTTATTTGTTGTTGTCATTCCAGGGGATTCAACATATTTTTCACCTACTCACACCAGCTGTACTCACACAGATGAATAGGCTGGGTTATAAATTTACCAATATAATCACATAATATTCTACCTTTGTTGGTTACTTAGAGTTCAATTTTGCACATGTTTGTTAACAGGAAGTAACATTTAATTTGGTCTTTCAAAGAAGGGACCAATACAGAGCGGTTGGTCATTTTTACAGAGGGGACCAACATAAAGCTTTGTCGTTTTGGGGTGGGTGTCTAAAATTTTATGAAAAAAAAATGCAAGAAAGGGTGGGTGGGTGTAAAAAAAATGGAAATGTAAAAAAAAGACCCCCACGTCTCGCAACTTTTTTACGGCCCCCCTGGTGCGGGTATAAGAAATGCGTCCGCAACAACGATTAATATTAATGTTAATTGGTTGCAATTATGTTGACAATCAACAAAGATGCAAGAGGACATATTTCCACGTCAATAGTTTGTCGATGTGACAAGAAACAAGCGAAGAGGGTTTATTATCACCACGTATCTGGAAACCGATAGCAATAAATTGTGTCCTGTGGACACCTGGCATAATATCCAGTGTTGCCACAGGGTCATTCTGATGTCTGGTGGACAATCACATGGAGTGACTAATTATCAACTGTGATATAACTGGGCATATTGTCATGTGAACATTTGTCGCTGTGATAAGACACACGCGGAAGGGGGATTTATTCTCAACGCGTAGAATATTACACAATGATGCCGATCTGGAACCTGACACCAATAAAGTGTGTCCTGTGGACACCTGGCATAATGTCCAGAATTGCCCTAGGGTCATTCTGTCTGATACTAATAGTTTCGGGTGCTTTCGGAAACGGCATCACTTCGTGGATCGGGAATGCCAGGGGGCACAGGAGTTGCAATGCATGTGACAAATTAACAACTATCGCCGCGAGATCTAAACTCGAATGCGTAGTTGTATGCTCAACGTACGCTGGATGCAGGTCAGTCAATTTCAAAAAGACAGCTGGCGAGCCGCTACCATGCACCTTATTTGCGTGCAGCCAGTCGAACCTAGATGGCGCTGCGCTGGACGACACAGAAGACGTCAGCTTTGTTGACATGATCAAGGTGAGTCAAAACGTATGTAGTCAATTGTGACTGTTCCGATTCGTCTCGTGATCGCCGCACGCTTTTGTGGTGGACCACAGTGAACATAATCACAAAAAAACTTAGCCCAAGTCATCATTACATACAGACATACTTGAGTTGGGTTGGCACATGCACAATATAATGGTGGCATTATATAATTACTCTATGACATAATGCGGGTATTGTGTTTATTTAATTTAAGTTATCAAATCAAAACAAATGTACAGGTTGGTTTGTAGCGTACGTACTCACGTTATGAACGAAACACAGGTTCTGGTTTAAGCTCATCGGCACCATTATGTCCCATAGTCTAGTGGTGAATGTAGACTTGGTCGTGAACGGGAACAATGAAGTATCCAGCCGGTTTGATATTTTTATATTTTAAATAAGTCTTTGCCTATAAGCACAATAGGTAGATGAACAGATGAGTAGGTTGTTCGATGGTCTAAGCGGGAGTATCTATATTTCTGGACATGATTAGTTATTCCAACGTTTGGTGTATCATGCGTCCAAATAAGGTCTGAGCTACCATGACACCCTTGTCTAGGATGTGTACCATACTATTGTTTGCTATATAATTGTACTGGTTTGATCCTTCCTCACATCTAAAATGGTTGCTACCAGTCATAACCAATTAAGAATATGATCTTGTTAAGTATTCTTGTGTGTTCTTATACTATATCATTTACATCTCCCACGTACTGCGCACGTACACGTACTATACAATTAACCATAGCATTACAATCAACCATAGCATTACAATCAACCATAGCATTACAATCACTGGGGAAAGGAAGTTTATCCTAGATCCGGGAACACACCTTACAATAACTATACCATCTTTTGAACTATCGGACAGAACACAATCACAAAAACTTAGCTCAAGTCATCATTACACAGACATACTTCAACAAAAAAAGGAAGAAACATTCAGTGAAGTGCAAACATGTTAGGTCCATTGGCCGCATCAGTTCGGTCTTTATTTGAGTAAAACGCCACGCGTGGGAAATATGGACGGTGTGGGGGGGGGGGGCTACAAAGCTGTAAGGGAAAGAATTTTACAAAACATGTCTCGAATTTAGGTTTTGGTTTGAAGATTACCAATGGACTTCAGACATGTGGTAATAGCAGTATTAATTTGAATTACAAACATATAGATGACATCAGGTACACCAGTATTGAAAATGAATGTTTATCGGGTGCCGATGAAATGTTAAATAATCCGGGTGCCGTGAATAATGATTGATAAGAGCCGGGTGTCGTGAAGGAAATATTTGAGGTGAACTAATAGTCCATGGGCTGGTTGCACCCCATGTGCACCCCCATAACTTAACTTCTTTGATATTGTCATGTACCCTAACGTGTATTGTTCATGAAAAATGATGTTATAGTGTGGGTCACATTGTACCTTCTGGGTCAAAGTTAAGCCTTTCTCAGTTTCCATTTTTGTCAGATTATGGTTTTTTCGAAACAAATGTATGATGTTGTCATTGTTGACGTCACCAGAGGTCAAAAGGTCAGGCGACGGCAGTGAGCACGCAAATGTAATAGTCTGAAAGCTGATAAGGTACCCCTACACCCCACATCACAGGATTTAACTTCATCTGACTCATTTTCTTCCTTATTATGTCCCTCAAAATTTAAGTAATGTTAACACGAAACAAAAGTGGCCGCGTAGACACGAAATAAGATGGCGTCCAACATGGCCGCCGTGTTTTAAGACGAGACACTATAAGTCAGTTTGATGCAAATTATAGAGAGAAAACCTTGACAAATGTTTAATATTATTGTGAATTCGTGTGAAGCTAAGACACAATGCTGGCGTTTTAGAACAAAATTGGAACTCTCCGGTCCGAGATGGCCACCAAAATGGCCACCATAAGTGAAAAATGTGACTAATTTTCACTAATATTATCTAGATAAGTTTCTGCTGTTTTGGAACTCGCTAAAATTGCGACTTTATTTCGTATTGTTCATGTTAGCTGATCGATCATTTGAGCAATATAATATGCCATTTTGTGGGTCCCAGACCCTTCCGATTTCTCAACATTTTGATTTAAAAAAAACCCGGTATAACATTTCACAAAAAATCACCATGTATATGAGTTATTCGAGTTCTATATGTATGACGCTTCTTGTGTTCATGCACTAACAAAATGTCAGGTATAAAACAGACTTGATTCTTTTCGGTATCCATGAGAGAAGACAAGATTATGACTGGCCTAAAATTTTCTGATAGCAATAAGATTGACAATCGCCTGTAACTACTAACGTGTCTCGCATGTTGACGACGAACCGCTCGCGCGCATGTTGATGCTATCAATGATTGGTGTGACCATGTAGCTACATAATTTAGATACAGAAATTACACACAAGTGTGTATCCACCCTGATATCAATATGCATACCTGAAGAAGATTGAAGTTTATGTAGAGAGAAATTTAAACAGACATCCACCATTAGATCCTGTAAATACTGAGCAGTACGCAAAACTATATGAAATGTTGGTTCAGTGCCAGTAACATCAATTGCACGGAATGCTAAGCATGGTCCGAAAGTTGAAACGGCGAATTCTAAACTGGCTCTGAAACGGAATACAATGAAAATTTTGCAATGATTTGTGGCACAATATTAAACGTTCAAATGGCAAAATCCTGAACAAAAATGCTTGTAGCAATGCCCAACATCGGTCATCAACACTGTTTATATTAAATTATTCGTACCCGCATCATAAAATATCTGGAACACTTCTGGACATCGTTTATTCTTCGGGTTGATTTCCTGACGCTTGGTTGCATAGAGTTATACTGTTGATGCATATTAGTGGATTTCTGACAATGGTTTCATGACAACAATCGAAATAAGGTCCAAAAACAGACCCTTATATCACAACAAACAGACATTCTATATTTTATGAATTTAATGCAACGACGAGGCATGTGCTTTAAAGTGACGAGTAATCAGATACCTGCGAACTGCACTATGCGTTATTTGCAAATATGACAACTGAATAATTTGTATATGATTGAAGTAGCTGATAATATTGTGATTCATCACTGCAGATCCATTACATAAGCATGACCTATTTGATCTCACGCCCAACTATTTTGTTGAATAATTTGCCCGTTTCATGGCTGAGGGGAACGTCAATTACGTCGGGTGACAGGATGCGTATGGCACGCATGTTCCAAGCGGATTATGGAACAACAAGAACGCTATAATGTTAGGAACAAGAGTGTATTAGTGTTAATAATTTCGGTATTCTAGCGGGCATCTCGGGTAAAGTTAGTTAAGTATAGGGACTTTTGGCCGGTTTACTTCTCATTTCCTCCACAAGGTTCCACACATGCATAAAGATGGCTAGCATCCTGAAGCTAATTACGTTAACATATGTGGGTGAGTCTCGGGCAAATACCAGTTTTCCCTCTTCCCGTGGCATTTTCGGACCCACTGCATATACGTCAACAGAAATCTTGTTCGTCTATCTAACACGATTCGGTTAATTGTTCAAATGTTATAGTTATTACATTTGTTTATATATAATATAGATAGTTCATATTGCAACATCTAGTCTTTCTTAATCATTTCCTTGATGTTCGGGATATAAATTACCATTGGATCTAAAAGTTCCAAGGGTTTTATAGCTTCTAAATCACATACAATTATGATCGCTAATCTATATCCCATTTCGCTCTATCTCTTTCAATTACAATTACAATTATCTCAGCGGGTGAGATATGGCGAGATCTGCGGAATAGACAGCCAAGGCACAACTTTGGCGAAAAGAATGCGCGATTGTGCAATGATTCTTTACCAAACTGTTAACTGAGATTTTATAATTAAATACAATCCGTTACATGTTTATAAAAATACTGCTTCCGTCCGTTTTATATAATAACGCCGTTCGCAGGACAATCATACTTGTTCAACGGAACTATATTTTTGACGCGCACGAACAATCAAGCGACGAATTAAGTAAATAACTCCCTATAGTTTTTTTCACGAGGTGCGAAAACAAAAGGTATATTCTTGACAAACTGTTTAACCACCTGCCGCCTTACAACCACCTTCGCTCAGTCTGATCCAAAATATTTGATTGTTCCTCCGCCTACCAGTTGGTTATATTCTCAATGCTCCATTTGGGAGTCACCCTAAAAATATATACATCTGTCAGTTGCATCAACCGCTCTTTCGTTTCACTTATTAAGTATATCCGATTACATAACTGACGGGCGGGGACCTTACATTATATGTTCACATCGGTCCGGCTTACATTTCCATATAGATAGATAGATATGTTTAATCTTCCAACCAAGATATACATGGTACGAAGAAAAGAAAAAACATACAAAACTGAATGACAATAAACAATACCTATCCTTAGCCACGCGCGGAGAAGTGGAGTCTCGATTCTTATTGTTGCTTTTGGGGGTGTGGGGGTAGTGGAGTATACCAAATTATTGGCACTGGCTAAATTTGACAATTTGATTAGTCTTTTCCCGCTTATATAGGGACCCACTTGTCGGCGCATGGCATAGGATTTAACAAACTAGTATATGGAACTGTATGATATGGCAGATTGACAGAGGTTCCAACGGTCTGTTGAATGTATTTAAGGAAACGACAAGTTCTTTTCATGACTGATGGTCGAGAATTTTGTAAAATTGTTCTCAGTTTCAATAAAGAATATAGTGATTTATTAAAAATTGGAAATAGAGCCTCGCGTTCTGTGTCAAAGGTAATACACTCTATGAGGTAATGCAGTTCATCGCCCACCTTCCTTGATTACAAAGGGTGCAAAATCTTTCTTCTTTTGGTACATTTAGCCAAGTTCCGCTCTCAATGGGAAGGGTGTGATTTCGGGTTCTGAATCGAGCGAGTATGAACACAAACGTTTGATTTTTAGACGATAAGTACCGTTCAAATTGAAAATTGGTCTTGATTATGGAATAAAATGAGCCTTTTCTAGAGTTGAGGATATCGGTATGCCATTTCTGAATAAATTGATTTTTCAGCACTTTTTTAACACGTGAATGTATTGTGTTCAAATTGAAATAAAATTGGTTTTTCCATACATTTGACATTCCACAGTTGTCAAGGGTTTCCTTTACTAACGATAGCCAAGAGGGACTGGATCGTCCTTCAGAATGAAATTTATGCAATAAACAATATATTATGTACGAAAGTTTAACAGTTTCAGTGGATATTAGAGATGACCATCGCCGGATTATATTTGTTTTAATTACTATTTCCATTGGATATCTGCCAGTCTCACCGTAGACCATGTAATTTGGTGTTGATGATTTCAAATGCAGTAACAACTTCAAGAATTTTAAATGAACTGATTCAAGACACTTTAGGGATGTAAGTCCCCAAACCTCACAACCGTATAGCATTAAAGGTACAACCATTTTATCAAACAAGTCAATTGTGCATTCTATAGACAAATTATTCAACCTACTCAGTCTAATAATATCATACATGGCTCTATATGCCTTAGAACATACATGTTTCCTTGCTTTTATGAAGGACCCAGTTCTGAAATACAGAACACCTAGATAATTAAATTCATCAACAAATTCTAACGGTTTTCCATCATAAACAACATTGGGATACTGCTTTGGTTTGCGTTTAGAAAAACACATCAATTTAGTTTTTTTGGACATTCACTTTCAGTCGCCATATGTCGCAGTAATCTGAGAATAAATCAAGCTGATATTGCAAGTCTCGTGGTGATTCGGCAAATAGGACAGCACCGTCTGCGTAAAGAATAATGAAGAGTTTCATGTATATTTGCAAATTAGTTTCTACTTCAGCAGATACTTTTTCAATACCTTTCGCGTGTGTGTTCGATATAAAACTTTCCAGATCATTGAGGTAGAGAGAAAATAAGAAGGGTGAAAGGTTTCCCCCTTGTCTAACCCCTATATATGAGTTGAATGTGGTTGAGATTTCACCATTGAAAGTTATCCTTGATTTTATATTGTTATACATATTTGTTATTACACGTAACATCTTCCCCCTATGCCACTAAGTTCTGCCTTGAACCATAGCCCATCGCGCCATACCGAATCAAACGCCTTTTGAAGGTCTATAAAGGCACAGTATAGTTTATATCCGAGTAGAGATGAAAGTTCTATAAGAGAATTAATAATTATTAGATTATCACTGGTGGAGAAGCCTTCTCTGAAGCCACTTTGGTTATCTTTAATCAAAGAAAACGTTTCGGAATATTTTTTCAGACGATTATTAATTACAGCAGTGAATAACTTACCGAAGCAGCTAAGTATGGTGATGCCGCGGTAGTTACTTGCATCTTTCTTAGAACCTTTATTTTTATATATAGGGACAATATCGCCCATGAGCCAATGTCTGGGTATATGGCCAGTATTGAGTATAATGTTGAATAGTGCAACATATATTGGCAACATGACATCACGTGATGCCTTCATATATTCGTTAATAATAGAATCATTTGATGACGCTTTATTATTCTTCAAATGTTTAATACATACCTCTAACTCATCTGATGTAATTGGTAAATCTAAATCACGATTGTTTTCTATACATACCTTTGGTAGTGGGTTATCAGTGGACTTTGGTGGGTTATTCAGTTCGTGAAAATGGGAATACAGGGCATCAATAGAGATATTGCATTGTATGTGTCTATCTTTTGCTTGGAGCAATTTGCGGCGCAGGGAATCCATTTTACATTGGATATTTTTTCTATGACTTTGTATTGACTTGATAAGTGTCTGTTTATACATTTTTTCAAGCCGTTTCACTTCTGCCTTGTTATATGCGGTAGGATTGTTTTTGCGACATTGTTTGGCTTTACGTAGATTTCTCCGGCACACTTTGCATTCAGAATTGAACCACGGATTGCCACTTTTCTTGAAATACTGTTTTTGCTTACCTCTGATGCCAAATGTTGTTCGTGCTGCGTCCTTTAGCACCCCAGATATTTCCACAACTACATCGCTAACAAACTCTTCTGATGACTCGTTATAATTCTCCAATTTTTCAGTTATTATTTTCATCTTACCTTGGTTTAAATTAGATACAAATTCATATGCTTTATCCGGGTTCCATTTATTGATGGCATTTTCATCCACTTTTATGAGTGGCGTATGCTTGTCATTTTCGGATTATCTCACACTGAGTTTCAATGTTAAGGGGTTATGGGCGTCGGAATACATGGAACTGAAACTAAGCACATCGAAATCGATTACAAGACCGAGCGCATTTAAATTACAAATTGTATAGTCCACAACTGATGCATTTTTACAAGTATATGATCCGTTTCCTTTATCATGACCCACTCTGCCGTTTAAAATAACAAATTCATTATATTTGCAGAAATCTAAAAGTTTTTTTCCAAAACTGTTTTTCATCATATCCATGCTAACCCGTTCTGCGGCATGTCCATATTCAATAAGTTCGGCTTCAACATCTGTAAACTTAACATTGCTATCATTTAGTTTTTCGGTTTCGTCGATTGTTGGATAATCCTTGTCAGTTGCCGTACGGGCATTGAAACCCCCTGTTAATAAAATTTCGCTAAATCTACTTGCGAGCCCAAGATATTCGCATTCAAGCTGCTGGTATGGGTCATTTACGGAATATCTGGAACTGTGTGGTGGGATATAGACAATGCCCATAATCAAATAGTATCGTGCTACCCCGGTCCTTTTATTTCAGGTTTTTGTACTGTGTTATTATTTTATTTGTTATGGGCGTTTTCGGACCCACTGTATATACGTTTTAAATACAAAATCTTGTTCGGCTAACTACATGACTTGTTCAGATGTTATAGATATTATATTTTTATATAGAATATAGGTAGTCCATAACGCAACACCTAGTCATTCTTAATAATTTCCTTGATGTTGGGAATATAAAATATATGAAATCGGATCTGTTCAGATGGATCCGCTGCACCAAATAAAATATGTATTAGCTCAATTGATCAAGTTAGGATTTCATCAGAACATGTACGTTGCATCCGCGTATTGACAAACCACGCGTAACCAGATAAAATCCATTCACTTGCGTCATCCATAATATATTCCTGGCATAACGAGATAGCTTCTAGAATGGATAGCATGTCTGTCTGTCATTATTATATTACTTTTATGTTGTGATCAAACCACTGCGTTGTGTTCTGCCTTCTGCGTAGAGTCCCCACCCGGGATGGGATATATTATTAATTTAACTGGTTTGGACACTTATGATATTAGAGGTGTCCAATAGGTAGTAATTGCTATCGCTAATTTTGTAGAGAATTAATAACAAATCATTTGAGTAAAGTTCATTCCTAAACCTAACGGATTTCTATGGCTAATCCATCCCATATATAGTCTAGTCCAACTGCTACGAGATTTTATCAGCGATAATTTTTCACAGTTGCTCTACTTTTATTATCTTAAAACATCGATAGAGATACAAAGGATAGAATACGATAGGGTAGAGTTTGCATTAAATGTAAATGCTACACTTCCGAATTTGCCTCTATTTCAAAGCACATGAGCTGAACTGGAAGAGGGGTGCGCAGATAGTAACGGTTTCCACTTCCGGTCATATTTTGGAAGGAGGCTACAATTATATTATTAGGGAATGGTTGGTTTCCTCTGTTGCCAGCGTTCCCGTCGTAACATAAGAAATATTGAACAAAAAATAAACACATAGTGTAACACCTGTCCCAGTTTGCTTCGTGATGTTTCTACTGATTCAACTTTAAATAAAATTGCTTCTGAATCTTAATATATTTAGGGCATGGTTTGTCTCTTATGTTTCCAGCGATTCCATCGTAGCATAGGAGATATAAAACAAATATATATATATTTCGATTCCTAGCTATAATGGTAATGTTTCCAATGTTTCCACCTGTGTCAATAGCCCCTATGTGAAAGGAAAATGGTGACCATGTTTTTTTCTGCTCATTAATAAATTGGAAATATCATTTCAGGAGGAATAATTACTTTCAAATGCATACATTTTAAGCTGAATATGATAAATATATAGAAGGCCCTTTAACATGGCATTAATGGAAAAACGAGATGTTTAATAATTAATAAGAGTCACCCCGTTGAGATTGGTTTTAAAATTTATGCAGTAGAACTGGAAGCAAGTTAACACCACTCGGGAATAGCTCTTGTGATATTCCTAACAACCATGCCCCACTGCAGCAATCGCCAATCGTAATGTGAAACCAGCATTTTCTGCAATTATACAAAATAGAAATTGAAAAAAGAACAAGTCTTTATATTTATCTGTTCATATGCAGTTCAGTCTGCCACTGGTTTCTTTGATCCTAACTTCAAGAACGGCTCCTTCTTGGGATATACAAGTTTTGTCTTCTTCTCAGCTGGAGAAAGTTCAGCCCTCGCTTTCAGGAGTTTTCCCCTCAGTTTTGAAAGTATAGGTGGAAGATCAATCGACACACCATAATTTGAACCAGGTTTCAACCTTTTCGCACTGTCAAGAATACAATCTCTATCGTGTAGGGACACCAATAGAACAATGACATTTGAAACATTTTACAAAATAAAAAGTGAGTCTGAAATAAGTTACCACAAAAGGCAAGACAACTGGAACCGTTAAACGAATATAAATCATTTTAACTGCGAGCCAGACTGAGATATCACCATTTAACGAAATTGCATACACAAGTCAAAGTTAGGTATATCTATGTATATGTCTGGTCGGCATCAACTTTATTTTGACACGTATCGTGATCACATAATAGCCCATGTGTATTGGTGTCGATAAGTTGTAGCACACTTCCTGTTTACTGTGGAATGTTACATGTGCATCAATAGTATGAGTTGGATTCAACAAACTGCATTATTCCTCGGGTAAATCCCACCAAATCTAGATGAATATGTAGAGGATATAGTCGCATTTTTTCGTTTCTTCATCTTCTCAACATAGTCGGATTCCTTATGTCGCAAAAAATGGTCGCGCGTTTTCGGAATGTTAAAAGCGATATTAGAACAGTTTCTATACCACCAGTGTGTCTATTTTCAGAATCTACATGTTTCCAGCTTGATATTTTAGTGGAAACAGGTTTGTGCGGGGCTTTTGTTTGTGTACCCCTCTATTTTGTTCCCGTCCACCTGGTAATAAAAACATGCTATTACGCATAGCAAGTTCGGTAAGTGGCTTTCTTTGTTCTTGGAAATCGAAAAACATGGGGAGATCTTGCCACAAATTACTTAATTACATATCTTAATGTGGAATTTTATCAAAAATCATCAGACGAATTGCATTTATGACTGCATTTTCAATTTTCTTTCCCAAATATTAAGGTATTGTATATTCTTAAAATGAGCTATATCACATATGGACGAACATGAACAATCTACAAGATAACTGATTGTATATTCTTAAAATGAGCTATATCACATATGGACGAACATGAACAATCTACAAGATATCTTGATCATATGCCACAAACAAAAATTCGATACATCGATTTTTGGTAAAGATATGGGAGAAAAGCTACCCCTACCCCCACCCTCGCTGATTTCACAAGTCAAGATTCCTTTGGTCGAAAACAACGGTCGCGCCATTTCGGATTGTCTAAGACGACGTGCGAACGGTTTATTTATCAATATCGTGTCTACTTTCAGAGTTTACCTGTGTCCAGTTGAAATTTTATTGGAAAAAAAGTTTTTCTACTGTTTTAAGAATTTAAAGAGCGTTTGCTTATTATACAAATATTAATCCTCATAACTAACCTTCTGGTGGACTGTGCGTGTTGAAATTAACAAAAGTATCAAATATGGCGGTCTACTTGTTCCAGTCTGACATTTTAGTTGAAACAAATTGTTTGGACGGTTTAAAAAATTTAAAGAGCGTTTCCTGATTATACAGATATTAACTAACACGATTAGCCTTTTCATGAATTGTGCAAGTTGAAATTGTGCACATATGTCAAGTATGACTCTGAAATGTATTTTTGAGAATGGTGTCGTCAGATAAGTCTCCGCTGGTACAGTACCCCAGTTGCGAACAAAACTAACGTTGGATCATATAGAGAGTTTGACAATTTTCTCAAACGTTCACAGTGGTGGAACTTAATGGCTATCATATATGCATGGCTCTTACGTGTAATCTATCGTAACTACATGTGATTTTACAAAATTAACATGCAATATAGTCAGATACAGTAGTTGAAAAAATGTGGTTCACATCAATCATATACATCACAATCACGTGCTTCAGTGATAATGTCCACTATTATACAAATGCAATGTTTATCAAGATTAAAGTTTCAGGATGCCGTTGTAAAATTGATTGATGGTGTTTTTTCATCAATTGACAAAATTAATGTTTATTGCCAGGACGAAGTACCGCATAATACAGAGTTGTGTGCTAACAAATATGGGAGTCATATTTATGTAAGTGTCAGTCAAAACTTTTAGGACATGGGAATATTTTTTAATTGCGTGGCCATGAAATACTAATTCGTGGCCACGAAATAACTAATTCGTATCCACGAAATAACTAATTCGTGGCCATGAAATAACTAATTCGTGGTAACGAAATAAATAATTCGTGGCCACTAAATAACTAATTGTGATATACGATCGTCAGTCACTGTTGTAACGGAAGCGATAGAGATTATCAGGTTGCAGTTGTCCACCATCTTGGCATGAGCCACGGCGATTTGAGATAAAGCGTGTTGCGTGGTGGCCCGTAAAACAAATTAAGTAATCACCCCTTTCACCAACCCGATCCAAAGTTGCCGCCGTCCTGGGGGTGGGTTACATGGGCACCCACGACATTCAGTATATCTTGGGGGCCACCCTACAGCACCAATTATACCACATCAAACGGTTAAGGGGTCGATAAATTGTATAGGTGTCATATTTGAACCCATCTGGGGGTGGCCATTTTGGATCGGGGATGGTGAAAGCGGGTGTACATTTAGTTTGTCTCAGGGGTCACCCTACAACACACTGTATTCCACCTAAAATGGGGAGGGGATTCCATGGTACCATATATGGACCCCTCTGATCAGTTATCATTTTCGCTCGAGTGGGCTGAGGGTGTGAAAATTTAGCTTTCTTTGTGAACCACGGTACAACACTCTTTATTTGATCTATATCGGTCAAGTAACCGAGAAATAATGTGTACCCCATTTGACCCCTTCTGAGCGGCGACCATTTTGGATCGGGTTTGGTTGAAAGGGGTCAATATTTATAAGCTTGTTTTGGGCCCACCCTAAAAAAAACCCTTATTTTACTTAAATCGGCCAATATGCCGAGAGAAATGGCATTCCCATTCGATCCCTTGTGGTAAAAACTAATGAATAGTCCGTTTGTCTTGGAGCCACCTGACCCGTGTTTCCCCGTTCTCTCTGGGATAGTTTATATATGACGTCCATACCCCCATAGAGCCCGGGTACCACGCCATAAGGGGTTTATAGTAGCTAATCTGCGATCGTACGTATTGTTTCTAAAACATCGTCAAGTCAGTGTAACCATACCGTAAAGGTATCTGGATATATATGCACGTTAATCAGTTATTTCGTGGCCACGAATTAGTATTTCGTGACAGTATTTCGTGAAATAAAAAAAAATTTCTCATGTCCTAAACCAGCCACCGTAGCTTATGGAACATTCTGTTTTAGTATTAAATTTGGAGAAACCCGACCAGCATCAACGTAACAACTACAACAACTCATCTATATGCCAATGATATATTTAGCCAAATAGATGTGGATAGGGTGGTATTGTTTAAAAATGTTAAACAATGTTATCATGTCCATGTTTATTGCTAAATATTGCTGGGCTTATATAGATGGTTGTTCTATAATTCCTGGTCGGGTTTATCCAAATTGGGAGTTTAAATTATGTTCATTAGAGTATAAAGAAAACACTTTCCCCGTCCACTCGATACCTCCCCCGGGATACATGTTTCACATACTAAATTAACATCTTTGTCAACATAACAAATCTCTCCCTCAAATACTTTTCCACAAGAATAAAAATAAATTGTCAGTATAAATAGGCAAGACATCTCTGGACACTTTCTAAGAGATAATTTATTTATAAGAAGATATATATGTGCATTATGTGCTTGGTCTTATATATATATAGTACAACACAGTAAGATACAAGTGACACAGTGCGGGGACAATACTGTGTCGAAGAACATAGTTAAGGGGACCCTTCCATCATCCTTCATAATGTATCATGACTCCATCTGTTGTGACAAACCATCGACTTAGGCTTAATGGATCGTTCTCCCCAATAACATACTTGGCTTTGAACCGGCCATGGTATTTTCCCGTTAATGAGATAGTGTCTATAGTCAGGTGGTATTGGTTATGTTCAAATGGTGACACAGATATGAAACTGTACATGTTTGTGCCCCATGGGCCATTGATCATTATAAGATCGAGAAACTTAGTCTAGGAAATTACCAGGAATTCTTTGGAAATTGCAATTATAGCTTATAGTGTCGTAATTCAACGTTTGCGTTTCCGATACAGTTACTAGTAATACCCAAATGTGAAATTTGAGATATACCTGGTCGTCAAAGTGAACCAGATGTCGTATTTAAGGTTAGCAACGGTTGCTAATCAAATACCACAATTGTGTACTAATCATTTATTGGTATTGCCTTAATTTAGTCAGTGTCTAATCACATGGTGCTGGCTTTATTCCAAGTTGGGCACATGCATGTCTAAACCTATATATTCAGCCATGTTCTGCATAGGCCACTGATCATTATAAGATCGGGAGACTTTGCCACCGGACCCGATAGCTCATTAGTAGCGGTTACTACGCACCTACTCGGAATGCAGGAACATGCATCTATGGTTGATACATATTTTACTCATTAAGCTCTACCCTAGTGGAAATTCGAATTTACTTGATTTTCACAGCTATTCACGAAGCGTGGAGATTAACTGTGGTCAGAATATTGATGGTGAATGTTGGGTTTCAGTCGCTGCACTGAAGTTGGTCAAATGTAACTGGCGTGGGAAGCGTGAAAGCAAAGCCTATACAGCTATAGTAAAGATCTCAGCTGCATCGAAATGTCCGTTTATCAGTAGCACAAATCCTGCGAAAACACAGATTCTCTCAGTACATGTGGGATAGACTCCTATGCCAACGATTGAGTTAATGACAGCGAACAACTACCATCTATACCTGTGTATTTGTGACACTACATCCCGTTATGATCAACGATGTGGTTTTAAAACTAGTCAGTGGACAACAATACAGACAAGTATCAAATAAAACAATGATATAATATGTAATCACATCGTGAACAGTCTTGTTGTGAATATTTTCATTTGATTGAACAGGCTGCATATTATCGAAACTACAAAACCATTCGACACTTACTTTTGCCAATTACTGTATCTTGAGGCATAACTATATCATATGTTGCAACTATTAAATCACGGATAGTTACAGTGGGTCAAACACGAATTTCACTCGTGTTAAACTTCATATATTTGCGCACGATTGCCAATAAGTGATATTACAATCAACGTTTGAGCATAACACGAAATTCTCCATAGGGTTAAGTGTTAAATTTGTATCGCAACTGTAGCCAGCAAGAATTATCTGATCACATCCATTCCTTTTAAAACTACGTCTGTGTTTCATACTTAGAATTTTTTAGTAATATCAGTACGCGCATATCATCATACGCGAAATGGCGCCATCTATCCAAAGTACTAGAATCTCCATAGGGCTCAGTGTTAAATTTTGATCACAACTGTAGCCAACAAGAATGAACCGATCACATAAATTTTTCAAAATTACATGTAATGGTCATATATAGTAGTTTGGAGAAGTTTCAAATCGCACCGATCACCATACGCCAGATGGCACCATATACCGTTTTCTGTAAATACGAAACGCTCTCTAAATGATGTTGACCCCGATTTAGGCCGACCCGCCAAAATTCAAGAATGGAAACAAGTCAATCCCGAAAACACACCTACTAGGCATACATAATCCGTTTTCAGATCGCTTTTAACAAACCAAAAATGCAAAATGACATAAGGAATCCGACTAACATCGAAGTTGTGGAAAATGTGGGTACACTAAATAGATGAAATTTTGAGACGTAATTAATCCACAGAAGATGGATGTTAGCAGTGTAATTTATATATAAGCTTAGATTCCGTACCCATATTTTCGGTCGATTTTAATATGACATGCTGGCGGACATGTGTCTAACATTGTATAACTACAGTGTGTATACTATCTATTCTGACCTATGGTCTTATACGTGTGTGTAATATTATGTCTCATATTGTATTCTCATATTAAGCATATATTGTCAATATGAGTGTTCGTGTATATGATAATGTATATATGATGTATTATGACGTCTATATGACTATGTCTGCTTGTAAACATGTACCAGATTGGCGTGTGACAATTATTTTATCTTAACATTGTATATTGATTTATTATTTATATTTGTCTGTGTGGATTTGGGTGAGATTCTGAACATCAACATGTGTTTGCCTGTGTATTAGCTAGTCATATGTAAATGTTCAAAATATTCAATTTCTTTCGCTAACAGTAGACGTATTTAGAGTTTATGTTTATGTAAAACTTAGGATTTTGTATTTTTTTTTTCATTAATGTGTTATCTGTGGTGGGAGTGTTGATTGTGTTGATATAAATTATATATATGACTCTTTAGTTATGGAGGAAATTAAAGATATATATATATATAAATATATATATATATTACCTATAACCACAAGAAACTTTTCCATATTTTCCAAATTCAGAAATTCACATTTTAACTAACAGGTTCACCCCAAAACCACTAGGTCCATTAATAATCGACCCATTGCATTGTACACTTTAACACAATCTTACAAAATTAAACCGAATTATGCAAACACTAATACTCATGTATATACTCATATAAATTCGTATTATCATCCATAAATCATATCAATATATCTATAGGAGATGGTATCAACAAGCTTTTAGTTTACTCTCAAATTCTACTCTCGTTTCAACAAGCTCGGGTAAAAGTTAGTTTTACATTAGTGCAGGCACTTACATATAGTCCAGGAGATCGACCCCAAGAAATAACAAATGTTGCTCATTTTGACGGACAAGTGCTATCCAGTCTAATTTTGTAGTAAAATATATGTAGATTACGAAAATCCATGATAGCAGTGGTGAATTTGTAGCTTAATTGGCGAAAAACATGTTTTTATTGACCTACCCGACGACCGAAAATAGAAGAATTTTCCGGCGACGTCATAGTACTACTAGTATTCCGGGAGCTAATATTGGTACCCTTGCACCCCTTGGGACTTAACTTCTCCCCACTCATTTTGTTCCTTATTATGTCCTTCAACTTTTAAGCAATGTTAACAAGAAAAAAAAGTGGCCATATAGACTCCAGACAAAATGGCGTCCATCATGGCCGCTGTTTTTCAGACCAGACTCTAAGTCAGTTTTATGCAAATTATA
Organism: Siphonodentalium dalli; assembly: GCA_032622095.1. Classification (NCBI taxonomy): domain Eukaryota; kingdom Metazoa; phylum Mollusca; class Scaphopoda; order Gadilida; family Siphonodentaliidae; genus Siphonodentalium; species Siphonodentalium dalli. The sequence continues at coordinate 103,740,781 of CP136068.1, forward strand.
GCGGTAACAATCTTGTAAAATGTATACAAATGTATATATTTTCGTGAAGGTAAGACATAATGTCACTTTTTTGGGGCAAAATTGAAACTCACCATCCAAGATGGCCACCAAAATGGCCGCCGGAAGTTGAAAATATAACTTTTTTTTACAAATATCTTCTGGATCGATTCATGCTGTTTGGAACTGGTTGAGTAATGTGACTTTATTTTGTATATTAACTGATCATTGGGGCAATTCAATATGCACTTTTTGGGGTCCTATTACCCCTTCCCTTCCATCAAAAATACGAATTTACAGAATGCGGTATAAAATTTCACACAAAAACATCACAATTGGGATTCTAGTCATATTTTAACAAGAAATGAACATAACTTTGTAATGTAAGTGATGCACATGATTACTTATGAATATTCCAACTCAATGGACCCAAAATTCTTACTTTGGCCAAAATGGCTGCCAAAATATGGAAAACGGTAAATATTGCCCCAGCATGTCCTGCAATCGATTACAAGTTGTGGATGATGTACAAAATTGGCTATTCTGCCATCTATACATTGAATACTAACATGTCTGATGTATCATGGTTAATTGTTACTATTGTCACCACTGACATCACCAAAAATATTGGACTATTCTCTCAAAAACTTGACTTAAATATCGGCAAAAATAAACTTTTCATGCTTGGACTATTTTTTCAATTAAAATGTAACTATCTTTTGGTTGAAAGGTGTTTATTGTTTTGGCCTATCTTAAATGTGTCACACTGCGGCATTTATAGACCAAATTGTTCATTAAGTAGACATGGATAAATGTCTTGTATGTAGCACTGTGTCAGGGCTGAAGTAAAGCTTTTATATAGGGTGGGTGTAATAGTGTGTCATTTTGACATAATTACACCATGGATTAATATATATTTCATGATAGTTACGATCTTAAATGACTGATATCGAAGTTTATGGTGACCATTCAACGTTTCATGCCATTTGACGGTACGTGTCACGAAGCTTCGGCAAATTGGATGAAAAATCGCCACAGATTTGGGGTTAACGATGCGAGGTCACATTTTTCACCAGATTTTGACGGAACTGTATAGTCTCATTAAGTAGACATCGATAATCTTCTTACATGTAGCCCTGTGCCAGAGAGGGGGTAGTTAGATAGGGGTGGGTGTAATATAGTGTGTCATTATGACATATTCCTCGATGGGTTAATATCGATGCTAATTATGATCTGAAATTATTAATATCCGGGTTTCTGGTCACCATTCAACGTTTGTTATCGGTGCCATATGATGTCCTGTGGTGGTATATTCCTGGAGTTCTGACACGTCACGAAGCTTCGGTACATGGCACGAAGCTTTCGGTACATTGGATGAAAAACCGCCACAGGTTTGGGTTTAAGAATACATTGTCAATTTGTTTGCCACAGCGCTGGGGGATAAGTACCCAGGGTCACATGACTCGTGGATTAGATTGTTCTAAACAAGGTTTGAAAACTTTTGAACTGTCAAAATTTTGAATACTGAGTGACAGCCGTGGTTACGCTAAACTCAGCCCAAAGATCCGTTTGATCATCAAGTCGCCAAGTTTTTCGTCACCAAAACTCCAGCCCAATTTAAGGAACTTCAATCCAATATTGAAACGCCGAATCGGACTGCCTTCCTGACACTTCTTAATGTAATTAAAGACAATCAATGTTAACGCTCAATACACTAGTATAGCACATATGTATACCTGTGAATGAAGAGTAATCACGAACACACCAATGATACCGGGAGCGTTCCATTGGCTCAATAATCAATTCATGAATGACAGTAACGGTCAAATGAACTCAACGGCGATTTCTGAAGATAACGGTGGTAATATGGATAGAATTATCACTGACCCTTTGACTGGATCAACATTTACTGAACTCGTGGGCTCTAACAGCACTGTGCCTGTTAATCAGATTGACCAAAGCCTAACCTCATACCAACAACCATGGAACCCATATGATACAGGATCACAAACCTCCATTCAGCCCTTATTCATCTGAGGACTATTTCTGAGTCCGTCAACACAGATAGTGATGACCCCCCGATTGTATCATCAATGGTTGTTACCTCAATCCTAAACTTTCTGAGCTCAGACCCAAAAGACGTCAACGTTAAAGCTATCAAACTTTCTGCTACAAATGACGAGATTCCAGACGAGTCTGCACTTGTGAAAATACGGGATGTTATCTTCTCCGAAGTGAAAACAGACAAATCATTCAATTTTGAAAAATCAGTTATTCTCAAGAAACGTCGTGATACAAGTTCAAAAGTAGGTGGAACGTCTGTCCACGATAAACTGGCAGATGACATTATACATTACTCATGTTCCTTGTCGATGATTCCACACACATAACTGAGATGATTAGCTTGAGTAAAAACACCTCATTATCCCAACATCGAAACGCAGTGGCTAGTACTCGTGATCGCTCTTCTTGTAGCACTGGTCAAAAATGCACAAACTACATCAGTGATAGTGACTTTCGCTCCGACATCTTATCAATCTTGAAACAAAATCAAGATGTTACTGAGATGATTCTTCTAAAACTATCTCCAATAGAGGAATCAGTGATGCAACTGGGCGCTCGACTATCTGGCATAGAGAGCAGACTTGACGATAGAGATGCGTGCAAACATATAGATGTAGTCAGTGAACTTGCCGAAATGAAGCGTACTGTTCTTGAAACAAATGAGATAGCGACTGACAATTCGAAGAAAATGGATGACACTGATCTGAAACTCCAAAGGTATATCGATGAGAAATGTGATGGCGTATCCAGTCTTCGTGCCAAAATAAAATGTCTTGAGTCTGATATCGCTGAAATGGTTGACAGAGCGCAGGGTGTTGTTAAAGCAGTTAACCGAAATTCTGGCTCCATCGGTACCCTTAAGGACAATTTCCAGAAACTTTCTAACAAATCAGACTCCAAGGATGCGCAACAATTCGACAAACTAAAGCAAACTATAATCGACTTTGGTCATGGTGTGTGCAGTAATTTAGACGGTCTACGCGATGACATTTTAGAGGCTATGTGTAATCCCGATGAATCACATCATAATGATAGAGCACCACAGCAAGACGACATAGCACATGTAGAGATCTATCAACTCTTGGATGAGATACGCGAAGAGTTCCGAAATACTAATAGGGAGTATTCTGCCAATTCTCAATCCCAGCGAGGTGACTTGTTCAGTGACATATCTTCAAGAGATAATGAACGCAGTTACACCACTGAGTGACACAGGAGCGATAACTCTAAACATCATAATACTGACGATAACTCTAAATATCGTAATACCGACGGACATTCGCGGAATGGATACAAACACGAGCATAATGATTTTGACAGCCGTCACAGTGGACAAACTGGTGAAAACGTTTATAAAAATCGAAACCAGCACCCAATAGACACAACACGCCTATACATGGAGAACATTCCAGGAGACTTTACCGCACAAACAATAGCAAACATTCTGTTCGACTCGGACGTTAAGTTTTCTCTAATTCGGGTCTTGAAACCAAGACCAGACGGCACTCGCACAGCACGCGTTAACGTACTATACTCACATGCCGATTTCTGTAAAGGACCAGATTGCTGGCCCAGATACATCACGTGCACAGACTGGTTGCCATACGAGGATTTCATCGCAAGAAGGCGATAGCCCGCCGGATTGCCGTTCTAAACTGAAATATTAGTAAATACATGCATGTCGCACACTTATAAAATGCACGAATCACGCATATATATATACATATTGCACTTTGATATTGATGTGTGTGAAAATCCACTTCAACATAACCTTCCATTTATCATATCCTCCTGTTATTTGTGATGTTGAATATAGCTACTTGGAATTGTACTGGCATTTTGTCGAGTAGCATATACTTGACTAATCTATTATCTGACCTCAATATTGATATATGTGGCATATCTGAACACTGGCTGCACACACACAACACTCACTTTCTCGACTCTGTAAGTCCATTATATAACTAGCATGTAGTGTGTGACTCGTCTCAGCGTTTACCTATCCAGAGAGGTAGATATAAAGGCGGAGTTTGCTTATTCTGGAAGAAAATCATGAACGATCGAGTAACCGTGCTTGATTTAGCCGATGATAGGATTTGTGGTATACAAATCCGATTAGAGCCAAACACATTTCTTTACGTATTCCAGGTATACCTACCCTCCACCAATTACTCAGTTCAGCACTATAAAGAATACATACAGAAACTGAATGATATAATATATGCATTCCGATCGCTTGGGTACATAATACTCATGGGAGATTTTAATGGAAACCTGGATAAACGAGATTCTAGAAACAGAGCTTTCACGGAATTTGTAAATAAATCCAACCTCACGTCTGTGCATTGTTCGCCTGCCTGCGTCGGCAACAAAACAACATTTGTAGCCGCCGACGGTGGCCCTGGCACAACAATTGATCATGTTATTTTACCAACATGTGAGATGCACCGAGTATGTCGCATCGAAGTTTTGAATGACTCAGCCACCAACGTATCTAATCATCGTCCCATCTTTCTTCAAATATCTTACGATCTACCGTATTGTACACCGAACACACATTGTAACTTCTCCAAAATCAACTGGAAACGAGTAACGACTTCCCCTGAAATAATCAATGCGTATCAATACCATATCAATACAAATCTGCCCCATTGCAACATCAGAGATGTGGTAGATCTAGATTCATATTATAACCAAATCGTGTCGGTGGTATCAGCGGCAGCACATACAGGAATCCCATCAAAGAAATTCAATCGACATTTCAGACCATTCTGGAATGAAACTCTTAAAGAGCTACACCAAGAAATGATCCTGAGAAGGCGAGATTGGATTTCTGTTGATAGACCCAGAGACTAGTCACACCCTGCCTATAAAGCTTACAAAGAATCAAAACGCCTTTTCCGATACGAATTTAGAAAGTCCAACGAAAGATACCTCCAACAAATTGATGAAAAGCTTGATGGATTAGCTGAGATGGACATAAATGCTTTCTTTCGGGCATTTAATAAAAGACGAGCAGAAAGGGGTCTCACGTCCAATTATTTGTTCGAAGTAGATGGAATTACACTGAGAGAACCAGACACAGTAATTCAGGCTTGGGCATCATATTTTGAAGAATTATACTTACCCCTTAAAAGCAATACTTTTGACGAAAACAACATTCACGCCGTTAGTGCATCAATTGAACAAATTACTAACAATGTTGAGTCATCATCTCTTGACTCAGATATCTGCTACGAGGTATCTTTGGACGAACTTCAACGTATTCTAAAATCTACAAAACGTGGAAAATCACCCGGATATGACACACTTGTGTACGAGCACATTATTTACGGCGGGGATCATCTTCAAATTTCATTAGCCAGGTTATTCACAAAAATGTTGGAACTTAGTCACGTGCCCTCGCAAGCTAAAATAGGAATGATGATACCACTTTTTAAAGGAGGTTCAAAACCTAAAAATCGATTTGACAGCTACCGTGCCATCACTCTCCTTCCAATAATCTATAAAATATTTGAAAAGATTATCCTCACTCGTCTGGAAACCAATTGCCCACATTTAATGAAAGTTCACTCCCTACAACATGGTTTTCAAAAAGGAATAAGTTGCCTTAATTCATCATATATAATACACGAGAGTATCTCATTTGCAGAAGAACTCCACAGTCCGCTGTTCGCTTGCTTCCTGGATGTCCACAAAGCATTCGACACAGTTTGGATAGACGGTCTTCTGTATAAGCTATATCAGCGTGGATTTCATGGAAAACTTTGGCACACAATTAAATCACTGTTACATGGATTGAAATGCTCTGTGCGCTTTAATGGGTCCATCTCACGTCTAGTAGATATACATCAGGGGACAAGACAAGGAGGTATTCTTTCCCCCCTCTTCTATATGATATACATAGATGATCTGATCTATGAACTCCAAAGGAGTCTAACTGGCTTGCGATTGGGTTCTACATTCTGCACCGCTCCAACTCAAGCTGACGATATGACACTTTTATCACTAACACCGTCCGGATTACAGCGTTTGTGCGACATATGTAGCTCGTTCAGTACAAAATGGAGATTTATATACAATCAGGATAAGTGCAAAGTCGTAGTCTTCAATGAAAGCTGTTCTACTCAGAAATCTAGAAAGACCACAACATGGATGCTAAACGAAAAACAAATTCACGAATCAGATTGTGTCACCCATCTCGGCATTCCTCTTGAAAAGAAAAATCTTTCAAACACCCTAACCGAGAGCATCTGTAATAAAATCAGATCAACATATTTTATGCTTAGCAATGCTGGAATGTATGCTGGTGGATTAACCCCACTCAGCTCGAATACCTTGTATAACACAATCGTTCTGCCACGAGGACTTTATGGGTCCGAATTCTTATGCGGTATATCTGCCACGAACACACACTCACTGGAAAAAATTCATCGTTTGTGTTTAAAGCAAATTCAGGGACTCCCATATAGAACAAGAACGGATGTTGTTCTAGGGCTTCTCGGACCTGCACCGATCTCATCAATTATAGACAAAAGAAAACTATGCCTCTTTGGTTGTCTCTGTAGAACAGATTCTGATAAAGCCTCAAAACAAATTTTTCTATATCGCACCGAGAGGCATATGAATGGGTACACAGCCATTCATTCCTCGTTCATTTCAGAATTAACTGCCATTCTAGAGAAATATGATCTTATATCTCATTTATCGTCCTTTGTTGAAACAGGACACTTTCCTTCGAAGGACACGTGGAAACAATTAATGACTCGCCAAATATCATATGTTCACGAAGAAGACTGGAAAACCCGTCTTGCCAGTGATAACTCCATGCTCAACTTTGCAAATAATTATACCTCTCTGAACATATCCCCACTCTGGTACGCATGTAGATGTTATCCTAAACATAAATTCGAATTTCTGGAAGCATCAAAGTTGTTGGCAAAATCAGTCTCCCAGGAGGAGGGGGCGTGTCAACTTTGTGGCAAACCATATGACAATATAGTAGAACACGCAGTCCTCGATTGCGCCAGCATCAACGAAGCAAGAAATGAAATATGGTTCAACCTTCTTCAACATTTTGACATACCTTGCTTCATTTAAATAGATAATTTGTGCAAAATTGATCAACTAATGGTGTTTCTGTTTTGTATACCAATGCATGTTGTTGAGAAGATAAGTGACCTTAATTCATTTGTCCTGTTCACAACATGCAGTAGTGTTAAAATGTGGAAACTCTATCATAAACGCCTTAAAGAAATTACAGATGCGAACACGATCACTGTCACGTGACGCATTACTCCACGATCTCTATATTGTCCCTTCACTTTTCAATATATAAACACCCACAGCCCTTCTCCATCTACCCCGTCCATATGCGATCCCAAATATCGATTTGATCTCACAAACCTTATATAAAGACCACAATGTTTATTGATCTACCACAATAAACGAGCAGCTTTAAAAAAATATTGTGGACAAAACGTTGATCCATGTATTCTAGTCAAAATGGTTAAACTGTCTCAAATTCTTACTGTATCTGACCATAGTATTCATGTATGCTTATCTTTTCATGTCAATTGTCCGCCATGTCTCCATTTACACATGCGTGTGTGTTCGAGAGTATGCACGCATGTACTGCGAGCGAGTATGTGTGTCTATGTACACGGGTGTATGTATATGTGTATGTATGTGTGTGCGTATGTAGGTGTGTATGGTTGTGTCTACAAGGGTGCGTGTATGTGAGTATTTGAGAGCGGTTGTGGTGTATGAGGGTGTGTGCATGTGTGTTATTTATGCGTGGTGTACATGTATATACGTTTGATTTTCTTCGTGTTAAATGTCTGTAAATACTAATTGTCATTGTATTGTGTTCCTGTTCATTATATGTAAGCTCTCTGTATTACGGAGGAAATAAAGGTATATATATATATATATATATATATATATATATATATATATATATATATATATATATATATATATCTATATCTATATTTGCGAATGTCTGTCTGTCTATCTGTCTGTCTGTCTGTCTGTCTGTCTGTGTTCTATAGAAATTCACAGGGGAACATCTAGATGATGCCAAAGGGGTCTACTAGGAGTAGCTTTTTACAAGAAAGATAATGGTCGGGGTTAGAATTTTGTAAAGTGACGCCGTTGTTGTCAGGGGCAGAAAAGGGGGAGGGGCAGAAAACAAATTTGTCGCCGATTGCCACCAAACTTATATATAATCATCCCCATAATATGAGGAATCTAATGGTGTGGTTTAAATAAGGAAAAAGTCACGCCGTTCGCGTCAGGGGTGCCCGGAAGGGGGAGGGGCAGATTTTTTTTCTGTCGCCGATTGCCACGAAACTTAACATATAATCATCCGCATGATATGAAGAATCCAACGGTGTGGTTTAGATATGTCAAAAGTGGCGTTGTTCGAGTCAGGGATGCACGGAATGGGAGAGGGGCACCAAAATTGATAAAAACTAATTTTAGCGCCGATTTCCACCAAATTGATATATATTCTTCTTCATGATACAAGGAGTCTAATTGTGCGATTTAACAACGCCAAATTGTTGTCTTTTGAGTGAGAGATTGGGAGGGGGTGGGCACTAAATTTTATAATAATTGGTTTAGTCGCCGATTGCCACCACACGTATACAACATCATCCCCATGGTATGAGGAGTCTAACGGTGTGGCTTATATCTGTCAAATGTGGCCTCATTCGAGTCAGGGTTGCATTGAAAGGGACAGGGGCACCAAAATTGATGCACAATTTTTTTAGCGCCAATTTCCACCAAATTGATACACGTTCTTATCCATGATACGAGGAATCTACTCGTGTGATAGTGGTGCTGTTTGTGTGATAGATGGGGAGGGGAGGGATTGGCACCAAATTTGCTAAAAAAAAATGTTTAGTCGCCGATTATCACCAAACTTATAAACAATCATCTCCATGATATCAGGAGTGTAATCATGTGGTTTAAGGATGTCACAAGTGGGCCATTCGAGTCAGTGGTGTATAAAGATGAGAGGCACACAAAAAATTATATCTATATGTTTAGTGCCGATTTCCACCAGATTGATACATATTCTTCTCTGTGATACGAGGAATCTTATCGTGTGGTTTAGATACACCAAATTTGTGCCCTATGGGTGAGAGATATGGGGACCTTAAATTTGATACGAATTTGTATACTCGCCAATTTTCACCAATTTCATATATATGCATCTCTAATCTATAATGAGACTTAGTGTGTGCAGCTTGAGTCCGAAATAGGGACGGGAGGGTCACCAAAACTGATACAAAATATTTTTAGTACCAATTACCATCAAATTCAGACACGTTCTTCTCAAATGATACAAGAAATCGTGCCGTCTGTCTGTCTTTCTGTCTGTTTGTGTGCGTTCTATATATAACTTCACGCGATACAATCGAGATGGCACTAAGGCGTTCTAAGAGGGGTAACTTTTTACAAGGAAGATAATGGTGCGGGTTAAAATTTTCTGAAATGACGCTGTTGGTGTCAGGGTAAGAAAAGGGGGAGGTCGGCAAAATTCAAAAAATATGGTCGCACTAGGGCGTTGTTCGAGTTAGCGTTGCATCAACAATTGATTTAATAAACTATTTTTAGCCCAGATTTCCACCAAATTGATATATTATTCTTCTCTATGATACGAGGAATATCATCGTGTGATTTAAAGACGCCAAATTACTGTCGTTTGTGTGAGAGATGTGGGGTCATAACTATTCTCATAATTTGTTTAGTTGCTGATTACCACCAAACATATATATAATCATCGCCAGTATATCATGCATCCACGAGTCTAATGGGCGTGGTTTAAATATGTCAAAAGAGGCAAAAGCTGATACAAATATATTTGGCACCAATTTCCACCGAATTCATACACGTTTTTCTCTGATAATATACCATGAATTAAATCACATTTGGTGTCGTTTGCGTCACGGATGGCGAGCGGATATGCACTATCATTGATAAGATTGCTATTCGCCGATATCCACATATAAGTTATATACAGTCACCCAGGCCATCTCCATATCATTTTAAGTAGTTTTGGGCGTTCACATTTCACAATCCCGACATATGGTGACCCACTTAAGTCACTTGAACAATTATATCTTCTTAACTGTCATATTTATATGGGGATGGCAATCAGGGCATTCACACAATGAGCTAGCAAAAATAGATACATAGAAGAAGCATTAAATGTATATTTATCATTCTATTGAAGAGATACATATATTCGTGCAAACTGAGAGACGTCGAACCGTCAGAGGATTGCATATATATTATAACAAAATTGAGTCTGTTCAATTCAATACAGTTTCCACAAAAAGTTACAATTTGTCAAGAGATATTGGAGGCCTGTTCAAAAATAGTGGTCACATTGTGCAGTCAAATATAGTTTATTCTGATATACAAGAAAATGCAGTTAGTAGCACAAGACTTTTCAGGATCCTCCCAATACTGACATCTGACAAGGGTTTTAGAACAGACTCATCGACTGACATAAACAACTCAAAATCTCGCTCTGTGCCTGGCACATGTAGCTGATATAGAGGCGCGGCAACATTTCGTTTAAACTGAGAATATTTAGCCAATATATAGCACCATGAACAGAGGAGCACCTGGAAATTTCTTTGAAACATCTGTATCTTCACGGAGATATGATAGCCAGGTGTCCTCGAGATCTTAGTCCAACCCACTAGATTGATTGATACATCTCAATATGTAAAACCCAATTATCATCTTTTATCGAACCAATGTGTTTATGATGTTCATATATCATATTATAACGTCTAATGTATATGCAGTTGTAAATAAATAAATACTTCATTATTGGTGGAACGGATTAATCGCGATAAACAGAATGACAATTGACAAGGTGATCCACTACTTATATTCCATGACTGTAATAATCATGATTTGTGATGCTATTTGAATATACAATTTATGATAAAACGTACAACACTTTAAGCAAGAGCATTCTCTATTCCCAACAAATTTCCACAGCATACAGAGGGTTTCCATCGCATTAACCTGGGCAACGCCGGGTAACCCTGCTAGTTAACCTATAACCACAAGAAACTTTTCCATATTTTCCAAGTTCAGAAATTCACATTTTAACTAACAGGTTCACCCCAAAACCACTAGGTCCATTAATAATCGACCCATTGCATTGTACACTTTAACACAATCTTACAAAATTAAACCGAATTATGCAAACACTAATACTCATGTACATAATCATATAAATTCGTATTATCATCCATAAATCATATCAATATATCTATAGGAGATGGTATCAACAAGCTTTTAGTTTACTCTCAAATTCTACTCTCGTTTCAACAAACTCGGGTAAAAGTTAGTTTTACATTAGTGCAGGCACTTACATATAGTCCAGGAGATCGACCCCAAGAAATAACAAATGTTGCTCATTTTGACGGACAAGTGCTATCCAGTCTAATTTTGTAGTAAAATATATGTAGATTACGAAAATCCATGATAGCAGTGGTGAATTTGTAGCTTAATTGGCGAAAAACATGTTTTTATTGACCTACCCGACGACCGAAAATAGAAGAATTTTCCGGCGACGTCATAGTACTACTAGTATTCCGGGAGCTAATATTGGTACCCTTGCACCCCTTGGGACTTAACTTCTCCTCACTCATTTTGTTCCTTATTATGTCCTTCAACTTTTAAGCAATGTAACAAGAAAAAAAAGTGGCCATATAGACTCCAGACAAAATGGCGTCCATCATGGCCGCTGTTTTTCAGACCAGACTCTAAGTCAGTTTTATGCAAATTATAGCGGTAACAATCTTGTAAAATGTATACAAATGTATATATTTTCGTGAAGGTAAGACATAATGTCAATTTTTTGGGGCAAAATTGAAACTCACCATCCAAGATGGCCACCAAAATGGCCGCCGGAAGTTGAAAATATAACTTTTTTTTACAAATATCTTCTGGATCGATTCATGCTGTTTGGAACTGGTTGAGTAATGTGACTTTATTTTGTATATTAACTGATCATTGGGGCAATTCAATATGCACTTTTTGGGGTCCTATTACCCCTTCCCTTCCCTCAAAAATACGAATTTACAGAATGCGGTATAAAATTTCACACAAAAACATCACAATTGGGATTCTAGTCATATTTTAACAAGAAATGAACATAACTTTGTAATGTAAGTGATGCACATGATTACTTATGAATATTCCAACTCAATGGACCCAAAATTCTTACTTTGGCCAAATTGGCTGCCAAAATATGGAAAATGGTAAATATTGCCCCAGCATGTCCTGCAATCGATTACAAGTTGTGGATGATGTACACAATTGGCTATTCTGCCATCTATACATTGAATACTAACATGTCTGATGTATCATGGTTAATTGTTACTATTGTCACCACTGATATCACCAAAAATATTGGACTATTCTCTCAAAAACTTGACTTAAATATCGGCAAAAATAAACTTTTCATGCTTGGACTATTTTTTCAATTAAAATGTAACTATCTTTTGGTTGAAAGGTGTTTATTGTTTTGGTCTATCTTAAATGTGTCACACTGCGGCATTTATAGACCAAATTGTTCATTAAGTAGACATGGATAAACGTCTTGTATGTAGCACTGTGTCAGGGCTGAAGTAAAGCAGTTATATAGGGTGGGTGTAATAGTTTGTCATTTTGACATAATTACACCATGGATTAATATATATTTCTATGATAGTTACGATCTTAAATGACTGATATCGAAGTTTATGGTGACCATTCAACGTTTCATGCCATTTGACGGTACGTGTCACGAAGCTTCGGTATATTGGATGAAAAATCGCCACAGATTTGGGGTTAACGATGCGAGGTCACATTTTTCACCAGATTTTGACGGAACTGTATAGTCTCATTAAGTAGACATCGATAATCTTCTTACATGTAGCCCTGTGTCAGAGAGGGGGTAGTTATATAGGGGTGGGTGTAATATAGTGTGTCATTATGACATATTCCTCGATGGGTTAATATCGATGCTAATTATGATCTGAAATTATTAATATCCGAGTTTCTGGTCACCATTCAACGTTTGTTATCGGTGCCATATGATGTCCTGTGGTGGTATATTCCTGGAGTTCTGACACGTCACGAAGCTTCGGTACATGGCACGAAGCTTTCGGTACATTGGATGAAAAACCACCACAGGTTTGGGTTTAAGAATACATTGTCAATTTGTTTGCCACAGCGCTGGGGGATAAGTACCCAGGGCCACATGATTCTTCTTATTTCGATATTACTGTATACCGTTATTAATAACGATACACCTTGATTAACATCATGATGAATGAAGCAGTCACAGTATAATTTTCTATTATTGAACATTTAACTTGAATGTCACGAATAATCGGTACATTCGTGTTTTTGTTTCGACACCGACTGTATGCATACGTCTGATTTAAATATAGTAATATATGAATAATAATTAATGTACCGAAGCTTCGTATCTATAGGTTACAAACACCTAATTATTTTCCATAGATGACAGTGTTAACTAAAAGTCCCTCCGGCCATGGGTTAAGCCTATGTGAACTTCAAGTGGTCAATTTTTCCTTAGAACGTCATCCGTTGCACCAGTATGTGACAACAAACGCGCACTTTTCGGTATTTTTTTTCAAACTATAATCTTGCATTTCTACAACTACTCCATTTACTGCACATAAATCAGCAGCATAAAAATATCCAGACCCCTTCCATATTTCCCTCAATGATAATCAACCAATCAGCAGCCAGATTTTTTTGTTATGCTGACTCGAGTTTCCCTACACAAATTTAAGAAGCATAACTCTATATAATTAGTTGCTTGTAACATATTGTAAAGAAAATCGAACTTTGATCGTGTAAACCGCGCCAATTTTACAAAAACAGCTTTACTGTGATACGATAGAAATTAGGAGTCATTGGACATCCTACTATCTCCCAGTGGTCCTTTAACCCACATACCCCGTTTTAAAATTTATTTGGGTAAGAAATAACACCGATACTCTATTCCTGATAACTCTGGAAGCACAGTTTAGTAGAAAGATACTAATGTCTCACTCATGTCATGCTTGTCATATACATATATACTGCACAGTGTCGCATGCCCCATGTCCATTTACTCTCTAATGGGAATATTATGACCACAAATGTGATCACACCCAAAATTCAGGGTTTTTCATCATAATTTAATTTGTAAAATCCGACTCGCGTGCATAACGCACATGATAGAAAGGCATATGTATAATTTTTTTAAACTAGTTACGTATATCTACCATACGCCTTAAAAAATTGATCTAATTTTGAACAGTACAATGTTTAATTGGATTTGAATTCGACCCCCCTCAACTTAGAAAACAAGTAGAAACCTTCTTAAATCCATTTAAAAACATTGTAGAAGACAAATTGTAAATTATTTAACACTATTAAAATAATTAATGGCGAATTTAACCATTACAATCATACTAAGATGAAATGGTTGCAATTTGGACGATTTTGCATATAAAAAAAAAATTAAATGGTAAAAAATTAACACAAAATTTAAATTCTTCAATTTTTTTTTTAGCACGATTAGTTATTTAACATTATTAACACAATTACTATTCAACTTAATCACCAAAATCATACTAAAATGAAATGGTTACAAATTGAAATTTTTTTTTTTTAATTTGGGCTAAAAACGTAGAAAAATGCCCAAAAATCGCAAAAAAACAAAGAAGGCTACAAATTTGTTCTTGCTATCATAATTTTTCTTCATTACCATACCTAAAACATTAAAAATAACATGGTCGCAGCTTGTCCGTCAATATGAGCAACACTACCTCCCGATCTCCTGGACTAATAAGAGCATATTGGTAATTTCAACAGAGTAAATAACCGTATTATGGAACTTCAATTCTCAACTGTTATTTCTTTAAAATGACTTTTTCCGACAAGATTGTGACAATTCAAGCAATGCGTCAATCAAATGTTTTGCGACAACTTATTTATCAAACTGGTCATACAATGAATGTGTATGCGACATTTCATGGCAATTGGGGCATTGTGTTGGGAGACGTGTGCCAATGTACAGTATTAGACAAACTCGACTTGTCCGCTGACAACCCAATCATTGCGGCTACGTCTGACCACAGTGAGTCGAGCTCTGAACGTGCACAGCGCTGTTGACTCGGACGAAGTCGTCATGTCGCTTAAAACAATTGTCTGCGCGATAACCCAAATGGTGGACGTTCTGTTTAAATCATTGGCAGTCCTTCTCTTGATTTTTATACCAGTGATGTCTACTGGATTTACCCGACTCAGGGGCTATGATCCCGGTATGTGGGATATATTATCCCGGAAGCTACGGTCTGACCATTGCATATTTCCTCGACCGGGGGGGGGGGGGGGGCAAGCAGCACCATCAGTCCTTAGTACAACTGTGGAATTTTTAAGAAAAACATTATATTGTGCATTCTTTCCCAGAAAATCCTGACTGTTACATTCAACTAAACCACTTTGTTATTCGAAGCTTTCGAGAACCACCCACTCCTCAATCGTCGTCAGCGAATTATACTTTTTGCCAAATCTGGTCCTTTTGTGACATTAAATTTCCGTTGAAACTATGTCCAAAAGTGGACAGGGAATATAATGATCGGAAAATATTTATGAATCAATATTTCACTTTGGTATCCATTTCTTTCGTGCTCACTAAGGGATAACTGTTGTATATCGTAAATATTGTTTTCGATGATGAACGCTTTCCCGATTCACTATATGCGAAGATGTTAAAATTTTCAATCGATTGAAAAAGCACAAAAAACAATGTATTGCACCAAAAATCATGGATGTCCAGTTATGACAACACTTCTCATGAACACGCGCGGGCTAGCTATATTGAGAGAAAACTCGCTTCTGTTTCGAACGGTATCAAAATCTTATTTGCGCGTCAAAATGGACATGGAAGCTTTTGGTTGCCACACGATGTCAGTGAATGACAGTGTTGCATTACATGCATTAGATGTTTTATTTACAAAATAAGTAGCACAATATTAATATATTGTGCTACTTATTTTGTAAATAAAACATCTAATGCATGTAATGTAATTCATACACAACAATTCAAAAGGTCAGTCATATTTCGTGTGCGGGAGTAGCATATCCAGGTTAGGCTGTCTTCCTGTCACTCTATCAGTGTTTACAGACCATTCATCAATGCCGTAATGGGAATAATTGATGTGTAGTATTTTAATATTTAACACAAATCGGTTATAGTGTTTACACGTCCACATATGCACCACAGCAAGTAATGGCAACCCAGTGTGGCACTAGGTGGACATTGCACTAGTATAGCTGAATATCGAAAATAAGCGCAGAATCGACGGTAAGCAGGGTACAAGAACGACGCTATTTCGTACAAGAAATCGGAACATAAAAATAAAACGCCCAAATAGAGCAACGGTTCGTTTGCCGATCGATCGCTACCTTCGTTAGACACATAACGAAAGATTACAAAATACTGGATATATATGGTTTAGGCAGCAGAGAATTGAGCGGGTTGGGTACGAGACACATAGCGGAGCCCAATGCCAGTGATAAATATGTGTCCTGATAGTTAAATGGTTTGATGGAAATCAGAAGCAGGTAGACACATGTAGAGGTTAGGCAAGAGCGGAGTGTTGTGCTTTCATGAGCTAACGTATGTCAACATGTAATTAGAGAAATATATACACAAACTTCATGCAGCCCCCTCTACATTATCACTGCGATATAGCACTGCCACAAGGATGGTACTTTGCGGACCGATACATCTATTTGTACACATCGTCGGAACTATATTTAGTCACATATTATCTTATTTTGACCACCAACAGTTTGCAATAATGGTAATTATTTCGGTATTGATAAGAAACTGAGAAAAATGTCCTTATGGCAGTGGTATCTCAGCGGAGCGTTGGGAGATAACTCTGCCTGGAGTTTGATACAGACAGTGTAGGAAATATAACACAATAACTGAAGTTGAAGCTGAAGGACAATGAAACGCGAATGGATCAGGCAGATATGCCCATATTCCGGTGTGGGTAGGTCAAGTAATGCATAACATGTTAAAACGAACCAAGTTGGGTTAAATATTCTACATTATCCAACAATTGCTGACAACTGATAGAGCATAATGTTGCATCGTTACGATATTATCAACTCTATATGAAATGACCCTGGACTCGCTCGTGTATTTGATATTCATCAGGCAGGTTTGGTCTTCAGCTGTAGCAAAACTTCAAGGGTCAAGTCATCAATGTAGTTATAAATCAGTGTGTAACCTTAAATGCAATTGAAGCACCAACCAAATTGCAGACCATGGTACAATAAACATTGTCAAATAGTCATTTTTGTCAAAATTACTGTTGAATGCTGATGAGCCCTGGGCGCGAATAAAGATTAAGACTAAGACTTTGCGACATATATGCTTAACTACATATCCAGGGTATTTCCCATTTATATATAAACGTACCACTCAGTCTGTCTGGTCACAAAGATGTATAACTTGCCTGATTTAACCCAACATCTGCCTCACAACTTGCTGTTACAGTGCACTGCGACTAATTAAATCCTTGAAAATACCAGCCTATGTGTGTTCAATAGCTATTCACCTAATCTACCAGGCATGGCCCTTTCTGGTCAAAAGCATGGATACAAAACATATGATTTATATCAATTGTGACTTGGAAGTAGTATGTAAAACAACTATTAGTTGTTTAAATCTAACATATGTTCATGTTTTAAGTTCATGTTACCATTCTATGAGCATATATAGTGGGATAAGACCTCGTTTTCGAAGATTTTTCGGACTCTATTCACACAAAAGACACAAAATGTCATTCCCAATTTCAGCAATACAGATAGAACAAACAAAACCTGTTGCATGAAATTACAGAATTAACACCACTAAAATTTAGTCTCTGAAATACATTATATGCTGAGCAATGTAAGTTTTTTTATATACTCACACAATGATCAGATGAAGTGCATGTATGGGCACCTTCACAGTATCGCTACACTGTTGTCAAGGCTATTTAACATAACCCTATAATGGCCTAGATTTGTTCATGTATTTGAGATTCATCAGCCATGTTTGGGCTTCGGCTACAACAAAGCTTCAGGTCTACCAGACTTATGCCTTTTTTTCAAATTGAGTTGCCTACATTTGACCCTCAATTGTAAAAATAATGTTCCGTGTAATTCACAATTGTAAAAATACTGTAAAAAAAAGCAAGCAAAAAGGATACTTTGAAAATAAGCCAAAAAATAGTAGCTTGTCCAGTTACATTTCTAATGAAATCCACAATTACATGACACTTCTGGATTCATAACAAAACAGGGAGGTAATTTTGGAAGATTTGAACGTCGAAGCACCATTTGATCTCACTGACTTGATAAACGTCAAGTCATCAAAAAGGTATACAAGCTTAATGACAATTGAATCACCAATCAAATAAGCATATTTACATACCCTTGTACAATAAACTTGCTCAAATACACATTTATGTCCAAAATACTGTGTAAATATAACATTCGTCGTGTATTGCTGGTGACCCTATATAGGAGCGACCAAATATTGTAACCTAAACGCTTGGTATTTGGAATTATTCCACGGTGGCATGTAAAATGACCATAAAAATATAACATTTGTGCATTACACATTAACTAATCACACATGAATGGAATTCAGTGAGTTATGATATATGTCTTAGATTAGCACGCTGTCACTAGAATCAGATAGTCCCCATTAGTACATTACATGTATATGGCGAATTAACGTACGTTTCGCAACGAATCTATCCATGCCGTTGTATGTTACCAAATTAAATCTAGTATGGATGATAACCGAATTAAGTTTCTGAATTGGTGTTTTATTGACGAATGCTTCTACATGCTAAATATTTGATCAAATATTGAGGTGAGAATTATCGTCACAGACTGATATACTTTTACCCACTATTTTGAGGAGACCAGGGTTACGACATGATGACTAACTTAATGACATTGCTCGTGATATAGATAACAGTTAATTGGCCGTGTGAACAGCCAGCTTGATACCTAGAGGCTTCACTGCAATTATCGGCTCATGCAATTGATTGTGTTATATCGACGTGATGACTGCATATAGTGCCAATACATGTTTGTTATTTTATGTAATATTCACAGAACGAAGAATACTGCTTGAACGACCAGCCTCAGGGAGCGGATAAATGCGACTGTGGACCCGGGTTTGTTGGTTCCTGCTGTCAGCAGCCTCCACCGGGTAAGGCTATAGACAATAATTAACTGTTCCGAGCAGTGGTTACGGTTTTTCTCGTCGAGTGAAATACGGAGGATTATTGTTACTAGGCGCCAGCCGAGTGAAAATAAGCCTCGCATCTCACGAGAGGAAAACCCGTAAGCTACTCAGAACAGTTGACTGTTGTGTTTATTATATTTATATTACGGTTTTTTACGACCCAGATCCCAAAGAAACACAGCTAACGCGTTCTTAAAGCTAGAACACCAACAGCTATTTCCGTTTAAATAACGTGCATGGATACCTCAATGACGCAACAATTGATGTCAGTCCGCAATGCTGAGAGTAGGATTACATCTTGAGAGTAGGATAACATCTTGAGAGTAGAATTACATTTTGAGAGTACGATAACACGTTCGGTATTCTGGGAGTGGGGATATAATTTCTATAGTGACGTAAACAGCTGACGAAAATATAATAGATATGTAATAACTGCCACTGTTGTGGGAACGTGATATAAACCTTATACAATCGATATAGTTGGTATTCATCTTTGAATACATATTATCTGCAACACTGCCGTCCACACAGCGGTGTTGGCGGTGTTAGCCCTAAAATCAATTTGATGGGGACGTACATGCATGTTTTGATGTTTTGCTATTGCCTACATGGCATTCCGTAGACAATGGGCAGTCCGTCAGTAATTGCTTTGGCATGGGTGACCATCCTAATTGAAACAATGGTTTCTGTAACCACTGACTGACGATATTTTCAAATAATTATTTCGTATCTTTATTTTGTTGACATGTGGATGTCACATTTTGTCAACATGGTTTTGTGTGTAATGCATACATTGCCCAAATGGGATCTGGTCATTCAAGTCAGTACATTCTTATTGACTTGAGTATCGACTACCAGAAATTTTGTGAAAAGCCCAGACCTTATTAGCCAATGTCTGAATTGCGTGTAATAGTGTTGGAATATGAAATAAAGGCAAAACGGTAAGCATTCCTGGTGTCTGCGTAATGAAATGGTAAAACAATTGTCTTGAAGTTGAGTAAAATGTAGGTGTTGCAAAAAATGTTCTTTTGCTCCCAATAGAGACATAGTCATACTAAGAAAGTGTGCAGCAGTTGACTGTTGACGCAGTGGATATTTTCAAAAGTGCCCGAGCTACTTGATGTGGTCAGTTGTATCGATTTATTCTAGACATAAGCTATCGTCACAATCATTTTTTCTGAGTACCGTGTTGACATGTCGGCGAGAGCGATAGGTGGCTGATTGGAATGCATTGGAAGCTGTCGCTACTTCCAGTTCACGAAAACGTTTTGCTGGCCATCTATCTTGCTGATTCATTTATCACTATAGTCAGGTTGGATTAAATATATTATCCCAGGGAATCACATGCATCAACTATAGCTACGTCCCGGGCGTCAAACATAGATAGTCATCTCCATGATATGAGAAATATTATGGTGTGGTTTAAAAACAACAATGCTTATCAGGGATGGTATAGGGGAGAGTTGCAAATATATTAGTAGAGTCACTAAGTGAAAAAATCGTGCACTTTGTGATAAAAGCGCGAAAATTTGCATATATGTAGGTTGGTGGGTAAAAAAAAAATTTCCCCCTTGTTGCCAACTTTTTGGCCCCCGGAACGGCGGCCATCTTGGATTTTCAAAATGGCCGCCATGAAGTTTCCTAAAATGTCTTTTATGGGTTGATACAAACAATATTGAGGTATTTTCGGATATGTTATGGTGTGATTATAATCAGAACACATTATATTGACCTTTTAAAAAACATTTGTCACCATTTAAATCAATTTAATGCAGAAAATTTCAGTTTATATCTCAATTGTTTTTTT
The DNA here is from genome assembly GCA_032622095.1 of Siphonodentalium dalli. Classification (NCBI taxonomy): domain Eukaryota; kingdom Metazoa; phylum Mollusca; class Scaphopoda; order Gadilida; family Siphonodentaliidae; genus Siphonodentalium; species Siphonodentalium dalli. The sequence goes on from CP136068.1 coordinate 103,762,011, forward strand.
AAACAACAATTTTTCTCTAAATTTTCTCCAAAAAAGTGTCAAATATAAAAAAAAATTACGTACTGTTTGTTGAAGCAAGTACATCACAACTTCTTTAGTTACAAACCTACTTTACTAAGAATTTAAGAATAGATACAATCATTGCCATTGACCTTTATTTATTTGGCGAATTTTCTCAATAATTGTGCATATTTTTTCTAAAAATATCTAGATCAGTCATCAATTATTTGACATTTATACATCATGTATTGTTTGTTACCAATGGCATAATCTATAGTAACACAATTGTATAATACAAACCACAACATCACTGTTCACAATCACAATCACCACCACATAAGCATAGTTCAGTGCATTTAAGCTGTGACGCATTACACTTGCATCCCGTCTTGCAGCCACATCGTGTCAGTTCATAGCATGATGAGGCAGCTTCGGGTAGTTTAGTCCAAAATGGCTTATATCCCACATCAGTTAGACACCAACCCCATTCATTAGGATTTGGCAATACTGGTGCAGACAGTAGAGCGTTCAACCATACAAATCCTGCTTGATATGTTGCACGTCGGATATGCTGTTCCAATGCTGCTGCAGTTGGTGGTATATGTTCAATGGATTTATTCCCCTGAGAAAAGAGAATTCTATGAGCCTCATCGACGTTCTCTGCTGTATACACTTTACTGTACAAGAAGATCACAAACTGTTGAATCATCTTAATGTTTTCTTTACTCAGTTCGGCTGGTTGAGAAAGTAAACATATGAAGACAGTCGTTATTTCCGGGTATGTTTCCCATGTCGACCAGGCTGATTTTTTGCCATGAGAGAGGAAGAATGATGTCGTATCACATCCTGTCCATGCGTGGAACATCGGAAGGGCTTCCGCTTTATTACCAAGATTGTCCACTATTGAATGGACAGGATAGTGGTTGATGTTGATTCCAGTTTCGAATTCAATCCATAGTTCTTCTAAGTTAAGATATTGAAAAAGACATATAGCTAGAACAACAACATCGGTGTCTACTGTGCGGATGCTAACCTTTTTTATTCCTGTATCACCACAGTGAGCTGCATGCAGAAGAATCCTAGTGTCGGCCTCTTCGTGTGTACACAGCTGAAGCAATTCTAAATCGGAGAGTTGTTTCGATTGTGCGGTTACCACCATTTGCTCCTTTGTACTCGCTAGCATCTTACTATCCGATCCTAGTACGGACGACTGGAAACATTCGGAAAGAAAGTGGAAAAGCTCCTGCTTGTTGGAATTGATTCGCAGAAAACTTGCCCAATTTGTTGGCATTGGTCCATTTGGCGTTACTCTTTGCCTTTGAATCGAACAATAATTGGACCTTTTTTCTCTTGTGGATTCTTTCAGGCTGTTCTCAATGTATCTGTCCCAAACCACGTCGACTCTGCTTACATATATCAAATGTGCGTGGACATACGGCAGGAATACATTGTTGGCATAATCGGCAAATGTTCGTGAACGTCCAGGTTTCAGCATGTGGATGACAGCTGCTCCATCGAATATATTGGCGTCAACGACCTGGGTCTCCTGGGCTGGTGACAAATCAAAATCAAGACACGGAAGAATGTGAGACTTTCCGCCTTGACGTATATTCCCCATACCAGATAATTATGGCATATATGGCTGGTTTTCATGTGAAAAGAAATTCACAAGACCTACCTGTCTTGCCTGGCATGCAATGCATAGTCGAGAAAACAAAGTGCAGTTGGTCCTCAGTGAGAGCACTTGTTCCTTATGTTTACTTTTCTTCTTTGCTGTAGCTTTGTTGAAGAGTTGTAATTTGTTTCGTGGAATGGATTCTGTGATGGCATGATTGTCATAATCCTGCAAGCAGATGTCGATAAGTTGCACCTTCACAGAAGTTCGACTACAAGGTAAACCATGACATGGTTGACCAAGGTGTGAAACGAACACAGGAATGGACCGGTCAAGCACAGGTGTTAATTAAGGAATCAGCCCGAGCGTCGGAGGATTATCTGTCTTGGGCAGCATACCATGTTAGTCAGAACTTACCATACATGGGACCTCAAGCACTAACTGCATTACTTCCGATGTTCCGAGAAAGTTCGACATCAATTCCAATGATAAAACATGGGATGTCCATTGTCACGAATGCTACAAGATATCTAAATCCATCACAGGTTCCTGTTATAGTATTTGATAAGCCACTTTATGCACTTGCAAAACAAGTACAATGGACATGGCCGGAGCGTCTTGGTGAAGACAAGATCCTTGTGATGATGGGAGGACTCCACATCGAAATGAACCTGGTGTCGTTACTAGGTGACTGGTTGAATGGGAGTGGTTGCACTACAATGTTAGTTAAAGCTGACATTACCACTTCCGGTAGAGCGGATGCACTACTGTCTGGTTCCCAGGTAACACGCTACAGATATGCTCATCAGGTCACTGCAGTCAGCTTTTCCATTCTACGAAACGAAGCATACCAAACCTACATGGACACTCTATATGAGGGTGAAAGTCCTATGCCGTTTACAGAATGGAACACCAAGCAGTGCTGTGCACAGCCACAGTTCTTGTACTGGTCACGAGTCATCGAATTGGAGCTAATGCATTTGCAATTTATCAGATCGATAAGGGATGCTGACTTTAAATTATATGTAGAGATTTTGAAGAAATTCCTCCCATGGGTGTTTGCCCTCGACCAGACATACTACAGCCGATGGCTTCCCATCCATGTTCGGGACATGGTCACCTTGAAGGAAAAACATGCAGAGATCAACAAAGAATTTATGGCCGGGAAATTCATTGTCCGAAAATCTTAACATGCTTTTTCTGCAATGTCTGTGGATCAATGCCATGAGCAAATAAACAAGATTGTAAAAGGAGACGGTGGTGCGATTGGACTAACAGAGAATGAGAATGCTTTGGAAAGGTGGATGGTCGCTGGTCCGGAAATATGCCGATTAATAAAGGAGTATGAGGGAGGAAACAACATTAGAACCGAATATAGACAGAATGAACAAAATGCATCGACACAGAACCGCTTTGCCAAAGATGTTCAAAAGCTGACAGATGTGATAAGGGACAATGGAAATCCATTTCTTGAAGACAGGGGCGAGCTAATCACTTTGGACACACAAGTGATGATGAACAAAGATGTCGTGAATTCGGTAAAGGAAGTTGATAATATCGGAATGGACAAATGTCAGCCATTTATCGACATCTGCTTGCAGGATTCTGACAATCACGCCATCACAGAATCCATTCCACGAAACAAATTACAACTCTTCAACAAAGCTACAGCAAAGAAGAAAAGTAAACATAAGAAACAAACTTGTGCTCTCACTGAGGACCAACTGCACGTTGTTTCTCGACTATACTTTGCATGCCAGGCAAAACAGGGAGGTCTTGTGAATTTCTTTCCAAATGAAAACCAGCCATATCCGCCATCATTATCTGACATGGGGAATATACGTCAAGGCGGAAAGTCTCACCTTCTTCCGTGTCTTGATTTCGATTTGTCACCAGCCCAGGAGACCCCGATTCGTTGACACCAAGATATTCGATGGAGCAGCTGTCATCCACATGCTGAAACCTGGACTTCACGAACTTTTGCCGATTATGCCAACAATGTATTCCTGCCGTATGTCCACGCACATTTGAAATATGTAAGCAGAGTCGACGTGGTTTGGGACATATACATTGAGAACAGTCTGAAAGAATCCACAAGAGAAAAAGGTCCAATTATTGTTTGATTCAAAGGCAAAGAGTAACGCCAAATGGACCAATCCCAACAAATTGGGCAAGTTTTCTGCGAATTAATTTCAACAAGCAGGAGCTTTTCCACTTTCTTTAAGAATGTATCCAGTCGTCAATACTAGGATCGGATAGTAAGATGTTAGTGAGTACAAAGGGGCAAATGGTGGTAACCGCACAATCGAAACAACTCTCCGATTTAGAATTGCTTCAGCTGTGTACACACGAAGAGGCCGACACTAGGATTCTTCTGCATGCAGCTCACTGTGGTGATACAGGAATAAAGAAGGTTAGCATCCGCACAGTAGATACCGATGTTGTTGTTCTAGCTATAGGTCTTTTTCAATATCTTAACTTAGAAGAAACTATGGATTGAATTCGGAACTGGAATCAACATCAAGCACTATCCTGTCCATTCAATAGTGGACAATCTTGGTAAAAAGCGGAAGCCCTTCCGATGTTCCACGCATTGACAGGATGTGATACGACATCATTCTTCCTCTCTCATGGCAAAAAATCAGCCTGGTCGACATGGGAAACATATCCGGAAATAACGACTGTCCTCATATGTTTACTTTCTCAACCAGCCGAACTGAGTAAAGAAAACATTAAGATGATTCAACAGTGTGTGATCTTCGTGTACAGTAAAGTGTGTTCAGAGAGAACGTCGACGAGGCTCATAGAATTCTCTTTTCTCAGGGGAATAAATCCATTGAACATATACCACCAACTGCAGCAGCATTGGAACAGCATATCCGACGTGCAACATATCAAGCAGGATTTGTATGGTCGAACGCTCTACTGCCTGCACCAGTATTGCCAAATCCTAGCGAATGGGGTTGGTGTCTAACTGATGTGGGATATAAGCCATTTTGGACTAAACTACCCGAAGCTGCCTCATCATGCTATGAACTGATACGATGTGGCTGCAAGGAGGGATGCAAGAGTGGTCGATGCAAGTGTAATGCGTCACAGCTTAAATGTACTGAACTATGCTTAGGTGGTGGTGATTGTGATTGTGAACAGTGATGTTGTGGTTTGTATTATACAATTGTGTTACTATAGATTATGCCATTGGTAACAAACAATACATGATGTATAAATGTCAAATAATTGATGACTGATCTAGATATTTTTAGAAAAAATATGCACAATTATTGAGAAAATTCGCCAAATAAAAATAAGTCAATGGCAATGATTGTATCTATTCTTAAATTCTTAGTAAAGTAGGTTTGTAACTAAAGATGTTGTGATGTACTTGCTTCAACAAACAGTACGTAAATTTTGTATTTTTGTCACTTTTTTGGAGGTTTAAAAAAAAAATTGAGATATAAACTGAAATTTTCTGCATTAAATTGGTTTAAATGGTGACAAATGTTTTTTAAAAGGTCAATATAATGTGTTCTGATTATAATCACACCATACCATATCCGAAAACACCTCAATTTTGTTTGTATCAACCCATAAAAGACATTTTAGGAAATTTCATGGCGGCCATTTTGAAAATCCAAGATGGCCGCCGTTCCGGGGGCCAAGAAGTTGGCAACACGGGGGGGGATTTTTTTTACCCACCAACCTACATATATGCAAAGTTTCACGCTTTTATCACAAAGTGCACGATACCTCATATTTGTGTCCCTTATTGACTCTACTATATAGTCATATCCGTGACAATGGTGGGTTTTAAAGACACCTACGTGGAATCGTCCATGTGGTACGTTTTTATCCGGGCTATGCCGTGCAACCCTGCTAGTGCTTACTATTTGAGCTTGAATATGTATAGAGTATCTAGACGCCCATGTGAACAATGTTCAAATTTTCGTATTCTCTGTTACAGGCCTCAAGCATGGAGATAACTGCTGGTTGTCGTGCCAGGCTGACAACACACAGTGCAATGCTGCATCGGCAACTTGTAACTGTGACCAGTACTTCGAATTCCTTGGAGATCCACTAGGGACATGCAGTGCAAGTTAGTAATTTAAGGGATTGACGCGTGTCATAATTATGTCATCATGTCGTATGTATGCAAATAGTTCTGATATTTTATTTGGGAAGGTTTCGAGTTCTAGACATAAACATGTCAGACCAACTTGCATGCATACTCCATGGAACGCAAAACTATTAACATTCCTTCCTTATATTTACTCTCGTCGGCATATTAAAAGTGCATTTTACATTTTCAAAGATATGCCAGTGGCTAGTTGCAAATTGCTTCCACGCGATATGGAACATGTTGGTGTCGGCACGCGACATGAATTACTTCCAAACAACCAGCGTCCGGCATTCAAGTTCCACAACTCGAAGCTATATATGAGTGTAAATATGTAAACACAAATCTAAATACTATATAAGGGTATACTAAAATGTGTTATCAATTCCAGTCATTGGTGAAGAACATGGAGATGTATGTTACCAGCAGTGCTCAGCAGCAGGAACAGAATGTGACCAGACACCACACACCTGTCAGTGTCAGGTGTACCACCAGGTATCAGTCGACAACCCTGGAACATGTGACCAAGGTATGTAACGGGAATATATCTTAAATGCAACAGGTTGTATGTAATTGCTGTCCGTGGTTACATGCACGAATTGACTGCTTGTTATTAGTGTTTTGTGCATTTTATCACCACATTTCGGCAGTTTTTTTCCGACAATTTTTTGACACCCACCCCCCATTTTAACACTAAAACAGAGATTTGCGGTAGGAAATTCACTGTAAACAGCTGTATATGAATTTCTGTGCATACTATTTATCATGGATGTTAACATGGACATGTGTAAAAAGGAATGAGTCATTTTGAGGTCATTCGGCCAAAAAAACATGGCTGCCAGCGGCCATCTTGGATTTCAAAATTTGCAACAAAATACAACACGATAACTGCCTGCAGTCAGTTTACCAGTTAGAATTACATTATTTCTCTCATTCAAAGTGGTTTTGACGCCCAACTCATTGCCAAAACACTAAAAAAAACAAGCAGGAAATTTATTTTTAGTTGCGGAAAAAATTGCTTGTTGGTGGCTTTGACCACCCACCCACCCCGGCATACGTGCCGGAATTATTTTTTTCACCCCCCCCCCCTGCTAGTATAACATGATACAGAACTGTGGTTATGTGTTATGGTTCATGTGAAATAAACAATTAAAATAAAAAATAAAAATTGTATAGCACTGGTTGCTCATAAAGACATGCATTATGTTTTGTGGCATGGTAACTATATGCATGGAGTCATCGAGCACGCACACACTTGAACATGCGTGTTTTGTTACTTGTATTTTCCATAAATTTGAGATAGTTTCGTTTTCGTCGGCTAAATTTGTACGGGCGGCGTTCGTTGCAGAACTATTCATATCTGTTCAAATCGCCATCAACAGAAGGAATATTAAAGTTTATATAGTTTTGTTCATATGCCAAACATAATCAGCGCGTAAATAGTATATTGTCATAAAGACGTACGATGGTGTACGTAAACAAGAGCCTGCTCCTGTGACAAAAGTTATGATTCTGTTAACATAACACAGCGCAATTCCATTGGTTAATCCCACACAAATTATACTAACGCTCTTTATTATTTCCATATCAGGAAAACAGTAACAAATAACGCTCTTTATGTTTACCATATACGGATCTAAACAAAAGCCAGGTAACGTAACGTTTTTTACTTTTGTTTACATAACAAAGGGGGAAACAATTTACAATGACATACATGTACTATTTATGCCATATTTCTGATTGGTATAAGAACAAAGTCTGTCTATATTTTACTATTCATTCTGTTTATGGCGGCTTTTGACGAAGGTGAATATTTTAACACCATACCCACATCAAACGTCGCCCCTATCTTTAATCATCGGTCTGCTTTATTGCTAGAAATGATTTAACATATTTCATGCAAAAACGTATATACATATTTACAAATGTGGATTAGCATGCCTACAATGGGAGAAAATATAGATATGTCGTCGCTGTGAAAACTTGACGGTAACACATGGTATTGATGATTAAAACGAGGAGAGAGAAAGCATTGCTTGGTCTCTTTGAATTGTTTCATGTGAATATAACGAAAAATACCTTTCCCGGACAGTCGCGCGTTATTCCGTTCTGTTTCCAGAAATTGTTTAATGCAAATTGCACAGGTATTGCTCGGGATCCGAATTTCGTGCTCGAACTTGGGTATTTCATACACAGCCCTTGCGAGCGCAGATGGGGCAGTGTATGACTATAATCGTTTAAACTTTGGTCGACTGCTGGACTTTTAACTTTGATTGCAACATTAAATAATTTTATTGGCCATCAAATTTCGCCGAGCGATAACATAACTTAAAGATACTAGCGGCGTTGGCGATGGGTATGCTGTTAAAATATTCACCTCCGTCAAAAACCGCCATAAACAGGAATAATAGTAAAATATAGACAGACTTTGTTCTTATACCAATCAGAAATATGGCATAAACAGTATATTATTGTCAATTATTTTTCCTTTGTTGTGTAAACAAACGCAAAAAACGTTACGTTTTCTGGCTTTTGTTTAGATCCGGATATGGTAAACATAAAGAGCGTTATTTGTTACTGTTTTCCTGATATGGAAATATTAAAGAGAGCGTTTATATCATTTGTGTGTTATTAACCAATATAATTGCGCTGTGTTGTGTAAACAGAAGCACAACTTATGTAACACGAGCAGGCTCTTGTTTACGTACACCATCGTACGCCTTGTCGAAAATATACTATTTACGCGCTGATTATGTTTGGCATATTAACAAAACTATATATATTTTAATATTCCTTCTGTTGATGGCGATTTGAACAAATATGAATATTTATGCAACGAACGCCGCCCGTGCCTTTAAAACAAGGTTTATAACAAACGATTTATTAACAACGATACTTATTACAACTATCGGATAAAGGCATTGAGGAGGCAGTTCAAAGCTGGCAGGATATTCGCACTAACACATCCCTGGTCAAGCTGTTCTGCTAATGTGCTATGATGCGGTTGGGTCCTGCTAAATTGCCATGGTGCTGATAGGGCAAACTGATGCTGTTAACATAAAGTACCGTTCTATTTATTTTAATGTTTTTTTCGCGGTGTTCCCATAATCGGAACATATACAATGTACAGGAAAAGTAATTATGTGTCAAAAAAACATATTTATTGCGAAATAATTTTAATGCTGGTTAAATTATTTGTTAAAAATCGACTATAATCAAGATGTTTATTCATGTCGTTTTAGAAACACCAGCGCAGGCATTATTATATTTTTTTTTCAAAAATGTATTATCTTGAATGTATCATGCACACACTGTTTTATTCTAAAATCGCTCGGATTTGCAAAATACCGCGAAAATGCCGTCAGAAATCAATAACGGTACTGTTTTCGTTGCGGCATCAGATTGACCCACCCGCATCATATCGATTCAGCAGGACCAACATATTAGCGCCGATGGGGTCATTGTCAAAAGACTTCGATCACATTATTAGCCAGCCTTTTAAATCGCTCACAAATGTGATTACATTTGTAGCCAGCTTTTCTAATTCCATGCTTTATATGGCGCGAAATATGACGTCATCACGTTCGTGACTAAAATGTTGACGTCATGCTCCAAAACTGATCTCATTTATCAACTTAAATTGGAATATAATTCGAGCATTCTAACGACATTGATCGGAAACCTGAGGTTATAAGATGAACCGTACTAATATAAAATTAAAAGTCAAGTTGTTTTTCATCCACAAACTCAGAAAAATGAGATTAACCTAACCTTGTTCATCGAGGTTCGCATGAATATTAAAAGCTGGCTACAATATTAATGTGATCACCATAGAAAAGCTGGCCACATTTGTGATCGACTTAAAAAGCTGGCTACATTTGTGATCGACTTAAAAAGCTGGCTACGAATGTGATCGATGCCTTGTGACAATGACCCCATCAGCCATGTTAGCAGGAGCACTTTGCCAGGGGTGTGACTGTATGTTGCTAATAATATGAACATCAAGGATGAGCGAACGAGCGGGTACTTACTTGAAATTAAAATACCAAGTGTCCTGAATTTGTCGTCGATCTCTGGTGGAGGATGAGCGCCTGTCACTGCCGTACATGTATTCGAAGTCAAAACTAAACATTACTGTTCCACAGTCACCTGCCACAGTCACAATTTTTCATTCATCCTGGCAGAACATACAATGTACTCACAATTATGATACGTTTTTTTTTTAAATAATAATAATTCATAATGAAATACATTAATGCTTATCATAATTAGTCTGTCTTCATTTCAAACCATTGACTCCGATACTCCCTCAGTCCCTGTGAATATTATTATATGCTTGCCCAGAGATAGGGTGGCGATAGCGGTTGGTGAATATACCACCACACACGTTTGCCAAACAGTTGGACACCCGATAACAGCATTAGTTGGAATTTGAAGTCCAAACTTAGGTCGAAACTGTTCTGATTGTTTCTTATTCCCACACAAATTGGAATCACCTACTTACACCCCCCCCCCCATTTATAATTATATAGGGACAAACAATATAATAATACAGTATGACCTCCTAAAGTGTCATACAAAGTCCGTAATTCCAGGTTATGTGGATTTTGCCAGCAACATTTAGACTGCAATGGTTACCAGTGCCAAACAAAGGGAGGTGTCCAGTTCCAATAACATTTCTAACCATTTAACAGTTCAAAGTACTTGTTGGAAAATTCCAACACAAATCCTAAAAGGAGGAGTACAAATCATCATTGTCGAAAGGTAGCTCGGGCAAACACTAGTTTATATATTTTGAAGCGCAAAAGGCCATGCGGCTTTATGTGTGATGTTTATACACATATTGATTGCTGTATATATAGCAGCATTCTTTTTCGTATGTAGGAATCAGAGTCGGAGATTTTTGTGATGCGTCATGCGACCCTCTCAACTCGTGGTGTTCCAGTCACGAGTGCGTCTGTAATGACTACCACTATCTTGCCGTAGACGAGGATTGTGACCCAAGTAAGTGGATATGCACAACGTACAGTCATAAAGCAATGTACATTCTGGTGTGTACGTGGTCAGCGCAGCTCAATTGAGAAATAGTGTACATTGATATTATGTACCAAAACCTTATTTCAGTGGTATATAGGGAGACACATAATCTTACAACACAATAAGCTTACAACTTAACGTTGATCTCAGGCATTTGTCATATCCGGGGATTATGTGTAAACACCACACGCAGAGTACTAATATCACCCATGGTTAACCCTTTACCCAACAAACCGGCCAAAACCGGCCAAATAAAGCTTCAACAGCCTAAAATATCTTCGGTCTGTCTCAATAGAACCATACAAATATGGATATCATTGGAATCGGCTCCTTGACCACATTGTGATAGTTACAGTTATGCCCTGTGCCAATGCATTCTCTTATATATGCGAGTCGACCATAGGTCGCCTCGCATATATAAGAGAATGCATTGGCCTAACAAAAATCTTTTTTTAACACTTTTTACCATTTTTTCTTACATTCTTTAACAATTTTATAATTTTTAATGTGTTAAGCCAATGCATTCTCTTATATATGCGAGGCGACCTATGGTCGACTCGCATATATAAGAGAATGCATTGGCACAGGGCCCTTCTATTGGGTAAAGGGTTAAGTGGTCCATTGTTGTGGGTCCTTCTGAATTGCTATGGTGCTGATGGAGAAAAATTATACTGTTATAAAAATTCAGTAATTTATTCTACAGTTGTCATTTGATGTGGTCTGAGAGGAAGACTGTCTGCATGAAACATTCCAGAACATATATGTTTTAAACTATTTTAATACTGGCTGGGCATATGTTTGCAAAACGACATGAATAGCCATCTTGGTTATGGTCGGGTAGCAATGACACAGAATACTTTGTAAATTTATCATGGGTTTTCCTCGACACTGCAGGCAATGGCAAGCCTGTGGAGATGAACACCGACCGCGAAGCGGTTGCTTTTATCTTCATAATATTCTGTATTATATGTGTTGAAGGTATAAGCCAGGAATATCGAGTCCATTCCACCGGTATTACAGTTGTGGAGTCATACCCCCCCCCCAATCGGCCTGTGACAAATGCCTGATATGGGTCGATGCATGTACTATGTATATGTATGCATAAATATAAAATATAATATGTGTATGTGCCATGTCCGTATATATACCTAAATTTACAGTGAAACGTGTATGGATCAAAACATATAATCATTTGCACGCATGCACATGTATGGTATAGTATTCTCAATGATTATCGGTACATTATTTTAACCGAAATACAAAGCCACAGACATGACTACAGAAAAGAAACGTACCAATAGCATTCTCCTTTCTACATCATACATGGTTGTAAAACGCATATCTTAATTCTCTATTATGTAATAATCGCATAAATCTCACCTATGTACATGTTATACTCCCAGTAATTTATCCAGAATGCACAAGCAACGGAAATCAACAGAACAAACTTGCATCGCACTCATCAATTTCGCATCGACGATTGACCCAGGGTTAGCGCACGGGTGAATTTGATATCACGTGACAAATCATAACGGGATCGCTATAACCTGTACGACGTCCTGGTGTATGCACGCACACCACATAAGTGATCGCAGAAAGCATGCGAGAAACCCGTTTCTGATGATATACAGGCATTGTTTGACATTTTTTCGCCAATATACGATGCGACGGAACCAGTCCGCCTTTAAGTGTACACGAACAGCATTTAATTGAATCAATTACATTTCTTTACTATTACTATATATAAATTGTGCATGCGGTCTTGGACTATACGAAAATCATTATGTGAATCAACGATCAACCCCTTACGGGTTGCATATCGCACATGAACACTCTACACTAACCGATAAGTATCTATTATATATTTTTGGAAGATCTGTCTGTGTGTCTGTGTGTCTGTGTGTGTGTTCGCGATGGACTCGAAAACGGCCAAACCGATTTCGTTGAAACTTGGTATGTGGGTGTATTTTCGGCCGGGAACTGGCATAGGCCTATTAATTTGCCCGTGCGACGTGACCTTGACCTTGAAATCGGGTAATTTCAAGGTCAAACGCCCGAATATCACGGGATTTCGATGAAACTTGGTACGTGGTGGTATCTTCGGTCGGAGAGTTGCATAAACCTATTAATTTGCCCGTGCGACGTGACATTGACCTTGAAATCGGGTCATTTCAAGGTCAAACGCTCGAATATCACGGGATTTCGATGAAACTTGGTATGTGGGGCTACATTCGTATGGGGAGTCTCATAAGCATATTCGTTTGCCCGTGCGACGTGACCTTGACCTTGAAATTGGGTCAATTCAAGGTCAAATCGCCAATTTTGATGGGATTTCGACGAAATTTGATACATGGGGGTATTTTTGTCAACTGAGTGTTTTGGACGGGTCGAGTCGTGACCCCGACCTGACCTTGACCTTCAAAATGATCAATTCAAGGTCAAATCGGGTAAAACCGGATGGATTTCGACGGGCACGTTTGTCGGGTACTTTTGTCCGGGCAGAGTTTTGGACTGATCAAATTGTGACCCCCACTTGACCTTGACCTTCAAAATGGACAATTCAAGGTCAAAGCCCGGACGAAGTCGGGTCACCTTCTAGTATACATATATATATATATATACAATAATATTTTTTAGCCAGAGAGTTCTAATGGCATATCGTTATAAGAACTATATATATTGCTCTAACTTCGGACGAGACCTGGGCTTACGTAACTGGTCCAGCTTTGTGGTCAAGGGTGGGACATGTACTCGTTCCATCCCTGTGTTTGGTCGCACGTTTCTGAAGGGACTGGATAGCCCCACAACTTACTTCTAGTGATATCTTTAACTATGTTCTTATGTGTGTGATATAGTATTCTTGGTACATATCTTTGATTCAATAAATATTGTGATCACTTAAACTGTGTCCGAAACAAGCGTTGCACAACGTGCAATCAATAAATTACGGCCTACTATGGGATACATATCGGAGAAATTAAAACATATATGATGTGACTGTTAAGACATAACGGCTACATTTAGAACGTGTTCATACTTTGATGAGATCATCCCCATTTCACTGGACATAACCTTTACGGCGACGAATAACTAAACGTATGGTCGTATGGCGGTTGCTAACAGTATATTTGCGAAACCGTACTATTACTCAGACGTTGCATTGCACACCTTATATTGTAGTCGTTGGCGCCGCACACGGAGCCGTGTGTTACCAGCTGTGTTCGGCAGACGGGACAGAATGCGACCTGGCACAGCACACGTGCCAATGCTTACAGTACTACAAGACGTCTACCGCTGTCCCTGGGACCTGTGAACCTAGTAAGTTAATGCGAGCAGACATTCGACACCTTTCGCACAATAAACTAAAACTGAACATAATTACAAGTTGGGTACTACGTCACTATAATGTGTGTTGTGTCTATCAGTTGTCGTGTTGTGGTATCCGCCGTATAATGATAGGTATACTTATGCTAAGTTGTTCGGCCACAAATACGTCCATAAAATAACGTCAACAAAAAACGTAACGTACCAACGGTTTATAACCATACTAGTGGATGTACCCGGAGTTGCACGGGTAAATTGTGGCAACATTAAAATTGAAACAGTTATATATTTGGATAAGCATGTGGTACTTCTTTCTTATGTGGCATCTTACAGAATATTTAGATTACAGTGTTCTCGGTAAGGTAAAACATAAAGAGCTGTCATGAAGTTTCTTGTTTTTACTGTGTCCCGATAAGATAACATATGAAGAGCGTACTACGGCCCCCTGGGGGGGATACTGAAACGCCAATATAGACCATACCAATGACAAGGTTCCAAAGATTGATGTTGGCTAAACCCACATCAACTATCAAAACCCAAATTAAATCTAGAAATCTATCATTTCAGCCAAACTATCATCCAGTGTGCCTTATTGGCAATGCAATTGCCTTTTATCTGACATTTAACTCGGCGAAACTGAACGAAGCGAAGTCGAGATATCATATGGAAACTACTGAAATCTGCTGACGATATATGGTGGTCATTTTCCATGTCCGCTCAGATGCCTTTGACCTAGTTATACAATAGATATTTACGAGCAATAATTTGTCGCGAACGTGTACTTAAACGCGATTATAAATCACTAGTATATTTCATACTAGCATTTTAGTATTTTCCTCAGGGGGCGTGTGGAGTGTTCGTGTAGTCTTTGTCCCAATAATGCAAACTATAAAGAGCGTTATTGTAGTTTCTGTTCGCTAATGTGACTCTTGTGTGGATATCAAAACTCGACGTCGGACAGTCTGGCCCAGCCCATGTTAACCCGAGAGTCAACATATATACACATGGAAAATTGCGGCGTAATCGGAGCAGATGTTTTTGAACGTGTATAAGGAACTTACACACACACACACACACACGCACACACACACACACACACACACACACACACATATATATATATATATATATATATATATATATATATATATTATATATTTTTGGAAGATCTGTGTGTCTGTGTGTGTGTGTGTGTGTCTGTGTGTTCGCGATGAACTCGAAAACGTCCCAACCGATTTCGATGAAACTTGGTATGTGGGGGTATTTTCGGCCGGGGACGAACATAGGCATATTAATTTGTCCGTGCGACGTCACCTTGACCTTGAAATCGGGTCATTTCAAGGTCAAACGCCCGAATATCACGGGATTTCGATGAAACTTGGTATGTGGGGGTACTTTCTTATGGCGAGTCTCATAAGCATATTCATTTGCCCGTGCGACGTGACATTGACCTTGAAATCGGGTAACTTCTAGGTCAAATCGCCAATTTTGATGGGATTTCGACGAAATTTGATACGTGGGGTTACTTTTGTCCACTGATTGTTTTGGACGGGTTCAATCGTGACCCCGACCAGACCTTGACCTTCAAAATGATCAATTCAAGGTCAAATCGGGTAAAACCGGATGGATTTCGACGGGCACGTTTGTCGGGTACTTTTGTCCGGGCAGTGTTTTTGGACTGGTCAAATCGTGACCCCATTTGACCTTGACCTTCAAAATGGCAAATTCAAGGTCAAAGCCCGGACGAAGTCGGGTCACCTTCTAGTATATATATATACACACACACACACGTCCACACACGACATATACTATTTCGCATGTACATATCACTAGCAGGTTGGTTATCCGGCGTTGATCATGCTAAAGTTACATGTATGTGGAACCATCGGTTGTGAATATTTGGTGGAAATAGAGAATACTCTTGCTCAAAGTGTTACATGTATTCTCACAAAATTGTATACTCAAATGGACATCACAAAACGACATTCGTATACATGGTTTATAAAAAAAAGGTCTAGTGGCTCACCTTGTCGGAGTGATTTTCTGCGGACACACGTACTGCCGTACCGATGGAAAGATAGGTGTGCCATCTTATTATGGCGGAGTTTGGTAACAATTTGTCGTCATAATTAATATCCCGTATCTAGACATGTCGCCCGCTGCGTTTTCGCACAGTACGTCTACTGGATCAATTAACCCAGTGCGTCTCGCCGATGTTGACCTCTACTCATTAGGCATACCTATTCTGCATTATTATCTACGATATATTTAGTTACACCATCGTTCATTATTTTGTATGTATTTTTTTATATTTCCTCTGTTACGATTGTCATTAATTTGTTTATCGCGAATATATATTAATTTATTTACAACTGCGTGTACAGTAATGCCCTAAGTAATCGACTCCTTAACCACAGCAGAATTATGGGTAACTTTTCAGGATTTAGTCGGAATATGGCTTGTTGCCTCTCATCGGAAAGCTCTCGGGGCATTAGGGCATTACTGTACTTCAGACGTTATCTTTTTTAATTCGTACAGTCGACATGATTGGAATTTCGGCAATCATTATGGTAGATGATTGTTACACTCATTACTCACTGATCAAGTTGTGTTTACTCAGTCCAGTTTGACATGCAGCTGCAGTTAAAACGTAACCAATCATTCTCTGTATGCCAGTATATGTGTTTTTCTACATTTATTGGCAATTTTGTTTTTATCAATTTTGGTGTCGCAAACTCGCTAGCAAATTAGCTATATAAATGTTTTGTTTACTCTTACAAACAAAACTGTATTACTTGATTTACACTCATTATGTTTAATACATTTTTCTGATAACTGATACTCTGTTATTTCAGTTCCCAAATATGTTTAATTCAGTATTGTGGTTACACATATGGAACCAAATTGGTTTTGAATAAAGCCATATCATCAAAACCAATTTGGTTTTAAACAAGATATGGAACTCGTTTGGTTTTGATCGAAACCAAATCATCACATCCAAATATGGTTTTGACCAAATTTTAATTTTAATTTTGCTCAAAAGCAGTTTTAGTTTGATCGAAACGTCTTTTGGTTGGTTTTGATCAGAATACAAATGGATTCCATATGTGTGACAAGGTTCAAAACCCTTCGGTGTCATGTGAGATCAACAGTTTTAAGACTATATGCTTAAGAATATGTATTGTAAAGTATGAGTGTACATGTCGTACGTACGCCAGTTATCTATACACATGACATCGGGGTTGTTATAATACGTATATGGATCTGGTGGGTCCTTGAGGACACAGTATGCGTTGGGTCGCCAACTCGCCATCGTGCATGACGTCTGATGTATATTTAAATCGATGGAAAAGCCACAACGTAGATACACAACACAATGCACACAAAGGTAACAACACAAAGCAAATAACAAACAATGGACCAATTGATAAAATAAAAATTAGAAAGTATACGATGGAAATGTTAAGTACCACGTGTATACTCTTCTTAGTGAATATATAATGACTAATCGAGCTAGATAGTAATTAATGCACCCACCGAATAAGAAAATGCTCCAGCGCAGCTGCTAAATAATTCGTCTCACAAAATGTACCCAAATCGTGCAATACATCGTACCTTTTGTACATGGTAGAACTGCTCATAATGCCGTGTTGAAATTCATAGACCTCCATCCAGCCTACGGCCAACATGCAGCCGCGCAGTCGCATTGCCGACGAAGACCCATTGTGAATGCTGGCACCAGAATGTAGCGCGTGGCTTGTTCAAAAGTATGATTTTAATTGGACTGCGTTATATAAAATCAGTCCAGGGGGGGGGGAATTCAGGCACGTATTGCATTTTTACCCTTTCGATCATTTTTTGTACCCACCCACCCCCACCGCCAAATTTGTTCCGTTTTCGGCAGTTTTTTTCGACCATTTTTTGACACCCACCCCCCTTTTAAAACTAAAACAGAGATTTGCGGGGGAAAATTCACTGTAAACAGCTGTATATGAATTTCTGTGCATACTATTTATCATGGATGTTAACATGGACATGTAATAGGAATGAGTCATTTTGAGGTCATTCGGCCAAAAAAACATGGCTGCCAGCGGCCATCTTGGATTTCAAAATTTGCAACAAAATACAACACGATAACTGCCTGCAGTCAGTTTACCAGTTAGAATTACATTATTTCTCTCATTCAAAGTGGTTTTGAAGCCCAACTCATTGCCAAAACACTAAACAAACAAGCAGGAAATTATTTTTTTAGTTGCGGAAAAAATAGCTTGTTGGTGGCTTTGACCACCCACCGACCACAATTTTTTTTCTTCACCCCCCCCCCCGATCAGTCTGTCTGTATTTATCCAGCGAAACCCCCATAGATATTATGACAATAACAAGGATTGATTTTGATTGAATATTGCAACTTTAATTTGCAAATATCAGTACTAATCGAGACAAGTAATCATAACATACTCAGAAATACATGTATAAAACTGTACAAAAACAACCAACAGTAGTGGGCCCAAATCGCCCAAAACAATCAACAAATAATCACAAGAAAATCACAAATCGCCAACCGTGCAAATTAAAGTGCGGATCCGACAAACATCTGACAAACATCATTAACACCCATTCTCACATACAAACAATCCTCCCTTCAACCATATATATCCTCAAAACCAAATTAACTGCGAAACCAATTAAAATTGCACTAACCAAACGAAATACCAAAACTAGGAGGAGGGGAGGGAGGTGGTGTTGAGAAATATCCTTCTTGACCTTACTTTAACAACTCTCAATTTAGACTGACTCTAACTGACCTACATTCTGTGTACTGACCTACACACTGCGATGTGTTTTCCGCTGTCCCTTCAACCTCCCTGCTATTTTTATCAGCCTCCAACAACATTGCTTTGAAAACAAATGGTGGGACTCGCCGGATAAAAACTAACATGCTCTTATAACATCGCAAGTTAGCGAATATGTATTATCGCTTTGTTTTGTTGTGTTGCATGTGGAAATTATGTTAACACGAATAATCTGGGTCCTCTGACATTCACAGCGAATCAGTTTGTTTAATTCGAATTTCAGCAATCGACCAAGCCCAATCTAAATATAGCGAAGGTGGTCTGGTTTAAATACAAAATGGCAGAACAGTTCAGTCGATTCGCGGGTATAGGGAATGTATTGTTGGTCCTGCATGTTTAATATATCATCGTGCGAATAGGTTCATCTATGACCTAAATATGTGATCCGCCATATCAAATCCAGTCGTAAGTCGGGATTTTGTTTACCCTGTGCCAATGCATTCTCTTATATATGCGAGTCGAGCATAGGTCGCCTCGCATATATAAGAGAATGCATTGGCCTAACAATTTTTTACAATTTTAAAACTTGTTTCTTGTATTCTTTAACAATTTTATAATTTCACCCATACAGAGCCCCAGACAAATATGAGCAGACGACACTCTTCTATATGCTTTTATATATGTGTGGGGCTCCCTGCAGGGTAATGGATGTTTTTTTATTTCATGTCCTAAAAATTGTAAGAAACATTTATTTTAAAAAAATGATAAAAAATGGTTAGGCCAATGCATTCTCTTATATATGCGAGGCGACCTATGGTCGACTCGTATATATAAGAGAATGCATTGGCACATGGTAAAAAATATCCCGACTTACGACTGGATTTGATATGGCGGGTCACATATTCGCACAGGTTCGTATGGGACTTATTTGATTCTGAAATAAGCTCATATCGGACTTAAATCCGTTATTCCATTGAATGCCGCGGGCCTCAATGAAACACATTATAAAGAACGTTCATCGGGAAATACGTGTCGATGAAAAAGGCAGATTAAATAGTGTCCATATGAGCTTATTTGGAATGCAAATAAGCTATATATGGGCTTATTTTGAACACATCGTCTTACGCCCTTATAGACTATTTATAGCTCAACTTTACTTTGTAAAATTTGAGCTATTGCCTTGGGTTGGTGTCCGTCGTCCGTCAACAATTGCCTGTGGCTCACCATACAAGCAGCATCCCTCATCCGATAATCGCCAAACTTCATATGGATCTTCGGGGTGTCCTCTATATGAAAGCCATCGATTTTTTCCGTAATTAGTTAAAACAAGGCCGCATGCAACCATCTTGGATTTCATCTTCGAACCCATCAGCTTAGACCGCAGCCCGCATTTATTGGAGAACTGTTTTTAAAATTTAGGATCACCTCTAGAGATGAAAATCATGGCCGCCGGTAGCCATCTTGGATTTTACTCTTTGCATCAGTAAATCCTTTGGCTCAGCCCACAGACCACACCCCTCATCCAATCATCACCAATCTTCGCACGGCTCTTCGGTGTGACCTCTAGATTGGAGCCATCGATTGTGTCCGAAATTCGATGAAAACAAACATGGCCACGAGCAGCCATCTTGGATTTTACTCTTTGCAGTACTAAACCCTTCGGCACACCCTACACGCTACATCCCTCATCCGATTATCATTAAATTTGATATGGATCTTCTGGGTAACATCTAGATGGGAGCCATTTATTTTTTCCGAATCACGTTAAAAAAACATGGCCGCCAGCAGCCATACTGGGTACATTTAATTCCATCGGCTCAACCCGCAGCCCGCATTTATTGGAGAACTGTTTTGAAAATGTGCAGGTATATTTAGGATCACCTCTAGATGGGAGCCATCGAATTTGATCAATTTTCGATGAAAAACATGGCCGCCGACAACCATCTTGTATTTTACTCTTTGTGAATAATCCTTTGGCACACCCTGCAAACGACATCCCTCGTCCGATCATCACCAAACGTTATATGGATCTTTATGGTGAATTCTATCAAAAAACATGGCTGCTACCGGCCAATTTGGATTTTACTCTGCATGTCTAAACCATTCGGCATATCCTACAGGCCACATCCATCATCCGATCGTCACCAAACTTTTATGGGTCTTCGGGTTGACCTATAGATGGGAGCCATCGATTATTCCCAGAAATTCGTTAAACAACTTGGCTGCCAGCGGCCATCTTTGATTTTACTCTTTGCCTGACTAAATCCTACGGCACACCCTGCAGGCCACATCCATCACCGCATTGTCATCAAACTGAATATGGATCAAATTTGATTTTTGAGACAGTGCTAATTTTTTGGGGATTGGGTGGGATTCGAATAGGCGCCTGGTGTGTTGTATAGTCCCACACATGTTCAAATAGCAATGCTCGGCATGTTTCGGAGGCATAAAATATAACATTGCTACTGTGTTATATCTCTTGTATATATATATGCATATGGATCTTCGGGGTGTCCTCTAGATTGGAGTCATCGATTATTCCCGAAATGAATTATAAAACATGGTTGCCAGCAGCCATCTTATATTTTCAAATTGAATCGACCCGCACGCTCTGCAGCCCACATTTATTGGTGAAATATTTCAAATGAAAATAATTTAATCTAAACAATACAAGACCTTTACTGTAACTTCTTGGCTTTCCTTCTTTATCATTCTATTCATTGTTCAAAACAAAATAACTCATTGTCAAGTTGAGCTGGAGTTTCATCGACACCTCCATTCTCAAATAAGATCTATATGGGCCTAAAACATGACATTAAAAATAAGCCCTTATTGTGCTTAATTCTACGATAACAGGCTGGTGTGTTGCATCTGTTGAGTTTTACTGATGGTGGTCCACATGAACTGGCAAATGTTAAGCCGCTATGCGTTTAACAGGTTTTGATACATTTATTATTTATTGGTCGATTGTAGAATGTCCTGCACACCTGGGTTACTCACTGTTTGACGAGTCGTTTGGGCCGACATGCATCAGGATTGTGACACAACACAAGGTTCGTGCGGTCGCCGAAAATGGATGCACACAAGATAATGGACACCTGATTCTAATCCAGAACAAGGCAATGAGAGACTGGTTATACACCAAACTGACCACCCTGGGCTACACATATCGTAAGAATATGTTACATTGCAGTTAGAAATACATCGCTAGATGACAGGGTTGGCACTGAACCAAAAGTTTATCTTGCCAACATATTTAGCAAATTTAATTATCATGTTGTTTGCGTTATTCGCATATAAGATGATTCTATTTTGCACTAATACATGGCTCAAACTCATTCATTCGTTGCACATGTTGAGCTAAAAGGACATGGTCCCATAAATAAACCGATTCAGTGTAAAGTCCCCCTTTGAGTTATGTGGTCAATGTTGCAAACGTTCTTGTTTGGAATGTGTGAGTGACATACAGCACACAATCATGAGGTAAGCACATTCAAGTGTTGCATGCATTGTATACTTACAGTGTTATTTTACTCCATAGTAGAGAGGTTTAGATTGATAGCACATAAAGGATAACGGACTATAGTCCAGATACGGGAAAGTATTACCCAGTAGTCATCCAGCTACGGCCTGTTTCCAAGTCCGTGCAATATAACATAGCGGTATCACATTAAAATACAACATTAAAGTCGCATGGCTGTCTGCGCTCCAAAAATACACCTAATAATATTCGCTTTTGATTGTTTTCCCGTCATCGAAATAGGTAGACCATTACTTGAACTACCTGTCTATCAGTATTATATGTCTCAGAAAGACGAATTTAATTTTGAACACGGTGTTTGGGTCCCAAACAAACAGCAGCCATGTGCACGGTGTGGAACAGAAAAGAGCGTTCGATCAGTGTTAGTATATTCCTGATATTGTATAAATAAAGAGCGTTTGTTTCACTTCTGGGACAAAACATGAAAGAAGCTGGAAAATGGCTGTTAGTCAGGTTCGAAAATCTAAAAAAGCCGCTAGAGAGAATTGTTTCTAAAGGTATTTTTTATGCTGATTTCAAAAACCAATGTTGGCAAGTCGACAAATTATTATTTCTGGTCAAAAATTGCAATTCAAAATGGCCGCCATCAAAACAATGTCTAACTTTACTTTTGTTGTTATGTGTTGCACTAAGACGTTCGAATATTGAGTATTTCCGTACTTTCGAACGAATTGGAACAAGAAGAAGTATGCATATGTGGTAATTTAAAGTGAACATGTTTGACATTTAAGCCCATTTATGCCCAAAAAATGACAAAAAACGCGAATTTTATAAATTATTACTGTCTTAAATGGCAGAAAGTAAAATATGCTGGAAACGTATCCTTAAAATGGTATAGACAGTTGAGTCTAAATGTAATTTGGAACCTGATACCAAAAAAACAATGTTGGCAACTCGACAAATAATTATTTCTGACCTAAAATGACAATTCAAAATGGCCGCTATCAGAACAAAGTCTCGATTTTCGTTTACTGCTATATGTTGTTCTAAGACGTTTGAATAGTATGTATTTCCGTACTTTCGAACGAATTGAGACAAGAGACACTATACACAGAACATATGTGGTAATCTAAAGTGAACAGTTTTGACATTTAACCCACTTTATTCCCAAAAATGACAAAAACACGCGAATTTTATGAATTATTGCGGTCTTAAATGGCAGAAAGTGAAATATATCCTTCAAATGGTTTAGACAGTTGTGTCTAAATGTAATTTGTAATCTGATTCCAAAACACAATGTTGGCAACTCGACAAATAATTATTTCTGACCTAAAATGACAATTCAAAATGGCCGATATAATAATCAGTTAAAAATTCGAAAATCATCAGTAATATTATGAAACTGGTTCATTAACACCCAATGCGATACAATTTGCCATCATATAGCCAAAAATGGTCACATAAAAGCCTTATTTATTATTGCAGTCAGTTCCACAGTTGCAGAGTGGTGTGCAGGGTGACTCTAATTTTCTGCATGTACACCTTGCCCTTATTGCACCCACATTTGATTATTTCGAGACATGATTTTGGAATGGGATCTAGTGACCTCATGGTTCGATCTAATCGACCATTTTCTTCTTTCCACCCCATTGTCGAAGGATCCGGTAATGTTTGCACAGGAATTGTTGCTTGTTTCCAAACTAAAACCTGGTAGCAAATTTGATTTTTGAGACAGTGCAAATATTTTTGGATTGGGTGGGATATGAATCCCGGCCCGACGGCGAGCTAGCCTTGCGACTCAAAGTCCGACGTCAATACCACACGACCACCGAAGCAACCCCCAAAAAGGAAGCTCGAATGGCCGCTGTATTCTGACGTCGCACTTAGGACACTATATGCACATTTTAAGGTCTCTATAGTATACATGGGATATATAGCACAGTAGCAATGTTATATTTGTATGCCTCCGAAACATGCCGAGCATGCCCATTCCAAAATCATGTCTCGAAATAATCAAATGTGGGTGCAAGAAGGAGTGTGTAACAGCAAGGTGAACATGCAGAGGATCAGAGTTACCCTGCACACCACTCTGCAATTGTGGAACTGACTGCAGTAATGAATAAGGATGTTTTGTGACCATTTTTGGCTATATGATGGCAGCAAATTGTGTCGCATTGGGTGTTGATGAACCAGTTTCATAATATTACTGATGATTTGCTGTGTATAGTGTCCCGTGTCACAATTCGTTCGAAAGTACGGAAATGCATAATATTCAAACGTCTCAGAACAACATATAACAGTAAACGAAAATCTAGACTTTATTCTGATGGCGGCCATTTTGAATTGTGATTTTATGTCAGAAATAATTATTTGTCGAGATGCCAACATTGTTTTCTGGAATCAGAATACAAATTACATTTAGACACAACTGTCTAAACCATTTGAAGGAGATATTTCCGGAATACTTCACTTTCTGCCATTTAAGACCGCAACAATTTACAAAATTCGCGTTTTTTGACATAAATTGGGTTAAATGTCAAACATGTTCGCTTTAAATTACCACACACGTTCTGTGTATACTGCTTCTTGTCACAATTCGTTCGAAAGTACGGAAATACATAATATTCAAACGTCTTAGAACAACATATAACAGTAAACGAAAATCTAGACTTTGTTCTGATGGCGGCCATTTTGAATTGTCATTTTGGGTCAGAAATAATAATTTGTCGACTTGCCAACATTGGTTTTTGAAATCAGCATAAACAATACCATTAGAAATAATTCTCAAAAGCTTCTGAAAGAAAAATGCCCGCACCTTTCACTTTTATTCCATTTCGAACCTGACTATGTGATAATGCCAAGTATTTTGCAGAGTATAGGGAGCCGGTATATCAATAGCTCGTGTATGAATAAACCTATCTTAGTGTACCTTCAGACGACCACGATACAATCGTAAGTGGAATGATTTCCGTCGTATGAAGTAACCGGTAGCTGGACTGCGCATGCGCACGTCAAAATCGTAGGTCATAAAATAATATCAGACACTGTTTGATTTTAGATGCGAAATCGTGGCGTATCATTGGATACCTCCACTTGCGACGTAATCGCAGCCGTGTGTACGTAAAAATCGTAGCTGGGAATGATCGTAGGGTAGTCAATCGCATGCTTTAGAACAACCTACGATATCATAATGCACGTGACATCGCAATCGTCTGAACAAACTATCTACGATCTCGTCGGGCCCGATTCCTCCACTTACGATAGTATCGTGGTCGTCTGAAGTTACACTTATACCTCCTTCCGAATTACGTCGAGACAATTTGGAAGCTCGAGTGAGCCATGTCCGTTTAAGTAAGGCCGGTGCTCGATTATAAGATTCACACTCGGTGTTTTGCAGAATTTATTAAAAGACAATATTTGTTCTATGAGTGGTCACGGTCTCCCCGAACACCTTAACGAATAGTAAGGTCTGTTATTTATTGACGGCCAATGTTAGAAGTTTTCAAGCTAAACCGCTATTTTATCAAGTGCCGGTGAGATGATTCGGAAACAAAATCATGGCAATTGCTCAGAAATTGCGTGGTACCATTTCAATTATAGGACCTTTCTAATAAATATTCTCCGATGCTGTTTTACGACGCTTTTTTACTTTTTGCCACATATTCAACGATTACCTAATAAAAACATCGATTAATGTGCTTTCTTTACCAAACAGCTGTATGTAATAAAGCAGCACCTTTCCTGTACCGAGTATACGATATGATCTGTCCTTGTTGTAAGCGTGGCTGATACGTGTATGAAAGTAAATGCTTTGATGGCAAATAATTATATTTTTACTTGCCTGGTGAGTACATTACGAAGTTTTAAAATAATTTGACGGTAAATCCGATAGAGATCTTTAGACGTTACCAACTCTCCCCTTTATTTCTCAAATAAATATTACAGGTAAACGAAACTCCCAAGGTGACACTCCACAATTTCGAATGATCAGTAGGGGTGATTTTATAGATAAAAAGTGCTAGTGGTTTCTGGCACCATTCATGTGGTATGTATATTGAGACAAGGTGGGATATGAATTTGTGTAATTTTAGAAGGTGTTCTAGACTGATGAAAAAATTAAGTGCAAGTGACCTTGACCCCACCCATAGACAGCAGTAGCGTTTTCTGCGAAACAGTGGCTCTAGATACTGGGTCAATTTTTTAGCACTCAAAATTTGTCATCTGCATTGAAAATTGATTTTCTGGAAAATTCAACGGCGAAAGTTCGAAATTTGTTCACATTGATGTTGGAAGCCAGAGGCCTTTAAACCAACAAAGGTGACCATGCTTGAAAAAATCTGGTATTCGTGCCTCTTGGGTATGAAAATGCAATATTTTGGTCATTTTTTGAATAAAAATCACATATTCGATCAAAATATCAAGGGCCATAACTCTTGATAGCCCATATATTATGGAAATTATGTATCAAATTCTGAATGCCTATTCTGTACTAATTTCAGGCATATATATATTGTCTATATGGTTTGGGATCATAATCCAGATAAATTTCAATGAATCTATGGGCCCCCTATTTCTGGGCCCATACCTGTTGAAACTGTGGAGTGTCACCTAAACTAACCATACATGCATGTGTTTTTCTTAATTTCTAGTCTTCTGGATCGATGGGAAGGAACAGATTAACAACGGATTTTTTTTTTCACACACCGGCACACTTGTTGTTCCCTGGCTAGAATGGAATGCAGGAGAGCCTGGTTCGCAACAATCGGATGACAAGAATCTAGCAATGAATTTGGACTCTGCCGGGCGATTCATCGATGACATCAGCACGAACGCGCGACCTCATGTATGCCAGATCGACATTTAATTTTAACCATTGTTTGACTAAATAATCATTGATGAGTAGTTCCCTTTTTGTTGATACTTTTATTTAATAACAGTGGAAAATTGCATATACAAATATACAGAAGAATAAATACACGATGTATTAATGAACATATATATGCACAGTCACTCCTTTTTTCGCTATCGTGCACAATCCACAGACATACAGAAAATACAGCACACACAATCCAATGAACTAGGTCGGGGCATGTCCAGACTTAAGTTATGTTGGAACCAGTGAGGCAAATTCGCAGAAATTGACTTAAAGGCCACAGATGTGCCAACTATGGTATATATCAACTGCGCGTAGCCCCCATAAAGTCCATGTATACCACATGTATATATGCTTGTGTGCAACCCCGAGGCTTGACAATCTATGTATATATACATGAGCATGAAATTTGACAAACTTAAAAAAAAAAATTTGTTCCGTACCCCAACTGCAACGCTAAAAAAAAAACGCACTCACACGTACCCTTCGTGTGTGCCAGGTCAACATTGAAATTTAACCATTTATTTTAATAAGCAATCATTAATGAGTAAGTAATTGTAGCTGATAAGGACTTTATTGTCGTGTGGACGATGTTTTTAAGGAGACTAGTTTTCTTCTAAGATATGTTATTTATCAATTAATATTGGGCACGCTCGATCACTGACATGGCTCCCAAGCTTACTGCATCTGGCTGAACTATTCGGAGTGTTCATACAGCTTTCTATTGGAGCGCCGTCACGCTAGTGCTCATGGAATCAGGGAGCTAAATGTGTTCTAGAGTCGGGGAGCGAGTACACCGTGGAATGCTAAAGCTGAAGGTAACTGAAGAATGACCTTCACCTGATACATGCGACACGTTATTAAAGGATGACATCGCGTTTATTTGATTTGTACATAATATCTAAATAATTTAAACTGGTGGATGAATGGGGGAATGGATTTTTGTGAGCGGGAAATTTATTTAACTAGCTGCTGTAGTCCTGGGTTTTTCCAGATCAAATTTGGCTTTGAGATAGCCCTGTCGTAGACTTGGGGATTTATTTTAAAAAGTAAACACATGACCTATGATTTTTCGTGCATTTTCGTGATCAACTGGTGTCAATCTAACTGGGTAAACATCACTGGTATGGCTTGCAGGCTTCAATTCAGTGAATTTAGCCGAAACGTTAACACTGTCGCCTATGGGAAACCATTTAGTTCAGTGATTCCTATAAGGAAAATTTGAATTTTACGAAAATTCACGTCTCTCCATGATAAGTTGTTAATTCCATATTTTCTTATTTTCAAATGATAATCACCACATTTTGGACATATTTAAAGAAGAAACCCATGGATTCGCCTGTAGATAGTAAAGAAAGTGATAAATCTGGGAATTTTGCATGGACATCCGGTACCATTAGGGGGTCAGGGGGTCTAAAGCCCCTCTCCCACAATTTTGAGGAGTGTTAGCCCCCCCCCCCCCTCATTGGGAAAAGGTGACAGTTGACCCAATTAAGCTTTTCCGGCATCCTGTAGTCTTAACGGGGACCGTAGCCCCACCCCAAGTCGGGGGGGGGGGGTGATGGCATCACCACAAGAGTTACTGTCGTGCAAAATTGTCATGGCAGGTTTGTTAAACAGACAGTATGCCCTGCCATCTGGTAAAATTTCATGTCTGATGCTGTGTCTTATGTTGTATCATTATGTTTAGATATTTAAATTGACTTATGGTTGCTTTATATTGCTATTAAAGTATTTTTTATTTTAATCTTCTGTTAATTTTGGTAAATGTTTATTATAAATTGCCAAATTCTGCATGAAAAGTGTTTAAAATTGGACAATATATCGCTCTCAAAGTGTATATTAACATTTCCTCTTCAATTTAGTAATATTATGGTATATCAGGGCATACTTCAGTTATACGAGATGCATCAGCTAGTAAAATTGGAAAAAAAATCACCTCTATGATATTAGGAATCAAAGGGTAGGATTAAATATGTCAAAGGTGGCGCCATTCAACCCAGGGTTGCCAGGAAATGGGAGGGGCACCAGCATTGATAAAACTAATTTTAGCGCCGATTTCCACCAACACACATTCTTCTCCATGATACTACTAAACGTATAAATAACCGTAATACATGTCTCAGGAGTCTATATCTAACCTTCCAAAGAGGAGTCATTCGAGTCATGGGTGCTTAACAATTGATAACAAACAATATTATTAACGCCGTTTCCACCAAATTGATACAAAGCATCTACATTGTGCCAGGAGTCTAAATGACGTGGTTTAGATATGTCAAAAGTGATACCGTTAGAGTCATGAATGGGGAGGGAGGGACAACAAAACTGATACAATATACTTAGCACTAATTTTCACCAGATTGATACATGTTGTACGCCAATGATACGATGAATCAAATCATACGTGTTAAAGACGCCACAGTTGGTGCTATTTGGCTCAGATATTGAGATAGGAGAGGAACTACCGTTGATAAATTAAGTTACTTGAACAATTATATGTTATCAACTGGTATTTGTATTTGGGGACGGGAATTAGGGCATTCATATAGCGAACTAGCAAACACAGATACACAGAAGAGTACATTAAAGTATATGTATCATTCTATTTAAGAGATACATATTATATTCTTACACAATGAGAAACCTTGAGCCGTCAGAGGATGGTATGTTAGAATGTCTCATGTATTATAACTCCATTTAGACTGTCTCTGAGATAAACGAAATCACAGTCAGTGGCAGATAACTTTTCAGGAATTCTGGCATCTAACAACGGTATATCTATACAATACAGAATATTTCTTTTATTTTTTAGAACAGACTCATAGCCTGACATACAAAGCTTAAAATTTCGCTCAGTGTCCGGCTCATGTAACCGATATATGGCAATATTTATTTTAAACTGAGAATTATTTGCCAGTATAGCACCATGACCAGGTGAGCACCTGGACATTTCGTTAAAACATATGTATCTTCATGGAGATATGATAATCAGGTGTCTTAAAAATCTTAGAATAAACCACTAGATGTATGTATACATTTATATGTAAAACCCATTTGTCGTCTTTTATTTTTACGAACTAATGTGTTTATGATGTTCATGTTTTGATCCCAATAATGTTTTTGTTTTTAAAACAAACAAACATCAATTCCAACCACTTCGACCGTACAATTTAAAAAACACTAACGTCTGAAGTACGCACATTTGTAAATAAATACTTCTTTATTGATGGGACGAATTATTCGCGATAAACAAAATGACAATCACGCCGACAAATTGTGAGCAAGTACTTATCATCCATGTATAAGAATGACGTTTTGTGAATTAATTTGGATAAACAATTTATGAGAATACGTGTAACTTTTGAGCAAGAGTATTTTAAATTCCCACCAATTGTCCACAGCTGAGTGTTTCAAACCAATTTAACCTGAGCAACGCCGGGTAACACTGTTAGTATGATTAATTTCTTATTACATAAGGTCATATTGAGCATATACCCGTTATTTCGTTGATTGACCCGGGTCGCAGTGAAAACGCATTATCAAGAGCGCGCATCTGGTAAATCGTGTCGATGAATAAAAGTAGATGTACAAGTGCCAATATTAGCTTATCTTCGATTACATATTTTGGAACATACATCTGTCTGTCTGTATGTTTATGTATGTTATAGACTCGAAAACTACTCGACCGGTCCGACTCAAATCTGGTATGTAGGCCTACATTGATCCCGGGAACAACATGAGCGGGTCAAATTTCACGTGCGACCATGTCCCTGACCTCCACATCGCTCATATACGCTAATATAGGAATGTATCTGGTCCTCGACCGATCTGACTCCAGTTTATTATGTAGGCCTACTTTGATCCCGGGAACAATATGGGCGGGTCCAGTTTCACGTGCGACCGTGTCATTGACCTCGCTCATATACGCTCATATAGGCATGTTTCTGGACCGATCGAACAATAGTTTTTTTTCTTTCTCCAATACTTTGTGTTCGCTCCTAACTAGACCGGACGAAGTCGGGTACATCAGCTAGTTTCATATATGTTTTTATCAAATACGCTCTATAGCGGCTTAATACGCGATATTCTTACAAGCCCGTATTGTGCTTATTTTCAGAGAAAAGGCTGGAAATTCGCCGCTAGTTATAAATGATTGCGATCAAGATCAGGCAATCTTAGTGTGGCGACACAAATATGGCCATAGACCGTTTCTAGAACTTATTACCCCACAATGAGTAGGAATATTTCTGCACTGTTATCTGCTCGTCTGTCTGTTATCTGATTATATGTCCTGAACACCCCCTCGATATAAATATTATATCATTTTAAAAATGTACCTGTATAACTGATGGGATAATCTATTAGTAAAGAAATTGTTAATTAGACATGCTGGCCTAGCTGATTGATTCAATGTATCGGCTCAGACAAAGGTGAATGCAGAGGCAGTGTAAAAGTGTTGTTTGCCAATGAATGTATTTGACTTTTTTAAAATTATGTATATGTCTTTTCTGTTTTGACACCGAATGTTCAAAGAATGTCACCACCAATATGACTTAATTATGTTTCACTCATCAGTAATTAAACATTGACCATTAATAACTTATTCTTCATTTCTACCTTAAAACGCAGTTGAATCGTTAGTTTGAACTCAGAAACCCCAGAAAACTCAGAACTCCGCGGAAAGCCGAGTTAAAGAGTATTTCCGTTACTAGGTTTGATACGACACATGCTTCATGTTGCCTGGTGATATATATATATATACTAGCCGATGAGCCCGACGTTGTCCGGGCTATTCAAAAACCAAATTTCAAGTCCGGGCTATTCAAAAACCAAATTTCAAGTCGATAGCTCTACCCGTTTCCGAGATCTTGTCTGCGCATGCGCGAAGCTGGCGTCGCACGGGCTCGGCGACCCGATAAAATTCGTATCCGGGGCAAGATACATTCACATACCAAATTTCAAGTAGATAGCTCCACCCGTTTCCGAGATCTCGTCTGCGCATGCGCGAAGCTGGTGTCGTACGGGCTCGGCGACCCGATAAAATTCGTATTCGGGGCAAGATACATTCACATAGCAAATTTCAAGTCGATAGCGCCACCCGTTTCCGAGATCTCGTCTGCGCAGCCGATGAGCCCGACGTTGTCCGGGCTATTCAAAAACCAAATTTCATGTAGATAGCTCCGCCCGTTTCCGAGATCTCATCTGCGCATGCGCGAAGCTGGCGTCGCACGGGCTCGGCGACCCGATAAAATTCGTATCCGGGTATGGTATCATTTATACAAATCTACGATTCTCGACCGATCGGGACCAAACTTGGTACGTGTGTGTAGTTTGACCAGGCGGTGGACGTTGTCGTATTGGCGAGCCCGTGCAGCGCCCGTGCAGCGCATGCGCAGACGAGATCTCGGAAACGGGTGGAGCTATCGACTTGAAATTTGCTATGTGAATGTATCTTGCCCCGGATACGAATTTTATCGGGTCACCGAGCCCGTACGACGCCAGCTTCGTGCACGCACAGACGAGATCTCGGAAACGGGTGGAGCTATCGACTTGAAATTTGGTATGTGAATGTATCTTGCCCCGGATACGAATTGTATCGGGTCGCCGAGCCCGTGCGACGACAGCTTTGCGCATGCGCAGACGAGATCTCGGAAACGGGTAGAGCTATCGACTTGAAATTTGGTTTTTGAATAGCCCTGACAACGTCGGGCTCATCGGCTCGTCTATTATATATTTTGGAAGATCTGTCTGTGTATATGTCTGTGTGTGTGTTCGCGATGAACTCGAAAACGGCCAAGCCGATTTCGATGAAACTTGGTATGTGTGGGTATTTTCGGCCGGGGTGGCATGGGCCTATTAATTTGTCCGTGCGACGTGACCTTGACCTTGAAATCGGGTAATATCAAGGTCAAACGCCCGAATATCACGGGATTTCGATTAAACTTGGTACGTGGGGTTACCTAAGGCCGGGGAGTGGCATAAACCTATTAATTTGCCCGTGCGATGTGACCTTGACCTTGAAATCGGGTCATTTCAAGGTCAAACGCCGAATATCACGGGATTTCGATGAAACTTGGTATGTGGGGGTACTTTCGTATGGGGAGTCTCATACGCATATTAATTTGCCCGTGCGACGTGACCTTGACCTTGAAATCGGGTCAATTGAAGGTCATATCGCCAATTTTGATGGGATTTCGACGAAATTTGATACGTGATGTTACTTTTGTCCACTGAGTGTTTTGGACGGGTCGAGTCGTGACCCCGACCTGATCTTGACCCTCAAAATGATCAATTCAAGGTTAAATCGGGTAAAACCGGATGGATTTCGACGGGCACGTTTGTCGCGTACTTTTGTCCGGGCAGTGTTTTGGACTGGTCAAATCGTTACCCCCACTTGACCTTGACCTTCAAAATGGACAATTCAAGGTCAAAGCCCGGACGAAGTCGGGTCACCTTCTAGTATATATATATATATATATATATATATATATATATATATATATATATTTGGAAACATGCATTAGAAAAATATCAGTGCATCTACATGTATTCTGAACATCGATTAATCTTACTCAAATCTACCGACCAACTCCTGGACGAAGTCATTGAACATTTCACAACCCGAGTGTTCTATCTTATGGAAGAATAATGTCATGCAACCTTGGTGTTGAGCCGAGCTACATATATGAGCCCCCCCCCCTTCGTACGCCGTATTCCATGTCCTGTTATGAGGTACGCCGTATTCCGGCCCCTCTCTTAGGAGGTATTCGGTATTCCAAAAATACCGGTATTAGTACGCCGACCTTCCAAAAATGATCATAATAATAATATAAATGCGATTTTTGTCACAATAAATTCACGGTTTGACATGCATATCGTCGATCATCGTCATTTTAGACGTGGACACTGCGGGATGACCGGCGTTTTACTATCATGTTGCCGTTTAGATCCTTTTAAGATCAATAA